>CACTHL010000803.1:8381666-9838333 GCA_902712375.1 Dioscorea dumetorum | reverse complement strand
TAATTCTAATACCATAATAATTGAGATTGACCCAAATGATAATGTGATACCGAGATTATGATCTTGTATTAGCAACCGCATGCCTTACATTGATGAGTTAAAGAAGAATAATACTTTATGAACTTGATTCAATCTAAAAGCTTAAATCGATAAGAAGTGCAATGCTTTTGTACAAACTAAACTCCGAGTCATAAAATCTAATCGTCACATATTAATTCTAATACCATAATAATTGAGATTGATTCACTCACCCAATCAATAATGTGATACCGAGATTGTGATCTTGTATTAGCAACCGCAGGTCTTGCAGTGATGAGTTGAAGAAGAATAATACCGAAACTATAGACATCACTGAATGGTGTCAAGTGGTAACTCGCACAATATGAAGGATCAAGGTATCCCGGTGTTCCTTTGATCTGACTGCTTACATGAGATTTGCCATCCATTGGGCCTGATTTCACTAAACCGAAATCTGATACTTTTGCTTCAAAGCCTTCACCAATTAATATATTACTTGGCTTTATGTCCCTGTGAATTATGCTTGGTTTTACACCTTCATGTAGATGTGCAATGCCTGAAAAAAAAATACATATATTGTATTAATTGTTTCTCTACTAAATGATTGGGTTGTTTTTTTTATATTCACATAATAAGTTTTTCAATTAATGATATATTGACATTCACATCAACATTCATGCCATTTTCTCGGGTAATTTTTTGGGTGGGTTATCGAACTTCAATTTGTATCTTTTCAGTCACCATAGATTGATTTAGTTACTCCGGGAGGTCACTGGTGGGTTTTTCAGTGTTATTTGTCCACGTGGCCGCCGAAAACTCCACGTCACTGCCTATTTCAAATGTGACAACATCAGCTGATCATCCCTCCAACTCAGACGCACCAACTCAGACGCACCTTTGGCTTGCCCTTGTCATCTCAGACCTCCACGTGGCTGTGTTGTCAGCTGACGTGGCAAGTATCTTACGTGGCTGTATTGTCACATTTGAAATAGACAGTGACGTGGAGTTTCTGGCGGCCACGTGGACAAATAACACCGAAAAACCCACCCGTGACTTTCCGGAGTAACCAAATTAATCTATGATAACTAAAAAGATACAAATTGAAGTTCGGTAACCAAAGTGAAAAACGACCAAAGTTCGGTAACCCAGCTAGAAAATTACCCTCATTTTCTCCGTCTATCTCAGAAACCCTAATTTTTCTTCTTCTTTTTTTCACTTTGGAATCCATGCCACTTGAGAAAATTATTTGAAAGTCTATTATATATAAATATATCATTTTTTTTTTTACAAATGTGACAATCATGATAATTTAAAAAACATGTAAGTATAGAGATACAATAGTTTGTAGACTTTCTCTATATAAATCTCTGTCATTCAACAAACGAGAGTGCTCCTCACAAAAACCTCTATAGAGGACTCGTGCCTTGCAAGTTGGGCAGCTCAATCTGGAGACCTTCCGATCAGAAGGCGAGATGTTTACCGATGGGCTATGGCCTGGTTCCTTGTATCATATTTTTTTTTGGAACAGTTTCTTTTTATTTTTATGTTTACCCTAATTTAACAATTTTTTTATTAACAGTTTGTATACTGATAAATTAGGTGTTAAATCACAGTAATAACATAACTAGAAGTCTAGAAGAGGTATTACAAAAATAAATCCTAACTACTACCAAGACAAACCTTTTGCTGCTCCAATTGCAATGTTAACTCTTTGCCTCCAAGTTAATGGCTTCCTCCTTCCTGTTAAAAGTTTTGAATAAAACTATTAATTATTATTATTATTTTATTATTGATCACAAAAATAAGGTTGAGTATATAAATTAATCTCACCTACAATGTAGTCAAGAAGGGATCCATGAGGTACATACTCATAAACCAAAATCTTATGATCTGCATAGTGTGGAACCATAGTGATTAAATTCATTTTTCATCTTCAATTTCAACCAAAATTTTAATATTTGATTGCAATTTCTAATATAAATCATTTATTATTAGACAATAATGATATTATTTGTAATATTTTATATATTAGATCATATTATTATTATATTTTCCAATAAACAAGTTTATAGAATTAAGAGTACAGCTGTGATATATATCAATATCTAATAATGCACACTATATTAGACCTAACGTTGACTGGTTTCAATTTGATTCAGATACTAAATTTGTAGTTCTGATTTTATAAATTTTACAACCCAAACCAAACTATATATTGTCTTAAAGTTCCTGTTTGAAGTATGAGCTGGTTTACGTTCGGCTTCAGTCATATATTATTCAATTTTTATTTGAAAAGTTGAAAATGAATCCGAACCGGTCGTTCTTTTTTATTGTTAACTTTAATTGTAAAAAATGATTCCTGTTCAGATACTAAAGGTGCAGAATATATTCTAATAGATTTTATATTTGTGAAGAGAAAACCATTGAAAAAAAAAAAAGAAATAGTTACTTACTTTGTTGATCACAGTAGCCAACCAAACCTACAAGATTGGAATGTTTCACTCTTGAAAGCAGCTCAACCTCTGACACAAAACCAATGCATATTTATATAAATATAATATATACATAAAAAGGGTAATTAAAGTATTAAAATGGGTAAAAACAAATTGTGAAATTACATTTATATATATTTTGAAGTTTCTCTTGAGCATTTATACCCTGAATTATTTTATGAAAACACTTTTTTTTTTCTCATTTAAATACTTTCAAAATTTTTACTCTCAAGTTAATTAAATTTGTTTTTACAAATAGTTGTACAAAAACTGCTAAAAAGAACTTTTATTTATTTTTCATCAATTATTAAATGATGACTTACAATTAAATGAATATATATATATGTATAAGAATCTTGGGTTTTCAGGGTGTATATCAATTGAGGAACTTTACTAGGGTTTATATTCTATATTAGATGTATAATTTAATTTTTAGAGATATAAATAAATTGATAAAAGTGTTTCTTTGATGTACCTCGGTTTAATTTAGGGTTTCTCTGGGGAATATATTATATGCGATAAATTAAAATTTTGATAAAATAATATTTTTTTTTCGTGGTCCCGACTCGGGTCAATGTGCTAAATTAGTAATTTCGCTAAATGCATAAGATAATAATTTTTTTTAAAACTCTTTAAAGCCCAATGACAATATAAATTAATAATTCATTGAATACACAGAAAAGTACCATACAAAATTCATAATATTGAAATTTATTTAGATTATTTAATTTTTAAAATTTACATTTTTTTTTAAAATATGCGTTTAAAGTAATTTGTTTTTTCTTTGTCTATAAACTAAATTTAATCTCACCTTTAATTTTTTTTTTGCAAAATACACACATTTTTAGTATATTATGCTTTTGGTATATAATTATGCTTAGATTACAACAAATAATTTATTAAGATTTTCATTGGTAGTAAACCTTTACAGAGAAATATCAAGTAAAACACAACTATTATTTAGATCTTTATCATCATCAATCAATTAGGGCAATCATTACCTTTTGAATAGTTTTTTCATTTATAGTTGATTTCAGCATAGTATCATTTCCACTAATATTATAAATGGATTGTATGTAATTTTTGTCTTTATTTTCTATATAGTATAAAATATAAAAAAACCGTCTAAATTAATAAATTTTTATTTATTGATAAATAAATAACTTCTAAAAAATAATATTTTTTCTTAGTCCCAATATTACTATTGTATAGAAGTTTTACAGTATAAACAATTATAAAAAAATAGAGATATTCTTTTGTACAAAAATCAGAAGATTTTTAAAAAAATAATTTTGTTTTAAAACAAAAACATCTATGTCTATAAATATATAAAAACTACAATTAAAAGTAAAATGTACAAAAACTAAAAATTAAATAAATTTCATACCATTTCTAAACTCTTGAATGGTTTGATAAGAGCTTTGGTGAGATTTCTTGATTGCAAACACTTGGCCATTATTAAAGACCCCCTTAAAAACATTTCCAAATGCACCAGAACCAACCAAACATTCCTTGTTGAATGACATTGTGGCCTTTTGCAACTCCTCCAAATGAAACCTTCTCAAATCCAACTTCTTTAAATTAACACCTACCCAAAATTTAAATACCAATCAAACTCTTGCAAAAAAAAAAAAAAAAAAAAAAAAATTCAATCATTCAATTAAGTTCTATTAATTTGAATTTCATTACAATCTTAACATAAATACCAAAAGAAAAACTCGTTCACCGCTTTCTTTTTATACAGCTGATTATATTCAATATAAAAAATTATTCATTGCCTATAGAGATTCTATACAGAAAAAATATATTTATTTTTGATCTTCTGGTTTTCGATGAACCATGATCTTTAACTCAGTTCAGATGAGATACCGAAAATCCTATGAAAGGAAAACCTCTCCGAAACCCTTCTATAAATGCACAAATATTTTGACAACCTTAAAAACTCATCGAAAGGAAGATGTTATGAATATCAAGCACAATTTGAAACATTCAATTAAATTATATTATTTCAAACTTGGGCATCAACCCTAACATATATACCAAAATGAAAAGGCAATCATCTTTAGATGATGCTGCCAATTAATATTCAAAATCTACTTAATACTACTAAAATACAAGAAACATAATATTTTTATCAAGAAATTCTCGCAAATATTCATTCATCGATAAAAAAACACAAATAATTTCAAAACCTCAAAAAAAAAAAAAAAAAAAAAACACTCACCTTTTCTCGATCTCTTTCCCTTTTTCGAACATCGCCTCTTTAGGCAAGTAAACAAGATAACACCGGCCACCATGCCTACAAGAGTGACAAGAAAAGCAACCCAAAGTTCCTTACTAGGAAAATTAGGAGATCCTCTTTTGTTTTGTGTTGAAAGTTCCGTCGAAATTGGAGATGATGATGATGATGAAAACAACAAGTGCCTTGAACTCATTTTTTTTTTTTTTTTTTTTCATAAAAAAATCAATCACTTTGGTTCATGAATATTGGAGATTAAAGCTAAGAAAATCAATTAATTAGAAAGGGATGGATTCATAGCTTATTTACTTGTCTTATTGTGTTCCTCACTTCCTTGAGGACTTGGTCTTTTTTTTTTTGGACGGCATATAACTCCATATCACAAGGCTCTAAATCTTATTAATTAATTATCTTCCATTATCTCTTGTTTTGCCACCCTTTTTTTAAATATTTATTTTTGACAAGTGGTTTCTTTAACATGCATGCATGGAGCCTCTTCTATTTATTTATTATATTTTTGACGTGTATGAATACATAAAATTTTGGTTAATTCATTTGCTTATAAATATATGGCATTTGGTATGAGATCATCACAAAAAAAAATCACTAAGGGCATGTTTGGATGCATAATAAATTTTTTCATAAAAAATTTATTCCATTGAATTCGAAGATAATTTCTATGGAATTAACTACAGGAAACATTCCTACGGAATGGTGTTTGGATATGCACATGAAATTATTACAAAATATGTGGAATTTACTTTGATTGAAGTGTTCTTTCCTTTTTTTCGATCGCCCAAACACCCAGCCCAAAAAACAAAGGAAAAAAAATTTTGGTCCCCACCACTTTATAAAATTACTATGGAATCATATGATTCTATAGTAATTTTATACTGTAAAAAAAATATCCAAACAACCCATATTATAAATTCTTACATAATATTAAATTTCATAGAAATTACCACCATTCTTATAGAATTTAGTGGTACCCAAACATGCCTTAAGAGTACTTTTGAATGAATATGTGTTTTAGGGTTTTTAATTGAGAAGCGTTGAGTGTAATCTCCACTTGTAAAATTACTTTTCTATCATGAAAAAATTTTCTTTCTCCGATGAATGTAGGTATAAAAAAAAACTGAAGCACATTATTTTGGTATTTTTTTATTTTTTTATTTTTTTTCAATTTTACTTTGAGACTATTCTGTTGCTACATTCATCAAACATAATATGTTAAATTGGACTCAAATATTATATTTGTTCGTAAATAATATGATATCAGAATTTGGTTTATTTAGTTTATTTACAAATTATCTGGTTACAATAGACGAGTTTATATCAAGATAATATATTAGAATAACTAATAATTAAGTTAATTTAAAAAATATAGACTTGAATATATAAACATAGGGTTTTCATCCAATTAGCTTCAGTTTTTTCCTTGAAGTGTGTATGGATTTCTTATCTTGGTCATATATAAATAAATATTGAGCTATATTTGATGTGCTATATATAAAATAATGTGATTATTAAAAATATTCTGCATTAAATTTTCTTTTATAATCAAAAGTGACAAGAATTGTGCATATGGAATCCAATTATTTCAATATATTATTGTTTCAGTTTTTAGATATTGTATGCTTAGTTTTATGTTTTTAAGTCATTTTTCCCGGAAAAATGTTTTTTTTATTTTGCATAAAAAATCAATTAAGAAAAATGTTTTTTTTTATTTTGCATAAAAAATCAATTAATTTATTGTAGTAAATAATATGGAAGAAAAGTTTTATTGAGAAATAATAAATTATTAACTTTTTTAAAATTTCCTTTTTATTTTGGGTAATTCTCTCCATTTTTAATGTCAAAATAAAAAATAAAAATGTTGTAAAATAATTAAAATTAATAATCAAAGTACACTATGTTAGGGACTTCTCCAAAGATTCAATTCATAAAATCTTATGATTATTATAATTATAAGAATTATCATCAATTAATTAATAAATCAATTTATTGCAATGTATTGACATGACCTCAATGACATAAGACAAAATGAAGAGAAATAATAAATTTGGAATGTGAGGAGTTCTTTGGAACATTACATTTGATTTTTTCCCCCTTACAATTTAATTGATGACTAGTTCTTGGATTCCATTTCATCACTAGTGGAGAGTATTTTTTTTTTATATTTATTTTTTTATCTTTAATTATTTATTATTAAGGCCAAGGTTTTCATGTCCTCTAGTGATTGTATTATTGCTTCTTAGAAGTTAGTCTTAAGAATTATTCAAGAAAATTTATCTATTTTCATTTTTTAAATATTATTCTTTAAATTTATAAAAAGATTATTATCAATGAACAACTATTTAATTAGATTAAAAAAAGGGAGTTAAAACAAAGATTGAAAAAAATTTAAAACAGAAACTTCAACTAGAGGAAAAACAATAATTTGTTGATTTGAAACTTAGATTAGATGCATTCTTTCTTTACACATTTGATCAAAATAACATAATTTTAATAAAATGGTTTTATATGTTTGTATTTATTAAAGGGCATGAAGAAATTTTTATTTTATTTTATTTATTTTTGTCATTATTTAAGCATCAAATGAGAAAAATTGTTTACTTGTTCATTTGGGTTCAAGTCCCACTAGATAATAATAATGGTAATAGATTTCTGATTATAAGTGCAGATTTGCAATATAAAACTTATGTCACCAAGTGAGAACGTACATAACCGATGATCAATTTTTAATACATGCATAAGAATTTATATATATAAAAAAAACTTACTTCACCGTAAAACTTTAAAATAAATTAATTAGTTGTACCAAAGATAAATAAATAAATAAATAAATAAAATTGAGAGTTTAGGTAAAAAATAAAGCATTTGTCATTAAAAAAAATAAAAACTCTGGAACCCTTTTCAGTTGTTTTTGGACTTTTTGCCTAGTGGACTGTTTTTGAAAAATAAATAAATAAATAAATAAATAAATAAGGCCAATTTTAAAAATTTCCGGATATTAGAGATATTTTTATTTTCTTTTGTAAAATGTGGATTGGATTAGTGATTTTGTAAGGCAACATTTAATTCGGGTACGGGTTTGAGTTTTTTAAACCCGACCCGTTAAGAGCGCGATATCTCCTCTCTCTTATCGAGACCCCCCGCGCTTTCTCTTCTCCACAAACCAAAGCGAAAGCATGTTGGCAATCTTCGCCGCCGCTCCTCCTCCGCCTGCAAGGTCCTTCTCCGGGCGCCATTCCCGCCATTGTAGTGGCGTAGCCCTGTCTCCGCACGCCGATGACCCGCCGGAGAAGAAGAAGGTGGTAGTCGTCGGCTCCGGCTGGGCCGGCCTCGCCTCAGCTCATCACCTCACTAAACAGGTGCTCAATGGAAGGAATATGATCTTTTATTTGCTTTTCGATAATAATTCGATTGGAATATTGTGCTTTTTTTTTCTTCACTTGCTTGATGTTTTCAGGGCTTTGATGTCACTGTTCTTGGATCTGGGAATGGTCCTGCGGAGGAGGTTGGCATGAGAGGTACCTCTTCTTATTTTTTAACATGCTTTTGATTTTTTATTTCTTTTTTTTAATAATTTTTGCCATAATTGATAACATAATTGATGAGTTGATTGAGAAATTTAGTGAATTTTATTCTGATGTGTTAATTTGATTCTCACTGATTTAGGGCATGATTTCATCTTTTAATGGTTTGGGTTTTTATTGGTCAGGTATTATATGATTTTATCTTGATGTTTTGGACGTCTAGAAATTATGAAATTGTGTTCGTGTGGAAACAGGTTTTGAAAAGTTGTTTTCATCCATTGTTGGATAAAACAAAATTGTGCATGTTCTTAAAATGATGCAGCTGTGCTGGGAAATGAAGTCGAGAATTAAGGAATGAGAAGGATAAGAGTAGAAAGGGAAAGGAGAAGGAACTCTTTGAGATGAGAAAAGAAGGGACTGAATTTTCTTCACTTACCCCGGTCCTTGTCTCCATTTACATAAGTTTGTTATAAACTTCGAAAGCACCTCTTCAGAGACAAAATGACAAACACTACTTGGGCATTCCACTACCTAGACTCTAAATGTGCTATCTCTAGCATCTTAGGCTCTAATTACATGACAGCATTTCATAATTAAACTATATCCACCCCATTACAGCAATCAAGGTTTAAAGATCACAAAATCGTCAAACTTGTTGGACTCAGTCATTCCCTTATTTATTTTCTCACTGTGCTGATGTGGCTCTCCCAACTTGGCCTCTGTGCCTGCAATAATAGCACCCCCTTTGGGACTGGCCTTGTCGTCAAGGTTAAAGTTTGGAAAATGAGTGCGGAATTTCTGAAGGAACTCCCATGTGGCATCAACAGGGTGCTGGCCTGCCCATTGGACTAGTATTTGTGGAACAGAATTGCCATGAATTAAGACGTGTCGCTTGCTCAAAATTGCTACTGGCTTAAGAAGGGGTTGCTGCTTTATAAAGTCGTGAGGCAGAGGATTGCATTGACTTGTTGGGTCTCCTAGATTGCAGCCAATGGTTGAAAGGTTCTATGGAGAGACTGAAAGGATGGCTCCAGCAAACTTGATAAGGCATCCGCTGGGTTGTTGAGAATTCCCAGCTTGTAAGTACTGTCGAAGGCGAAGCCGAGCACATTTGGCAAGCCATTTGTGTTGCTCTGGTGTTTCTATTGTCTGGTGTAGAAGAGAGCGTATACTTTGATGTTCAGTTTGTATAATAAATCATCACCCAAGAAGCTGTTGACATCATTTGCACACTGCTTTTGTAATGGCGTACATCTCACATGCATAGGTTGAAGCTCCGTGCAATGTAGATGGTAGTTGTTTGCTGAAATAGGCAATGGGTCACTTGTTTTGCTAGAATCGCACTGACCGTTGTTCGAGAAGCATTAGTATGGACAGTGAAGAGCAAAGTAAAATCCAGCAATTGGAGGACTGGAGAATTGGTTAAAGCTGCCTTTAATCGCTGAAATGCTTTAGTTGTTGTGGGTGTCCAAGTAAATGCAGTCTTGTGGAGGAGTTTTGTAAGCCGAGCGGCAATTGAGGCATAGTGTGCAATGAAGCGATGGTAGTAGCTGGAAAGTCCCAAGAAACTATGCAGTTCCTTCACCGAGGTGGGCAGCGGCGAGTCGACTATAGTAGCAATCTTGCTTGGATTAATGGCCATGCCTTCACCGGAGATCCGTTAGTCGAGATAATCAATAATGGTATACCCAATTTCACACTTATTCGCCTTGGCTAATAGCTTGTGAGAGTCAAGCAGGGTAAAACCGCTCGAAGGTGTTCAATGTGGGCCCTCCCAATTAGAGTTGTAAATGAGTATATTGTCAAAAAAAAAAAAACTAACACGAATTTGCTTATTACTTGCCTGAAAATAGAGTTCATCAGAGCTTGGAATGTTGATGGGCTGTTGGAGAGGCCGAATGGCATAATGAGCTACTCATAGTGGTTGTCGTGGGTCCGGAAGGTTGTTTTCTTGATGTCCGGTGGATGAATTCGGACTTGGTGGTACCCAACCCAGAGATCTAGTTTGGAGAAGACATGTGCGCTTGCGATCTCATTGAGGAGTTTTTTTTTATAGTAGGGATTGGGAAATGATCCTTAACTGTTACCTCGTTAAAAGCGCGATAACCAACACAACTTCCACGTGCCATTGTGCTTCTTGATGAGCAAGACTAGTGACAAAAAAGGACTGTTGCTCAGCCGAATTATGCCTTCCTTGATAATGTCCCCAGCCAGCTGTTCGTTTTCCT
This sequence comes from Dioscorea dumetorum, assembly GCA_902712375.1. Taxonomy (NCBI): domain Eukaryota; kingdom Viridiplantae; phylum Streptophyta; class Magnoliopsida; order Dioscoreales; family Dioscoreaceae; genus Dioscorea; species Dioscorea dumetorum. Next base: position 9,827,817 of record CACTHL010000803.1, on the reverse strand, counting down.
TTTGGAAATGCAGGTATCGAAAGGGCTTTACATTCACCAGTGAGGTACTTGGAAGAAGGGAAATCCAGTGGCCCTATAGGCGAGATGGGGGAAGGCCCGCCAAAGGAAAAAATATATTGAAGAATTGGTGAAGAAGAAGACTGAGGCTATGCTTGGGGAGAAGGGTTTGGAGGTGTTTTGGACGGTTGAGGAAGTAAGGGTTGCTTTCAACCGATGCTTGGGGTGAAAGGTTGGGGGGACAGCCAAGGGTTAAGGAGATAAATGAGGGGTTGAAAACACCTCATTTATCTCCATTCCTTAACCTTCCAAATTGGAGGGTTGAGGAGGTTGAGGAGTGTTGATAAATTTATTGGACAACTTTACGCCTGTAACAATTGTGTAATGACAACATGTTTATTAATTATTTTTATTAAACAATAGTGAAATTTAAAACCCATAGTAGTCATTTTTTATTTTAAATAATTATTTTAATTTTTAGTTTTGATTTTACTTTACGGGATATCACACTATACTTACTTAAAAAATTAGTTTAAACATTAAGAAAAACGTATTTTACTTTAAAAGCAAAATTTAGTAAGCCCAATATTGTAGATCACATTTGTTTATTAATCAATTATTTATCGTTATATAACATTCACTTAATGGGTACTTTGATAATCTTACTATATAACCTTACTTTCCCTTACCTTCAAACCAAACACAAAATAGATGGTAACTTTCTTTTACATTACTTTTGCCCCAAATAAGAGAAGGGCTGAACCCTTCCCAACCCTTCCTTTACCTTACTTTACTTTATGAACCTTTTTTACACTTCATCCAAGCAAAGCTTGAAGGTGTTAGCAAATGACGTGGGTGCATTGGTCCTATCCTGGGTATGGACCTAGTGTTAATGGGCTCGATGGAGAGATGTAAAAAGTGTGCCTCACATTGACTTTGTGCTTGCTTTTTCAATGTTGAATTAGTAATTAAGTGCAAGCTTGGTTGAGTCATGCAGCTTACCAGATGCGTTCACTATTGTAGTATAATTCCATCCATAATTTGTTGTAATCAAAGGTGATTGGACCTAAACCAGATAACCATTGGACCCCAAGCACTAGATTGGCTCCATATATTGGCAACAATAACAAATCCACATTGAATTTTGCTTGATTGAGCATTAATGAGACTTGAGTGCACTCACCGTCATAGTGCAGAGTTTCATCGTTGCTGACCGTAACACCATGGTGCTGCGATGGCTCGATTGTGAGACCAAGGTATTTTGCCAAACAGGCTTGAATGAAATTGTTTGTGGAGCCACTGTTGATGAGCACCACATCAGCATGATCAGAGATGTTCCTGGTGAGTTTTAATGTGGAGGGCATTGCCTGGCCTGTAAGGGCATGATACGAGATGCAAGGGGCATCATCTTCCACGGTTGCATAGATCTGCGGAGGTTTCTTTGGCATAGGAGTGAAAGAAAGTTGAGGGTCTTCCTCTATGTCAGCTAAAAGACACAAGAATTGCAGAGGACTGCACTGATGACCTGGTTTGAATAATTCGTCACAATTAAAACAAAGTCCACGCTCTCGTGGCGAGGCCATTTCTACAAGTGATAGGCGTTTGATAGGTAAAGGTGTCGGTTTGGAAATTGATGTGGTTGCTATTGTGTGAGAAGTTAATGGTGTTTGTTTGGGATGTAGAGGTTGGGTCGCCGATGGGGAGAATCGTGTAACATTTGTCCTCAATGCGTTTGGCCATCCCCATTGCATCATATAAAGATTTTGGTTGCGAAAGATATAGTTCACATTGTATGTAATCGCGCAGTCTGGAGAGAAAACAATTAAGGAGACTAGTGTGGCTTAAGCCAGAGATTCTTATTGGGAGGCGCTTAAATTCACTCATAAAGTTTGCAACTATGGATGTCTGCTTGAGTTTGAACAATTGAGCCTCATGATTAATGACAGGGGATGGGCCGAAGCGTAGTTCAATTTGGTGAGTGAATTCCGACCATGTAGTGAATTGATCAGTGACCTATATCCAATGGAACCACTGCAACGCTTGTCCGGTCATGTAGAAGGCTGCAACAACAAGTTTTTCTTCATTAGGAACTTGATGATAGAGAAAGAAATGGTCTATATAAAAGAGCTAGCCAAGAACATTCTCGCCAGTGAACAGGGGCTTCTTCAAGTTTGGTAAGTTTGACCGAGGTTGGGGCAGTCTTCAAGGTCATAGATGGAGGGTATGTTGAGGATGGTAAAGAGCTATAAGTAGGTGGGCAACTGGAATGAAGAGGGAGTAGTAGTGGAGAGGTGATGACCTTTTCTAATTTTTATAGTTTCACCATAAGGTTGGCCATGATTGATTGTTGTGAGGCAACGGATTTCTACAACATCTCAAAGCTTGCAAGCAATTTGTGAAGCAATTCAAAACTCTTCTAATGGTGTTGTACTGTGGAGCTGTGATTCTCCAGGGAGGACAAGAGGGAGTCATGGCGGTCGAGTTGTTCTATGATGGAGGATAGTTGCTTGTCAATTGCACGAGCTTTAGTAATCATTTTGTCGGTCATCGAAGAGAGACAAGTTCAATGAAAGCACCAAATGATGCATCTGTGCTGGGGGAATAGAGTCGAGAATTAAGGAATGAGAAGAATATGAGTAGAAGGGGAAAAGAGAAGGAAATCTTTGAAGATGAGGAAATAAGGGATTGAATTTTCTTCACTTCCCCCAATCTTTGTCTTTATTTACATAAGTTTGTTACAAACTTCGAATGCACCTCCTCAGAGGCAGAATGACAAACACTACGCGGGCATTCCACTACCCAGACTCTAAATGTGCTATCTCATGGCATCCTAGGCTCTAATCACATGATAGCATTTAGTAATTAAACTATATCCACCCCATTACGACAATCAAGGTTTAAAGATCACATAATCGTCAAACTTGTTGGACTCTGTCATTCCCTTATTTCTTCGCTCCGTGCTCCGATGTGGCTCTCCCAACTTGGTCCTTGTGCCTGCAACATAAAATTAACAAATATTTTTTTTTCCTTGAAGAAGTGTTGAAGAACTTTGTTACCGGTTTAAGAAGGAAAGCAAATAATGGAAATATTTGTGTTACAGTAGTTGTCTTTAGTAATGTACTTGTAGTCTCCTTCGTAGTTATTTTTTTATTTTTTTATTTTCCGTTAAGGCAATGTGGATAAGGCACCCCACACACCCCAAATCCTCAACTATGTTTTGGGAGGGAAGCGGACCCTCGACCTTCGACATGAGAGTTAATTGCACTAATATTCACCTATTGCAGCAATGGTTTTCATAAATTATGATCTTCATCTGTTGGTTGCCGTTGAAGTATTCGTCCACATCATATGTTGAATTGGATGGACCCCCTCTTCTCTTTTGTTAGATGAGCCATTGCATCATCCTCCTATGAATTTGATCATTTGCGTCAAACCAATCCTTCGGGTTAGCTGTTGGATAGTCCGCAGACTTCTGTTTCAATTAGGAGGTTAATTCAATCTCTTGCCCAAAGCTCAAAGACAAAAATGTAACTTGTCCATATTTCTCAATTAAGTAAACAAATAAACATTGGAGAGGTGGCCTAGGTATTTTAAGATCAAGCTTTAAAGTCTAAAATGTTGGCACTTGAGTATGGTTATTAAATTTGACTCATGATTAGCCATTATATAATGCTAAGAAAAATTGATATTGATTAACTCCTGGTTTACCAATCACAAGGCCCAAGGCAAAATTTCCTATCAAGATAAAGCTAAATTGAAGAGCGTCAAAGCCATATTTGATCCCAAGAAGCTTAACACAAGAAAAATGAGAACCTTTGCATTCATCATGATCTGGAAAGATCTGTACAAATCAAGGGTACTGTAGCTTTAATCGACCTATTTGTCTAATTTAAATAATTTATAAGCTCTCCACTAATTTGGAAAATGTTATGATGAAGTTTTCTTTTACGAGCATATCTAACATTCACTGTTTCTCTTCATCCATGACTGATTGAAGACAATTGGTTGTGCGTCTATCTAGGTTTCCGGTATGCCTACCGTAATATTTTTTCCCTGGTAGACGAACTTGGCATCAAGCCTTTTACCAACTGGACTAGATCTGCTCATTTCTCACCTGAGGGCTTAGAGGTACTTATTTTTAATGTCACCTTTCAACAATTTGAAGCTGTGGTCACTCTTTAATTTATTCTCTTTGCCATTGGCCACTATTAAATTCACTTAAATAGTTTTTTTAAGTGTACGTTGGTGATGATCTTGTCCTGCAGGTTGAATTTCCTATATTTCAAGATCTACCTCGGTTACCAGTGCCTTTTGGAGCTTTGTTATATCCTCAAGTATATCCAGTTTTACTATCATGCTACTAGTTTTTTCTATCTCTAGTATTGTTAAAGTTTGGAATACCTTTTATTCTTCTTGTTTGTACTATGTTTTGCTTCTTACTCATGCAGTTCTTACGTCTCCCTTTGGTGGATAGATTGACATCAATTCCTCTTATGACAGCAGGTATATTATTCATTACCAACGTTCCATTTTCGATGGATGAACTGAATCTTTATTTGCTCCTTAGAAAGAGGATTGATATTTTTAATTTTACCTTTTATTTTAACAATATGTATATGTCTTAATTGCAGTTATTGATTTTGACAATACTGACATTGCTTGGAGAAAATATGATGCAAGTGAGGGAAACACATAGGCTGCTTATGCTGTGAGCATAGACATTGTAGCTGACGAAGCAGTCAGAATTCTTCCATTCTAGAGTTTAATTAAGCCTGTTTTCCTGCCAGTGACCGCAAGGGAGCTTTTTAAACAATTTGGCTGCTCGCAAAGGCTTTACAGAGAGGCTTTTGAGCCATTTCTTCAGATTGGTTTGTTTGCTCCTGGAGAACAATGCAGTGCAGCTGCAACCCTTGGAATGCTGTATTATTTCCTCCTTGCTCACCAGGTGAAATTCATTGCTATGTTTACTGGTACAAAACATGTTTGCAATTTGATCTTTCTCAGGCATGTTATCAGTAAGCACTGTGCCTCCAAGCAGCGCCTTTCTTATGTGTACTCGTTCATTTCAGCATATGGTTTGGATTTTTCATCAAAGTTAGCCTTCTTTGTCAACCTACAGCAAAACTTTGATGTCTTATGGTGTCGTGGGAGTGTGAAAGATAAAATATTTACTCCATGGCTGGAGACTATGAAATTAAATGGCTGCAAATTTCATGGACAAAACAAGGTGACAGATTTTATTTTGGATGAAAATAATGGGAGCATTGCAGAAGTTGTGTGTGGACAAGAGACTTACCAAGCTGATGCTGTCATTCTTGCTGAAGGAGTTTCTGCAGTACAGTCCACCATTTTGAGCAGGTATTCCAAATGCATTAATTTTCTAGCGAATATTAATTATCCTTCCTGGTTTCTCTTCCTGATAAAAGAGCAATAGAATTAATTTATCTGAAGGCGTTTGGATTGTTAGTTGATCACTTCTTTGGTTGTCGTATTTGACTCAGTCCAGTGCTTCAATCAAGGGAAGAGTTTCTGCAGGTTCTGAACTTGTGTTCCATTGATGTTATCAGTTTAAGATTATGGTTGGATAGAAAGGTAAGCAAACTATATTGGCATTTTTTTATTTCAATTTTTCTTTATATTTTTCAGTGTCTACTTGAATGGATTCAGGTACAAATTCTGAAGCCTGGCAATGTTTGCTTCGGTGTTGATGGCTTGACTGGATGGACATTCTTCAATCTGAATTCAATATATGATGAGTATGAAGATGAACCGGCTACCGTCTTACAGGCTGACTTTGTAAGTCAACTATCCTCTGTTTATCAATTATCTTTTGCATAATCAGAGACTGAATATTTGAACTTTATTTTGTTAATCTACTCTGTCAGGCTTATGCAAGGCAGCTTTTACCACTTAAAGATGATCAGATTGTTCAGAAAGTAGTTTCATGTCTTTCCTTATGCATAAAAGAATTGAATGGGGCTACTGTGCTGCAGCACATTGTTGATAGATTTCCCAATTCAGCAACTCACTTTTTTCCAGGTCATATTCTTACTGCTGCTTTTTAAACAAGTTTTCTTTCTGAACAGTATAAACCGTTCCTTTGGGTTGACAAAGAATAACTACCCACTGAATGTTCTTATCAAGCAGTGTTTCACGTAGAATGCATATATTCATTAAAATTTAAGGGGAAAAAGTATCAAATAATGCTAAAACTACAGCGTGATTTATGGCCCCTTATTTTGCTCAGAAATTTCATGGAACTGTTGGAGTTAGCACTTGAAAGATCTGTTTTGGCTAATCTTGTTGTCTGGATTCAAAGCTTTCCACTAAGCTTACTGTCTAATCTTGCTATAACAACTTGCATGAGTTACCCATTTATATGGTCTAAGAAACTTTATTTCTCTATACTTGGACTTAAGACTAAAGATGAACCTTCTGAACTTGTATGTGTGAATTTAGTATAAACATTTGTTGTCTGGATAATAAAGCATGACGATCATGTTCACCTGCTTTTCTTTCTGTTAGATGCCAGCATTGGTAGAATTAGCATTCATGCTCTACAATGTATACACTTGAAATAATATTTTTTGAGTATTTTGATATAATTCATAATCCGTACCTGTTACTGTGGATACTCAGGATCCTACAAATATATGATGCGTGGGTCAACTAGCTTTCCAAACCTGTTCATGGCTGGTGACTGGATTGTTACTCGTCATGGTTCTTGGTCACAAGTAAAAAATTCCTCAGTTAATCTTTTATAAAATTTTTTTGAGTGATTTCATTTATATATAACTTGTTTCAGGAGAAAGCTTATGTCACCGGACTCGAAGCTGCCAACAGGGTGTTGGATTACTTTGGTGATGGGAGTTTTGCAAAAGTAATTGCGGTGGAGGAAGATGAACCTCATATTGAAACGCTACGCAGCATCAACAGAAGACTAAGTGAATTGAGAACCGAACTTCCCCTGTCTGACTTTTTTCTTCAGTAAAGGTAGACTCTGATATGTTATCATAACTCAAATTTATATGTATGTTTGTTTGTATATATGTCTATAGGTGTGCATGAATGGATTGGTGTTATGAAGATGTTGAGAAATTTATGGGCATGTAAGGTTTGAATTTAATATAATGATCAAAGAGACTTTACGGACGTGGTTCTTTTTTCGGTTAAAGAGAACTTGATCAGCCTCATGTGTGTCTTAATACATCATTATTCTTGAACAGAAATGATCACTCTGTCACACATTCAATTTAAGGGAGATTCATACACTGAACCAGAAGCAAATCACAAAAAAAAAAAGAAGGGTATAGCATATCTTAGTATTATGAACATCTGCGGTTTGTGTTTAAGATAGGTTGCTTTTAGTTCAGTTTGCTCTTAAAAATATTTGAATGTGGAAATTATGTATCCCAAACATATTAAACGAATTATTCAAGTGCATGTCAACCTTGTCAATAATCATGTATGTCCTTTCCTCATCATTGCCACAAATTCCTCATAATCAATCCTTCCATCCTGCAGAATTTTTCCGGAAAAGAAAACTCAGGTTACAAATAATAGAATACAGAACGTGTCAATGAGATGAGTTCAGTGTGTCAACTCACTTTATCTGTATCAACATCATCAATAATTTCATCAATAGTTTCGTCGTCACCCATTCCATATTCTTGCATTGCTTGTTTAATTTCGTCTCTTGTGATATACCTGATCACACACAAAGTTAGCATGTATATATTTGTAGCAAGATCTCATTTACTGACAGTGAATTTTGATTAGTTCTTTGATGGCAGCATGTAAAGCCTTACCCACTTCCATCCTTATCAAAGTACTGAAAGGCCTTGTACAAGTTCTCATCCTTATCCAACCGATGCCGATGCATTGTGGCAGTAATAAACTCGATGTAGTCAATACTTCCACTTTTGTCAACATCAGCCTGAAACAGCACCAAAAACCATCAACTGACTTGTCAAATAAAATGCTTCAGTTCCAAATTCCACTGCTCTTACCGCATCCATTAGTTGCCTGATTTCGTTTTCGTTAAGCCTAGATCCCAATCTAGACAGCCCCTCCTTCAACTCTTCGTAGGTAATTGTGCCGTTTTGATCTGTATCCATGTTCATAAACATTTGCTGCAGACCCTTGATATCTTCCTCTGATAAATTCTCTGCAATAACCTTAAAATATCCAAACAATTTGCTTATTCGGTAAGATGTAGTGCAAGCATGTAAGCACTTGATGTTACAGAAATATGAATATTAGTTACCTTTAGAGCGAGTTTCTTCATCTTATTCATTGCTTTGAATTGTTTCAATCTGTCTTGAACTGCACTGCTAATAGGCTTGTCTGATGCTTCACCTCCTACTCTCAACCATGGATGCTCTGCTCATATGTTTAAATTTTTAAGTTTTTGACTATCGCGACACATATCTTAATGATGGTATGTGTAAATATATGTCTTGCACTCACCAAGGGCCTGAGCAGCAGTAATTCTCTTCTTAGGATCCTGAGTCAGCATCTTCTTGATTAGGTCCTTCGCACCATCAGAAATCGAAGGCCACGGTGCACTTTTTAAGTCGACGTGGCCTTGTAATATAGCATCGAATATACCTTTCTCGGTTTCTGAAACAGATATCTCCACTTATCATCATTGCCCATGCTTTGCAGAAAGAAATGTTTGTGTTTCTGAATGATATTATTGAATATACCTTTTCCTCATTTCTGAAACAATTGCTTATATTCTTATTATGATGTCCATGCTTTTGAAGAATGAAATGCTTAGAAAATTCTCTGAACACTTGATATTATGTATGCATGATATAAATGAGAAGATATGGAACTGTGAATTCTTTTAAAAGTAACCCTGCAACCTTGAAACTCGGTTTCTGAAACAATTTTCTTATTTCTTCATGTGATTGATCGTGTTTCACTGATATAAATGGTTAGAGATTTTCATGAAACATGAAGTTGTGTATACTTTTGAAAATCGGTATGACCTTGTAAAACGTCATCGAATCTACCTTCTGAAATAATTTCAGAACTCTTTATTATTGTTGTCAATTACATGCAGATAGAAATGATTACAAATTCCTAGAAACAGGAGGGTATTTATGCTCTTTTCAAATCGGCATGACCTTATAAAACAATGTTCAAAATTCATATTATCTTTGTCAATGCTTTGCAGACGGTTTTCAGGAAATATCATGTTTATGCATATGTTTTTAAAAAATCGACGTGACATTGTAAAGTAGCATTGAATCTACCTTCTCTGAAAAAATTTCCTAAATTCTTATCATCAGTGTCACTTCTTCGCAGATAGTAATTCTTACAAATTTCTGAAAACATCATGTTTTTACATATGATCAGGATGAGAAGAAGATATGAAGCTGTGATGATACCTGCCCAGAAAGGAGGCATTCCACAAAGAAGAATGTAGAGAATGACACCAGCACTCCATACATCAATCTCCTTCCCATAATTCCTTTTCAGCACTTCTGGAGCCACATAGTAAGCACTCCCTACAAGTTCTTTATAGGCTTTGCCTGCCATTTCATGCAAATAATTCACAACCATATAAACAGTTCAGATCTACGCTTAAAACGATATATGCCTCCTGTTTCATCGATACAGTTCTACTTATTATTGTGACATATATTTGTATAGAAACCTTTTGAGTTGTTTTTTTAATATATATATATATCTTGGCAAAGTTCCATTTCTTACAGGTAATCCCACAAAGTTTAGAATAAAACCAGAAATAGTTTGGTTCAGTTTTGTTTTACTTTTGTTCGACCGAGGATAGAATTAAAATAGAAAAATCCGAAGTCTAGGCAAAGACAACATATAGACTAGATGGTAATTGTCCTTTATTTTTGAAATAATCCAGTTTGGTGTTTTGACTATGAAGTCCCAAGCCAGTCAAACCGATGATGTTTCCCAGCTTGATTTGGTTCATCGATTTTATAGAATTGATCAGACAAACACCATGTCCATATAACAAACATTTTGAGAAAACATCAAAGGAGAAGAGATTAATTGAAGTAAAGAATGAAAAAAAGAGAGGAGAATAATACCTTCTTCAATGAAGACTGAAAGGCCAAAATCAGTGGCCTTGATCTCAGAACTGTCGCGGCTAACAAGCAAGAAGTTCTCAGGCTTCAAGTCTCTGTGAATTACTCCCATGAAATGGCAAACATGTACAACATTGACAATGTCTCTACAAAGGGCAGCTGCTTCTTTCTCTGAGTAAGTACCTTTTGCTATTATCCTATCAAACAGTTCTCCTCCTTCACACAACTCCATCACCAAATGCACACTATTTTCATCTTCATAGGCACCCTTGAACTCTACTATGTTTGGCTGGCCTGTTGATGGTAGTTACAGTTAAGGGAGTGTTAAAACATACACACACTTTATCTATTGAAATATCAGGGTATAAATTTTTATTATTTCTTTTCATTTATAGCTATCCATAGTTGTCTATGTAACCCTCAAAATTATACTCCTTGAGTTTTCCTTCTTTAAACATCACTACATTTGACTGCCAGTAAACAAGTTATAATTAAGGGAGGGTGTTCACATTTTCAGTAATAAGCTTAACTTGTTGGGGTGATCTTCATATTATATAGCTTTCTGACATCTAGGGATATTTGATGACGGTTGTTAGATTATGATATAACGGTTGCTATTTATATGGGCAATGTACATATTTATTACTAGTTAGTATTATTAAAGGGTGTTAGGTACTGTTTGATGCTATGCATGAATGGATAGTGGCGGTTAAATTCAAATCCATCAGCTACTACGGTAGGATCTCTCTAAATTTTAAATTTAGGGATGTCCCTAGATGACTCAACCTCATATATATATATATACTCCCAAATCCTCGTATATACATAGTTAATTCTATTATATTTGATAAATAGATTGGTGAAAATATTAATATCTAAATGTTTTAGAGTATGTATTTTCTGTAATTATTCATTTGGCCCTAAAATAGGTCTCTCCAAAAACCTTATATTTGCCTTTATATACGCATTTCAAATCAATAGTAGTTCTTTGGTTTTTTAAGAAAAAAACTTACAAATATATATATAAGGGCTAATCTAAAACAACTATAGTTTAATTCTCACCGTTAAATTCCATTTGCAACCCTCTCAAGACAAATAATTATAAACAACCAATCAACTCACCTAATCAATTGTGTGTTTGTCTTTCTTCTTTTCATTCTTACTTTTTCTTTTCTATGAACGTCCGTACAATTTATCACCTATATATATATATATATATATATATATATATATATATATATATATATATTCCTTTTTTTTATGTTTTTAGTAATATTTTTTTTCATTTTTATTAATTAACGTCAGACTAATAATAACGTAGTACTGAGACCAGCCAAATATTTATTCTAAAAAAAATAGAATGCCACCATCCATATTATTATAATATAAATATTAACTATGAACCCAACATTTTATCTACCAGAAAATATATATCAACATTCATGTTGCAATTCAATACTGACTAAATTAACCAGACTATTATTCAATCTAATAAAATACAATAATAACATTCATATAATGCTATTATTAATTACAAAATTAACATTCATCCCACTACTATTTAATCTGATAAAAACCAATATCAACATCCATATTATGATATTAGTATTTATGATATTTACCAATGTGAGATTATTATTTAATCTAATAAAAAACAATAACAACATCTATATTAAACCTTGGAAATCAAATGTGTCAAAGTTAAAAAAGGCAAACAAAAATAATTCTTTACGAAATTAACCAATAACTAGTGATAAAAAAATTTTAGTAACAAAAAAAAAAAAAAAAAAATTGAGACTGATCGTTATAATATTAATATTTACTAAATTAACTACAACGATATCAATAACATATAACATAGTTTGGGTGTTCGATTCTTTTTCAATGCATGGTTGAAGAGTAAATAAACTATATAGGATTGTTTGTCCATATAATTATATAAAAAATTTATAGGATATGAATATTTACTAAATTAACCGATGTGTGACTATTAGTTACTCGCGCGAACCTGTGAGGTGCTGAAGGATCATGATCTCTCTTCTCATGTCCTGAACATCACTTCTGCTCACAAGTTTCTGCTTGGAGACGGACTTGCATGCATACTTGCGTTTGGTAGAGCGCTCGGTGCAGAGGTAGGTGACGCCGAACTGGCCTCGGCCGAGCTCTTTCTCGAGGATGAAGAGGGAGTTGATGTCCACCATTGGTTTCTCCAAAACACGGCCAAGTTTCGACGGTGTTGTGGATCTTGCAAGTGAGGGAATGCTAGACTTCGCCGAAGTGATTGGTAGTGTTGTTGTCTTTGTTGGTGTTTTTGTGCTTGTTTTTGGTAGTGTTGATGGTGGTGGTTGTGTGGGAGTTTTGGGTAGTGATGGTGGTGGTGGTGGTGGTGGTGGTTGTGTTTTTGTTTTTTGTGGTGGTTGTGCTTGTGTTTGCGGTGAGAGTTTTACAGGACCAGAGGTGATGGGAATGTCTGTGAGTTTGGAGCAACAAAGGCCCATCTTTTATCAATCTTCTTCTTCTTCTTCTCCTCCTCTATCTGTTTCTCTTTGTATATATATATATATATGTAACTGTGTATGTTATTCTCTTTTTTGTGTATGGGTATAAATGGGTATACCACTCTAGAATTTAACTCTATATGGATCAATGGACTTTTGCCTTTCTCTCTACTGCTTCTCTTCTTTAGCTCCTCTTTGATTACTTTTTATTTCTTGAAGAGGATATATATATATATATATATATATATATATATATATACTGGTTAACTACTTGTGTCTCTTGAGTCTATTTGAAAGTGGGATCAAGATTAGAGATGAGCTTCTTGGCATTGTATGGAGGTGGATCAATAGGATTTTAATATTGTGTGGGTTGATGAGATAAGAGGATGGAATTAAGTGGTTGAGTGATTTAAGACAAGGGATGAGCTTCTTTACTTCATCTAAGCTTTGCTTTGCTTTCTTTTCTTTTCTTTTCTTTTCTCTCATCATGCTATTCCTATCCCCTTCTTGATGCTTTATGTTTTGTGCCTTCCCTTTTATTATGCCTGGCCAATTGGATGAACACAAGGATCTATACTTCCTGTCTTGTTACTCACTTTTCTTTTTATTTAATTTGCTTTTCGTACATGTGAATTGTCATTATCAGGATTTAATCCCCATTAGTTTTTAGGTTTAACTTTTAATAAACTTTTGCATATTTTGCACAATTAATTTATTTTATGATTACATTTACACATGTTGATATATCTCTCGTCCTATATTTTCTTATCTTAGCTTTTTGGCACTAAGATAAATTCCAGCATGCGGATGAAAACAAAGGTAGAATCACAGCTATAAGATAAGGGCACATACTATATTTAAACAATCCATGCACATATCCACATAATAATAATAATAATAATAATAATAATAATAATAATGATGATGATGATTTCTTCTGTGTTCCATGTTAGCGAAGTTTTTAACTTTTTATAACAAAATATACTTCTTTCGAAGAGTGGTTTTTTTTTTCTATATATAAATATTTGAATTTAAAATGACTTCTGTAAATTACCTAATTTTTTTTTTCTGATACACTATTGTAACTAAAATAAACTACAAATTACTGGATATAAGGCTATTGAGGAGGTTGTTAGGGTTTGCTAATTTATTATTAAAATGTGGGTGTGATGTTATATATGCTTTGGTATATCATTGGATTATGTCAGTCAATCAATCCGCCTTCCACATTGTTTAGAATCCTCTTTTCCCCTGAAATTATGAAGAATATTGGGTTAAATCATATTTTTATGTTTATTTTTATTTTTTATGAAAAAAAAGTTGTTCCCAAGTTAAGTTATTGAGGTATTTATAAACTAATAATGACGTGATGAATAACTTTAGAAAAAAAAAAGCTTAATTAAATAAATTCATCATGCATGCTTCAAGGGGGGTTGTTAATGTAATTATGTATTATAGGATTTTTTAATTGATTAAGCTTAACTAAATAAATTTGCTATTTATTTATTTTTTTAAACAATTGTCAACTATAACAACACTTACATTTTTTTATTAGTGATGAGTAAATAGGTGGGTGCATTTGTGAGATGAGTGCACCTTAAACTTTGATCTCATTCACAAAACTTAGACATTTTATGTTGTTTGAGTATAAAAACTCTTCAATGAATGGAATTTCATACCCCAAGTCCAAGATTGAGGGTTTGAATCTCTCCCCCAACTTAATAGTGATAATTCATATCTAATCTATATTTATCAAAGAAAAGAAAACTCTTTAATTTTTTTTCATGCTCTACTTAAAACAGTGCTATACAATATTGTGATGCAAGCTTTAAGAGGAAAATGTATCAAAATACGGACTTTCTAAGTATACCAAACGCTCTCATCTTGTGCTAGCAAATATTCGATATATGGTTTCTGCCTGTTTGAAGGGGACCCAATGCTAATAGTAATAGGCTAAGGAGCTATTAATTTTTGATATACCTGCCCCAAATAGTCATGGGTAAAATATTTGAGATATTTTTAGGATTATTTAGAAATGATTTTGTGTGAAAAAAAACCGATGAATTAAAAAAAAATGTAATAATTTATTTAAAAATGATATTTTTAATATTCATATTATTCTTTGAAAAAAAATTTAACTCATATAATTATCTTTTGGATATGTGTAGCACAAATGTATAAATGTCAAAAGCTAGAGGAGACAACCAATACTGTGAAACGAAGCCTAGAGTTTGTCAACCCAAGAGAGGGTGAGACTAGCAACCCTAGAGAGGTTTTTGACAACATCGGTGACAACATCAGTGCAGTTTGATTATTGCTTCTATGAATGCTCTCCTAGTGGCCTCTTGCTCTAAAAGGTTTTTTATGCTTGTCGTTTTTTAGTGCAGTTTCTGTGTTTTTCAGTTCTACGTCTATTGGATCTCTTGTAGTTCTTTTCACTAGTTTTGTTATGTTTTTTTAAACTTGTTTGTTTACTTATTAAATAAATGTGGTTTATCCAATTTTTTTCAAAAATAAATTGATGGGTGTTCAAGGTTAGTATAGTTTTTTATTCATTGGTTTTCTCGAGTGAAGTATAGAGAGTTTTATATAACAAAATATACTTCTCCAAAGGGTGGTTTTTTTTTTTTTTTTATCTATACGTAAATATTTGAATTTAAAACCATTGCTATAAACCACCTAAATTTTGTTTTTGAAAAACTACTATAACTAAAATAAACTACCAATTCTAGGACACGCTACTATTAAAATTAAGCATTATGCTAAGATATAAGTCTATTGAGGAGGTTGTTAGGCTTTGACAATTTATTATTAAAACATGGGTGTGCTGTTATATATGCTTTGAAATGTAATTGGATTATGCCACTCAATCAATCTGTCTTCCACATTGTTTAGAATCCTCTTTTCCCTTGAAATTATGAAGAATATTGGGTTCAATCATATTTTTATTTTTATTTTTATTTTTTGTAAAAAAAATTGTTCTCAAGTTAAGTTTATGACGTGATGAATAACTTTAGAAAAAAAAACTTAATTAAATAAATTTATCATGCATGCTTCAAAGGGGGTTGTTAATGTAATTCTGTATTATAGGATTTTTTTTAATTGATTAAAGTTAACAAAATAAATTTGTTATTTATTTATTTTTTTTTAACAATTCTCAACTATAACAACACTTAAATTTGTTATTTATTACTGATGAGTAAATAGGTGGGTGCATTTGTGAGATGAGTGCACCTTAAACTTTTATCTCATTCACAAAACTTTTATCTAGTCTGTATTTATCAAAGGAAAAAACTGTTCAATCTTATTTCATGCTCTACTTAAAACAGTTCTATAGATTATTGTGATGCAAGCTTTAAGAGGAAAATGTGTAAAACAAGGATTTTTTAGGTATACCAATTGCTCTCACTTTATACTAGTAAATATTCGATATTTAGTTTTTGCTCGTGTGAAAAAGACCCGATGCTAATAGACTACGACACCATTAATTTTTGATGTATTTGCCACAAATAGTCACGGTAAAATATTTGAGATATTTTAGGATTATTTATAAATGATTTTGTGTGAAAAACTATTGACAAATTCAATAAAATGTAATAATTTATTTTAAAATAGTATTTTTGATATTCATATTGTTATTTTGAAAAAAATTTAACTCATATGATTATATTTTGGATATGTGTAATACAAGAAGCTAAACGTTAAAAGCTAGAGGTGACAGCCAACACTGTGAAACGAAACCTAGAATTTGTCGACTCTAGAGAGGGCGAGACTAGCAACTCTAGAGAGGTTCTTGACAACATCAGCAATAACATCAACGTAGTCTAAGGCCCTGTTTGGTTACAAAATAAAAAAATCTGGCATAATTTTATTACGTAAGAAATGCAAGTAATTATTACAGAAATTATAGCATATTTTATTATTACAGAATGAGTGTTTGGTTAACAAAATAAAAGAATATCACATAAATATTTCACCCACTTTATAATAAGAAAAAGTCACACACTTCAAAATAAAAAAATATTCCACTCCGAGTGGAATATTTTTTTATGCCATAATTCCCACATTATGGCATAATTTTATAATGTAAATTAGATACCCAAAATAGGGCCTAATTATTGTTTCTATGAATACTATCATGATAAGGCTTCTTATGTTTGTTGTTTTTTAGTGCAATTTCTGTGTTTATGAGTTCCACACCTAGTGAATCTCTTGTTGTTCTTTTCTCCTATTTTGTTCTATTTTTTTAAACTTGTATGTTTACTTAATAAATAAATGTTATTTATCCAATTTTTTTCCAAAAAAAAAAAAAGCAATATCTCATTAAGCGTTTGAAGATTTTTATTTCTACACCATTTTAGATGATTTGGGGCCAATTTTATGAAACAAGAGGATTTAAAAATAGTTAATAGTTAGTCTTAGAAGTTCCGAAAAAATTTCTTTTCAAATCACTTCCCTCACTTTCTCAATAAATATCTTTATATTCCCTATATTTTGGCCTATCTAAAAACAATTTCAGTGATATTGTTCTATATGCCAAAGAAAAATAAAATAAAGAATAAAGGATTTAACTCAGTGAATGCATGCCAAAATAAAGATTGAAGAATTCCTTTTTTACTACTATTCATGAGAATCAGAATTAAGATACCATCATTTTTGAGAGTGGAGAAAGCGGTCATTTTTTTTAAAATTCTTTTTATCAAAATCTTGTTAAATGGGTTTCTTCACACTACTTGATAATACCTGAATCCTACATGAAACCATTCTAAAGCATAGTAGTTTTGTTTTTTGTCAAAATGTGTTGACCATTAATTTAGGAGGAAAATAAAATACTCTTCTTTTATAGGACCAGTAGGTCCAGTACATTAGAGGATTTATTATCTACTTTTTACAGTTAAAAATAAGTTTTGATCTATTGAAATAATGAGACCCAAAACAACAGTAAAAAGAAAAAATAAAATAAAATAAAATAACAATCTTTATACACACAAATTGAGCCACATGTCACTATAACCGAATGGTTAATGCATTTGACTCACATGCAAACTCATCCACATTATAAAAAAGAAATCACTAAATCAATATTAACTTATTCAACTATAAGAAAATTTGATCCATTACAACTTGAATTTACTGACTTTTCACGCAATATACCAATTATAAAAAAAAAAACCCACATAATGACTCTCCCCTTAATATTTGTTTTTCAATATAATTTTTTTCCCTTTATATGGGCATTTCCTAAAGCCCAAGACTCCTAATAAAAACTCTAATTTCATACATTCCCCAAACAAATACATTCTAAATATTTCTTCTACTTTTCTTTGCAGCATAACTACACTAATATGCTAGACTTATGGATATCGCCGTCAACGTCAGTGAATGAATCCAAACCAAATGGAGGAAAAGTAGAAGGCTGAAAGGAATGGTTCTTTACACCACCTTGGATGTGAAATGAAATAAAATATATTTATAAAAAGAGAAAAAGAAAAAAAAAAATTAAAGCTACTCAATGGACCAGCTTCAACCCAGTGATGGATTGATTCCACTAAAATTTGAGGCCTCATGTTTTTTGAACGGACAACCCCTTGATAAAGCATTGTAATTACATATATACCCTTGTTGAGAAAAATGACAATTACATCAATATACCTCCTCTTGCATGTCAATCTATACACTGGTTTGAATGGTTCATGACCAAACACCTTTAAATTTCCCAATAAAATACTTTTTTTAAAAATAAATATTAAAATGCACACGTACACTGGTGCGCTACTGCAGCAGAGGGTAAATATGGCAAGTTGAGTTACCTAATTGACTAACATGCCAAACACAGGAAAACAATGGAGTCGACAGCAGAAAAGTAATACCAAGCCATCAACAAAAGAAGGTTGGAAAAGTGCCTTTGGATTAAATTACAATAACAAAAAAAAAAAAAAAGAATTTCTTGAAAACATGATCATTTTATAATTTGAAAAACAACATGAATAAACGAATAACAGAAAAAAAAAAGACCGTATTGATAAAGTTCTATTTTCTGGTTCTCCATGATTTTCCTTTCCTATGTTTTTCACTGGAAACTTAGAACAGAAAGCAAACACAGGCAGAAAATAACAGAGGTCAATCTCATTCTAGCCAAAATCTGCAGTAGAATCATGTCCTCACACCTAATGGAGAATTCACTGTGCATTCCTTCTATAGTTTTCTTATCGATGGGGAAACTCGATGCTTTGTAGCACCCACGCTCTTAAGCAGCGGCTGCCCCTAGAAGATCAATCTTGTTAATTGGCTTGTCTGGGACAATAAAATACTCACACTTGATAACTTTTCTTCCCTGGGATGCAACAAAATCTCTACAGCCACCTGTGTCTTATATCACACAGCTATTGAGACTGTGAACCATCTCTTCATTCATTGTCCCTTTGCATCATTCATTTGGAAGCACTTTGCTTTGATCCTTAAACCTCCCAGTCCATGGAGGGTCTTTGGAGAAACTGGCTCCAAAGCCTAAATTCCTATAATAGAGCCTCTTGGGATCTGTTAGTTAAAGCAATCATGTGGCATATTTGGCTCACGAGAAATAAGTGTATTTCCAATCTTAAAACATCTCCTGCATCAATTATTATGAAAGTTAATCATATGTTTCTCTTTTGGGTGTCAGCAAAAGAGGAGCATCCAGTTCGAAGGGACTTCCATGTGTGACATGCGCGACCTTGACGTACAGGTCCTAGGCTCGACTGCCAGTATGAAGTTATGTGTACACCTGGGTTGAAGTTCTACTCAGGAGTCCTGGGATCGTCTCTGTTCCTTTGTCTTTTGTGTTGTCTATCATTGTCTTTATCTGTATTACTAGGTTATCTATCTCCACACCCAGGGCACACTAGAGCTACCCTTATGTTATTGTTATTGACTAGATTATGGTTTTTTCGTTTTTTCAAAAAAAAAAAAAAAAAAAAAGCATACAGAAACAAACCCTAGTTTTCCGGTAAGGAATAGTTCTCGTTAAGGCATGGACAAGCATTGTAATCATGTTACCAACGTGGCTTCACCAAGAAATCAAGTATGTTTATGACCAAATTATAGAATTCTGAAGATAAAATTTTAAATTCTATGAATCTAATGATATTAAAGTGACAAGAGATCTGTCATACAAATACGAGAAACTATAAAGCTAACCTTCCGTTATAAAACCCAAAACTAGAATCATCATAATCACACTACTACAATGGCTTCAGGAAATATCAAGGTTTTGAGCAATTAGACTGCTGATAATATCTAAAAATAATGAGAAGTCTACTGTACAAATACAAGAAAATATAATGCTTGCAAGAGAGAAATGAATCCATCCAATTAAAATCTGAACATAACAAACATAATGTGGAGAAGCATTACTATGAGAAATATTTAGGCGGGGAATGCAGAATGAACAGAAGACTTACGCCCATCAATCTTCAATGACATACCGGTTTCTCCTAGCTCCGAAAGCAAGCCTCTGGATGCAGAAAGACAAGATCAACAATTAGATTCGGTATTGCATAACACAATGAAATTTCAAAAAAAAAAAAAAAAAATAAAAAAGCTGAATTCAGTGATATGTTCATCAAGTATGAGTTTCAGTGCAAGGGGAGAGAAAATTGTTTACTGAGAATATTTGGGAATAGGCTTTCAAGCCAGTAAGAAATCGAATGTAGGTTGGCCTCATAGATTGCCTGCTGGGAACAGATCGAATGCTTGGGACGAGGTATTCAGCAACCTGTCGTAGATTAGAAAGAATGATAAAAGACTTCAAATATTAATACAATGTGGTAAGTCAATCTGTCGGAAAGAATATCACTACAAAGTAAAAAATGAATGAAAACACCAACCACAGGCTTTCAATGAATATATTACAATAATGTATAAAACCGGCGCAAATTAACCTAACAATAAATCAACGCAGAAGAATCTGTGCTTATATCTCTACCAAAATCCAGAATCAATCCGTATGAACCTCTCGCCAAAATCAGTCAAAGATCTATATTTGATCAGGGCCCAAGGTATACACTTTTAGAGAGACTTGTACAACAAAGTACGAAAAAATTATATACGATCACAATTGTGAAATATGAAACTTCAAAAGCTACAACATTGCTTATAAGATGCCCCTAACACCATAAAAATACTCAATTTTTTATGGTCAAGGACCTGCATGCAATCCTGCAAATCAACTATGATCAGACTACAAAAGGACATGTAAATCTCCTATAACGAGTCTACAACACTAATCATGATATCCTCATATAATTAGAGTATTCACCCAATAATATTTCCTGCCATATTTAAACTTCACTAAATCTTGAACTTCTACTAGGACTTGTAACGAGTTCTCTTATAGATTTTTTTACTGTATCCATCAAAAACCCTATGTTATTCAGCAAAACAAACTGTCTTTTAGAAATTAGATCAGATCTTTATTTGAAAATGGTTAATTAGGACAAGCAGTTAGGTTTCTAAATTTATCGAGACTGAAAAATGAATATTTCCTACTAGACAATCCATTTATATATCTTTAATTGTCAAATGGTTTATTTAGGAACTCTAACTAAAGTAAATGGTAAAATAAAGAAAAGGTTGCTTTCTTCATTAAGAACCCTCCTACGTGTGTTAATCCAAGCAAAGGCTGAAAAAAAGGCTTGAACCATTATAACAGTAATTTTCAAGTTTTGTCAAACTCTATGCCGTCTCCTTGGTGCTTATTAGGTGACAAGGAAAATCACAATGCAATGCAGAAGCCTACTGAAAGAAGTTCAGATCCAGTTCAAAGCATAAGTAAAAATATTTCATATATAACTAGATAAGTCCGTTTATCTAAAATTGGGTTAACCAATAAAAAGTGGACGAAGGCGATAATAAGGGAGAAACTGACATTTCATAATTGTTGTTTATATATTGGGAAAAGCTCAGCCTTGTCTTCATTTTGGCTTCTTTGTACTTCACTGTGATAAACATTGTTAAGAAATGAAAACCCAGTTGACAGGATACAACCTACCACCAGGGTTATTCTTAGAGACAATCCCATCATCACACTTAGAAATTTATAATACGAACAAGATTTAATTTTATTGACTGTTGAGTCTGTATACAAATAGAATATACAGATTTTGAAGTAAAGTCCTAACCTTTTCAATAACCATCTTTGTAGACACAAGCAACCTTATTCTAGCTTCAAATTGTTGATATTTTCGAAAATCTAGGGACAAACCAAACCATCTTAATGCTTAATGCCCACCACAACGCAATCAGTCAATAAGTCTGGTAAAGAATGATCTGGAAGCAGGTTCTAACCTTATGACAGGACTCTCTCTATGCCATCTAGATATAGGGCTCGCAGCTCGTCACTCAACAAAGTAAACCAACCAGTCAGATGCTTTTTTTGTGAAGAGCCAACATGAACCAGCTAGTGACAACAGACTATTGCTAAATGCTTGGGTGATTCAAAAGAGCACTATCCATTAAGTATATGCAATCCAGGAGTGTTTTTTTAGAAACACATGAAATAACCATGAAATAGAAGTATAAAAGAGTAAGTTAACAAAATTCTCACCACATCAGGCGGCTCGGCTAAAATATTGATAAAAAATTTGGCCTGAATTCAATAGATATGTGAAAAAGTAAATAAACAATTGTTTTTCGTCAAATTAAGTGAAATAAGAACCTTTTCCCATTAAAAACATACTTGTTTTGTGTTGGCACCTGACATAAGAAGATCGGTTGTCACCATACCAGGCTGCATGATAGAAATTATGCATCAAATGACCGTAATGTTCACATGCTAGATATTAAAAGTTTAATGTAATGAAAAACAAGTCTAGCCAAAAAAAAGATTGCATACCGATAGGTTGTGTACCATAACATTTTTTACGTCTTGCATTTGCAGTTCCGCCTAGAATACCAATAAACAAAAAGTAAAAATGATAGACAAACCTAAGAGCCTTGAGGATGGACAACCAACTAAGATAAGGATATTTCTTAGAAACCAAGCCAAGAAGAGAAGATCAAGCAAAAACTAACATGAGAATGTATCAATAACCGAGTCTTATTTAATGGTTAAAAATTAAGTCGGACAAGAGAAAAGGCCATTAAAATAAGTTTTCAGTTTTAAAACTGAAGTCATTTTGACATTGCAGAAATATCACAAAAACTCAGAACTACACATTAGATGTTAGATATCATATAAACCTGTAAGGACTTCGTTAGGTGCACGACGCCTTGTTTGGTTGCCCCATATGCTGCAAATCTGTAGACAAAACAAGAAAAAAAGCCTGCTAACTCCTTTGATATTGCATGCTAGATCAATATACTTTCTAAGAAATTATCTTATCTCTGTAAGGAACCATCTCTCACTTGCTTAGTTCACAGACAATGTAATAGTGAAGAAAAGATTGACATTCAAACTATCATCTAATCCATAATTAAAAAAAATTTTAAGAGTTGGAAAGCTACATACCGTGGAGTTGGTCTTCCATCTGAACCAGCTCCATCAATGTTAAATATATGCCCACCTCGAGGTTGCTTCAACATCATATTTATCGCCTATATTAAGCATTAATTTATTAGGAGAAAATAAAATATATATGTCAAAAATCAACTCATTGAAAACAATTATAGTTAAGAGCTTTTACCTCGCGACAACAAATCATAAGTCCAATAGTATTTGTCGTAACAACTTCCCTTGAAAGCAAGAGAATAAAATCCAAATAATTAATCATTTAGCACATCAAATAGCAGCATAGAGATAAGTGCCCTAACAAGCTTTAAGAAAACTTACATAAGATCTTCGTCAGCAGTTTCAGCCAATGGTTTGTAGCTATATGCATTAGATCCAGCATTGTTGATCTGTGGTTATCATAAGAATAGGTTATAACAAATAGATTATGAATTCTGAAGTCAGTGATGCAGACAAAAGGCATAAAGTATACAACTCAATAGGCGCATTATCATGAAATGAATACAATAGCAGATAGATCATTTTTCAACCATATATTGGGATAAACATATGTGATCAACATGACTCTAAGCAACAATTGGAACCAAGTAAACAATTATCAAGAAAAAGAAAGTTCGTGAGCAAAATAACAGTTGTTTAGCTTAATACCACAAACAGTATTGCATAGTAAGAATGAACAAAAGGTAGGCAAATTTTTCCACTACTGTTAGGAACTAGTTCATTAAACAATATTCTGTATATTCTGAAATATATACAATTATGATCACAATTGACTTGCAATATGTTTACTGATATGTTTAATTTAATATTCTTGGTTTGGATTTATTTCAAGTAGAACCACACCAGCTTGTGATTATGCTAAGATAAATTATTGACTAAAAATAAGATCAATTTTCTTGTGTCATAAACTTTCAAAAGCTCCACATATATACAAAGGCCCAGTGTTGATCATTATCAATTACTTTCTAACTTTTAACTGCTTGTGAGCCCACCTACAGGTGTTGTGTCATAAGCATCCTCATTTCTCAAGCTATAAAAGTGCATGGGTTATGTATCAAATCCTAAAATCTTAATGTCAAAAAAACAAAAAGAAAAACTTTTATCACAAACTAAATTTCCTTTTAAGTGCCTGTTGTTGGAGAGGGAATGAAGGGAGATAGAGAAGTCAGTTGACAAAACTCCTCAGTTAATCATAGAAGGTTGTGATCATCTGAATTTGTAAAATGTGAAGTGTAGAAAAACCTCAATTCTTAATTTTAACTAGACACAAATAGGTCCACATTGTCGATGGCCCATTTAAAAAAGAAAGAATTTCAACTCAAAATTCAACAATCAAGAAGCTAGACAAAGTTCCTAAGCCAACACATGCTCTCAACAAGGCTTCATTATGTGACTAAATCATTCAGGTGCATGCTCTGATCATCTAAAATGGTCCACAATGTCAAACACATCTTACTTGGCAATTGAGAGTCAACCTTAAGATCCGCATTGAGTTAAATACTATATGACTAGACACCTAAAATTTACAAAATATTCTCTAGAAAGCATAAAATGGTTCAAAAACAAATATCTTTTCCCTGGATCTATAGGGGTAAGCTACAAGTGTGCAACATACAAGACAAGCTACTAATTCAACAACAATAACCATATTTCAGCTCTCTTCATTTAAAACGAACTTTTTTTTCAGGATATGTCAAGGTGGCAGCTGTTTTAGGAAAAACTTTTAGATGCTCTTGAACTAAGATGTTTATGATAATTTGCAAATCTATACAGCATCAAATTAGTAGTTTTCTTATACAATTATCTACTTGTATCCAATTCTGATCCAACCCCTACACCTAATTGTACTTGACCTGCCCATAACATTTCAAGATACAATCCATCGAAAAGAATGTTTGCATTCAAAGGAAAATAAGTAGAGGATGGTTCACAAAAGGAGTGAGGATAACATGAACTCTGATCTCTAAGGATAGTTACGTTTTCTTCATGGTGATAAATTTTATTTCCCTTTAGCTTTATGTTGTTAGACCATACTTTGTAGCCTTACTCCCTTTTAAAAGGTGTTACTTGATTATGGCATATCTCAGGAAAATTTACCCAACCATACAAAAATATATATTTTCTTTAGTTACAGTATCCGTTGGGTACACATTTGAATCATGTGATCCTATTTGACATTGTTTACTTGAAAACCGCTTCACTTATCTCCTTTCCATTTTCACCCTCCATTTTAATTTTTTCTTTCTAAGTTTCAATCTGTCTTTTTTGAATAAATTTTTTTATCTTATTAAATAGCAAATATTTTTATATTTTTCTTATTATTACAAATGGATTCTTATCTTTCAAATCTTTTTAATATTGATTTTCATTATTTTGAAAATCCTCCTTTTTTATAGTTTAATTTTTAATATGAGTTAAATCCCTTGTTTTATGTTCTATCTTTAAAAAAAAATAAAACTTGTTTTCTACCTTTTTGCAAAAAATGTGGTTCACATTGTTTACATGAATACCTCTAAAAAGAGCTTGTTTAACTAAAATATTATCCAACCTTTTAAAACCAATATGATTTACATATCTACATATTTACACAACACGTATACAAACATACCAAGTTTTCATTAACTTTCAACTGTCAAATACTCTCAATGCTTAGATATTCAATATCCCGTCTCTATGTCTCAGTAACACTGCTTTCACCACAATTGTTATCTCATTAGAATAGGATTAAAAAAAAAGTAGCATCCAAGCTCAAAATAATGTATAAGGAGAACTTCTTTCTAATGATGAATACATGTTATACTGTACTATTGACATTAGAAGTTGGAACCTCACAATGTATATAAAATTCACTCAATTTAAATCTCAGATCTTAATCCAACCAGGCAGTATATTTCAAGAATGATTATTCTCTAAATCTTTAACAATGATTGGTATGAATTGATACGACATAGCTAGTTGACAAAATAGTACTATTAATTTAGTAAACAATCAAAATCAATCGAATAATCATTACAAAATCTTGTGAAATCATATAGAAAGTAAGGGAAATCTATATAGATATAAGAGAACAGGAAAAATCAAAACAGAGGAAATTAAAAGAATACCCATAAGTCAATGTAATTCAGCTTATCAAGTGCAAAGGCAACGAGCGCCTTGACATCCTCTCCTTTTCTGACATCACAGACACTTCCCTGAAAAAGCAATAACCACCAATTATTCACCAAAAAAACACGCACCATTCTCTTATAGAAGCCAAAAGGGAAAAAAAAACGAAATAAATAAGCTGATCAGTAAATACCCACACATGCTTCTCCCCGAATGCTTCTCTGAGTTGCTTAATTGTTAATTCTACACGTTCCGCTTCACAATTTAAACACACAAGGGTCTAGTAAGAATGGAAAAACAGTAAGCAATGCGCCATTTTCAATAGGACTATGCAAAAGAAAATAGCCATTTGATTTCATTCAAAATCTCTAGTGCAAAAAGAATATTGTGCTCCTTTAATCATATCTGATCATACACTTAATATGCTAAAAGTACAGCATAAAAAAGATTTCCATTGTTTCGAAAGATAACTAACTCATATGACAAAAGTATAACAGGGCATTAAACTACATCTCCATACCTGATCTTGAGCATACTACAACATTATCACCTGCTTTTAAAAACTCTTTAGCAAGTGCAAGGCCAATACCTACAGAGATTAGATAAACACAAAGATATAACAACAGAAAAATAAAAAAAAGGCTTGCCAAAATAGTATAAACGAATGTAAAATAGTAAATTGTTCATGATACACCAATCTCCTGATCATTTGCCAGGGTCATATTCATTTCGAGGTGGAGAGTGGCGTTTCCCCTATTTCAGCTAAATTATACTACACCTACTCTGGACCTAGTGAAGTGGGCTTAGTATAAAAATATAACTTACTCCGCTTCCAAACCTCTGAAAGAGTGGAGGAATTTGTGCCCTAACACCTCCTGACTTTCTCTTCCATGCACCGATGCATGCCCCACACCCAAAGGCCATTGACTTAGAAGACTGCCGGCCAACACTGCGTTTGGTTCACGGAATAGGAATGGAGATGGGAAAAGGGGTAATGGAGAGAGTAATGGGAATGGGCGTAATGAGAAGAGGAATGGGAATGAAAACTGTGTTTGGTTGGAAGGATTGGGCATTAGGAATGTAAAAAATAAGTAAGAGAGATGTGGGACAATTACCTTTCTGCCCTTCTATCAAAGAAAGTTTATTTATATTTGTTTAATGAAACATAAATGTTTTTAATTATTAATATCCTCATTAAGAATTAATCAAGTTAAATAAATATTTTTTAATTTGATTAATAATTAAATTAAATTACTGTTTCATTTTTAAATGTCACTCTATGTATCATTTTTTATAATTAATTATTTAAATTATTTAAATACCATTTCAATTATATGGTTAATTGGAATAATTATTGTTTAATCAGATAATTTTTTGAATTGTTGAGGACAAAACAGTTATTTTATGGAGGGGAATGGGTTATTCCTCTGGTGGAGATCATGATTTCCAGCAGGATGAAATCATCTCCACAAAATGGCATCCAAACAGGGTGAACGGAATGAGTAAGCAATGATTACCATTTCTGGGGTAATCATTACTGTCATCCAAACGCACCCTCAATGCCACCCTCCAGCCCATCGGCTTCATCTCTGCTATGCAAGAAGAGCGGAGGCAAACAACCATTTGACGGAATCTAAAATCTCAGTGATCTCACTCTGATTTCTTGCTTCATGTTCGAACTTAAGCTTCTCAAATCTTCTTTGTAATCACTTGTGAAATCTGGTTTGCTTTTTGTTTTTATTCCAGATTTTGGTCTTAATTTTAGGATTAGGGATGAAATGACATTTTTCCTAATTTAGGTCTTGGTTTTCTATGTTCTTCGAAATTACTCTGGTCTCTCAATTTTTAGATTATTTCATTCTTAGCGATTAAGTGAAGCATTTGTAGTATTTGGATAAACGTTGTCAAAAGAACTCTAGTTGGCTTATTTTAACATTATTTCTTATGGATTGAGGCATTGGGTAGTATTTTGACAAATTTTGTCAAAAGAACTCTGCTTGGCTTGTGTTGTTGCTGACTAGTGTCATTGTAGCATTTACAATTACGTTACATGTATGAGTTCAAGAAATTATTATATCGCGACAAGTTATACTATCTTAGAATTATTATCTTTCGATGTGTTTGTATACTAAGTATTTCATTTCAGCAGCATTATCTGTTTATTAAGGATAAGTGAACATTTAACAATGAGTAGCAATTCCAAGTTGCAAACTTTTGGCATAAATTGATTCAAGGAATATTTTGGGAACCAAGTCATTTCAAGTTGCTCTTACCTTAAGTATTACCATCTTTCATAATTATATTTGCATGTATATATATTTGCATATTAATTTGACAAGATCCATGTACTGAAGTGGTGTGACCTTTGTTATGGGCTTTATAAAGCAACCGCTAGTAAACGAGCCACTTGCCCTGAAACTAGAAGATGTCACTTCATGGAGGCTCCGTTATGCCTATTATATTATACAGGATAAACTTACAAGGGCAAACAACGCCAGAGATTGTCAACTAATATAGTTCCTAATTTTGCAATATCATCATCTAAAATGAAGTTTGGATGCACCTGCCAAGTGGTTATTTTAAAAACTAACCAATAAGTGTTTAAACTAATGGTTGTATATACAAACTAAGCAGCTGGTATAACATACTACAGTTACAACAATAATAGGTGTTGTTGACTACTATAATTCCTATTTTGTAATATCACCAACCAGAAATAATTTAGTGGCATCTGCCAGCTAGTAATTTTGGAAAACTATGTGAATGTTTAAAACTAACCATCCTAAATACAAAAGTGATCGATTAGTATAAAATACCAAAGCTACGACAACAATAAGCATTATAGACTACTATAATTCCTATTTTGTAATATCACCAACCAGAATGAAGTTTGATGAAACATGCCATATGGCTTTTTTGAAAACTAACCAATTAGTGTTCAAAACTAATCATTGTATATAAAAAACTATGCAACTGGTATAAAATACAAGAATTGAGACAGCAGTAGGCATTTGTTGACTGCTATAAGTCCTATTTTGCGATATCACCAATCAGAATAAAGTGTGCTGGCATACACCAGGTGGTTCTTTTAAAAACTAACCAGTTAGTGTTTAAAAGTAGTCATTTTTATACAAAACAAAGCAACTGGTGTAAAATAAAAAGTTGTGAAAGAAAAATGTGCTAATATAACAAGCATTAAGC
The DNA here is from genome assembly GCA_902712375.1 of Dioscorea dumetorum. Classification (NCBI taxonomy): domain Eukaryota; kingdom Viridiplantae; phylum Streptophyta; class Magnoliopsida; order Dioscoreales; family Dioscoreaceae; genus Dioscorea; species Dioscorea dumetorum. Next base: position 9,798,460 of record CACTHL010000803.1, on the reverse strand, counting down.
ACTAAGTTGCACTCACATAGCATAGACATTCAAATTTAAGAGCTCATATTTTTTTCTATTTTCTACTCTGTTCATGTCTAGCACTACTCCAATGAGTGAGTAAAGAACGATGAAAACTTTATTCTATTCGTTGCTTCGACGCTAGTAATAAAACACTGAATTCCAATCTTCCTAAGCTTACTGACATCGCCGTCATTTCACTCTTTCTTATAGTGAATGTATCAACAATTCGTCACGTGATTTCGCTGAGAACAATGGAGACTTTAACCCTTCAAATAACTCCTTTGCCAGTAAAAATCACCACCTCCCAACAATTGCCTTTAGCATAAAGTGCATGTCCGCGGTTGCCCTTCTTCACCCGCCATCAGAGGAGATAAATTCACCTTTCAAATTTGAAAAGCAGCCTCATTTATTGCGGCTGTACTTCTCAAGCAAATTTAAACATCTTTAAAGTTTATATAACAAGGATAGAATGGCCATCCTTAACAACATGAAATGACCCACGTCCTTCTTTGAATTTAATCCAAAAGGCAAGGACCTACAAGGCAGCTAGAATTTGGTCAAAATCTGACAGTGAATTGCAAACTTCTCAAGGACCTTAATGTCCATTTTGCAAACTTTAATGTATTATTAAGTCAACATAACTTTGACACTTGTTTCTTCACCTTCAATTAAATGTATGGTTCACTGTAACTGGATGTCTCAAATCCAAAGAAAACCTAACGATAGAATTGATTGTTACAAAGCTAGACTTATTGCCAAGGAATTTAATCAACATGACAGCTATAACTATTTTGAGATATTCAATCCAGTAATCAAGCTCGTTAGTATTCACACTAACTCAACATTGTTGCAGCCATAGATGGGAATCAGATAATCAGATGTCCATAAATCATTCATCAATGGCATATTCACAAAAGAGATTTAAATGAGAACCCCCAGGCTTTGTTGACTCTTAATTTCCTTCTCATGTACTTCATCTTCAAAAATCACTTTATGTTCTTAAAATGAGGCCAAGAACCTGTACACTCATCTTGTGTACTCCATGATTTAGGTCTTATCAGCTCCAAGGTCAACTTATCCAAATTCTGAATTTTTTCTAAAACACCCATTACATGTGTCCTTTTGTATGTGGGTGACATTACTATTGGAACCTCTCCCTTTGTTATCTCAGTTCTTATCTATAAGCACATTTTACCATTAAAGGCCTTCAATAGTTGCATCATTTTACCAAGTCTTCATTAATCACAAACTTGTCAATTTCAATGTTCATTTAACCTCCCGTCATATTTCTAAGCAATCCAAGTATAGTCGTACTCCCTTAAAGACCTTACTCTTCCTATCACACGGCAGTAAGTGCACTACAATAATTCAAACTTATCAATTTCAACATGCTCCCACAACTTAACATTTGATGGTTGTCCAATGAATTCTTCAAAATGTCAAAGACACTCTCTATTGTAGCACCACTGTTACTTTGGCCCTCCCTTTTGATATTGTATCATATTCTAATACAGATTGGGTTGGTACCCAGATGACCAATGGTCAACCATTGCTATTATATATATCTTGATGAGACATTGGTCATATGGATATGTAAGAAGCAGCCAACAACAGCCCATTCAAGCACCAAAGCTAAGTATCATGTGCTTACTACAACCTCTAAGATATCTGTACTTCATGAACTCTACACCTCATCACTTCTCCTATTATTTGGTGTGACAATATAAGTGTTATTTACGTAGTTGCTAAGTCCATTCTCCATGGAGGCACCAAACATATTAAGCTCAACTATCATTTTGTTCAGGACCTCATCAGTAATGGTGCACTTTGTGTTAAACATATTCATCCTCGCTTAAGTTGCCAATATTTTCGCTAAGGTTTTTCCTCATCTCCAACATCCTTGGCTTACTCTCAATTTAATGTGGTTTTCTCCTTGTGCGCATGTCAAGGCTTCAGCCTGCCTTCTACTTGGCATGCTCATGCACCGATTCTCTAGAAAACTTGGCATCTCACCAACCAAGAGAAGAAGACGAAAAAGAAAAAGAAATGAATTCAGTTTTCCATCCACATGATCGATATGAAAAAACAGCAAGCTTTTACAATGAAGGATACAACTACTCCAGTGCGACTAAGACTTCCATTGTTAGTATTTTGATTTTCTAATGATAATTATCATTAAAATTAGAAGATCAGGAAATTTGAAAATGGAGCCATTCCGAACAAACAGAAAGAGAAGAAAGAAAGAAAGAAGAATGAAGAAAACAAACTAAAGCAAATGGTTACAATAAGACCACAAAAGAGTGAATAAAATGAAATAATGCAAGAATTGGTTCATGAAACAAAGCATTGGCTGATAACAAATACAACTCAATAATCACAACTCATATCATACATGTCAATTGCCACAACCAAAATCTACATTAAAATTGACAAAACAATGAGATTACAGGACCAACATTGGGATATCATGAGCAAAACCACCAGTTCTATGCACAAAAAAAAGAATAAAAAACAACTAACAAACAAATAACAAAAACAACAACAACAAAACAACAAAAACAAAAAAAAGGGAAAAATAATGAAGATGACGGTAGTGAATGTATAAACAGATAATTAATAGGGAGGTACCTTTGGTTGATCCGGTGATAAGGACATTGAAAGGAGGGACCATGGGTTCTTGCTCCTGCTTGGGAGATTCCGCCCTAACTCGCCAGAGAACGCGGCCAGGGGGAAAGAGAGGCAGGGAGACGACTCTTCGAAGAAGATGAGGTCTGGGAATCGAAGAGAGGAGAGGATTTTGGGTCGCCGGAGAGAAGATACTCCGGCGATGGCGAAAGAGAGGGACAAGAGTGGAGGCGGGAGCGAGAGCGGAAGCCATCAAACGGCGGGAATGAAGGACGAGGGAGTGGTGCTTGTCGAAGTGGATATTAGAATGGGGTATTTACATTTACACCCCAGACAATTTCACAATTTCATACAATGGCTCGAAGTTCTTGCATTATACACCCTGTATAACTTTATAAGAATTGCTTCTTTCTGCTGATATTTTTGCATAAATGTATCTTTTTTGAGCGAATGAAAAATATAATTTAAAAGACTTAATAAATTTTAAGTAATTGTTATCTGACAAAATAAAAATCGTAAAAAATATTTATTAAAATTAAATTTGTGATATCATCTCTACCCAATTAATAAGGTTAAAAACAGTTATAAATCTATTAGTTCAAATAAAACTTATAACTGTTTTTAATACATAATTTATCAATCTTATATGGTATATTAAAATAGCCACTTTGTAAAAATAATATACAACATAATAACTTCGGATTTCCCAAGTTAATATATAGAAATTAATTTTTTTGAAACATGCAATAAGCGTTATTGTTGGATGTTCTATATTATCGGCAATGGATTTAAGGTAAGCATTGAGCATACTAAGAGATCTGACAATTTCCTTGCAGATCAACAGAGCCAAATGGTTCATAAGACATTCATGGACAGACCAAGATCATAAGGTTGGCCATCTGAATACTAGTAAATGGGGACCACAGAAAACAGTAGGTTCCTCTGAATAAATTTTCTAGTATGGTGGGACCTTCCCTAGAAACCAAAGGGCTGGCCATCCGTATGCTAAGGATAGGGTTCACAGATGCCAGTGAATACCTTTAGGTATCCAAAGCATAGTGGAGTCCAAATACATCTTAACCTAAACCCAAAGGTTGGATCCTCCGTATGACCAAGATCGTGGCTACGAGACCAGTAGGACCATGCGAATCTTAATCATGGGGAACAGTGTGCGAAATTTTCAAGAAAATAAACCTTATGAGAATCTAGGTCTTTCCAGATTTAGGCCTAGAGATAAGGGTTTTCCTTCGTAAACAGGCAGTATTTTCTAAACCCTAAACAGTGGATTCCTCTGAATAAATTTTCTAGTATGGTGGAATCTTCCCAAGAAACCAAAAGGCTGACCATCCGTATGCTAAGGATAGGGTTCACAGATGCCAGTGAATACCTATAGGTATCCAAAGCATGGTGGAGTCCAGATACATCTTAACCTAAACCCAAAGGTTGGATCCTCCGTATGACCAAGATCGTGGCTACGAGACCAGTAGGACCATGCGAATCTTGATCATGGGGACAGCCTGGATGACTGTACCTCCGTTTCTCTAGTTATAAAACCCAGTAACCAAAAGAGAAACTCCACATCCCAAAACTTAAAAGAAAATAGTAACACCAAGCTCTTCTCTAAAAATGGCCGGTAAAATTCCCCAGACCCCATACTCAATAGATCCACTTCTAAATTTGCCCATATATCCAGTTAATTCACCACTACGATTCAAGACGAAGGCAATCCTGATTCTGCATCAACATGTAATGATAGATAGTCTTTGGGCTAACAGACGAGACCCCAAAGCTCTGTTATCATTATTTCATCAACTGGCAGAGTTCTTCCAGCACATCAATGAAGAAATGGATGCCCAGTCAGCAGTTCCTGCACCACTTTCTAAACTAAAGGCACCAATGATGCTAAGGCCACAAACTGTAGACTTCATTGTGGACCAAGAAAGAAAAATCAAAACTTTGGAGACGGAAGAAGTACTCCAAGAAGAGAGGATCAAAAAACTCCAAGAGCAACTAGAAGAAGCAACCAAGGAGTATCAGCAAATGAACGAAGTACTCCTGAAAGAAAGAGGCAAGAAGCTCCAAACATTGAAGGAGTTCCCAGAAGAACTCTCAGAGGTGGAACACATAGTTTTCCACAAAGTCTTCCAACACTTGGATGCGCAAATGATAGATGAGCAGGAACGCCTGCAACACATGGCACGACAAGGCTATCACCCTCTCGGGATGGTCTTAGCAGGCATTGCCTTCAAAGGTAACAAACATCCAGACCCCGCATACAAATGTGAAGATGGATTTGTTATCTACAGGGCTTCAGTAAGTATGGTCGAGTGGAAAGATGTTGAAGTCCTCGGCACACCTATGAAATTATTATCACTTTTTCGCCACGGCTTTTTGGCCAGGGTAATCATCTCAAAAGCATCACACATTGATGCTTTCTCACCATACCACCAGCTATGTCATGTTCTAAGAAAGTTGTTGAAGAATATTGACCCAGGTCACGGATATCTGAACCTGGAAATCAATTCAATACCACCGGCGATTCAAAGTAACTACCCGGATGAGGCACGCCACCTCATCAAAATCACGATCCTGCGTCATCATCAAGCAATGCAGGAATACATAGAGGAAATGGGCGTCTCATAAATGCGCAGCAGACTCACCATAATAGAACAACTATACTTATAGAGAACATGCGCAAAGACGACCGACTGGAGAAGGACAGGACCCACGATGTCACCACCCCAGAGGGTCCCATTAGTCCTTGAGACACCAGTAATGAAGGTTTATACTGACCCCTTGTATTTTCCTATTTGGTGTCCTTTTCCACATTTGCTTAGGCAGAATGACAGCCTGGAGTATCACATGAAGAGTACTCTAGCATGGACACATCAATACAAGTTCGGAGACTATGGCAGATTAAGTACTCCAAACCCAGTTGCAATTTTAACCAGTGACTATGATGAAGATGTTAGCTCAAAAGACTCAAGAGAAGACACTGCAGTAGCTCCAGTAGCCCTGAACTCGCCAAAAGACCACCTGGAGGAAATTTGGCGGATGAAGTAGAAGAACAGAACTTGGATAACATGGCGGAAAGGTAAAGCGTCTAGATAAGTTATTCTTTCTTGTGTCTGAAGTCTGTAACAATGTAGTTCAGGTCAAGTTGTTCTTTTACTTTCTTGTATTCCGTGTTGTGGGTCCAGAGAATAAAGGACTTTAGTCACTACCAGCCTCATGCTGGAAAAACTGTTCCTTATTCTCTGACAGGCGAATAAAGAGAAAGAGAATGATGGGTTCAAGGTAGGCTAGATGCCTACCACTCCTTTGTTCCTTTTCGCTTTATTCCTCCACTAGTCTTTGTTGAGTCAGATGCTTTACTTGGTTAGCAAGTAAGGTTTTATCTATATATAGCTGTCCAGAGTCTTTGTAATGGATCATCAATCCAGAAATCCACCACTAAAATAAACTCTTTAAAGTTTCCCTTACCTTCTTACGCTTCGTGCTCCGCAGTAGCATTAGTAATTTTGTTTGCTCTCTGACTAACACCTTGTAGCTCGTCTCAGCTGCCGGTGCCCCACTGACCCCTCGGCTTGTAATGGATCATCTCAGAAGTATCTTTGTATATATATTTGTTGTCTAATGTCATACACCGGATTTTGTAATGGAAAGTATCTTTCATAATTAGTCATTCAGAGTTCTATGTCTGCTATAGTTCCATTTGTTAAGAATGACTTCATTAGTTTATCCATGTTTCTATTAGGTCATATTGTCTTGCTAACCTAATTTTATCTTTTCCTAATCTTTTTAAATGCCTTTTTAGACTCTTATTTAGTTCTAAAATCCTCGTGTCATTGGCTCTTATGGCTTGGTCATTATAGTTCCTTATGAGCTGAATTCTTTGCCCTATGTAGTTTTCAACTTCTATTAACCAAAACCATTTTTCTCTAATTATTTTCTGTCTTAGAGTAGTACCAATATATGATAGATCATTTAAATGTCTTGCATAATGCTGTCTCATTCTAGCTACTGGCCCAATAGTTTCTGAGTCCAATAGATTTTTCATCTACAACTATTTTCTATCCGATCATATAATTCTCTTAGGGCTTGTATTTTATTTTCTTTGAATACTATATATGTCTCTTGTTCTTCTAAAATCTTGTGTCTCTTTAGTGACCTTAATGGTCTACTGAGTACATCTGCATAATACACCTCTCGAGCTACAAAATATTGTAAGAAACTTTCTACTCGCCCTAGCCAATTATACTTTTTCCTAATAATCCTAAACCTGGGTGTATCTGGAACCATTCTTTCCAATTGTAGTTGGTATTGATATCTTAGCCTGGTTACGGTAGGCAGTTCTTTTTTATCTACTAGATTTCTCATCCTTCTAGTAAACTACCTTCTCCAACTTCTTCTTCAATGGTTAGTCTTTTACTATATCTTGTAACTCTAAAACTTAACCTTCCATCAGTATGTTCATAGTAATCCGGGTGTTTAGATCTTAAAGTGCTTGGTAATATGGGGTTAATTGTTCATTATTGTCCAGCTAATATTTCTGAATCATAATATTTTGTTGGTAATGCTCTTATCCTGTGGCTCCCTAAAATGTTTGTAATATTTTCCACCTTATCAGACTTCATTGTATACCTTATCATACTGCTTTTCGATACTTGTCCTGTGAATGATTTTAACAACAACAAATTGGGTTCTCCTTCTATCATATTATAACCTCTAGTTCTAATAATAAGTTTGATAAATTTGAACAAAGTTTTTAATGGAACCAAGTAGTCAGGTGTCATGTAAACAGTTTCAAAATTATTGTTCATATCGGCCTCTGCTAGTCCTATGGCTGATCTAGAAACTGAGTCTATGTGTCTTATGTCTACTAAGCTCATCATTACTTTCATTCCTAATCCTTTTCTATGCATACCCATTACTCCTAATAGTACCATTCCTAGGTGGATGACGTTATATCCTTCCTTTAACAATTTATCATAAGCTTCCTGTGAAATTAAATCTACTTCTACCTGGGTGTCATCATTAGGGCAACATATTTGCACTTCATCATAGGGTTCATATATCTTATGCGTAAAATCAAAGAATCCATGCTTGTATAAACACTCACCTGGAAGGAGTAACAGATTTTCCTTTCTCATTCTTTTGGCTTGTTCTTCTGGTGTGATAATACTCTCCAATCTGTTGATATGTCTGACTGGGAAAATGGGGAAACTTCTGATCCTATTTTTACTTTGGATCACCTGTATGTTATTACCTGACGTAGACCCTATTTCCATAGTATAACGTACCTTTTGGGAATCCCATGTGGTAGCCTTGATTTTTCAGGTCTTCTTTTGTCCAGACTGCTAATGGTACCTGCTTCTTTGGTTTAGCTGGTGCCACTATTTGGACATCTTTCATTAACTTACATAGTTATGATGCTTCTTTAGCAAGTGTGTTGGTCTTAAGTGTTTGATTTTTAATATATTCTATATTAGCCATAATTACTTCTAATTTCGTGATGTATGCTTCTATTCCTGTTAATTTTCTAGATATTAATTCTAAATTCTTTTCTATATTGTTTAATCTAGATTCCATCAGTACTTGATCTCCGAGAAGAGGTGCAATTGGATCCCTTTAGAAGGTCAGAGAAATATCTAGACCGGGCTGGGTCTCCCTGAAATTCTTGTAATCCATGGCTTCTCTGTAATTGATCGATATACTGTTTGAATTACGGGTCATATTCATCTGGTACTAGTAATGTTATCATGTTTCTTGCTTCTACTATGTAATCTTCTATTAAAAGTTTTACTATTTTTACTGCTACGAAAACAAACATAAATGTAGAAAATCATTTTTTTAATTAATTAATGAACTAATATTTTGATAAGAAAAACTTTCTATTAAGAACAGTGTGCGAAATTTTCGAGAAAATAAACCTTATGAGAATCTAGGTCTTTCCAGATTTAGGCCTTCGAGATAAGGGTTTTCCTTCGTAAACAGGCAGTATTTTCTTGGTTGTTCTTACCAGCTACAGGTAGCTCCTTCTTCTGCATGTGAAGGTTTTTATGGGTGGACGAATTCCCGTACCGATCCCATCTTAGTAAGTTTTCAAGAGAGGATTTTACGAAACTCTCATGCCTTGTCACTGCTGGGTAAACAACGAGGCGTTTCCACACCGCCTCTATCAAGCCAGCATCTTTTCAAGTCATAGAATCTCAATCCCCTTAGGAACCCTTTAAACTAAGACTAGCCCAATAGAAAACTCGGGCCCCCTTCACTAAACCAGAGAAGTATGCAAGCTGAATAGCCCAAAGAACACAAAAAGAAAACACCCCCTGTGGTAGTTTAACCCATACTTTCATGACCTAAATTACTGGAAAAACCTAGTAGTTGCTTACCCCGACATGAAGCCGGTTACCTTCATCTTAATCTAAACCAGGCTCTGATCTAAGCCGGTTATACCCATTGGGTTGGCCCACACTTTTATGCACTCAAATCTAAACCCACCTACCTTTGTTTAGTACTATACGGGAAAAAGAAAAAGCTTTTCACCACTTATATATGTTCCTTCATTTTTTTTAATGTATAAGCTTTTAAAGGAGAATTAGGTATGGTTTTACACCACACACATGCGCACGCCCAGCTGGCATCTTTACAACGACTACTTTCCTAACAACCCTAGCCGCCTAATACCCTCTCTAGAGCTTTTCTATCTTCATCTTCACAAGATCCACATCATCTTTCTTCACCTTTTTCTATCAATCCGAATCCCTGAATCTTGAATCTGCGTTTGCAAGACTTGTTACCGAACATGCTAGGCTAAGAGTTCCATCATCTTCGATTAGTATATCCTGCATTGCAGTGAGGCCGTCAAGCCAGCACGAAGGAGGCCAATTCATCATTAGGGCAGTGCTTACACATGCCTACTCTAGACTGGAGATTTCTAACCTCTATTTTTAATTTATCTATTTTATTTGAAATTTTGTTTTGGATGCTATGCAGATTTTCTAACAATTTAACGATGAATTGCATGCTCTATTAGATATTTTGCATTAGCTATATTTTATTACATTAATTCTGTTATATTTGCTGAATTTTGCACACAAAATTGTTGCAAATTAAATTTCTACACATAAGTATTCCTGCATATTAATTTTTCAGAAATTACTTTTCTGCATTTTAATTTTCAGAAATTGAATTTCTGAGCATTAATTTTCAAATAATATTTTCCTGCATATTAATTTTTTAGAAATTATTTCAAGCACATTAATTTTCAGAAATTAAATTTCTGCATATTAATTTTTCAGAAGTTGTTTCATGCACATTAATTTTCAGAAATTAATTGTCTGCCCATTAATTTTCAGAAATTATTTTTCTGCATATTAATTTTTTCAGCAATTGCATTTTTGCACATTGAATTCCTTCATATTAAATTTCTGCACAATAAATTTCTGCATACATAATTTCTGCACATTAAATTTCTACATGCAGAATTTCTGCATATCAAATTCCTGCAGTCTAAATAACTACACATTAAATTCTTGCACTTTAAATTTCTCCATACTTAAATTTCTGCAAGCTCGATTTTATATCTCTGAATTTTTTGCTCACTTGTTTAAATTTTTGCAAAGACATTCTTGTGTTTCTGAACTTTCTACAAATTTACAAGTTCTGTTAATTTCTGTATTTCTGCATTTGTTGGAAAAACCTGAAAACTTGCTCGTGCCACAATAGTAGCCTCTGACTTTGATTAACGTACACATCACATACTATGGGTGCACAATCTGATACTTCATGTAGACCTGTTAAGTTTGATAAGGAAAATCAACTTTAAAAGGTGGAAAAATCAAGCTGAATTCAAGTTTTTCACCCTAGGTTTGCACACAACTCTTTCTCAAGTTCTTGATTCTGACTCCACTGATCTTGGTCCGGATGGACTGCCCCGGTTATCAGTCTTAACCGTAGATCAGACCTCTAGTTCATCAACTCTTAGTAAGACATCTGAAGAGATCGATTTTCATTGTCGCCATAGAATTCTTAGAATTCTATCTGATCATCTCTATGACAAATATTTTGATTTTAAGATTGATAAGGATATCTAGCAAGCCCTAGAAAAAGAGTATGGTTCTGACAATACCACTAGAATCAGTCACTTGAGTATAGAGTTTAAGAACTATAAGATGGTTGATGGAGTAGATACGGGAGAGCAGATTTACAGCTTTCAGGATTATCTTAGCGCCATAAAAAAGTGTGGTACATCATACAATGAGAGCCATATTGTGTCCATTCTCCTAAACAAGTTACCACTTTCTTAGTCAGGCTTTGCAAATGGACTTAGGCACAAGATTGATTCTTTAGACCTGCTTATAACGCCATTAGGATTGAGGAGGCCAACCGAATTTTCTCTAAAGATGTTGATTCCTATAAAGGGAAGTTTTATCTAGCTGAACATAGTGCTAGCCATAAGAGTTCACACAATTCTCCTAGAGGTTGTCAGTTTTCCCCTAAAGGGAAATCCTTTAAGGCTAAGGAAAGCCTTCCCACTCGCGTCCTTAACACTCTTAGCACCCCAAATCTTCAATTCCTAAACCCTTTGAAAAAAATTCTAAAAGCTGTTTTGTTTGTGGTAAGACGAATTACGTTGCTTGTGATTGTTTCTTCAAAAAGACTGAGCCTGTTAAGAAAAATTTTGGTCAACCCAAACCGCAAGTAAATATGCTTGAGATAGGTGTATCTGCCTCTGGAACACACTTTAGGTCAGTCTCTTTTATTCCTTCTATCAATTTTACTTGTCAAAACTTAGAGTGATTTCTTGATTCTAGTGCTAACATCCACATTTGTGCTGAACGTTTCTGGTTCTCTACTTATCAGGTCTCAAGTGGACGATGTGCGGCTCTTTGAAACGAATCAGTAGCATATGTGCTAGGAAGAGGACAAATTGACTTGAAGATGACATCTGGGAAAGTTCTCACCCTATCAGACATTTAGCACGTGCCAAACATTAGGAAAAATCTGATTAGTGGTTCTTTACTTATTCCATCCGGTTATAAGTTTGTATTTGAGTCAAATGGTCTTATAATCTCTAAGGGAAATCTTTTTGTTGGCAAAGGTTTTATATCGGGTGGTTTATTGAAACCCAATGTCTGTGAATCTTCTAATTTATCTCTTAACAAAAATTTCTAATTATTCTTCATCAGTTATTTGGCATGGAAGATTGGGTTATGTGAACTTTGGAACTATCAGATGGTTGATGAACCTTAACTTAATTCCTAAATAAAAAATTGATCAAAGTTCCAAGCGTCAAATTTGTGTCAAAACCAAATTACCAAAGAAACCTTTCCAACACATCAACCGAAATTATGATCTTCTTGACTTGATCCACAGTGACATTTGTGATTCTTGTAGACCTCCTACTAAAGCAGGAAACTGCTATTTCATTACCTTCATAGATGATCATTATAGATTTTGTTACATCTACCTCATCAAATCCAAAGATGAAACCCTGGATAAGTTCATGATTTTCAAGGCCAAAGCTGAAAACCAGTTTAGACAAAGCCATGAAGGTTCTTAGATCTGATAGAGGTGGAGAGTATACTTCAAATATTATGTCTTCATTCTGTGAACAAAATGGGATAGTACACGAGTTTATTGCTCCTTATACACCTGAGTCTAATGGGGGATTAAATTTTTAGTAGGTTACTAAGGTTTGGACTTGTTTCATTAAGGTTACCAAGTTTTAATTTGTATCAAAATGGTTACTACAATTCAATTTTGTTTCTCCGGCAAGTGACCTGCGAGTAACCGCATTCATCCTGCTGACGTGTCGACCGGAAAAAACACATTCATCCTGATGAGGCCACATCAACAGGATGCCACATCAGCATTCATCCACGTCATCTAAGTTTTGCCACATCAGCATCTTCTTCTTCTCCTTCGTGGATGAGCGAGAAATGATCAGATTGGATGTTCATCGTCTTATTTTTCTTATGTTCAACACTGCTGAATGGATGTTCTTCTTCTTTCTGAAGTTCAACATTTTTTTCCTCTTCATGGTTTGGCAAGAGTGGCTTTGATTCAACAACAGTCTTCAGGGAATCAGAATAATCCTCTTGGACATTGAAATCCTCATAGTGAGAGTTACATCTTGTGTAGTAATCCTCACTAGTGGATGGATTAGAGGACCATCTATGATTGAAACTCCCAAAGCCTTGAATCCCACGTGTGACCTTCCTGGCTATGTCCCTCTCCTCTTTCAGCAATGATCCTTTCTCAAGTAGCTTTAACAATAAGATACCAACCACTCCCATCATCATCATCATCATCAACATCACTAATTTGGAAAATACAATAAAAAGATCCAAACTTTCTCAGTTTCTCACCCTCTCTCATCAATATACTGAAAGTTTCCAAGCTCTTCAATGGCATCTCCATCAGCCTGAAACTCATCAGCAACACTTTTTGGTCCATGAGTTAGAAAATTCTCCAACACTATGATAGCATGAGAAGGACGCTGAGCTCTCGAAGGCTGTCGCCGCCGCCGCCAGCCATTTGGGGATTCAACGCATTAGGGTTAGGATTTTCTCACTTAAATGCTGATTTGGCAAAAAAATAGCTTACGTGGACAAATGCTGATGTGGTATCCTGGTGATGTGGTCTCATCAGGCTGACTGTGTTTTTTTTCGGTTGACACGTCAGTAGGATGAATGTGGTTACTCGCGGGTCACCTGTCGGAGAAAGAAAATCAAATTGTAGTAACCATTTTGATACAAATTGAAATTTGATAACCTTAATGAAGTAAGTCCAAATTTTAGTAACCTACCAAAAATTTAAATTCGTCTAATGGGATTACTGAAAGGAAAAATAGGACTCTAATGGACATGGTAAATGCCATGTTGTTAAGGTTTGGTGTACCCAAAAATTTGTGGGGGGAGGCTCTACTCTCAGCTTGTATTATCCTAAATAGGATTCCTTTTAAGGATTGTAGCACAATACTCTATGAACTTTGGAAAGGAAGAGCTCCACAACTCAACTACTTCAAAATATGGGGATGTATAGCTAACCTGATCCTAGAACTAGGAAGATAGGCTCCAAAACCCTAGATGCAGTGTTTGTAGGATATGCTCTAGATAGCAATATTGGTATATTCTCAGTTTTTAACTCAGAAAAGAGTGAATAGCCAGGAACACCATCATTGAAGCTAGAGATGCAGTCTTGTTTGAGAATATCTTCCCTCTGAGATCAGTTATCAGTCTAATTTCTTCTGTACCTCCAATCTCCAGTTTATTTCCTAGGTCAAACCCTATCCCTGTAGAAGAACCTAAGAGAAATAAGAGCTGAAAAGTAAAGAACCTGGGTGATGATTTTGTTACATTCATAATTGAGGACACTCATACTACTTTTAAAGAGGCTATGCTTTTGCTGATTCAGTTTTTTGGAAAGAAGCTATAGATGATAAGTACAACTCAATCATGAGCAACCACACCTGGATAATTACTTCTCTGCCTCATGGGAGTAAACCTTTGGGCTGTAAATGGGTATTTAGGAAGAAATTGAGACCTGATGGATCCATTAAAAAGTTCAAGACCAGGTTAGTTGCAAAAGGGTTTAAACAGAAAAAGGAACTTGATTACTTTGATACATACTCACTAGTAGCTCGCACAACCACCATTAGGATCCTTATAGTACTTGCATCTACCTTCACTCTTGAAATCCATCAAATGGATGTAAAGATGGCCTTTCTCAATGGCGATTTGGAGGAAGAGATTTACATGGAGCAACTTGAAAGCATTGTTGTCCCTGAATAAGAGCACAAGATCTGCAAACTTGTAAAATCTCCTTATGAACTCAAGCAGGCCCTAAGAAGTGGCATGCTAAGTTTGACTCTACAATCATTTCTTATGGTTTTATTATAAACAACTATAACATGTGTGTTTAGAGCAAAGTAGCATATGACAAGTGTATTATTGTGCACTTGTATGCTGATGATTTTCTTATATTTGCGTCTGATCTGGATCTTGTGAATGATACCACCGAATTTTCTAAGTAGTAAGTTTGATATAAAAGATCTGGGAGAAGGTAATGTTATTCTACTAATTAAGCTTACTAGATCAGTGTCTGGCATTACTTTATCCTAATCTCATTACCCTGAGAAAGTGTTGAAGAAATATGGATATCTAGATTGTAAACTTGTTGGTACACCTTTTGATCCCAGCATGTACCTTAAGAAAAATAAAAGTGAATCTATGAATCAGGATCTCTATGCTCAAATCATAGGATTTCTTATGTACTTGTTGAACAAAACTAGACCTGACATTGCATATTCTATATCCAAATTGAGCAGATACACCAGTAACCCTAATTAAGAACATTGGATTGCTCTTGAGAGATTTCTAAGATTCCTAAAAGGCACATTGTATTTCGGTCTAAGGTATACTGGATTCCCTAGCGTGGTAGAGGGATATATAGATGGTAACTGGATATCTCACTCAGTGGATCTTAAATTAACCTTGGGCCAAGTATTTTTACTTGGAGAATGAGCTATCCAATCGAAATATGCTAAATAGAAACTCAATGCTAGGAGCATCATGAAAGCTGAACTGATTACGCTTGATTCTACATGCACTAAAGCTGAGTTTAAAATAAGAAATCAACTTTCAGAGATTTATATCACGTCTTCTCTAATACCTCTAATTGATATACATTGTCATTGTAAATCTGTGATTGAACTGTGCAAGCGTGAAAGTACTAATGATAAGATGAACATGCATATGCGGATCCATCATAAGTCAATGTGGAGACATTTAAAGCACAACATTGTGAGCATTAATTACATAAAGTCAGAGCTAAATCTAGCATATTGCCTGACTAAAGGACTATCGAGACAGATGATAGCCGAGGTGTCGAGGGGAATTGGGCTTAGCCTATAAAGGTCAATAACAGTAGTAATCCTACTTTTTTGAATGGAGATCCCATGATAGAAGATCAAAGGGAAGCTATTAATTGGTTGACTAGGATAGCACCCTACACATATTTGAAATATGTATTTCATTACCCTATTCCTATAACGTATGCTCTCATGTAGTAGTTTAAGGTTGAGCTTAACTCTTAATGAGATCAAAGGCTGTTTATGCGAGATATCACACTACAGATATCTCTGGAGATCTCACCTATAGGAAGATAGCTGTCAAGTCACAGCTGTGAGAGTCCTTGGGCAAACTCTTTAATAATCTTCATGAAATGATATCAAGCGCATGGCCTATAATGCCCAAACCCGTTTGTCTAAGTGCAATTGCGAGATCTTCATTAAAGTTGAATTTTGATTCAAGAGCTATAGTTAAGGACTCAGTTCACTACTGTCTCTATTAGTCGGAAACTTTGATGAAAAGTTAAGGTTCAAGTGCAAAGACACCTTAGTTTGATCTTGTGAAAATTCAAGATTCAGGTTGTTTATTTCTTCTACATCTTCTTACTTGATCATGTCATTTATTATCAGCGCTTAACTTTGACTCTCTCAAAATTCTGTCATTTGTGAATTTTTCTTTGCTATAGTGTTTTCATATTAATCATGCTTAGATTATAAGTGTAGTAGGGGATTATTGGATATAGACGCATTGGGTTGGCCCACACCTTTATGCACTCAAACCTAAGCTCACCTATTCTTCTTATTTTTGTTTAGTACCACATCGGAAAAAGAGAAAGCTTTTCACAACTTTATATATGTTCATTGTTATTATCTAAATGTATAAGCTTTTAAGATAGAAATTAAGTGTGGTTTTGCACCATGCATGTGCGCGCACCAGGTTGGTTGCTTGTTTTTTGCATTTCATCTTTTTTTTGACATCTTTACAACCGCTATTTTTCTATCCGTTGATAGATCTCAAAACCCTAGCTGCCTAATACCCGCTCTGGAGCTTTTCTATCTTCATCTTCACAAGATCTATATCATCTTTCGTCAACTTTTTCTATCAATTAGAATCCCTGAATCTTGGATCTGTATTTGGAAGACTCGTCACTGAACGTGCTAGGTGAAGAGTTTTGTCATCTTGGGTCAGTGTATCCTAGCGTTGGAGAAAGGCCGTTAAACCCATACGAAAGGGGCCAATTCATCGTTAGCGTAGTGTTTACGTATGCCTACCCTAGACTGGAAATTTGTGACCTCTATTTTGAATTTATATATTTTATTTAAAATGTAGATTGATCGTGAATTAATTGTCTAATATGCGTTTCCTCGTCGATGACATGGGCCTTGAGCAGATAACTTAAATCCACACTGGGATTTGTTATCATTATTATGTTTAGTGGAATTTAAATTAGAGACATTTAAAAATTCTATATCACTTCTTTTTATGTGGGGCCAATGCTACTAAGGTATAAACTTGATGGGAAAAATTTAAATTTAAGCCCAAAATTCACATTGCCAAAGATTATTTTGTGAGTAACAAGTAGTTTCTAATATTTTTGGGGTTTATGCGTAAGATAAACAGTCTCTATTAAGTTTTTCACTTGAGTCCTCGAAACCCAATTCTGGCTATCCAGCATGGTCACCATTCCCGCCGCGGCGATATCGTCTGCATCCTCCTCCTCGCTCCACCTCCTCCGGCGAAACCCTAGATCCAGGGTTTCCAATATCTTCTGCTCCTCTGCATCGCCGCCCCAATCGGAGCACCGGCCAAGAGGAGGCCACGCCGGGCTTCGCCTTGACGAGACGGTTGAGACCGGATCAGGGAGGTCACGTCTTGATTCCTGGATCTCTTCCCGATTCCACGGCATTAGCCGAGCTCGCATCCAGGCCAGCATCCGGTGCGGCCTCGTCGCCGTCAATGGCCGTCCTATCGAGAAGGTTCTGTTATTGTTATTCATTTTGTGTAAATTTGTTTTCTTTCTTATTTGAAATTCTCTAAAAATTTCGTTAGGTTTCGCACATTGTCAGAGATGGAGACAGAGTTTGTTGCACGGTTTCTGAGCTGCAACCTTTGAGGGCTGAGCCTGAGGATATTCCTTTGGACATAGTGTATGAAGATTCGCATGTTCTTGTTGTGAATAAACCTGCACACATGGTGAGTATTAGTGTGTTTTTTTCTTTCTTTCTTTTATATGGCTCTGGAAATGCTTGCTTTGTTGTGAAATGAAGATTTTGCTTGGTAATGTTAGTACTGTTGCGTAGAGAAATTATAACTGAGAAATTATATTTTACCTGCTATATTTCTTTGGTTAGGGAAAGCAATTTCTGTGAGAATATAATGTATAGATTTTCAAGATGTAAGAAGTTCACACTTGGTCTCCCTGCATCATGTCTTTGAATGTTAGGGTGTTAGTCTACATATTGGAGCTTATCAACCTTGAATATAAATGTGTGGTGGCTTTTATTGAAATCAAAGATTGGTCTTTGTTCATCATAAATTTGAAATGTGATTTTGGGGTCTTAGGAGTTTGTGGGAGTCTCAAAGTAAGGATTTTTTTGAAACAAAGGTTTCAAAAAGAATCACCTATTTTTTAATATGAATCCTTCTCTCTTGAGCTTTCATGATATTTTTGTGAGTGTTTTGTTGAATTCCCCATTATTGTTGATTCTAATGAACATGCCTGCATGCTATAATGGGACTAGAATTTTATGAACATGAAGATCAAAAGGCAAAATGGATGGACAATGCTTTTATTGGAAGCCCTATATCTTGAAATTGTGAAGAAAGAGGATTTATTGTGGTGACAATATTAAAATATCCCACAAAATGAAAAGAACATAAATAACAAATTCCATTATGTGCCTATTCTACCCACAGGGTGTAAATTATGCTTGGTAGTCACCAAAGATGGTAGTTGATAATGTTAGAGGCTTCAAAAGGAAGTGTGGGGAGCACATCAAATGGCACTTGTGCAATGCATTTACTTTGATGGTTTACTCTTAAATTTCAAAATTTTCCTGCTCCAACTGTTTTGAAAAGAAAAACAAGGGGTACAGAGTAGAATGGGGAGCAAGTGACTTTGGAAGAAGGTTTCTAAGGGGAACATGTAAGAGGAGGGCTTTGGGAAAGAGATAGCAGTAAAGGAGGAGGAGGTTTGGGGAGTTATGTTAAGTTGGAGCGGCATGGAGGACAGCAATTTTGACTCCGGGGGCAAATTTTTTTTAAGAATGTATAGTGCCTTATTTAATATAATGAGAGTCTCACAAGCTCACAGATGATGGCATCCATAACCGAGCAAAATATCACTTTCAAATGCACAATTGAAAAAGTAGATTAATCCCAGACTATAGATCAGGTTTTTGTAATGTTCACTAACATGCAAAATATCTGGCAAGTTTTTTTTAAATCAAATATTATCGTCTTGATTTTTGCTCATGTAATCTGATTTTCATGCTGTTACTTGCAGATATTACCTGATTTGTACTTCACACGAAGCATTTTTCTTTGTTGATCTTTAGGTAGTTCACCCTGCACCTGGAAATGCCAATGGAACACTTGTGAATGCTATTCTTCATCATTGTAGGCTACCAACAATGTCTTGCGCATCACATAAAAGGTCTCCCGAAGTAGAAGAGTTCTCTGAGTTGTCTGAAGATGAGCTTGATGATTTCCATGTTGAGCCAAGTTCCACAGTAGCCATTAGTTCAGGCAACTATGATGCACATATTCGTCCAGGGATTGTGCACAGATTGGACAAAGGAACTAGTGGTCTGCTTGTTGTAGCCAAGGTTTGCTATTTTAGTTCACATTTTTATTGTTTTTATCAGAAATGACGCTTTATATGAGGATGCTTTTTTTTTTGGCGCTAGTTTATGAATTAGTTAGGTAATTCACACTTATCTATAGAATATGTAGGTTAAAAGCTACACTTCTGAACAGGATTTCTACTAGACTGATTATTTACACGGAAAGAACTATTTATTACATGCAGTTGCTGTTCTATAGTTTTGTGTTCCATCATCCAATGTATACTGCATTTAGAACTCATGTTCTGGAATTTTGAGTGATTGTTCATTGCCTCTGAGAAGATTTGGATTATTTTTACTTTTTGATATACAAACTATCTATTAGATTATATTAACATGAAATATTTGCCTTTTATTGCAGGATGAGGCCTCCCATGCCCATTTAGCAGAACAGTTTAAGTCACATACCATTCGTCGAGTATATATCAGTCTTACGTGTGGAGTTCCTTCTCCAAGTTCTGGGCGCATTGAGGTTCCTATAGCTCGTGACCCTAATAATAGGGTTCGAATGACTGCTGTTGCTGGCTCAATTAACAGTAAACATGTGCGCTATGCTGCTAGTAGGTGATTACTTTTTCCTTCTTTTGCATTATGTATCCCACTGCTTGAGATCACATAGTAGAAAAGAAAGTGCTTAAATTAGATGCAAAATGAAATCCATTGTACTTTATTTGGTTTGTTAATGTTACTGCAATTAATATCTTTTCCAAAGGATACCAACTGAAAAGGTACTTTGTTTTTATAGAAGTAAAATTTCAGCTTTACCCATGACAATTTTTCTTGTAATATCAACTGAAATTAAAAAAAATAGAAAGATGGCTCAGTATTATCTCAAAGAATTTTTGCGTGAAAATAATACAATTAATTTTGTAGTGCTATTGGTCGCGGTTGTACACTCCTCATAGTTATTCAATTTGGTTGTTTGAACAGGTCAGAACTCAGAATATATTGGAGATTCAAATGTGAAACCTGAGTATTTAGCTCAATTTGTCTGACTATAGGTTGTTCAGAGGAATGCATAATAGATTGGAGCAAGATCGGGAAGCTGATTTAATTTATATCACGTCATTGCATTATTATCTAAATTTTTCTCAGTAATTAAGTTTGTTCTGAAAACTCATAATAATATTGTTGAAAACAGTATCATAGTTTACTTATAACAACAAGCCATTTGTCCCGACTATTTGGGTTAGTTACATGAATCCATCATAGTTTACATGCAATTAGTCAAATTATTAGCCCTGTTTGGATAATCAAATATTATGCCATAATCCATACATTATGGCATAATATAATATTTTCACAAAATTATGCCATAATGGCTGTTTGGGTATCTAATTTACACTATAAAATTATGCCATAATGTGGGAATTATGGCATAAAAAAATTCCACTCGGAGTGGAATATTTTTTTATTTTGAAGTGTGTGACTTTTTCTCATTATAAAGTGGTGAAATATTTATATGATATTTTTTTATTTTGTTAACCAAACACTCATTCTGTAATAATAAAATATGCTACAATTTCTGTAATAATTACTTGCATTTCCTACGTAATAAAATTATGCCAGATTTTTTTATTTTGTAACCAAACAGGGCCTAATATTGGCATTGCGAGTTATATTATGCTTTGGTCAATACTAACCCTAGGACCCTAGGCCTTTGTCCAGTATTTGTGTCATTTATCGATGTACGCACGCTAGAAATTTGTTCTTGTATCTACTAGCTGTCATTCTCATTTAAATTTTTCTTTTTTTGTTATAGTATTATTGTAATCAAGCAAATTCACTCTATTTGGTCCTTCCCTTCTTTTCTTGGCTAACTAAACAACACCTTTGTAAATTTTCAGGTATAAAGTACTTGAGGTTCTGGCCGGTGGTGGTTCTGCATTAGTCCAGTGGAGATTAGAAACAGGCCGCACTCATCAGGTACCATTTGTTTCTGCATATTGTCCTTTAACTTACAAAGTTTAAGTAGCACTTTCTTTGTTGCTGAACGTGAATGCACAGAGAGGAATATAAAATGAATTCTGCATTATTGCTTCATCAATGTGCTTCCCATGATAAGCTACAGGATAATTATAGCATCATATAATTTGTTATCAAGTTGGAACTTTTCATGCTGTGATTTTGAAATAGCTTGCCACATTCAGTCCAAGGGCCTGTTTGGTTATCTGTTACGCACATTTGAGTGAAGGTGTCTTACATCTAACTTCCCTGTTCTTTTATTTAGTTTGATGCAAGTACTTCATTTACCTGTTACTATGATATACACCAAAAGCCATAAATACAAAATATTGATATACGGTCACTTCAGTCGTAGTCAAACAAAACCTGATTTGAACCTGACTCAAGACGAAGTCATTTTAGATTACGTCAAACCCAATTAAAGTATATCATTACAGGTGCAAGTCAACCAAACTGGAAAGAGAGGTTAAGCATTTAGGCATGAATCAAACTGAACAAGTGCACATGTAAATTAGTAATGTTAATCGACTTGTCTTCAGAGTCGATTTAATTCAAATAAAGCATGCCTAATTAAACTAACAACCTGCAAAAATTTCATGCAGTTATAGTCCTATACATTCATCGATCATGTTCTTTGAAGTTCTCATAATCCTGTGGTATCCATGAGTAGATTCGTGCGCATGCGAAGTATTTAGGAATTCCTCTATTAGGAGACGATGTGTATGGTGGAACTAACAGCATGGCACTTTCATTACTCAAACCGAGGACTCCTCCAAGCTGCCATGGCTATCTTTCCGGCGTGATATCAAACCTAGATCGGCCTTGCTTACATGCATTATCACTTGGGTACAACATATATTTTTTATTTCATTCTTTTCTTGTCTCTGGGACTCACCAATGAAATTCATGCATGTAATTTTTATTCAGATTCAAGCATCCTCATACTGGGGAGCAAGTTCAGTTCTCATGCCGGCCGCCTACTGATTTCTCTGATGCTTTGACTCTGCTTCGGAATATCAACAATGTACCTTCCAATAGTGGTGAGATTTATGTAGAAAATATTTCATCAGTTTAGTAATTTAGGGATCCTTGGGTTAAACCATATGATTTGCTAGCTTCACTTGTACTATTTTGTATAAATTTATTAAGGATTTCTTTAAACGTATATACCCTACGAAAGCCAAAATCAAGGGGTTAATTTGATGTGTGCGGTTCATAACTGCAGAAGAAAAAGTAAGGAGTTTTTTTCGGCTTATATACCTCTATTATAAATATAATACTATTTGTTTGTATACGGTCCACATCAAAAGTCAATTAAAACGTTTTATTAAAAGTTAAATTATTCTCTCTCTCTCTCTCTCTCTCTCTCTCTCTCTCTCTCTCTCCTCTTCTTTAATTATATTAATGGGAAAACATTAAAAAAGAAATATATTTATATATTTGACTTCCTATATTTATAAATATTATAGAAAATATGTTACTAATATTAAACTTGAGAACAATATAGAGAAATATTTTATATCCATAGTTCCTGAGAATAATTTTAAAAATTTTAGTATTAATAAATTTTAGTATTAAAACATGGGGATAACGATAATTTTTAATAAACACATACAAGCCATGATTGCACTTGTTAATACGGAGTAGGTTTAGTGAATAATTATATATTCTAAATTTTTTAATCTTATATAATTAATAATTCGTAAGCATCAAAATCATTATCATATTAATTTTTTTTTATGAATATGATAAATATAATTAGTTAAGGGGATTCGGCACTGGTTATTCAACCTTATGCTCTTACCCAAAGATCCAAGATTTGGGTTGCAAGTTCGAGCTCACACTAAGAGGCTATTTGGTTAGCTGTAAGTAGCTGTGATTTAAGTGGTTTTACATGTAATTGACTATTTAATTTGATGTAAAAGATTCACTTACATGTAAGTGAACTTACATCTCATCCACTTTTATCGTATTTCAACTTACATCAAAATTTATTGTAAGTTAAAATTATCCACTCACCACCACTTTATCTTAAATATAATTATAAAAATATTTAATATATTAAATTATCTTTAAAAGTAATTATAAAAATAATTTAAGTAATAAAATTTAAAGAAATATTAAATTTAAAATATTTAATATTTTTTAAAAATTTATCATTAAAATACTTTAAATAAATAATTAATTAATTAATAATTATGAAAAAGTATTAAATAATTAGAACTAATATTAATGTAATTAGTAGTATTAACATAATTACAAAAATAGTTATTTATGTTTTATTTAATTTAATATTGTATTTTAAAATACCTATTCTTATTTAATTTATATCAGAAAAAATATTTTTATGGTATATAATTAAATTATATTACATTTTTTAAATTTAATAAACCACCTCTGAATTAATTAATTTTTAAATTAATATTAATCCTAAATAATGAGAGTTAATATAATTAATAGTTTTTAGAAAGAAAATTTAAGTATAGTATATAATATTAAATAACTAGTGTTAACAATATTGCAAAACTTGACAACTTATTTACGAGAATGCCATTCTCGTAATAAGATAATGGAATGGTGGGGGATTGCAATAGTAAAGGGACCAAAGTGACCTTCCTAGGAATACACACTCCGCGACATCGGACGCCGCTCCCTGTGTTGAGATGAGTGTGAGGCCGCGGATGAGCGCCACGTAGCACCACGGCAATCGGGCATCCTAGTAACATTAATAGGATACCCGATTAAAAAACTAATTTTCAAGCTACTCCTGTTCACGGGAGAGTTTTATGAGTCACAAAACACTGTTGCAAACCTTGGTAAAAGCTCATTAATGCCAAGACTACCCTCGTGGCACGATCGTAAATAATTGAATTGTTATTTACGAAGGTACCATGTTTTAATAAATGATTAATATGACCTAATAATGACCGAAGCATGAGGTATCACCCGTCCATATATGATGTATATGGACTTTCAATACTTGGTATATACGTGTACTGTCAGAGACAGTGACTTGTGTGAATGAAACATAAATGTGAACCTGAATTGATTGAGGCACCATAGCAATACGCAGGGCGTATTAGAATGTTCATGTCATATACAATGTATATGACCATTACATTACTGGTATGTATACGTGTACTGTCAGAGACAGTGACTTGTGTGAATGAAACCTAACTGTGAACATGAATTGATTGAGGTACCATAGCAATACGCAGGGCGTATTAGTATCACCCGTCCATATATGATGTATATGGACTTTCAATACTTGGTATATACGTGTACTGTCAGAGACAGTGACTTGTGTGAATGAACCATAAATGTGAACCTGAATTGTTATTGTTTATGTAGTCCAATGGGCCTGCGGCCCATACTGTGTTATAAACAGATGTTTATATATGCTTTTTTATAAATATAGGATATTTACAGAGTGTTAAGTTACAATGCGTTGATGACATAATGATTATGTCATATGATAACATATAAACATAGGGTTAAGACAACCTAACCATGAATCGGGCATCCTATTAATGTTTTGTTATATGGGCTTGCGGCCCATACTATGTTTTTACATATAAATTTCTGTTATAATGTATGAGATGGGCTTGCAGCCCATACTGTTTAATAAGAATTGTTTTTACTTGAAATGAGCCTGCGGCCCATATGTGTGTTATTTTCTTTTTCCTTTTATGCGGCCCATGTGATAAAACAAATAAATCACAGTTGAATAACACCCTTTAAAGAGAGAACCAGTGTTTACTTAAGAGGTGACATAAACATAGGATGTTTATAACATGTCGTATTGTATTGTAATACACTTACGATACTGTGACATGAGAGAATGTCACAGTTGAATAACACCCTTTAAAGAGAGAACCAGTGATGAGACTAGGATGCCCGATTGCCGTGGTGCTACGTGGCGCTCATCCGCGGCCTCACACTCATCTCAACACAGGGAGCGGCGTCCGATGTCGCGGAGTGTGTATCCCTAGGAAGGTCACTTTGGTCCCTTTACTATTGCATGCCCCCACCATTCCATTATCTTATTACGAGAATGGCATTCTCGTAAATAAGTTGTCAAGTTTTGCAATAGTAAAACGCTGACGTGTCTCCATCTCAGCCGTGAACCGAATCTCAACGAAGGGTAGTCTTGGCATTAAAGGGGAATAACCAAGGTTTGCAATAGTAACCCTTGGTGTCCGTCCATTGTCTAAAAAGCTCCACGTGGCGTCCATCCGACCAGGATGGAATCTTTTCGGCATCTTTGATGCCATCCGTCGATCCATCATGGATCAACCCACGTGTCATGTATCCGACGGATACATCTGACCCACTATACACACCACGTGTCATGCATCCGATAGGATGCACTTGAACATAATAGTAATCTCAACGGTGTTGCCTGTTATGCATAATACACATTACGTGTCAGGTATAATATCTTCGTCACGTATCCAAGGTGTTCTCTGACAAAGGATGAAGT
Source organism: Dioscorea dumetorum (assembly GCA_902712375.1). NCBI lineage: Eukaryota > Viridiplantae > Streptophyta > Magnoliopsida > Dioscoreales > Dioscoreaceae > Dioscorea > Dioscorea dumetorum. The sequence continues at coordinate 9,772,679 of CACTHL010000803.1, read as the reverse complement.
TATGGATCAGTTGTTGAAACTTCGTTTACCGAAGGGCGTGCAATACATAATTATCGCAAGAGAATTACATGAAGATGGGCATCCGCATATACATGCGCTAATTCAGTTATGTGGCCAAGCGTTCATATTAAATGAACGCGCATTTGATCTGGTTCATCATAGTTCAAGTAGAGCATTCCATCCTAATATACAGACAGCAAGATCACCACCAGATGTGAAGACATACGTAGAGAAAGACGGTGATTACATTCATTGGGGTACATTCCATGATGATAAGAGATCCAACCGCTCATCTAAATCAGATCTCAACAGTGTATATACAAATGCATTGAATGCGTCTTCAATACAGGAATAACTTGATATCATACGTATCAATGATCCGAGGACGTATTACTTGCAGTTTCATAACATAAGATCCAATGCTGAACGTATATTCCAGAAGCCAATACAACCGTATCAATCCACATGGTCGTATTCTACATTCGTCGTGCCTCCTGAGGTACAGCATTGGGTTGATTCCAATTTCACATTCGGGCCAATGGAATATGATGATGGGCCGCGTCAGTTGATCCGCAAGCCTGATGTGGAACGGCCCATCAGTTTGATAATAGAAGGCCTAAGCCGGTTCGGCAAAACTGCATGGGCCAGATCAATGGGCCTTCATAATTACATATGTGGGCACATGGATCTGAATACTCGTACATTCAACAACGAGGCCATGTATAACGTATTAGATGACATTACACCCACTTATCTACGTATGAAGCACTGGAAAGAGCTAATCGGTTCACAGCGTGATTGGCAGTCTAACTGCAAATACGGGAGACCGGTTCATATAACCGGTGTTATACCGTGTATCGTATTATGTAATCCTGGGCCGGAATACAGCTTCAATGAGTTCCTAAACAAACCGGAGAATGAATCATTACGTACATGGACACAGATGAATACAATGTATGTCACCCTGACTAAACCCATGTATATTGTACAAACTACTTTGTAACCAGGGCATCCTATTAATGTTTAATTTAGCTCAATTTATAAGCCCTCATCTAACTGTTCAGAAGGGTATTTATGTCTTTAGCAAATGAGATTTATCTGATATTAAATATCATATAAATGACCTCATGCTTCGGTAATTATTAGGTCATATTAGTCATTTATTAAGTCATGGTACCTTCGTAAATAACAATTCAATTATTTATTTGTTTGGTGGATGGGCATGGGTCACATGCCCAATAATTCACCGGGTACAATTGCGTCAGCCATGACGCACGTGATCATTTCAAGTCAATTGCTTCCACCTGAATCAATTGACCCGATTCATGGTTAGGTTGTCTTAACCCTATGTTTATATGTTATCATATGACATAATCATTATGTCATCAACGCATTGTAACTTAACACTCTGTAAATATCCTATATTTATAAAAAAGCATATATAAACATCTGTTTATAACACAGTATGGGCCGCAGGCCCATTGGACTACATAAACAATAACAATTCAGGTTCACATTTATGGTTCATTCACACAAGTCACTGTCTCTGATAGTACACGTATATACCAAGTATTGAAAGTCCATATACATTATATATGGACGGGTGATACTAATACGCCCTGCGTATTGCTATGGTATCTCAATCAATTCATGTTCACAGTTAGGTTTCATTCACACAAGTCACTGTCTCTGACAATACACGTATACATACCAGTAATGTAATGGTCATATACATTGTATATGACATGAACATTCTAATACGCCCTGCGTATTGCTATGGTGCCTCAATCAATTCAGGTTCACATTTATGTTTCATTCACACAAGTCACTGTCTCTGACAGTACACGTATATACCAAGTATTGAAAGTCCATATACATCATATATGGACGGGTGATACTAATACGCCCTGCGTATTGCTATGTAGCCTCTCATCACTGGTTCTCTCTTTAAAGGGTGTTATTCAACTGTGACATTCTCTCATGTCACAGTATCGTAAGTGTATTACAATACAATACGACATGTTATAAACATCCTATGTTTATGTCACCTCTTAACTAAACACTGGTTCTCTCTTTAATTTTCAAGATACTTATGCCCAATACTGTATGAATGTGGGGAACATTAAGGTGAACTCTAAACACCCTCATGTTAATACACACATGAAAAAACCTGATTTTATCAATTGCGTCAGCCATGACGCACGTGATCATTTCAAGTCAACTGCTTCCACCCGAATCAATTGACCCGATTCATGGTTAGGTTGTCTTAACCCTATGTTTATATGTTATCATATGACATAATCATTATGTCATCAACGCATTGTAACTTAACACTCTGTAAATATCCTATATTTATAAAAAAGCATATATAAACATCTGTTTATAACACAGTATGGGCCGCAGGCCCATTGGACTACATAAACAATAACAATTCAGGTTCACATTTATGGTTCATTCACACAAGTCACTGTCTCTGACAGTACACGTATATACCAAGTATTGAAAGTCCATATACATCATATATGGACGGGTGATACTAATACGCCCTGCGTATTGCTATGGTACCTCAATCAATTCATGTTCACAGTTAGGTTTCATTCACACAAGTCACTGTCTCTGACAGTACACGTATACATACCAGTAATGTAATGGTCATATACATTGTATATGACATGAACATTCTAATACGCCCTGCGTATTGCTATGGTGCCTCAATCAATTCAGGTTCACATTTATGTTTCATTCACACAAGTCACTGTCTCTGACAGTACACGTATATACCAAGTATTGAAAGTCCATATACATCATATATGGACGGGTGATACCTCATGCTTCGGTCATTATTAGGTCATATTAATCATTTATTAAAACATGGTACCTTCGTAAATAACAATTCAATTATTTACGATCGTGCCACGAGGGTAGTCTTGGCATTAATGAGCTTTTACCAAGGTTTGCAACAGTGTTTTGTGACTCATAAAACTCTCCCGTGAACAGGAGTAGCTTGAAAATTAGTTTTTTAATCGGGTATCCTATTAATGTTACTAGGATGCCCGATTGCCGTGGTGCTACGTGGCGCTCATCCGCGGCCTCACACTCATCTCAACACAGGGAGCGGCGTCCGATGTCGCGGAGTGTGTATTCCTAGGAAGGTCACTTTGGTCCCTTTACTATTGCAATCCCCCACCATTCCATTATCTTATTACGAGAATGGCATTCTCGTAAATAAGTTGTCAAGTTTTGCAATAGTAAAACGCTGACGTGTCTCCATCTCAGCCGTGAACCGAATCTCAACAAAGGGTAGTCTTGGCATTAAAGTGTAGTCCCTTTACTATTTTACTTACATGGTAATCGTACTTCTCAACTTATATCAAACCAAATAAAAAAAAACAAATACAACGTTTCAAATTACCATAAACCAAACAACTATGATGTAAATTAAAATACAGTATTTTCACTGTAATTTTGGCTACATGTAAATTTATTTACAGACAACCTAACAGGCCCTAAGGACTTATTACCACCACGTTACAATCGAAAAAGATCAAATTGCTATTGGTATTTGGGTCTCCCTTTTTTCGCACTTAATAAGAGATCAATTCCATAGCATAAGGGCATATGTGGGTTAAGGTTAATTAAGTCTTCATTGTGCATCCTTAGCTATGCAACTGTCTTTTATCAAGCTTTTTATCATCGCACCTTATCCAAGTGGTGCGGTGTCATTTAGCTATGAGCCCTAATTATTAATTACCAAAAGAATTGCCGTTAGAAAGATAATTAATAAATAAATGTTTATAATTATGAGATCACCTCAAAATCCCATATATGATATACCCAGCTCATCACTGTCCTAATTTGCCGCCACGAGCCCCGCTCTTTCCTTTCTATTGCTATGCATTTGCATAGCTAACATTCCCACACTTGGCGAAGATATCAATCGAAGCTCTCCATGCCGATCATCGGAACCCTCACGAGATCCTCTTCTTGGATCTCCTTGGCCAGGCCCTTCTCCTTCTTCTTCTCTTCCAATACCTTCTGTCCTAACCCTAGCATTCCATCGACCACTCCTTCTTCCCACCGGTCTCCTGCCTATTCTGATGCCGCCCGCCACTTCTCCGGCTGCCGGTCTCCGCTCAGCCATCGCGCCCAGATCCGGTCCTCTGCCGTTCTTGGTCGCTGCTTCGAACGTCGTTTTCAGTCTATAGGTATGTTCTGGGGGTGTGGGTTGTTGCTTTTGATTTTTTTGAATTGATGATGTGGTTGTTTTGGTTTCAGCGACGAAGAATTCATTTGAGGGGGTTTTGAAGACGCTGGAGAAGCCTGGGGGTGGGGAGTTCGGGAGGTATTATAGCTTGCCAGCGCTCAATGATCCAAGGATCGGTGAGACATTTCTTCGATTTAGAGTGTTTGAGAAATTCTTTTCTGCGGTTTTGATTGAGATTTGATGTGTGGGTGGTGGTGAGATTGCAGATAGACTTCCGTACTCCATCAGGATCTTGTTGGAATCGGCAATCAGGAACTGTGATGAATTTCAGGTGACGGGGAAGGATGTGGAGAAGATTATTGACTGGGAGAAGACTTCTCCCAAGCAGGTTGAGATCCCTTTCAAGCCTGCCCGAGTTCTTCTTCAGGTCTCTCTCTCTCTCTCTCTCTCTCTCTCTCTCAAGCAGTGTGCTTTGATTTCTTGGTTGCATTACTTGTGCGAAATTCAGCCCAACAAACAGGCATAGATTGTCTGAGGCATTGAATTATTGTTTATGAACCCTTCAAGCTTGAGTATAGTACACGTGGTACTTAATTTAGCCTAACAAATAGCATGGATTATCTGAAGCATTGAATTAGATGGTGTATGAACTCTTCAAGCTTAAGTGCAGTACTTGTAGTACATGATTTAGCCCTGGAAACAGTGTTCATTACTTGAGGTATTGAATTCAAGAGAGTGAATGCTTTAAGCCTTTGGTTTCTCTCTGTTATGGTGCTCTGAATTCATTGTTCATGTTTTTCACCTGATGTTACAATTATGGGACCTGGTGATATTACAAGTCCTTGCTAAGGCTTGGCTTTTTCTTTTATTTCATAGAAGTATTTTTGTAATGAGTATTCTTTAACTTTTAATATTACAACAGTTTGACCAAACATTGTCTTTAAGGTGTATCATTAATTAGAAATGTTGAGTTTAGTTAGTTAATACCAAACAATAGGATTGCTGCCGTTATGAATATATTTACCAATTTAGTTTTGATCGGTTAGTTTGTTCTTATCAATTGTAACATTGTAGTGACATCTAACACACTTCCACAATAACATCTGCACTTTGCTTTCCATTCTCTCTATTTGTTTGAAACTGATTGTGGTTTCCTGCTCCCTTATCGTCCAGGATTTCACTGGTGTTCCAGCTGTTGTGGATCTAGCATGCATGAGGGATGCTATGAATAAACTTGGGGATGATTCAAACAAAATCAATCCACTAGTAAGTTCTGGTTTCTGTGGTTTGTGTGCTAACTAGATAAGCTATGACCTTGCCATGTCTAATCATTGGTACTTATTTTGTGTGCTTATGTGTGATCTCTTCCTTTAAAATAAATTTTTTACTCTTTTTATTTTACACTATCTCAATATGGGGATTGTTGATTTATTTGTATGATTTGTATTGAATTGTAAAAGTGATGACTTACAAACTTCAAGTTGAATAGTTAGTTGAATTGGTGCATGCCATAATCACCGCACTACGAGTCCTACACCTTTGCCCAATTTGCTATTTTAATTTTTAAAAAAATTCGAAACTACTTATGGGAAACATGGTAAATTGATAGTATGAGAAATATGTTGAGCCATTGATGCAGGAGAATTATATTTGTTTAATCATTCAATTTGTTTGTTTAACCAAGTTTAGTTAGGCTTGGAATTAGTATGTGACTGCAATAAATTGGATGGCTAAAATCAGATAGAGTTGTTTAGAAGGTCGGATTGGCATTAGTGGACTAATGTAGCCCTAGCGTAAAAAGTCAATAAGGGTTAGTGAAAGATGTTTATTATATATCTTTTCTAGAGTTTGCTAGATCTCCACCTCTAGAAATCCTTTGACTTTGTTCTTACTTCAACACGACTTTATCTTCGGGTCTTTCTTGGTTGTAATTATATGTGTTCCTATCTTATTTACCACATTAAATTGGTACTAGAGCAAAAAGATCCTACAGTTACATCAGATTTCATCTCCTAGCATGTCCGGACATGGTGAAGGTCATGGAAGAGAAAACCAGGCCTCTCAAACAGAATTTATTGGGATGTGGCATATGATTGAAGGCCTGTTATAAGCCTTGCAGGCTCTATGGCAACAGAAACCAGTGGGAATCTTATGGAGATTCTGGAAAGTAACCACAACCTTTAAACATATCAGAAGGTCGTTTGGAGCGTGCGAGTCATGATGAATATGATGAAAAGTTCTTTTCATAATGTTGAAGCTGTAAACAAAGCTGTTTGAGGTGGATTCGAAGAGATGATAATTTGTGGTCTCGATTTAAATGGTGGGTATGTTTGCAAAGATGGCTCACTTTAGCCATGTTCTAAAACTTCTGATGCCACAAATGTTGCTGAACTATCTATTTATTTATTTTGAAAAATCATCAGATTGCATGGTGTTCAAAGTAGTATTGTTGCTAACAGAGATGCCAAGTTTATGGGACATTTTTGAAGGGGTCTGTGGAGGAGGTTGGAGATCCAGCTAAAATATTTTAGCACATGTCATCTACAAACAGATGGGAAGATAAAAGTGGTTCATTGCATTTTAGATAAGATGTTAAAGTGTCTTGTGGGAAGTTATGTAGCCTCAGGGGACCTTTTTATTTCTCAAGTTGAATTTGCTTATAATAATTCAATGAACAGAACAATAAAGCGAACTCCCTTTGAAGCGGCTTGTGAACTAAAGCCACAAATGCGCTAGACCTGATCCCATTACCACAACTGACACTGGGTACTAATGATGGTGAAACATTTGTTGATCATATTCTAGAAGTCCATGAAGAGAGGCTAGAGCAGCTTTAAAATATACCAACAAATGGTATACAGCTGCATTCAATCATTGTTGATGAGTCCAAGGACTCTGAAGAGAGTGATTTGGTATGTGTACACTTGAGGCAAGCAAGCTTTCCTGAAGGTACTTATCATAAGCTAAAAGCAAGAAATATTGGTCCATATAAGATGTTAAAAAAAAGAAATTGGCTCGAGTGCACATTTAATAGATCTCTCATATGGGCTACAAATCAGCCCAATCTTCTATGTTTCTAATTTTTACCCATTCAAGGGATTCAATGGAGAAGTGTCCACAGTTGCAAATCAACTTCATCAGTTACCAAAAGTGCAGCCAGCTATTACTGAAGATATGTTAGATCAAGTAGTGAAACCAAGGGGTGCAGCAGATATGAAAGATTTTTGGTGAAAATGTTGAGTAAGCTAATTAGTGAAATCATGTGCATGACAGAAGATGATTAAAGAATATTGATCCAAATACATGTTGAAGTGGCAAAAGCCTTTTTGATGAAGTCAAGCTCTCCAGCTGGGAATATTGATGCAGGAACAGTATATTTGTTTAATTGGTCAATTTGTTATTTTAATTTAGTTTGATTTTTATTTAGTAGACACATGATTGGGATACCAGTGCAATAAATTGGATGGCTAATATCGGATAGAGTTATTTATAACATAGGGTTGAGTTTAGATGGTTGATGAAGCCCTAGCATAAAATGTTGCTAGTGTTGGTGAAAAAGGGATTGATATTATTTTTCTTTTCTACAGTTCATTAGATATCTAAATATCCAAATCATTTGGCTTTCCTGTTTGGACTTTACTTTATCTTAGCATCTTTCTTGGCCATAATTGTTGTGTTCCTCTTCTATCTACCACATTCAACTATGTTAAGCCTGGTATGGTCGGGGAGTCCTATTGATGTTGATGTGACTTTAAATTTATGTACAATAGATTTTTATAGAAAATTTTTCAAAGTCAAAAAAAATGTTGTCATGCATGTGATAGGAGCCTACTTAGACCTTCAATTACTTGCTTTGGTTTGTTTCTACATTTCAAAGCAAAAGTTGGAGCAAACAGCTTGAGAATGGAGCCTTCTTGAACTTGTCCTGGTCTCATGCAAGTTATGAAAGGTGATGGTGGTGATGGTGATTGTCATTGCAACCTGATGATTGTATGTGTAGAATTTTGACTTTAATGGATTCCAATCTTTCTTTATTTAACTACATTACTAGGAAACATGTTGTTTGTCCTTTAGAAAGTTTGTTAGACCTATGGAGGGGCCATTTAGGCATTAAAGCTATATTCCTGCATGAGTAAAGGAGAAACTGGATTTTCTTGCGAAAGTTCATTTACCACTTTCTGATTTTGTTGTAAAAATTTGACTCCTTACAGTATTATGGTTACATTTGCTAGCATGTCATATTGTCCTTGTTATCTTTGGCCACTTTTACTGAAGGGGTTCAAACTCTCTACCAGAATAGGATTGGGCCTGCATTTTCTGTTGAATAAAAGTCTAGAGAAAAGAGATTGCTGCATGATGAGTGTGTAATAGGTCTTTGTGATTTTTTCCTCTGAGTTCAAATTCTGAAGATGTGGTTTGCATAATGAAAGAATTTGGTTTATATATATATATATATATATATATATATATATATATATATATATGACTGTTTAGGTTTCTGTCATATCTTCTCACTATTATCAGATTTCGCATGCCATATCAAGCTTAAAATAATCCATACAGGTTCCTGTTGATCTTGTTATTGACCATTCAGTTCAAGTTGATGTGGCAAGATCAGAAAATGCAGTTCAGGCAAATATGGAACTTGAGTTCCAGCGCAACAAGGAAAGATTTGCGTTTTTGAAATGGGGATCAAATGCTTTCAACAACATGCTTGTTGTACCACCTGGATCTGGTATTGTTCACCAGGTAATATTCTTCCGAAAATGGGGGTTGCTTCTTTGAGCTAATATACATTCCATGGCTGGTTGTGTCAAAATGTTGATATTAGTTAAGCAAAAAAACTATTATTCGGTCATGCTTCATAATTTTTTTATTTGTTATTATTATTACTTTTGACAGGTGAACTTAGAGTACCTTGGTCGTGTTGTCTTTAACAATGGTGGAATGCTTTATCCTGATAGTGTTGTTGGCACTGACTCACACACAACTATGATAGATGGATTAGGTGTTGCTGGTTGGGGAGTTGGTGGAATTGAAGCTGAAGCTGCCATGCTTGGTCAGGTAAATGGTTTCATTCTAGATTTATCTATTTGGAGATGTAATCATGTCTGCTATTTCCTCATGACTGGTTGTGCAAACATGTACCAGAGAATGATATTATTTTAAGACTTTTTATTCTGGTTATTTATTGTTGTAATATGTTCTTATTGATCTTTGATCCTTGTGTAGCCAATGAGCATGGTGCTTCCTGGTGTTGTTGGATTCAAGTTATCAGGAAACTTGAAGAATGGTGTAACTGCTACAGATTTAGTTTTAACAGTTACTCACATGCTCCGAAAGCATGGTGTGGTTGGAAAGTTTGTAGAGTTCTATGGTAGGAACTTGATCTCTTACTAGCAGGTGAAAACATGCAGTGTTCCTAAATCTGTTCTTGGTATACAGGTGAGGGCATGAGTGGACTATCACTTGCAGATCGTGCCACAATTGCCAACATGTCACCTGAGTATGGAGCCACAATGGGTTTCTTCCCCGTGGATCATGTTACCCTGCAATATTTGAAGCTCACTGGCAGAAGTGATGATACTGTAAGTTAGTGATAAGCTCAATACATGATGATTATGAATTGAAAATGATAGCTTTGTCTTCAACATAGGTGGCCATGATAGAGTCTTATTTACGGGCAAATAAGATGTTTGTTGACTACAACCTGGTAACATGACCTTGCACTTATTCTTGAGTCTCTGTGATCTTTCTAGCATATTGCAATTGTGATAATTTGTAATGATCTACTTTCTGAATGCAGCCCCAGATGGAGAGGGTTTACTCATCATACTTGGAATTGAATCTTGAAGATGTGGAACCTTGTGTTTCAGGACCTAAAAGGTTATATCTTCACTTAATGTTCACAACTGAAACTAGTTTCCATCTTGATGTTTGTGGTTTTCTCCTAAATTGAACTATGGCAGACCACATGATCGAGTTCCATTAAAAGAAATGAAAGTGGACTGGCATTCTTGTTTAGACAATGAAGCAGGATTTAAGGTGAGCTAACCCTCCCTCCTCCATTTTAGGATGAACCTTCATAGCAGCTATTGTTACAGATAAGTGTTTTGCTGTTATTGCTTGCATTAAAATGCCTTTTTGACATCTTTCCTTGATCGTAGTATTCTTCAAATTTTGGTTTGTGCTGAGCTGACTTTCATATCACATAAAGGACATCATACTTGTTAACAATTCATAATCTGTTTTTTTCTTCAGTAATGAATTTATAAAATTTTCTTCTCTGGTGGATTCTTTTGTTTTCCCCTTTAGCTGAATTGATAAATTCTCATCTCTGATTAATTTCTCAAATTTCCTCTCTAACAGAATTTCTAAATTCTCTTCTCCAGAATGTTCATTTCATACCTGAGTAACTAATTTAGTTAAGGGTTTAGTTTCCTATTTTCTTCTAGAGTTTGTCTCTTCTGGAAGTTTTTCTTCTGATTGAAGGTTGGAACATTCTATGAAAACATTAAAATGCTATCTTCTTGTCTCCGATATCTAAGTGCCTAAAAGGTTATATCTTCACTTAATGTTCACAACTGAAACTAGTTTCCATCTTGATGTTTGTGGTTTTCTCCTAAATTGAACTATGGCAGACCACATGATCGAGTTCCATTAAAAGAAATGAAAGTGGACTGGCATTCTTGTTTAGAAAATGAAGCAGGATTTAATGTGAGCTAACCCTCCCTCCTCCATTTTAGGATGAACCTTCATAGCAGCTATTGTTACAGATAATTTGCTGTTATTGCTTGCGTTAGAATGCCTTTTTGACAACTTTCCTTGATCGTAGTATTCTTCAAAATTTGGCTTGTGCTGAGCTGACTTTCATATCACATAAAGGAGATCTTACTTGTTAACAATTCATAATCTGTTTTTTTCTTCAGTAATGAATTTATAAATTTTTCTTCTCTGGTGAATTCTTTTGTTTTCCCCTTTAGCTGAATTGATAAATTCTCATCTCTGATTAATTTCTCAAATTTCCTCTCTAACAGAATTTCTAAATTCTCTTCTCCAGAATGTTCATTTCATACCTGAGTAACTAATTTAGTTATAGGGTCTAGTTTCCTATTTTCGTCTAGGGTTTGTCTCTTCTGGAAGTTTTTCTTCTGATTGAGGTTGGAACATTTTATGAAAACATTAAAATGCTATCTTCTTGTCTCCGATATCTAAGTGCCATTTTTTTTTAAAAAATATATAGATTTTCACAGGTTTGTTTTATGCACATTTAATTCTGAACAACATGTAAAAAAAAATCCGCTTGTGAAATCTTTTCTCCTTATACTTTTGTGGTATGCGTCTACCACATCAAAGTTTTTTCCCATAAATCCACAGTAATAAGAACTGACTAGCTGTCATTCCAATTCCCATGGTTTTGATTTTTCAGAAAATATGGTGAATTTCAAAAATCCCTTTTTTTGCCCTTTCTTAGCTGCTTGTTTTTATCATTCACACCCACTTATTTCTTGTCACTTGAAGAACTTATCTGGGGCTAGACTCGATTGAGGAACTTATTTTCTCTTTGCTTTTGTCAGTAATTGCACAGGCCATGTGAGGATCCCCATGAGAAATCAAATTTCTAATGTCCTCCAAAAGAAAAGAAAAATGTTTTTTTCGTTGTTGAGAGTGAATGATGATGTTTATTGCTTTTTATACAATTGATTGGTTGATGGATTGGCATAACTCCTTAATACCTCATGTTTCATCTATCACGGCAAAAACAAGTAATGGCGTATTGCATAGTATTCTTCTTTACCTGTGGAAGAGAACATCTGCAAGACTGGAACACAGATCAACACTTATCTTGCAACACCATTGTTTCAAAGTGCCTTTTTTTTTGGCTTGGGGAGTTTGTGCTGTTTTCATAATGAGAGTGCTATTTGATGCTTCAGGGTTTTGCTGTACCAAAAGATTCTCAGAACAAAGTTGCAGAATTCTCTTTTCATGGAACACCAGCTCAGATAAAACATGGTGATGTTGTCATTGCAGCAATCACCAGTTGCACCAACACCTCAAATCCTAGTGTGATGCTTGGAGCTGCTTTGGTTGCTAAGAAGGCTTGTGAACTTGGCCTTGAGGTTGGATAAAAAAGAACTCATATCTGATCATCGATGACTTCAATTTTCTTTTTAGTTCTATAGTTTCCTTTGATAACTAGTTATTCTAGATTTAACAAAGATCTGAAGTTCATAGGTGATGAATAGTTGAAATGGTTTATAACCCAAGACCATTTTTGGTTCATTATACTTGGAATGACTGAAACCAAGTAATTCTAAGTTATTTTGGAATGGACTCACAAATGAAATAAATTGGAATATGGTTCAAAGTAAAATAACTCTTTCTTTATAAAATGATTGATTAGAGCAATGCTACCATTAGTTAGCATTAACCTAGTGATTAATCATTAATTAATATTAACCATCAGTAAGATCATATGACTTGAATTAAAATTTATTTGTTTTAATTAGCATTAATAATGACAAACTTCAAGATGCCTTGGGATATAAAATTTTGCCTAATACAAATTTTAAACTTTTATTTTAACTACAACCAAACACGACTTAACGTAAACTTTTCACATGCAAAATCTGCTCGACTACTTAGAGCAGTGGTTTAATAATTATCTAAATTACCATCCACTATTTAATTTAAGCAAACTGCATCAGGCTTATTCACCATGAGACACATTTTTAAACTTCAAGTAATAAATGAAGGATACTGAGATATTTTCTATACAGCTGATGGTTTCTTTCTTTTTTTATTTGTACAAGGTGAAACCATGGATTAAGACAAGCTTGGCTCCTGGTTCAGGAGTGGTAAAAAAGTACTTGGAAAAGAGGTACCAACCTGAGGGATGAAGAACAGTGAATATAGTCACAATTTTCTCGATAGTTACTAAATGATGAGTTTTATCTTTTCCAGTGGTCTGCAGAAATATTTGAATGAATTGGGCTTTAATATTGTTGGTTATGGATGTACAACATGCATTGGGAATTCCGGTGACCTTGATGAATCAGTCTCATCAGCAATATCTGAAAATGGTAAAAGTTTCTTATCAGTTGATTAAGAGCACATTGACTCTGGTTTCTGCATGATCTCACCTTAAGTTTGGAAGTTGTTTGCGAATGTTTTCAGATATTGTTGCTGCAGCAGTGTTGTCTGGTAATAGGAACTTTGAGGGTCGTGTGCATCCCTTAACTAGAGCAAACTATCTTGCATCTCCACCTCTGGTTGTTGCTTATGCTCTTGCTGGCACGGTATGTAAACAATGGTCACTCGATTCTTAACTATCACATCTTATATTAATGCTTCACAACTGCAAATTTGAAGCATGCGTTTATTGAAGGAAATACTAGTTTTCAACTTTCCATCTTAGGAGGAACTATGTGAATGTTATACCTGGCTCTATCATATGTTATTTTCTTGTTAATTTTTGGTGGAGGATGGTGCCTATATGATATAATGGGTTTCACCCAATAAAATTTTCTTGAAATCTTTGTAATGATCTCTTCTCTGTTCTTTGTAATTAGTGCTGACTGAAATAAATGTTTTGTAGGTCGACATTGATTTTGATACAGAACCTATGGGGACCTCAAAAGATGGGAAGAAGGTCTACTTCAGGGATATCTGGCCATCAAATGAAGAGATTGCGGAGGTAAGCTATAATATTGGTACAAAACATACCAGTTAATGTTAATAGATGAAAAAGTTTGACAGTAAAGCTTTAACTTGTTCAGGTCGTGCAATCTAGCGTGCTACCAGATATGTTCAGGGGTACCTATGAATCGATCACCGAAGGAAACCCTATGTGGAACCAACTGCCAGTGCCATCTGGCAGCCTTTACTCCTGGGACCCAACATCAACCTACATTCATGAGCCTCCTTACTTCAAGTATATGACTTTGTCTCCCCCGGGCCCACATCCTGTGAAGGATGCATATTGTTTGCTAAACTTCGGTGACAGCATCACAACTGATCACATCTCACCTGCTGGAAGCATTCACAAAGACAGCCCTGCTGCAAAATACTTGATGGAACGTGGTGTCGAGAGGAAGGACTTTAATTCCTATGGAAGTCGTCGTGGTAATGATGAAGTGATGGCAAGGGGAACATTCGCCAACATTCGCCTTGTCAACAGGCTTTTGAAGGGAGAAGTTGGTCCCAAAACAATACACATACCCTCAGGAGAGAAATTGTCAGTGTTTGATGCTGCCATGGTAATCACTATCACACCAGTCAATCACTTTATCCAACTTCAATGATGTTCGCATGGCAACTTTGTAAACTAATTTTCTGTTGAACTAGTAAAGTTGTTTCAATGATATTAATAGCTTCAAGTGTTGAACAGAGATACAAAACTGAGGGATGTGATACTGTCATCTTAGCGGGAGCAGAGTATGGAAGTGGCAGCTCTCGCGATTGGGCAGCTAAAGGACCAATGCTACTGGTACTATATATGTAAAGAAAATACATCTTTAACTTCATGCCCACAATTGGCCTTCAATTAATATGCCTTGTTGGTTGTTGCAGGGTGTGAAAGCAGTCATTGCCAAGAGTTTCGAGAGAATCCACCGAAGTAATCTAGTGGGAATGGGCATCATTCCGTTGTGTTTCAAGGCCGGGGAGGATGCTGATTCCATTGGCTTAACCGGCCATGAACGCTACACAGTCAAACTTCCGAGCAATGCGAGTGACATCAAACCTGGTCAAGATGTCACTGTCACAACAGATAGTGGGAAATCATTTACATGCACTCTTCGCTTTGACACTGAGGTAATCCAGCAAAAAATACGGAATTACCACTCTTTCCATGTCACTCTTTCCATATTCTCCTTATTCATCACCCTCGTATTGTTGCAGGTGGAGCTAACATATTACAATCATGGTGGAATTTTACCGTATGTCATTAGGAATTTGATCGCTAGCAAGCATTAGTCATGTGAACTTGATCTTCCGTAGCAGGAAACAACTAATTTTGCCTGAAGTTTAACTTCTTCGGCCATGAGTTTTTCTTCTATTTTGCCCCGGGAATAAAAGTGCTCTAGAGCGAAGAGGATATCTTGCTTTGATGATGTTCTCATATTAGAACGTAGGTTTGATGCTGTGATATTTCTTGCGGAAAGTTGGAAACAGATCCAGTTTGTGAGCCTAGAACTAGACGTTGGTTTGCTCTTGTTGCTTTTGTTTGTTTAATTGGAAACAATCTTCTATAAGGTATCAAAAACCATCGCCTGAACATTGTTTCACAGAGGTGGGCTTGCACGTTGTAGAAAACTGTATTCCTTTATGAAATAGTCCATTTCTGCTTTGCTTGTTTGAAGGTTTTGGATGGTTTTATAAAGTTAGGGTATCTAAGGTTGTAAACCATACCTTGTTTGGGACAAGGGTATAGTAAAGGAAGGTTTTTAAACTATGTTGTGTTTGGTTTGAATGTAAGGTAAGGTAAAGTTATATATTAAGATTACGAAAATACCCTTTAAATCTTAAAATACATACATGCTAAACATAATTTTTAATAATATTTTTATTTATTATAATTAAGTTATAGTCATAAATGCTAAAACTTTTTCATTAAAACTTCTTAATACAAACCAAAATTAAAATGACATATTAGTATAATGCAGGCATATTAGTAATTATCCAAAATGTAAAAGGGTATTTTGGTCCAGTAAAAAACCAAAGCCCTCTCAACCTCCCATTTTGGAGGGTTGAGAAGTGGGGTTAAAATGGAGGTTCTCAAACTTCCATTTTACCCTCTTAAATCATACCATGCATAAACCCTCCATCCAAACAAAGTTTTGTATAAAACCATACCATACCATACCTTCTAAAACCTCCAAACAAGCAAGGCATTCATGCACCCCTGAAAATACGCTTAATTTTTCTTGCAATTTTTTTTCTGGAAGCAATTGGATTCCTTCCTGTGCAATTTTTGTCCTAGTTTTTGAAGTTTTAATGTTTAGGATACAACTGTCAAAATCAATTTTAAGTTGTTATAGAACTTACGCCGCTATGTTATTATGACTATAGAAAATAAATAAAATGATAAATGCATAATTTACGAGTTTATTTAGAAAAAAAATTTAAAACTTTCAATTGTAAAAAGAATATAATATATGAGTTCATAGAGGAAACAATTTACAAAATAATAATTATTATTATAATTATAAATAGATAAGTAAAATTGCACTAACGCTTTTGAAAAATATCAGATGTCTAAGGAGAAGTTCAATTTGTGAGAATACTTTGTTGCTCACAACAAATGGATTGTATTGTGTCACTATCCGAGTCCAGCAAAAACTTTCATGGATCTAGAACACATTTAGTCAAAAACATTAGTTTTTCCCCCCAACACATTCCTAACAATCACCTTTCCATTCTTTCTGTATCAGTAGCTCTGAAGTGGGATAATAGTAGTGAAAATAAGAATTACATCATAAAAACATAACATCATGATAAGTTTTTCTTTCCTTTTCCTTCTGATAGTTGCACTGTCAACAAAATAAAATAGATATGTTATATTTAGTATCAGAAGTATCAAACTGCAGACAAATGGCGGGATGCAATCAGAATGATTGACTTGGATGAATGTAATTATCAGCGAGCCATCGCTGCAAAAGATGGGAAACATATCATAATGAGAAAGTTAACAACTGCATGACACATTATCGAAAAATATAATTGACACCTTACCAATGATAAAAGTCAAGTTGCCTCAATAAATTCAAAAAATAGGGCCAAACTGACGAGATTTTGGTTATATATCTCAACGCATAGTTATTTTTGCAAAATTTAAAAATCAAGTAGTCAAAGAAACACAAATTTAGTTCAATGTTTATCATCGAACAAAATGATTGAGCTTGTATGTAAGATGACAAACAATGAATTCCTAGTGATTTAAGTGCAGCAGCAGTAACACCCAACCAAGTGCAAACTGGTTGCTTATGTAATTTCGCAAGATCAAGGTATTTATCATCACAAAAGAATTGCGGTCGTGTAGAAAATGATATCAAAATAACATCTAGTAACTTATTTATGGTAGAAACACAACCGAATACAAAAATGTTTCAACATATGTCCACTAATAGTTATATGAAACTTCACAAAATCAAAATA
Organism: Dioscorea dumetorum; assembly: GCA_902712375.1. Lineage (NCBI taxonomy): Eukaryota > Viridiplantae > Streptophyta > Magnoliopsida > Dioscoreales > Dioscoreaceae > Dioscorea > Dioscorea dumetorum. The sequence goes on along the minus strand of CACTHL010000803.1, from coordinate 9,755,317 downwards.
TTTATATCACAAAAGAACCAAGTTTGTATAAGAAATGGAAATAAATAACAAAAACAAGTACCTTCCCTGAATTACAAATAATAATATTTGTTTACTCGCAACCACTTTGTTGATGACCACTTGTCCCCTTTTAACACAGGACATCCACCTACATTGTACATATGAAACAGGAACTAAACACTATAGAAATAGTTATAGATCAAAGGATAATATTCTTTGAGCAAGATTCATATGAACCTCCTTTTCTTAGAAATTAAAAAAAAAAAGAGGAGGATTGAAACTGAGCTTCACCATGCAAGCTTGTAGTATCTAGAGATCCATCAGGCTTCAAGCTCCAGAAGAGAAGTGCATCTCCCTTCTTAGGTTTCACAGAAAGGCCCATTTTTCCACACTCAGAGCGATTGCTGGACCTTGAGATTGAATTCATAGTATTCTTGGCAAGAGGGAACACTGTCTCACCTCCTTCTTCAACATCTGAACTGCATCAATGGCAAGACTTAAGGATAACACAAAAACAAATGTCTTAGCTTTTTTGTAAAAGCAGGCATTTATATACTTGACCCTACTAAAGGAAGAGCATCGAATAAAATTTTTGAAGGACAACTTACAGATACATTAGTACAGTAGCTATTCTGTCAGCGTTGTGGAAATGGTCATAGTGTGGGTCATATTTCTGTCCAATTTCATAATGGAGAACCTGAAGTCCCTCCCCATGCTCTGAAGAACATGAAGTCAGCTCCAGAGCATGAGTAAATGAGAATGAATGACAAATGCTTTAAGAAAATCATAGCAAGGAAATTGTGTCAATGTTGATTGAGGTAATGCAAGTCAGTTATATAAAACAATTTAAGAAGTCTTCAACACTTCATCTAATATCAATTTTCCATACCATTCTTTATTATTTTCTCTTAGAAAAGTAAGAGTGAATTTTCCTGAATTATTGTTAATGAGGTGACAGAAAACGTTTGACAAGTTGATGAAAGAAAACAGAAGTCACATCACAAAGATTTGTGAAATGCATAATCCAAAACTAAGCGTGGCATTGAAAAGTTCAGTTTCTATATAAGCCATACAAGACAAAAAAAATTTTATTTATTAGGGAGAGGAAAAAAAACTTCCGTAAGGCATGACATTTTACACCTAAGATATTGCCAATTGTAGACAAACTGGAAGGATATTTTACCACTTTCACGCCAATGAGATTTACAAAAAAAATACATATGATGGATTCATCAAAATTATATATATATAGACACATTGTTATGCAAAAAAAAAAATAATCAGAAACAGTGGAGATGCATAAAAAAGTGATATCCTGAATGACTAGTCCATGCAAGTCATACAATGTGTATCTCTGATCATATATATAATTAGACACATTGTTATGCAAAAAAAAAAATCAGAAACAGTGGAGATGCATAAAAAAGTGATATCCTGAATGACTAGTCCATGCAAGTCATACAATGTGTATCTCTGATCATCTAAATATAATCTCAAGCTAAAGCAGCAAATTTGTACTTTAATGCTACTAATATTGAGCATAGGCACTAGGTAAGACAAGGAATGCGCCAATAGCTTTTGTCACTACCTAACAAATTCTCTATTAATAATGACAATGGCTCTAAAGACAGAAAATATACATCAGGAAGCCTTGTGTCAAGAAACTTTACACACACCAATATATACTGAAGTTTATAGACATGACCTTTGCTATTTAGTCAGGCAACAACATTAACACCATCAAGATATGGATTCTAATGAAAGGAGATCAAACAAAAAAAAACAAAAACAAAGGAAAAACAAAAGAATAAAACCATTTCTGCACAAATGGCGAGTAACATTGAAAGAAATAAAATTCGCAAAATATTACACTTAAAAAGAGTAATGTTTGATCCTTCATGTACATATTCTTTCTATATACCCCAATTTGCTATTTATCTTGAAAGTGAAAATTGTATAACCATGTAAAATTCGAAAAACTCAAAAAGGTGAATAATTACCACCCAGATCAGAGGTCTGTTTAAGTCTCTACCTATTGGTATAAATGTGAAGTCCGCAATTCTTTTCTCAATTGCTTGAATGATATTATCATCTCCGCGTTTGAGAAACATTCCTGAGCTTGTGCGTTGCCTGCATGGAATAATGTTGAAATATTTCAAAAATATTAAAACAATCTCTGAAAGTTATTACCAAACAAGAGTAGAGATCTGAGATTGCAAACCGGCTGCTTTTATTCCGACCAGTATTTTTGTCGAAAACCATGGACCGTTGCATATGTGGCAAAGCAAGTTCAATCAAGTATTCACATTCCTCATTTGACTGACCAATAAATAGACAAAAAGTTACTTTTCTATAACTCAATCATAAAATCAGATAACAATTTGAAAGTAACAATTTGAACTAGTAAAGTAGCAAGTGAATATTCAGATTAAAAAAAAAAGCATTTATACAAATAAAGAATTATTGCATTTACATATTCTGCACAAGTCAAATCGGCAAGGGAAGGAGTATTTCCAAAATGAGACTTTTTCCACTCATTTTCTGAAGAGAGTAGCAAATGTCTTTTTTATAAGTCGTTTGCGTTGATTATATAAACCATTCGGATGGTAAATTAGCAATCACTCACCTATATAGCAAAATATAAACAATTTTCTCAAGGATAATTATAACAAATGAGTACAAGTAATGAGAAACAAAAACCCAATTAAACCCTTTATTAGCAAGATATAATCTTTTAAACAAAAGCATCAAACATGAATAAAAAAAGAAAAAGATATCTAAACTTAATCATTCTAAAAAATAAATCAACAATACAAAACAAACGAAACTATGCAACGAAACAATCAAGGGAAAAAAACAAGTAACTAATGGTAGAGATTCAAGAGAGCTCAAACCAGTATATTGTGGTAGATGAAGATTCTAGGCTCCCACGAGATCACTTCCATCCACTCCTCCCCTCTCTCCCCAATCCTATCAACCCTAAAACCCTCCAATCAAAAAATTCAATCATATACTCTGAAATCCATTCACAATAAACACAACAAATACTTAAACGAATCAAAGAAACACACTTCTCATTGTGAATCAATTGGGAAACATCATGGTGATCGAAATTAAAGGCCAAAAGCAACAAGAAAGTTATCAAGAGAGTGAGAAGAATAGCGGAGACGAGTGTGAACCAGAGCCATCGATCCGAAGAGCCCCAGGAAGCCTTCGCCATGGATGATGGATATTAGCAAAATTAAAACAAGATTGGCATCGTAGAGGGGACGAGAAGAAGAAGAAGAAGAAGCGTTTCCATCGCGCCCCCATTGATGAATTGGAGGAGTTTCGAGATTGTTCAAGAGAAGCGGGTAATTTTGAAGGGGTACTTTTGCTTATATACCCCTTAAAATATCATAATCATATCAGAAACAAGTTGTTTTTTAATTACAAATAAAAAAATACATAATAGATTTTATCTGGATTATAATACAAGTCTACATCTAAAAACAATGAGAAAAATATATAAGAAAATTACTTTTGTAACAATTAAAAAACATTAGAAAAGAATAACAAGTAATATATTTACAAATAATTTCGATAGTTTTGAGGGGGTAACAAGAAAAATGCTCATTTTAGAACCCTAAAAATTTTGGTACTTCATTGCTTCCGTTGCTGAGTTGCTCTCGTCGGCGTCTCCCCGTTGTTGCTGTCTCGCTTGCTGGGGCGCTGCCTCTGCGTCGCTCCGGGGAAGGAACTGCGACCCCCAGTGAACGAGCTGAGCCGAGCCTTACTGAGATCACGTCCTTCTAACAGCCGATTAAGTAAGGATTTTCTCGTCTTCTCTTTTTTACCTGATTTCAGTGTTTGGGATGCATTATATTGCAGAGAATGGATGTTCTAGGGCTTTACGCTTGTTTTGTTCTGAATATGCTTCTTGTTGGTATGAGGGGCTGTTGTATGTACGGTCGTGTAGATTTCATGGTTGGGGATTCTTAGGGTTAATGGTTTGTGGCCTTTTTATTGTTTGGAAAAAGAAGGAAAATTTTTATTTTTCAACCCTGGGATCTGAAATTTGACTCTGACTGGGGCGATCGGGCGATTTCGCTCACTGAGCAAAAACCGGTTTTGCACGAAAAATATCCCAATTTGGTGAACTAATGGCAATATTATTGAAATTGATGATGGTTTGTGGTTTGAAGTTTTTTTTTTTTTAATGCTTTTCCTGGAATTTCGGTGTTTGGCATGCATCAGTTAGCAGAGAGTTGATTTTCGAAGTTTTTATGCATATTGTGTTGTTTCTCTTTTGTAGGGCCCAACAATGGCGAAAACCCTAGACTCAGAGGAGGAGTTTGTTGATCACTACCTCGTGCTTTGCCTCCCCTCCGGCGAGGAAGGCTCCAAGCTAAGCCTAAAGCAGATTGACAAGGCCTACCGTGATCAATCCCGGAAACGCCACCCAGATAAGCGGCCCAATGACCCAGACGCCACTGCTGATTTCCAACGGCTCACCACCTCCTATGAAGTCCTCCGAGATGTTTCCTCACGTGCTTCCTTTGATGCTCGCCTTCGCTCTATCCGGGAGAAAGCCTTCCGTGCCACACTTTTTGATGCCAAGCGTCGGAAGCTAGCCTCTGACCTTGAGGAGCGCGAGCGTGCTGCTGCCGCACCGGAGCCTGACCCCACAGAGCTTGCTGCTCGGAAGGAGAAGATGGTTGCTGCTGAGCTGCAGAAGGAGCTAGCTGCATTCCAGTCTTGCAAGACGAAGAAAGCTACCTCCGCCCCAGCCCCTAGTCCTTCGGTAAGATTTGTTCTTGATTTGACTCTCTTTATTGCTAGTGTTTGGGTTTCTCATATAGTGTTTGCGTAATTAATTAAGATATCTTGGCATGAGAAGATGAATGATTTGTATCTTTCTGTGATAACAGTATACTACTTTAACAAGATTTTAGGATGCTTGCATTCACTGGATGCATGTGCCAAACATAATAAGTTGTCGAGTTGCTTCGCAATGCTTAGGGTTGAATTGATATCTTTGGTTGTAGTGGATTGCAGATTGATACCTGATGACCATATAAAGTTGTTACGGTAGCTTAGAAAAATAGTTCAATCCTTTTCTCTGAACTTTTTTTCAGATATATATTGGAATAACTCAGACTAAAAATTAGTTGTTTTAGATTTATTGAGTAAATGGTACTTATTTATTTTCTTCTAGACCTGTTATGTATAGCAGTTATCCTTATTCTCTTCAAGAGGCTATAGTCCATTTTAAGACTGTTCGCAATCAGGCTAATAGGTTCATGAATGATTATTTGAACTTCTCTAACTCTAAATCTCCAACATGTTTATTCACCAAAATTTTGGTGTTAAACTGTTCATATAGTAGTTATAAGGTTTTGATACATCAATTCTTCATTTGATTGTAGCTTATAGAGATAATTTCGCAATTAAACCATTCTTCGTGGTGGAGGCCTGGGATAGAAAAGTGTATTTCATAAGGGATTCTGTAAGCTTCTGATGAGGGTTAAAGGATTAGATTTGGATGAAAAAGCAATTTCATTTTGCCAGGTGTAGAATTTTAAATAAATAGGATGTCTTCTATAAATTGTTGACTTCAAACTTTGGAAAGGGATATATGTGGGGATTAAAGTAGGATTATCGTGGAAAGCAAAGAGGACAACATTATGCTGTAAATGGAGTTTTGACTGGTTGTTTTTTTGGCATTTAGGTTTCAGATGTGATTATAAAAATAAGCTTGCTATGGGATATGAAGACTTCAATTTTAAAAATTGCTGCTTGTCTTTTAATTTGCAGATATAGATAATGGTTTTGGAGTTCTCTGCAGAACTAACTTGTTTCCAGATTATATTGTTTACGGAAGTTGGAAATTTTCATTCTGTTGTGTTGTTATCATTCTGAGATAATGTGATTTTTTTTATAGTCATATCTACTGTAACAGACTTCTCTTTCTCTAAACTTCAGACTTGGGTTTGCAATTTAGTTCTATTTTTAATACTCTTTTCTTTTCTGGACAAATGTCTCAGCAAGAGAAAGCAAAAGAAAATGATGGGGCAAGTTTGGATGAAGAGAAGGTATTGAAAGTCTCTTGGGAGAGAAATGGGAGGGATTATGGTGCTGTGCAGCTAACAAAGCTGTTCGAGAGGTTTGGAAGGGTCGAGGATGTTGTGATCAGGTCAAAGGGATCCAAAAAGAAGGGTTCCGCCATTGTTGTAATGTCTTCCAAAGATGCTGCAGTAAGTACCAGTTGTTTGTGTTCGAATTTTTTTATTGATGATGACCACATGATGATCTTCTCCCAGTGTATTGAAGACAATGTGGAAAGCAACTAAGTAATAAATCTGAAGTTCTTGTTTCAAACTTCTCTTCAATTTATTTACCACTTCAACTTATCTTTAACTCTAATACATATGCTTGGTGATATTACTTATGAACTAAAATTCAGATTCCTTGCCAGGGGATCACCCTATAGCCACCAGTTAACTTCTTTCTATTATTTTACTTTTTTTTTTAGCTTGTTATATAATCATTTGAAATTTGTCTTAAACTTTGAAGTTTGTCTTCCATGTAACTAACTACCAGGTAGCAGCTACACAAAGTATGATTGGTGATATTTCAAATCCTTTACTTGTTCTCCCTCTTCGAGCTTCTTCTAGCACGGCAAGCGCATTCCCTGCGAGGCATACTGAACCATCCAGTCCAAAACTCAATAACCTAGTTGGTGCTGGATTTCAAGATTATGAATCATCTATATTGAAGAAACTTGAAATGGTACGAGTATTTGTCACATTCTTATTTCAAATTTTTGAGCAGTATGTGGGAGAATTTTACAGGTTTTTACAAAAATTCTATCCTATGTTTTCTGGTTAACAGAAAGGACATCATGATTTGGGTATATATGAATATTATTCTTGAGGTTGAACTTCAAACCAATTTTTGTCCTCGCTCTTGCAAACTCGCTGATTCTGCTATATTGTTGATATTTGTTGGTGTTTAATGAAGGCAGTGGATTGTAATGAAGTCACATTTTTTGTTCAATGCTTTTAAAATATATTTCTATATTCATGCCTATATTTATTTAGGTTTGAGCGCATATGGTGCTATGTTAGTTGATCTTATCACATTGGTATTTATTTCAATTGGCTGACTAACATGCAAAATCTGGTCATCTGCAGGCTAAAGAAAAGAAAAGAGCACCATAGAATTTAATCCTTACTGGAGGTCCAGGATGTTTATACTTCACTCACATTATTCGAAGGTGTTTATCGAATTATTCACATAAAGTTCTTGAATCCCTGATAGAAATGTTGCATTTGTACTTATTTATTTTAGTCAATTATATCGTTCGTAGGAACCTTACAGGATACAAGAACTTGGAGATCTTCCAAAGTTGCAGAATTATTGATCTCAGATGTTGTAAGCTTTTGTCCGTGGCCGATGAGGACACGTGGTGGATTTATGTTGGATTCATAATAACAGCGCGAAACATACATAAAATATATCACTATGATGAATTTGATTTCTTGATTTGGTTCGATCATCCTTCTCACTATGCGAGCTGCCAACATTTTTCATCGACAAAGGAAAGTCATCCTTGAATTAAACAAACCAGCCAAATTCTTCAATGTCAAGTGATTGCAACCATGCCAAGGTTTGATCTGTACATTAAACAAATTAGAAGGTCATTGTTGTTGATCCGTTGATATAGTATTTTTTAAATGGTTTTCTTCTTAGATTCTGATATTATGGATGTCAATCTTCAAGTCAGCCACAATATTGTTTTCATACACGCCTAGATTCTTTTGAAGTATCCTCAATGATTCTTTGAAATATTTGAAAATTAACACTGTGATTGTGGTGGTTTTTGTGGTGGATGTGAAATGTGGTTTATGCTTGTATATATTTTCATGGATTTTCAGCATGCCATTTCATTTGAGGAAATTGTCATACAGCTTTGAAACTTGAAGAATGCACTCAGGAAGGAATTGACACAATTTCTATGGGAGTTATTAAAATCTATTTAATTTCCCCACACATGAGTTGATGAATTTATATTTGATCCACTGAAAGCTGCATCTTCTTAATTTTCTCAAACTTTCACAACCATTTATATTTTGACTAAGGTATATATATATATAATTAGACTTTTATGTATTTAATCTATATTTTTCATAATTTCAAATCTTTAAACATCTAGTGGGCCACTCACCCATCTCTTACTAGTTTGGTTGGTAAATGCCACATTATGAGATCTACTAAGTCATGCTCATCTGTTATCATGTCATGTTCTTCCCTTACTAGTCACCACATTATAAAACCATAATATCATATATTGTCTCATTACTCTTTTGTGATATTTGTTAGCCCCACTAGCTCATATTTACTCTTTTGCAACTCATATATTCGCCCCTTATTGGGTGGTCAATTAGTAATTCAATTGGAATATTGATTAGTTCTTTAACTTGCGTAAGAATAAATATTGTTAATGAAGTCTTACAATAATCATAAGATAAGATGCAAAAAAGAGGAAAAACATAAACAAAAGAGACTATAGTGAAGTTATCGATAAAATTATTGGTCATATTAGTAACTATAAAAGTCAAAGTAATTTTTTGGTTGGTATCACACACGCATCCCTTTACTTGTTTGGTCAGGTCCATCATTGTACCAGTAGACTCATCCCAACTTCAGAAAAATTAATGAAATTGAGACTTTTCTTGATGGCAGAGATGAAAACCTCCAATTTACTACTCTTCATATCACGAGCACCAATTGTTGGTTAAAGTCATTGTATTTTATCATATTATTTTATTAGGCAAATTCTTTGATTTTTATAATTTTGCGGATTTTGAGACAATATTGTATAGACATACAATAAAAACGGTTGGCATGGCTTGGTTTTGAAAAGACTCACTCACTGATATATATTTTTTTTAAAACAAATAAGTGCAATTAAAAAATTTCTATTATTATTACTAAATTTCATATAAAACACTTGGACGTAATAGTTATTTTAACCTAAGTTAAAATATTAAAAATTAAAATAAAATAAACTTGAGAAATGATCACACAATGATATTTGAAAAATCAACAAATAAAAAGAAAACGTGCATTGTCACCCACACTCCTTACTAACAACCTCCCTAGCAACATTGTTTCTCCTAATTCATAATCATTTAATTATCTATTATTAGAATATTAATGTGTGGGCGCCTTTATTTTTATGTTGTCTATCACAAATTAAAAAATTTTTTTTTCTAAATAAAAAATATTAGACCCGTTCTTTTGGTCTTGGAGAAAAAAAAAGGTCCATTTGAAAATGGATTGGGCACGGATTCTGTCGCTCTAGGTCTGGGTCCGATCCATCCCAGCTCAAATTATATAAGCATATAAATAAATAAATAAATAAATGAATAAAAGTATTTATAATTATTTATAATAAATTTTAAAAAATATCTTCATATTTTAACTCTTGAAATTTCAGTACAATATAATTTTTTTTATCAAAGCTCATTTACATTTAATTTGTCATTAAATTATTTGTATTTTAAAGTTTAAAATGTATTTTTTAAATAAATTTAAATTATTATTTTATTTAAAAAAAAATTAAATGTGGCTCGGCTTGTGTCGGTCTAAATAATGAGTCATGGGCTTTGAACAAAAAAACATATAAGGGAAAAAACTTACATTTTACCCCTTGAAAATTGTGAAATTATAATGCAAACATGAAATTACACACAAATCATTCATTTATTTTTATCCATAAATACTACTTTTCACGGGCCGGGACAAAGAAATAAAAAATATATTACTATTACCGTTGATTTTTCATATATTACCTTCTAAGTGCAACCATTTTTTACTTTAAGTTTTCCACATTAAATAATTTTTAATATTTTAATTTAAGTTTTTTATATTTTTCTTGTATAAACACAGCATTTCTACGTACCAAAGTAAACAATATTAGGCGCAACAGTCAAAGAGCATGGAGCTAAGTCTAAATGTCATTAAATCTTCATCAATGTATATTTAATTGCATGCTAAAACATTATTAATGACATTGATAGTAGTCTTGAGATGTATAAAAAACATGTACTTTTTTGAAATGAAATCAGTTGACTGTGCATGTGTACATAGAATTATAGAAATGAAATCACTATCTCATTGCATGAGGACAAGGGACCATGAAGTGCTTTCATGGATTCCATCAAAATAGAAATAAGAAAGCCATATATATATATATAGTTTTCACAACAAGAAACTTCATCACATTATAACTTGTTGGAATTTCTAGTTTCATCATGGTAATACCACCAAAGAATAATTTCTTCTTAAAAAAAATATATATATTATATGGAGACAAAGAGAGAGGACCATGCATGCAAGAAAAGAAAATGAGAGGATAAAAACCAATGAAGAACATGAGTTTTAAAAGGAAGGATCACTATTGAACATCTTGATATATATGATCCCATGCAAGCTCTCACACCACATGCCATGATTACTTTATAAGTACTATTCTCACTCAAGTCAAACACAAATTAAGCCCATTGTATTCATTCATGTCCATAAACAAAGCACAATATTGAGGCATTACACCCATCCAAAAACTATGCATGTATGAAACATGAGATCCATCTTTATATACACAGGATGTATATTTTAAATGGAGAATAATGCATCCATGTTTGCATGTGCACGTATACTTTAAAGATAAAGGACAATATTGCATACATCTATATTCACAGGCATGTATATATATTCACGGGTATATATATTCACAGGCATGTATATATATATATTCACAGGCATGTATAGGATTAAATTTTTGGTAGGTCACTGAAGTTTGGACTTGTTTCATTAATGTCACCACGTTTCAATTTGTATCAAAAAAGTTACTAACATTCGATTTTGTTTCTCTGGCAGGTCACCCGCGAGTGACCACATTCATTCAGCTGATGTGGCGATCGGAAAAAATACAATCAGCCTCACTGTGCCACATAACCAGCTTGTCATATCAGCTGACTGTGTTTTTTCCGGTAGCCACATCAGCTGAATAAATGTGGTCACTCGCGGGTGACCTGCCGAAGAAACAAAATCGAATGTTAGTAACTTTTTTTATACAAATTGAAACATGGTGACCTTAATGAAACAAGTCCAAACTTCAATGACCTACAAAAATTTTAATCCTATATATACTTTAAATGGAAAATATTGCATCCATGTATGCATGTGCATGTACACTTTAAAGCTAAGGAACATTATTGCATCTATTTATGCACAAACAAATATACTTTAACCACAGAACCAATCACTTTGTCCATTTGTGAAGAGTTGCCTGATCATACTCTTTTCTTCTTTATTCAAATGTCCGCATGTTCTTCTCACTCAGTTGAGAGAGATTTTCTCTTCCCTATTTTGTTAATTTCATTTTTTTTAAGAATTGAATTTTATCATCATATTTTTAAATCTCTCTATTTTGTTTTTAAAATTTTTTAAGTGAGCCCCTTGTTTTTAAATTGATTGTTTGGAATTGTTTTTTCTAAATAGATATCATTTTTTTTTTTTTTTTTTGACGAAAGTGAATAAGATACATCGTTTCACATGGTCACGGGTAATAAACGTACATAGCAACCATGCAAAAAATGTCCTAGCCCACATAGAACTCGTCAAAGGAGTGCACGTGCTTTTCAAATATGCCACATGCCCTCACTTTGTATCCGTAAGGATTCAATCCTCTGCATACTAATTGATCCAAAACCATTGGTTATTATTATTTTTTTATTTCACACTTTTTATTAATGAATTTTTTCTGTTGTTTTTTTTTTAACTTCCTCTTTTTCGACTTCTATTTGAAGTACCATGATAGAGATTTTAATTTCACTTATTTACCCTCCTTTCCTTACTCATCCGAATTAACAAGATCGAATTTTAATAGAAGCATAACTTATAAAAACCTATATAAACACACTATAAACCACCTATATAAACCATAAACGATTAAGATAAAATTATAAAAAATAACAAGAAATTTAGCCAGTTCAACTATGGCAAAAAACCAAGACTTAAAAAGGAGTTTGTTGATCACTACCTCATGCTTTGCCTTCCCTTCTAGGCCTAAAGCAGATTAACAAGGCCCACCGTGAGCAATACTGTGATTTCCAACTTCTCATCACTTCTTATAATATACTGTATGATGTCTCTTCACATGCAATCTTTGATGCCCTTATTATTCACCGAAAAAATACCCACCAAACCAACATTACTTAAATAAATAAACATTATGATGAACAGAAACTATAAAAATTAAAACAGTAGATCCAAGAGGGGTCCAGGACACACTCAAAACATTTCATGTACCATTGCAACAAATAGATTGGATTGCTTCATTGAAGCAACAAACTTCTGCGCTACTAAAAAATTTACAAAATTCACAAAATATATAGTTCATTAATGAGCCATGAAAATTCAGCTTGTTCCATCATTTGTCCAATAACTGTGTATCAAAGAGATGGCCAGTGAAAACATGCAGAAATAACAATTGGTATCTGTCAACACATCTGTCCAAAAATGGTGCAAGAAAAAAAAAACGAGTGCATTCAACCAGTCCATTGTTTTGATTGCAAAAGTTTTGCCACACAACAGTAAGCAGTGGGCACCGACTTCTTCAACTGATGACATTGGATTCATTTCACTAATACATATGGCTGCGCAAAACTATCACCCAACATCAATGTAGTAATCACCATTAGTAAGCGTCAAATCACACTTGCTTACTGAAGTACATATAGAGAAGTAATGCGTAACATTGGGTCGCAAATCAATGGCTGGTTTCCGATGCCTGGCCATATGTATATCCATCCTGAGATGCAGTTGGAGCTCCAGGGGCACCAGGTACACTAGTCGGTGGCCTCTGAAACCCTGACGCTGTGGCAGCGTTGAAGGCATCAAAGCTTCCAGGAATAACACTTGACGATGTTGCAGTAGCAACTCCCCCTGTAACAGGACTCAATGTTGGTGGCCTGGGTAGAGCACCAGGTGGCATGTTGGGGAGAGGAACAGTTGGAGGATTTCCATAGCCTACCAAATCATATGAAAATGTGGGCATATAATTTCATTGGTCTCAATAATCAATCAGAAAAGAAAAAGATTAAATTCATTGACAGCAGTTTAGGTTTAGGACATGATAATAACACAAAAATCAATGATAGATGGCACCCAATTTTGAAAGAGCTGACCTTTTCAACATAGTTGATCAAAGTGACTAGAAGTTAAATAAACCAAGGAGTTTATGATGTTCAAACAGAATATCCACATTCTCACATTCTCATTGTGAACTACACGTTAAAAAAATATCTAAACACTAAACACAGGGCTTACAGAACAGTTCAAATTGATCAATTGAGGTGTATACAAATTAAATTTAAGATGGTTCCGAATCACGTGTCATATGCTTCTCACAACATGCCATCAGAAAATTATCTTCCAAAGAAGCAACACAGAACAGAAAATTCAAATCTACCTGGAATAAGTGGCCGTGGCAGAACTGGGGGCCTGACTCCTGGGAGCAATCCTTGATTTAGGGGTGGCTGGCCACCAGGATGCACAAGGGGTGGAGGCATAACAGGAAGGCGAGGTCTCTGAGGATTAGACTGAAGAGACATCAGATGTTGATTAAATGTCGCACCAACTTGATGTGGAAAGGCCCCAGCATTCCCAAGATGCTCTTTGATTCTTTGATCAATCAAACTTTGTGTCTGTTGTTCTTCAAATTGTTGGTAGTAGGTACGCACATTTGCCTGAATTAATATAAAAAATCAGTTAGCTCAGCAACTGAATATGGAGAAGACTAAAGCATAGCCCAAATTGTCATCAAGTACAACCTTGTGCTTGTACCCGGCATTGTGCTGTTTTCTGACAGAAGGCTGGAATCACAAAGACAATGGCGTGAGATATCCATCTTTGAAAATCTAACCAAACAATTACTTACAGGAATAAGCACATTAAAACAATAAAGTAAAAATACTTTGTAGCAGCTAGGGATATGATGTTTAAGACAAACATTAAAAACTAAGACAAGCTAATTAATCTCTAAATATAGGATGGCCCTATTCCTCAACTTGAACAAGACATCAGCCAAACAGCTCAGTTCCAAAGTACGCAGACAAAGTAAGCAGTGCTATTACAATAGCATAACAAATAAATTTTGCAACCAACACAAAAGATGGTAAATTTGAAGCTACAAACCAAGAAAAGGGTGCAAATCTGATTACGGTCTAAATAATTGATTCACTCCAATCAACAGATGCTGCTAAACACATCTAAAAAATAGCATCAACCAAAAACAGAGATCTATTTGTGCCAAAAACTGGACCACACTCACAAGACCGAGGTGAACAAGTTTCACAAAATGGCAGACTGAAACTAGATTATCTCCTTGTGTCAAAAGAACTAACGAATAAGTTGATCTTAATTGCAACATTGAAACAAAAAATAACAATCATATGAAAAAAAAGATGGATTTTCCAAATCAAACTAGAAAAGAAGAAGAAACAGTAAAAAGGGAGGGAAAAAGAACAACACTCACTGAATCGTGAGTCAAATAGGTGTCGCAGTAATCACAGTAGTACCTGAAAAACCAAAAAGAGGAAATCAGAAGGATACACCACAAATCACCAACAACATCTGACGCAAAAGAACAGTATTTGGATTGCAAACCGAGGCATTGCAGCAAGAAGTCGAACCCTAACCCGCTGATCAACAGAAAACCCAATAAAAACCTGAAATTTGAAAATAAAATCATAAAAACAGAGATTTCACACTAAATCAAAAGGGGAAAAAAGAAAATTTAAGCAATTTGCAACCAAGAAAAAAGACAACAATTTAATAACGGATTTTCCTAGCGGGCGGAGTTTTCGTCGCAAAATCACAAGAGAAATTGAGAAACAATACGAACCCACAAGATTCGAGAGGGATGTTTCTAGGGTTTGATATCTCGTCGAAGAACCCTAGCGAACTTAGTGAGGAGTTACAGAATTCGAGATTTATGATGGCGATTACGAAACCTTTACATTTTACCCCTTGAACAGTTTGAAAATTATAATACTAATGTGAAAATTATACAAAATCCTTCGTTGCTTTTTATTTGTGAATATTTACTTTTCACTCCCCGGGAAAATAAACGAACTATAACTTCCTACTGCTTCTGATTTTTCAAACATCACGGGGCAAGTGTGACCATTTTGTTGGGTCCAGACAATTTGGTGGGCTGGAATAAAGCTGGGCTCAGCCCAAGTCATATTGAAAAAAAAAAAAAACTATGCCAATGGAGAGAGGAGAGAGTGAAGATCATCAGTGTGAAATGTGAGAAACCAAGAAGAGGGAGAAGGAAAAGTGTGAGCTAGGGCAAGACGATCAGACGACAATTCGGCGCCGGATCTCACTCAAATTCGGGGTGAAGAATCCTTGCAAGAAGCTCTTCCTATTGATTAGGTTTGATCTTTCCTTTGATTCCTAATTTGGTGTGTTATCCATCGATTGGTGATGATGATGATACTTCATGTATGTTGATGCCATTGGGCATGTATGCCTCTAGTTTAATCTAGAGAAGTCTTTGTAATCCTTCAATGGCGTAGTGAAAACGATTTGAAGTGACTCTAAGAAGTCCCGTGGTTTTTCCCTCGATTTGAAGGGTTTTCTACGCTAAATCGTGTGTCTTGGTTGTTGTTTTTGACATTTCTATTGTGTCAATTAGATCCCAAAAGATTGTACTCAAAAGGTGAGGTTTTGAGATTCAAAATTCAGAAAACAAGCTCAACACGCCCGTGCTTAATTCAGCACGCCAGTGCTCAGGGCAGTGAGACCTTGTTGCAAGCCGTGCAGATTGCAGGTTTCTGAATTTTTCGAGTACTACAGTGTTTTTACTACATTAACAGTGCTACAGTAATGATGCTGCATTGATCCTGCTATAGTAGCGGACGAACCCAGCAAAGTAGCACGCCCGTGCTTTAAGCCGTGCAGATTGCAGGTTTTGCATTTTTGAGCGCTACAGTGCAAGCGCTACAGTACTTTCGGGGAAAATTATCGTTTGATTCCCGGTTCCTCCCCAACACATTTTTTATGTTTTTTTTATTTTAATTTTTAACATTTTAGTTTACGTAAAAATAACTATTCTATCTAAGTTATTTTAAGTTTTTTTATTAACTATAATATTAATATTTAAATTTTTTAATTATACTTATTTGTTTACACAATAAACATCATCATGTGGTGTTCCAAAACCAAGTTACGCCAATAGTTTTTAATTCTCAATTTCTGATGTTATTTAATTATAGCATTATATTTTTTATTATATGTCTATACATTTTCAAACCCACAAAATTATAAAAATCCGATGTGGAGCGAGAGAATTTCTTTAATAAATAATATGATAAAATACAATGACTCAAATTAACTATTGATGCTCTTAATATGAAGTTGAGTAAATTGGAGGTTTTTATCTCTACCAATCAAGTGTAAACTCAAGCTCATGCATTTTCTTTATGTTCTTATGAAACTGTTAATATAACAATGGATGTAACTGAACACACATAACGATGTGCATGTGGTACAATTAAAGAAGTTATTTTAATTTTTGTAATTATCAATAAATCCTTATTAATTTTATTGATAATTTCACTGTGCTCCTTACAAAAAGTAGATCAATTTTTTGATTTCTATAATATCAAAATTTCATTATTTCCATTATATATATATATATATTTTTATTTCTTTTTATTTATGTTTTTCCTCTTCTTGTTATCTTATGAATGTTAGAGAACTTCATTAACAATATTTATTCTTCTTGCATGAGTTTAATATGAATTTAATTGTTGGAGTTGTAATTAATTGACTATAGTTAAAATCCTCACTAGTGATCGAGCCACCGAACTGATTAATATTCTAATTGAATTACTAATACAGAGAAGTAATCAGAATACAGAAATAATTAGAATATAGAAAATGCCTGAAAATCAGAAATATACATCTCCCTGACTAATAAACAGAATCAACAGCTCGAGACTGGATCTTCGACTATGAAGTCGGAACAGACAGAATATCAATAGTCGAAGCCGGATCTCCCATTGCATTTAAAACGGACACACATGTCCGATAACGCTACTACAGAAAACATGTGCGCATGCCTAGGACTTACTTCTCATAGCTGGGCAATTTGCCAGAAATAAAGATGCACTAAAAACCATAATAAATACAGAGTACAGACAGTAAAATACTTAATAAATCAATTCGCAATATAATTAAAATAAATAAATAAATAAATAGCAAGTACATAATAATAATAATAATAATAATAATAATAATAATAATAATAATAACACCAACAAAAATAACACAAGAATTTCAAGAATAAATAAATTTCTAAATAACTACATAATTAACCATACACTAGAAATACAGAGTTATACTGGTGCGAGAGTCTACCTGATTCCGAATTACGAAGTTGGATTCACCAGATCCCGTGAATTAAGGCTCTCTACAAACCAACCACATTGTTCTAATTCTGGTGTTTAAACTGCATACCTACTCACTAAACGAAAACAGTAAAGCTACAAGCTATGACCACCAACTCGCAAGTATTCACTCATGATTTACCTGAATTCACACAAATAATCAAAGATGATAGCATACCCTCAAATAACACAATCAAAATGCAAAGAAAAAATGGCAGATTTCAGAAACAACTATCAGAAAATTGACACTAATAAAAACTTGGGTGGAGAATATGAAATAACACCCTTCACTATCTAACTAGTTTACCAACATCCAAAACACAACTTACAGCTGAAAATATTTACACAATCATTGCAAAAACGCACACAGCAAAACATCATGATAGAGATCTCAGACACCATTAAAGTTTAAATTATTATTTAAATTGAAAACAAAGGAAGGTAAAAATCTGGCAAGGAAGTTCTCCTTTTATTTTTCTTTTCTTTTCTTTTATCTTGTCTTTTTCTTGGAAGTAGAAGGGCATTCTTGTCCTTTGATTGGCATTTCAGTGGTTTAGTTGAAGTGGTGAGGATAGAAGGGTCATTTTGGCCTCAAATCTTATCCATTAGCATGTTATCTTCTCTATGGACTGACCTTAAGAAGACTCTAGAGGGTTTCTCCACTCTTGGCCGTTCCCCATCTTCTCTGTGTTTAGATGGGGTAATGGTTCTCTCTTTGGGGTAATGGTTCCTCCCTGATTCCCACACCCATGTTTGGCTGGGTTTTTTGGGAGATAATCATTACTCTGGTGACCCTCCTAAAGGGTAATGAGCCAATTAGGGGGAATGGTTAATTACCCCTACTAAAAGTCTTTTATACTCTTATCAAACACCAAAAAGACACTATATTAAATTATTAGTTATTTAAAATAAAATTTTAATTAAACATTAATCAATATTTACGTGTTCATTATTTTATAAATAATAATTATTTAAAATAAATATCATTTATAATTAATTAAAATTTTAAGTACAAAATGAAATTAGTAGTTATTTAAAATTAATTTTTAATTAAACATTAGTCAATAATAATAAATAAAATTTTATTTATCATTATTTTATAAATAATAATTATTTCAAATAAATATCTTTTAAAATTAATTAAAAAATTATAAGTATAGACTGAAATTAGTAGTTATTTGGAATTAAGTTTTAATTAAACATTAGTCAATAATAATAAAATAAATATTTATTCTTTCATTATTTTATAAATATCATTTATAATTAATTAAAAATTAATTTTTAATTAAACATTAATCATTAATAATAAAATAAATATTTTTCATTTTCATTATTTTATAAATATTACCCATTTCAAATCAATATCATTTGTGATTAATTAAAAATTATAAGTATGTAATAAAATTTAATAGTTATTTGAAGTTAATTTTAGTTATACAATAATCAATAATAATAAAATAACTATTTGTGTTTTCATTATTTTATAAATATTAATTATTTCAAATAAATACTATTTGTAATTAATTAAAAATTATAAGTACGGAATACAATTTAATAGTTATTTGAAGTTAATTTTTAATTAAACAATAATCAATAATAATAATAAAATAATTATTTACGTTTTCATTATTTTATAAATATTAATTATTTCAAATAAATATTATTTGTAATTAATTAAAATTATAAGTACGGAATGAAATTAATAGTTATTTAAAATTAATTTTTAATTAAACATTAATCAATAATAATAAAATATATAATTATGTTTTCATTATTTTTATAAATAATAATTATTAGAAATAAATATAATTTCTTTATGCAAAAAGAAAAAAAGCAATATTAACACAACTCGATTTTTAACTTTTTTGATTCCCAATGAATTATCTCTCCAACCAAACATCTTTTTCATTACAATTCCCACCCATTCCATTCTCCCTTCTTCATTACTTCATTCCCACTTATTCCATTAAGTTAATCCAAACGCACCCTAAAGTCATCTCCACTTAATTAAAGAGTTTTCTCAACCTAAGTAAAGAGCCAACCCTTTAAGGGAAGTGGATTAAAGTCTCATTGCAAGGTTGCGTTTGTTTTATTACTATTCTCTTGATTATGTTGTATTGATTCCTTGTTAGTTCCTTAAGCTTTATAAGAGCTAGTATTTGTATGGAGGTTTTTGAGGTCTTTGTTTGAGTAGAGTTTATTGTGCTCTTCATGTTATTTTGTTCTTGTTTCATTTGCAAGTGTGAATGCCTTCTATGGATGTTATTTTGGGATTGAAACTGTGAGCTTTGGCTGCTCTTAAGGTTGTTTATACATCCTTTGCTTGTTTGGCTTAAAAGCCTAGTGGATGAGGGATGCATTCTAAGGAGTTTGAGTTGAGCTTGAACTTGTGTTACTGTAGCTTAGCTTGGAATTACTGTAGATCTGAGGAGTTGTTTTTGGGTACTGTAGCAATTGCGTGTTGACGCATGTTGTTTTGAAATCTTCGAAGTTAGGGCTTTAATCCTTATCGAGTCACCATTCCACCATCTTAAAGGCAGGCCCAAAATCGGAGTTTTCGGCATCAAAGTTGATTAATTACATTTGTTGCAATTGATTTCCATTTTCATATTTGTCCCTTATGTTTTTCGTATTTGGAATGCTTTTGTATTTGTAGGAGGAGAGCCTCCGAGCGAAGGCAAGGCTTTGGAGAGAGCTTGACCACATTTTGGGTTTTTTTGTAAGTGAATTTGTGTTGACTAGACACATAATCTAGTAGGATTTAAATGATAATTAATATGAGTATTTACTCTTATGCATGGCTTTGGAATATGATTCTACTTTTGAGATTACATAACTCATGTTTGTTTGATCCTTAGTTTTCTTTGGAACTTATTCTTCTTTGTGAAGGGAAATGTGATATTCTTGAAAATGTTGTTTTCCTTGTGAAGAGAAAGTCTTGTGATTTGTTAGGACAAAGTTGTGAAAAGATTTTCATGTGATTTGATGATGACATGGTTTGTGCGATTCACTACAGTGGAGGTCTCCACGGCTGGCATATGGAGGCAGCATGGTTGACAATTATTTTACCTATATCAGGAGGCGCGTAGAGAGCCTGAATAGGACAAATCTTGACTAAGACACTCGGGGTCACCACGTGAAGCTCTCAAAGGCCAACACCAAGTAAGGATATCTAACTTATTTTGTACACTTGAAACTAACATTGGCGGGTTCAAACCCTAATGGCAACTGTGATTAGGGTGAACATTTTTTGAGACTGGCTTATGAGTTTTCAAAGAAAATGATTTGTGGGTGCTATATGCATTCAATATGTTTTTGTTTACTTTAATTGAGATTTTACTTTATTTTAATCTAAATAAGTATTGGTTATTATTGCTATGACTCGACTTCTACTCAAGAGTATCATTTCCATTCTATTCGAATTATGTGGCTTATTCACTCACTGAGTAATAGTATTACTCACCACTCTTGTTTTTCCCTCTTAGGTTTAGTAGTGTGGCGGTCTTTCCTCGTACTGGGCAACTGTTTGTGTGTGTTACCCTCGGTTGGGCTTGTGCATCTTTTGGAGTATATTGTATATTACACATTCTTGTATAGATTGGATCCACTGGGTTGTATATATATCTCTCAGTTGTATATCACATTGTATACTTGCATTTGTTTTTGTTATATATATATATATATATATATATATATATATATATATATATAGTATTCTTCTTTGTTCTATTTGGTGTTCTGCCTAGCTATAATCCAATACAGGGTTGCTTAGGTTTTTAGTCAGTCTTGCGCTAATTCAGGGTAGGTATTGTTTACCCGACTTAAATTAACGCGGCGATTGTCCCGTGCCTGACTGAAAGTCGGGGTGTGACAAGGAATAAATAAGACTATGAAAATGGAGCATACTCATAAAGATCGTTATCACATTTAGAAACGGTAACCACTGACAAGTTGCAATTATTAGCAAAATAAATCAAGAACATCAATATTGTTTTCTAGGACAATAATGAACAAAGATGAACATCCACTTAGTCCACTTTCTAAACTTCAACTGATCAGCCTAAACAAGCTTTGAGATCCATAGATCAGATGGAAAGAAACCAAGATCATACCTCTCGTAAGCTGAAGAACAACTCCCGAATCCCAGATCCAGAGAAGATAGCAAGTTCTCTCTCATTCTTCCTCCCTCTCACACAAACACATGATTCTGTTTGGATGCATAATAAAGTTTTTCATAGGATTCCAAGATGATTTCTATGAAATTTACTACAGAAAAAATTCCTATATAATGGTGTTTGGATATGCATATGAAATTACTACGAAATATGTGGAATTTACCCCGATCGTAGTGCTCTTTCCCTTCTTCGATCGCCCCAAAAGCCCAGCTCGAAAAACAAAGGAAAAAAAAATTAGTCACCACCTCTTTATAAAATTACTATGGAATTATATAATTCTACAGTAATTTTATACTGTAAAAAAAATTCCAAATAACCCATATTATAAATTCCTACGTAATATTAAATTCTATAGGAATTACCATAATTCCTATTTAATTTATGTAGGAATTTCATGTGTGTGGCTATGTGGTGAAAATAAAAAAAATTTCACCATCACTTGGCTCAATACACAAAGGATCTCATTTATATGACAATGGCAAAGAGAAAGACTTGGGCATTTAAACAAACACCTAATGTACACCAAGGAGACCATAAAGATTCATGCATTCTATTTCTAATATGGAAAAAGGACTTTCCTTACCTAAAGAGATTGTAGAATCTCTTGATTAAAAAAAAACGAACGGTTTGTCCCTTGACCTCTTGAGAAACACCTTTCTTCCAAAGGCCCTTCTTGATTCACCTTGGACCTAAACAACGAACTATCACTCCTTTCAGATAGATGGGTGTGTAGTTTAAAGCTTAGATCCAACCACTTGCAAGAGAAGATGTAATGAGAACTAAAGAGGTGATGGTGAGAATGACGGCTAGAGTTTCAAAGCCCAATCTCACATCTTTTTATAGCAAGGGTTAGGGCAACTTTTTGTGTATAGTTTTTAATTAATTACACAAATGCCACTAGCCTTTGCTATAAAAAGAGGTGAGATTGGGCTTTGAAACTCTAGCCGTCATTCTCACCATCACCTCTTTAGTTCTCATTACATCTTCTCTTGCAAGTGGTTGGATCTAAGCTTTAAACTACACACCCATCTATCTGAAAGGAGTGATAGTTCGTTGTTTAGGTCCAAGGTGAATCAAGAAGGGCCTTTGGAAGAAAGGTGTTTCTCAAGAGGTCAAGGGACAAACCGTTCGTTTTTTTTTAATCAAGAGATTCTACAATCTCTTTAGGTAAGGAAAGTCCTTTTTCCATATTAGAAATAGAATGCATGAATCTTTATGGTCTCCTTGGTGTACATTAGGTGTTTGTTTAAATGCCCAAGTCTTTCTCTTTGCCATTGTCATATAAATGAGATCCTTTGTGTATTGAGCCAAGTGATGGTGAAATTTTTTTTATTTTCACCACATAGCCATACACATGAAATTTCTACAGTGGTATCAGAGCTTAGGATCATTTTGTGACGATCATACTATTTATTTTGTGTGTGATTGAGTGCACAAATGTTTAGTTAACTATCTCTCAAGTTTCTAGTTCATAAATTTGTCTCTTCATGTCTTTGATATCCTAAATCACTTTAGTTTTTATTGGATCATGTTTTGTGTGGATCTAAAATTTCCTACATTAGTTTATGATGTGTGGATGAAGATTCTAACCCAAAACAGGGAGTTTAGAACGTTTTATTTAAGTTTTCAAAATGGAAGATTGGTACATTGCTGAGTTTTTTGTGCCCATTTTTCTGTTTTGGCTGAGATTTAAAATATCATATCTCACATTTGGCTTGGTAGTTTTCTGTGTGTGACCTATCGTTGGAAAGATAATGAAGTCTAGTTTCTAAAGAAATTATATGTTCTATACAAAAGTCTTACGTATTTTATGTGAAAATTGAAACTTTGGTTGGTGTGCAGCAGAACATATTTGGACAGCGACTCATTTTTGTCTCGGTAGAATACCCTAATTGGTCCCTTTATTTGTCACAATCTGCCCTTTTAGTTCTTTTACTTTAATTTCGCCCCGATTAGTCCCTCTACTGTCAATTAGAGGCAAATCAAATCCAACAGTTGACCGACGGTGCGTTGTCCGTCTGAGTTTGCTGATTTGGTTTTATCATGGATTGATAAAATACCCTAATTGGTCTCTTTATGTGTCACAATCTACCCTAATTGGTCGCTTTACTTGTCACAATATGCCCTTTTAGTCCCTTTATTTTAATTTGGCCCCGATTAGTCCTTTCATTATAAAACCAAATCAGCAAACTCAGACGGACAACGTAACGTCGGTCAACTGTCGGACTTGATTTGCCTCAAATTGACAGTAGAGGGACTAATCGGGGTCAAATTAAAGTAAAAGAATTAAAAGGGCAGATTGTGACAAATAAAGGGACCAATTAGGGTATTCTACCTTTTTGTCTCACATACATAAAGTTTTTTTTATATATTTCCCTTGAAAATGTTCTCCTCCCAATATGTTGAAAGTGATCAGTTTTAAGATTAGCTTTACTTGTGTAAATACTAATCTTAACTTCGCTTTAATGACATTCATGGAGATTTTGGTATGTCTCATGTTTTCTAAAAGTTTCATATAAGTTTCAAATGTTTGAAATATGGTATATGGATATTAGAAACAAAAATCATTTTTTTTGGGTTGAAAATGATTTAGATGGACTGAGATCTTGAGAGATATAGGTTTAACTAAATAAGGTTAAATAGTGTGGCAAGATTGCACATGTACACTAACTTTGTTTTGCAGGATGATTGTGGGTTTGTATGGCTCCAGATTTTCCATGCCTTGTGTGTTGTAATGATTGGTATGTCATGCCATTGAAAATTTAATTAGTATAATTATTTCATGGCAAAGTTGTTAGGTTGCCATTCATGTATTTATTCATTCATGGCTTGCATGCCACCTAGGTTTTAACATGGGAAATTCTAAATGTAATTTTTCTTTTCTTTAGAGCAACACTAAAGATAGGATGGGAATTGGGTGGGTTCTTGTAGCCTAGTTTTTCTTCTTTCCTGACCGTGATTGATGAAGCTACAAGAATGCAAGAAGGAGCCATACAACCCACACAGCTTGTGCATATTTTAGATTGTTTATTGGTGGATTGAGGTTTCATTGTTTGAATGCATAACCTACAAAAATTATCCAAGATATCATATATTTGATATGTTCATAAAAAAAAAAAAAACGAACGGTTTGTCCCTTGACCTCTTGAGAAACACCTTTCTTCCAAATGCCCTTCTTGATTCACCTTGAACCTAAACAACGAACTATCACTCCTCTTAGATAGATGGGTGTGTAGTTCAAAGCTTAGATCCAACCACTTGCAAGAGAAGATGTAATGAGAACTAAAGAGGTGATGGTGAGAATGACGGCTAGAGTTTCAAAGCCCAATCTCACCTCTTTTTATAGCAAGGGTTAGGGCAACTCTTTGTGTATAGTTTTTAATTAATTACACAAATGCCACTAGCCTTATTTAGCCATTCCAAGCTCTCATTAATCTTATCTTTTGATTGGCTTAATAAATAAACTTATGAACAAATAATATCAACCATACTATTTGTTAATGCAATGTCTCTATTATTCTTATAACGCTTTCATGCATATTATACCAAATAATATTTGCATAAGCTCATAAATTTAATTATTTATTGTCTAAGCTCGTCATATTATGACATTTTATTTTAGTATTTCATCTATTGCACATTAGTATGAGATATAAAATAATTGTTGTTTCTCTTCAGTTGGTGTGACCGTATAGAGGATCTATGTCACTTTGGCAATAATATAAAACTTTATATTATTGACTATAAGAGGTTCTATCATTACATTATAGTTGTCCAAGTGACATAGTATTTATTCACTCGATCCACTAATATTGTGTCTATCCTTGTTTCATGATATTATGAATAATATGCAAAATAGGATCGTGTCATTTTTGCATTATATTCATTTTCTTGGTCTCTCAAGTGAAATATAATTATAACTACATTAGTTATATAGCATGCAACATAATTCCATTTTACCAAGGGGCCCAACAATATCATCACTCAAAATCGAGGACAATGATAAAATTAACATATAGATTCCTCCTACACAAGTTGTATACAACGAACTACTATTTCATTCCTATCATATGATAGTATTTAAATAGTAATCACATTATATACTTCTCATGTGAAAAATCTATACTTCTCATATCTAAGATTCTAAAGACACAATGAAACATTAATGACACAAAACACAATCCATATAATGTTTCAACTACTTAGGTCATATTCAATATATAAAAAACACAATTTATATATTC
This sequence comes from Dioscorea dumetorum, assembly GCA_902712375.1. Taxonomy (NCBI): domain Eukaryota; kingdom Viridiplantae; phylum Streptophyta; class Magnoliopsida; order Dioscoreales; family Dioscoreaceae; genus Dioscorea; species Dioscorea dumetorum. The sequence goes on along the minus strand of CACTHL010000803.1, from coordinate 9,729,388 downwards.
ATGTCATCAAATGATAACCCTTATCAACATTTATAGAACTACAATGTACTTTTAATTGACATGACAATCTTTCACGGTAATTAACGTTCCTCCTTAATTACCACGATTGCGAACTTATTTAGTGATTACATGTTTCTCATTTTAGGAGTTCTATGGTTCAAGACCAAGTGCATCTTCTTGAACACTTCCAAAATATAACATGTTAACCTCAAGGAACATGAATAACAATATTCAGAATCATGAACAACACACAAATATTTATCAAAATAATAGCTTTTAAAACACACCATCTTCAATTTAGTGGTACCCAAATAGGAGCCTTAATCAAGTCCAATAATTTAAATATTACATTACCGAGCTAGTAAATTAAATATTTAAATGTTTAATTTTAAACAAATTAAATATATAAACTACCCCTTTCATGGTTGAATATTGTTATATGACTGGGAATGTTGTAATAATGTGAGATTACTATGTTTGGTTGAGAACTTATATTACTGGTAATCTGTCATTACCATGTTTGGTTAGTTATGGTAATCACCTCAGTAATATGTGAAATTTACCTAAATACCCTTATATATATGGTGAAAATTTTAACTTAAAATATTTAGATAAATAAATACTTAAATTATAATATATATATATATATTTAATTATATATATAATTAAAATATATATTTTTTATTATTTATTTATCTAACTACTTTAAATTAAAATTTTTAAAATTTTATATATAGGAGTGTTTAGGTAAATTTATTTAATATATAATTATTATAATTATATATATATAATTAAATATTAAATAAATTTAACTAAATACCCCTATATATAAAATTTTGAAAATTTTAATATAAAGTATTTAGATAAATAAATAATTAATATATATATATATATATATATATATATATATATATATATATAATTTAATTACATATAATTACATTATATATAAAATTAGATAATTATATATTAAATAAATTTACCCAAATACCTCTACATATAAAATTTTAAAAATTTTAATTTAAATTATTTAGATAAATAAATAATTAAATTATAATATATATATATATATATTTATGTTATAAATATTTTAATAAAAATGGAACAAAACTAGGGTTTTGATAATAAGTATAATATGAAATTAGGTTAAATAAGTGGGGGTATACTTGGAAAAACAAAATTTTCCAGATTACCGCCAACTTAGTAATCTGGATGGACACCTGTTTTGGTGGTAATCAGATTACCACATTATATGGTAATATTTCACTATTGGTAATCTCACATTACCACTAACAGTACCACTGCTATAGTAACCAAACATGGTAATCTAACCAGATTACCACTAGATTCACGGTAATGTTTTCACATTACCGCGAACCAAACACCCCCTAAGGACCAAATACACCATGGCGTATGTGTGTGTATATATATATACATACACTACAAGCCTTTTTAATATAAATATTTTAAAACTAATAACATGTCCCACATCAGTTAAGAACTGTTCTAAAACTTTTTTCTTTTAAAAAATAGTAAACCAATTCCATTAATTGAGAAAATATGAAAAAAATGTCAGCAAAAAATGTTTTTTGTAGGTTGTTCTCATTCTAGTCAATGAAAGGATATCTTATTTTTTTAAGCACATAAATCACAGGCTTGTGCTTGTCACGTGGTCTTTTTACATCCCATTTCTTAATGATAAAATTACTGAAATTTTTATTAAAATTTATTAAAAAATGCAGTAATTAAAAAAAAATTCTTCAGTTGATGATGCGCATAGTCAATATTCAACACACATCATTTTTCTATTTTAACGAATTTATCAAAAATTTGAATTTTTTTATTAAAATTCATAAAAAAATAAAAAAATATTATTAAATTTATAAGAAATTTTAGTTATTCAAAAAGTTTAAATTGATGTTGTCTCATATTAAATATACATCCATAGTTATTATAGAAGTCTATATACTTCTATACCAAAATCAAAAATATAAAATTGAACGAAGTTACTTTCTTTTAGTCATATATCTCACATGTTAGTGGTAGTTCAAATTGGTCTTAATATTTTTTTAAAAATATATTTAAATTGTGATTATATTATTCCGCTATTTTTATTAAAAATAATTATTTTATTGCATAAATGTTTTACTTAAACTTTGCTTTGAGCCCCTTCGGGTTCCGCCACTGAAATTAAAAAATAAAAACACCAGAGATGGCATTGGAAATTTTTTTGTAAGGATATAATAAAAATAAAATATCTAAGAACTGAAAAGAAAAAGAATTTCATCATCAAATAAAAAAAAAAACAAAAGTAGCTTTTAAATGAAGAACTTGATTTGAATTTTGACCCATTTGTGCCAAACCCTACTAAAGCCTTCCTATGCGGATCCGGGTTTGGCCCAATAACAAACCCAAACCCGATAATGGATGCAAACCCGGCCCGTTAAGAGTCCTAGATGCTTTCGGAATCGCAACCCTACGAATCGCAGCGGAGTCGGAGTCTCGGAGAGAAGAAGAAGGCCCCCCCGTCCGCACTCCCTCCCGGATCTCAGATCTCTCCGTGTCCTTTCCAGGTATCTTCGGTCCCTTCTCTCTTCCTGAATTTCATCTCCTTTCTTGCCGCCCAGAGATTCCGCCGTCCTAACGCCGAGATCAGGTGAGGATTTTCTGTTTTTCCGCTGAATTTCAGTGTTTGGTATGCATTAGAAAACAGAGAATGAATTTTCTATGGTTTATGCTCGTTTTGTTCCGAATAGGTTTTTTTTTTGGAATGCCGGGCTTGTTTGCGCGCTCTTTTTGATTTCATGGCTGGGATTTGTTAGGGTGAGGGGTTGTGGCTTTTTTGTTTGGTCTCATGATGAGACTTGAAAAAGATGTTTTTTTTACTCCTGGGATCTGAAAGAGGTAGGTACAGTCAGAAAAATATTGCGATTTGTTGAACTAGTGACAATTTTATTGAAATTGCGGATGGTTTGTGGTTTGAAGTACTATTGGTCTGTAACAAGTGTTTATTTTTGTTTATAACAGGATCATGGTGATGTATTTTTGTGACTGTTAGTTTTGAGGACCTGTAAATTAGGTTTGATTTTAGGAATATTGGCTGCCCTTTGCTTGTTTCCTTAAATGTGCAAAATTTACCAACTAAGAATTTTGGGTGGTACAATGAAGGAAATTGAGGTAGTGTCTTGAATTTCCTAAAGATTTAGTGGTTCTTGAACTGGTGGTTAAATCTTAGAAGTTAGGTTTACTATTCTTGAGGATGAAATCTGCCTACCTAGGAGAGTGTGCCAGTTTAGTCGAGTGAAGATATCAAGGCATGGTTTGAATAGTGTTCAAATTTTTTTTTTGCAAGAATATTTAATAGGAAAGCTGCATTCTGCTATAGTGCTTTGTGATTTTCTCAGGAAAAGCAGCTGCAAATCATGGAGTAATGCCATGTCTATAGAAAAAGTTAAATCTTCATTCTGATTCTGGTCTTACAATTTTTGTAGCACTGAACAAAGCAACTTGAGAACATGCTGAACATGGGTTACATAACTGGGGCTAGATAGCCGTTTGGGTTCTCTGTATGGTGATTGGTATCTCATATGTGGTCAAAATTTTGGCAGATGCCATGTGAAATACTTGCCTTATGATCCTTCAATTCATTGTTTATGGATTTGGTCCTGATCATTTGCAACAATAAGCTTAGATTTTTTATTGTACTAGAAATGTAAAATATTTTGCCTCAAATTCCTCTTTATGTAACACAAATATTAGAGAAGGGAGTGGGTACTTGGTATTTTGAGATAACAAATTAGCAACAGTTATGAGATATTTGCTTATCTTTTGCTTGTTTGTGAAATTATGACCAGAAGCTGGACTTGCAAAGTTATTTTGATAATAGAAAGTGTGGAAAGTGTGGTGATGTTCTATTAATGGTGAGGCATGCAGTGAAAGATCATTGACCGGCCTAATAGTCATGCAAAAACCATAATGTGTATGAGATGTGGAAATGCTATACTAGGCCAGCTTTTTTTATTTTAAATTCTAGGCTATTAATGAATTTTTAAATTTTTGGTGGTTGGGTGCTCTCAAGGCTTGTGTTTGTAGGTGACCCTTAGTTTTTTTAGATGGATTTGATAATTATATTTTTGTCTATTTCTTTAGATGGATTTGGTAATCGTTGTCTTTTGATGAATTTGGAAATGAGTTGGCTGGATACATGTGCTTAGACATTGTTGCTCTTTCTTGCAAAGTTCTAGTACATGGAAGTCGTGAAAACATCTTCTGTGGTATATAAATGGAAATTCTGGGTTACATTTGTCTGTTAGCATTATCTTGGTTAAACAAGACATTTTAGCTGCATCATTTTTGTTTGTTGGCCATCTTTAGGAATTTATATTAATTCTATTTATGAAAATTTAATCATGTTTACGTGGAATTGAATAAACTGGTTGGGTGGTATGTGATTGCAACTGGGATAATTTGCCTTTTTTATTTAACTGAACTCAAGCACATTGCATGGCCATTATATTGGAGCTTTCTGTCATGTGACCAGTTATCATTTGTGGATATGCCATTATTGCTGAATCCTGGAGTTCTTTCTTCCTCACTATTTTAGATACCTATATTGCTTTTTGATGTTGGAGGCTTGGAGCTAGAAAATTGTATCTTATCTCCCTTACTGCCAATTTTTCCAGCTGGTAATATTCAAACTTTGACTATAAATGTTGGCAACTGAATTCTATTTCGTTCGATTTGATTATGAAGTTAAATAATAAGTTTGAACACTGCAGACATGGGCCTGCATAATTTGTGAAGAGGATTGATTATCTGCTTTTCCTTAATTAATCTCAATATTTTAAGGGTGTCAGCTCTATAAGACAATCCTTTTTTTGGCAACCTTTAGGCATGAGCATCATCAATTTTTGTCTAGGTCGTCCTAATCTGTAAAATGCTATAGTTGCTGGCTTATTTTTAAGCCATGGACAGCTAACCAAAGGGATGGATTGATTGGGCAACGTAAATGAATGATCCTAGCACTTTTTGAAGGGGATGATTGTAAACATGAATTCACTTGTTAGATTGAAAGACCATTAACAACATCAGTTATATAAAGCTATTTTTAATTTGGTTAGTTTGGATTTACCGATTGAGCCTTTTTTTTTTATATGATGCATGTCTTCATACTTTTATAAAGAGAACAAGAGAATTAGAGTCTTTGACATAACCTTAAAAGACCTTATTACCCTTAAACTAAATTAGGATAAATACCTGACAAGATACATACACATAAATAATCATTGTATTAAATTATACTACTTTAACAACACAGAAAATCTTTGTCTTTCATAAGCGCAATTTCTGTTAGTTCATCATCTTTATTCGCATTGAGATGCAACCTTCCCATCTGATACTTGCTCCATTACCATGTTTGTTTAGAGATGACACAGTTAAGCTAATAAATCAAGTATGTACTTTCCACAACACTGTTTTCTTACCATAGTGGACAATGCAGATGAATTTAGTTTGTTTGCTAAGTCACTTCTAAAAGCCATATAATGTAGTGGGGTGGTTGAAAGAAAAGAAGGAATATGCTAACTGAAAATATTAGGGAGAATGAATAGAAAGTAATTATGTTGGAACTTGGTTTATGGGTATTATCATTAAATATGTTGTCCATACTCCAAATCGGGTTTATGCACAATAAAAATGGGTCTGATAAAATATCAATTGCGTATTTCTTCCACATCAAATGTGATTTTGTATCTTGAACAGTCCCAACTGGGAAGGAATGTATGTTGTCATTTCAATTCACCCGAAATTCTCTATTGTAAGAAATAACTCATTTGGCCTGGGTCGGCTGACATAAAGAAGCCATCATAATTTTGCCTAAACATGGAACCATTCCTCACAATATTCTTATTATATCCTCTTATATTTAAGTCAAGGGAACCCTCTTGAAATGATATTATTCTGCCCTTCTATGTTTGATACCTCTCTGTTAGGGTTTGACTTTGTTTAAGCAGACCCTCTAGTTTTTGTTCTTAATGCTAACAAAGATAGATATGCTATATGATTACATGGAAATCATGTGAGGGCACAGGACCTTAATTTTGTCAGTTTATTGGTCTAGTGGTGTACATAGAGAATGAAGAATACATTGCTAATTTGTTTGTGTTTTGGACTTCATAAAGTGATCCAGCACATGCATTGCTATTAGAAGTAATATAAGAATTAAGATCATGTGCTTAGGTGTTAGGGGCAGTTTGGTAATAGAGTTTTTAGCTTGCATAACTGTGCCAAATCTGGTGTGATTGTTTTGAATTTTAATAAAGTTAACTTCAGAAGTCTAGATAAGTTATAGTTTAAATAACTTTTGTCATTTTTGGAGTGAGGTTTAGATTAGTTCTTAAATCTCTACAAAAGGAGAGATGAGTCTTTTTAATAAATTGATCAACGAGTTGTTCATACTTTTCTTAGCTTAAGGCTATATTTTCAGGTATAATCACTTCCATGGATTCTGTGTGCCTGCCTACAAAATCTAGGAGTTGTTGCCTGGCCTATCCTTGAACATAAAGTTTCTTCCTAGCTTGCATATAGTTCCCGATTGTATTGTGCCAAAGTTTCTCTTTAAAACTGAAGAACCTATTGGACGTTCCATTGCCTATGCTTGGGGTATTTTTATATGGGATGAGCAAGAACAGTTGTCTTCCCCACTTGCATTTAATTCTTCGTATGGAGTGCAAACACGTAATGATTATGGTTGAAAGTTATATTATGGTTGTGGGAATCATTCAACTTTAAGTTTCAGATCTTGGCTAATTCTGGTGGGTGAATAGCTTTTACCGCTGATGTCGTTATGTGTCACGTATTATCCAAGTCTGGTTCGTATGTGACCTATGCTTGATATGATATTGAGTTTTGATCCAAGTTACAGTTCATGCAAAATTGACTTTTTTTCCAGAATTCTGAGTTATTATATCAATCAATTTTATATGTCATTGCCGCCAGTAAGCTTTCATGTCATCTGTGACTATATAAATTTAATTAAACCTTATGTAATGAACCTTGGTGGTAATAGCTTTTCTTAATTGTCTAGTAACCAACATGGATGGTTTGCTAGTGGTAAACCTCTGTTTATGTTCTATTCCTAAATCCTTTTCTGTTTTCAGGTCCTTGTTTACTGGGATAGACTTGCTTTGGATGCTTATGTAAAACTAGGAACTTCAGATTCAAAATAGTTGCATTATAAATGGCAGACACGTCAATGATATCAAGCTTCTGGGGCCCTGTGACATCCACTACTGAGTGGTGTGAGAAAAATTATACTCATTCTTCATACATTGCAGAGTTTTACAACACTATATCCAATATTCCTTGCATTCTGTTGGCACTTATTGGCTTGATAAATGCTTTGAGGCAACGTTTTGAGAAGAGATTTAGTGTTCTACACATATCCAATATGATACTTGCCATAGGGAGCATGCTATTCCATGCTACACTGCAGCATGTGTAAGACTCCTTTCTCTTTAATATGTTCTATCATATTTCATGTTGATTTTATCTTATTGGATTTGATTCTGAGTTGTTAACCTTTGTATATTATTTAAATTAGTTTTTCCTGCACTGATTATTTTTATTTGCTAGTTGACTTAGTTTAACGTAATTTTACATCTTTTAACAAGTTAATCAAGATAAATGCATTATTCTTCACTAGGGCATTATCTTTAGATTTATGTAGACAATTATGCACTAGCAATGTTAAACCAGTGGCATAACTAATATATTTTATGATTGGAATTTTCATGTGAATTCGTGTCAAATCATATACATGCTTTGGTGATATTACTGTTATTTATAGACTGGAGATCGTCCCCACACAACTCTCTGATCTATATACTGTCCATAAAGAACTATAAAAATCCCTTTTAACTACAATAACTCTGATATGTATAATACAGATCAAGCTATTGATTCCCCTATTCCTTCCTCCTGATTAATTGTTTGCTGCTGTGCTTATTTACAATTTCCTCCTGATCGACCTCAATTTGTCCGATTCACAGACTCCGGCCAAGTTTGATGTTCATATTATTCAGAAAATATGTCTGATTTATTTTTTTTTTGTTAAGATCATATTGGCATTTTATAAGTCACAAACAACCTATTCATGCTTCATATTTTTCCTGATTACATTCCATGCAATTTCAGGCAACAACAGAGTGATGAAACTCCAATGGTCTGGGAGATGCTGCTTTACCTCTACGTTCTCTATTCACCAGATTGGCATTATAGGAGTACAATGCCCACTTTTTTGTTCCTCTATGGTGCTGCTTTTGCAGTTGTCCATTCATTTGTGAGGTTTGGAATAGGATTCAAGGTGCATTATGTGGTGCTGTGCTTTCTCTGCATTCCCCGAATGTACAAGTATTACATTCATACGAAAGATATAGCTGCCAAACGGCTCGCCAAACTTTATGTTGCAACAATTTTTCTTGGAAGCTTATGTTGGTTGTTTGATCGCCTCTTCTGCAAGCAACTCTCAAGTTGGTATATTAATCCGCAAGGTCATGCATTGTGGCATGTGCTTATGGGTTTCAACTCATACTTTGCCAATACATTCTTAATGTTTTGCCGAGCCCAACAATTGGAATGGAATCCACAAGTTGCCCATTTGTTTGGGTTCTTCCCTTACGTGAAGATTCAAAAGCCGAAGAAGCAGTGACAGGGAACACATTGGTTTCTGGTTTGTTTATTCTAGATTTTGTCTCTAAAAGTGCAAATGTTTATTTTGTTACGCAGGCTGGCAAGTTTTCAAGAGTGATGTTCTCCGTTGACTGATCGATTGATTCCATTAGTTATCAACTTAACATCAGTTATCTATGTACCATATTTTACGTTTCTATCAGGCCATGGAATATTCAAGATTGCGGCCGTGATGTCGTCGTATTGTGGGTGTGAGCTGTCTTTCAAAAGTAGAATATGGAGTTAAATTCATTGTTTTTTTAGGTCGCTTATTTCTTTGCATCCACAGAAATTATTCCAGCAGGCTTAATGTATATGCCTTTGGCAGGTGGTTGTTTTTTTTTTCCTTTTATTTTTTGGGTTCTATAAATTATGCCCACCTTCTATTGGCTTGGTTTTTGGTTGCCCTGTTCCAGCAGTAGACATCAATTTCCTTATCTTTATTTTTGAATTATGGAATTCAAATGTGTCACTGTATAGCATTGAGCTTCTCTTTATGGTTGCTGGCAGGGGTAATATGATTGATGGTATGTGGGCAAAAATGCTGTTAAATTTTTGCCAGTGCTCTTGTGTTTGGGGGAGAAAAGATGAAATAGGCGCCACCGCAAAAGGTTTGGTTAATGGGATGTGTTTTGCTTGGTTTGCATGATGTTGATTGCTCGGTTTAAAAATTGAATGCAGTGGTGCTGAAGATCTCTAGCTGTATGTATTATTACAATTTAATCCGTGTCAGTCTGGTGTGTATGTATTATTATTTTCTCTGCACACACCTCTGATTGTATATGTGTTTGTCTCATTTTGTAAAAAAAATGCACCTATGTTTGTCGCATTTTGTAAAAAGATTAATAATAAAAAACAAAAAAAATTATTTCCTATTTTTGATAGAATGGATGTAGAAAGACATGCAAGGATGGATGATAGCCTTCTTATTTGTGCAAATAACTGTACATCTCATAACTTTATTCTATATCATCCTAAAAGAGTAGCTTTTATCTGCACTCCGAGGAATTGGTCTATTGGATTCAACGTCCTCATTTATCAACTTATTAGAATAGTGCTTTTTAGTGATAAGTTTATTTTGCTAAATTATTTCTCATAACCACAAGGGGCTTCAACGTATACATTTTATAAAATAAATAAAACAACTTTTTAATAAGTAATAATAAATCACAAAAATTTTACCATTCAATTATGCAAAATTGAATAAAAATTTAAAAAATTATTATTATGTTTTTATTTATATATAAATATGTCAACAACATCATTAACAAGCCATTAGTCCCAACTATTTAGAATTTGTTACATGAATCTTTTTGTTCATCTTTAATATATCATGAGCCAAAAGATTAGATTACTCAAGATTAGCCATATTACTGTATAGAGTTTCAGCTAAACATTTCTTAGGTTTATCTCTACCTTTTCTATGCTCATTCACTTGCGATGTTTCCACTTTTCTTGAGGGGGGCATCTTCCAATCCTTCCATGACATGTCCATACCATTTTAAATGATTTTCCCTTAACTTGTCACTAATAGGAGCCACTCTTGATCTATTATAGATAAACTCATTAATTAAACTATTCTTTCTAGAGATGCTTGACATCCATCTCAACATTCTCATTTTAGATATTCTTATATTTGAGTATGTTGTTTCTTAACAGTCCAATACTCTAACCCATACATTATAGTTGGCCTAATAACCGTCCATAAAACTTACCTTTCAATCTAAAAAGGAATTTTACGATTACATAAAATATTAAATGCTCCCCCTTCCCCTCACCTGACCAAACATGCATTAATCCTATTTGCGATGTCTTTAACATGTTTCTCATCCTCCTAAATGATAGAACCTAAGTATCAAAAAACATATTTGTGTCAATCGTAATATCATCTATCCTAATACTTTCATTTCTATTTGTCTTTCTACAGAAATTACATTTCAAATATTCCTTTTGCACTTTGCTTATTCTGTAATCTTTGGCTTTTAGAGTATTTCTTCACAACTCTAACTTAACTTTGACACATTCCCTACTTTCATCAACTAAAGCCACATTATATGCAAAAAGCATACACCACGATCTCAAATTATGAATATGCTTCTTTAGTTCATCTAAAACTAAAGCAAACAGATAGGGCTTAAAGCTGAATCTTGACTTAAGCCTATAGCAATGGGAAACTCTCCAGACTCTCCATCTGCTGTTCTAACACTAGTGGAAGTATCCTTTATTAAATTAATGTACCTACTAGAAACCTCATTCTTCTCCAAAACCAGCCAAAGGACCTCCCAGGGAATTTTATTTTAAGCTTTTTCTAGATAGATAAAAATTATCCGTCGATGTTTTTTCATGTCCCTATACTTCTCCATAATTTGTCTTAACATATAGAGAGCTTCTATAGTTGACCTCCTAGGCATAAAACCAAACTCATTTTAAAAAAAAAAAAAAAACTTGTTTCATGTCTTACTACTCTCCCCAAAGCTTCAAAGTATGAGTCATGAGTTTAATACCACAATATTTAGTGGAACACTTGTTGTCATCTTTATACACCTACTCTTTCTTCATTTCTTGGGATTTTCCTATAATGTAAAATTCTATTGAAAGTCTTGTCAATCAAGAGAATCCCTTATCTCCTAAGGACTTTCGAAGTCCTATTGGGATGCTATTAGGACTCATATCCTTCCCAACCTTCATCCAACAACAAGCAAATCTAATTTCACTATTTCTAATATTTCTAACATACTTAATGCTATCCCTATCTTTAACATCATTGACCTCCAACACTATATTACTCCTATGGCCCTCATTAAACAACTTACCAAAGCATTCCTTCCACCTCTTTTTTATGTCACCATTCTTAACCAAAACATTATTGTCCTCTTCCATAACACACCTAATCCTCCCTAAAGCCCTTGTCTTCCTTTCCCCTAGCCTTCTCCAACCTATAGATATCTTTCTCTGCCTCCTTAGAACCTAATCTAGCATATAATGTATCATAGGCCATATAATTAACCACAAACAAGACCCTTTTAGCATCCTTATTGGCTAATCTATACAATCTCTAGGTCTCCTCATTCCTATTCTTTTGTTAAGTCTTAAAACACTCTCTCTTAGTTTTAATAATCTTTTATATATCGTCACTCCACAACCATCTCTCTCTAAATAACCTTTATCAATGGAAACTCTACATTGAGACTTTTTAAGTACATCTCTTGCTACTTCTCTAATGCAATCACTCTTCCTGCTCGATAAGCTATTTGCATTGGTTTCTAAGTTATGTGGTGCACTCTCCAATAACTTATTTTAAAACTCTACAACCTTACCATCTTTATAAGTTCTCCCATTTAATTCTAGGACATACTACCTTTCTATCAAAAACCTTTTTATTTAAACCTGTATCAAACATTAGCAATCTATGTTGGGTAGTCAACCTTTTCGTAAGAATCACTTTGCAATTTTTACAAATTGGCCTATAAGAATGTCTATTGAGGAAAAAGTCAATTTGACTAGAATTATAACTACTCTTAAAAGTAATTAGATGCGCTTCCCTATTTCTATACAAAGTATTAACTAAAATCAAATCAAAAGCCAAAGAAAACTCTAAAATACGGTCCCATGACTCTTTCCTATCACCATAGCCACACCCCACGGACTCTATCAAAACTTCTAGCCTTCCTACTTACATGACCATTTAAATCACCTCCTATAAAACCTTTTCATTACACAGAATTCTTTGAACAATCTCATCCAAATCCTCCAAAACTCATTTTTAGTTTACTCATTCTATATGTTAGACAGGTTAACTCGGTTGTAAACAATAAACAATAAAGATAACACCCATGAGTTACTCAGAAGATTGTCATTAGCACTTCGACTGCTCGGACTGCCGTCTTGCTCTTCGACAATAGCATTATCAGCCGTATCTACACCACATTCACCATCATTGGCAACAAGAACATGCATCCCATCACTGATCCACACCCAATCCCAGCTTCCCTAACCTTAAGACCGTAGCATTAATATGAACACTAAAAGCATCATCAATGTTGTTGCTATTCAACAAATTGATCTCTAGGTTTAGTCCTTGGATGTTCAGGCTGGAAAATGGAAAGAAGCTGAAGGTAACTAACTACATTGAAGACAAGTGGGTTGTGAACCATTTCAGGACTGCCATTGTGGTGTTTTGGCTTTTCAAAACCTGTGTCGATATTTGTTATGTTCTAGAACAGTTGTGCCTTGAGTCTTGACGCATCTTTAGCCGTTTTGGGCTTGGAACCCAGTTCCCAGAGCAAGCACAACCGTGCTTTGGAACATGCTCTTGACTGTGCATTTCAGGGGATGTTTTAGATTTTGTTTCCAGCAACCTGTAAAGTGCACGGGACGAAGCACACTCATGCTTGGGGAGCACGGTGATGATAGGGGTAGAGAAACCGTGCTTTTCTTGCCCCGATCTTTCTGTAAAGTGCATTAGCATAAGCACGCCCGTGCTTCGCCAGTGAAGCCCTGCTCTTCTTGCCCTATTTTTCTATAAAGTACACGGGGTAGAAGCATGCCCTTGTTTCGTACCCTTGCTTATGAGTGCACATGCACGGGCTAAGAAGTATGCATGTGCTCGGCCCGTGTTCGCTCTGGGGTATTTATAAGTCCTGAACTTGAGCCCTAATCCTTTGATTTTTCTTCTTCCTCTTCTTCCCTTTTTGTCCCCCTTGCTTTGGACGAGAGAAAGAAGCCATTGCTTGACCTCCTTCTCTCTCCTTTGGCTGAAGATCCCTGAAGGTAAGCTCTCATTCTCCCTCTTTCTCCTTGTTTCTCTTGGTTTTGGATGAGCATGCTAGTCCTAGATTTTAAATCTTGAATCTTGACTCGATGATGATTTCTTGAGTGCTTTGTTCTATTTATTTCACCTTTTCTGGTATCATGAAGTGGGTGTAAAGATCCATCCCATTTTACTTTGATGAAACCTTAGACTTTTTTCTTCTTGGGCTCGAGGGTGCTACTGTAGCAAGCTACTGTAGCACCGAGAAATCATTTACTAAACCTTTGTTTTCTTAGTTGTTTTGGAAGTTTATCTCCATAGAGGTTCTTTGGAACCCTTAGGGGCAAGTTCAGGTCATACCCAAGCTTTGTTATTATTTCTTGGCTTGTAGCATGAAGGAGTTCATGCTTGTCTGTTCTTGTTGGGTTTTTCTTTTGGTTTGAGCCCTTGTGGTTTTGTTGGTACTAGGTGGTGAGAGCTCGGCCTAAGGCAAGGAGCTAGAGGAGGAGTAGCGTCGTTGAGGAATTGTTCTTCTAAGTTTGTGAGTGTGTTATTATTGCACATTCTAATATACTACTATATAAATATACTTATAGATTGGTTTAATGAAATCTTTGGTTTTATCATGTTAAAATGATAGTTTGATGATTTTAAAAGAAGTTCTATGTTTCCCGTTTTATGAATGAAACTCTTGATGAATCAATGATTTGAAAGGAATTTCCATACCTTTTATTTTACAAGCAAAGCTCTTGACGTTTGACGAAAATACTTTTGGCTATATTAGTATATTGGATGAAAATAAACGGTTGAACTTTTATACATGTTATACTTTTGATCTGGATTTATATGATAGTGATGTTTATTGTCGATATGTGGATATTTGTCACGGACAAGGACATTGTGAAATGAATTACTTGAACTATGTTTATAACACACTTCGTGATGTGTTTGTTGGTGATGGGGTTGGAACCCATCTTTTATAGTAGGGGGTCCTCACGGTCCAGTCTTTAGAGGTGGCATGGTGGACCCGGCTTATTTGTCTACTTCAGGTGGCACATAGAGTCTTGACTGAAAGTACATCGAAAGTCCAGAGTTACCACACAGCCCCAGTGGGTCAATATCAAGGACATGAGTGCCTTGACAGCTCTGAACTTAGTTGCGACCACAGCTCGAGTTTAGAGAGGTTTTTAGACCATGATTCACATGCTCAAGACGCAAGTTTTATATCTTGGTCAACGCCAAAGACATGAGTGCTTTGACGGCTCTGAACTAAGCTGCGACCATGGCTAGAGTTTGGAGAGGATTTTAGACCATGACTAACTTGCTCAGGATGTAAGTTTGTATTTTGGTCAACATCAAGGACACGAGTGACTTGACGGCTCTGAACCTAGCCGGGTCACGGGTAGAGTTTAGAGAGGGTTTTAGATCGTGATTCGCTTGCTCGAGATGCAGGTTGATATGTTGAGAAAATATGTATTTTATAAATCAAATCTTTGAAACGTGAATACTTATATCTTCTTTGGAAAGCAATTTGGTTTGAAAACTTCGTATTTTGAGAAAATGAGTTCATGCAAAGCAAATGGATTTGGTGTTTTGTATCATGTTTTATGATTTTAAAACCCGTATTCAGCTAGTCACGATACTTGAGTGTTGAAACCCTTTTGAGCAAAATGATTCTTCCATGGTATATAGATGATTTTCTTATATATGGGTATAAGTGGTTATAAATATATTTTTTGTAATGCTCTGATTTATGTGTATTGTTTGCAAAAGGTTGGTTTTGTGACTTTTTAAAATATTTCGTATTTCATAGAACGGTGCTGACCCATTCACTAAGTGACTTTAGTTACTCATTCTCTCATTCCCTTCCAAGCTCTAGCTAGTGGTGGCATTGCGACGGACCCGAGTATTATGCATTTTCTCCAGCTACCTTTCTTAACCCATGTTTTTTGTAGGTTTCTTCTTGAACATGCTGCTTTGTATAAGGACATGGATTCGCTAGTGTAACTGTTACTTTTAATGTAAGGCTTGTACGCTTGTCTACTTTCTTGGAAACTTTGTTGTATTTATGACAAGTATGTTCCTTTAAATCCTGTGTTCAGGTTTTGGTTTAGTAACTTCCTCTGTGCTATCTATGTGATTTCTCTGCATATTTTTGATACTCTGGTCTATATGTTTTGAACTGTGGACTATGTCCAAAGTTGCTCTCCCAAAGCTTGAGCATTGAGTGGTGTGGGTGTCCGTTCCTCTTCGGGTTGTCACGTGCCTGTCCCGCAGGATGGTGCGTGACAGCCATCACAAGCTGAGGTCCCTTCAAGACTTCACTGGCCCACTATGATGAGGATGAACTCAATGAAAACAATGATAGTGAATCGGGAATTAACATTGACCAAGAGATCCAGAGGATAGATCTAGATCTAGAGAGAGAGAGAGAGAGAGAGAGAGAGAGAGAGAGAGAGAGGGGGGGGACTCACTTGGCCTTAAGTTGAACCTCTCATAGATTGAAATTAATGATCTTTCATTTTCTTTGAGATGGAGGAAATAGGAAGAGTTGGCTCCATTTTGGAGTTAAAAAAGGATATTCTTTTCTCATGGATCATCAGGGGTTCTTTGAACAAGCTGGTTGAAGTGGTTTGACATGTTCAGTCATGAACCGACCACCCTATCAGTTTGATGAGTGACCTGATTTTTAAAACATTGACAATAATGCCTTTTCTTCTAGCCATACTATGCACTAACTTGTATAATTTATTTTTTTGAAAAAGTTCTTATATTCCAGCTAGTCAATTTAAGTTGATGACTTTGGACTTACTTCTTTATCCGCACCCATAAAAATGGTGTGGGGACCTTTGTTCATATTCCATTGCATTCGGCTATCGATGCAATGTTTCAATTCAGAGTGACAACCTAGCCCATCCTGTGCTCATTGTTACATTTGGATATTTTTTTTTTGTCAAGAAGAACGAAATTTCTAATGGGCCTGCTAAACTAAGACAGGAGCGTGCGCATGCCTCGACTGCGGCCTGTGGGGCTGCGCACACATGGGCGCTGGTACCACCCACAGTTTGTGCTCACAATTCTCAGACATACACCCTCACCCCGAGGATTCGAACTCTCGCCACTTGCGAAGCGTCCTCACGGGGTACCCAAATGCCAATTGACCCAAAGACCGTTGACATTGTTACATTTGGATATTGAAAATGCATACCTAACACAACCATCCTCCTTTTTTTCTTGTAAGCCCTTAGATAAGAGAATGGCTTATATATACACACACTCACACTAGAATTTATTGTATCCTTCCAACTCTCAAACACAGCTAATTTATCATTATTCTTAATTCTTGTGTAACATACTAAAACGACTAATGTTTTAAGAACGAAGGAAATAATTTATTTTTCTCTCTTTAAATTCCAAGAGTTGTGATTTATCAGTATTATTAATTATTAATTTTATTTTTTAATATCTTTGGCAATTCACCTATGTCAATCAAAGCTAAAGATGTAGAAGTGAGTTAATTTATTAATCTCTTACTTAGTGAAAAAAAGACCATCTACATATATATTTGATAAGGTGAAAAAATTAACACTCACATCAACTAATTTTGTGAGAGGGAGTTAATCCCTCAATCTCTTACTTAAGAAAAAATTAAATATCACTTTACTGTGGAAATGGTAATTAATCAAAAAAAAATTTAAACTAATTAAATAAAATATTTGATTAAAAGAATAAAAATAAGTAAAAAAAGAAAATCTAAATTTCTGGTTATCAAAAGTTATTCATGAAAAAGCACACCGAATTGCTCTACTTTTGATTCAAAGGTCTTCTTCTCCCTCAATGCAATGGCAAACTCTAACCAGAGCAAGATCCCACCTCTTCTCCATCCTCTCCTCCACCTCCACTCTTCTCCATCTCCATCAAACCCTAGCCCTCACCATCACCTCCGGCCTTTTCCACGACCCCTTCTCCGCCGCTCGCCTCGTCGCCGCCGTCGCCGCCGCTGACCTCTCCCTCGCCCATCTCACCTTCCTCTCCTCCCCTACACCCTCCGCCTTCTCCTTCAATTCCCTCATCCGTGCCCACTCCTCCGGCCCTTCTCCCTCCGTTTCACTCCTCCTCTTCCGCCGCATGCTCCGTCGCCGCCTCCACCCTGACCGCTTCTCCTTCCCCTTCCTCTTCCGCGCGGCTTCCCGCGCCACCACCGACCCGAATTTCGTCCTCTCCCTCCATTCCCTCGCTCTCCGCCATGGCGTCGCGCTCGATCCCTTCGTCGCCACTTCGCTCCTGCACGCTTACGCCTATTTCGATGCCTTCGATTCCGCTCTCAAAGTGTTCGACGAAATGCCTCTGAGAACGATAGTCACATGGAACGCCGTCATCTCTAGCTGTTCCAAGTCCGAGCACAATCTCCACGGTTTAACACTCTTCACCGCACTCCTCCAATGCCGAGACGTGAGCGCGAACGCCGACACTCTCGTCGCCACTCTATCCTGCTGCAAAGGCCTCAACGCCTTGTGCCTTGGGAAGAGCGTGCACTCCCTAGCCATTCGCATGCGGCTGGACGCATTGGTGGAGCTGGGCACGAGCTTGGTACACACGTACGTGAAATGCGGTGGTTTGGATTATGCGAAGAAGGTGTTCGATGAAATGCCTGAGAGAGATGTGTCAGCTTGGACGGCGATGATTGGTGGGATGGCAATGCATGGGCGTGGAGAGGAGGCTGCAGAGTTGTTCAGGCAAATGAAGGTTAGTGGTATTGAAGCAGACTCTTTGACATTTACTAGTGTTTTGCATGCATGTAGTCATTGTGGGTTGGTGGAGATGGGGATGAGGATTTTTGAGGAGATGGAGGAGAGGAAGGTGGTGAGAATGGAGCATTATGGGGTGGTGGTGGACATGTTGGGGAGGGCAGGGCTGATGGAGGAGGCCGAGAGGTTTGTGGAGAGGATGGGGATGGAGCCAAGTAGAGAGGTTTGGGGGGCATTGTTGAATGGGTGTTTGGTGAATGGGGAGGTGGAGATGGGGAAGAGGTTGGAGAGGAAGTGTGTGGAGTTAGGGTTAGGGTTAGGGTTAGGGCTGGGGAAGGAGGGTGGGGGGTTTATGGTTGGGGTTTCTAATGTGTATGCTAGGGAGGGAAGGTGGGAGGAGGTGGGAAGGGTGAGGGAGAGGATGGTGGAGGAAAAGATTAGGAAAGAGAAGGGTTTTAGCTTGGTTGAGAGGGGACCAATGATTTCGTTGTAGGATGTGGATGCAAATAGGTCATTTTGATGTTGAGGTAAGTGTAGGATCGATGCTTGAACTATAAGTATGTGTGGTTGATTTGGTTCTTGAACTCAATTGTGGATTATTTGTGTTTTAACTAACTGGCCAAAATGAATTTTCCATAGTTCAAATACCAAAATAATCCACGTTTCTTTCAGTGAAAAGATCAACATGAGCCAGTTTTCTCTTAGTTAAGAGACCAAAATGCTGTTAGTTCAGAGACCAGAATGATTCGTTTTTCTCTTAGTTTCAGAGCAAAATGACCTGGTTTCTTTTAGTTCAAAGATCAAATTGGCATCCGTTTCTCAACTAGGTCATAGATCAAAGTTATCTGTTTTTCTCTTTACTCTTAGATGGAAAAGATCTGTTTTGCCTTTTAGGGCAGAAGCCAAAATGACTGTGTTTTTCTTAGTTCAAAAACCAAAATGACCCTGTTATTATTCCCTTAGTGCAGATACCAAAATGACTCAATTTTTTCTCCTCTTAGTTTAGAGACCTAAATGATCTGTATTTCTGTTAATTTGGAGATGAAAATCTGGTTTCCCTCTCAGTGCAAAGACCTAAATGACCCATGTTTTAGTTGAAGGTACCAATTCGACCAAAGACACTTTGGTTAAGGGTCAGAGTTGAACTTATACATTTCTCTATAGATCAAGAGGTCATTATTGAGGAAGGTTCAATCTAAATGAGTAAACTGACATTGTAAAATCCAATGATCTACAACTAACATGATGAGCTACCGCACAGGATTCTTTTAGGTTAAATCTTGTGCCTCTTATTCATGTTATGTACCCAACAGTTTAATGTGCTAGCTTTTAAAACTGTATAAAGGGTGGGTAAGGAATACAAAATTATTCATATTTTACAAAGAAAATTTTGTAATAAGGTTTATATTTTGCAAATGACAACCACAAAAGTGGGGTTCTTTTCTGTTGGTTTATGTCAAAAAGCAAGAGAAACAAAAGCATTTATTTATGTGCCTACCAAAAAATATAACAAAAATACGGAAACAGAATATTATTAAAATAACTTCTTCTATTATATTTCATAATATCAATATTTAAAATAGTGATATTGACTTTTCTTTCATTCTTTCATTTGTATTTTTCGCCCCCACTTCAGGTTGGCGGGATTAACTGGCCTAATGTAGTAGTGTTAGACTTAACCGAATCCCATATTAAAAAGTGGTTTTTAGAAGTTGTTTTAAGGAGAACCTTGCATGGAGCTTTGTTTTCTTGTATAAGATGTTAATATTCTTACTGCATAGATAAACCTAGCTTGCATAGAATAATGACACATGTGGAAAAGCTTAAATATTGCATCTCAATTGATATTTACGTTTATGAGATCAAGCCAAAAACATCTTGATTATTGGTATCAGATGTTTTTTTTTTGTATAAGATGTTCATATTCTTATTGCGAAGATAAACCTAGCTTGCATGGAATAATGACACGTGGATTAGTGCTGGACATGGTCCGGCGACCCATGGGCTGGGCTCGGCCCAGACAAAAGCATAAAAGATCTGGCCTTAGAAAAATGGCCCAAAGCATTGGGCTGGGCTCAAAACTTAGGCCCGATTAAATTTCGGGTTAGGTTTGAGTCGTGCATGTTTTAGCCCAACCTGATCCGGCCCGACTCGAATAAATATATGTATAGTGCAGGTTCTCTAAGAGCGTTCGTAGAATATAAACATATGAATATTTATTATTAATCGTCAATTTTGATCTAACGGTGATGGAGCAATTGTATGGTAGATTTCTTATCTCTAATCCCTAATTTCAAGGAGGAGAGATGTGGGCCTTGCTAACAAGGGCATCTAACAGCCGTTAGATTATCATCTAACGGTTGGTGTGGAGACATTCTTATAATTGATTTCTAAGGACTTGATGAATTTCTATATATATATATATATATATAAAAGTTTTTTTGGAAGATGATATAAATATGTTTTTATATATAATATAAATAGGTTGAAATGATGTTGTATTTATTTAATTGTTTGACAAAATATTAAGGGTTGTACCATTCGTTTTATTTATTTATTTGTATTATTTTGTAAAAAAAAAATTTATTTATTTTTGAGCTAGATAGGCTGGGTCTGGGTTTAATGAAATTCAGATGGGCCAGGCTTAAGCTAAAAGAATTTGGCCCGAATGTGGCCTAGCCCAGACCAGCCAGAATATGGATTGTTTTCTTTAGTCTAGTTCAGCCCAGACTAGGCCCAACCTGGCCCATGTCCAGCCCTGATGTGGATTGATATATTGGATTGATTTATTAAATTTTCACCTGTATATTGAGTGCCCTTAATGTCCGTTTATCCACCTTGTAAAAAAACAATTTTATTAATAATGAGATTCTACGTAACCAAATATTTCAAGTTAATCTAAGCATATCCACACTTACATGAAGCGGTTTTTTTTAATATTATAATTTTTTAATTACAGAATTACGCATTTTGGGTGTTATTTTTCAAAATAAATAAAAATGATATAAAACCAATAAAACAAAACCCGGTTTTTATTTAATTTGTGGAAAACAGTAAAAGGTTTACCATTTACCATGAGTAAAACTTTTACCGTTTCCATGTTTTATATTTTTTTAATATTTAAAAAAATTATAATATTTAAAAAAACTTTGGATTATAAAATTGTTATAATATTTAAAAAAAACTCTAAATTGTGATTTTTTTATATCACTTTCTTTTAAATAAAATTTGTACATTTTATTAGACCTATATCAGTACAATTATTAATAATTATAACAATCAAATATGCAATTGTCATATTTATGATGGTTAAATAGACACCATTTGAAATTATGACAGTTAAATCTGTAGCAGTAAAAAACATAACGGTCAAATATGCAATGTTCAGATATTATGACAGTCAAACTTGTTATTGTCAGAATTTTGAAAGTGTGTTGTAACCATGAAAAATTATGAGTCAAATCTACAATTGTCAAATTTACGATGGTCAAAATTTGTAACCATCAGAAATTATTAGATCAAACCTGCAACGATAAGAAATCATAATAGTCAAATCTACACTAGTTAGAAATTATGACAGCGAAATCTGCAAATGTCCGTAATTATAAGAGTCCAATATGCAATTGTAAGATTTTAGATGGTCAAACTTGCAACCATATGACACCAAAATTTATAACTATCAGTAATTATTACAGTCAAATCTGCAATTGTCAGATTTATGACGGTCAAACCTGCAATCGTTCAGATATAATGATTAAAATTTCAATTGGGAAAAAGAAAAAAAATTCTTATCAAAATACCTGTAATTCTTCTTTATATAAACCTTACAATTATATTTTTATTCTTACCCTATTTGCCATTTTTGTATAACTTTTTCTACAATACATTTTTTTTGTTGTAAAATGACAGAAAAATCACTTTTTATATTTTACTACAATGGTTCCATCACTACAATCAAAGATAACGTTATATATTTATCTGATAATCAATCTTGTTTTCATGTGAAAAATGATATCTCTTTATGATTTTTAAAGAGAATTATTGAAGAGAACTTGGAAGCGACAAACTGTGGAAGGGTTACACGCATCAAATGCTGGTTACCTATTTTGGCAGACTATAACAAGATTTTTTTATCGATTATTTAAATTGAGCAAAGACAGTGACATCCGAATGAAGTTCGAATGGCATAAAAAATTTCCTAATACTCAAGTTATTGAATTATACGTGGAGTTAGGTGTTACTACTGCCACCAGTGGTTCCTCTAAACACCAAATCAACAGAGATAACAACATTCAACATATCATAGGATGAGAGCAATCTACATCCTCGTGGCTAGTTAATGAAGTTGGAAGGAGCTCAACAGAAGGGAGGTCATGTGATATTTCATCATGCACTGTTGGGTGCACTACTCCACACCAATCGCCAAATGCACCGGCATTCTACTCAATTGGTATGCAACAACATACACAATCAAGTTACGAATATCAAGATATTGGAATGACTTTCTTTCATGATACTCGTGGAAATGAAGTCGACAAGTACGAGAGCTCCAGTGGGGATGAGTATTATAGTGACAATTATACAGAGAGTAGTGAAGCAAAAACTGAAAATCTTTATCTATAATATTGCAATTTAAAAGATGCTCTTAGACAAGACACAGAATTTACAATGTCTCCGTTTGTGCTTTCAACACATTTAAGAGCACTTGATTTGGAAGTGATGTTTACACTAGAATTCCCATAGAATCCTTTCTTGTACATTCACACATTAGGAGGGGCAATGACAGATAGACAA
Source organism: Dioscorea dumetorum (assembly GCA_902712375.1). Taxonomy (NCBI): domain Eukaryota; kingdom Viridiplantae; phylum Streptophyta; class Magnoliopsida; order Dioscoreales; family Dioscoreaceae; genus Dioscorea; species Dioscorea dumetorum. The sequence continues at coordinate 9,706,369 of CACTHL010000803.1, read as the reverse complement.
TTGCATGTCGGCATGCAATTCCAAACTAAATATGAAGTCATCACTGGAATTAAACATTACTGCTTATAAAAGTCAGTGGAATACAAAGTCATCAAGTCTAATCCGACTCAGTATTTAGACAAATGCAGTTATATTGTGATGGATGTAGTTGAAGGATTTGTGCATCATTTAGTAAAAAGAGGCACATTTGGCATATTACAAAGTACAACGGTCCTCATATGTGCTCATCAACAATGTTTTCACAAAATTATTCTAAGTTGAATTCTAATATGATTTCGCGACATATATAACCTTTGAGTAAAAAAAGCCTAACATCAATGTATCCGTTTTGATAGCAAAGATAAAAAATCGATATGTCTACACTCCGACGTACGGAAAAGTATGGATTGCCAAGCAAAATACAGTTAAGGTAACATTCAGTAATTGGGAGGAGTTATATAACAAATTACCAAAGTGACGATCAGCACTGCAACAATTTGTCCCTAGAACAATCATTGATCTCCAAACACAACCCGCATATAACGGAAGTTATTTGGTATGTGATAGTTATGTCTTTCATAGATTTTTTTGGAGTTATCTCTCATATGTGGAGACTTTCAAATATTGCAAGCCAGTGGTGCAGATAAACGACACACAGCTTAATGGAAAATATAAAGGGACTTTGTTAATGGCAGTCGCTCAGGATGGTAATAAAAAGATCCTTCCACTCGCATTTGCCATCGTAGAAGGAGAGACCTTCGATGCATGGCATTTTTTCTTGAAGCAATTACGCACGTATGTGACACCACAAGAAAGAATCTATTTTATATCTGATTGTCACGAGGCTATTAAAAGAGCATTCCGAGCAATTAAGCAACGGATGAATCCTCCTCATGCTTACTGTCACAGCCCCAACCGATCAGCTGCGGCCGTGCGGCACCTGACATGCACCATAGCGACAGGTCAGCCTTCCCTTGCAAGAACAGTACGTTAATCCTGTTTGCATTACAAAGTATAACGGAAATAAGATGAAGCGAGCAAATCCGGAATACACGTCGGAACGAGAAACACGACACAGAGAAAACCCATTTTGAGAGAGAAAAACATAAAACTCTCTTAGATTGAGAAATGTTTACAACCATGGCCAAAACCAACACCAAGTGGCCTTGTCTTCTCCCAAAGACACATTTGACCCTATTACAAGAGCTACCCCAAATCCAAGGTTGATTGAGCCCCATGCCCAATACCGGCCTGGCGTGAATACCCTGACTTCACTTAGCTTGCAGTGTCCTCGACTCGACTGCCGTAGCTTTAACCAACCACCCTTGGTCACGCGCAGAGCGTAAGACGGCCACGCGCGGTAATACCGCGTGCCATCCTCGCCCCCGGCTCGGCAACGCTCCCGGCCACGTGCCTACTTGCATACGCCTCGTGCAAAACCTTGTCGGATCCGGAATCGGCTCTCGGTCGCAACCGGCTCGATCAAGTGTCCCGCCCCCCTAGACTTGCTAGAGATCCAACACTCTACATGATGAAGTCCTCGCGACACTTGACTCTTGGTAAGGGGCGCGCCGCCCCACTCGCTCATCGGCCACGCGCACGCCCACGGTCCAAGCGCGCGCCGTCTCACGGTCTCGGCCCATGATCATGCGGGGTATTTCACCCGCCCTTGGTCCCGACACAACACAAGCGCCGCGCCACTGCGCGCTACCAAATCCACGCAGCCGTGCGCCCTCGTGGCTTGGTCTATGTGATACTGTATGCCCGTCGACCAAGTGTAAGGTCATCAACCCTTACAAACCACCCCCACTAGTTGAACCCGACGTCCTCGTCGGTCTCGAACTCAAGAAGTCTTCCACCAACTCCTTGAACTGCCAAAGAGTAGTATCGCGCCCCCAGCTTGCCTCTAACATAGGCAAGTCCTTCCATTGGACAAGGAAGAACACCCTGCGGTTCTTCTTGCTTTGGCCTTCTACTCTTCGGTCTAGGATCCGCTCAGCCACCCTGCTGAACTCCTCGCGAATAGTCGGCGGAGCCCGACTCTTCTTCGCCCTCGATGAATCGGTGGGGTTGTCCAAATTACGGACAATAACGAAAGGCCCATCATACCACATGATTCGGCCTTTAGTGTACATCCTCCCGATGTAACTTCTTCCACACCCGTGGAGTGAGCTTCAACCAAACCTTGTCCCCTACTTGGAACTCCAAAGGACGTCTCCCTTGATCTGCATACTTCTTCATCCTGGCGAGCCGCCTTGCGAGGCTATCCCGAGCACTCTCCATCATCTCTTGCCGATCAATAGCAAAATGATACGCGGCAGGACATTCTCCTCATGTCCTCCTCTTCGCCACCTTTGAAGGAGTAATAGGTTGGTATCCATACACAAGCTCAACCGGATTCCTCTCCGTTGATGAAGACCGATAAAGTAGCTAAACTGCGCCACATCAAGCAGACTTAGCTAATTCTTCTGCGAAGCTGAAACATAGTGTCGGAGATACTCATCCAACAGAGTATTGATCCTCTCCGTCTGCCCATCCGTCCACGGATGATTCGCTGTTGAAAACTTCAACTCTGTGCCCAACAACTCGAACAACGCCGTCCAGAACCGCCCAGTAAAGCGAACACCTCGATCGCTTATGATGTCTCCCGGTACCCCAAAGTGCTTCACCGCATGCTTCAGGAACAGCTCAGCCACCTCTGCTGAACACACTACCGGTGCGAGTATGAATACCGCATACCTTGTGAATCGGTCTATGACCACCATCACTGTTGACATCTCTTCCACCTTAGGAAAATCCGGAGAAAAATGACTTTTCCGGAACACTCAACGGCTGGAGAAGACAGGCCTCCCGTCTTCTTTCCGACTTGTCTTGTTGGCACACGAAACGCGTCTTCACATATGCTTCAAAGTCTTCGCCCATATCCGGCCCATAACAATGTCTTGTGAGCAAGGTCTTCATTCGCTCACGACCGGGATGTCCCGCCCATGGAACATCATGATGCTCTCCTAAGAGCTTCTGCCGAATCTTCACTCCTTTCGGCACATAGAGTCTGTTGCTTCTCGGTCCAGCCCCGCGGCTGGTCCTTCTTCAACAACTCGGTGAGCGGCACGACCTTCTTTGGACGGTGCAGGCCAGTCCAAAACCACCGCCACCTTAGCCCGACCATACGGACTTCACCCCGAGAAATGATATTTCTCCAACTTCACAACAGTTGTCACTCCCTCCATCTTGATAATCCCTGCTTCAAGTGAACAATGTGATCCACCATAGGATTCACCACAAACACCGTGTTTGGTTCAACGCTCGACGGTCCGCGCACAGTCGAAGAGAGCACTCCCGCTTCTTCTGGAACAACACCAGCGCATGCCCTCTGGCTAAATGAAGCCATTATCAAGCTTTGTGAGTCATATCCTCAACTCTGTCAACTCCAAGTGTGACATAGGGAGCCCGGGCAGGGGTTCATCGCCCGGTCAATCTGGTGATCTACTGCCCGCCGGGGTGGGAGTTCATGGGGTAGTTCGGCGGCACCACGTCTAGAAACTCCGTCAAGACTTCAGCCATAACTGAAGGTAGATCACTCACCAGATCATCCTGCACTTCCAATACAGCAGCAACATAACTGAGTTCTCCATGACCCAGCCCTTGCACCCTCTGGTGCGCAGAAAGCGTCGGTTTCTTCCCTTTCTTCTCCTTTGCAGCCACTCCCGCTACAAAGCATGGGTTCTTCTCATCCATAAGAAGACCACCCAAATGTGGAATAACAGCGGCCTTCACAGACTTGAGGAACTCTATCCCCAGTAACAACCCGAAATCATCTGATGTGACCGCCAGCAGATCAATCTTCCCAGTCACCGCCTGTGCCTGAGAGTTAACTTGCTTCCGCTCGGCTCGTGTGCGTCCCTACGCTCAGTCCCCACCGAGTCGCCACATCCTCCTTGATGAAAGTGTGAGTTGCGTCTGTATCCACCCTCCCTTGTATGGCCCTTCCATTCAAGGTCAGCTCCACATAGATCAGAGAATCCACCGCCCTGTCACTCTTGACAGTCTTCTAGGCACCCAACAGTTGCAAAGGACTCATCCTTGCTGGGTCCTCCGAATCGCTTTCTGACTCATCTCTAAGTGCGACCAACTTCTCACGCTTAGGGCAATCCTTTGCCATATGTGGTCCTCTGCAGATGAAACATCCACTCATCTTGCCTGAACCACCCGCTGCTCTTCCATTATCCCTGGGTCTATTCCATCTGGCCTGACCGGTGGGCTTCCACCTTAGGAACCCATCTCCGGTCCCTCTCTCAACTGGCTTCTTGTCTTTGGATATGAACTTCGCCTTCTCACCCTCTCCACCGGGTAAGGTTTGCAAGTCCACCAGTGCTTCAGCTGCAATGATCGCGGAGGTCAGGTCCTTCGCGCCCTGTCTCCGTACCTCGATCTGGGCCCAACTCTGGAGTCCCGTAAGGAAGTTAAACAACTTGTCCTCCTCGGACATGTCCCTGATATCCAGCATCAGTGATGAAAACTCCTTCACGTACTCTCGGACAGTGCCTGTCTGCCGTAGCTCCTTCAGATTTGTGCGAGCTACCCAAGCAGTGTTGCCAGGCAAGAATTGCTCCCGCAATTCCTTCTTCAACTCGACCCACGAGTTCGAACCTGTCCGACCCGCCTGAGCGTCTTCCTGCTGACGAGTTCGCCACCATAGCTTCGCATCGCCAGTAAGGTACATCCCGACCAACGGGACTTGCTCATGGCCCGGCACCCTTGCAGCCTTAAAATACTGATCCACATCCCAAAGAAAGTTCTCCAGCGTCTTGGCACTCCTTGCGCCATCAAATGGGGAAGGTTCGGGGACCTTCACTCTCGTGGGCGCCTCCCACGAGACCGGTGAAGCGCTAGCTTCCTTGAGTTGGCCGACTTCTGCCTCCAGAAACTGCACCTTCGTCTTCAGGACTTCAACAGTCTTCTGGCTCTCGCGATATCCCATCGCAAGGTCTTCGACCATCTTCGACAGGTTCTCGAGCTGATCATCGACACTCCCGACGACGTTCTCCAAGCGCTCTGCTGTCTCCTCAAGGCGATCCATACGATCCTTCTTGCTAGTCGCCATCTCCACCGTCTTCACTTCTTGTGTCTTCTCGCGCTTCGCTTCACGCCACGAACTCGTAGCTCTGATACCAACTGTCACAGCCCCAACCGATCAGCTGCGGCCGTGCGGCACCTGACATGCACCATAGCGACAGGTCAGCCTTCCCTTGCAAGAACAGTACGTTAATCCTGTTTGCATTACAAAGTATAGCGGAAATAAGATGAAGCGAGCAAATCCGGAATACACGTCGGAACGAGAAACACGACACAGAGAAAACCCATTTTGAGAGAGAAAAACATAAAACTCTCTTAGATTGAGAAATGTTTACAACCATGGCCAAAACCAACACCAAGTGGCCTTGTCTTCTCCCAAAGACACATTTGACCCTATTACAAGAGCTACCCCAAATCCAAGGTTGATTGAGCCCCATGCCCAATACCGGCCTGGCGTGAATACCCTGACTTCACTTAGCTTGCAGTGTCCTCTGACTCGACTGTAGCTTTAACCAGCCACCCTTGGTCACAGCGCGTAGCAGTACCGGTCACGCGCGGTAATACCGCGTGCCATCCTCGCCCCTGGCTCGGCAACGCTCCCGGCCACGTGCCTACTTGCATACGCCTGTGCAAAACCTTGTCAGATCCGGAATCAGCTCTCGGTCAACCGGCCTGATCAAGTGTCCCGCCCCGCCTAGACTTGCTAGAGATCCAACACTCTACATGATGAAGTCCTGCGACACTTGACTCTTGGTAAGGGGCGCGCCTGCCCCACTCGCTCATCGGCCACGCGCACGCCCACGGTCCAGCGCGCGCGCGCGTCTCACGGTCTCAGCCCATGATCATGCGGGGTATTTCACCCGCCCTTGGTCCCGACACAACACAAGCGCCGCGCCACCTGCGCGCGCTACCAAATCCACGCAGCTGTGCGCCCTCGTGGCTTGGTCTATGTGATACTGTATGCCCGCTGACCAAGTGTAAGGTCATCAACCCTTACACTTACCATGTTTATTGTATTAAACATATCTCATCCTTGTTAATGTCGGTAAGTTACAAAATTTAAGTGTGTGCATGTTTTGATTGTATGATGTTATTATTATTATTATTTTTTGTTGCCTTACTTTCTTTTTACGATTAATATAGGATATTCGAGAACTACTCATGATTTTAACTATTGGTATGATTTGGTGCGAGAATACAATGTAGAGATTCATATGAGAGTATGATGGTGTAATTGTGGGGAGTTTCAAACACTTCATTTTTTTTTTGTCATTATGTTATTGGAGCATGTTCTTTCTTTCATCTACATTACCAAGAATACATGGACAACGTTTACAGACTTGAGATTTTTTTTAATATATCATAAAGTGTTTCAAGTAGTGTCCAATGAGAGATACTGGAGCCTATGTAACAGTCCACATCTATGTCTTGACATTACACTTCGAAGACCTCTGAAAGGGTGGCCCAAATCCACTAGGATTCGTAATGAAATAAAAGATAGTTGGTCAACCAAAACGTTGTTGTTTATGTTGAAATACTAGCCATAGTTGTTGAAATTACCCTAACATACCTGGTCCAAGTAGTTGTTATTAATGTGTGATTATTGTAGTTTTCTTATAATATATATAATTATTTTTAGTTATTCGGAGAATAATATTGTGGTGATTTTGATTTCTTAATAATGTTTATCAAATTTAATTACATTAAATATTTATTGAAAAAAAAATACCGTGTCCAATAAAATTGATGAAATGTGCTCATTTTGATTTCTTAATAATGTCATCTACAAATTGAAAGTTAAAATAAAAGGGAAAGAAGAAGAGAGGAAGAAAAGAGAGAAAGATGTAATTAATAAGTGTAACCATGATAACGTATGCTTTATATGTGGTCGTGGGAAAAAATTTTAAATATGAATGTTTAAGGACCAAAATGTAAAACGTTACAAAACTTAAACAATAAAAAAATTATATTAACCATCATAATTTAAAAAAAAAAAATGTAATTCTCAATAAAGTTATAAAGCTTATTATATAAAAAATTAAAAATCCCTGTATTACATGAAAAACGGTAAACCTTTTACTGTTTTGCTAAAATTAAATCAAAATCGGGTCTTGTTTTACTGATTTAAAATCATTTTGTTTATTTTTGGTAAATAACACCCCAAATACATAATTTTGTAATTTAAAAAAATTTTACAATATTGAAAAAAAAAAGGCCTACAAAAACCATAAGTATATTCAAATTCAAACAACAAAAACCAACAATGCTCATTGGAGAAGTTTATTTGGGAAGTTCAGTATGACACCCAAACCAACAATATATACAAACTTTCTTAAAGTTTATAAAAATAGAAAAAATAAGTAGACACACATAATTTGTTAATTAAATAAATAACACATTGAAATTTACTAAATTAACCCATATGATCACCATCTTCAGGAATACTCTGAAGAGCCGGTGTCCAAATCCTTCTCCTCCGGCCACCTTTCAAACAACACTCAACTCTTCTCACACTCACGTGTTGTCTTCTCATGCAATGCAACTTTTGCTCCCATGCACATCTGCCACCAACTGCGGTGGCGCCGCCGGAGGCGGCACCACCACCACCGCCACCACCATTGAGCATTTGCCTAAGTTGGTGCCTTGTCATCAAGACCTTCATCCGTATGACTCCATTGTTGATCATGATACCCTCCTTAACGTGTTCCGCAGGCTCAACTTCCACCATTCTGTGGCACTTCATGTTTGTTGTTGTGCTTCTTAGAAGCTCATGGCACTCTCTCTTTATCCTTGACATTGCTCTTGTGATTTTGGTTTCCATCACTTCTTTGAGCTTTTAGGTTTTTCTTGTTAGGGTTTTATATAACAAGCCAAGGAGAGCTGCATATGAGGGTAAGTAATCTACTTATTAAACTTCATAATCCATAGAAAAACAAAATCAAAGGACTCGTGTAGATCAACCGTTCGATCAAAATTCAACGGTGGAACAGTTGTAAACAGTGTTTCACGTGGCTTACGCAGTGTAATAGTGTCAACCGCAATCGTTGGATCAAATATTTAAACAATGATAGCTCAATCCCCACCGTCCAAGGTGATATTGTACTCCCTTCTCTCTCAAATAAAATTTTAAACAAATAAACACCTCTTAACCCTACTTTACATTAAGCACATCAAACCTCTATATTATTTCAGTTACTGTTTCACTCACTCTACCGTTGCATGTGTGTCTCTCTCTTATTGTTCCTCCCTCTTTTTTTTTTTTCTTTTCTAGTAACGTTTTCCCTAGATAACTTTCATATATATATATATATATATATATATATAGAAAGAAAGAAAAGTTCAATGGAGAGAATCTATATGTGATTGAAAACAAGCTGAGTTTTAGGTGAAAGAACATGGGTGGGGGCTAAGGAGCAAATCAACCAATCAATCAAAGAATGAAAGGTTAGTTGGGTGGTGCACATGGGATGGACCAACAAAATCATATGGGGGAGGGTAGCCACCTCCCCTTTTTCTCTTCTTTTTATATGGATTTCATATTTGCAAGAGATCATTGTGGCCCTGCCTTTCATTGTCTCAAGCTCCTTTGAAATGGCATTCATAGCTTCAGTATCTTCTTGTTTCTTTCTAAGGATTATTATTTTTAGTATTAGATGAAGATGATGCTCATGATGATGTTATAATGCTTTAGAAACAATGAAATCCAAATAAAAGATTATATTATTAATCTATTATTTATATATATATTTTTAATATTTATTTTTACTATCAATATTCGAGAGGCCGCGCCAATAGCCAGTAGGCTGAGGTGAGATTACTGAGAGCTAATTATAAAGCTAAATTTTTTTAAATGAAAATTTTCCACTTGCACAAAAAAAAAGTTATAAACTCAAATCACTAATTAGCTTTTATCACTTGGAATAATTCAAGTTGGTATAATTGTTTATATTCTTTGAAAACTTGTTTTGCCAATTGGATTTGAAATAATACAATAATGCTAAAAAAATTACAGTGAAATTTTGATTTGCAAATGTGATAAGCAAGGTTATTTGGGGGTTAAATGCATGAATAATAGTGAATTAATCATTCAGTTCGTCAGTGAAATTTTGGGTTGTAAGTTAATATCCACACTAGGGATCCGTATGTCACCAATAGATACCTCCAATGAGATTTGAACTCAGAACACTCGAACGTCATAGATCATATCTTTTACAATGGAGATATTACCGTTCGGCTAAAAATTGATTTGCAAAGAGATACTATCAACATTGTTGCTGAGTACAATTAGATGTTAACTTTAATAAGAACTTAATGGATGCCAACAAAAATCCTAGATGTTAAGTTTTTTATATCACTTGATGAAAAAGAATATTTAACAGTGAAAAATTGATTCCCAATAGTGTTTGAGCAAAACATCCAAATTTGCAAGGTATATAAGCAATTTTTTAAATTTCATAATTCAACTGATACACTTGAAAAAATTATTCTTGAAAACTTTAGTTGAGTTGAGTTTGGGATCTCTTGTTGCGTAAGTTAAAATTTTATTTTATTTTAAAATCAACATAGACTATGTATCAATGATAGTTACAATATCACCATGGAATCTTTGGAAATAAATAAAGCACCACATATGAATAAGGTAACTGATATAATGGAATTAAATTAGTATGTCGAGGTGTAGCTTATATCGACAAGGGTTAAAAAAAAAAAAAAGTTGAAATCATGTTCTCTGATTGAGTGAGCACACTGCTCCGCTTGGCTGGTTATCTCTTGATTTCTATTTTTTTCTTATTTATTTATTTATTTATTAATTTTCAACGGCTAATTTTTTACATGTTGATCTTCATCTAAGAGATCAATTTATGAGAATTTAATGATCTTTATATGTGTGTGTGTTAGGATTTTGACCTATTTTATTTTTTTCTACCTCAGGTCATCCATGCAATCTCTCTGTTTCATTTTAAAGCCATTGTTTCTCATGGAAACAGACACAGGAATATAACACGGATAGGGCGTCATAGTAATTTTTCAAAATTAAAAGCACGGGTACAATCGGACACGGCAATAAAAAGTATTATATATGTATTTTTTTTAAATGTAAAATATTCATGCCAGCAAATATCTCGATCTGAACCTTAATAACCCAAAACTAAACAAAGCTTCACCACTAAAAACCTAGTTCAGTAGTGTCCAAATATGTCAAGAGGTGTCCAATCGTATTACAAGGTATCAAATACGATGTTCGATCGTGTCCACAACGTATCTGTGTTGGACACGGATACGACACCGGTACGTCGGTGATTTTGGCATATCCATGCTTCCCAGTTCTCATCTCTCCACCCTGTTTTTTCAACTTTTTATCCTATGTTTTCTCTTGCTTGCGTGATTTTGAGAATCTATCATTTCCGAACATCCTAAGGCAAGGATCCGTTTTTTTAAGGTTAGAGTATCCTAACATGCAAAGTGACTTGCATGGAAGAGACGAACTCAAATCCACAGCAAAAGCGGTGCATTACATTTCTTAATCTAGGCTTCACATATTTTTTTCCCCCAAATTAATTGCTTTTATTACTATTAATTATTAGTTTTGCGTGCTTTAATTAAAATTAATATTGCTAACCGTTTGTACTCTAACAACCGGAGATATGACAATAAGTTTATGCAAACTAGTAGTGCTAAGGAGTGTTTTAATTGGGTTTTGTTTGTAACTTGTGATTGAGGATATATCACAAATTTTACACTGATACAAATCAATTTTAACACATATTTGAATATTTCAACAGTTAATATTTATGTTGGGTATGTGAGTCCAACAAAATTCTAACACAATTTATAAAAATAATTAACTAGTATATATATTTAAAAAGACTATATTTTATACAAATGAAGGTGAAGGTCTAAGCTGTTAAGTATTTGTTTATATATATTTATGTATGTGGACAGGTCAAAAATCCATCTCTTATTCTGAAGCCAGCGCAAAGCACTCCCATACAACCCAAGAACAATGGCTTCAAATTCATATTTGCCCTTTGTTAACCATTCATAAATATGAAAGTTTCTCATCAACTGAAATCACCAAAACCCTTTCAAAACCTTATGGAGACAAAAGACACAAATCCTAGTAACACTAACAATTAACGTCAATGACTTTTAGGTCAATTGGTACTTCGGTCCCCCGTAAGAATGCCTCACAAGTAGCTAGAGTTTGAATCTACGATGTGAGGGTACACGTCTGAGAACTGTGAGCATGAAATGTGATTAGTTCCAGTGCCCATGTGTGAGCGGACCCCACAGACAGCAATTGAGGCGTGCACACATACGTCCCTATCGTATTTTAGTGAGCCCATCAGAGGTTTCGCTTCTCTTAACAATTAACTTCTTGTGATCATAATGTCACTAACTACTTATGACAAACGGTAACAAAACCTAATTAGAGCAACAATTAAATTATCCAAATAGAAAAAACATATATATATATATATATATATATATATATATATATATATAATATATCTCCTCATTCATCAATATATATATTGCACCTAATTAATACATCATACATAACCATTCATTTATAATATAATCAACACTTCTTGATTATCAATTTCAAAGACATCATTGGAGATCAATAAGTAACTCTAACTCCTTGGTATCTTAGTATTTCCCCAACAAGCTCTCCCTTACCAGAGCCCACATATCTCCCACATATAACTCCATCTCTAATAAACAAAAATGTTGGCACTTCCACCACATCCATATCCCTCAAAAACTTCATGCAACTCTCATTCTCATCCCCATTCATCCTTGCAAACACAACAGTAGCCCCCATTGACCTTGAAAGCTTAAGAACAGTTGGATATACCTTCACACATGGTCCACAATGCTTCAACCCTACATCAAGAACCAAAAGCTTTCCATCCTCTTTATGTACATTTATCAATTTTTCTACATCTTCTCTTGAATGTAGTTGCACCACCGCCGAGTGGTTATCGCCGTAATAAAGCACATCGCCGACGAGCTGATCAGGTCCTATCCCTTCTTCGTCATGCACTTTCTCCATCCCTTTGTAGAAGCTGAAGTGGGGGACTTTTTCGATGCCTTCTCTTCGGCAAAGCTCCTTAGTGTCTTCCGACTCATCGCCCATTACAAGCAGGAAGTCTACGTCGCCGCATGTCCGGCTGAGCTCCACCAAGAATGGATATATACGTTGGCTGTCGGGGTTGTGGCTTGCCGCATATTCGACTACAACTAGTCTGTTTTTGGCTGATTGGAGAGCTTCGTTGAATTCTTCGATCGTATGGACTTTTTTCACACGTTCATTGCTTTCGACTTTGCGGGTGGCGGCACCACTTGCCGATATTGATGATTTTGCTGTGTGGGATATTGAGTTTCTTGAGAGAAAGGGTTTGTTATATTTTTTGGTATTTCTAGTGATCATTGTTATTAATGGTGATGAATGAAGGAAAGAAGAAGGAGAAGAAGAGTCTAGTTGTAGTCTAGAGATGGATGGAGGTTTGGATAAAAAGTTGGTGATGGTGGCCATGGATGGAGAGGAGGAGGAGGAGGAGGAGGATAATTTTCTTTGGATTGGGGAAGAAGGCAAGAAGTGAAGATGGTGTAGAGATTTAGTGCTTGGACAAGAAGAAGAGGAAGAAGAAAGGGGCATTATCCACTCCACATGTTTGCTTTGTGGATGATGTTTGAGATTGGATTGATATTTTTTTATGCCTTGGATTTGTCACTTTTATAAGCTTCTAGTAATATCTCTCTCTCTTGGTAGGGATTCATCCTAATCTATTGTATGTCAATTCACCCTAATGTATAGTTTGTCAAATGCTTTATATATATATATATATATATATGATCAACCAGAGATATTGCAATACACATTAAATTTATATTGAACAATTAGGCACATCCACAAATAATATTCATATAAATAATAATCATTTGATTTTGATCTAATTACTCAATCAATATTTCTAATAAACAGTAATGTTCGTGATGATTTAAATCCTATATATATATATACACACACTATACAGACGTATTTGTTTGTGTGGGTGTGTGTGTTATTTATGATATATAATATGCTATTATATTAAAACTATGATTATGCTTAATAACAAAATAAGCAAAGATGACACTTTAGTTTCTAACTAAATCGAGTTAAATGTGAATGTTAGAAAATAAATTGATTCTATATTACTTGTTCGTAAAATAAAATTGGACTTGAGCTTTTCAAATTAAAATTAAGTCGATCTTAAATAAATTTTTGATGGTGAACCTCTTTAAGACCTAATAAGTACATACAAATGTATAAGTATAGAGGATGTTATATATATATGAAGATAAAAAGAATGACGTTAAAAGAAATTATTATATTTCTTATACCATTTACGCTAAATTTCCAAATCCAAATTAGTATCACTTATAAGCCTTATTCTATGATTTTATAAGGAGAAATAAGCACAAATAAATGGTATATAACTTTAAAAAACTAAATTTTAAATTTACTATTTTTATTAAACAAGTGAGTTATATCTCATTATTATTATTACTACTATTATTATTATTTGTCTTTCAACGTAAACAAAATTATTTAAAAACTAAGATCACAGTGAAAGATAGTTCAAAGCCCATATTATGCAATTTGGGCTTGATTGACATGAAATGGTTCAACTTGAAAACATCAGATATCCTATGTTTCAATTGACATGGTTTACTAATTTTTTTGTTTTTAATTTCTCGATGTGTTATTTCATCACTTTTAGAGTCTGGTTGGTTGGTAAACAAAATATAATAAGGACGGATAGGATATGAGTACTAATATCCTATTTTATATTTGATAATCTCATATCCTATTTTATATTTGATGCGCATTAGAAAACCATCTAATAGCAATTTGTTATCTTATATTATGTTTGAAGTGGATCAGATAATGGCAGGATATAATATAAATTGTGTGTAAATAAACAAAATTACTTTTTATAATATAATTATAAATATCTATTTAAATTAAAAAGATTTGAGCTACTTTCACATAAAAAACAATTAAAATAATCAAAATTAAGAATAAAACATGATCACAAGAGAATTAGATAAAAAATAATATGTTCAAATAGAAGATTGACTAAGAAACCTTTCCACCATTTCAAATGTGAGGACTCTAATTAAGATAGTGAAACAAGTGTGAAATATGGTTGTTGACAAACTTCTTATCCTAAACTTCGGGTTCATTGATCAAAATGAGGGATACAATAAAGCACTAAGGGCGTGTTCATTTGGGTATAAGTGGGGGGAAGTGGACTGACTTCTTTCACTTCTGATGTTCTTTTCCTTTGAAGTGGGGAAGCAACCACTTCCCCCACTTCAAACTGAAGTGAGTTTTAGTTATAACTTGCTTCAGCATTTTTTACACTGAAATAGGGGAAGTGAGTGCCCACTTCCCCCTACTTTCAAAGACTCTTCAGAAGTGACATCACTTACATCGAAATGAACATCATTAGTGGAAAAATGAGCACTTCATGGAAGAAACACTTTCTGCATAATGAATATAAGAAGTGGTAGAAGTCATATCACTTTCACTATTTTCCACCACTTCAGGGAAGTGACACTTCCTCCATTTCCTGACTTCCTCCCACTTACACAGCAATGAACACGTCTTAAATAAGGGAAAGAAAAGGCACAAAGTAAATTTAATTTTTTATCATATCCTACCCATTTATATCTTAGCCCCCCCATAGGATTAGCTATTATGTGATCAATAGGATAAAGTGAGTTACTAGGATATGGCTATTATATCCTATTCACTCACTAAATAAAAAATAAGAGTAGGATGTGATTGTTTATTCTATCCTATCATCCTTTACTATTCACTAAACAAGCTCTTAATATCTTGATAATACTAATAGGAAATGCCAAACGGTTTTTGACACAGTGGTATTATCTCCACTGCGAAACACAATGGCCTGAGGGATGTTCACACTACAAAAATATGCAAATTTAGAAATGAAACTTAGAAACATAATTTATTATGTTTTTAGTTGCAATCGATTGAAACAGAACAAAACTCTTTTTTAATTTAAAATGGAATACTTTGTTATTCATAATCCTTGCTAATGAAAAAGTATTCAAAACAGTCATTTCGGAATATAATTTCTTAGAACATTTTAAATTATTCATTTGTAATACGTTTCTAACTTGTTTCTATTAGAAAGGGCTAAAAATGGATTAAAAAAATATTTTTTTTTTATTTTAATTTTTATAAAACATCAATTTCTGATTAGTTTTTAATAGAAAGGAACTAAAAATGGATTGAAAAATATATTTTATTAAACAATTATAAATGATTTGTTACTAATGCGTTGTTAATAGGAAGAGATTGGAAACAAATTAAAAAATTTTTTATTTTTTTATTAAAATATTATTAAAAAACTGTTTTTTAATCCGTTTTTAATAGAAAGGTATTAAAAATGGATTCAAAAAATATATTTTATTACAAAAATATAAATGATCACTTTCTAATCAATTTCTAATAGAAAAGGATTGGAAACGAATTCAAAAAATATATTTTATTAAAATATTATAAAATATATTTTTTCAAATTTTCTAAAATAATTTATTTTTAATCAAGATTATACTAATGATGAAAATAATAATTATCAAAAATTAAGTCTTAAAAAAATACATATTACAGTTGTCGAAAAACTTCAACACATATAACTCTTTGTTTGTTTATTTTATATTTACAATTATATTAATAATTCATTTCAAAAAAACCATAAATTTATACATATTCATGTAAAAATTTACTCTCTTTACAAACCACTTCAACACAGCTGGCTCAACATATGTTAAGATATTAATTAAAAAAATTAAAGCACTCATTAATTCACAATATCTCGCTAACTCTTCTTTTTCTCTCTCTGTCTCTCGCACATGCACGTGCGGATGGAGAGCATCATTCTGGTCTAATACAGCTGGCTCGATGCCTTCAAATCACCAAATTTGAGAGTTTTTGGTATTTTTTGTGAGCTCAGCAATCAGGCTTATTTTTTAAGAAATCTAAAGTTAAAAGTATTGTATACGACGTCTGAGTATCAGAACTATGTCATATATAAAAACAAGAATACAACATCTAATATGTTATATTAATAAAACAAATTATTATAGCGGAAGCAGGATCACTTACCTCCAACAATAGCAGATTAGATATCAGTTGAAGAGACCGAGATCTACACCTACCAATGATTTTTCCAATCTATCTCCAATATATCCCGTTATCTCCATTGATAGAGCTGGTACTTTCAACAATGATAGATTCGGGACCCATAGTACTTGTCTATATATAATCCTTTCCATTAAAGGATTAACTTCATTTTAAATTTCAAAGTAGATGATTATCCAAAATATGAATTATGATTATAATAGTATTCAAATGATAATGTTATGGACCACTAGGATTATTTAAATCTACTTAATTTTAAATTATCATGAAAATAATATTAATCCGTATTAGATTTAAACTAACCTTTTTTTTGTTGAATTATGATGATGAGGATGGTTTAATTTTATTGAACATAATATTTATGAGCTAGTTTTTAATATGAATTTTTCCGATATTACTTGTTTTAGTAGCATTTATTTCTTGACTAGGTGAAGTAATTTGTATTTGTCTAGCTATTTTAGGTATTCAATCACACTAAATAGAAGTTCACTTGGGGTTGATTCATAGTTCTCTTCTTCTTTAGGTTGCCCATAACTTCTATATGTCAATCTTGTAGTATCATACTCACCTATCAAATCATTTGATCTGTGTGTTATTCATGTGTGTCAAGGTTCTTTCTCATTGTGCCTTTAAACGTAGTTGGATCTTTTTTTTTTTTCTAAGGAATTATCCTAAGTTTTCATCTTAGATCATGAAGACCATTCTACCATATATCTACATTATCGATTAGAATTTTTCTTGCTTGAAGCTCAACCATTAAAAAAAAAAAAGAGATTGTATTAGAGTTGATTTCCCTCTTTCTGTTTTTCCAAGAATTCCAACTCTTTTCCTACCTATAATTGTGAGGTAATAATGTCTTACAAGATATACTTATCATATGTTTCTAAATGATATAGAGATTCTGAGTTAAAGCATGTGAGCTTGTCTGCTCACCAAAAGCAAATGTGAGAAACTAGATTGCTATGATTTCACAATGCAATGATCTTTCTTTTTAAAAATTTAAATGAACAATTCAATGCAATAATCAAACAGACAATAAGATCCTAGGTTTAAAAAATAAACTAAAAAAACAACTAAATAAATTTAATTTTGTTATCGTATCTTAATGTGTTTCTATCATTAATCATGTGATCGGATTAAATTTTTGGTAGGTTATTAAGGTTTGGGCATGTTTCATTACTGTTATCAAATTTCAATTTGTATCAAAACGGTTACTGCAATTTGATTTTGTTTCTCCGGCAGGTGACCCGCGAGTAATCACATCCATCCTGTTGACATGTCGACCGAAAAAATTAGATTACGTGGACAAATGCTGATGTGGCATCCTAGTGATATGGCCTCATCAGACTGACTATGTTTTTTCCGATCGACACGTCAGCATGATGGATGTGGTTACTCGCGGATCACCTGCCCGAGAAACAAAATTAAATTGTGATAACCGTTTTGATACAAATTGAAACTTGATAATTTTAATGAAACAAATCCAAATCTTAGTAACTTACCAAAAATTTAATCCTTCATTATCAGTATCGTGATGTGAATAATTTGGATAAAGATATCATAATGAGAGAGAGAGAGAGAGAGATGAGGGACAGTGCCTCGCCATGACAAGCAGACCGATGTCATGCTGGGCCCTGTGGGCCTGCGGGTGGACATTACAACAATGTGCATTTGATTTGATTTGATTTGATTTGGTTTGGTTTTTTAGATTTGATTTTTATTTTTTATGTATTTCATTTTATTTTATTTTTTTTGGGTGATAGAATATAAATACACCATAAGTAGTATTGATGTACTTGTAGAATAAGTGTTTAATTTATATTTTTAAAAATATTTATGACACAGTATTTTTATGATAAAAATTTAACATTTATATAAGTTGCTCACTATTTTATTGTGCTGGTTTTGATGAATGCCTTTGGAAAGATTTTTAAAACTTAAAATAACATTTTTTTTTATTTTTTTAATTTAATTATACAATTTATTTGCTTCCAAATAACCCCATATTAACAAATACCATTTTTCACATGGTAGATTATTAAATTTCTAGAATTGTAGATATATTAACAAATATATCTTTTTTCTCTATAAATATTTTTCAAAAAACAAACTAAATTAAATTGAAATGATTGCTTCCAAATAGCCTCATATTAACAAGTATCATTTTCTCATGGCAGATTAGCAATTTCCTAACATTGTAGATATATTTTTTTTCTAATATAATAAATGTGAAATATAATTTTAAAAAAATATTAATGTAAAAAGTTGATACCATTGAGCATCGGATCTTGTTTAATTCAACCATTATTTGGATAAGTAGGACCACATCCTCATTGATTAAATAAAAGCACCAATGACATTATTCTTAGTAGACATAGGAAAAAGAGTACTGAAAGGATCTCTCATATCTTATCTTATCTTTTTTTTTTCTTTCCTCTTTGATTTTTCTTTAACAATATCATTTTCAAAATTGCTTTTCAATAATATAAGTTTATTATGGAAAATCAATATGGCATATAATGCCTAAAACTCAATTTTAGTAAGCAAAAACTTCAACTTTCTTATTTATATAAAGTGTCAAGTCTAAAATGGGAAATTTTAATTATATGTATATCCAAACATAATTGACTCAATTTAATGATATGCTTAAAACTTAATTTTAGTGAGCAAAAACTTCAACTTTCTTATTTATATTAAAATGTCAGGTTTAAATTGAGAAATATTAATTATATTTATATCCAAACTTAATTAACTTAATTTAAAGCCTTAGATAGAACTTGAATTTCCATTTTCTTCCATCAAACAATAATTTTCTATATATATATTTCATAATAAATTTAGGTTTTTTAATTAAAAATTGTTTAATTTTTAGTGATAATGGCGAAAAACACCCCCAAAGTTTGGGAAATGGCCAAAAACACCCCGTTAATTTCCAAATCCGTAAAAACCCCTTCCTTTTAAAGACAATGATTTTCAAACCCCTAAAGAATGAAACGGTGGTTAACGGAGTTACTTTTCAAATTCACGGACGGAATTGCCCCTACCTTGCATGGGAAATCGTGGTGCAATCATTAAGCCGGTTAGAGAGGAAGTGGAGGGTTTTTCGTAATGGGAATCCCAAGAGAGGCAGAGAGCAGTGTTCGTTTTTCTTCTTTGCTTAACTTTCTTCAGCTTTTCCCTCTCCGAAGCTCTCTCTGCTTCGACATCCTCTGTAACTTCAGTCCACCGTGCGCAAGTATCCTGCACTTCCATCAGTTTGCAGCTCAAGGTATGGCAGAAGCTGTGTCTAAAGCAAGGCTTTTATATGAAGTACTCTGTTACACAGAGATATTCGTCGGTTTTGTTTTGCGTGGTTCTAGTGTGCGGGGGAATTTCTCGGCTGGGGTTGCTAGGGTTTAGGGTTTAGGGTTTTGGGTTTTGGTTTAGGGTTAGGGTTTTAGGGTTTAGGGTTAGGGTTTAGGGTTTTCGGTTGTGCACACGATCATTGAAAGAGATATCGGTTGTTGTTGTTTGTGTAATGCTTACAATGTGCGTTTCCCCTTCCATTTGATATGGTTGCAGTTTGTAAAAGAGATTTCCGTGTGATGAAATGAGTTCGTGTTTAAAAGAGTTTGTCTCCGTTTAACGGTGCATCTCTCTGTTTAAGTGTTGAGCTTTTCGTGTAAAACATTTGTCTCTGTGTAGCGTTTGATGTATCTGTTTAACAAGTGTTGTCATTTTTGCAGTGTTCTGATTATGGCGGTAAACCTAGTCAACGGGAGATGCTACTTGACACCGGTGGTGGAGACCTTGGCCGAATTGAAAGTCCACATGACCTCTCGACATTGGGAGATCATCCAAAGGATACCGTTTGCGGCATTCACTGAGGTGGAAGCTGTATTCCAAGAGAGGGCCCTTCTCGATTCGCTTCTGCAGAGGTACGATGGCCGCACCAATAAATTCAGGATCGGGGCGAGCCTGCTCAGCTTCAGGCCTGAGGATGTGGCTCTCGTTATGGGTCTGCGCTGCGACGGAGACGCGGTCCTGTTTAAGAAGAAGAAGACACCGTCAGCTTTCGAAGGGAGATATTTTTCGAAAAGCTTCGACAGACACAGGGACGCCATTAGGCGCACTCTTGAGCGTCTTGTTGGACAGAGGGGGGAGAGGAGGATTTTGTGAAACTCTTGATGGCGTACCTCATGGGGACAATCCTCTTCCCGAATACCTCATGCTCGGTGCCCACTTGGATCGTTGATTATGTCGACGATCTACCTGGCATGGGGCGGTACGCATGGCGCAGGCGACGCACAAATGGCTTATGGAGGACGTTCCACAAGCTGCCGCTCGAGTGCAAGCCAGATGCGAGGGGGGGGGGAAGGTAAACACGGGGTACATTAAGGGTTGCTCGATCGCGCTGACCATCTGGTTTTACGAGGTGACCGGAAACGGCAAGAAAGCCCATTTCGGCAAGACCCCAAGGGTGCTGTGCTACTGCGAAAGTATTTACCGGAAGCACGCGACGATAGAAACCAGTTGGTCAGCTCTCGAAGGAAAAGAGGTAATAAATCAGTGTTAATGTGTTTACAAAGAGCAGTTAATGTTTAACGATAGGCTTATCCGTGTAGGAAATGTAGTTTGTGTTTAACGCTTGGTGTATTCGCTTAACCTTGTTATACTCCGTTTAAATGTGTGCCATATCGTTTACGTATATATGTCAAATGTTTAAATACGTTTGTTTTGGATCAAATTGAATGATTTGTCTGAGATTGTTTTCTTTATATATGTTAGTTTCCTGAGCTGGTCCCGGCGAATGCTGTGGAGGAGACTTTTGTTGGGGCCAATTGGCGGATGGATGCTGTTGCGCGGGAACCACTTGCACGACTGCAAGCGGAGATGCCAGCCCCTTCCGTCCGTTCGCGCCGACGTGGTTCCCCCCCTTCCAGCCCAACACGCAACCCTCGGCGTCGGATAGGCCCTCACCTACCCCGCCAATTGGCAACACCCGCACCGGCCGCGACAACGAGAGTCACCCGGATCCCCAGAGTCCCCCCGACCGCGGTAGCCCAACCGACGTCATCAGCCGACGACGTGACTACATCCTTTATGCGGGCATGCCAGGTGATGATGAACGTTTTCCCCCAGATTGTCGCTCGGGTTGAGGCATTGGAGGCAAGGTTTGATTCGTTTGAAAGGGCTGCACCGTCGGGACAAATACGTGACCAGCCCGGGACGGATGAGCCGTTGGAAATTGAGGACGACGACTTCGTCGTGAAGGCCATTCCAAGACGGCCACGTATGACGAGGCCACGTATGAAGAGGCTTGCACAAAAGGCGACGAAAACTATACCGCCTGTGTGTCCACCACCGGCCGAGGATGAAACAATGGCAGCACCACCGGCGGCTGATGCGGTTGTTGAGACCGTTGCAGTTGATGACTTCACCACCCCGGTGGCGGAGATTGTAGACCCCGTTGGCAATGCCGCGTCTGCGGAAGACTCTGAAATCCCCGTCGCGGTGGAGCTGGCAGCCGCGGCCGACAACGGCGCATCCAGGGTGGTGGCCACTAATTTTGAAGATGAAGAACCACCCGAGGGTGTGCTTCCCCTTGATGAGACTGCCTTGGCCGCGGTTGAGAAGACCGTTGCCTCTATTGTGGAGGAGCTCCTTCCCACGGAGGAACGGCCGACCCACATTGCCACATCCAGTGTGGGCGCGATCCCGCAACAGCAAGAAGCATCTACGGATGATCTCAATAAAGCTGTTGCCGGGGGTGAAGGGAACGTCGCCGAGAAAAAAAAGAAATCGGTCACCTTCGCCAACCAGCAGTATGAAGAAGTGCGGAAAGACTTCGTTCCGGCGAAGAAAAAATACGCTGGTCAATCGCGCCTCGACGTATTCGAGAAGGAGCTTATCAAGATTTTCCTCAACTTCCCCATGGACGAGTAAGTATGACAGTGTAGATGTTAATGTTTATATAGAGATCATCCCATTTACGTTGTTGCGTTTCCGTTTAATTACAGTCGTTACCATATAACCTAGTAATGTATCGTTTAACTAACGATATTACTGTTTACCCCTATACATTATCATTTACGTATGTGTTGTTTCCACTTAACGTCTACGTGTTATTAATCAATCGCATGTGTTTCCGTTTAACCGCAGTTCCGTCGTCTGGAGGAATGATTATGTCAGCACCACCCGGGCCAACCTATTCGTTCTGATCGACGGGAAAGAGATGGTGACAGATGATGTGTTGGACGCCTTCGTGTGCATCGTACAAGACACACTTAACAGAAAGCCATATCCTCATAAGAAGCGCGCCTCCATCACTCGACCACTGGCGTTGTTTATGTCGAAGGTGGAAGACGCACATGAGACGACTTTGGCTATGATCGGAGATGCCACCAAGGTCGTCAATGACGTTGACATCATCATCCTTCCCATAATCTTGAATGGCCACTTCCATGTCGTGGTGCTCGACAATAACAAGAAAGAGTACAGGCATTACACCTCATGCCCAAGTGAAGAGTACAACAGAGACGCAGTAGCAATGGTAAGCTCTCTGCGATATAGATTTCGATTATCAGAGTGACATAGATGCTTTCTATTCTAACATCGGTTTGTATAATGCGACAGCGGGAACTATTCGACACCTGTCTCGAAATGGAGTACGGCACGACGGCGACGGCACAGTACCCGCTTGTTCACGATGACGACACACCGCGTCAAAAGAAAGGCACTGTCGACTGCGCCGTCTACGTGATGCGGTTTATCGAGCAATTGCTCCGCGGCGAAAAGCTGCGGATAGCGCACACGGACGTCCCCTATCTGCGATTGAAGTACGCTGCCCACATACTTAAGGAAGGACGAGCATCCGGCATCAAGCAACGCGGGGAGGGTCCAGCTGTGGGGAAGTAAAACAGTTTTGTCGAAATTCATTTCAATTGATTCAATTCATTCTTTGCCAACGACATGGCAGAAATTTCAATGTACATCTAATAATGTTCGTTATTCTTTCATATTCAATCATTTTTTGCTTAAAATTCCATGGTACCGATTGAGGGTCGTCGCTGCTTTATAAAATTAAGTACTTCTGTAAAAAAATGACGCTGTCACTATTAAAACATTGTGTTACACTTTAACAATACGGATCTCCGTGCAATATACACCGTTACCGTTTAACACCAGGGGGACCGGGTTGATCACATACTCCTTGTTTAGATATTAGTGATAAGCGTTTAACTCCCTATGTCCCTGTTTAAAACATGGAGGCTGTCGTTAAATGAAAGAGACCGTAATCTACTTCCGTTGTCTACTTTTAAAGGTGAGCGACCCTATTATACATAACTTTTTAAATGTCTCCATCAACTGCGCTATGGGTCCGTAAGCACAGAATTCTTTTCTCAATGTATGTCACCCATTACGTGTTGTTGTCTTCGTTTAAAATGCAGAGCTAGCAGTTAAACAAGGTATTCTCTGTTTAGCTTTTGTCGTTACATGTTTAATATTACAGTCCCTGTTTAATATGGCGGCTATTCTTCGACGGGTGAGACCCTATTCTACTTGCGATGTTTGTTTTTAAAGGTGAGAGTCCCTATTATATGTAAATTTTTAATTGTCTTCATCAACCGCGCTATGGGTCCTCAAGTACGGAATTTTTATTTTTTTCAGTGTGTCACCAATTACGTGTTGTTGTAACCGTTTAAAATTTAGAATTATCAGGCCAAGAAGGCAATCTGTGTTTATCATTCGCCGTTACTGGTTTAATATCACCGTTCCCGTTGAATATTACCATTTAAACGTTTCATGATAGGGTTTACTCGCGTCTGTCTCTATTTAAATCGTGCTTGTCATGCGCATGAATGGTTAGAATTTGCTTAAGGAACATTGTTCTCCATTTAAAATTCATGCGTGGCTGTTTAACATGCGTCCGCAACGGTTAACATTTCTGAGAGAGTAAGAACGAAGTTAAAATATCACACTAAGCAAAAAGTTCTTATTTGATGGATGAAAACTACACTAAGCAGGTCAAAAACCGTCATTCCGTTTTATACATGTTCGCGTACCGGAGCAGCCTCTCCACATCCCTCTTATGGGATACCACTCGCTCGAGTTCTGCGGAGAGAGATGCTGCTTTTTCCGTCAAATCCCCGACCAAATCTTCGAGGAACCGCTCCCGGGGATAGGTCATCGCCCCTGCAAAGAAGATATGAACGATTTAGATAAATATTTCTAAAGACGCATAGACATCAGCGGGGGACGCACCGCTCGTCCTAAGATGCGCGGGACATAGCTCGTAGAACGCCACCGGGCGGCAACGTTACGGGCTGCGCTCTTCTGTTCTCTCGGTTACGCGGGCCGGAAAACGTGGTCCCATCCACCGTGACCGTTGCCACGAAAGCGGAGGCGCCCGGGCGCCTTCCCCGGTTGTGGAGTACGCCGGCGTGGAGCGGTGCGTCTTCCGGCAAGACGCGTTGAGAATTGGCACATACATACTGCTAGATCTGCGAGTAATATCTGGGTGCGTTTCTTGTTTCCGATTCTTCTTTAAATACAAATGTATTCAACGGACGTTTGCACTATTTCTCGAGTCTGATGCCAATAACTATTCGACGTTTGAATTCCAAAACAGCGAATTTAATCGTAACAGATAACAGTAACGTCCACCGCCGGGTTAACCAATGCACACTTTCCCAATGCTATCTCACAACACTTCGTCGAATGCATGCATTACTCAGAATGTATATCCCCCGTTTACGTATCTGTTTAACTTTAAGACTTACCATTCACATTAAGAATAACGTTTAACTTTCGAATCCGTCGTTTAACTTGTCGCTATTGTTAACGTTTAACGTTGCGGTAAAAAAAATTTCATGTCGTTATTGTCACATATCAGTCATCGACAATAAAATAAGTTTGCGTAATTCATTATCATGTAATTCATCAGCCTAACATAAACATATTAGTTGTGCGCTAAAGGTAATAGTATCTGGTTAGCAGTCGGTGTTAACTTTCAAATATAAAGGCCTGCCAAAATGATTTGCTCTCCGTTTAAACTTCGTTAGCTCTGTTCAATTATAGTTCGTGCTGTTCACTCTTTAGAGTTCCCGTGTAATTATACGAGTCTCCGTTTGCTATTCGATTCGATGTGACAATAATTGCTTCACAAATATCCGCAACTTACGCTTCTCGCAACGGAAATTACATGAATTTGAAATAGATGTGCGACTGATTTTAGTTTTCATAATTAATGGTGAAAGTAATTAATATTGGCTAATGAGTCACGCCGTGAGTAATAAAAATGACCGTTTAGGTTTGTATGTTTAAATATAGATTAATCTGTTTAAATATTAATGACTACGTTTGGATTCAGACGACTCCGTTTAAATATAGAGAACTCCATTTAGATGGCGCAATTTACAAACGACATCAACTCGAACATAATCTCACTCCCCCCTTTTCTTGTCATTCAAATCTTGGAGCTGCTTTTCCACACGTGCCTTTCGATCTTTTATTCCTTCAAGTTTTGCGTTTAGTGCACGGACCAGGTGTTCGAAAACCCAATCCAACTCTTCACCACTGGTGTAATCCCCGACGGCTCGTGAAGGCCCTGCAATGAAGAGTTGAAGGTTTACGTATGGAAGGTGGCTCTTTTTTTGTTTTTACACTCAACTGACAAGTCTTACAGTATGCAGTACCTGCGTCAGATACGTCATCGTCAGCAACCAGGGCCTTGGTAATCTCCACGCTACCTGAAGGGCACAGCTGCTTGAACGCCACCTCGGCAGCAATGTTCTGCGCCTCCTCGGCGCTTTCCGCAGATGAAGAACCGGAGAAAGGGGTCCCGTCGACCGTCACCGTGGCCAGGAAGACGGGGTTGGTGTCGGGGCCTTCACGGAGAGTGGTGTACTCCGGCGAGGGCCGGCGTGTCATCTGGCAAAAGTCTGCTAGACGTGACTTAAACATTGTTGTGGGATGTGGATAATATCTGCGTCTGTATCTTGTTTCGGCTTGATGCTTACATACAATCATAACTATTTGTAAAAAAAAGGCATTGGTTTTCGGTGAAATAAATGGAATATAGTAAATGGCATCGGTTACGTTCACGCTTTACTGACTCGCATTTCAACATTAAATTGGAGTAATTAATAATAAATTCACATTGCATAGTTTATCTGACTACGTTATACCGTAACTAGCCTAAATTCAACTCCATTTATGCATGCGACGTTTCAGCATTTTCCAATGCAAATTTTTTGGTTTTGAACCAATTTTGTAAACATCAATGAGGTATTTAATCTATGAAACTCACCATCATTGTTTAAATATAACCGTCATCACTTACCCTTACACTTTACCGTTTAACTATCGATATCTGCGGTTAACTATCGACGAACGAGAACGAGGGTTCTCCCCGTTTAACATTGCATGACACCGCTTATTAGCGTGCGTCTTCACTTAACATTCGATGTTTAGGTTTGAATTGTCTTCTTCACACATCGAGGACTCTGTGTGAAAACTATTCTCGCTATTTACAAACACTCGCGCTTTTCAAATATTGTGGCCCACCCTTTTACAGGCGTCGACGTTTATAATTTAGTGCCGATGTTGAAATATACACGTATTGGTTTAAAGATCAAAACGTAACAGGGGAACAAATTTCTTTCCTTCACAAAATTTTTAGTTGAACCGGAGTTCTATTACAACCAGCGTAGGCATACTAATTTATACATCTAAAAACTGAAAAAAAAACATTATCATATCGCCTTCAGTCCCTGGATGAGCTTCTTCACTTGGGCCGTGCGGTTTCTTAGTCGGTCGAGTTTTTCGGAGAGGACGACTTCCTTCTCCGCAAGCTCGACGAGCATGTCCTCCAGAAAGCACTCCAACTCTTCGCTGTTGGAGTGCTCGCGGTTGAGTGAAGGCGCTGCATCTGAAGGCGTTGCGGTGCGAGGCCCTGCAATGAAGGCTTTTAACAATTTAGAAAATAAATAAATTTCCCGTAACATGGACGCAGAAGTCTTACGGTATGACTTACCTCCACATAGTCGATCTGCGGTAGCAGCGGGACGCGTATTCATCCTCCCAGGGTATGGAATACGGAGGTCATTGTACGCCACCTCGGCCGCAGTGTTCTGGGCGTCCTTCGATGTTTTCGCGGGGTAAGGGCTGTAGTAAGTGGTCCCATCAACCGACACCGTGCCCAAGAAGGCGGGGATGTGGTCGGGGCCCTCCCTAACGGTTGAGTACTCCGGCGACGGCCGGCGGGTTCTCTGGCAGAGCTCGTTGAGGAGGGACTTGTACATACTTCTTTCTCTGTGTGTAATATGTGGATGTGCCTTTGATTTCCGTTTATTGTTTAAATAGAAGTTTAGGGGTCGCAAGTTCGCCTAACGTACTCCGTGCATTGATGCTTACGTGTGGATTTTGAATTCAAATGTAATTGGGAAAGAGATGGTAATGAATTAGCATTCGTACTGGGATTTTACTCTAATGACGTCTTGTCGTCATTAATTCGGACTATCTTACATTCCCGTTTAACATTCACTGCGTACGCTTCAATTTGTGTTACCATACAACGTCTCCGTTAAACATTCCGCCGAAGATGTGTAAAACTCGCCTCCGTATCTGTTTAAATATGACGTCTCTGTTTATGCGTCACTATCTTACATTCCTTCCGGAAGTTCAAATACAAAAGAATGACAACAAGCGATGTGCCTGTTTAGCGTTATTGGTCACCGTTTATTACCGATATTTCCCGTTTAACATCCACTGCGTACGCTTCAATTTGTGTTACCATACAACGTCTCCGTTAAACATTCCGCCGAAGATGTGTAAAACTCGCCGCCGTATCTGTTTAAATATGACGTCTCTGTTTATGCGTCACTATCTTACATTCCTTCCGGAAGTTCAAATACAAAAGAATGACAACAAGCGATGTGCCTGTTTAGCGTTATTGGTTACAGTTTATTACCGATATTTCCCGTTTAACATCCACTGCGTACGCTTCAATTTGTGTGTGACTCTTTAAATGTGTCACCATTTAACATTAGGTTTATTCGATTAAAACTTCAGTGCGTACAACGAAATTCGTTTATTCTATGTTTAAATATCAGGGCGTCATAACCAAATAAATGTGTGCTCTTTAAAGATTATCCTTTTACGAAGCCTAATCGGCGACACTTTCATTGCAAGTTCTACGATTGTGACCGGACGCGTGGCAGCGGCTGCAATGTAACTCGCGGACATCAAACGCTTGCGACTCGATCCTCCTTCGTCTAGGACGACCAGGTTGCCTTCTCGTCACAGGCGGCCGCAAAGCAGATCTCGATTGTTGTCCGTGGGCCTCTCATTGTCGGGTATGGGAAATATAGGTTCCTTATACGCCAACTTGTAAGTGTCGACGGTGAAGTGATCGCTAATAAAACGATGAACATTGCTGTCCGTCACCAATATCGCAGCGCAAGCGTGTTTACACGGGATGCCATAAACTTGCCATCTGCGACATGAGCAAGTTCTACTGGCAAGGTCTACAGAGTTACTGCACTGGTCAATCACTTCGTAACGATCAGCGAGACAGCGAGCAACGTGAAGACTTCGGCTATCCTGCACAAGCGTCTCAACCTTTGAACGTATGTCCGGGCATAAGAAAGTATCCCATTTGTTCGCTTGCGCACGGCGAGTGCATAACATGCGCATCAGCTTGTACCTGCACAACGAATATCGGAAATCTTAAAGACATTTACGCGAATATATGAATATTTAAACACCACTACATCGGAGTAAACAGAACAGTAATAAACTAAAGATCGAAGAAGAAAAACATATAGGACGGTATTTAAACCAAGACAATGATATTTACATTTGTTATCTTACACAGGATTCTACCGGACTAAAGGGTTAATGTGAATGTTAAACACCGACGACGATATCAAACTGCGGACAGTGCATGTTAAACACCGATAACGAACATTAAAGTGTAACGGGTAAGCTTAAGCGTTACATGTATTTAACCTTCGAGTACCTTATAGCGTCTACCATTTTCGTCACCGGTAGGTGTCGAGCTTCTTTGATCCACGCATTGAACGACTCAGCTACATTCGAATACATCTCGCCCCATCGATCACCTTTGAACAGGTAATTCGACCAGTATGACATGTCGGATTTGTGAATCAACCACTGAAACGCTTCGGGCGATACGGCCCGCAGTTCATTGACGGTGTCATCGAATTCTTTAGCCGTCGTTGCCCACGCGATACGAAAGCATATGGACCGGCACTCCTCCCTCAATGCCTTCCCAAGTCTGCCATTGGCTTTCATAAAATTGGCCTCCAAGTGCCGAAGGCAGTACGTGTGCGGGGATGAAGGGAAAACTCTCGCAACAGCGTTCACAAGGCCTTTTGACCTATCTGAAACGAATGTAATTGTCTCTTGGTAGTCTCCTTCGTCGTATAAAGCATCACCTAACTTGGAAATGAACCACGTCCAATTGGCGTCGGTCTCGTTGTCGACAATAGCGAAGGCGACGTGGAAGAAGCCATTATTCCCATCCTTCCCTGTGGCACCCAAGAGAGTACCCCGATACTTTCCGAGGAGGTGAGTACCATCCACAAACAGCAGCGGCCTGCATGCCCGCTTGAACCCCAAAATGCACGCGCTGAAAGAGAAGAACGCACGTTTAAAACGCTTACCGTCTCTTTCCACAAACGCGATGCTGCCGGGGTTTGTCTCAGCCACCTTATGGACGTACCAAAGCAACAGATCGTAGCTGGAGATGTCGCTGCCGTCGAGGATCACCCGGGCATGCTCTTTTCCCAGCCAAGCCTGCTTGTATGGAATGTGGACACCATGCTCCCGCAACATGTCCTTCTGAATGTCGATGGCCTTGTACAAGGGCCGGTCCTTCAGCTTCTGAATCACTCGTGCGCTGACCCATTTTTTGGACGCTTTCGGGTGTGACCCCGACCCAATTCCACCACCGCAGGTGTGCGTCGGGTCCGTTGTCTTGATTCTGAAGGTATTTCTATTATATTCCTTTGATGCGTGAACGCGCCATTGACATCCACCGGCCGCGCATTCCACAGTGACCCGGTATTTTTCGTTCTTCACGAATTTGAAATCAAAATTCCGACTGATAGCAAAATTGCGAAGTGTATCTCGGAAATGTTCAACGCCATCAAAACGTTGTCCGACGTCCAACGACAACACTTCATGTCGATCTGACGACGATAGCAGGCATGCGACACCATCCGGGTCGCCATGTGGTGGGACAGAAGCGCTCCCAGATTCCGAATTCCTGCCAGCACTTCAGTTCAAACGCAAACGATCAGAATTTAAGCATAAAATCCACTTATTTAAACGCCTAAGTTAATATTTACACGTTAACAGGCATAGTTAAACAGAGATGTAATAATGCAAACGGTGTATGATAGTTTACACAGAAACATGATAAATTAATCGGAGACGCCCAATTTAAACGGATAGTTCATTCTTTAATACAGATAATGGTAGTGTTAAACACTAACTGACATACAACTGCATAATTGTTTTAGAGCAACGCATTACCACGACAATAACTCGTTTTCAGAAGGCTGCCGTGGCACGTCATCCGTCTCGACAACCATATCGACTACACCGCCTTTGAGGATGGAGAACACATGACACATGCGCTGGAAGTCCACCTCGTTCTCTATTGGGCAAACCGTATTATGTCCATCGGGTGTGATGAACTTCACCCTCGCGCGACAAACATCGAGACCCCAGCGCTCACAAATCTCACCTAACACTGACGCCCATTCAGTTGACGCGGTGAACGTCAGCACTCGTCCCTCCCCGTTGTATCTAGCAATGGCACAAAAACTGTCCATAATATCGACTTAGCAGAAGGAAAAGGAGAACAAGAACAAAATTATGTAATTCGCCTTCTAAGCTCTCTAAGCGAACAAGAAACCATAAAGGGGGAAAAAACTCACATATGTATGCATAAAAGCCAGACATGACATGATGTGATCGGGCGGGTTTTTTTCCCACCATTTGCAGGGGCAAAAATGGATTTTCGTAACACGGACCCATTTCATGTGACGGACGGGGGTAGAAGGGAACCAAACTATAACGGAAGGGCTGTCCGGGGTGTGCAAAAATAGGAGGGGGTTTTTGGCCAGTTTTGAAATTCCCGAGGGGTGAACAGTAATTTTCCCTTATTTTTATTTGTTTTAACGTATACAAAAATTTCAATTATACAATTTTTTCTTTATATATATATATATAGTTAAACCAATTTAGTACTTAATTAGCTCTTATTAGGAGATAATAATTAAGCATCATCTAAGAGATTAATACCTACTGATAATATTTAACAAGAAAATAAACAATATCTTAATTTGGATTGACTTAACTAATAATTCACATTAATTTAGTTTATAATTTTGAATCCCATCATTCTTCTTTCTTTCTAACAAAACTTGTATTCAAGTTGTAACCCATTTTTAAATTTTGCTACCAAGGTACAAACAACTATTGTACTATTGTAGATTCCTTAAAGTAGTCATGTTAATTTATCATGATTATTAAATTTTTCACTAAAAAAAAATTTATAATCACAATTAAGACTATTTTCACAATCGGAGGGTGATAACTTCTTTTCCTTGTGAAGTGAGTTGTTGAGGAATCAATTCTGTGAAGTAACTGTCTTATTCACTTGATTTTAAAAAAAAATTAAATAATTAATTGAAACAAGCATATCTTATTATTTAGCTGTTGGTATATTGGTACCAAGACACTTATGTAAACCTCAACTCACACGAAGTAAGGATACAAATTTAATAAAATATTAACTTTACGTATATACCCCTAATGTGGCTTATCCAATTTGATCAAAAATAAAAACATATCTAAACCTTTCTATTAACGGGAAATGAACAAAACATCGCTCATAATTTCATGTATTCACAGAAAATCTCTATTATTTTGGATATCCACAGGAAGTCCTTTCTTTTTGGGTTTACTTCCATCTAGGTCCCTCAGTGAGATAACACCGTTAAAGCTGAAGTGGAATGACGGTTATGCTCCTCCACTCACTGACACGCAAATAAATGGCTGGGACGGTGCGTGTTCCGAGGTTTAAAATGTCAAGCGCATTGATTACATCCAAAGCAGCAGTCTTCGCCCTCCATTGCACTGTCAGTGGAGTACCCTTTCCTCTACCCGGACACAGAAGCGCGAGCAAAACACCTAGTTCCCACATCGCAGGTGTAATAGACATCCAATTCCCAGCCCAATACGACCGAAGTTACATGGGTAAGTAAGCGGCTTTCCAGAATAGCGCGTCTCTAGGGTTGATTATACTTGGAAGGTATGCGTGGGTGGAGGCCACTCACAGGTGGATCATGGAAGACGGCCCACAAACGACCACGCACCTGCAGTCAAGAACCAGTGGGGAGAAACAGGACACAGGCTACCTACGCGGATGAGTTATAGCCCTGA
Source organism: Dioscorea dumetorum (assembly GCA_902712375.1). Lineage (NCBI taxonomy): Eukaryota > Viridiplantae > Streptophyta > Magnoliopsida > Dioscoreales > Dioscoreaceae > Dioscorea > Dioscorea dumetorum. Next base: position 9,673,623 of record CACTHL010000803.1, on the reverse strand, counting down.
ATCTATGGTTCTACGAAGTGACTGGCACATGGAAGAAGGTACTCGTTGGGAGGGCTCCCCGGATATTCTGTTACGGGGAGCACAATTTTAGGAAACAAGCTTCGCTCGGCCCGTTACTGTCATCCCTCGATGGCAAGCAAGTATGAAGTTACGTTTTCGGTTTAGTATTGCTTGTTTCGGCATATATTGGAGAGTTCCCGTTTACTATAGGTTGTTTCCACCTACATTAGAGAGTTCCAATTCAGTAATATATGTTTCCACTTACACTGGAGCATTCCGGTCTAGTATTGAACGTTTCCACTTACACTAGAGAGTTCTCATCTAGTATTGAGCGTTACCACTTCGAATGGAGAGTTCCCATTTAGTATTGGTAGTTTCCCCTTAGAATGGAGAGTTCCTGTTTACTATTGCTAGCTTCCCCTTATATGGGAGAGTTCCCATTTATTATGCGTTGTTTATACTTACATATGTATGTTGTCATTCACAAACATCTGTTACCACTTACGTCTGAATGTTGTCATCCTTCGTTGATAGTATTCCAAGCTGGCCATAGACTTCGGTGATACCCGATCCCTAGGTTGGGCGACACGGCGACCATCGCGTACGGACCTTGCCCCGAAGGTGCAACTCAACACAGAGAAGCAACGTCTGACAAAACGTGGTCGGTCCTCGGCCACACGCACTAGCCCCCCTCCACGTAGTCGGCCTTGTCATGGGTTACGGGGACCCCGCCTGGTGGAAATTGGCGAGAATGTTGCCACCAGGTTGCTACGCGGGTTTGATAGTATTCCAAGGCTTGGTGTCCTAGGTGGACGCCATCGAACGACGGGTTCGCATGTCTGGCCCTCATCGACGGGAGACACCGAAGTCACCCTCGGTGTCATCTCTAACGGCTAGGCGTAATGTGAAGAAGGTCGCTACTTGGCGTGGTCCCATGGCCGCCAGGCCTGAGAATGAAGCGGAAAACCACCTCGACGTTCTTGACCGGCCTTCACGGGTCGCAAGTCAATCGGAGACTCCCACGGTGAGCACCGGCCCAAGGATGAAGAGAGTCGCCCGTAAGGGCATGGTGAAAAAGGATGTCTCCCTAGGCCGTTCAAGAATCTCATCGGCCAATGATGGCTCCGATGCTGTCGACGTCGACAACGTTATAGCATCTCTGACTGCGATAAAAAATATCGTTATTCCGCCCTTCGATTTTAGGGCCTTCTGTGCATCGAATGATACCTCTGACATGCAAGCCACCAACAAGGTCGAGGAACTCGCACATGCCCCGGTAGTGATACAGGAGAAAGTTGCGAGTCCAACCCCTTCGATGGAACACATGGACGAAAAGGTTCCACAACAAGACTCCCCCGCATATAAAGCAACTAGTCAAGCTGCCTTCGTAGATGAAGTTGTTCCATTTGAGGCCCCTCCGTCAGAGAAAGTTGCCACCCCAACCCCTCGGCTACATGATGAGGCTCCATCCCAACTCCCCCTCACAAACAAAGATGCCAGTGGGGCCCCTGCTCTACATATGGAAGCTGCAATCCCACTCCCACTCCTACTCTACATATGGAAGAAACATCTGATCACGCTTCCAAAAAGCAACCAACAAAGCTCCCTATCGATGTTGACAACATAACCTTCATTGAAAAACAAGAGTCGGCTATTATCAAGATGGCATTTATCCCCTAAAAGAAACGCCCTGCTGGATTCCAGCGTCTGGACCAACTTGAGCAAGCGTCTATGGGGATGTTCTTCAACTATATAATTGATAGGTTAGCGTAGAATGTTCCTGCTTATATTTGTGTGTTTTCGCTTATATTTGTGGGTTTCCGCTTACATTTGTGTGTTTTCGCTTATATTTGTGGGTTTCCGCTTACATTTTTATGTTTCTGTTTAGTGTAAAACGTTCCCGCTTACATTTTTGAGTTTCCGCTTACATATTTTGTGTTTCCTTTGGGCGTAGAACATTCCCGCTTACACTTTTGAGTTTCCCCTTACATTTTTCCTTTTCCATTTAGCGTAGAACGTTTTCGTTTACCTTATTAGGTTTTTGTTTAGCGTTGCCACTTACTGATAATTTAAATTTCCCACATTTAGGACTGTCGTGTGGAAGAGCAACCTGTCATGGATGACCAGAGACCACCTGTACACTTTAGTGGAAGGGTGCGTTGTTCCCGACGATGTGTTGGACATCTTTGTTGTCATCACAATGGAGTCACTGTAAAATACCCCCTACCCTTATAAGAGCCGAGCTGCAATCACACGTCCACTGTCGTTAGTCGAGGATGCCAGAAGTAGTTTCAACGAAGTGGAACTTGTTCTTTTACCGAATGACACCGATGCGGTGAAGATGGTAGGGATTTATGCTATTAGTTCATTTTCTTTTGTTTTTTGCCGTTTCTCTATTGCTGACAACCTCTTATATGCTCGCAACAGCAGGAACTTTTCGATCGTTGTCTCGCCGTTACGGTCGGCGACGTCGGAACTAAGAAATATCCTGTGGTGCATGTCCCTGACTTCCCACGGAAGAAGCTTGACAGCCTCGACTGTTGCGTGTTCACCATGCAGTTTAGTGAATAATTACTTAATCAGGAGAAACTTCGTGTGCCTCAAGGGAACGTGCCACTATTGCGTCTGCGGTTCACAACACGTATATTGATGGACGGGATTGCAAGGGGAAAAAGGGATGTTAAAGACGGTGGCGAGGGGAGCAACACATAAGAACCCTAACATTGGGTGGTCCATTTTTAAGATTTCACATTTCTCTGTTCCAAAATTGTAATTACTTACTTTGGGCTTACATTTTTGTGTTCCCTAATACTGAGTGATCCAGTTCCCGCTTACGTCTGAGTGTTTTTCGCTTAATTGAATACTTTCCACTTAGATTTGATAATTTTTGCTTACATACTTGTGTTTCCACTTAGCTTTAATAGTTTATGCTTACATACTTGTGTTTCTGCTTAGATTTGATAGTTTCTGCTTACATACTTGTGTTTCTGTTTAGATTTAATAATTTATGCTTACATACTTGTGTTTCCGCTTATATCTATTAGTTTTTGCTTACACACTAGTGTTTCCGTTTAGATTCAATAATTTCTGCTAACACGCTAGTCAGTCAACGATGGGTTTGTTGTATGACCTACGATTATGGCCAACCTCTCTACACCTGCTGTACCTCAAGTCACGCACAACAGATGGTTGTGACTCAATCCTTTTCCATTTCGGGCGGCCCAGTTGCCTCTTTGTCATGGGTGGTTAGACGATCAATGGCCGAGAGTCATCCATTGGTTTGTCATTATCAGGAATAGGGAAAATGGCTTCCACGTAAGACGTACAGTACGCATCCACTGTGAAGTACTCATCAACATAGCGGTGGACGTTCGCATAAGTTTGCATTATAGCTACGCATGCGTGCTTACATGGGATGTCGTAAACTTGCCACCGTCAGCACGAGCATGTCCTTGATAACAAACTGACAGAGAAGTTGTTCTGATCAACAACCTCAAAACATTCACCGGTTGATCTCCCAACAAGTAAAGTACGTGATTCTTCGACAAGATCCTTCACTTTCCTGTGTATGTCTGGACACAGGTGGGTCTCCCATTGAGTAGATTATTCACAATGATTGCATCAACTGAATGGTAAACTCTCCGAAATTGAATCCTTGCTTCTGTTGTACAAAAAAAAAATATACGATATGGATAAGCATCTGACTCCTAAGTAAGCGGAAACTTTCACATCTAAACAAAAACGGCGACGGCTAAATGAAAACTCCCAAAAGTAAGCATAAATTAGACTCGCTAAGCGGAAACGTTCAGATCTAAATAAAAACGGCGACGGTTAAATAAAAACTTCCAAAAATAAGCAGAAACTTGACTCGCTAAACGGAAACGTTCAGATATAAGGGTGCGTTTGATTGCCTAAATTTTCTATGGAAAATTTTTCTATGGACCATTTTCCACAAAAAAATGCTGTTTGATTGCCTAAATTTTCCATGGAAAATTTTTCCATGGAGGTGGTCACGTGACCATATTTTCCCTCAAAACAAGGTAAAATTTTTCCTACCTCAACCCTAGGAAAAATTTTCCATGGAAAATAGAGGGGGTTTTTAGAAAAATTTCTTGTTTACTAAATCAACGTTTTTAGGTATATATTACGTTGTTTGAATGGTCTAATATGATTGGCTTTTCAAAATAGGAATAATATTTTTGATTAATCACTTAATAAAAATTATTGATTTTATATTAAATAGCATTTTAGGTAGCCAAAAGTACAAGGCTTAGTCTTTTTATTTTTAAATTTGAGTTTTTATTTAACATACAATATCTTTGTGAAAAAAAATATGAAAGTGTAGAGTTGTAGCAATGGTTCAAAACTTCATTTGGAACATGAATAAGAAAATAAAAATATTTTTTTTAGTATGAAAATATCGGTCAAATTTATATATATATTGCATCTTAAATTTGTTTATATTTTCAAGAAATAATTAAAAATGGTTTAAGAAATGGTATAAAAATAATTATCATTGGTTTTTAAATATTTTTTTAACAATTTAATAATTTAAAAAAAATGAAATGCAGTAATAAATTAATCATAGTAAAACACTCGAAAAAAATTTGAATCAATTTTGAGATTGAATTCTTATGTACACAAAAAATATCTATTACAAAATCTTAAACAATGATTTATTGGGATTAAATAGCATTTTAGGTAGGTAAAAATATTTTCATTGGAGAAACTTTTCCATGGAAAATATGACATTTTCTATGGAAAATTGATGCAATCAAACAACAAATGTGGCTTTTTCCATGGAAAATGTTATATTTTCCATGGAAAATACAAGCAATCAAACAACAAAATCAAAATTTTTCATGGAAAATTTTTGATTTTCTGCCTAGAAAATAATGCCAATCAAACGTGTATTTGTTCGTTTTCCATGAAAAATTTTTCCGTGGAAAAATTTCTTTTCCACCCATTTTCCATGTTGCCAATCAAACACACCCTAAATGAAAACCGTGACGGCTAAATGAAAACTCACAAAAGTAAACAGAAACTAGAATGTAATCATGTCAGTTGTATGCACAAGCGAAGATATGATACTTACGATAGTAAAGAGGAGCCTGGGGCCGTATTGATGACATTGTCAGTTGAGTGGTCGACGGCCCAGCAGTTGAACATATGGTAAACGTGGCACATTGGCCGAAAATCAATGTCAGAGTTAATGGGGCAGACCATTCGGTGTGCATCTGGTGTGACAAACCTCACCCTAACACTAGAAATTTTGAAACTCCATCTCTCACATATCCCCTGCAGCACTGACTCCCATGAACTTAATACTGTGAACTGTAATACTCGACTATCTATTTTATATCTAACTATTGCGCAGAAGGTATCCATTGAGTCATATTGCATAAAACCCTGACGCTGTCATGCATTACAATCAAACAAATATTTACAACTCGTTCGTCAACATAAGGTAAAGAACTAAACCTTCTTTCAAGAGCAACATATGCAGTGGCCACGGGTAGAAGAGACAAACATACCCCCGGCTAATGCAAAACAAAAGGGAACAAAAGGAATTCTGGCAGAAGAAAAAGAAGAAAAAGAAGGGAGGATCACATTTAAAGTACCCGAAAAGCGTGATTACTAAATGAAACACTGACTGAAAAGCCTATGTTTTCCCTTTCAACCGTACGGTTTTTTAAATTGTGACAAGTTCGGGTGGGTCTTTTCCCACCAAAGCCAAGAGCAATGTTGGTATTCTGCAGAAATACTGCTAACGGAGTTGGATGGAGGGACTGAAAATGAAAATAATTTAACAAATGAGGTCTGACAGTGAAATTCAAATGTCAGAGGGACTGATCGGGATGTTTGGAAACTTCCAGGGACTACTAATTAATTTTTCCTTCTATTAATCATAAATTTGTTTAAAACTCCAAAAGAAAAAAAAAGCCATGAATGACCTTTTTTTTGTTAAGAGGAGCGAAACCCCTAATAGACCCGCTAAACGAAGACAGGGGCGTGCGCATGCCTCGACTGCAGCCTGTGGGACCTGCACACTTGTGGGCGCTGGGACCACCCACAATTCGTGCTCACAGTTCTTAGACGCACACCCTCTCCCCGTGAATTAGAACTCTTGCCACTTATGAGAAATATTCACGAAAGACCCAAATACTAATTGATCTAAAGGCCGTTAACAAATGATCTTTGAGCTCTACATCTCTGTCTACCCATTATTTATCCAACCGCCATGATAGTCCCTAAGGAAAATGTTTGTTTTCGAAAATAAATTGTTAGGGTTTAGAAGGGGTACACACAAATGTCAAAATAAAAAAAAAGGTACAATGTGTAGTTAATAGCATGGTGAGTAGTGCACCCAAAGGCAATGAATGTTAACGTGCAAGCAACTTCACAAACATGGTCACCATCCCACTCACGGTGTTCACCACCTTTGTTGAAGTGGCAACATGAGAGAGAGAGAGAGAGGGAGAGAGAGAGTTGGGAGGAGGGTGAGGTGAAGACTAACCCTTCAAAGCAAGCCCTTCAAAACTATGGTCCCTCTTTCATAGAGGTCTTCTTCTCCTTTAATGGTTCATGGAAGCTAGCAATTGTTAGGGTTTTGTTTTTTAGGTTTTAATATCTTCATCTTCATCTTCATCTTCATCTTCATCTATTTGGTAGCTCTTTTAACCACAAATAAAAATCTTTGAAATTAAGAATAAGAGAGTGAGAGTGAGAGATAGAGAACAAACATCTATAACAATTATTTTCGAACAAAAAAGGAATATTTATGATGGGTCAGGTCCAAAATAGATTTTTTTTGTTTGTTTTTCAGCACTTAATTGAAATGTTCTGTTCTATTTTTTAAAAACAAAATTCATTTTAATGTTTATAACGTCATTGCAAATCATATTTGAAAAACATTTAATGTTTAAAAATAATTTACAATCATATTGATATTCATTTTTTTTTTTACTTTGAACATGAGTATATATATATCTTAATTATATATCTCTATTAATTATTTTATGACTTCAATTACATTCAATTATAATATATATATATGTGTGTGTGTGTGTGAGGGTTTGATCCACTAATTTTTTGGAAGCCATAAATAACTTATTAGGATATCTACCCAACAACACTCTGCAAGCACACTTAAGTAATTCAGTTTATAGTATATATATAATTTAAATTTAAATCCTAAACTGAACTCCGGCCAACACACTAAAAAAAAACACACACAAACACTCCACTCCACTCTCATGCATGATGCAACACTTTCTTAAAAGGAATGGTTACCTTTGTCCTCATGTGGTCTGACTTGGTTATTAAATGAATGGATGAAGAGTGGGGGAAGTTACTACTCACAAGCACAAAAGTTTTGCATGCTCACAACCCTCATACATGTACACTACCAAACACAAAGCAACACTACAAACCATTAACATATATATATATATATATACCTATCTACCTTTCTTTACTGTTTTTTATTTTTATGTATTTATTTATTATTATTATGAAGTAAAATATCTAGACCTCTTTGGAAGTTATATATATAGAGAGAAAGAGAAAGAGAAAGAGAAAGAGGAAGAGAGAAAGAGAGGAATTAAGATGAAGGACTTAGCAGGGATGTGGCATCTATTTGCTTGTGTTTTCTTGTTCAACTTATCTGCCTCAATTGTGATCCCTGCTATCACTGATGTAACAATGGAAGCTCTTTGCCCTGGCAAGGATGAATGCTCTCTTGCTATCTATCTTTCTGGTGTTCAACAAGCTGTAAGTTCTCTCTAATCATATTTTCTTTTTATATATACATATAATATAATATTTGATGATGATGCTGATGATGATGATGATGATGATGATGATGAAGAGTTATATTACACCTTGTTCAACTGTTCATCATCATCTTCATCTTCATCCCTTTTTTTTTTTAGAGTTCTTAATCATAAACTAATTTACTACATCCTTGTTCTTTCAAATTCCTCGATGAATATATATATAGTTTTTTTTTTTTTTTTTTTTTGAACAACATGGATGATTCATTATTTATATTTTTAATTAAGCGGGGAAGGGATTCGTATTTCTGACATCCTGCATGGGACTTCTGCGTCTTACCGTTGGCTCATATTATTGTTATTATTATTATTATTATTATTATTATTATTATTAAAAAAGCATTATTTTCTGATTTTTTTTAGAAAAGGAATGAATAGTGGTTTTTTTTTAAAGGATGAAATTGATTAATTTTCTTAATCCATTCTTAATATTGAACAGATATTTCATATCTTGATGCCTTTTTTCTCTCTCTCTTCTAAGAAGAAAAAAAGAAAATCCTTGGATTATGCGGTTAATTTACTTTTGGCCCCTACAAACAAATTTCTTCCATAATACTTCCTTAAAAAAATAAATCAACTAATTTGAGGGACTACTGTGATACAAAATGTTTTTAATAAATGCTTATTGTGACTTTACTTGCATTTAAATCATATTTAGTCAAAAGTTGGTACCCTATGTTTTCTTATTTATTTATGAACTTGATTGTTACTGCATTCTAAATCACCTAATGACCAAAATACCCTTCCAATAAACACTAGGATTTTTTGGCGGTTAACAGTTATACAGGTATAATAATCTCGTTACCACTTAGACTTTTTTATTCAACACCCCCTTAACTTTTTTATAATTATACAGGTATAATAAATAACTTTTTCTAATGACCAAAATGCATGTTCTTTAAAATGCAAGGCTTTATTGGTCCACTTCCTTTTGCCCTTTTCCTTTTTATGTCCTGCAAAGTGGAGTGCGCAAGAATTATTTGCATCTTCAAAATAAAAAAAAAATTAAACTTATAAAATTTAAAATAATTAAAATTTTTAATTTTTAAACCTTAAAAAATTAAATTTTGCTTTTTTAAAAAAAGGCATTGTGGTGTGGTGTGCCCCACGTCCATGTTAACAGTAACATGATGGGAGACAAGCATGCTCCAAATGTGCCATCACAGTACTGTGTTTATTCCTTAGTATTTGATTTTTTTCTGTTGTTTTATTTTAATTTTTTAAATAAATAAATAAATATATATATATATATATAATAAAATTGTTAAAAAATTTAATAAATATTTTATATTTTATTTAACCTGAAAACTTTATATATATATAGATAAATAAATATTGTTAATCAACATGACTCTATTGATATAGAAAACTTAAGTTCATGAGGGAAATAAATGATGTTATTGTTAATATGATATTATTGAGAAATTATTTTTAACTAATTAAGTGTTGCACATATAGAGTAATAAAGTTTTAAGCATTTGATACATTAGTAAATGATAAAAATGGTAATTTGAATTATTAAATAGGTTAATATTAATTTATTTTTTTACATGTTAATTAGGGAAATTAAGATCATTTTTGAAAAAAAAAAATTTAGAAAGCATCATAATGAATGTGAATTAGATTTGAGGTTTAAATATAAAAGACATAGATCACAAGAGAGATCTTAAAAGTTACCCAAAAACAATTAAATAATTACAAGTTTGAACATTTTATATAAAAGAAAATAATGCCAAGAATGTGGGGCATGAGGGTCACCACAAATTATATAAACCCAATATATTTATTTTATTAAAAAAACAATTAAAAAAATAAACAGTGCTATGGTCACATTGCATAAAAAAATAAGCATCATGCTCCCACTATGTATTTTGAGATATTGCAATGGCTTTGCTTTGCATAGATGAGGAGGTTGTTTTACCTATTTACCCTTGATAATATATGTATCATTGAGTTCACTTTGGATGCTTTGAATAAAGAATCCAATGTAAAAAGGAAGAAAAGAGGGGCCTTTAGGGAAGGAAATGGTGAACATTGCTTCTAAGAAGGGACTAGAATATCATGAACTTTTTATACTCTTTGAACCTTATTCAAAGCCATCATCACCATCTTATTTTCTTAATTTCTTTATCCGGATAGAGTTTTATTATAATGCGCCTTTAAAAAGCTATGTATGTTATTTATTTCTATTTTACAGTTGAAACAAAGACTCAACTCGACTTGAAAATCTAGACTAGGGTTTTCGATTTTATAATTCAAAAACAAGTTAACATAATTTAAAATAAAATTTATGACTCAGATTTAATATTTTTCATTCAATTCGAACTGTTTTAATCGCTTAAACGAAATAACGAAGATGTACACATTTTCATACCTGTACTAAAATAAATATTTGCATAATATTTACAGTTTCAAATTTAACATTTGTCATTCAATTCGAACTGTTTTAATCCCTCAAACTAACTAAAGAATATGTATACATTTTCATACATGTAAAAAAATAAATATATATATATATAATATTTCCAAATACACCAAGGTGTATATATATATATATTTTTTTTTTTTTGAATCGTATTTTATTCAATTTACGATAACAATCTCTTGTCAAATTTTTATTTAATGTATTTTTTGTTATTCAAGAACCAAATTGTGTCTGTACTTTTATTGTAAAATTACTTATAAATCCTTTACATTTTTTTTTTTCAATTTTCTCCATTGATTGCTTAAAAATTAGATTAGAAGTTTTTGTGAATTTTTGAGTAATATTACTAAGTAGTAATTGGTGTTGATGTAGGTCACTGGTTTAGGGACACTTATAATGACACCCTTAATTGGGAACCTCTCAGACAAACATGGCAGAAAGGCATTGCTCAATCTTCCAATGACTATTGCTATCATTCCTCTTGGTATGTATAATTTTTTATTTTTTTTATTTTTTTTTTAATTTTTTTAATAAAATAAAAAAATAATTCTTTTATATAGTTGATATTATAATTTAGGGAAGTGGATGGCAAGTGTATAAATGCAATAGCCTAAGAAAAAAACCCCTTAAAAATATATACCATTTTATATTGTTATTTAAATTAATATGCTAATTTTTTTAGTATAAATAAAATTTTTTTTGTTTATGTATTTTTATTATGTAGCTTTGATTAAGAATTTACCAAAAAAAAAATATTATTCAACTTGGTTTATATATCTTTTAAATTTAAAATTAAAATTGTAAAAAATATTTTATGTTACTATATATATATATACATATCTTCTTTGGTAGGTAACCGAATCGTTTGAACTAATTGATTTTTTAATAGTCAGATTTATTTTAACTTTGAATTCACATAACTTGCACACATTCTTTTCAACTCATGAACATTAATCCTCACCGACTACAGTGACATATGAAATAAATTGAAATAGACTTCATTCACCTAATGCATAGTTTAATGTCTTAAAAACCCTTCATTTTCACTAATCCTTTCATTCAAACCAAGTTTAACATTTTTTTTTAGTTTGTAAAAGTTATAATTAATATTATATATTAAAAAGAAATGCCGAAGAATAAAACAGTAAAAAAAAAAGTATAGATTTAGGTAAAAAAGAAAAAAAAAGGTCTTTTGATATATTGAAATCTTGGTGATGCTTGCATCATCATTCAAAATTACCACTTAAACCCTTGAAAATGATTTTGGAAGTTGTTGGATGGATTAGTGCAATCTATATAAAAAAAAGGGGCAACACCACTTTATTCTTTCTCCCTATTTCATCTACTCCATTTATTTATTAATTTTTTAATCAAATTATTTATAGTAAACAACCACTTTTTTGTCCCACTTTCTTATAATCTATTTCCTTTATTACATATGCTCCTCTTAATAGCAAAAGAAAGATTTGGTGGAATAGTTTCCATTGCTCTTTATATATGCTCCTCTTAAGAGTTTAAAAGTATTGGATTCCAAATCCCTTGTTTTTCTAAATCAAGAGATTTTTATTTAGACTATATTGATCACAAATCATCTTAATTTTTTTTTGAGTAAATTATTTAAATAATTACCAAACTATTTAGGTACTCTTATTTGAGTCATTAAACTCTAAAAAATTTTATTTGGATATCTTAACTTTAAAATCGCTTCCATTCCAGTCACTCTCGCTCACACCATTAACGGACATTTGATCTGGCATGACACATCACATGGTTAATACTATGTCAACCACCCAATATCATTTACTAATTCCACATCAATCAACCATGTGATCAATTTTTAAATATATTTATTTATGATGATTATTATTATCACAAAACTACTTTTCCTTTTTTATTAAATTAATTAATCAATTAATTAAAAAATACCCACATGGCTGGCTCATTGGTATTAGTAGGTGATGTGATGTAGTTGATATAATAAAAACCGTATGACGTGTCATACCACATCAGATTTTTCATTAACGTTGTCAGCATGAGTGACTGAAATAAAAGTAACTTTAAAGTTAAACTATCTAATTGAAATTTTTCATAATTCAGTGACTCAAATAAGAATATCTAAATAATGTAGTGACTATTTAAATAATTTACCCTTATTTTTTTAAGCGTGTTTTTTTACTAGTTTTCTGTTTAAGGACTAATCGCTTGTGGAACACTTCTTTTTATGGATTGAAGTTTTTATAATGTGCTTATATGCTCATAATATGCTTTTAATACATCAACCTAGTTATATATGGAGTATACTAACACTAAGTTTCTAATTAAATTGGTGAAGTATTTTTTTTAAAAACATATATAACAAAAAATACATGTCGTAAATCTAATAATGTTTTTTAAAATAATAATGGCTAGTGTACTTGTATATTTTATATATCTATAGTTTTGGGTTTTTATTTTTGTCAAATTTACTAAAATATCCCTCTTACTGATGTGTGGTTATATATATATATATATATATATATGTAATTTGGTTGTGTTTGTTTATTCTATCAATTTAACAAAACTAATGCAAACTTATTTTCTCTTTGTCATTGTCTATTTGTTTACGTATTTATTTTTATAATTAATTGGGTTTTTGCTTATGTCCTACTTGTATTCTGTATTTCATTAATTTACCAAAATACCCTTGGTAGATGCATTAAATAAACAACATCCACGATCTTGTGTTTTCAACTCAGTTCTTTTTTATTTATTTACTTTGGTTTTTTATTTGGTTTTTATTCTTTCAATTTACTTAAATACCCATGTCGCAAGTATGGAAAAGAACACTTTTTGTTGAGGTAATGAAAAAGGGGGGGAAAATATCAAGGGGGCAATTGCGGAATTATGCTCTTCATATGATGTCAACGCATCTCTTGCTTTAGAAAGCTTTGGGTGTATCTTTCTATGGTGGTTTGTCATTTGTTAACATGTTACCATTTGAAATTCAATTTCTAGTGTCTCATTAAAGGAGATTTCTTTCATGTTTTCTTTTTGTATATATTATAAGAATAGCAACATTATATGTATATAGCTCTAAATTTTATTTTTAAAAGAATTATATTATATTCATTAAATATTTTTTTATGTATTACATAAAAAATAAAAAAAAAAACATATTTGTATATGCATACTTAAGTCCCTTGAAAAATAAAATTATATAGAAACTTTTATTTCATATAAACAATATCAGGGGTGTGCACAGTCGTGGAATTACTACCTCAACACATCTGTGCTTCTCACTAGGCGTGAGCTGAGATATAATTACATAACAAGCATTACTCATGCAGTTATTTCCTTCTTCCTTTAATATATTAGTACTCAAATTTTTATAAAAGGGATATAATTATTATGGATTTAAATTAAAGTATGTAACTAAAAGAGGGGTGACATTTAATTTTCTAATGTGTTTATTTGTTTGTGTATGATGTGTTGCAGCAATATTAGCTTATGATAGATCAAGAGCATTCTTTTATGCATATTTTGCTGTCAAGATGTTCACTAGTATTTTCTGTGAAGGCAGCATGCAATGCCTCTCTCTTGCTTACACGGTACTTCAATCTCACTTTTTATTTATTTATTAATTTATTTATCTTGCATATATATATATAGTATAATTGGAATTGAACTACTATTTTAATTAAAATAAATACTATATTTACATAATAAATTTTTCGAATAGCTTTAGCGAATATGACGGATGTGCTTCTATACCCTAAATATTATAAAACTCTAAACTTTAAATACCACAACTTATATCCTGAACTATAAACTTTGAGGACAGAAATGAACTCTTATTATTTTATTTATTTAAGAAAGATTAGGTTTGAGAGAATGACCTGATTGTCAATTACTCGGCATCCAAGTCATTTAAAAAATATTTAAAAAACCTTATCATATACCATTATTTTCTTTATTAAAGCTAAAAATTATTTTCAAGCTCCTAAACAAGCCCTATTTCGAGCCAAGCTTGAACTCGAGTGACATTTAAGTGAACTAATAACCTTTGAAGGGTATAGCAGTAATTACACATTGTACAGAGCTATAAATATTTATTAGGGTCCATGACCGTTATAACGGTTAAGTTACCCGCCAAAACAGGCAGACACAGTGAGTGAGCACAACCGAGCTTCAGCCTTTGGCGTGCTCTCCGGTGTATCAATGGCCGGCTTCGTCTCCGGTACCATCACCGCCCGGTTCCTCTCCTCCTCCTCTTCCACCTTCCAACTTTCCACCATTGTTGCCATTGTTGGAGCTCTCTATATGAGGGTTTTCCTCGCCGAAACCAAGCGAGGAGGAACTACCATTGATGGTTCCTCACAACCCCTTTGTGCTTCTTGTCCACCTAATGCAGATGAAAGCTCTCCGTCGAAGCTTTCTCCTATTCGAAACGTGCCTTCTATCAATGATATGATTTATCTTCTCCGAAGCAGGTTCGAGTTTTTTTAGTTTTCGGGGTTTCCTTGTGTTCTCGAATTTGTGGTGATTTCTTTTGATTCATTATTGTTTAATGGTGGATAGTTTAATTGCTCGGTTGTTTTCTCGTTAATTCATGAATTCATTCATCTATGAGAAAAACAATGATTTTTTTTTCATTGAAGCATTTTTTTTCTAGTAGTTTCAATTTTGTTGTGTTCTTGAATTGGTGAAGTTTTCATCAAATTATTCATTCATTCATGGTGGAAATAATGACCTGCTAGTTGTTCCATTTGATGATATGATGAAACTTTTTTGTTTTATTTTTTTGGTTTCTCTTATATTCTTTAGTTGGTGGAGATTTAGTTAATTCATTCATTTCTTGACAATGATGACATTTTCATTGTTACATTTAGTTATTTGATGAGATTTTCTGGGAGCATGCTGGAATTAAATTAGTTTTGGCTTTGTTCTGCTCTTCATTGTTTGGGATTATATCAATTCATTCATTTATGTTGAAACAATGAATTTCTCATTGTTAGATATTTAGAGTAATTTTACATTGTTTTATTGTATTCTTGAATTGATTGAGATTTCATTAATTCACTCACTCATGTTGAAAGTGATCATGACTTTCAGCATTGAGTATTCAGTTTCATATTCATTATCTTCTCTCCTTTATTTTTCCCCTGTTTTTGTTTTCCTCTGTTCTTAGTGGAGTGAATGAAACATGATGAATTGATAATACTTTTAAATCCCCCTTTTTTTTTAGACATTATCAATTAGAATGGGATTAATCTTCTAAATATTTCTCCTATACTGATGTTTTTATGAACATTGTTCTTAAATTAGGATACTGAGAAATATATCTGACATCGCTGTAAATGGCTGTGTAGCTCAACCATGTCACGAGCGACCGTTGTAGTGTTCTTTAACGGTCTTGGTGAGATCGGCATGCAAGCTTCTCTTTTGGTAACTTTCACTTACTCTGTTCATCAAGATGCTTGTCGTTATATACTTGTTCTTATAAAATCTTTAATGTCTCATGTTATATGATCGATCATTTGAATTTTATAAGATCTTCTCCAAAGTTTCAAATGAAACATAATATTAATCAGCAAGTTATTGATCCTCATTATATATATTACTTCATATCAATCTTCACCTTATAATAGGAGGGTTGGTATTTCATTCCATTATGAGGTTATTTGTGTCAATCTTCTGGTTTTTTTTTTTTTTTGTAGTACTATCTGAAAGCATTGTTTCACTTCAACAAAGACCAGTTTGCCGATTTATTATTACTTGTTGGAATTGCAGGTGCCATCTCACAGGTGTTGTTTCATTTCTATGATTATCGACTTTATTTCATACTTCTAGTTCCTTTAAATTATCATATTCACATCTACATTTACCTTCATGTGTTTTATTAAATTTTTCTAAGCTGAAATTTTATTTACTGCAGTTGCTTCTAATGCCAATGTTAGCACCATTAGGAGAGGAAAAACTACTAAATGTCGGTCTCTTAGCAGGATGCGCGCACGTAATTATAATTTTTTTTATTTATTTTTAATTGTTATATTATCGCTTTAAATTTAATCCTTTTTCATCGTTGAGGTTTCTGAATTATGTTTTCTTTGATTGCTTCAGATTTTCCTTTACAGCGTCGCATGGTCTTCATGGGTAATTGTTCGCTTGAACTTTATTTTATGCTTAATGTTCTTCAAACAGCATGTTAATTTAGATGAAGATGGCTAAAGATCTCTTGTTTATGCTTTTTTAATTAAAAGATTTTAGAATTATTTGTAGTTTTCATCTAAATGTTTCTTATGGAGTATTATTCTTCTTCATGTTATTTGCAGGTTCCTTATCTTGCATCAACTTTTGTAGTTCTGGCTGTTTTCACACATCCATGTGTGAGTACATATTTATTCACTAGTTAGGCCAAAAGTTTATCTTTGTTAATGTTTGTTTTATTCCCATGAAGAATTTCTTTTCTTTTATAGATAAGGAGTATCGTGTCTAAAAAGGTTGGATCCGATGAGCAGGTAATGATTACACAAATTATGAATTGCTCTTGGCTTATTTATGCTGAGAATCAGGCAATTTGAGCAATGACAATAAGAGAAAGCGTACACACACAAGAATACACAAGAATTTTACATAGTTCGGTCTTGAAGACCTATATCCACAGCCACAGTAATATTAATTTATTTCACTCACAGCACTTTAGGGTTTTATAATTACAGGGTTATTTATAGGGAAAAGTAATACAATATCTTTAGGACATTTATAGGAAAAAATAATTGGGATATTTATGGGAAAAATAAATCCTAATCAAAATCAAAAATTCCATATAGACATTAGATCTGGAAAGATAAACACTAATCAAGACTTCACATACTCAATAATTACCATGATTTTTTTTTTATCTCAAAACTAGTTTTTTATTATCAAATTATATCATCTATCATCCTGATTTTCCGCATCAATTTGAATTCATTTACAAGCTTATATCAATCAAATCCTTGTAAAACTTGGGAAGAATTAAAACATGAGCTAAAATAAGGTTAGAAGAGGTAAGACCATGAATGCACATTAGTTACCACTTTATCATATATGATTTAACTGTTTGACTCTGAGTCATGCTACACTTGTATCATGTAATTTTCAAATCTTAAAGAAAACCAATTTAGCTCTTTTTCAATCCATTACAGGGAATGGCTCAAGGGTGCATCACAGGGATAGGATCATTTGCTAGCATTCTATCCCCATTCATATTCACTCCTCTAACCGGTAACCAACTTTTCGTTCTCTTAAATCAAGCTTTTTCCATTTGTTCTTATTGTGAACTAAACAACTTTATTATTTTTTTTTAATTCTTTCTTTAGCATCATTTTTATCAGACAATCCACCTTTCGATTTCAAAGGTTTCAGTATAATGTGCAGCGGATTCTCGACAGTAAGTATCGATAACATCGAACATCATTCTAAATTCACCACGGTCATCACTTATTTTCATTCTCAATGCAGCTTGCAGCTTTTACATTGAGTATCATGATGAGGGACACTGCTGAACCAATTTTGTACCAGAAACATATTGATGCCATTCATGCACAAGTCTAAATTTCTGAAAAAAAAAAAAAAATGCAAATTCACTAATTACATTTCTTGATTGTTGTTATGCACACCAAAGTGAAAATATAGATGGAACTTTTCTCATCCTTGTTATATGAATTGCTTAGATATACACATTAGTTGATGCAAATTTAGTAGTGTTTGATCTATATTAGGAAGTTAAGGTGTTGCTTCTTAATGGTTTTCTCTTGAGTAATATTTTCATCAATATGTGATACTCTGAGCTTTTCTGAAAATTCATAAATAGTGAAATTTGTGAATAATATGATAAGATTTGCTATGATGTGTTACTAACTGAAATTGTATTCTTTTTCCTCAATAATATGGCATATTATTATGTGATGGATTAACATAATATTTCTAATTTATTTATTATTATGGAATTTCATTTGATACAGGATTTTTTTTCATTAATAACAAATTATTTTTATTGAAATCATATTTTTATGAACCAATATCTAACCTCGATATTCTTTATAAATCAATATAAATCTTTTTATGTGAAAGGAACATTGAGGATATATTTATAAATGTATTTTATATTTATATAATAATAATAATTATTATTATTATTATTATTATGAGATAATTATACATTTTATATAATTATGTATTTACCTGGGCCTCAAAATTGAATTTATAAGTATGATTGGTTTGATAACACCAAAATATTGTTATAATTCTTAGATTTCATTGGAAGTATGCATTTCACAAGGATATATTAAAAATGTTTGATCACCTATTATATAATGGTATATATGAAGTAATTACTATGAAAAACAAAAATTTGAAATAGTAATTGAAAAATATAAGTAAACAACTTGAGAATAGATATACACGAAGAATTGAGATTGGTTTTAAAAAAAAAAAAAACAGCACAAAATCCCATCTCAATTCACACCAATATATATATATATATATATATATATATATATATATATATAAGCATTCTGATTTATGACACTAATAAATAATTTTATATAAAAGCATTCTGATTAATGACACTAATAAATAATTTTATATAAAAGCATTCTGATTAATGACACTAATAAATAATTTTATATAAATGAATATTTTGAAAATATGTGAAAATTATAAACATTACTTTGAAACACAATTTTAAATTTAGATATTAAAATACAGAATGCATCCGTACTTGCAAATATTGGGAAAATAGCAGGGGCTTTACGCGAAAATGGACAGGCAACAGAAACAGAAAACAGAAAACCGAAAATGAAAACAAAATTCAAAACCACGCCAACGGATTCCTTTCCAGTTTCTGCCGCCATGAAGGACGCCATGGCCGAGAACTCGAAGCTCACCCACATCCTCTCTACCTCATCTCCAAGCAAAGAACCCTAGCGCCTTCTATACAAACCCTAATGCCTTCTCCTCCTCCTCCTCCTCCTCCTCCTCTCGCATCCTTCAATGGCCTCCCAAACCCAAGCACAAACCCCCGTGCTCCTCCATGGCGATCTCCATCTCTCCATCATCGAAGCCTACGACCTTCCCAACATGGACTACTTCTCCGAGAGCCTCCGTCGATGCTTCGTTACCCCTTGCCCCAATCTCCTCTCCCAGAAGCGTAGTGCCGAAGTCACCACTAATGCTATCACTGACCCTAATCTCCGCCCTCACCATCACCATAGCACGATCATCACTAGCGATCCGTATGTCACCGTTTCCATCGCCGGCGCCACTATCGCCCGCACCCGCGTGATTTCCAACTCCCAAGACCCTTACTGGAACGAGCACTTTGAGATTCCTGTCGCTCACCGTGCGGATTTCATCGAGTTCCAGATCAAGGACAACGATGTCTTTGGCGCCCAGCTCATCGGGACCATCCGAATCCCCACCTCCAGTGTCGCTTCCGAGAAGGTAGATGGTTGGTTCCAGGTCGAAGACTCCGCTCAGAAGTTACGCAAGCATGAATCGGCGCTCCATCTCAAAATGCAATTTTACCCTGTGGAATTGAATCCAATGTACCGGAATGGGATCGCTGGAGATCCGGAGGAGAAGGGGGTTAGGAATGCGTACTTCCCTCTTAGAAAAGATTGCAGAGTGACACTCTACCAGGATGCTCATGTGAATGATGGGGATCTAGAGAAGATTAGGATAGAGAATGGGGTGGATTTTGAGCATGGGAAATGCTGGCAAGATATATTTCAAGCTATGTGGGAGGCGCAACACTTGATTTATATTATGGGTTGGTCCATATTTACAGAGGTGAGACTTGTGCGGAGGGAGCCCCGTGAGTCTTTGTCTGAGGTTGAGAAGCTCTCACTGGGTGAGCTTCTCAAACACAAGGCAAAAAACAAGGTTCGTGTGTGCTTGCTGGTTTGGGATGAGAGGACTTCCCGTGAGGTTGGCTGTTTCAAGACGGTAAGTGGATTTTGATTTTATTTGGCTGCCCTCTCATATTATATCCGCTGTTTTTAAGGTCTGCATAAGTTCTTATATAGAAATATTCACATAGACATTTTTCATGTTGATGTCTTTCTAGTCATTCTGCCTTGTTTTATCATCTTTCTTATTTGTCTTTTGAATGCAAAAAATATTCATTTTCTATTTTTGAGTATGAAGATATGATGCATGATATCCTCGGAGTTATTGCTTGTATTAGTTTTTCATAGAGGAGGTAATGTATGAACTTCAGTCCGAATCCTTCTTGTCTTTGATTTGGTAGTCTTATAACAGCCTTGAAATTCTTTTCTCAATTTGCCCCCATAGCTACCTTACAGTGTACCCCTAGCCTTATAAGAGAGGAAAACATCTACTTTTGCATATTGTTATCTATCATATGGCCTTCATCTTCTTGTTGGTGGCCATTGCTTTGTTTTGTTCATATTCTATGAGTCATCTGCAAAGTTGAGTATTTTGAACATTCTAAACATTTGTGAATCTTAATGCCATGGTCAGCCACATTTCTGGCGTAACACAAACAAGCTGAAGTTGTACATTTAAAATTTTAGTTATGAATAGTAATAAAAAGTTTGATAATATCAACTCAAGAATCATTGCATGATATGGAAGTATTAATTTGAGGAAGGAACATTAGGTTGAGAATGAACATTTACATGTATAAAATATAGGGTTGCTGATGTGCTAGGCTTTCTTGAAACCAAATTGGAAAATTTTGTGTCTAGGGGTTTAAACGAGTTAGCAAATCTTGCTCAAGATTTGGTCCAAATCCTATTTGGCTCGGCTTAAGCTTAGGTTGTCTAAACTTACAACAAGCTTCAGCTCTGGTAAAGCTGAGCCTGCTATTTATTCAAAAACTAAATAGAACAAATCAAAAGTTAGATGTGCTTTATCTAGATTCCAATCCTTGCTACTAAATGAAAGTTGACACCACCACAAGCACTTTTGCCTTTTTATTGTAGAATGGGAGTTTAACATTATAATGCATTGTAAACTAAGTCATTACAAGCTTAGCTCTTACAAGCCAGTGAATCTCGAGGTTGACTTAAAATTAGATTTGGGTCAAAAATTCTTTCTCGGACTCGACTCATTTATCATGTATTCGATTCAAACTTTTGCATAGTAGCTAGCTTGCAAGCAGCTAGCTTGTTTGCTTGCCTTGCTTGTGCTTTAATGATTGTGCTGACAATTTTTACACATAGTGTGTCTGATTGGGGAATAATGTCAAATAAGTGCATATGATGTTATCAAGACCTCTTCAACCAAACAATAACTACAGAATAACTTAGGATAATAATGACTCGTTTTACCAAATTTAATTTAATTAAACATATATACTCATTAACTAATATCAAAATTTTATTTGGGATAAAACATAGATGCTTTTTCTTCAAACCTAATTGAAACTTTAAAGTTCCGAATCCAACTTAGTTTTAACCTAGCCCAAACATCCCATAGTAGGTGTTTGGTCAGTGAGAAAGACTCTGTGTTTAAGATTAAACTCTTAAAATGTACTTTTAAAATTGATAATAAGATTTTCATATTAATAAATATATATTTAAATTTATTATTAAATAATTATTTGAAGAATTAAATCTTATAAAAATGGGTTTGTAGGATAATGTTTGATTGTTTGGTTGGAGGGTGGAGATAACTCACTGATGAGACACCCTTCTAGGGTTGGTGTCAAGTTGGATGATTTCCAGTACGCCAAACACACAAAAAAATAAAAAGGGAAAAGAAAATGGTGTTATGTTCTCACTGCTGGTTTATTTTTCTTAAATCAATTTCATGCTGCATTTTTCTGTTGAATTATATCATTGTTTCAGTGAATGTTTAATATGCTGTTTTGGCTTGAGACAGGATAAAACTGTATTGTTTAGTGGAATCTGTTCAATGGATTATTACTTTCAAGTAATGTATGTATCGAATTGAAGCTAAAGTGTACCATGTTTTAAGTTTGGAATTTCAATGAAGCATTGTTTTAGGTTTTTTACCTTCTTTTTAAAATTAGTGGGATATGGTGAATTACGTTCTGTTACTTGAGGCATGGCATGCAAGGATTCATAGTGGTTGGTACATGATGCTATCTTTTCTTTTCTCCCAAATGGCATCTACAAAATCTATAATTGTGCTTAGTTTTGATGTTCAAGTATTTTCTACAGAAAGGAGTGATGGAAACTCATGATGAGGAGACAAGGAAATTTTTCAAGAACACATCTGTGGTTTGTGTGTTGTCACCTCGTTGTGCTAGTGGCAAGCTCAGCCTTTTCAGGCAACAGGCATGCTTCTTTCCAATCTTGAGCTTTTTTGTTCAATTAATTTGTTATTGATGCAATAGGATTAGCTGAAAATATCTTATATTCTTTGATTCAATTCTCATTACTAAGGCCAGTTGAACCAATCATTATACCTTGCGAGTATTAGAATCTGGAAGCTAATCCTCGATAGTTTGATTCTATTGTCAAAATTGTGCTGCCAATCATTATATTTGAGTAATTGGGGCTAAGATTTAATCATTTATTTTAGATGCTTTTGGTGCCTTGAGTACAAGTTCAGTATACCAATAACCTCTGGTTAACTCTCTTATTAAAATCTTTGTGGAGTAGTACTTGGGGCAAAATTGGCAACTAAAGATTTTGTGCATAAACAAGGAATGAGAGTGGTAGTGGTGGCGGGGGTGCCATTGAGACATATTTGCAATTCAAATAATTCTGCTTCTGAGGTTCTGCTCATGATGCCTTTTATTTGAGTTGGAAAAGCCATCCTCATGTAATGAACTGTGCTGGAGTTTGAGAATGAGTAGGCACTGCACTTTTGTGAAGTGATGACATTGAAATAACAGTTTAAATTTGCCACATCGAATTGGTGGGCTTCATGTGCTGTTCTGTATAATCAAGTCTCCAATTGCATTACTTGAAAGATTCAATGGATGGTACTTTACACCTCATCTACTAATCTTTGAGGATAATGCAGCTTAATATTTCATCATGTATGATTTAAAATAAAAGCATGAAAGTATAGAAGGAAGTTGAAAGTAAGGGCAAGTAAGGATATAGGAAGTGAAGAAGAGAAGACATAATTCCGTAACTGCTCTAATACTCATTGGAATAATTGTAGCCTAATGCTGTCAATTATTTCTATGTATTATCTCTTGATCCAAGCACTTAATGGTCCTGAAATTCCAGCAGTCAGCAATGTATCTGGAGTTTGACCCTAAGCTACCCATTCTTTCATAATTTTTAGGAGGCATTTTGTGAGAATTGCACAAGGCCATCAAAGTGTTTTAATGCTCCATCTTGACTATTATAGGCAGAGGATGTTGAATCTGGGTACTAGATGTATGAAATCCTTCATCAGCAAGGTGATCTTGTTGATCGACATCTTCATGGAAGTTGCTTTGATGATTAAACAGATTAGGCTGCTATTTTTTAACAACTTTTACTCAGGTTTTCATAAATATCAATTTCCAAGGTTTATTAAATAGTTTGATTCTGCTGTGGAAGTTGGGCTGCCTAATCCATGATAATCGTGCCTCTGTCTTTGGTGGACTTGTTATTATCAGAAGAAAAAGATGTAATGGACTGATGAACTTATTGATAAAAAGCTAAAATCTTACTTCTCACACATGTCTTCAAGAGAACTTAAAGTTCATGATTTAGTGTTTTAACCTTTTTTAAATTGCGGGAACTGTTGTAAATTAAACTTTGGAGTTTGTTGGATTCTGTGATTATAGACAATCTATGATGGAGGTGTCTTACAGTTTAATTAATTAGTTAACACTTTGCCTTTTAAAAAATGTCCAATGAGAAAAATCTTTGACTTATTTTTAAGGATATTGAAATGATTAAAAGTTCCATGTATATTTTGTGAGTGAATTAAAAAACTACGATCTTTTACGGTAGTTTTCACTCTTTTTAAAATGGTTGAGCATACTCTTGATCAAATTTATTATTAACCAGATCGTGGGAAATGTCTTTTCACATCATCAGAAATGTGTTTTGGTTGATACAAAGGTTAATGAAAATAAGCGTAAAATTACTGCTTTTATTGGGGGACTTGACCTTTGTGATGGCCGCTATGATACACCAAAGCATACACTTTTTCGTGGACTTGATACTATATATTCGAATGATTTTCGCAACCCCACATTTCCTGTAAGTATAATTTCTTACTTTCTTGGATATACTTTATATTCTGAATATTCAATAGGCACATATTATTTGCACATCCTTGTGGGTACTAAATCCAACGAAGACAGAAGAACCTTTGGAAATCAGAATCTTGTACAATATCTTTACGTTTCTACAAGAGTTGAAATTTGCATAATAGTTTTGAGAGTTGGAAGGCTTTATTCTGTTAGTATCACTTATTGCACTATCAAATAGACATAGATAATGATGCCTATGCTGTTTGACTTACATTTTTATGCAGGGATTTACTTTTGGTTGGTTTGGTGAATTCCATTCTAAAATTTACATAATCACAATGTTATGGTTGTTTTTATATAATAACCAAACTGATTGAGCTTATTAGCTGATCATTAAATAGACTTAAGTTATTTTGGTTGTTTTATGTACAAGATCAAAATTAAGGTAGGTTTATTAGATTAAGAACATTCTATGTTATAAATAATTTGAACACAGCAGCTAATGATGTAGCAAGTATTTAGATATATTGTGAACATATTTAACTTAGAGTGTATTTCTTTAATATTATGTTATTATGAAGCCTTTCTTTTGTTATGACTATTTAGATGAAACCTTCCCTTCACACCTTTCTTTACAAGAAATGCCTTATAAAGAATATTCTATGACCATTCTTTGTTTATAAGATTTTATTCATATTTCAATCCAATTATTATGTGTTATTGGCAAAATTGGCCGCTTATCTCATCTACCATAATCACGCCCATTATCTATCTTAACCATCCTTTCTTAGTTGTGTAGACAACCCTCTCTTCCCTTCATTGTCTTTCTAAAATTTCTCTTTCTTACCCTGTCTTTCTATCCCTAGCCAGAAGTCAAATTTTACTCTTGTTATAACAAGGGGTTCTACAAAGTGGAGGTTTTAGTA
Organism: Dioscorea dumetorum; assembly: GCA_902712375.1. NCBI lineage: Eukaryota > Viridiplantae > Streptophyta > Magnoliopsida > Dioscoreales > Dioscoreaceae > Dioscorea > Dioscorea dumetorum. Next base: position 9,648,279 of record CACTHL010000803.1, on the reverse strand, counting down.
TTGCATGTCAAAATACAGGAGGATTTTCAAATGATAAATCAATAATGGTGGGAGTTATATACAAAAGTCATAATTATTAATTATGGATTGGTTTATTTGTGAGGCATGGGGTTTATATATCAAAACCTTCATGGAAGAAATAATCAAATTTTATTATGAATAGTTCCCCAGGATGAACCAAATAAAATGGTAAGTGAAATCAAAGTAGCAAATTGATTGAATTGGCCTGTTTTGGTCTGTTAATTTGGTTTAATTAAGCACTGCATATTTGGTTTATATTTGGTCTGTTAATATGTATTCAGTCATTTAGTATTTAGTCTATTATATTAAGGTACATGTGTTTATATGGTATTTCATATTAAGGTTGATGATTGGAATCTTGGTCTTGTTGCGTTACAGCTCGACTTTCATATTGCTTTGCATATTATCCTTTCAATTGCTATTGGTTTCCAGCTGCGTCTTTCACTGGGGATGTCATCATCGCCATAGGGCCACTTTGAAAAAAAATGCAATGCCATGTTGCTCACCTTGCTACTTTTCTGTGGAACATGAATGAATGGCAGTAATGTGGATTTCAATTTAAAATACTACTAGTTGATTTTAGGCTTAACTACCAACAATAATGAGATCATATCTTTCTTTCTCTTGGAGTTACTCAAAAAAATGATAATTACAAATGCAATTTGTCCTTTATTGAAGGGTCATAGATATGAAAACTCACCAATTTAGATATCTAAACAGGATGTATTTTTTTATTCTTCGAGTAAGTATTCAAGTATTTCTTCACATTTTCTTAAGTTTTCTTTTTTTTTTTGGTTATGGAAAATTATAGCACTTCTAATTAATATTTGATAGAGAAAGGTTCAGTATAATCCTCACACCTCTATTATGACAATGAGAGTGTCTACATATAGGAAGATATAGCAGCGCATGTGGTATTATAGATGTACAATTATACATGTATAAATATGTATACGTATAAGAGTATATATACATCTAATACCCCCCCTCAAACTCAAGACGGATCGTACGTCTTGAGTTTGGATAACAGAAAAATATGCTGATCTCGTGTCTGTGCCTTAGTGAAGAAATCAACCACCTGGACCTCTGTGGGCAGATAGTGAAGGGACACTGCCTGGGTGCGTACATGACATCGAGAGAAATGAGCATCCACACCAATGTGTTTGATCAGCTCATGCTTGACCGGATCTACGGTAATCTGAAGAGCACTAGTATTGTCACAGTGAAGAGGGGTGAGAGCAGGAAGTGATACACCAAAATCCTGTAGGATAGATCGAAGCCAGAGTATCTTCTGTACGATAGAAGCCAAAGCTCGGATCTCAGCCTCAGCACTGGACTTGGCAACAGTTGCCTGTTTCTTGGTCTTTCAAACAACGAGAGAAGACCCAAGAATGACACAGTAACCAGTAACAGATGATTGATCATCAGGAGAGCTGGCCCAAGTAGCATCAGAATATGTTTATAGCTGAAGAATGGATAGGCGATGGTAGAACATACCACAGGATACAGTGTTATGAAGATATCGCAATACCCAGAGAAGATGAGCATAATGAACAGAAGTACGAGCCGCAACGAACTGACTGAGGATGTGAACAACAAGGGAGATGTCAGGACGAGTGACAACCAAGTAGACCAGACTGCTAACCAGGTGTTCAGAACTTGATGGATTAGATAAAAGAATACCATCAGAAGCACGGAGCTGCAAATATAGCTCCATCGGTGTGGCAATTGTCCGAGTATCAATCAAACCATATCGTGCAAATAGGTCCAGAGTGTAGCGTTGCTGAGAGAGACAATAACCATTAGGATGGGAAGTGATCTTAATACCTAGGAAGTAATGAAGCGGACCCATATTAGTCATAAAAAAAGTGTCACAGTTTCTGCTTCACAAAGGTAGTGTGAGCAGGGTCATCCCCAGTTAGAATCATGTTATCCACATATAGAAGAAGAATGGTACGACCTCAAGAGGAGGTATGAACGAAAACTGCTGGGTCATGAATGCTGGCAGTGAAACCAGTAGTCTTAATAACTGTGCTCAACTTCTCGACCATAAAGAGCACGACACAGACGACAAACAGACATCGGAGGCACCTGAAGATCAGAAGGAGGAGTCATGTGGACCTTTTCCTTCAAGTCCCCTTGAAGAAACGCATTCTTCACATCAAGTTGATGAAGGGTTCACCCACGAACAGCTGTAACAGCAATCAAAGTGCGGACAGCGTGCATATGGGCCACTGGAGCAAAGTTTTGACTGGTTTCCGATGGTGATAGGACAAGGGGAAGCGAGGAAAAATCAATAGATAAGGAAGGAGTTGGGACAAGAGAAAAATGGGAGATTAGCTTTGGAGAGGGAGTGAGTAAAGTAGGAGAAGAAGGGACTGAAGAAGCCTGCTCAGCAAAAAACGTAGGAAAAAGAAAGGATAGAGGGATAGTGGAAGATGTAGACATAGTGGAAGGAGGAGAAGCATAAAAGGGTGTGGACTCATCAAAGGTGACATCACGAGAGATGTGAAAACGACGAGTGACAGGATCATAGCAAGGATAGTCTTTATGCTCAAGACTATACCCCAGGAAAACACAAAGAATAGATTGGGTAGCAAGCTTTGTCCGCTCCCGAGGTGAGAGTAAGATAAAACAACTACAACCAAAACATGATGATGATCATAGCGAGGTGGTGTGCCATATAGACACTCTCCTGGGCTACGATTTTGAAGATGAGAAGAGGGTTGTAGGTTAATGAGGTAACAACAGTGTTAACCGCGTCTACCCATAAATGAGGAGGTAGAAAAGCACAAAGCAGTAGAGTACGGGCTGCCTCTAAGATGTGACGATGTTCACGTTCAGTGATCCCATTCTGAGGATGAGCCCCAAGACAAGATAACTAAGGCAAGATGCCCTAAGAGGACTGAAAGGCACGAAAAGCCTGAGAAGTATATTCACCGCCAAAGTCAGATCGAAAGGTCTTGATAGAGGCAGAGAACTGAGTGTGAATCATAGCAGTGAATGAGCGATAGATAGACAATAACTGACTACAATGATGCATAAGATAAAGCCAGGTGAAGCGAGTGTAGTCATCAATAAAAATAACATAGTAGTGATTGTCCCATTTTGATACAAATGGTGTAGGACCCCAAACATCAGAATGTAGAAGCTTAAAAGGAGTAGTAGTTTGAGACACTTAAAGGATAAGGACGTTGTAGCTGCTTACCGAGTTTACAGCCAAAACAAACCTCCTCAGAAGGAGGAGAGACAACTCCTAAGACACCATGGCTAACAAGGAAGGACATACGTGAATGACATAAATGACCAAGACGATGATACCACAATTGATGAGAGAGAATAGCAGTATTACAGTGAGATACGTGTTCCACTAAAGAGGGAAGACGAAGAGAATCCAACTCATAAACTCCATTATGACGGCGACCAGCTCCAATCACCTTCCCACTGTGATCTTACACACGACACGAGATACAACCAAAAATAACCTAACAACCATAATCAGTAATCTAACTAACTAACTTAAGGTTCATAGATAAGTGAGTAACATGGGAGACAAAAGGTACGGAGAAAGTACTAAAAGAGAGATGACCAGTAGAAAAAACAGCAAGGAGTGTACTATCAGCAATATGAACATGGGTGGCAAGTGAGAGTGAACGGGGATGATGAGTATGGGTGGCATCATGAGTCATGTGAAAAGAAGCACCAGAGTCAAGCAACCAAAAAGGACGGGAACTACCTGATGTAGATGGAGCAGTCTGAGCTGAGCGTGCATGACCAGAAGAGGAGTCTGCCAGATTAGATTGCTGGAACTGCCGAAACATTGCCAAAATCTGTTGATCTGTAGGAGATAGAGTAGCAGGGGAGGCTTGACCTGAATGCGCCTGGGGATAGTAAGGCGTGGGAAGAAGAGGTGGAGTCCGTGAAGAAGTGCCAGTGGTAGGAACACGCGGGAGTCTACGCTGCTTCTTCCGATTGTCATGCTCAAGGTGGCCCATTATGCCACAGTAGTAACTAGTCACGGTCTGCTTCATCCGTGGGTGTGGTCGAGAGGAAATAGGGGAAAGTGGTAGAGGATAAGTAGATAAGGACACTGGAGGTACAGAGACAAGGCGATAGGTAGCAAAAGCATTACCCCTCTCTGTCAAGGAAGTATGGAAACGAGTCTCCTCAGTATAAACAGATGCTAAGGCCTCATCTAAAGAGTATGCAGAGGGAGCGTGAAGAAGCTGGGCCCGAGTTGACCCGAACTCAGGGCGTAGACGCATGATGAATTCATACATGCGGTGTGTCTCATCATGACGACATCAACTAGCGCATGACTCAAAATAGGTGAGAAACTGAGTAGCATGAGTAGTGCAGTAAGAAGGTATGAGAGCGTCAATCTGGTGCCAGAGCCCACAGTATCTATTGTGGAATCGATCAACGGTGTCCTCTCCCTGCTGGAGGCTACTAAGAGCCTGATACAAGATGTACAGTTGTGCCTGACTGAAACCACAGTAGCGACGTTCCAGATACTTCCACATTTCGTGGGCAGTTGGAAGATCGTCTATCTGGGCACGAATCTCAAAGGTAACAGTCTGGCATACAATCATCTTTGCCGTGGAGTCATCGGTGGCTCACTTCTCCAGTTTCTACTAAAAAACTGTGAGAATAGTAGAGGTCTCCAAAGAGGTGCTAGTAGTGTCAAGAGGAATGGAAGCAGTTGAGGTGCCATCAACATGTCCAAGCACATGGATGCCGTTAAGGATCCGTTTGACAGTGAGTCGCTGGGGAATATAATTGGTGCCATCAAGCATCACATCAGAATGTTGAAGGTTTCGGTGACGAACTTCCGGGAGTACTCCACTGAAACCATAAGTATCCATTTTCTTTTTTTTTTTAATTAATAAAATGATATTTTGACCTAAATAAAACAAAGATTCCATCATACAACTAGCAACCAATTAAAAAAAAGAAAATCTTTCACAGGTCAAGGTTTGGAACTTTGCGCCAAATATGGAAACTTGCGTTGTGATAGGGGCACGCTTTTCGGAGTTCACCGGAGCTCCGCGGCGACGAAGCATAAGATGGAGCTGGAGCTTGGTGAGGCGCCGGCGTTTGAATGAAGTGGGATGAGGCCTTTGAGTGAGGTGTCGGCCTGGAAGTTTTCTCGGTAGCAAACAGTGGGAGAGGCCCTGACAGTGGTTTGTTCTTGGTAGTAGACTCATCAGCCTTGAAGTGGAAGGCGGCTAGCGACAGTGGGAGGAGGCCGGCAAGAGCTTCTTGTCAAGGTGAGTGTTGCAGTGCTGATGGAGTTCACATGGAGATGTGGCCGAGGTTCACAGTGTCCGGCAAAGAAGAAGAGCGTAGGTGGCCGGGTGCTGGTTCACGGCTGAAGTTCGGGGAGCTCAGATGCTGCATGAGAAGGAGAACTTAGGTGACCGACGACAGCGGGAGAAGGCCAACAGAGGGGAGCAGTGACCGCTCACCGGGAGAGGAGATGGTCGGAGAGATCTATAGCTCTGATACCATGATAGAGAAAGGCTCAGTATAATCCTCACACCTCTATTATGACAATGAGAGTGTCTACATATAGGAAGATATAGTACCATATACGGTACTATAGATGTACAAGTATACATGTATGAATATATATACTTATAAGAGTATATATACATCTAACAATATTAGCCTTCTAAAAGGTTTGTACAAATAATAATAGTAATATATATATGTATATAGTTAGATGGATAGATATATATGATACATGTGTGTTATACGTTCAAAGGACCATGTAGATATGCTAGGTTGTAGCACACTGCATTTGTACTATGTGGTAGACCTTTAGATTTGTACTTCTACAAACTTAAAGCATCATAAAAAGTTTGAAGTAGTTTCCCTTTTTATGGTTATTTACATTAAGTGTTGTTATTTGTATTGTCATAATTTGTAAAGGGAAGCAGTAAGGAGTGCTCATTCAAGTAATATACGTATTATGTCAGTCTAATTTTGTCTAGGAGCTTGATTGCATAGGAAGACAGACCCATGCTTATGTATTCAGATCTGCGTTTATGAACTTAGTTGATATAGTATTGTTAATTATCCTAATGTGATAGATGCAAATTAAACTTAACAACCAGGGATGCAATAGGAGACTGCTATCCTGGCCTGTCCCTGAGTCCTTGATCCATCCCCCTAACCTGAGTCCCTAAGTCCTTTGTATGCTCTGAATCTCCAACCCTTCTAGATTCCTCATGGAGAGGGGGATCCTTGCGCATTCTTTTCATTTTACTATTAATCTAGACATAAACATGTAAAAAAAAAAAAAAAAAAGAATTATAGGTATTTCTATAAAATTTTTAGTTATGTGTTTGTATATGTCTATAATATATCAAAGAGAAGGTGAGGATGGGACTAGGGCTTGGAGTCTTTCCTCATCCTCAATATTTTACTAGATTGAGGATCCTTGACTTGACCTGGAAAGAAACCTGATTTTTTATTTTTGGCCTCGTGGTTCAGGGGTGGGATAAAAGTAATCCACATGAAGTAAAAGAAACAACAAAGCAAAGGAGAAAAATAGGAATTTATTGATGGATCTAGAAACTCATAGTTGTCTGTGAGTCACAATATAGTGGCTACCACATTCTCATTAAGAGAACATAAGGCGATTATCAACATTGAAAAGACATTATTACCCTTTTGAACTACTCTAGTGCAAATACCTAATAATTGATAAATGTAGAAACAAGTGTGAATTATTAAATGATACTACTTTACATTCATCTCATGAATACAAAATATTGATCACATTTATGATCATCTGTTGAAATCAAAATATTGCCATTCAATGCTTACATCTTTTGTTTCCATTGTTTGTTGCTTTATTTTAAATTCATTTCCTTGGTATTAGTGATATGAAAATTGAGAATTCATTATTGTTGTGTTTGTGAAGCTAGATAAGCTTGCTCTTTATCACATTCAAATTTAATATGAATAATATTTTGTCCAGTTGATAGATGTGAAGAATATCCCTGGTTTAGTTGCTCGTCATGTTAAAATGGAAATTCTCGATTGTTTATCTATAGTTATTTCTAGATATCTAAGTTCCTATGTGTTAGAGTTATGTTATAGTTTAGATTGGTTAATGGGCCATAGTGGGCCCATACCACAAAACTCTGATATTTCTCTATATACATACTCTTGTACTCTTTTCTTCATAGAATATACAAACTATTTTTCCTATTATCACATGGTACCAAAGCATTGGGTTAAACCCTAGCTGCCGCCACCCAAAACCCTAGCCCCCACCACCCAAAACCCTAGATGCCACCACCGCCACTCCAAACCCTAGCCTTCCACTCGGCGCCGCCACCTCTACCGCCAGCCCCGCTCATCTCTCGCCGTTCCTGTGGTCTATGGGCACCTGGTGATGTTCCTCAGCCCTCACCAGTGATGCCCTTGTCTAGTTGCTAAAGGATTTGTCTCTTTGTCGTCATGTCTTCGTCTCATGATTCTTTAGTTAAGAATCTCCATTGTACCTTGCAAAAGTTAGATGGGAAAAACAATGTTTTTTGGGCACAGACTTTTGAGCAGTTCCTTAGGGCTCATAAGAAATCGTCATACCTCACGGCAGATCCGCCGGACTCTAAGGATGCCACGTATGCTGATTGGCTTGTTGAGGATACTGTAGTTCGCTTATGGTTGATTGGTAGTATGGAGCCAGATATTGCCCGAAGTATTGTGATGTTGACTATTGCAAAGGCAATTTGGGAGATATGCCGATTGACATATGGATATGAAAATAATATCTCCCGCGTTTTTGAGTTGTATGAGTAACTATTTACAGTCCGTCAAGGCGATTGTACTGCCCCTCAGTTCTTCACTCACATCCGCAACATGTTTAATGAGCAAGATATTTACCAGCCATTAGTTCTTGATCTGGCCACCATTTGCCGTTACCAGAATGAAGTTGCGGTCATCGCATATCTTTCCGGACTCCCTTTTGAGGTGCAAAACCAGTGAAAGGTTCTATTCTGAGTTATGAGAGAATGCATGATCTTGCTGTTGTTTATGCTCACGTGCTTCGCCTGTCTTCTAAATCCACGTCTCCATTGCCCTTTGTGTCCTCTGATCAGTCTGCCTTCCTAGCTTCTCGTGGGCGTGGTAAAGGCTTCTCTCATGGTGGTCGAGGAGCCGACTGTGGTGATTCTCGGAGTAGATTTGTGTGTACCTTCTGTCGACGGACGGACCACACTGAGGATCGTTGTTTGGGATAAGCATGGTCGCCCGGCAGTTGCCAATGCTAGTACTGAGGTGGCCAATCCGTCACCTACTTCCGTTGCTGAACAGTTAGTCACTATCTCTCAAGCTGACTTTACGCTGTTCCAGCAGCTACAAGGCACAGCTTCTCACACCAGTCGCTTCTTCTGTTTCCTCAGGTAATGCCTTTCTTGCTTCCAGTGACATTCCTTGGATTATTGACTCCGGGGCCTCCTCTCACATGACAGGTACAAAACATTTTTTTCAAAATCTCTCTTTCTGTTTTTCATTCTGTGGCAATTGCCAATGGACAATCATGCTTAGTGTTTGGAGAGGGAGTTGTGCAGGCTTCCTCTCAGCTTAGACTAAATGATGTTCTTTTTGTACCTGCATTTCCTGTCAATTTGCTATCCGTTTCTGCGATCACCAGACATTTGAATTGTAGTGCGACCTTTTTTTTCTTTTCACGGCATTTTTAAGATCTGCAGATGGGGAAAAGGATTGGTTTGGGGCATAATCGTGGTGACGGCGTGTATATGTTGGTGCGTGATGATATTCCTCGTGGTTTGGCAGCTTCTATTTCTAACTCTGAGTCATCACTCATATGGCACTGCAGATTGGGTCATCTTTCTCTTAATCGTCTTCAGCAGACTTTGCCTTGGATTTGGGTCGAGGCGTTTCAATGTGAGTCATGTCAGTTGGGTTAACATCATCGTGCTACTTTTAAACGTTCTACTCTAGTATCTAATCGGTCGTTATTTGATCTAGTTCATTGTATGTTTGGGGCCTTCTAAGGTCCCGTCTATTTCTGGTCATCGTTACTATGTTGTGTTTGTTGATGATTTTTCCCTAGTGTCATGGGTATATTTGTTAAAAGACCGTTGGTCTATTGCTTATGTCCTTAAAACATTCATTTTGGAAGTAAAAAATCAGTTTTCCACTGTTCTCAAATGTCTTCGCACCGATAATGCTTTTGAATTTGTATCTTCTGCTGTAAATTCTTTGTGTGCGTCCTTTGGGATTATTCATCAAACCACTTGTCCACACACCGCTCAGCAGAATGGTTGCTGAAAGAAAGCATCGTCACATCTTGGATGTTGCGCTCACTCTCTTGGTAGAGCGTACTGTTTCTATGTATTTATGGTCCGATGCTATCTTGACTGCAATATATCTTATTAATTGTATGCCTTCTGCACCACTGGGGAGAGAGGTTCCTTTACGTTATCTTCTACCTGATACTGCGTTGTTTCGCTTGTCCCCCTCGTGTTTTCAGTTGTATTGGTTTTGTTAAGGATTTAACTCCTAGTTTGGATAAATTACGCCCGCGTGCGCTTAAATGTGTCTTTGTTTGATATTCCCACATCTAACATGGATACCGTTTGTATCACCCAGCTAGTCGGAAATACTGTGTCTATGGATGTCACGTTTTTTGAGTCTCAATCTTTTTTTTCTGACTCGGTTTCTCACGATATGTTGACTATGTCATCTGATATTGTTCTCCCCATCCATGTTTCAGTCCCTTTGCCTGTGCATATGCCTAGTGTGATATCTCCTCCAGCGGATACAAATGATGGTCGTTTTCGACAGGTATATCATCGCCGCCAACGTGTATCACTGCCTGATCCGGCCCATCTGGTCATCTCCCAAACTATGCAGACCCGTCTCTTGATCTTCCCATTGTCTTTCGCAAAGGTATTCGTTCTTGTACCAAACATCCCATCTCACTTTTTGTTTCTTATGATAATCTTTACCCGTCTTTCCGCACCTTTGCTCTTTCCTTGTCTACTGAGTCAATTCCCAGGAACTATGAGGATGCTCATCTAATTCCACAATGGTAGACGGCAATAGATGAGGAAATGGAAGCCTTGAGATCTTATGGTACATGGGAGCTCGTGCCTCGCCCTGCTGATGCCAGTGTCCTCACATGCAATGGGTCTTCTTTATCAAGCACAATGTCGATGGTACAGTTGATCGCTACAAAGACCGTTGATGGCCCGTGGTTTTACTCAGACTTATGGTGTCGATTATGCTGAGACTTTTTCACCGGTTGTTCATCTGAATTTCATTTGTATCCTACTGTCGGTAGCTATGAGTCGATCATGGGGACGCTGTTAACTCGATGTGAAGAATGCCTTTCTCAAGGGAAGAATCTAGTCTGCCAGCTCAAGAAAGCGATTTATGGTCTGAAACAGAGTCCTTGTGCATGGTTTGAAAAGTTTAGTATAATTGCAATTACAGATGGTTTTCGCAGGTGCAATGTGGATCACTCTATGTTCTATAAGAACACTTTATCTGAATGTGTTGTACTTGCGGTATATGTCGATGACATCTTGTTAACGGGTAGCTATTGTCGGGGCATTCAGAGAACAAAAGAGCATTTAATGTAGCATTTCGTTACACGAGACATGGGATGACCCAGATACTTCCTTAGTATGTGTTTGCATATGCCAAAGGAAAGATGACGCTTTCATTGCGGAAGTATGTGTTGGACTTACTTGAGAAGACTGGTTTATTGGGTTGTAAACCAAAGAGTACACCTATTGAGCAGTCACCATCCTTCTGGGAGACATCTTCCCCATCTCTCAAATATCTGGGTCAATACAGACGTCTGCTTGGCAAACTCATTTATCTAACATTTACTCGTCCTGATATATCTTACGCAGTTGGACTCCTAAGTCAATTTATGCATAAGCCACGAGAAGTTCACGGCAGGTGCTTTGAGGATTCTTGCATATGTTAAAAGATCTCCCAGCAAAGGTCTTCTCTACAAGAACCATGGTCACCTGGACGTTGCAACCTATTCTGACTCGGCTTATGTTGGCGATAGAGGAAAAAGAAAGTCTATGTCAGGTTTCTGTACGTATGTCGGTGGAAATTTGGTTACTTAGCGAAGCAAGAAGCAACATGTGGTTTCGAGATCGAGTGTCGAGGCAGAGTACAGATCAATGGCACAGACAGCTTGTGAGATGGTTTGGATAAAGTCTCTTCTATCTGAGTTGGGATTCCCTATCACGATACCTATGCAGATGTTGTGTGATAACCACACTGCTATCTTCATTGCAAATAATCCAATATTCCATGAGCGTACCAAGCATGTGGAGGTTGATTGTCACTATGTTCGTGATATGGTATTGAAGGGAGTCACCTCTACGCCATATACCCAATCGTCTGAGCAACTCGCGGATATCTTCACCAAGGGTTTAAATGTTAAAGTCTTTAGTAATCTATGTAACAAGCTGGGCATGCTCGATATATATGCTCTAGCTTGAGAGGGAGTGTTAGAGTTGTGTTATAGTTTAGATGGTTTAATGGGCCATAGTGGGCCCATACCACAAAACCCTAATATTCTTCTATATATACCCTTGTACTCTTTTTTTGATAGAATATACAAACTACTTTTCCTATTATCACACTATGATAGTTTCTTATCATTACTTATGTCTTTTGTATATATTTGTAGGCAGAAAAAATTAAAGGACCGAGACAACCATGGCATGATTTACACTGCAGAATTGAAGGGCCTGCCGCACATGATGTCCTCAAAACTTTTGAGCAATGCTGGCAGAAAGCTGTAAAATGGAAGCACATTGGGAGTCGTCTGCATCTATGGAACTCTATGCTAGTAAATGTTAAAAATAACCCATCGATACTTAGTGATTTATCTGGTTTTTCAGAAGATAACCCATCTGATTCTTGGCATGTTCAGGTTGGTTGGTTGTAACTCACACACAACATGTTATATCTTCTGCATTTATTCTTGGTTTTGAAATTTTAGTTGCTGATAACTTACTATCAGATATTTCGATCAATTGATTCTGGATCAATAAAAGGATTTCCAAATGTCGTTGAGGAAGCTAAGCAGATGGTATGTCTACTCAAATGGTTCATTATGCACGATTGTTTCGGTTTAGTGATTGAGTCAATTTTTTTTTAAAATTAAATGCTTCGGCTGATGTCTAACTTGTGTTTAAGCACTTGTGTGAGGAGTAGCCACTTACCAAATCTTTGTGATAATTGCCTTCTCCTTTAACCCAATATATTTCCCAGATTGTTTCCATGAAACTTATGTTGTACTTCTATGAATTTTCAGATTTTAATTCAATATCTTTTGGACCATGATTTTCTATATTTGCTGAGGAATGCGCTCTTGTTCTTGTTCTTATTCAACTTTTTGACTTCATATAAGAGTTTAAGTTTAGCTCTAGAGTTCCTTTGTTTAATTGACAAATGTTTGTATGTGCTCTTGCAGAATCTTGTTTGTGAGAAGAATCTTGTGATTGATAGAAGCATCCACACAGCATATGTAAATGCTATCAGATCTGCAAAGAAGTTCATATACATTGAAAACCAGTTCTTCCTCGGTTCTTCTTATGCTTGGGCATCTAATCAAAAAGCAGGTTTTAAGCAATTTTTGGTTCAAATCTAAGTTTTCTCAACCAGTTTTACTAAAGTTACTACTTCTTGAACTATTTAAAGATTAACCTTGCCATTTGTCAAGATCATGTTCATAGACTTGTCAAGATCCTTGTCATAGGCTGGCACATTTATGTCTAGACTTTGTTTAGAAACAGGAAACTGTTATTGAATTTACTTTGCCAAGAAAGTGATTCACTTGATAGATAGTCAGAAGCAATACTTTAGATTATACATATGATTTTTTTATTTGTACCAAACATAACGGTATCCCAAAAATAAAGAAAATATGCTTAATTCTACTTCATCTTTTTTCCCAGTAGTTATGCTTTATAGGGATGTGCAATTATATGTTCTTAATTTTAAGGTTAAAGAAATTTTTACTCTTGGATATTCCTTTTGGTCTCAATTTTAGCCTTTTGGGCTACATTTTTACTCTAGAAGTACCAATACAAGAGGGAATGCTTGTAAAATTTTACAATTTTTATACGAGTATTATGCTATGGAGGATTGAAAATATTGCAAGGGAAGATTAAGTCCAAACATCATAAACAAATTTTGTTATTTGGCATGATTCTTGACTATAAGTTGTTTAAAGAGCCCCAATTATTATTTGAGAAAATTTTGCTAAACTACATTGCAGTTTGCTTTTTTATCAATTCGGGGTTTGTGGTTTGAATTTTGGCATTTTAGGCCCTGTAGTCTAAACCATTTGCAAAAAAGTGGCAAAATGCTTAGCCCTATTAATACTTGTTGATATGGCATTAAAATAGACTTGAATGCACCTTTTTGACATTAATTACAAAGCATCCAATGATATTAGGGTTTGATTTGATTTTTTTTTGGGATAATTATGGATTACAATGTCTAGTAAGGAGCAGAAATGGTTTTTAAATAGTGTATGTTTTAAGGTGAATATCAGTCTCACGTTAGCAAATATTGACTGGGTTAAGCGTTTTGGCACATTTTTGTAAACAGTTTATACTACAGGGTACTAAAGTGCCAAAACTTAAACCACTAGTCCTGAACGAATAAAGTGGTAAGCTATAGTGTAGTTTAGTGAAATTTCCCCTTATTATCTTCTTTAGGTGTTTACAATAGTTCTAAAAGTTTGGACTGTCAAAAGAAGTAAAAAAAGTCTGAGATGGGACTAAATTGTGGCATTAAAAAATTAATTAAAACTTCTAAGTTTTAGATTATAGAGATCATTGTCAATAAAGAAAAATGTTATTTGAGAAAGAGTCAAGTTAGCGGTTGTTCCTAAAGTGGTGGAGCCTCAGACTTATATTTAGGTCTCTTACTTGGTGTTGGTGTGTTATGTGCAAAAAGCACTTATGAGGAAATAATTTTGGAATAGGTGCTGATAATCTTGTTCCAATGGAATTGGCCTTGAAGATTGCAAGCAAAATTAGAGTTGGGGAACGATTTGCTGTTTATGTCGTCATTCCAATGTGGCCTGAAGGGAACCCTTCTTCAGTTAGTGTGCAGCCAGTGCTTTTTTGGCAGGTATACAACTGCTTGAATTTGGCAATCTTATATATGTATGCTCTTCTGGCAGGTTATTGCTTGAATTTGATAATCTTATATACGCATGGAATTTATTAGCAAATATGGAGTATTGTTCTGTGTTTCTTATGCAATTTAAAAACTCAAAAACAATATTTTTTAAAGTTTTTTGCTTTTTCATTTTCACCATGTAATTTTTATGATTAATAAAATTGTTAATTTAAAATTATATCGTTTTTAATGCTCATAATGTAATGATTAATAAGTAATTACCAAAAATATTTAAAGTAAGAAATTAGATTTTTCATAAAAAATTCACCAAATCTATTTATTCGTAAACTATATAAATTTTTCACAAAACATTGGGAGACATTGTTGTAATTATATAATTTTAACTAGGAGCACTCAGTGAAATTTTTTGTACCATGGTTTTTGAGTTACACAAATCTCATCAAGTTGTGTTGTACTTGGATATTCTTTTGTGTTGTACTCCCACTTTATTTGCAAATCAAACAAAGGGAAAAATTTCGTGTTACGCTAAACATCAAAATTTCACATATCAAACACACCCAATAACTCATAAAGCATAAATTTCTTTAAATTATTATTTTATAATACTACTCATATATTGCACCACCAAAATGTTTCCTACTTGAATAGCCAGAGATGACAGAGGTTATTAAATGCCTTAAGGGAAGTTTAGTTGTTTTTGCACTTATAAACATGGTGCATGGTCATGTTTTCTATGGAGTACCAATTGTTTAGTCACCCTTAGTCCTAGATGTTTAGATATACGGCATAATTGGACATTTTGAAGAAAGTAAGATAAGCCTTTTATGTTATTATTCCTTTTATCACTTCCTCCATATTTGTAGCATACAATGTGAAACGAAATATTTTATATAAGGAGAAAGTCTGCAATTGAAGCCATAGTTGATGAAAGGGAGAAACCTGTATGTGTGTTTCTTTCCTGAATAGATGGAATGCTTGTCTGAGAATGTGAAATTAAACTTTGATGCTCTTCTAGATGATGTGAATCTCCTAGCAGTAGGCATATGATCGGTTGTAGGATTTAACTTTTAATTTGAAACATGAATATTATGCAAGGCAAAGTCAAAGACACAATCTTGACAAGACTAGATGTTGCTGATAGATAATACTTCCATTGGATGGTTATTTTAAGCTGTTAATACAACAACACAAAAGGTTTTATACTTTCTCAAATACAACAAATTTTTTGTATTGTCCATTGAAATGCTTGTTAGATCACGGGTTTATTCACATAGTTTGTACTATATTTAGCGATAGGCAGTAAACATATGTGGCTGCATAGTAACTTACGCAACTGAATTATACAAATAAACTTATTTCACTTGCTTCTACATAGGGTCAGCTATTGTGTTGGTATTTATTTATACCTTTCATTGTGTACTTAAAAGCTAATGTTGGGTATATGTTCAATATCTGTTGATTAATATATTGCTGTGAATATGTTTATGACTTTTATGATGAGAAATCATAGAAAGGACTATTTTAATTGTCAAACTCAATAATTATTTTCTCTAGATTTGAATTCTCTTATGCAATAGCTGTATTTTTTTAGTTTATTAGATTATTTGATTGCACATGCGTGTACATGCACACACACATGCTATTAATTTTGTAAAATTTTGTTTGAGAGCAGAAAAATATTCTCCTATATTAACTTTGGCATGAAACTGATTTTGAACATTCAAAAAGAATTTGAGTATAATAGCAAACCTATCTTTCTTGGCACTAAGCTGGAATCATCTCATATGAGAAGAACCATCAATAAATGTAAATACCCTTTAAGCCACTTTGAAATAGACAAACATGTCAACACTCCACAGGTCATGTAAACTACTTTTGCAACATTTATTGACGTAAGGTGAAAAAACTGTTCTATTATATTTATTGGTTTACATGGCTTTGAAATGTTTCTTCAATACCGAGGCCATGTAAAAAAAAATTACTTAAAACTTAAAATAGATGAGTTGGGTGGGCCACTTTTAATGCCACCTTATTAATGACATTTTCTTTTCACTCACGAAGGCAGTAAAATAATGGCTGTTATAAGTTAAATGGCATAGTTCTGTGTTGCCCTTCTTAGAGCTTTGGCTGCATTTAAGCTTGAACTTGCACATATCTTATCTCTATGAAGGTTGTAACTTTTCTACCGCTTCTAGCAAATTTGAGATACATCTGCCAACAACAAATTAGGTGAAAAAAATTATGAGCTGAAATCATGAGCGAGTACTTTTTAATAGTGGTTCTTCATTATTGACCTTGAATTGAATTTTAGATGATTATCATCCGATTTGAGACTAATGGAAAACACTTGTTGAGAACCTGCTTAGAATCACTTGTGAGAGGGCAATATCACTTAGTTCAACGAATTTTATTGCAATAAGACTGGAATTTAAATGAAGGCATGCCTTATTTTTCAACTGATAGTCTAGTATGATGGATATGAAAAATATGAATTGTTTTTTAAGTGAGACTCTTAGGGATTCTTGGTTGACGGATAAGAGCGTGGAGTTGAGGAAATCTTTTTCATATATTGGGTTTTGAGAAAAATTTTCATTTGAATTGACCCAAGTTCAACTTAATTAATACTAATGAAAATTAAATATTTTAAGATAAAAAAATTTACTTTTCTGAATAATAATGCATCCTTATTAATATTAACAATTTTTTCAAATTAATTATTAAATGCATTTATTTAAATATTAAAAATCTATAAACATGGTTTATAAGACATCACAAGATGTTTGATTGGAGCGATAAGCATGAATACTGCCATCTCCTCAACCAAACATGGTTATGTGCGGATGCTGAAAATTAAAGGACTTAATTTATGAGTTGATAGAGGATAACGACTATTGTGGAATTAAGAATTTTCTTTAAGAAATACTAATCATTTGTACTCTAGATGAAGTGCCTTCAAAGGTAGAAAATTCTACTTAATTAATGTAAAACAAATTGAAAGAACTTTATATGGATGGCCATTCTGAAGGAAAGATGTTTGGTAGGTTTGTTTATTTTTTTGCACTTATGGCTGCATTTTTATGTGTATGTGGGTGGGTGATTTTTCGTTTATCGCAAAATTTTCAAAAGCCTTATTTGCTTATCTTAAATCTTAGAGTTCTTGTGCTTTTATGTCAGTTAGTGCAGTCCAGATGGAATACTGATGCCAGTCTCATAAAATGCCTTAAACAGAGTTGGATGGCAGCTTGCTGGTTTTGCTTTTAATAACTAAATTACGAATGATTGAGATCTGCTTGGTTCTTCTACAAATAAATTATGATAGGTATTCAATGTTGATGTAGATATACGAGTAACATGTCACAGTATACTATGTTATTTTTTTTTTATTAAGGGAGCTGCCATGTGCAAAGACAAATCTTGAATTTGTGGTGCAGTACTTATCCTTGCACAACATTAACATGTATGAAAACCAAAATCTAAGTTATTTGTCAGTAGATTAATGATCTTATTGCGGGGTTTATATTTGAAGCTACCTGTCTGAGTGAGTTGTTGGAGTCAATAATTTTTTGAAATTCTAAATAACTAAATCCTTTTTGTCTTTCATGTTGGATTCCAATTTGCCTTAGGTTGATCTTATTTGACTTTTCAATGCTTAAGCTTTGAATTTATGTTATTTGGATATTAACTTGCATCACTTGTAACACATTTCCATCTGACTTTCAGGCCCAAACAATACAGATGATGTATGAAATCATTGGGCGGGAGCTCAAATCCAAGGGGCTTAAAGATGCACACCCCCAACAGTATCTTAATTTTTATTGTCTTGTCAATCGAGAATTATTACCTAAGGATAGCTCTCAACCAACTCAAGAGGTAATTTCTAGTGAACTGTGTGATGATTGGCTTGTTGATAATTCTATTGGCTGCCATCATCAATTGTTGATATATTTGTTTCGTAATAATCCTTGCAAATGCAGTATTAGTCGTCTTCTTTCTGTTTGTAGGTATTCCATAAGAATAAAGTCAAGTAACAGCCTTTCTAGAATTATTGCACATTTTGCAAGGATTGGGCAAAACCACGCCATATTTGATGCAGGTGAAGGGCTATTTAATTAGCCAAAAATATGGGCAAAGATGATTCTATTCAGGCTGTCTTGTTGCTTCAATCTAGTGGACAATTCAATATTTTTGGGGCTATTGACTTTTGGGACATCAATGTTTCCAAATAATTCATGTTGTCATTATTGACCCATTTATAATTTTTTGATGGTTATTTAGTTGTGAAGGATGAGATATTGAAAACTGTAGAAAACATTGATAGCTTGTTCTAATCTCCTATGAAGACTTCAGAAACTATATCATGAAGCCTACAAATCAACTAGTTAAAGGATAAGGATAATATAGAACCAACTAGAACTAAGGTAAGGTAATTTAAACCTAAATAAGTAAATGCTAACATGCCCTCTCAAGTTGGGGCATGATGCTACCTGTAATGGCTAACTTGCACAGTAGAGCACTAAGTAGATAACATTTGAATCAGTGAAGTAAGAAGGTAACAGTTGAATCAGTGAAAAAGACATATATGATTTATTAAAGCAGATAGCACCTGAATAGACAGAGTAGATAGTACTAGGATAAACGAAGTTGATAGTATTGGTTGGATGAGGATTGATCTTCATAAAATCTTCTAAGAAAATGTCATTAAGTAATACATAATTTGTTTTTGTTCAAAACTTTCTTGTTGCAAGTGCTTTAGAACTTGAATAATTTGATAGGGATGATTTTTTTGTAAGATACCATGTAAACTTGGATATTATTAGTTTGGATGGCAGCTCATATATTGTTGGTGACAGTATATTGTTGAAGTGAGACTTGTCTTCATTGCTATTAGCTTAAGCTTTTGGTTTGGATTGAACCTGTGTTTTTTTAGTTAGCATCTAACATGGGATTAGAGCTTGTTAATTAGTGTGTGCCACATGGCAAGTCTAGAATGCTACTATATATGAAAAAATATATGAAGAAAAAAGAAAAAGAAAGAAAAGTGGTTTTGGTGGTTTGGTCGTTCTTCCTTTTAGCTTAAGCTCCCATGTAATGTGCATTCGGTCTGCATCTAACAGTGTTCACTTCTAGTTCATGAAAAATCACCATAGGATATGCAGTATTTAAAATATTTGCCTTATACCAAACACATCTTTCTTTTATAATTTGCTAAGGTGATGGCATCATAGCTTACATTACCATGATATATGATGTTAATAAAGGGCATGCATTGTTATATTAAAAAAAACCAAAATCTATAAAATTTAAACAGAGATGGGTGACCCTAGTGTGATGAATAATATCAAATATGGTCATGTTGGATAGGTAGCTAAATGTGTCCTATACCTTTTAAACTCATGATTCCTAGTTTAAGTTGGCTAAAAAAAATTTCAAGTTTAAGTTAGGATTTTGGTTCTCAAACTACAATTCAAGGTTATTTATCTTCTGTAAATAGTTTTATTGAAGTTGGGCTAAACCTTGTATAAGTCAAGTTGTAGTTCTCTGCTACACATTAGATTCACATGCCAATATTCACTGAAATGCTTGTGCTTATTGTTGACCGTTGACAGATATAAAGCTTTCATTTGGACTGCTAAAGAGAAGTCTCATATTTAATTACATCCTCTAAATGCTATTTTTGTGTTAGAAAAACTGATTTCTTATGCTTTACAAACTTACAAGCCTAGATAAGACAAAATATGAACTAACAATATTCGACAGGTGACATTGTAACTAAGGATATTGATAAGTATAATATGAAATCAAACTAAACTAACAATATTAAAAGTGTTTCTATATTTTAGCTGCACTTAATATATTTTTATGTGGGTGATTTTTTTTTTTTTGGCTCGGACTGGAAAATATGCTATTTCTTTTGGCCATCTGATTATAACTTTGAACCAAGATAACTAAAACTCTCTGAATGTGTGTAATACATGCATCACTTCTAAATCCACACAAATCATTCTACAAATTTATGTTTTCCTTTGTGATTAATGATTGTATTTAAAACTCTGAATGTGTGTAATACATGCATCACTTCTAAATCCACACAAATCATCCACAAATTTATGTTCTCCTTTACGATTAATGATTGTATTAATTCATTTTGGTATATTTGTTTTCAGACATCATCTCAAAAATTTCGGCGGTTCATGATTTATGTTCACTCAAAGGGTATGATAGTTGATGATGAATATGTAATCTTAGGGTCTGCCAACATCAACCAAAGATCGTTAGATGGCTCCAGGGATACTGAAATAGCAATGGGTGCTTATCAACCATATCATACATGGGCTCACGAAAGGCAGCATCCACATGGTCAGGTTAGAGAAAGTCACATTCTATTAAGATCTTTTTGGACTTTTGGTTTTTGATCCTCGTTATGCAACTGCAAGTATTTGTTAGTTTCAGTCCTACTACATAATGTCGTCAGGAAAAATGTTTCTGGAGGATTCTTTATGATTAATGTTCTCATGACTATTTTAAATGTTGTTATATTCAAGAAGTCTAAAGCGTAGTGCATATTTACTTCCTGTTGATTTGTTTAGTCTAACACTATGAATTATCTTTTCTGAAATCTATGTTGTACAGAATTGTGTAGCTGATATTCATAACCACCGAGTACAAGAAGAATGGCTCTGTTGAGTCTGGTTTGTGTCATTTCTTTGATCAGTGTTTTGAATTAGAGTTGCCTTGGAATCACATGTAACTTGGTGTTCATTTAGTTAGCTTTACTAAAAGGAAAATACTATATGCTTCCTCTAGGGAAACTTGTGATGTTTGGACAGCTTTATTTTCTGTGGTGTTAGTCAAATTTGATGAATTATATAATTGCATTTATTGCTTGCTACAGTGGTTGATAACATCTTTTGCAGTTTTGTGGCTACCTGTGACACCTGTTTATTGACTAGATAACACATTATTAAGTATGAGCGTACTTCTGGTACCCTTTAAATTTCCTTTTAAGTGATTTTGCAAATTTCACTTTGTCACTCCCTCCAAAGCAATATTGGCAGTAACCTAAACTTACAAAAGATAATTTCCAACTTTGTGACTATCTTTGTTTACCAAGTCTTTGAATAAGAACTCATAAAATGTTTTGTTACTGTCTTGGAGCATCATTGGAAGGCTTAGAACTGCTGTCACTAATAGATTTGTGTTACAGGTATACAGGTACAGGAAGTCACTCTGGACTGAGCATCTTGGGGAACTTGATCATAGGTTCGAGGAACCTGAGGAGTTGGAATGTGTAAAATCTGTGAATTCAATAGCTGATGAAAACTGGGCATTATACACTGTTAATGAAGTTGTTCAATTGAAGTCACACATTGTGAAGTACCCAATTTTGGTGAAGGCTAATGGTGAGGTTGAACCTCTTCCTGGCTGGGACGTATTCCCTGATGTTTGTGGCACAGTTCTACAGCATCCTTCCTCCTTTTCTACTTCCCTTCCTTTCGATTTAACAACGTAATGCATCATTGATATAATGCATGAACATGCTCTCACCCAGATTTATTTCGCTCGCTGATTGTGATTTACTAGTGTTCTCAATGCGGTTGTACAAAATGTGATTTGATTATTGAAGTCTTGAACGTTATCGGAGTGGATTCGTGCGGATTTTATTGTAATTTGTGGAGGCTTATGTTGGATTTGTAATGCAAACCAAGCTCATATATCTGAATCAATTTCAGAAAATGGTGGTGCCACTCTGATGAAATGCATTTGCTCGTTTTTTGTTTCAGAATGAGAAGGTGCCATGAAGTGTAGCTTGTATTCCTGTGCAGCATTCGGTGTGTCTGATCATGGACTGAAATCACACAAATTGTATGATAAGGTATGTCTATACTCATTTATTTATTTTTACTATTTTGAAGAATTTTTTTTGTTCTATTTTATCTTTTGCTACTGAAATTGAAGCAATGCACAGCCCATTTGCTGTTCATATGTTTGTCTCTAGATATAACAAATCTGATTGTTTCATTTTCTGCAACTTTTGTTTAATGGTTATCAGAGTTCATAGTGCAGGAAAATAAAAAGCACATCTGAAAATCTGATGTTATTCTATTGTTCAAAATGCTCAAGCTAATAAAAACATTGGCAATGTGTTTTGTGAATTTTCTTGCTCTTTTTCTCACCATTTTCTCAGAGCATGTTGGGACTTTTTTAAGTTCAATAAATTGCTTTATATTCCTTCAGGGTCACATTTTTTTATTTTGAATTACTTCTTTTTCTTGTATGTGACTTTCCGTATTTTTCTTTTTATTTATTTTTCACTTTTTGTTTTTTTAGAGAGAACTGTAGATAAGCCGTCAGGAGATTCACCATGTTGAGATATTATAATTTTAATTTTTTCAATTTATATATATATACACTTGTTCTGCTCCGGGCTAATTGAAAATATTTTTTAAATGACTTTTATACCCTCACCTTTGAATGCTTCAACCTCAATGTATTGCAAACATATGTGGTAAGGGAAATGGGGCCCAGAAAACGTGAGGGTATATGTGTCATTTTGAAGTTGTCGTTGAGTAGAAGGGTATATATGTAAATAGCGTGGTCTGTGGGGCCATACCTTCAATGTGATATTTTGGATATCATCCTTCCGTCCGCTTGTATAGACGGAAATCTTTGTTGTGTTGTGCTTGTGGCCATAATGGTCCATGTGTTTCTTTAAATATTTATGAAAATAAATTTATATTTTAAGGCATAAAAATTTTAAAATTGGTAATTTAAATACTAAAATGTTTTTGTTTTATAAATTATTTTATTTGTTTTATTTTTAACAATATGTACAAGTCAATCACACACACATTCTATTACATCTCAATCATACATTCTATTCAATCATGCCTTTTATTACATCTCAATTATGTATCAAGAGAAAATTAAATTTTTGAGTTTTTATATGGGGGTGTTAAAATTTTTTACTGTTTATTTATTATGGCAGTGATTATTAAGCCACTAAATTATTTAGTATATATTTAATACATGATAATTCTACAAATATGTATTAATTAATCGTTGGATCAAAATCCAACGGTTGTCTAACATTCAACTGTTACCGTTGATCTTTTCTATAGTAAATAATTTAAAAAAAGTTAAAGTGAATCCTTGAGTGACCTCAAAGCAATTCTTTTATAACAAATATTTATATGGAAAAAGGAAATCCATCTAGTTTTCAAATCATGAAGACTTTTTACCTTTTTTTTTTTTTTTTTTATAAGAAATCATGAAGACTTTGATGATGTGTCCCAATCAATATGCATTGTTTAAAGTTAGATTTCCCTAACATTTTTGGGTGTTGTTTTCAATCACATCGCTGTCTCTTCTAGCCACTATTAGCTTAAACCAAGAGTCATGGGGCCCCACCACCAATGAAACATTGGGTCCCATCAGAAAAGATATGGGCCACACATTTATTTATTTTTTAATATAAAGTGAATATGCACATTATACACCGCCATAAAATTAATGTATCGTATGAACTGAAATTTAAATTTATTTTTTTAATTATAAAATAGAATTTTTTTTATATAAGAGATTCAATATAAATAAATTAAGAAATTTTTTTATTGCTGTTTTTAATTTTTTTTTAAAAAAAATAAAACTCTATTTAAAACTTTATATGAGAAAAAAAGCTTTGAATTATTGAGTATGGTAGAATATACATAAAAAAGAATAAATTTATTATTATTATTATTATTATTATTATTATTATTATTTTGAAGGATGAATCACAGATTTTGTTCAACCACCGTGCTAATTATTATTATCATTTCAAGCAGAATTGTTTTTCATTTATTTTTGTAAATAATTTTAGTAGTCAAAATCATCACTATAGAAATAAATAAACCTCTACGGCTGACAATAAACAATTAAGTAACATAATAAACACAAAAAAAAAAAATCTAAATTCTTTGGAATTGTCCTTTAATGCTTTTGTGCTGCTTTCAAAACATGTTTCATACTTTTTTTTCCTTCTTTTTTGTTTTTTAATTTTCTCTTTTCTGCTTATTCTGTACTTGTGTAATCTGTTTTTCCCATTGTGAAGTATTCTCTTATTGGATATTATATAAATAACAACTAAGCAAGCAATAAAACTTTTACACCAAGTAATTAATCTACACTGCCATTAGCTTTTCTTAGAGACTTGAAAACTAGAAAATCATATATTATAAAATGAAAAACATAAATTTAAAAATAAAGAGAAAATTAAGTGAGATTAAAAGGTGATAAAAGAATGTCCTAATACCTCTAGGATTAGTTTAAGGGATAGAGATTTGGTTTCTGTGTTTTCCAATTAGAATTTTGTATATGAAAAGCTAGTCCAACAATTAAAACTTTTAATTATATTTAAAAAACCAAAAGTTTGATTATTTCCAAATATAAATAGGTGTTGTTTGGCTGTTTGTCCACCTTATTATAAAAATAATAATAATAAAAGAACTATAACAAATTTAATTGATAGAAGATTATTAATGACTCTTTTGTTTGTTGACACAAAGATTTTTAAATAATTTTTTTTTTTTTTTGATAAAGTGAATGAACCATAACGATTAAAAAAACACTTACAAAAATATCAGACAAGCACACAACAACAAAATAAAGACGACAACAACATCGAGCCAACAAAATACAAAAAAAAACCCAGTAGGTGTGGGAGCAGATGGATATAAGACAACAACAACAGAAAAACCCAGGGAGACAACCCACTGGAGGAGAGAGAGAGCTCTGCCTCAGGGTGGTCTGAAAAAACTGTTATCAACTATATCTCGCCCGGTGATGTAGGATGTTCAGGAGGGGCACTATAATCTGCTGCCCTATAAGTGAGGAACTCCAAGCTACGCTTGACCTTCGAAATCGGCTCCTCTAGCTTAAGCCTCTTTGTGTCAGGAGCTGCATTTATCCACAATAGAATCATATGGTCAATTTTCAAAATAATAGAATCTGATGAGAGAAAAGTATTTGAAAAAATACGAGCATTTCTCTCGATCCATGTGTTCCAAGTAATAGCTCTCATCAGTAAATCCCAAAAAGAGAGAAGATTTTTCCTTATGTTTGATATCCATGTTCCCCACATGTCGCTCTCATCAAGTAAATAAGTTGTTTGTTTCATAAAAACTTGGAACTCAAATCTCAAATTTATATAAAATAAAAATACATGGACTTATTAAGTTTCAATGTATTTGTGCATTTTAGTTAAAAAAATTGTTCGAAGATTTCCATTGTCTTAGCGATGAATCCTCTCTCTCTCTCTCTCTCTCTCTCTCTCTATATATATATATATATATATATATATATATATATATTAAAAAAATATTGTTTTAGAGGGTCACATGAGATCTGATTTATGTGATGCTGGCATGAACATGAACTCTACACTAGTGACACGTGGCATCTCATTCCTTTCTTTATATCCATACCGCCTACGATAACAAGACTTGACTTTCAATCCAAACTATATCCTATACAATATTTTATTTATTTATTTATTTCTTTCTTTACATTATTTAAATTATTTTTTGATTAACTAAAGTGTGAAGAACTCTGTTTGGTGTTTATTTTGTTGATTAATTTAATTGTATCTTATTTTTAGATCCCTTAAAAGACAACTTCTGCCGTTATTCAACCCTAATCACGTGATCTCTCTTCTGATGTACTTCACAACTTGCCCCCTGAAAATTATTCAAATTAGTTATTATTATTAATGGTTTATCTCAATTAATTTAAAAAACTTGCGAAATAATTTAAATTATTTCTTATGTTTCTAAAATTTTTCTTTTGCTATATATACCATAAAAAATAGGCAATTACTGTATAAAAATAAACTGATTTTTAATCTTCTTATATTTATTTTAATTATTATTTGTTTTGTTCATGTATTTTTTTTAACCAGTGGCCAACTAGCATGGATCAAAAGTTAATGGAAATGAAAATAGGGATTTAAACTTAATTACGAGAAAAAACCCAAGATTTTTTCTAAGAAATAAATTTAGTATTGTTTGAGGACCTAAATGAAAAAAAGGCTTTCACAATAAAGATAACCCCGCCAACAACCTCCCTCGTTTTCATTCCCAGGCGAAGAACCCAAAACCCTCCTCTTCTTCTTCTCCTCTCTCTCTCTCTCTCTCTCTCTCTATGGATTCCTCTCATGGACCCTCATCTGAGCCCATGGCGGACCAAGCCATAGATGCGGCCGGCGGAGGCGACTCCGGCGACCCTGTGCTCCTCCATGGTGACCTCGAGCTCTGGATCATCGAAGCCCGTAGTCTCCCCAATATGGACGTGTTCTCCGAGCGCTTCCGCCGCTGCTTCGCCCCCTGCCACTCCCTCCTCTCTACTGCGGCTCGTTCCATATCCGACCCCCAGAAGCAGCAGCAGCAGCACCACCACCACCGCAAGATCATTACTAGTGACCCGTACGTCAAGGTCTCCATCGCTGGCGCCACCGTTGCCCGCACTCGCGTCATCTCCAACTCCCAGGATCCCCGGTGGGATGAGCATTTCACGATTCCTCTCGCTCACTCCGCGCGTTTCATCGTGTTCCAGGCCAAGGACAACGATACTTTCGGCGCCCAGGTCATCGGTGCCGTCAAGGTCCCTACTGGCCTAGTCTCTTCCGGCGATGTTATTGAAAGTTGGTTCCGGGTTATCGGTTCCAGTGGGGAGCCGCCGAAGCCTGACTCTGCTCTTCATCTCAAGATGCAATTCTTCCCCGTTGAATCAAATCCTTTGTACAGGAATGGTGTGGCTGGAGATCCTGAGAAGAAAGGTATTAGAGGTACCTACTTCCCTCTTAGGAAAGGGTGCTCATTGAAGCTCTATCAGGACGCCCATGTTCGGGATGGGGAATTGCCTCCTATTGAGCTGGAAAATAGGGCGGTTTATGAGCAAGGGAAATGCTGGGAAGATATATGCAATGCTATCTTGGAGGCGCATCATTTGATTTATATTGTGGGCTGGTCAGTGTTTACAGAGGTGAGGCTAGCGAGGGAGCCTCCCCGGGATCCGTCATCGCCTGAGAGTTACACACTGGGTGACCTACTGAAGTACAAGTCACAGGAGGGGGTTCGGGTGTGCTTGCTAGTTTGGGATGATAAGACTTCCCATGACAAGCTCTGCTTCAAGACGGTAATTGAATTCAGCTTTTTTTGGCACCTTTCATTCCCATATTTTATACTTCAGTCTAGGATTGGGTATGATAGGTAAGCTTGCTTAATGTTTGACACCTCCGTTCAGAATTACTTGTCCCATGGTTAGCACGCTTTACAAAATCTATAATTGCACTTGTAATTGTCTGTTGTACAGGCAGGATTGATGCAAACTCACGATGAGGAAACAAGGAAATTTTTCAAGCATTCATCTGTTATTTGTGTTCTGTCGCCTCGATATGGTAGCAGTAAGCTCAGCATTTTCAAGCAACAGGCACGCATGATGTCAATATTAATTCAATCTTTTCATTTGAATGATTGTTGCAAGATGCAATACATTTAGCTGTATGCATTTGTATCATAGTAACTGCATGAACCACTGTCTTGTGATTTTTTAAATATCAAGGGTTAATCTATAAGCTAGTTGGCTGTCATAGGCAAAATTTCAATCATTAAGTTTATAAACCTATAGAGGCATTAAATATAAGTAGGTCCACTTAAAATGCAATTCCATTTGTGATTTCTTGGTTTCAATCTACATTGTGAGGGTGAATGGGAACAAGAGGTAACAACTAGTTTTGTGTAGAGAGTTGCTTTAATTTGTCCATGACTGTTTCAAATGGGGGAATTTGAGAGTGTTGCCATTCTGAATGGGCTTGATGTTCAAATGAAATTGTTCTCTTTGGATCATTTTATTCATGTGATACATTCAACTCAAGCAAGCAGGGCTGGTTTCATAATCTGCAGTACAGTTGCTAGAAGATGCCGAAGTTGTAGTCTGAACTCTGAAGCAACACATGTACATTGGGATTTGCATCATCAAGTTGTCTTCTAGGTTGATAGTCTTTTGCCATGATATTATGTTTGAAGTTTTGATGACCAGGTTGGGATCTTATTTAGAAATTTTGTATAAAACCTAGTGTTATTTGATCCTATAATATTGATTCCATGTTGTGTTGAGGTATTACCATCTAATACATATCTGCTTAACTTTTACCCATGGCACCGGTTATTGACAAAAGGCATTCATGTGATGCAACAGCCTGTGAAGATTATCAATACAATTTAAATATCCCTTTTAATGTATTGGCTAGAGGGATGGATGTAAAAGACTAGTTTGAATGTTCGAACATCTTCAATGATGGTATTGGTTGAATATTATTAATTACTATTTTTTAGTAATGGAAATTTTCTATTAGTTCTGATTTTTGTTCACATACTTACACAGTTTGTATGAAAGATGTGCAATGGAGAAATAGTTTGTGTTGTGTTTGATTAGTTTGTCAAGCTGTCCAATGGAATAATAAGTTCTTGTACTTGATTTCTGGTGTAAATTCTGCAGTTAAATGTGAAACCTATATTTCTGTCTCTCTGGGCGGAGCATACAGTAGTTGCAATCTTAGGATTCTTTGTTTTAATGGGGGAAAAAATTTCTAGATCTTATTGTATCATTGTCCAGGTTGTGGGGAATCTCTTCACTCATCATCAAAAATGTGTTTTAGTTGATACTCAAGCTTCTCGAAACAAGAGGAAGATTACTGCTTTCATTGGAGGTCTTGATCTTTGTGATGGTCGCTATGATACTCCTCAGCATAGAATTTTTAGTGACCTTGACACTGTATTTGCAAATGATTTCCACAATCCCACGTTTGCTGTGAGTTAAAATTCTTGCACCTAAACGTCCTATTTTTTCAATTCCACTGGTATGCATTAATTATATTAACATTGCAGTGCAATGGAACTTTTCCTATCTATTTATATGGTTTTTAAATCAATGAAGATATATTTTTAGGAGAAATATGGAAATTGCTTGTATGTTGTTTCTAGGGTTAATGTAGTTCATGGACTGAACAGTTTTTCCCTTTTGTTATATCAATTGAATTTTGTTCGTGAGATTGAATTATGCAGAATCTGTGATATGATCAAAACTCAGTTTCCCAAAATGCCTAGAAGAAAGCGATTTGGAGAGAAGCCCAATTCTTACACCCGTTTCTTCATTTCCTTCTAATTTTCTTAATTTGAGTCTTTTCAGGTTATTGGATATTGTATTATAGCTGTGCAAGATTGACAATGTTATGGTTTAAGATCAGTCCTTGACATTAACAAGATGCAACAAAGAGCCTTGAAAGTGAGACTAGTCTGATCTAAGTCACTACAATCCATTCAGAAGTTGATTTTGGAAGATATAACACATAATGCATTGATTCAAAAACAAAATAAGATAGTGTAAAATTTAAATCTGAATTAATTTGGCATCACTCTAAATTAAATCTGTAATTTGATCTAAAGTGTGCTTTTTTCCATTTAACTGCTTGATGTGCTCTAGTTTCTCATCAGTTCTAATACAAGTTCTTGACTATATATGCATATGTGTTCAAAGTCATACAAAATTTTATTTCACGTTTCCTCATTGTTAGCATTTATGTTTTGATGCTTATGTGCAGTCAGCCACTAAAGGACCAAGACAACCATGGCATGATTTACACAGCAAAATTGAAGGGCCTGCTGCATATGATGTCCTTAAAAATTTTGAACAGCGTTGGCGAAAAGCAACAAAGTGGAAAGAATTTGGAAAACGTTTTAGAAAAGTATCTCGGTGGAGTGATGATGCACTAATAAAACTGGAACGTATCTCTTGGATACTCAGTCCGTCACCTACTGTTCCAGATGATAGTCACAGTCTTTGGGTTTCAGAGGAAGAGGATTCAAGTACCTGGCATGTGCAGGTTTGATAATTGTAACTTGCATTATGTAAATGATCTTCTTCTTGTATTTTTAGTGGCTTTTAATTGTGCTTTTTAGGTACTCCGTTCAATTGATTCTGGATCTGTAAAAGGATTTCCTAAAACTGTTCAAGATGCTGAGAAGAAGGTATGCTTTGTCCCTATGGTTTCTGAATTATGATTGATGGTTTATTTACTAAATAAAGGTTTAGGTAGTGTAAGAAGGATAGATTTTTAAGTTGTCATTCACTAATTTGTGGATGCACCCACTGTTATTCAATGATGAAGTCTCATATTCTAATTTGGTCATCAAATAAGTTTATGTTAATTACAATTTTTCCTTAGTCACTGCATACATGCAGGTTCTTATTTAGTTTCTCTGCCACATGTAACAGTTCACTTTTAGTTATAGATTTTTCTTGGTTTGATGGTTGTTTTATGTCTGCTATTACAGAATCTGGTTTGTGGAAAAAATATTGTAATTGACAAGAGCATCCACACAGCATATGTGAAGGCTATAAGATCCGCACAGAACTTCATATACATTGAAAACCAGTATTTCATTGGTTCCTCTTTTGCTTGGCCATCTTACAAAAATGCAGGTTTGGGACAGTTTTTATACCCAACTGTTTATAATGCTCCTTTCACATGAATGCTTATTCCTTGTGATTGAAGTATACAGGTGTTTAGCTTTTCTTTGCTTAAAATCGAGTTTATGATACAATTCATGATGTTTGCAAAGGGGTTGACTTAATAATTCCCCCTATCTACAAGGATGAAATTTATCCAGTGGTGTTGATAATTAGGTGGCAGAAGGTGTGGAGATTTTGTAGATGGAGGCAGCATTGACATATATAACACCCTATATATATAATCATAATACTCTATTGTAAAATATAATGTTGGTTTTTGGTTGAGGATGGGGACAGGATTCGAGGGACTCTTTTTTGAACTGTTTTGGTGGGAAAACATTTTTTTTATAATTAACTGAACTTTGACTTAATTAATACTAATCAAAATATGTTTTTGGAGATTAAAATTATTATTTTCTATTAATGTTAAAATTTTACTTATGTAATTTCATTAAAAAAAATACTAAATATATAATTTTAATTAAATGCTGAATAAAAGTTGCGGGAATAACCCTGAATCCTGTTTTTAGGTAGTTGATTGGGGGATTTAATGAATCTTGTATCTGATAAAAATTTCATAGATCAAATATAAAATCGAATCCTGTATGTAAATTAAAATGGTTCATTGATAATAGTTAGGTATATAATAAGAAAGATATGTGTTTCTTTGTTTATTTTTTTGTCATGATATAGTTGTTCTATTAAACTTCTGTAATCTATGTTTTCTATTGCTAGCTGTAATCTCTAGATTGTGAGCACTGTATCTGAGTGGTAATCTAGACAGTGATTATTTTAGAAATATATATAGAATACTAGAGAACTTTGTTTATGAACCTTAAGATAATATTGGAGAAACTAATTTATAAAAATTGTCAAACATAGTCAAAAAAACATAATACGTTTTGTAAACCAAAAAAAATATATATATTTTTCAATCATTGGACAGAACTCCTAAGGGTTGTTTGGATACGGAATAAAGGGGGATTGGACCAAGGCATTAATGAGATTAAAGGCTCTCCTTATTCTGTTCAACGTCTGAATAGAGGAGAGGATTAAAGATGTGGTGTTTGGGAAAAGAATGGGAGGGAGGATTTTATTAATGATAATTAGTACTTATGTTTGATGTTTAATGTACATGTGTTATGCAGACATGCATATACATAAATACTTGCGTACAGATACCTATATGATTACATACACATGCGTGCATGAGTGCATGTTCACACAGACAAGTGTATGAATATATTTAAATTAATATATGTATTACACATGTATAAATGTATATGCATAAATACATACCTAGAGATACATATACAATATAGATCTACATATACATACACAAACATGTGTGTATACATCTACACAAACATATATATATATATATATTGGGAAATTAAGTATATCTGTTGATAAGTATTATTTAAATTGTATTTATTAATTTTCATAATCGCATATAATCAACAATAAAAATTTAAGAAAACGAAGCAAAGGACAAATAAGATAAGGCTGGGGTACAGTTGTAATTTTAATTGTAACCTTAATCTGGAATAAGCTACTGTTGGGGTGTGGTAAGAGTGGCTTAATTGGGTTTAAGACCCCTTATACCACATAGGGAAGATCAAGAGGTTTTGAGTTGTCTGGAAAAAATTTGAGGAATAAGAACAAATGGTTTAGTCCACCGTTATTCCCATCTAAAACCCCCTAGAGACTTGGGCCCTATTTGGTTACACTTACCAAAAAATATGTGGTTTTTTTAGTGCTTCTACGAGAAGCACCAAGTTTCTGGCTTCTAAAAAAGCACAATACTGTTTTATTTTATATAAATAAGAATTTTTGGGGAAAAAGATCCATGTGTATGGATGTTTTTCCAAAGTGATTATTTTGCAAGTATTGTGTATTCAACCACATTCAACTCTGAGACTTATACAAGATTTATGGAAGAATAGATAAATTGAAGACTTACAAATTATCAAACTAACTAATAAAATAAGGATTATGATGAAACTAGTATGAAATCAAACTAGAAGTAGAACTATGATAAGATCAACTAAATTGAGATGAGCATATGCTAGCAAGTTTCAAATCTTGAAAGTAGGTGTTGATTGACTCTCATTTATTACTGCCCACATCCTCACTAAATTTGTATTTCTTCAATACTTTCTGGTTCAAGCTTGAATGTTGAGTAAGCAGTTGTACTCTTCCTTCAACCATTACAGCCATCAAAATTTTGCATTGGTTTATGTCGTAAACTCTAATAGTTAACAGATATTTGGGCCTTTGAACTACCTGATTATTGCTATGTCATTTGCTTCTGTTGATACATGTTGCCATATAAGATGTATATGAGTGTTCTCCTTAATTGTTTTTTGTTTATGTTTTCTTAGATATTTAATAACAACTTGTTTGAGGTCCCATGTTTGACTTTTTTCTTTTTTTTTTTTTGTTGTGTTTTTGGCATTTTAAGTTCCTAGACATAGTTATGTTTAGCTCCTTATTAATATTTGTACACACATGATCTACGAGTATTATGTATGCACCTCTGAGTGTACGACTTTCTTAAACAGGTGCCGGTAATCTTGTTCCAATCGAATTGGCGCTTAAGATTGTGAGCAAAATTAGAGCCAGAGAGCGATTTGCTGTGTATATTGTCATACCAATGTGGCCTGAAGGTGTTCCTAGTGATTCTTCTGTGCAAGAAATTCTTTTCTGGCAGGTAGTACTGCTGCCTGAATTTAAGAGTATATGTTTGTTGGTGACAACTTTCATGTGTTTCCATAAGGGTAGGGTAGTTCTATGCTGATCCATGTAGGATAGATAGTACATGCAATGTCTTACGGCTTTTCCTAATATCTATTCAATTTGTTTGTAAATTGAGCCCTTTCATTCTGCACTGTCAATCACCTTGTGTTTGAGATTGGCATTCAGAGCAGACAAGCTCAT
This sequence comes from Dioscorea dumetorum, assembly GCA_902712375.1. NCBI lineage: Eukaryota > Viridiplantae > Streptophyta > Magnoliopsida > Dioscoreales > Dioscoreaceae > Dioscorea > Dioscorea dumetorum. The sequence continues at coordinate 9,614,604 of CACTHL010000803.1, read as the reverse complement.
GAAGGGACGGGCATTAATGTGTTTTTTTTGCTAACTGAGATGGTGGTGAATATAATTGGCGTGAACTTGTCACCACTTGATTGATTCTTCATTCTAGATGAATACCTTCACACTGTTAACTACCTTTGTCGAGTGATGTGCATGAATTTCATGATTCAACAGCAAAGATAAGTGCATTCAGGACTGTGATAAACCACCAATAAAAGGAGGAAGATGCGTGGGCCGGGAGGAGAGAGCTGAACACTAACAAAGGAAGTATTGGGCTGTGATGTCAGTAATGGTTATTATGTGTTACTAGGCAAGTTTATTACACCTAGGGTAGTCTTCATATAGGGTGAGTAAAGGGTGGCATACGAGGAGGCAAGAAAATGCTTTTGCTTTTGCACGAGTAGGTGTGGAAGAGGACAGCCTAGGAAAGCTGCTGATTCTTTTGTTATAGAGACCTTCTGAAGGGCATATTGTAGTTCATCTTGCTAATGCTGGAGTCTTAACTCTTCTTCCTGGTTGATTGTTGTTCTGTATCTTATCAGACTGCCTCGAGGAATATTAGGATGCTTTAGGCTTTATAAAATCCGCTTCAGTGCCATGTTATTTTAGACTCACGGACCAATAAGCGTTGATGATATTCACCCATCTGCATGGCCGCATTTGGTAAGCTTCAAATTGCGACCACCACAGCCTTAATAAAGTCCATCTTTCTATTAGAGTAACTAGTAGTCTCATATTGGTTAATTTAGTAAATATGGATATGAATATATTTGTTGTGGTCTCTCATCCTATAAATTTAAGCTATTGTGTTGAATTAGGGCAAGCTATGTGTTTTGGTTTGCTTCTGATAGACACATAGTGTCCTTATATTCTATCTAGGTTCAAGGAGAATCTATCTATTTTCTAAATGTAAAAGTTTACTTTGGGCCATGAATGTCTAAATTCTTCATGAGATTTTGTTAAAAGAGCTTTTAAAACCATAGTTTCCGAAGGTTTCTCTACTTTTGGGAGCCTCAATGAGCTACCAAAAGTAGGTAACATTGCCTCTAAATAATATGAACATGTCCTCTTCTTTCAACTATAAAATCTCTTAGTTCAAATAAATTATTTATTTAATTATTTTTGTTTTAGAGGGTAGCTCTCATTTAGATGACAAAGATTTCTGGGCTGATTCCATGACTTGATTACTACAAATGGACGCAATGAAAATACGAGCATGCATCTTAACTCATTTATATTTTCAAGAAAAAGGCCCTGCATAATGTTAGAGTTGGATTATAGTGGTAACTGTTAATAAATTCAGGGATATTTTTTGTCTCGTCACTTATTAGGCTTTGATTTTAATTTGGTATGAATGGGGTAATAATATGTTCTTGTTTAGCCTAATCCTTCCCTGCTTTCTGAGAGAGCTGGCGCTTTATTGTGAAATCAAGTATTTCTGTCGTGTTCTAGGTCTATTGATGAATTTCATGTTTTATATTTTAATCATTGTTGATTATAAATTGCATCTGATATTGTATCATGGCATGCTTGAGTAGCATCTGCAGCTAATCTAAAATAGACCCACATCAATAGTGATGCATTGGTTAAGGTGACAAATATGAATGTGATTATGAAGGTGTCAGGTTGTTGTTTGGCTATGTGCTTAAGATTTCAAATTCATGCTTTCGTTAAATCAAATGACAAATTTTTAAGCACTTGTATCTTACATGCAGGGTCAAACAATGCAAATGATGTATGAAATTGTGGGACAGGAACTTAAATCTATGAATATTGAAAATGCTCACCCTGAAGATTACCTTAACTTTTATTGCCTTGGCAATCGAGAAGAATGTCCCAAGGATAGCATACAAACAACTGATCAACCTTCAGAGAAAGGTCCTTTGGTATGGTTTCTATCAACTTTTGCAGAATGGATGTCTAGTTTGATAATTCTATCAGGTGAATCATAACCAACTTGTGATATAATTTGGCATAAATACTTTCTTATAAAAAATTTGAAATTACTTCAATTCAATTTAATCATGAATATTTTATACAATTGCATTCGCGAGTAAATAAAGATTATTTTACTTATTCTGAAAAGTAAGTTTTTGCTCAGCGCCATCCTAGCATATTTTTTGTTGGTGGATCTGGAGGGACATAAGAAAGTTTATATATACTTCAATGCCCAGAAGTTAATGCAAACAAAATATTGTATCTGTACATTATTTTCTTCTATAACTGTGATGAGTAATTTTTAGTTCAAAGCGTTATGTATGATATACTATTTCCAAATGGAAAAAACCATTCAGTAAAACTGTGATGTGGGAATTGGTTTCCTTAACCTTCAAATCAATGCATTTTGAGTTTTGACTATGATGATGGTCAACACTAACTGATTTTATGTTATTCTAGATAACGTTAATTTTGTGGCATGTCTACTATTATGAAGAACACTGGACATTATTTGCTTGAAGTTTTCTTATTGCTTTTGCCGCACTTCATAAACAATTTGGTAGAAAATGGGGTTCCTATGTTTGAGAAATATTACTTAAATCTTGCAAAAAGTATCATTAATCAGATGGCAATTCCTATATAATAATAATTGTCATCCAATACCATAATAATAGTTGACTTTTTTACTCTTCCTGGATGATAAAGTGGGTTAAATTGTTGAATAAAAAGCAATGGGAAATTGATTGAGGAACCAATTTAATTATTCCTCAGGTAAACAACCTAGGGTTTGATATCCGACATTACATAAGACAAGTGTCTACGTTGCCTTTCTCAAGAAAATGACAATAGATACAACAGTGTGCAACCTTCTTCCTTGAAATATTTGTATTCTATATGTGGTGAAATTTAATGAACAAATTTATCGTCTTTAAGTTTCTGCACCTGCCACTGGAAATTCACTTCTTATGCCTTCAGTTCTGTACTGTTTTGTTTATATTGTGATGTGCAGATTTATTGATATCATAGCAGGCCAAATAAATGGACTCTCTTTCATAGCTTGCCTGACTGAAATTATTAAGTAGAGAAGGGCACATATTTTGCTAATAGTTTGTAGTTGTATTTTCTGTTTTAGGAGGATTTTTGAGCTATTCTTTTATGTAGATGCTTTTAAGACATTTTGTTGCATTTGGAATGAATCATTCCAATAAAACTTGAGGTGCAAACATGCAGTAGTTTGGCTCTTACTGTTTGTATCTCTTAATGTTCTAGTCTTTGGGGACCACTTACTAGTGTTTTTTGGCTCAGACCATCAATTTCTTAAAATTTATTTAAATGTTTGTCATGATTTCTCTCTAATTTGGGCATGTCTATGTGGACAGAAGGTAGAAGCTATGATTTTGACATCTTAACAGTAGTTAAATTTCTGAGTAATAGTTCTTGTGGTTGACATGCACTATCTGTTTTGTTTGTATATTTCCATGGCATTTAAATGTTCTAGCTCTGGTTATATATACAATTTGGACTGCATTCATTGTTGCTTTTGTGCACTTAAGCTTATTCTGCATTTATCTGGTTATATATTTCCATGGCATTCAAATATAAATTTCCACAAGGTGGTGGAAACATATATTTTTACTTATGGTCAATTGGAGATATATAGTGACAGTTCATTTCAAAATTGTCTTCAGGCCTTGGCTCAAAAATTTCGGCGATTCATGATTTATGTTCATTCAAAGGGAATGATAGTTGATGATGAGTATGTGCTGTTAGGGTCTGCCAATATTAATCAAAGGTCTCTAGATGGCTCAAGAGATACTGAAATAGCTATGGGTGCTTATCAACCCCATCATACATTGGCCGAGAAAAAAAGGCATCCACATGGTCAGGTTGGTGATATCATCTCCTGTTTGGAAATGTCTACTGTTGAATTTCATCTTGCTAATCTACATTGAGCAATATTTTTGTTGCACGTAATTCATCATTTCAAGTTCGTCATATAAACTATCTGGAGGTTTTACATACATAGGTTTTTCTTTTTCACCTTATAATCATCTGCTTTTATGCTTTTATGTTGGACTTGATTATCATATCTATTTTGTGTATTCTAGAACCATAGGATAGATAGATCTCTTTTACTAGCGAACCAAGCATTGCCTGAACTGAAGAAATTTCAGGCAAATTTTTATCGTAATAATATTTGTTTCACATCGGCGCGTTGGAGTAATTAGTTGTCCCAAATCAATTGGTTAAGTATATTTGAGTTTGAATATTTCTCTCATCTATCAGCTTAGATTTTATAGGTTGAATCGAGTCTGGCTAATATGTGTTCGGTTTGTGCTTTACCCCTTTCATATTTATCGCTTTCATGTTATTTCTAAGCTGTCTTGTTGAAATGCTGAAAAAGATTTCATAACATGGTGGAAAGATACATTGTTTATGATTATTTTATGGCTTGTAACATGTGCTTAAACAAATGGATTTGTGTCATAGGTACACGGTTATAGGATGTCACTGTGGGCAGAGCATCTTGCTTCACTTGATCCTTGTTTCAAGGAACCCAACACTTTGGATTGTGTTCGAACTGTAAATAGAATAGCCGAAAAAAACCGTGACAATTTCGCCGCCGAGGAGTATGAACCATTGCAAGGTCATCTTGTCAAATATCCAATTAAGGTAAATGCCGACGGAAAGATCGAGTCTTTCTGGGAGACCTTTCCTGATGTCGGTGGTAAAGTTCTAGGTTCCCCTACTTCACTTCCTGATACATTGACAATGTAATATCTCCTTGATTCAAATAACTTCTATTTGTGGGAATTCGGCATCAATAAGTTCTGTGCAAGCCTTGCTGTGTATCTCTTTTAGTGTATAATTAATTAATGCATGATTAAATTCATTCTGTGTATCATAGATGCTACTTGCTGTGATTTAGCTGTATTATTTTATTAATCCATAACCTAATTTGATGTCTTTATTAACATCGGCGACTTACTGACGAGTCATGTTGCATTTCTTTCATGGGGATGATATGTTTAACTGCTTGTAAAGGTTGAAATTTCTTGTGTCGAAGTTCATTTTATTATGTTATAAGCGTATAATGATAATAATTGAGGAATATTTTGTTGTCCTCATAGCATGATAGGTTTTGTTTGTTTTCTCTCTGATTATTTGGTGTATAACGGTAATGTTATTTTCTGTCCTGAGTTTCTGTGTTTTGTTTTTGTGGTTTTTTCTTTCACCAGGGATGTCTAAATGCACAAGTCTCTTTTCAATACATGACTTATTTATTTATTTGTTCTTAATACTGTTGTTATCTAAACTTTTGTATAGTTGACTAGATTTTGTATTACACCTTCAATTACTCTTGACAATTTTGCAGGTGAGCCAAAGTAGGAACCATGAAAAAATTATGCTAAAAAACTTGCATAAATTATAAGAAAACTTTTTAACTACTCTTTTTTTTTAACACTAATTTTTTTCCAACTTAATGAGTGTGATGCTTTGTGTTTTCACTCAATCAGTATGGGGATTGGATTATAAGTCTGTTCTTACAATCAGGGACTCTTAGTCACTTTAGGACCTAAACCTCCCTTGAGCAATAGCTTTTTGCAGTGGAGTTACGACTAGAAGGCCCTTGGCTTAACATTTCATTTTGTTATTTGGAAACTGTAAAAATTATATCGCTTACAATTAATTAACAAACATAATAATAACTGAACAACTCATTCCCATCAAATGTTCTACAGAAATTACCTTACAAAACCCCAAACTCACTTCCTCTCTCTGTATGTGTGTGTCTCTCTCCCAAATGCAACAACATTAACTAGAGAATACATAGGGAAAGAAGAGAACACATAACAGACACCCAAGATACCACTACATTCTTTCTATCTCACCATCCAAAGACAAATACAAGAAAACAGCACATAAAACAAACCAAACCAAACCATATAAAAACTAATTAACAGTAACTTTTCCCTTCATGCCAGCACCCTGGTGAGGAGAACAATAGAAGCTGTAACTTCCCGGCTTGTCCAGTGTAACACTGTAAGTCTCCCCAGGAGCATTCATAAGGTCCTCCTCACTCATCGATATCTTCGACACATCGACGCCTTCCGGCACTTCATCCTCATCGAAAACGACATTATGCGGGAACCCGGCGTTGTTCTTAAACACTATCTTTTCCCCAGAAGCCACATTGAAATCTGACGGTATGAAAGCCAGTGAACCGTCGTCGCCTCCGAGCAGCACTTCCAACGCCATCGCATTGCTTGCGATCACTGCACTTGCTGCCACGGCCGCCACGGCCACACCAAAGTCTTTCAGAGAGGCCTTGATGGACATCTTTGCATTACTTGAACAAAAGCTTGTTGTTGTTGTTGTGGTTTTGGTGGTGTTGTTAATGGCTTTGAGGCCTGTGAAGGATGGGATGCTCAATGTTGCAGCTGTTAAGCTTGCCATTTTCTCTTTTCTTTTCTTTTGTTTCTTTTGGCTCTGATCTGTGGAAGGATGAAGGATTTGCTGAGAATTATAGTGTTTAAATAAATGGAAAATGGGTGGAGGATTGAATGGGTGGATGGAGTTGAGTGATGAATGGAAGGAAGTATCTGAATGTTTTTATTTGTAGGGGATGGATGTGTGGAGGTGGTGGTGGCCATGGGATTATGTTTGTTATCCTTTTGAAAAAGAGTGTTTTGATTGGTTGGAATTGAGTGTTTGTGATGATGATGTGGCTTCATGAGTGGCCTTTGGAATGAGGAGTTCAAGATGAGGCTTAGATTCAACTTGAGTTGGCCTTAACTACATGTTCTTCTTCATCTTGTGGTTCATTAAATGTTTAAATATTACATTATGTTTAATAATCTATTTTATAGAAATATGGTTTATTTTTCTAAAAAAATAATGGTACTTTTGCTTTTTATTTAAATTTTAAATAAAATTTAATTGTTAAAGAAAGTTTATTAACTTGTTTTATTTGGTAATTTTACTTCATTATTTCAAAATAGACTGTCAATTTTTTTTTTTGTGGCATTTCAAATAAAGTTAAATATTTAATTTCATCCAAATAAATAATAATCACGGAAATTATATATGTACTACATATGGCAATTCTTATCTTAGCAACTGCTACTTTATGATTTGATAGAGAGATGTGCTTGGATAAAATTTGAAAGTTTTTATTAAAGAGTGCAAGTGTGCAACTATAAGAAAAAGATAGACCACATTTATATGAAAAATTAACATTTCTCAAATTAGTTCTTACTAAATTGTTGTTTAGAGAAATTATTAACATAAAGATAAAAGATAAATGTGGTATTAGACACATTATTTACGAAAAATAAAAAAATTGAGGACATAAGAGAGTTACTCCATTCATTCTTTTTTACTTGTCCACTTTAACTAATTCACATGAAGTAAAAACGTTAGGTTAAAATTAGTTAATAATCTAAAACTTATATAAAAATATATTAAAATTTTAATATTACCCTAATTTTAAATTCTAATAAGATTTTTAGTTTCCATTAAGCACACTCCAAATATTAGGAAAGTAATTTCCATTATATTATTAGAAGAGTGAAAACATTTATTGAAAAGTGTAGAAGTAGTTCAATATGATTAAATGCTTCGTAGATTAATAAATATAGTTGAATATGATTTCTTGGAAAATGTAGAAATACATTAAATATAAAAAATAAATTTAAAAAAAATTATTTAATGGCTCAATTTTTTTTAAATGTACATGTAAAAAATAGTGAAAATTACCAAAAACAAAAACCCCATAAGTTTGCAATATGGCCAAAAACACCCCGTTAATTTCTTAATACCTAAAAACCTATTCCTTTTAAAGTCAATATTTTCCAACCCCCAAAATTTTCAACGGACGTTAACGGAGTTATGTTTGAATTTTATGGAGGAAATTACCCTTTCTTGCATGGGAAGTCGTTACACTAGAACTTTTGAAAAGTTGTGCAGTTTCCTTTAGGGTGATCCCAAGACAGGTCCGTATATTCCTTTCTTCTCGACTGCGCCTCATCGGCTTTTCCATTTCCGAAGTTGTCTCTGCGTGGACATCATCCGTAACTTCAGTTCTCAAAACTCTGAATCACTCGTGGCAAGCATTCGACACTTTCATCAGTTTGCAGTTCAAGGTATTGAAGAAGTTGTGTTTTAAGTAAGGGTTTTATTTGAACCACTCTATTACACAGAGATATTCGTCGGTTTTGTTTTGTGGTTCTGTTTTTATCGGAAGACACTGAAGTATGCAGGGGAATTTCTCGGCTGGGGGTTTTCTAGTATGCAGGCAGATTTGTCGGCCAGGGGGTTGGTTTGTCTTACATTTTCAGCTGTGTCCACGATCATCGAAAGAGTTTTAGGTTGTTTTTATTTGTGTAATGTTTACAACGTGTGTTTCCCTTTCATTTCATATGGTTGCAGTTTGTAAAATGAGGTTTCCGTGTAAGAAATGAGTTCTTGTTTAAAAACTTAGGTCTCTGTTTAAGTATTTATATCTCTGTTTAATAATTGAGCTTTCTGCTTAGTAACTTATATCTCTGTTTAACAGCTGATGTCTCCGCTTAACAAATGTTGTCATTGTTGCAGTCTTGTGATTATGGCGGTAAACCTAGTCAACGGCAGATGCTACTTGACACCGGTGGTGGGGACCTTGGCCGAATTGAAAGTCCACATGACCTCTCGAAATTGGGAGATCATCAAAAGGACACCGTTTGCGACATTCACTGAGGTGGAAGCTGTATTCCAAGAGAGGGTCGTTCTGGATTCGCTTCTGCAGAGGTACGATGGCCGCACCAATAAATTCAGGATCGGGGCGAGCTTGCTGAGCTTCAGGCCTGAGGATGTGGCTCTGATTCTGGGTCTGCGTTGCGACGGAGGCGCGGTCCTGTTTAAGAAGAAGAAAACACAGTTAGCATTCGAGGGAAGGTATTTATCGAAAAGCTACGAGAGACACAAAGAGTCCATCAAGGCCACTCTTCAGCGGCTTGTTGGACAGAGGGGAGAGGAGGAAGATTTTGTGAAACTATTGATGGTGTACCTCATGAGGACAGTCCTCTTCCCGACTACTTCATGCTCTTTGCCCAATTGGATCGTTGATTATGTCGACGATCTACCAGGCATGGGGCGTTACACATGGGCACAGGAGACGCACAAATGGCTTATGGAGGACGTCCCACAAGCTGCAGCTCGAGTGCAAGCCAGATGCGCGGGTGGGGGGGGGAAGGTAAACACGGGGTACATTAAGGGTTGCTCGATCGCGCTGTGCATATGGTTTTACGAGCTGACCGGAACCGGAAACAAAGTCCGTTTCGGCAAGACCCCAAGGGTGCTGTGCTACGGTGAAAGTACTTACCGGAAGCATGCGACGATAGAAACCAGTTGGTCAGATCTCGAAGGAAAAGAGGTAATAAACCATGAACAATGTGTGTAGAATGAGTAGTTAATGTTTAATTATAGTCTTTCCCATTTAACAAATGAGTAGTTGTGTTTAACTTTAGGTGTCGGCGTTTACGTATGTGTTTAATTATACCGTTTACGTGACCATGTCAAATGTTTAAATACGCCTGTGTTTGACTAAATTCAATGATTTGACTGAGATTGTTTTGTTTACGTATGTTAGTTTCCTGAGTTGGTCCCTGCGAATGCTGATGAAGAGATATTTGTTTGGGCCAGCCGGAGGAGGGATGCTATTGCGCCGGAACCACTTGCACGAAGGCAAGAGGAGAGGGCAGCCTCTTCCGTGCGTGCTCGACGACGCCGTTCCCCCACTTCCAGCCCAACACGCAATCCTCGGCGTCGGGTAAGTCCTCCCCTACCCCGCCCGACGGCAACACCCCCCGCTCTGGCCGCGACAACGACAATCCCCCAGATCGACACAACCCCCTGACCGCGGCAGCCCCCTCCACGGCAGTAGGCCATGAAATCACTTCCGCGTTTTTGCAGGCGTGTCAGGTGATGATGAATGCTTTCCCCCAGCTTGTCGCTCGGGTTGAGGCATTGGAGGCACGGTTTCAATCGACTGCACCGTCTGGCCAAATAAAGAAAGTGTTCGGGACGGAGGAGGCGTCGGAATTGGGTGACGACGACTTTATCGGGATGGCCATTCCAAGACGACCACGTTTGAAGAGGCTTGCGAAAAAGGCGAAAACAATAATGCTTCTCTGTTCACCACCGGCCGACGATGAAAGAATGGCAGCACCATCAACGACTGATGCTGTTGTTGTGTTCGTCGCCGATGTTGACGTGCCCGTCGAGGTAGAGAAGATCGTCGACGTTGTTGCCACTGCCGCGTTTGAGGATGCCTCCGAAATCCCCGTCCCGGTGGAGCCGGCGACCGACGGTGGCGCATCGAGGGTGGTGGCTACAATCCCTGAAGAAGAAGAACCATCCGAGGGTGTATCTCCCCTTGATGATGTTGCCTTGGCCGCGGTTGAGAAGACCGTTGCCTCTATTTTGAAGGAACTCCTGTACACGGAGGAATGGGCGCCCGACAGTGCCGCATCCAATGTAGGCACGATCCCGCAACAGCAAAAAGTATCTAAGGATGAACCCAACAAAGCTGTTGACGAGAGGCAAGGGAACGTCTCTGAAAACAAAACGAAAGCTATGATCCTTGCCAACCAGCAATATGAAGAAGTTCGGAAAGACTTCGTTTCGAAGAAGAAAGAATACGCTGGTCAATCGCGCCTCGGTGTATTTGAGCAGGAGTTGATCAAGATCTTCCTCAACTTCCCCATGGACACGTAAGTGTGTTAGTTTTTATGTTTTTGTTTACATACAGATGTTCCAATTTACGTTTTTTCTTTTTCGTTTAAGTATATGGGTTACCGTTTACGATCGTGCTTTACCATTTAACTTTCAGCGTTACTGTTTAACTATATACATTACCGTTTAAGAGTATACGGTTACCGCTTAAGATTTAGTGTTATGTTTTAATTACACATGTTGTCGTTTAACCTCAGGGCCGTCGTATGGAGGAATGACTATGTCAGCACCACACAGGCCAACCTATTCTTACTACTCGACGGGAAGGAGATGGTGACAGATGACGTGATGAACGCTTTTATTTGCATAATACAAAAGTCACTGACCAGAGTACCATATCCCTATAAGAAGCGCGCCTCTATCACAAAACCACTGGCATTGTTTATGTCAAAGCAGGAAGACGCACACGAGACGACTTTAGCTATGATCAGAGATGCCACCAAAGTCGTGCATAACGTTGACATTGTCATCCTTCCCATAATCATGAATGGCCACTTCAATGTCGTGGTGCTCGACAATAACAAGCAAGAGTACATGCATTACACTTCATGCCAAAGTGAAGAGTACGACAAAGACGCGGTTGCAATGGTAAGTTCTTTGCGATCTGAATGTATCGATCCATAGAGTTTCATAGATGGTTGTTATTCTAACCTCAAGTTGTACACCTTGACAGCGGGAACTATTCAACACCTGTCTCGAAATGGACTACGGAGAGATGGTGACTAAATATTACCCGCTTGTTCACGACAATGAAACACCTCGACAAAAAAAAAGAAAGTGTCGACTGCACCGTGTACGTCATGGAGTTTATAGAGCAATTACACCAGGGCGAGAAGCTACACATAACGCGTACGGAAGTCTCTTATCTGAGATTGAAGTACACTGCCCTCATACTTAAGGAAGGGCGCGCGGCCGGCATCCAACAAAAAGAGATGCCTCCATCTTCGGGGAAGTAGAATTTTTTATCTTTATCACTGGCGTTCTTTAACAAATGTAAAATAGTTTTGTTGTTATTGTTTAAATTCAATTCATTCTTTGCTATCGACATGACAGACATGTCAGTGTAAATTTACTATTGCTCGTTATTATTTCAAATTCAATTCATTCTTTCAAAATTTTGTCTTACAGTTAAATAATATGGATCCCCAAGTATACGGTTTCGTTATAAAATTAAGTACATCTGCTTAAACGACGTTGTCGCTACTGAAACATTCACTTACGCTTTAATGATAAGGTTTCCCGTTTAACATACGGAGTTTCTGTTTAAAAACAGCCGTCTCTGTGTAAATACTAGACGTACCCGTTTAACTATCATTTTTTCTGCCCAACATACAGTGACCATATCCAAGGTTACTAGTCTCTATTTAACTTTCGCTGTCTCTGTTTAAATATCAACGCTTGACAATAAGACAGATTTTCTCCATTGAACGAAGTTGCATAACATTAACCAAGCTTCAACTGTAACTTCTAACCAGAGTTAACGAAAAAATACGTCTCAGACTTTCCAATGTAAATATACTATCTTTTGTTCACTGTCTGTATGTCTTTATACTTCGCATTTTTTGCTTGACTTGCAATTGTAACGACGGTTTCGTTATAAAATTAAGTACATCTGCTTAAACGACGCTGTCGCTATTGAAACATTCACTTACGCTTTAATGATAAAGTTTCCCGTTTAATATGCCGCGTTCTCGTTTAACGTTAGGTTCTCTTGTCAAAGCCTCCTGTTTCCATTTAAATATATTTGACATCGTTTGATACTAGAGTCTTCATTTAACTTTCTTTGACTATGTTGACTACACATATTCTTTATGTGGTAGACATTGTCTCCATTTATCTTTGTCTAAATGACGGTATCTGCGTTAAAATATTGAGTTACACTATATAAATAACGTTCTCCGCTTACTTTTCAGAGTCTCCGTTTAACATTAGGTGTGTCTGGTTAAAATATTGTGTCTCTACTTAAAATTACTGAGTTGCAGTCGAAATACGTAAATTTTCAAATGAAGATAACAAGGTTGCATTTAACAGACATCATTAAGAAAATAACACAAAACAAGGGTTCTTATTTTTCAAAATGAAAACAAAGGGGAGTAAAACTCTTAGTCATACATTTTTGCCCCCTTCATAACTTGGAGCAACTTCTCGAAGTGGGCCCTTCGTTTTCTTATTCCTTCTAGTTTTACAGCAGCAAATACTTCCTTTGCTGCTAGCTTGTGGAGGAAGTCTTCGAAGAACCACTCAAACTCGTCGTTGTTGGAGTAATGTGGAGAGGAGGAAGGCCCTGCTGGAGTACCGGCGCCAGCAGCGGCGGCGGCGGGCGGCGCAGCGGGGACACATCGGCATGCACAGCGGGCGACATAGCGGGAGCAGAGGGGGACACAGCGGAGGACGAAGCAGCTCTGTCCTTCCCACTGGACGGGGGACATAGCTGCTTTAACGCGAACTCAGCAACAAGGTTTTGGGCCTGCTTGGAACTTGTCGCAGGCTCAGCACTGGAGAAGGAGGTACCGCCGACCGACACCGTCGTCAGAAAGACGGGGCTGTGGTGGGGGTCTTCCCTGACAGTGGAGTACTCAGGCGAGGGCAGTCGCTTCTTCTGGCGGAGCTCATTGAGGAGAGACTTATACATTGTCTTCGTTCTGGATATGTCTGGATGTTTAACTCCGTCTCAGCGTCTTGTTTAAATAGAAATCAGAATCTTTGGCGTTTGAATTCAATTGCCATTGGTTATCGATGAGGGCGGTAACAGTTATCAAATTCCACGATGAAATTAATGAAATCAATTGCCATCGGTTATCGATGAGGGCGGTAATAGTTATCGATGAGGTGCCATCTGACGTTTCGAATTCAAATATCAAATTAATGTGAGTAAGTAGTAATACATTTCCACGGAGGGAGTACTCCACTTAAGTTTTCTTCTCGCCATTAATTTAAATTCAATTTATTCTTTCCCAATGGCATGGCGACAGCATGATTACGTACCTGTGTTAGTCCAACGGCTGTACTCTTGTGTAACTGACAAAAATTGTTTAAATGTTAACTGTATTGCTTAAATGTTAGGGACTCTGTTTAAAATCACGCTTCTCTGTGTAACAAACAGCGTCTCTATTTAACCTCAGATGTGACACCCGTAGATAATACCCGTTTACATTTAACATTCGGTGACCCCATTTAAGTTACAAAGAACGAGAATTAAATTGCTAAGTCATCTGTTTAAATATAAAAAGTAAACACGCAAAACTTAATTGTTCCCTTCAAGAATTATTCACCTACAACGCCTACTCGAACATAATTTCATTACAAGATTCCGAATGCCTGCCAACACTTCAGTTCAAACGAAACCGTGCAATTTTTAATCAGGAGAACTACTTTTTAAGCGATAACTTCAAATACAATGAGAATTCCGTTTGTAAACAGTCATCTCATCTAATTAAATATGGCTTATGATAATTAAATAATAATTAAGATGCTGAACTAGATAATGAAGCACTCCATGTTTAAAAACAAGGGTCACTTGCAATACCTACTCTGCGATAGTTTCATTGCAGGATGTACTATTTAAAGGGCTATGTTCTAATGAAGCACTGTCCGTATAAACAACTATGTTTCCATTTTCGCATTCCGTGAATGAGGTGAAATATGAATGAATCCCAAAATGAAGTTGTCTATGTTTAAATTACGGACACCCGCAGTAGACGTCGCTCATTTGAAAGTAAAGTATGCTGCCTGCATACTGTTGTTCGTGTAACGGCTATATTTTTTAATACTTCTCATTCCTTGCAGCAATCCGGATTACTGTGAAATATAACAGAAATACATTTAGAATCGAGACAATGGACCCATCACACACTTGCGGTGATGGAATTGGCTCGGTGTCACACCCGAAAGCGTCCAAAAAATGGGTAAGCGCACGAGTGATCCACAAGCTCAAGGACAGGCCCTTGTACAAGGCCATCGACATTCAGAAGGACATGTTGCAGGAACATGGTGTCCACATTCCATACAAGCAGGCTTGGTTGGGAAAAGAACATGCCCGGGTGACACCGATGGACATGTTGCAGGAGCATTCCACAGTAATCTGGTGTTTTTCGTCCTTTACAAATTTGAAGTTAAAATTCCGTTTGATGGCAAAATTTCGAAGTGCGTCTCTGAAATGTTCAACGCCTTTAAAACGTTGTCTGACATCCAACGACAGCATTTCAGGTTGTTCTGAAGAGGAATGTACGCATCCAAGACCGTCAGGGTCGCCATGAGGTGGAACAGAAGCGCTCCCAGATTCCGAATTCCTGCCAACACTTCAGTTCAAACGAAAACGATCAGGATTTAAGCATGAACTCTATTTTGTTAAACGGTAACTACAAATTTTAAACGTTAACAGAGATATTTAAACAGAGACTCCATAATGTAAACGGTAGAAAAAAATTTTAAACAGTAACGTGACAACTTACACGGGGAAACCAAATATTAAACGGTAACTTATCTAACTTAAACAGAGAAGGAAATTACCAAACAATGCCTAACATATACAACTACATAAATGTCTGAGACTAACACATTACCACGAGAGGATCTCATTTTCAGTAGGATGCGATGGCGCGCCATCCGTCTCGACAGCAAGATCAACTACACTTCCTTTTAAGATGGAGAAAACATGACACATGCGCTGGAAGTCGACCTCGTTCTCTATCGGGCAAACCGTATTATGTCCATCGGGTGTGATAAGCTTCACCCTCACACGGGAAGTATCGAGACCCCATCTCTGACATATCTCAGCTAACACTGAATCCCAAGTAGTCAACGCCGTGAACATTAGCACTCGTCCCTCCCCGTTGTATCTAGCAATAGCACAAAAACTCTCAATAATATCGGCGAACGGGCAAACCTCAGATCCAACAAACCAAATGAGAAGAAGAAGAAGAAGATGTAATTCGCCTTCTAAACTTTCTTTCACAAAAAGCCAGCATGAATGGGAAAAAACCAACAATTGTGTGCATTAAGGGCGGACATGACGTGATGTGATCGGGCGGGTTTTTCCCCACCATTTCCAAAGGCAAAAATGGAATTTCATACCAAGGACACATTTAAAGTGACAGGTAGGGGGTAGAAGGGAAGTAAACTATAACGGAGGGGCTGTCCGGGGTGTGCAAAAGTTGATGGGGGTTTTTAGGAAGTTTTGAAATTCGCGAGGGGTGAACATTAATTTTTCCTAAAAAATATTAAATCAAGCCGAAAGTGTATTTAAGTGAGTGAAAACACAATTGTCTATAAAAAAAACTTCCTTTATTGCAAACTTGGAATGATTTTCTTTTGCTGAGACAAGTATGGTTTACTATGTGCTTTTAATTCCTTTATCATCTTTCAAGCATTTAGGCTCTTGTCATTACAAATTAGTTTTTGTTTAGTAAAAATTATAAAACAACATTCATGAAATATTAAAAGGTTATTAGTGACTATGCATTATACAAATGGATATTTTCAAGTTGATTAACCCTTTTTTTTATAAAAGTGACAAACATTATTAAATGAATAAATATGTATCAAGATGCAATAGTTATGATAGCCTATTGATGGTTTGCCACAAGCAACTGAAATGAGATATTATGAACCATTATCTTATGACAGTGAATTCCCCTTGATATATAATCTTATAGAAGTAGAGAATATTGCTTATTCCATAAATGACTAAATGAAAAGCGAATGTATAGTATAGCACAATATTTAGTATTATACAAAAGTTGCATTGTACTGCATAGTATTGAGGCCAAAAGAATTCGATTCCTCAATTGCCCATTTACCATTCCAATGAGATATCACCTAGTTATAAGTGGTTTTCGACCATTTTTTTCCTCTAAAACTATATATTATATAAAACTCTAAAATTCTCCCTTACTATTTTAATTAATTTTGTTTTTACATTTCTGCATTTTTTATATACATAATTTCTAATTTTATATGTATCAATTAAATTATATTTATGTCTGATTTTAGTGTTTTTGCAATAAAAATAGGTACAATAAATATTGCACCCATTTAACCTATAAACCTTTTCTTTATAATTTTTGAATTGCTAAATAAATAACAATTTTGGCTCCAATCATTAAACAATCCACTGCACATTGTACTTGATGTTGAAAAATGTTATGTATACTTTTTTGAGGTAAAACATGAATGTTGTACAAATTATGGTATTATGTGTTTGAGATACTATTTTTAGCATTGTATTTTTGAAATATATATCCGAAACTATGATGATACCAAAACTCATACTAAAGTTGTGTAAGAAGAGAACGATTCAACAAGCCAACTCAATTGATCAGAGAGTGATTACAAATATATAGATAGAAAAGAGATATGTACGTACACATATATGTATAATACAAGTATACAGTTAGTGTAGGAATAATGTATGTATATGTATAACTCTAACACGTCCCCTCAAACTCACTGTGGGTCGTAAACCGAGAGTTTGCCAACGAGAAACTGGAATCGAGAAATAGTATGGGCATTAGTAAAAAATAAGCAAGTTGGTGGGTGGAGGCAATGTAGGGAAGGCGAATACTGCCAGCAAGGTAGTGATGACGAACAAAGTGAAGAGCAACCTCAAGATATTTCGTGTGCTCATGAAATACATGATTAGCGGCAATTTTGATGGCACTCTGGTTGTTACAGTAGATAGGAGTGGTAGCAGATATGGAGACACCAAAATCCATCAAAATTTGACGTAACCAAAGAACTTCCTTGGTAGTAGAAGACATAGCACCATACTCAGCCTCGGCAGTGGAAAGAGCAACGGTAGATTGTTTCTTGCTTTTTCAAGAGATAAGGGAATCACCAAGGAAAATACAAAAACCAGTGGAAGAGCGTCAATCAGTAGAATCTCCTGCCTAGTCAGCATCACAGTATGCACGGAACTCAAAGGAGGACGTGGCCGAGAAAAATAGAGACCGAGTGAGAGTGCCACGTAGGTAACGTAGAACGCGGAGAAGTGCAGCATAATGAGTAGAGCGAGGAGCACTCACAAACTAACTAAGAACATGAACAACATAAGTGATAAGTGCTTGTATACATATATTTTATAACATCATGTTGCATGCATTGAGCATCACTTTTATCAAGTTATATCACTAATAAGGTGTATTTTGTGTTCTTTGTGCAAACAGGGCTTTGGAGGAGTGAAATATAAGATAGGAAGCAAAGATAGGGAGTGATGGCACATTTCAAGACCAGAAATAGAAGCTGTGCTCGCATACATGGAGGTGTTGCCAACTTTCGGAGAAGTTCAAGTCATTACATTAACCGGAAGGGCACGAAGGCAGTAGTACGTCAATGTCCCAGCTTATGCGGGCAAATAATAGAAGGTTTTGAAGGTTTCAAAGGACAGAAAGCCACACACCCTACCACATGGGCGTGTGCCCGACCGTGTGGACTCGAAGAATGATTTTGGGAGAAATCACTGTAGCAATCAACTGTAGTGAAAGTACTGTATCAATCCCGTGTGAAGCAACGATTTCACTTTATAAAAGCCGCCTTGTTATAATTTTTAGGGATATTTTCGGCTACTTTCAAGAGGCAAGGCGGCTAGGGCTTGGAGAGAGTTCTTTGCGGCTTCGGGAAGCTTTCCTCACCAACTTGGATCGATTCTTCCTCCGTCATAGCATCAAGGAAGCCACTGGCGACCTAGCTTCGGAGTGGATTCAATCCAGACGTGGAAGCTACCCATCAAGACCATCATTACGGATTTAGGGGGGGTTATTTTCTATGGCTTGTGAACTTGTTTATCATTATTTTATTTACTTTGTGACTTACTCCATGGAGAGCTAAACCCCTAGAGGGTATTCGGACATGTAAACTCTAGGATTCATATTTTCATTAGATTTACATTGTGTTTCTATTTGAATTTACTACATTGCATTTTGCTCTTGAGTTCTTAATAATTGCTTGTGCTTTTGATTCCATTATTAATTGCCTTGCATGTTTTATTCAATCTAGTGAAGAGAGATATCACCGCTAGATTTAGAATTACCAAGAGTAAAGAGGGTTGAGAGGGTGAGCCGTGAAATAGCGGAGTGTCCCCTAAGTGTCAAGCAACCATATGTGGTGTGAGGCGTTGAGAGGATTCTTCGCCGGGACCTCGTAGGGGGTTAGGGATCTTTCACCTGGAGGCAGGGTTGGATTTACTTTTAGGAATTGGTTATATCTTTGGGATCCCTAGAGTTTTAAGCAGTCATATGTGGTGTGAGGCGTCGAGAGAATTCTCCTCAGGGACCTCGTAGGGGACTAGTTATCGGTGGTCTAGAGGCAGGGACCGATATATCTTAGGATACCCACGACTCAATTGGCTCATTTAGAAACACGTGTAATCTACTTTTAACACTCGAATCCTTGGGGGAGCATTATCCCGATACCCCACTTTTATTGATTGATAACTCCGTCTCCTTTCAGTCCCTGTGCACTTGTAGTGACACTCTTAGGCTTAGCCATTAGATCATCACACATTACATTTATTAGGCTAGATAACAAAAGAGGAGCAACTACTAGTACCCATGTTCCCTGTGGTTTGACAACCCGACCCTTTGGGTCTACTTTATTACTTGACGACCCGTGCACTTGCGGTAACGCAAGGGGCTGACACATCACCCTGTGTTGCGAAAACACGCCATCAATAAGCAATATCGGGTTGAGTGATAGTCAAATAGACAAGATCTCCAACGAGTGCGCGATAACGAGTGGGATCAGCTAAAAGTTCCCTATCAGTAGAGGAGAGACGATAATGCAGCTCAATAGGAGTAGAAGCAGTACGAAAATCAGAAATGCCAGATCGTCGAAAAATGTCAGAAATGTATTTCTGCTGAGACACCAAATAACCACGATGGGAATAAGCAATCTTGAGACCCAGAAAGTAATGAAGAGGACCAACGTCTTTCATTTGAAACTCGGTGTGTAACCGCTGTTTCAAAGAAAGAATAGTATCAGCATCATCACCAGAAATAACCATATCATCGACATAAAGAAGAATTATAGTGAGACCATCAGGAGTCTGGAGAGTGAAGAGAGCATAATCATGAGAGCTCTCAATGAATCCTAGAGCAAGAATCACACTGCGAAAACGCTCAAATCAGGCACGAGGAGCCTATTTGAGCCCATAAATAGCCCTACGAAGACGACACACATGCTGAGAGGGATGAGAAAAACGAGGAGGAGGAGTCATATAAACCTCCTCTGAAATATCCCCATTAAAGAAGGCATTGGTCACATCTAACTGATAGAGTGGCCAGTGACGTACTGCAGCAATAGCAATAAGAAGACGAACGATAGTCAACTTGGCGACAGGAGCAAAAGTCTCCTCATAATCAATGCCATACTCCTAAGTAAAACCACGAGCAACAAGTCGCGCCTTATAGCGCTCAATAGTGCCATCAGCTCGGGTCTTGATCCTATAAACCCACCGACAACTTATATGAGTAACACCAGAAGGAAGGGGAACAAGATCCCAGGTATGCATTTACTTAAGAGCCCCGAGTTCTTCTATTATAGCCTGCTGCCAATGGGGATGTTGTGCGGCCTCACGATATGACTGTGGCTCATGATGAGTGTGAACGGTAGCAAGAAAGGTCTTAGAAAATGGAGAGTAGATAGAAGAGAAAGAAAGAGCATAGCGAGCTGGAGGGTGACGAACACGATCTGGGTATCGACGATGGACAGCTGGAGCATCTTCAGGCGAGGTGGGACTTAAGGAGGTCGCGGGAGAATCACCTGAAGTATCAAAGCATGCTAGGGGTTGGGTAGAAGAAGGAACTGTTTGTGGAGTCAGAGAAACAGCAGGAGTGTCAGAGGGAACTGTGTGTGGAGTCGTGGAGGCGGGAGGGATAGAAGAACTGGGTAAAATAATGGAAGGAAGAGGAGTAGGAGGAGAATCGGAAGACTCAAGAAATATAAGGTTCGGAGGGGGAGAAGAAAAAAGGTGTGTCTTCAAGAAAGGTAACATGACGAGAAATGAGAAGACGACAAGAGTTAGGATTATAGCAGCGATAACCCTTGTGTTCAGAGCTGTAGCTAATAAAAATGCACATTGCAGAGCGTGGAGAGAGTTTAGTTCGCTCAATGGGGGACAAAAGCATGAAGCAAACACAACCAAAGGTGCGAAGATGGCCATAAGAAGAAAAACAAGAGAAGAGACGCTCATAAGGAGTAACACCAGAAAGAGTAGAGGAAGGTGTTCTATTAATGAGATAGATGGATGTGAGAACAGCCTCAACCCAAAAATGTTGGGGAACAGAGGAGGCAAAAAGAAGGGCACGAGTAGTCTCAAGTATATGACGATCTTTGTGCTCAGCAACACCATTCTGAGCAGGTGTGTAAGGACAGGACTGCTGGGAAAGTGTACCGTGAAAGGAAAGCAAAGCACGAAAAGATGTTGAAAGATACTCTTTAGCACCGTTAGTGCGAAGAACCTTAATTCGTTCACCGAACTGCGTATGAACCATTTGCGTGAATTGAGAATAAATGGTGAATACTTCAGATCTTGAACGTATAAGGTAGAGCCAGGTATAGCGAGAAAAATCATCAATTAAGGTTATATAATAAGAGAAGCTAGAAAGAGAAGATGAAGGAGCTGGACCACAAACATCAGAATGAACAAAATCGAAAGCGCTGAATGAAAAGGAGTTACTAGAGGAAAAAGACAGAGCTGATTGTTTAGCAAACTTACAACCCATACAAGAGGATAACTAGCCTGAGGAGATAGAACCAAGACACCCTGAACTAGTTAATAGTTTCAGGTGATTATTGGAAACATGACCTAAACGAGAGTGCCAACGATCTAAAGAACAAATAGAAGTGATAATAGCAGGAGTACCTGTAGAAAGAGAAGAAGATACAGGTAGATGAAGAGACTCTAGGTGATAAAGCCCACCAACTCTACGTTCGGTCCCAATTCTCTGACCTGTAAGATGGTCCTGCACAAAACAATCAGAGGAAGAAAAGGTAATAGTCAAACCTTGATCTGTAAGCTGACTGACTGAAATAAGATTTAAAGCTAAACCAGGAACATGATAAACTGTGGGAATAGTGAAAAGTAGTTTGAAGGTGACCGAACTGGGTGACAGGAAGGAGACTGCCATTAGCAGTACGAAGAGTAGAGAACTGGTGAGTGCTAGAAAGATGAACTAAGGTAGTGGCATCCACAGTCATATGATGAGTAGCTCCAGAATCTAAAATCCATGAGGTGGAAGACATACCAGAAACAGCAGATATAGCAAAGGGGGAACTGAACTGCATGGCACGCTGCATGACATGAAGTTGCTCTATAAGCTGAGTAACTTGAGAAGCAATGTCCCTAGAAGAGACAGGAGTAAAGACCTCGACAGTAACAACACGAGGTGAACAAAGAACACCAGAAGATCGCTGAGGAGGACGATGTTGTTGTTGATGCTGAATCTTTGGACATTGAGTTTTTACATGTTCTTGTCGTCGACAATAGCGACAGAAAAGAGAGGATGTAGAATTCATCATCTTTTTTTTTTATATATATATATATAATAAATTAATATAAAAAACAAAAGCAAACATGCAAAGGCCGGTGGCTGGTTTTTTTTTTGATATATATATATATATATATATATATAATAGAATATGATAATAGGGACAAAGATTCACGTGAAAGTGGGTTCTCGGGAAACGTTGTGGGTTCATGGGAAAGTGGTTCTCACTTTTTCTTGTGCTTTGAGATGTCTGAAGATGGAGGTGGTCAAAAAATGTGACGGTTGCCGGTGATGAAGAAACCGAAGGGTTGGTCGCGGCGTTGGAGCCGAAAAAACCAATGCGATGCTTCGGTAAAGGTGGCCACAAGGTTGCTGTCAAACCCGGTGCTGACGAGGAGGAGCAGATGGCTGGTGGCAGGTGGCAGGTGGCCGGTGTCCGTGAGCGTGAGGGTTTGCTAACGGGGAGGGGCTAGTTGCTGTGGAGCGGGTGGTGGTGATGACGAGGATTCAGATGGCCCGGTGATGCCGACAAGACTGCGCTTCAATGGAACTTCGGAGGGGGGGTTTAGATGACAGATCAGCAAGGATGGCCGGAGACGGTCGACGATTACCGGAAAATACTCCCGGAGGAACAAAGCCGGGGCGTCAGATACCATGTAAGAAGAGAATGATTCAATAAGCCAATTCAATTGATCAGAGAGTGATTACAAATATATAGACAGAAAAGAGATATGTACATACACATATACGTATAATACAAATATACAGTAAGTGTAGGAATAATGTATGTATATGTATAACTCTAACAAGTTGCTTTATATATCCATCAAGGAAATCTAAAGATGGAAACTTTATATGTGGAGTTTAAGTTGGTAGATATAAAAATGTTGTAATATATGTATATCTTATAAAGTAGATACTGAGATCAAATTGATAAATTTATTATTTAAGTTATATAATTGAAGACCATTGTCATTTTGTTGGATTATGATTAAGATGGAAAAAAATTATAAATTTTGATGTCATGAGAATTTTTAATATATAGATTATAAAAATTGGTCTGAATTTTCATTTTAAATCTGAAATTTTAATATTTAAATTGCAATATATATTAAAATAATTAGCTCCGTAAACTCAAATTTCAAACTTTGTTATAATGGTTAAAATATAGTGTACATCATACTTGTTTAATATTCACCAAATAAATTATTTTATCAGTGCTAAATTTTGATATTCAAACATTTCAAATAATTGTTTACAATTATTTTAAATATTTAATATTTATCGTATTTTTATTTTATTGATTGACAATTTTTTCCATTAAAAAAATAATTTTTAGAATAGTCATTGATGCCACCCAATTGATCAAAAGAAAAATATTAGATGCATGTGTTTCTTTTCAACATTTTTAATGGTGTTACAGTCTTTTACATGTAGACTCATGGAAAAGAAAAACTTGATAGATTCCATAAGTTTTTTTTTTTAATGATATTAATCCAATTAACTTTCAAAGAAATTGTTATAAAGACCTTCAACGAAAGTGAGAATAATAATAATTTGATAATATATAGAATGAACTGAGAGAATACAAAAAATGCTTTTATTTAATTAGGAGCAGGTACAATACAAGTCTTTGATTGTTTATATAATAATAAAAAGAAAAGTTATATATCATTATTTTAACAAATACAAATTTTGATGTTTTAAATTATGCAAATGATATCAATCTAGTTAAATTGGGCAAAACTCGGGCCTTTAGGCGATTCTAATTTTTTGTGAAATATAGAACATCTTGATTATTATTCATCATCGTAAGTTTCTATTAGTATTTTAAATTATATTTTAATTTTTTTTTAAATAACATATACAAATGAAAGTGGTAGCGGTAGTGTAAAGTACCAACTTAATCAACTAGATATATGATTTTTATTTAATAAGAAAGGCATTTAACTCTTCAAAGACAACATATAATCAGCGGAGTTTAGCTTCACTATGAGTTAGTTCCATGATTTGGTTCGTATTGGCACAAAAACAAGCCCCCAACTTGGTTCTAGTCTGTCAACGGCCTTTGGGTCAATTGGCATTTGGGTCCCCCGTGACGACGCTTCGCAAGTGGCGAGAGTTCGAATCCTCTGGGTGAGGGTGCATGTCTGAGAATTATGGGCACGAACTGTGGGTGGTACCAGCGCCCATGTGTGCGCGGCCCCACAAGCAGCAGTCGAGGCATGTGCAGGCCCATTAGGGGTTTCGTTTTTATTGACAAAAAAAAAACTTGGTTCTAGTCTGAGTTTGAGTCCAACAACATGCTTCCTAATTAACAGAGCAATGCATCTAATGTGATCAAACATAATCGAGAATATTAACTTGCTGTGTTCACATGTTAAATATTGCCGACGTTGATCTCAGTGATATTGTGCATAAGCGCATCGATGCCACCAACATCTTTTTCATAGACAAAAGAGTGTGAAAGTTTCTTTGAAATTCACCAGGTGATCAAAGAACTCTACCATCTCAAGCTCTTTCACTATAATAAAAACAAATTCGTTTTTGAAATCCCATTTTTTTTTTTTTGTCAAGAAGAACGAAACCCCTAATCGGCCCGCTAAACTAAGACAGGGGCGTGCGCATGCCTCGACTGTGGCCTGTGGGGCCACGCACACATGGGCGCTGGTACCACCCACAGTTCGTGCTCACAATTCTCAGACATGCACCCTCACCATGAGGATTCGAACTCTCGCCACTTGCGAAGCGTCCTCACGGGGGACCCAAATGCCAATTGACCCAAAGGCCGTTGACTTGTGAAATCCCATTTGGCCTTGCCAACTTTTCCTCACATGAAATCCTAGTCTCTTTTGAAACTCTTTCTTAATCTTTAAATCCATTAGCCTTTATTCAAATAAAGTTTATGAGAAATATCTTGATAACTTCCATGAATTCTTATCTGTCTTCAATTTTATTGAAATTATATATATAAAAAAAAATCTCTTGCAAGACAAGGTCACTTACACACTTGACATATATATGTGTTCTATCCTCAAAAACAAGCATTTCCCCAAAAATTGATACCTTTTAAGATATTAATGCCTTGAGGAACAACTTTGTACATAATACAGTGAAATAACATAGTGGCTTAAGAAAAACGGTTCTCTTATGTTTTTGATGAAATTGACCAAATCTATTTTTGTCTTAGCATGTAGTTTAATGGATTCACCAGAGGGATATAGGCACCACTAGAAATTCACTGCATGCTTTACTTTAATATTAATAACAATGAGTTTCCAATTAATTTTACAGGATAATCATTGGTATTCATGAAATCCCATGCTTGATTAAGAAAAGATGTTTTTGTTCTTACAAAACATTTCATATTATTCATTGATTTCCCAATTATTGATTGGCACTTCAATGCCATATTAGCATTAGACAAGTTTTATTTATTTTTTAACAAAATTTTATATATAAGTTTATATCATGTTATGGGTAACATCAAGATCCATTTACATCTTATTCAAAATAATAATATTTTAATTGTGAAATAGTGAATTTTTATTATGTAAATGATCAAGTTAATGAGAAAATAATCAAATTGAAAACATTTTCTTTTTCTTTGAAGATAACATTGTCTACAAATAGGTTGCACTTGTAGCTTTTTTAAATCGATTTTTACTGTATAATTAATTTAGATTGATTTATTAAAAAGTACAAAAAATATTTAAGGTGTATCACATAAAAAAATATCTATGTATATTGTATATGATTAACAATTTTAAATATTTCCATCTTGTATCAGAGCCTAAGTTTTTCTTTTTTTGAAAAAAAACAAAATGGTTTATATTGTTAGTTTCGGCAAGGTGTGAGTTACTAATTCACCCAAACTCTCATTCAAGCACAGACATAATTCAAACAATAAAAAAGAGAAAACACAAAATTAATAACCTATTTTGGTACACTGCTTGTCTATGTCTAAGGGACTAGATTCGAAAATAAAATCTACTATAAGAGGAGAATAAACATGAGTACAATACACTGACTTATCACAAGAGTATACAACAACTCTATCTAGATTGCCCGATGCCAACTTTCACACCCATTCACTTAGATCTCTTTTGATGAGATGATATGATGAAATTATCACGCCATCATTATACATGTCAAATGATGCCAATGATAGAGCTTCAACTCTTATATATATAAATATATGACTTCTATATTGATTTATTTAATTAAAATATATAAAAAAAATTATTAAAAAAATTGAAGCTAAATGTCTCATGCATATTATAAAAATCTCAGCAAATATAAAAAATTTTCAAAGCATCTCCCATACATCCCAAAACAATGTCAGCATTCCATGCAGCTTGTTGAGCTTTGTTTTTAGATTTAGAACGTTTTCTATATTTGACATACTATCAAAATTGATTGGTAAAAAATTTAAAAAGTGAAAAGAAAAATGGTTTTAATCCAATTCAGTCGTTTTTATCAAGCAAACTAGAAATGAATTATTTTGGTTTTTGAACCCAGAAGATGGAGCATTTTTTGCTCATTGCTAGATAACATCAAATACAAAGATATTTTCAATTTTAAATATTAAGTATGGGCTACATAGCATCAACAAATAATATATATAATGCTAGCTCTTAAATTATAAAAAAATTTAAAATTTTAAAAAATTGCAAGATATTATAAATAAAATTAAAGCTTCCACCTATTTCTGTAGTGGTTAATGTATCAAATGGTTGGATAAAGAGAGTTAAAGAGTCATTAAGTATTCACAATTAAAGAAATATAATTTTAGATTAGAACTTTAAACCATTATTGTTTCATTTTGAGATCATGTCAACAAAAAAAGAAAAAAACACAAAGGAAATGGAACCAAATAATTATAAGTTTTAATGAGGAATTTGTCCATAACATGAAATATGCTCTAAATGATAGTAATTCCATGACTTTTCTCTCTTAAACTATAAAAGAAAAAACTACTCACACTTCAATAACACAGGACAGACGAAATCACTGATCACATTTCAGTATTGTTTTTTAAAAATATATATTATCTGACAATGTGCTTGGAAACAAAAGATCAAATTTGTGAAATGCAATTACCACATTGACCATTTAAATAAAAGCTTTCCATTTTCATTAATTTTCCCATTATCTCTCTCAGCACCATCACTGGTATCAATTCAGTGGTAAATTTGATAAAGTCGAGGGTAAATCTTATGCTTTCATGAACATTTCTTTCTCATAAAAATTAAAAAAACAAAACAAACAAACTTTTTCATACTACGCAATTCCTTGAACATCAGTATATCTAACTAACTAGAAATTCAGCTTTAATTTTGTTTCCCCAAAACAAAGAAAAAGAGAAGACAGAAGGAAACAGACAAGCTCATATGAACTTTTTGAAGGGTCAAAGTTAGTAATACAATGAAAAAAGTTAGTAGTTATAAATCTTATGCTTATAATTAATGTCACTCCAAAAGCAATAAAAGATATTGAGTAACAGCAATGTCATGCATAAAAATTCAGCAAAATTGAGTAACAGAACAAAAAGCTTTTCCCTCCATTTAATGAAGGATTAGTGCTCATGCCACAACAAGATCTATCTCGAATCTATAATTAAATCCAAATCTTCCAGAATCTGTACACAATTCTCAGTAGGTCAAACATAGCCCTAACAACGATCAATTGTAAGCAGGATAGCAGCAAAGTTAAAAGAACACTAGTGCAATCAAAGCTCCTTACACATAAAACAAAAGTGCTATAATATTCTCCAATCCTTATTTCTATAAATGGGCAACATAGATCAATAAACTTAATCCGATTTTCTTACTAAATACTTTTCAAATGCCTCCAGATTACCAATGGCCATCTGTAAGAGTTGGAAGCTGTGACACCATCCATCTACATCTTTACCTCATTCTACTAATCCAGAGAAATATATCATGGTTCACCTCATTTATCTTCCTCCATATGGTGACCTTAACACTAACATAAGCTGATCAACTTGCATGTATATATAACATGACCCCTTTCTGATCTGTTCAGTTCACGCTTCTTTAGGAGATTACACTGAATGAACATAAGGCAAAGAGAGTAACAACGCAACAAAGAAAATTAGAGAAGATACAGGTATTTCACCTCTACTCATAGAAGAGTTAAAAAAAAAAAAGTACAAATAACGCCGAAATAGCATAAAGTACTGACCCAGAATCAACTTAATATCCTCTTGCTTATAATTCAAATAATGGTAACAATCGGTAACAGATATAGCAGCTGATGATAGAAGAAACATACAGACTCTAGTCTTATGCATGTCAAAAATCAATTGCTCAGAACACAACTGCATCTGTACACAAGCTAGCTGATACCTTTCAGAACATAACAGTCTTTCCATCACAAGAGTGATAGAAAAATCCCAATTCTCAGTCAATGATGTGCCCAGACCAACTAAAAACCAATCAAGCACTAACAAATGAAAAACTAAATAAGGATTGACAAAGAACTCTTTCATTGTTAAGAATCTTAAGATTGAAGAAATACAAGATGAAAAACAACATAATTGAACATGAAGACCCACAAAGAGGAAATTGGTAAGGCCAAAAGCATGTCTTGACAAAAACAAAAAAAAAAAAAAAAAAAAAAAAAAAAAAAAGCAACTCAGGGAGACCAAAATGGCAAATTTCTTTATCAACCCTTGCCATTTAATCCCATGCAGAAATAAAGCGATTTTTGTTCTTCAGTCTATAGTCAGCATATGGGAAACAAATCATTGAAGTATCAACAACATATGTGGTACACCAACTAAAAACAGGCAAAAAGCTAGAAATATGGTTGGAAATTAAGAAAGCCATGTTAATTATTACAATTTCATAAACCTGGCAACAACATAGAATAAAACTGACAAATAAAACATAGAAAAATCAAAAGCAACTAACTGCATGTTTCTACTTTGCCCAAAAAAAGGAAACTCATTAAAGAAACTAAAAGTAAATACATTGAATAAATTTTAACAGCTAGAAACTGTCTATAGCCAACATAATATGCATATAATGAGTAAATATCCAATATTTACATATGTAACCACTTTTTTTTTTTTTCTCTACAATCTCAGATGCAAAGTCATTCCAACCTTAACATTCTGAAATAAAATGTACAAACGATTCCATACCACCAATTCCATCAATCTCAGAAGATTGGAAAGATATTGTCATCCTTATCATCATCCGTGTCAAGGTAGTTGAAACTCACATCCCCTTTATATCGAAAACTCGGATTCACATAGCACTTCATTTCATGAAACAAGTTCAGGTTGTCCACCAGCTTATGGAACACATTGCATCCACAACACTAATCACCGAAACAAATCAAGCAACAAATTTGATACCAAATCATAAAAGGATCCAAGAAATTAACCAAAAATCCTTTTTTTTCATTAAATAGAAACAAGAGAACTCTGTGGATTGATCGTACCTGAACAAAGACAGTGCCGTCGGTGTAGGCATGGGGGTTGATAGCGCGGGTGGTGCGCTGACCGCAAACGTTGCAAGTGAAGGCGACGCGCATCCGGCGGCGGGGGGACTTGGTGAAGAGCGACCACGGGAAGGTGGACACAGTCCGGTCCGGCGAACCAGAATCAGACGCCGCGGTCGATGAAGGACCCTCCATACCAGATCCCGTAGTCCATCCAGTCCCTGAAGCTGCGCTCAAAACCAACCCCATCGCAGCATCCTGCCAAACAAAACCCACAGATCCCAATCAAAATACAGCTACAAATTTCATTCAAAAGCATGAAAAAGGAAAGATTAGGGTCAAGATCAAGACCTTGGACAGAGGTAAAATAGAGGATTGGGGCTTGAGGAAGGGAACGATCTTATGATGGTTATCGGGGTTGGAGCGGAAATCGGCGGCATCGTCATTGCGCTTGGAGGAGATGGGGAGGAGGTGGAGACGCTTCCAAGGGGACCATTTGGGGGAGAAGAAGGATGGAGAGGAAGAGGAGGGCATGGTGACGGAGGCAGCGAGGGCTTCCATGGCGATCGATAAACGGAGAGAGACGAAGAGAGACGCAAGAGAGAAGACGATGATCGTGAATCGCGAGCTTTGGATATTTATGGAGAAATAACGGGTTGACGGGTTAGAGGGTTAACGGGTTGCAAAATGATCCGCATCCGGATTTCGAGAAGGCAAATTTTATTTGTTAACCCTTGGATTGTTAAATTACTTAATAGCCCTAGAAAATAATATAAAAATTTGGTGACTATTTTCTTTCCATTTTATTTGTTAACATAATTTTTTGACACAGCAATAATGATAAATTACTAAACAATTAATAAGAAAAAAATACTAAATTAATTTAGTAAATATACATTAAATATATGAAATAATAATATTGAAATTATAATGATAATTTTTCTACTTATCAAGTTGGTTCATAATGATCACTCAAATAAAATATCAACTATTTTTCACTTAACTAAATTTCTTCTTTTAAATCAAAATATATATTTCTAGACTCTCTTAATCAAATACAATCTTTTGAATTTTAAATTTTCAAATTCTAAAATAAAATATAAAATCACTAAATCCAAATTTACAAAAAGACCTGAATATTTTTAACAATATGTCCCTCTGACAAAATTCAATACCATTAAGTCCCTCCTTTTTAAGCTTCATTCGATTCTGTCGCTCTTGTCAATATTAACCGTGATGTTTTTTCAAAAATCCCAAAACTGCCCTAATGACATTTTGGAAAGAAAAGTTGAGGCCTAATCTTTCAAGGTATGTGGTTGCACGCTCTTTCTAACATATTTGAGAATTTTTTTTTTCTGAATTTTTGTCATCTTTGTTTATTATAGAAATCTCTTATTCTCCTTAGCTTTTTTTTTTTTTTCCCTCATTGTTTTTTACCATGATGTGCAAAGAAGCTTTTTCACTTTTTACCACCTGGCTTCATGCGTTCTATAGACCATATCAAGCTCTCTGGTGGAGTATTGCTATAGTGATTAAGGTCTTGGTAAAGATAAAATTGTCGTCCCCCGTGAGGACTCTTCGCAAGTGGCGAGAGTTCGAATCCTCGAGGTGAGGGTGTATGTCTGAGAATTGTGAGCACGAACTGTGGGTGGTACCAGCGCCCATGTGTGCGCGGCCCCACAGGCCGCAGTCGAGGCATGCGCACGCCCCTGTCTTAGTTTAACGGGCCCAATAAAGATTTTCGTTCTTCTTGACAAAAAAAAAAATAATAAAAATAAGATTGTCGATTGATAGCTCTAAGTGAAAACCGAGGAGCTTCATGAAATGTTAAACGAGAAGATTAATGAAAATGTAAGTTAGAGGTGAGAGGAAATCACGATGTGTGTGATTTTTTCATGATACATAAATTTGTTAATGGGTATATCAAGTGTTGTGTTATAGAGTTCATTGTCTTGACAAGATAGAAGTTGATTTTCAATGATATATGAGGACGTTGGCTTCTTAAAGCTCCTCTAATGAAAGTAAATTAAATAATTCCAGAGGATATGCAATATTTACATATGTTAAGAAGAATGTGGTTGATATAAGGGTAGACATGCATGGTGAATGAAATGACATGGTGCACCTCCGGGTTGTCAATTAACACTACAACAAAAAATCAAATTTGCGACACATTTTTGCAACACAAAGATTCTAAAATGTGTCGCAGAATACAATCTGCGACACATTTTGCGACACACATAAATGTGTCGCATTTCAGATGTCACAAATTTTTGCGATATTTTTTAACAATGTGTCGCAAATTTTGCGACACAGCAAACACAGTAGCAAAAATCGTTGCAATTCATGATCTAATGAAACAATATTTGCAATTTGTTTTGCAACGATTTGCGACACTTATTTTGCAACATATTTTATGTGTCGCAAAATGTGTTGCAATGGTGTAAATTTTTGCGACAAAATTTGCGCCACATTTGGATTTTTGCAAATTTGTCCATATTTTATTATTGTAAATTGTGTTGCAAACAAATTATATGTTGCAAAATGTGTCGCAATTGTGTCAGATTTTTGCAACAAATGTTGCCCGATATTTGGATTGTTGCAAATTTATCCACATTTTATTATTGCAAATTGTGTTGCAAATAAATTGTGCCGTAAAATGTCACAATTGTGTGAGATTTTTTACGAACATTTTGATTGTTGCAAATTGTGTTACAAATTGATTATTAATATGGTTTAAAGTTGTATCATGATTTGCACATATTTGCAACAATTTCTTGTTTGAGAAAGAATATGTATTTCATTTGAAAAAATGGTTAAAAAAAAAAATAGAGTAAGAACAAACGAGTAGAGCATCATAATATATCTATTTCACACATTAAAAATAATTGAGGACAGATAATAGTTTGGCTTAGTGGCCACATTGTCTTCTTCAAGCTGCTTCAACATTAGCTTCAAACCAGCCAACGGCCTTTGGGTCAATTGGCATTTGGGTCCCCCGTGAGGACGCTTCGCAAGTGGCGAGAGTTCGAATCCTCGGGGTGATGGTGCATGTCTGAGAATTGTGAGCACGAACTGTGGGTGGTACCAGCGCCCATGTGTGCGCGGCCCCACAGGCCGCAGTCGAGGCATGCGCACGCCCCTGTCTTAGGTTAGCGGGCCCATTAGGGGTTTCGTTCTTCTTGACAAAAAAAAAACATTAGCTTCAAACATGGAGCAAGTTAAAAAGATAAACAGGATCAATGACAAACATATGCAGATTTTCAAAGAAGTTGATGTCCATGAGCATGAACCTACAATAAAATCAGAATTAGTTAATTAGCTTTGTATCATAATGGTAGCAAATCTGTTAATGAAACTTTCAACATGATCATTTAACCACCATTTCAAATGGTTACACTAGTTTGACTCACATGATTAAGCAACCAGATAAATAACATGAAAGTTACTATTAAGGAAAAGTTTGAGCCACTAACTAGAAGTTCCTCTTCACAGCCTTTAAGCCTCTTCTTGTATTCCTTGGATTGCATATATCACAAACTACAGGATCAAGGAATATAAAATGATCAATGCATTAATTTCTTCTTAATAATGATGAACTCTGAAAAAAGATGCACACATGGTAATATGAATTACATTGGTCAGCAATGACTGGCGCTGAGATGAGAGCTTTTTTATAGAGGCCAATGCACCCTCCAACTTCTGAATATGCAAATCTACAATAGTGATGACATCAATTGAAATTTGAAACTTTTAGTTCAGAAGTTAGAAATACAGCAGTAGCACATATGATGCATTACAAATGATGAGGCATAGGAAAAATGACAAGAAAATTCCCATTAACAAAGCATAACAAAGTTACCTCACTCATCTTCTGCAAATCTGAAACAAGCTTTTCTTTCTCTTCAACCTTCCCTTTAATCAAAGTGAGCTGATAAAATAGAAGTCAAATACTCATTCGAAAAGTGTAAATATAAATTTTCCAAGAAAACTAGATACACAGCTTTAAAATGAACCTACATCCAGACCATTCCTCTCCATTTATATCCAAGTCCAGTGTAGTGATATGTTAAGATCCTTATATGTCTAGTATCCAAGCAAGACAAAAAACACACAATGGGAGCATCAAATAAATCTCAGTCTTATTGCTTTAACCTCATAAGTTTTCAGACACAAAGGAAAGAATGCTATCTTACCCCAAACAAATAAATTCAAATCGAACTAATAGTTGAATTTATATAAGTAGTTCTACACCACATCACCCTAGCTAATGAAAATAGGAATACACAACCTACAAGATTGTCTAACATTCAACAAAAGATAGCCATGCAAAATGATGGTAAGAAAGCATTTACTAAAACTTGAAAAAACACCTACCTCCTTCTGAAGCTCTTCTTGTTTGCATCTTGATATCTCCAATCGTTCTTTAAGCTAATGAACATATGTGTACACACATGAACGACAATGGCCAATACCATCCAAATAATCAGTACATTGATAGTATCATCTGCCAACGCCAATATAAAGCTATTTACACATTTACCGGGTCATCATAGTCATCGCTGGAATTTGATGATGTTTCTCTGCTTCGATGACCATTGCCATAAGAGACACTGAAATAAAGTTCAAAAAAAAATTCAACAAATGCTCTTCACAAAAGGTTTCACCACTAAAATGGTTTTGAGATACCTTACGAACTGCTAGATTACACCTATCTTATACACTGTATCTCAGCCTTGCTTGCTGGTTGATCAATTTCAAGATTAAACAATTATTAAGCAAACATGTAATAGCCGATTCGGAATTGTAACCAAGCATTCCCCATAGGTTCTATACGAATTTCCCAACTTTCGAATTAGTTTAACAGACATCATTGACAAATACAAACCAAACTGTTAAATCCTTTGATAGAACTTCTAAAATGAAACAGTTCTATACCTAGGTGGATTTGTTAAATGAAATAATACTGAGTGGAATTTATTGCCATAATAAAATTTGAAGAACTGTGACATCACCTACGAAGCTCAAAATCCCTACCAAATTCCATTCAAACATAGCGTACTTGAATACAAAACCTGCGTAACTGCTCAAAGATGATAATTTCTTCAATATATAGCAAACTATATCATATGTCCACTCACTCATTCACTCTACTTATAACCAAGTACATATCCCTCAAGAAAGATACAATGAAAAATTCATAGAATTGAAGAGAGAAAAATAAACAAAAAAAAAAAAAAGCAGCAACTTACTTGAAGAGAGTCTTAGGTTGTGGTTCCCCATTCCCGTCCCTACTCACATCACGGTCCTTACCTCTGTCCGCCTCTCTATCCCGATCCCAATCCACATCCCAATCACGTTCCCGGTGTTCATCCCTCTCCCGAACCCGATCAAGAGGATGCTCTCTACCCCCATGCTCATACTCTCTATCTCGATCCCTGGATCTTTCAGCATTCCTCTCACGATACCGATTAGGCTCCCTACCTCGATCCCTGGCCCACTCGCCCTCCCGCCGAAACCTATCACGATGGAATCCAGGCCTCCCAGCGCCTCTCGTCCGCACCTCATTCACCCTCGCCGTTCTCCCTCCAATCGCCTACCAAACAGTCAAACAACATCAAATTCGCAAGAAAAACTAGATCAAACGACAAAGCAAGAGCAAGCAAGAGCACCCGGCCATCCATATTGTTGATGGCGTCGACAGGGGACCTAGGATTTGCGAAGGTGACAAACCCATAGCACTTGCCCCCAGCTTCACGATCGTTGATGACCTACAGAGAACCAACAGATTGAAGAAAATAATGGAATCGAATGGAGAGAGAATGAAGGGGGCGATGATGGCGCCATAGATGTCGAAGGCCGTGAGAAGAAAAAAAAGAGACAGGCCACTTAAATCACCAATAATAAAATTTTGAAATCACCATTTCAAGTCACCTTGATTTGTCAAGAAATCTTCAAAAATTATGAAAACAAAATTGAGGGTAGAGGGCTAGAAAAAAAAAAAAAAAACAAAAAGAGTTATATTATATTTACCAAAAAATCAAAACACATTTTTTAGGTGAGAAATATAATTTTTTATTGTTTAATTTTTTGTGACACATTTTGTGACGAAACTAGGTTGTTGCAAATAATGTGTTGTGAAATGCATCGCAAATCAAATTGCATATTTTATTTATGATAATTACTCTTAGCCCCGAAATTATGCGACATATTTTGCGACGTTCACAAATGGTCTTTTTTTTTTGCGACACATTTTAATATGTAAAGTGACGTTTTTATTTTTTTATCGCAAATTATTGCAAAATATGTCATAAATTTGTGACATTTTTTATGTGTCGCAAATATATGTGTCGCAAATATGATTTTTTTTCTGTAGTGTAATTAACACCATCATTCGTATCGTATACGTTTCATTTTGTCACCTTTTCAAATTTCTTGTTACATAACATCTAGTCTTGTTTTGAAAGTGGATAATGTACATAAGATCCTTAAAGTAAGATGGTGGTTGTTTTTTTTTTCCCTTTTCACGATTATTTAAATGTTTTTCAACCTACTGACATTGATTTATTTGTGGTTAGTTCATCCTGTTATTGTTTATTTTATAGTGTTTTGTTTATATACTTTAGCAATATTTTATATATTATTTGATATTTCTGGGTACATTTTCCATTACCCTTTTATTATGACAAAACTAGAAATGAGATACTCACTTTGCTTGAAATTCATAAGAAGATTGAGAACACAATGAAGGAAACTAAGGGCCTGCTTGGATGGAGTGAGGGGTGGGTTCATAAAGTAATGGAAAGAAAATGAAGGGAAGGGAAAGGTTGAATACATATTTTGCTTGGGAGGAAGGGAAAGTAAAGTAAAGGTTGTCACCATTTTGTGTTTGGTTTGGAAGTAAAAGAAAGTAAAGTTATGTGTTATTATTACCAAAATACCCTTACATTGCTCCCATTCAAACACAAAAAAATATAAGCATTTGAATTATTTTTAATTATGTTTTTGCACAACTAATCAAAATTTTTGGTTTGGGCCTTTGTTATTTCAAGATAAAATTACACCAAAATTTAAAAACAAATTTGACAACTACTATGAAATTACTGTAGCACCAAAATACATAATAAAATTTCTATAACACCAAAAAAACTCCACAAATGAGTAGAACAATTTTCATAAAACCACCAAAATACATAATAGTTAATCTAAATAACCCACTCATGGTGCACATAATTTCCTCAAATCAAACAACATGCGCATTACTCCAACATTGTAACATAAACTTGTTTATCAAAATAAACCACAATATTGTTCCCTTGCATAACACATTGCTTCAACATCTAATTAAACCATATCACATTGCTCTCAAATTAAGAACATACACATTGCTCCAACATTTAAATAAACCATAACACATTGTTCACAAATTAAAATTAAGCAAATCGTACATTGCTCCAACATCTAAATAAACCATAACACATTGGTCACAAATTAAAATTAAGCAATACACACATTGATCCAACATTTAAATAAACCATAACACATTGTGCACAAATTGAACAACAGACCCTATCTTCATTACCATCTCTATTTTCGGACAGTTATAAAATGCCATGGAAGCTTCTTTAAAGATTAGTGCATCAACAATCCTTTTGAAGCAACCTCTCCAAAAAGGTCATAGATATCATCCTGGCCTATGTCTGAGACACTAACCTGTGAATTAGATGCAAAGAGCTTAAAGAAATAGAGGAAACTGTTCTTGCATGAACCGACCATGAAGAAGCTCCTCAATGAAATCTGCCTGCAAAGATGGAAAGATCACAATATGTAGGTGTCTAGCATTCAGCATACCTATTCAACTAATAATTGAAAAGAATTAACCAAGCATTTGAATAGACATGCTAAATATCATAGGAAAAATGACAATATGTATAAGAATGTTTCAAATATAAGACCAAGAGGATGGGAATCCACATAATAGCAATTCTGCTTTTGTGATTATACATACATCAACCAAATCCTTGTAATTGATACAAATTCCTGCAGCACTAATATTGGTTGTACCTTTTATATGTATTTCCACACCCACACAAACATCTTCAGTTTAATTTCTAACATGTCACATTCCGGGACATAATCACCCAGACAACATATCTCCATAGAATATCCATATAACACTAACACTATAGTTTTGCCAAAACCACACACCACTTGATATTGATCAACCATCGGCATACAATACAATAATCAGGAAT
Organism: Dioscorea dumetorum; assembly: GCA_902712375.1. NCBI lineage: Eukaryota > Viridiplantae > Streptophyta > Magnoliopsida > Dioscoreales > Dioscoreaceae > Dioscorea > Dioscorea dumetorum. Next base: position 9,576,692 of record CACTHL010000803.1, on the reverse strand, counting down.
GACTACATTTAAATTCTTCCACACTCGTACAACTGATTACACAGCATAGTCCATGACCCAAAGCTTTGCTAATAATCCTATTTTTACCCTAAATATTTCTTGAGTGAAGCTGGCTAGATAATGTGGTAAGATTCAGTGCTAAACTTGATTCAAGACAATTAGGACAATTTTAAACCGATAACCCTCATTATTCGCTCTCTCAAATCAAAGAAATGGATGAAAAACATGGACTAAGGTGACGAAAAAAACACTCAAGAATTGAAAAAATACAAATGCTTGATGATGTTGTGTTCTCCATCAGTAACATCAATCTCGTTTAGTATCTGTAGTGAGGAGGTTTATATGCTCATGGATTTTAAAAGGTTTTGTTCTCATAACAGGCTTCACATTCATGAATTGGAACTTTAAATTTGCACAAGATTAAGCATTCCAATTTGCAGAAGATTGATCAATTACCTGATTTGCCTGTGGACAATCAACTACCTATCAAACGGCAAACATCATCGGAAATAGAGGTTGGCGGCGGAGTCACAGATCACCGGCGATGGGAAACAAAGATCGGCAGAGTCCTGGATCGGCAGAGGTAGAGAGGGGAAAGAATAAATCAGACCTAATAAAAGGGCAAGGATTGTAATTATGGAAATGTTAGAAGGGTAAATCGTCCACAAAAAAATGTAACCCTCCTCAACCCACCAAAATGGTGGGTTGATGAATGGAGGGAAATGGGAGGTTTCCAACCCTCCCAAACCTTTACAAATCCTTCTAAACCCTCCCCCCAAGCATGGGTTCAAAGAACCCTTACTTTATGAACCCTCCCAAACCCTCCTAAACCCTCCCAAACAAGCAGGCCCTAAGTGTTTAGTTCTAGGGCTCTCTAATAAGAGTCAATTTGAAGTGGTTGACCATGCAGTTCTAACAATTTACAAAACAAAAAATTGTTGTTGTTGATGTTGGAGGTGTACGAGCTTTCATGCAAACATACTTGTGTGGCAACCATATATTCAAGTACAAATGTTTGTCATTTCATGGATGATTGCCACATTGCCGAGTTGTATTCGACCATGTATCTCAAAGAAAGGCTAGGCCACCTGGGACGTAAGAGGATTGAGTCACAAGTCTTTTGTGTGTTGGAGTAACGTTGTAGTTGTTGTTATAAAGTTGGACATGCTAAGGCTGGTTATAAAAAAGTGCTTGTAGATTGAATGTACGCATTATACACATTTAATTTTAGGATAAACTATCTGGAAGGTCACTTACCTATACACTCATTTCTATTTTGGTCACCCATCTACAACAAATTACGATTTGGTCACTTACGTTTATAATTTTAAGTCTTTAAATCACCAGCCCTTATGGTGTTAATGGTGAGCTGCCACTGCCTGCCACATGAAAATCATCACATGCCACTTGGACATCCTCTATTTTCCCTTCTTCTTCCTCTGAGCACACGGCACACTCTCTATTCACGCTTTGAGTAACTCATCCATGGCCATGGCCGTCACGCCGCTTGCTACCAACTCCACTACCTTGGTAGAGGAAGCAGCAATGGCCGATGAGAGAGCTCAACATGAACCCTCTCCTGCTCCTCTTGCTTATGCTTCTGCGCCTGCATCTCCCAAGCATATTGCAGTGCCGACAGAAAACTAGGGACTTTGCGGTGCCATGCAAGAAGATCAAGAAGAAGAATAAGTCTTGCTGTATAAGGTTCTGTCATAAATATCTTTGTTGTATTGGGGCTTTGATATGATGCATGTGCATTGGTTCTTGAAGGTACGGAGAGAACACTTTGGAAGCTTATGCTAAGGAGAACTGGAAATGCCCAAAATGCAGAGGCATTTGCAACTGCAGTGTTTGCATGTAATGCTCTCTATTTGCAACCGTAGTGTTTACACTTCACGGTCAGAGGAAGAAGAAGGGAGAACAGAGGATGTCCAAATGGCATGTGATGTTGTTGACGTAGCAGGCCACTTCAGCTCACCGTTAACACCATAAAGACCGGTGACTTAAAAAATTAAAATTACAAACATAAGTGATCAAATCGTAACTTTTTTAGGTGTGTGACCAAAATAGAAATGAGTGTATAGGTAGGTGATTTTCCAGGTAGTTTACCCTTAATATTAAATACTACTGTAGTTATTATGCCATGAGTCCAAAGCCATCATTGTACATAAACTTTCTTGCCCAAAAAACATGAGCAACAATAATACATAGGAATTTCAAATTTAATATTTAATATTTAATACTTGATAATGTCTAAAAGTGAACAATATTGAAAAGTATTAAACATTACTAGAGGATATGAAAGCGTAATTGATGATTTTGAACAATTTCTTATAGTGTTAATGTTGCAAACGTTTAATAATTAGAAAGCCATAAAACATAAGCGAAAAACATTCGCGTATGAACAATATTGCAGTTTTATCAAGTATTTTCAGTTTGTTGTGGTCATTTGATGTTTGCACATCTTCATTTGTTATACAAAGCTTTCTGCGAAAAAAGTGTCACGCTAATAATGAATGAGATATTCAGATTTTTTTTTTTTGAGAGATAGGGCGACAAGCGCCAACTCTCAGGGGCGTACGCGTGGTGGGGGAATTGCCTACAACGTCCTCACCCTCTTGGAACGGGGGAGGGCGGTTCGGGGGGATTGAACTCGCGTCTCCTCCCACGAGGGGACCCGAGGTACCGCTGGGCTACAAGCCCTTTGGTAACGATATATAATTAAAAATCGAGAACATTGAACACAAATAAATAACATATGTGAACAATATTTGGTAACGACGTTGACAAATTAGAAAGAAAGTGGTGAGACAAGCATACAATTAAACAATAACCCCAAAAATTAGATAATACTGAAAAATATTCAACACTAATGTCATAAATAAACACTGTTGTCTAATATTGAACATTATTAAAGTATATTAAAAAATAATTCATGATCTTGAATAATGTCTTAAGAGTATTATTAGTGGTGACTAATCTTAATAAATGGAAAGCAAATAACATGAGTAAAAACCATTCTTAAATAAACAATATTGCGGCTTTATTATACATTTTCAGTTTTTTAGGATAAGTTAATGTTTGCCCAATACTATAATGGGATTTAGATCAGTATTTGCACTTTCTTAAAATAGTTAGGCCATGTTTATAAAAATAGATCTTATTAAACAAAACAATTATAAAATAGTAAGGTAATTTTACCAAAAATTTTTATTTTCGTTGACTGACCTGACCGTTGAATTGAAATATATAGTTTTTAATTAAAAAACAGAGTTTTTAGAGATATGACAAAATCAAATAATGTTTTAAGGATATGACAAAGATAGGGGAGGTTTTGAGCAATTTCTCATTTATTATAAATCTTCCAAGCAAAAACAAAGCCAATAAGATACACATTTTCAAATCCATTAAATTCCAATTACCTATAACTCTAAACCCCTCAAACCAAACACTACACTGCTTCACACCAAGAATATTACACATAAAAAACTGTTTTCTTTACAATCATGAAATACAATCAAATAGATCAACACAATTACCATATCTAAGCTGAAAAGAATAAGTGTATATTGATCTTTAGCAGCATAATTGCATATATATATATATATATATATATATATATATATATATATAAAGGAAAAAACAACAAAAACAACAAAATTCCAATAGCAATACGGCATTATTTTACCCCCATGGAACAAAATAGATATGGTTTTTATCTGTAAACAAGGTATTCTAGCTTTTACAGAGATAGGACTATACATACAAGTTCTATTGGCTGGGAAACAGATTGAACTCAGTTGACTATACAATCTCCAGAATTCTCAGATGATTCACCGGCCTCATTTGATGAGACATCACCATCAGTATAATTCATCATGATGTTAACCGAAGCAGGATCCACTGAATGGTCTTCAGAATTATTGCCTGAAGAGGCAGAGCGGCGTCTCTGCAGTGCTAGGATATAAGCTATCATGTCCTCAGGAACCGAGAAAGCTCGGAAACGGCTTCTTCTCTTGCGTTTCTTCAACTGATCAGATTGAATCAAGAACAGCATTAGTCACCCATATCAGAGAGGATGCCATCAAAATCATCATCATCATTACAATCACATTCATCATCATCATCATCGTCATCATCGTCATCACCATCATCATGAATATCATCATCGTCGTCATCATTGTCATAGTCAAAGTCAGAGTCATCGATTTCAAAGCAATTAATGCCATCATACATCAGAACCTTCTCGAGAAAAGGAACAGCAGAGAAGTTAGAAAACTTCTTCTGCTGTTCGATTTAATGTAATAATCATATTCTTTTTCAAGGACACAAGGTTAAAACATCAAACAAGTATTATTCAAGCATTCTCTGATTGACATCACTAAGATGGATCAGCATGGCGCCACCTTAAGAAATTATTAAAAACAAATCAAACTTGATTTTACTATATACAGGCCATGAAAAGCCAAATAGCCTTATTCTGTTTGAAAATCTAAGCAGATAAAGCTCTTAGTGAGTCTGGAAGGTTTTCAGTCCTTCACATAACTCCTACGTAGATTTTCCCTTACATTAGCCTACCTAATTCTTTTTGGTTTATATGGCAGTGCTCTCACATGAGTAGGTTAGGGCATGCTACAAGCATTAAATTAAGTTGAACTACCCAAGTGCACTCTTTGTATAGATGGTAAGCTAGTTAGAAAATCCTTTCCAAAACATAACAGATCCGGTTTACTTGCAAGGAGACAACCTAAAACACATTGACAAAACTATAAATAAGCTTGCCTTAATAAAGACCATTGTCAATGTTCACGTAACAGGCAAGCAAGTGCCATGCAGTTACTAGTCTGACACCTCAAAGGATTGATTAAAGGTTAAAATCCTCATATATCTCTAACGGCATTCTTAGATTAAAACACATGGGAAAGTAGACACCTCGAAAACCAAGGAGATGGAACACCTCTGCAACACTAGTAATCATGCTCAGAATAGTAGACAACATCCGCAGGAGCAAAAGAGGCTATATGTGAACATATGAAAACACAGAAGCACACTATCTGCCTGGATCAATTCTATCAATGAGTAGCTGACATAAGCATGGATGTGCATGTAAAAGCAGTATAGATCAATTGTGTGAATTTAATCTACATGTGACAAGAGATGCATTTCATGATAACTAGAGGGACCTATTGAAAACCAGTTGCAACAAAATTAAACTAAATACCAGGAGCGAAAATAGAATACCTCTTCCATGTTTACAGGTGGTGCACGTTCCGTCGCATTAGGAGTCCATATCTTCACATCACTCTCGATGCCACTGCTGGCAATAACTGGAGAATAAGGATGCGGTTCAATACAGTTGACCACATACCTGTCCCCTTCCATTACACGCAGTAACTCCCCATCTTTCTTCCTCCAAATGAATAAGCGCCCACAATCTGATCCACTAGCAACATATTCAGTGTTTGGGCCATAGAAACTTACACCCTTCACAGTGTCACGGTTTCTGTGCCCCTCGTAAACCTGAGGAGCATTGGTATTCTGATTTGCAGAAGATGGCAATGCATCTTCTCCATTATTTGTATCCTTAGCATATTTAACTGATTTATGCACAGGATTGGATTTGAGACCTTGATCCCTTGTAAAAAGATAAATCAGTTCATCATTATATGAAACTAACAGCTCACTTTGTTCTGAGAAAGCCAAGCCTGTGATTCCTACTCGTCCATCACCAATTAAATGACGTGGGCAGAACCAATCGACTGGCTCTCCAAAGTCACTTGATCCTCCCCACTTGTACTTGCGAATATCATACAGTTGAGCATATTCATCTGAACCAGCTACAGCAAAGAGATTAGGGTTCCTTGGATCTACTGCAATGGCATTTAACTGCACAATTGACGCATCATCATCTTCATCAATAAAGGAATTGCATACAAAGAGCTTTGTTGCAGATTGTGTCCTGAGATCAAACTGTAAGGAAGCATGCCATGTGAGGGACTCGTATGATAGTAAAAAAATGAGAAATTTATGCAACAGAAAAGATTTAACAACTTACGTGCTGAACCAGACCATCTTCACCACAGCTATAAAATATGTGAGGGCTTCCCGGCTCAATAGCCATCTTATGGACCCGGCCTTCATGTTGAGCTAGCATTTTAGTAACCACCTGCCCACCTTCTAAAATCTGGACATGCCTCACCTGATGGCATGAATAAATTCTCTTAAGTAACTACAACGGTATGATACAAATGTCAAGGCAAGATAAGATGTAGCCTACCTCCCCATCTGCAGCACAAGTAACAAGGGTTCGATCATCTGTGTAAGGCATAAATTTTGCCTGAAAGACATTGTCTGTGTGACCTGAGTGGAATGATAGCTTAACAAGGCCAGCATCCCAATCCCACAAGATTATCATCCTATCATCAGAGCCAGATACAAGAATGTCCCCATCTGCATTGAAGCTTACAGTGTTCACACAGCCCCGATGCTTGTCTAGTTTTCTATGTATACCGAGACGCAAAACAAGATCCTGAACAACATAGACAGGTTACTTGAATGCAAAGAAAAATTTATCCCATCAGGGTATAGATAATCAATTCATCTAGTTCTTAAAAAAGAAATTGTTCAACAACATTTTAAAAGCCCACAGATGTTTGCCTTTATCATTTTGCCAACAACCACTCCTTGCATTTGCCTTGGTAAAGCTAGAATATGTGGGCTAATGACTATTTTTAGAACCATCAACTTACACCTTCAGAACGGTTTGAACTTCCTTATTGAAGTTCAGGTGGTTCTTCTATCCCACTTCTAAATTGTTCTAGAAAGTTAGACATGCCCCTCCTAAAATTTAGCCTGATTACAAAACTATCAAGTCACCCTCAATGCACTTATGTATCAAATACCAAGCCCATAATTATGAGGTGACAAGTGAAGCCCAACAAAACTTTAGTGGAACTACATCTCAAATCACACTAATCAGCTATTTGAACTTCGGCCAGTAGAGTGCCTGAAGTCCAATAGCAACTGTTTATCCACTACGAATAGCTTGTCCTAGCTGTTGTTGAGAAAAAAGATGAAACGCTAATGCAAAGTTTTGGGAAACTATAGCAATTGTCCCATACAATATATCTTAAAATGATTAAATCTCAAGCAAAAAATAGCATTTAAGAACAAACACATTCTAGCTTTTCTGATTCTTAATTTACAAGTAAACATAGATATATTTCCATTTTGTATAAATCTACACAACTACATGTACTTTACCTTTTAAATGTTATGAAGGTCATAATTTCCCAACTTCCCCATGAAGATCAAGATATTTCATCATTCAATGATTCAAAGTTAAAGAACACTTACAAGTCTGCAATGGAGATTATCATATGATGTATCAACCATAATACATAGGAAAATGCTCAAGCAATCTACTCATCATATCAATGAAGTTGAACATCAAAGTAAACGAAATAATATCAAACTTCTCCAGTATCCCAAAACCTCCCAAATCTTACAACAACTCCAACTCCATGATCTTCTACACCAAAACCAAGAATCCAACAAAGCAACAAGCACCATAAAATCAATTTAATCCTCTAACATCAGTTTCATCACTGCAGAGAAATCTCTCCCAAATCTAGCATTCTCAAAGAGAAGAATTCTCGATCTAACACCACAAAACATAAGATCAACAAGATCATCAAACAATCAAACACCAATCCATAAAGAAGAAATTAAAAATAAAAATTAAAAAAAAAAAGAAGAGGAATTGAAACTCCAGCAAACCTCAGAAGCCGCAGCGAGTCTCGCAAAAGCCCTAGGCGAGAGGTCTCCGACCTCGCGCTTCCAAAGCCGGACAACTTCTCGACTGAAGCCCCCACCGGCATCTCTGGGCCTCCTCATGATGCCCAAAAACGTTCGACGAAATGCCTGAAAAAAGGAGAGCTTCCGCACAGCGATCTCGCTGCGACGGCGATGCGCAACGCCGAGTTATGTGCAGAGATAAACAACACTGTGAACCGCCCCCTCTAGATCCTACTTCTGTTTAATAGAATGTCTCACAAAAATAAATAGATAATAATAATAAGGGTAAATTATCAAAATCATTACTAATCCTTTCTTATGATTCTATTTCAATCTTTTTCCTTTAAAATATCATGCTTTAATCCCCTATCTTTAGATTTTGTTATAATTTTGGTCACCATCGCATGCACCAATGAAATCTCTAATGAACCCGTTAAATTACAATATAGATGTGGACGATCTATGTGATCATGCATACTTGAATGCTGAGATCACCTAGAATTTTTGTTTATAATTTTCAAATATATATGTACTTTTGTTTTTGTAAATTCGAACTCTCGCCATGTGCGTGAGGTGTTAATATGATACACAAAAATCTAAAAAATCATTTTGATTGTGACCTTAATAATAATTATATAATATTTTATTTATTTATTATTGACTCTTATTAAAAATATACTTATTATTAATAGAGTTTATGTAGTAACTCTATCGATAACAATAATAAAAAAATAATAAAGAGATCACCATAAAAAATATAACTCATTACACTCTCAAATAAAAATTTTGAGGGTTTAATTTCTTTTTACAGTAATAATTACGGACTATGATTTTTGTTCATACTTATTAAAAGAAAAGAGGTATTATTCACTCACATGTAAAAAACATGTTAAAATAGAATATTTATGTTTTTAAATCATCTGTAGATGCCCCGTGACAATAGTGGAAGTTGTCTAATACAAAAGAAAGAAGGAATAATTTATTTAGCCAATTTGAGATTATCTCTTTACTGCTGATGCTTTAGAGTTTATTTATAAAATTTTAATTCATTACATAAAGAAAATAATAGTTATTTGGCTTTTTGAAATTTAATATATATTTTTTTGTTTAAGTAATTACTACAAAAAAGAGGTATATTTTTATGAAATTTTCTTGTCTTAGACCTCAAATAAGAATGGATTCAATTTTCTGATTTTGATTTTTTTTTTATACAAATAATTTTTTGTACAGCCCTTCCTTCTCAGCAATATAGGCGCATGGGTATTTATTACTGAAGGAAGCCATTTTGCTAATCATGTAAATAATAAAATTCTAATAAAATTTTATTAATATAAAATAATTTATTGCAATATTTGAATAGATAAAAATAAAATATAAATTTTGAATAAGTTAACTCATAAAAAATATTTACAAATTGACTCTCTGAGACCATGTGTTATCAAACAAACATTTCAAACACAAATGGCTCTCTTTTTTTTTATTATTTTTTAAAATATAAAGAAATATTTGTCCCATGAATGACATAATTACATGAGTGATTATTGATGATGAGAATATTGATATAATATTGTTTAATTTGCTTCAAGATTTGATACATTTGTAGCTATCCAAGATGCTTTGATTTGAGGTGATAAAGACGCTTCTGTCAGTCTCTGGTTAATGTTAATGGTCTTTCCTTTTCAAGCATAAATGCATCTAAATCATATGTGTTAATTTAGATAATTTAATTAAACATCATCTATGTCTTGAACTTTAAACCTGGCCCTAAGGCATTGCCTGGGTCAAAGATAAATACAATAAAATAAAATGAGGATAGTTCCATAAATCACAACTATTTACATTATTCATCATATTTGGGGCCAATTGGAGTTCCCAATCTTCTACCTGAAACTCTCATGTTTCACTATTCATACCAAAGTTGGTAAAAGATATCATTTTCACTAGGTAAAAATAAAAGATTTCGATTTGAACTTTCACCCATTTAATTTTAACTAAGAAATATTTCCACGGATTTGGGTTCGTAGGATCATCGTTGGAACCGACAGCAGCCACATCTCGATTTTTAAAAAATTAATTTTTTATTTTTAATTACTTTATTATTTTAAAAATTATAATAATTTAAAATATTATTTTTTAAAAACCAAGACACTCGGTTCAACTGATGATCCCACTCTAATTTTAACTTGAGAAAGAAATAAAATACTAATAACTCTTTTATCATAAATAAATAAATTATTTTGTGTTATTTTAAATTTATACTTACATAATTGATAAGTTATATTAATATTTTTGTAAGGTCTGCCAGATATTATAGATTATTAATTTTTCAATTATCAAATAGTACATCCATAAACTAAAACATAAAAAGATTACATAAAAAATTTGGTAACATAGTGCCTACATTCGCAAGGTCATACCCTAAAAATCAATCCACTAGCATAGACAAAAATACAACCTGTCTTACAACATTTCCGAAGATGAGAGTTTTGCATCGTATATATTTGATTCTCTTACAACTACCTCTCTGTACTTAGGGTTCTTTCTTTTGCATCGTATATATTTGAGATGAGAGTTTTGTAATCCTTCACGCGAAACTTATTAGGAAATCTTTCTCTTCTATCTTGATTCTCTATGAAGCCTAAATCCGTATTGCAACCATATGGCAATATGGTTGTGACAGGATCTACCAACATGTTGAACTGGCTAAATATAAAGGTTGATGACCTTACACTTGATCAGTGGGCATAAAGTATCACATAGGCCAAGCCACGAGGGCACACAGCTGCGTGGATTTGGTAGCGCGCGCGGTTAGCGAGACGCTTGTGTTGTATCGGGACCAAGGGCGGGTGGAATATCCCGCACGATCATTGGCTGAGACCGTGAGGCGCGCGCGCGCTGGACCGTGGGCGTGCGAGTGACCGATGAGCGCGTGGGGCAGGCGCGCCCATACCAAGAGTCAAGTGTTGTAGGACTTCATCATGTAGAGTGTTGGATCTCTAGCAAGTCTAGGCGGGGCGGGACACTTGATCAGGCCGGAGACCGAGAGCTGATTCCGGATTTGACAAGGTTTTACGCAGACCTATGCAAGTGGGCACGTGGTCTGGAGCGTTGCCGAGCCAGGGGCGAGGATGGCACGCGGTATTACCGCGTGTGACTGGTACTGCTGCGCACTGTGACCAAGGGTGGCTGGTTAAAGCTACAGTTGCATCAGAGGCACTGCAAGCTAAGTGAAATCAGGGAATTCACGCCAGACCTGTATTGGGCATGGGGCTCAATCAATCTTGGATTTGAGGTAGCTCTTGTAATAGGGTCTAATAAGTCTTTGGGAGGAGACAAGGCCACTTCGTGTTGGTTTGGCCATGGTTGTAAACATTTCTCAATCTAAGAGATTTTATGTTTTTCTCTCTCAAAATGGGTTTCATGTGTCGTGTTTCTCGTACCGCGGATGTTTTCCGCCTTTGCTCGCTTCTTATTATTTTCGCTGTGCTTTGTACTGCAAACAGAAATTCACTAACTGTTCTTGCAAGGAAGGTTGACCTGTCGCTATGGTGCATGTCAGATGCCGCACGGGCGAAGGTGATCGGTTGAGACCGTGACAGCTGGTATCAGAGCTACAAGTTTGTGGCTTGAAGCGAAGCGCGAGAAGACACGAAAGTGAAGACGGTGGAAATGGTGACTTGCAAGAAGGATCGTTTGGATTGCCTTGAGGAGACAGCCGAGCGGATGGATAACGTCATCGGGAGTGTTGACGATCAGCTCGAGAGACTGTCGAAGATGGTGAATGACCTGATGGGAGGACAGCGCGAGAACCAGTTGACTATCGACGTCTTGAAGACGAGGGTACAGTCTCTGGAAGCCGAGGTCGCTCAGCTCAAGGAAGCTAGTGTTTCACCGGTCTCGTGGGAGGCGCCCACGAGAGTGAAGGTCCCCGAACCTTCTACATTTGATAGCGCACGGAGTGCTAAGACACTGGAGAACTTTCTTTGGGACATGGATCAGTACTTTAAGGCTGCAAGGGTATCGGGCTATGAGCAAGTTCCGTTGGTCGGGATGTATGTTACTGGCGATACAAAGCTATGGTGGCGAACTTGTCAGCAAGAAAACGCTCAGGCGGGTCGGACAAGTTCGAACTCGTGGGTCGAGTTGAAGAATGAATTGCGGGAGCAATTCTTGCCTGGCAACACTGCTTGGGTAGCTCGTTCTAATCTGAAGAAGCTATGGCAGACAGGCACTGTCCGGGAGTACGTGAAGGAGTTTTCATCCTTGATGCTGGATATCAGGGACATGTCCGAGGAGGACAAGTTGTTTAACTTCCTTACGGGACTTCAGAGTTGGGCCCAGATAGAGGAACGGAAGCAAGGCGCGAAGGACCTCACCTCCGCGATCATAGCAGCAGAAACACTTGTGGACCTACGAAACTTACCCGGTGGAGAGGCTGAAAAGGCGAAGTTCAAATCCAAAGACAAGAAGCCGGTGGAGAGAAGGGCCGGAGATGGGTTTCAAAAGAGGAAACCCAACGGCCAGGCCAGATGAAATAAACCTAGGAATGATGGGAAATCAGCAGGTGGTTCTGGGAAGACGAGTGGATGCTTTATCTGCACCGGACCACATATGGCAAAGGATTAGCCTACACGTGAGAAGTTGGCAGTGTTTAAAACTGAACCAGAAAGTGACTCGGAGGACCAAGTAAGAGTGAGTCTTTTACAACTGTTGGATGCCTTGAAGACTGTCAAGGGTGACGGAGCGGTGAATTCTCTTATCTATGTGGAGCTGACCTTGAATAGGAAGGCCATACAAGGGATGGTGGATACAGGCGCAACTCACACTTTCATCAGAAAGGATGTGGCCACTCGGATGGGACTGAGCGTGGGGACGCACACGAGCCGAGTTAAAGCAGTCAACTCCCAGGCACTGGCGGTGACTAGGAAGATCTCTGGCGTAACCGTTCACATGGGTGGATGGCAAGGGAAGATTGATCTGTTGGCAGTCACACTGGATGATTTCGAGTTGATATTGGGGATGGAGTTCCTCAAGTCTATGAAGGCCACTGTTGTTCCACATTTGGGTGGTCTTCTTATAATGGATGAGAAAAACCCATGCTTTGTAGCGAGAGTAGCTGCAAAGGAGAAGAAAGGGAAGAAGCCGATGCTTTCTGCGCGCCAGGTGGTGCAAGGGTTGAAACATGGAGAACCCACATATGTTGCTGCTTTATTAGAAGTGCAGGAAGATTTGGTGAGTGATCTACCCTCAGTTGTGGCTGAAGTCTTGACGGAGTTTCAAGACGTGATTCTGTCGGAACTACAACGTGAACTCCCACCCCGGCGTGTAATAGATCTCCAGATTGAGTTGATGCCGGGCTGCAAACCCTCTGCCTGGGCTCTCTATCGAATGTCTCTGTTGGAGTTGGCGGAACTGAGGAGACAACTGACAGAGCTTCTTGATAGTGGCTTCATTCAGCCATCGAAGGCTCCGTATGGTGCACCGGTAGTATTCCAGAAGAAGCAGGAAGGCTCTCTTCGACTGTGTGTGGACTACCGGGCGTTGAACAAGATCACGGGGAAGAACAAGTATCCGATTCCTCTCATTCAGGACTTCTTCGATGGGTTAGCCAAGGCCATATAATTATAGTGAATCCATGGAGGATCACATTGTTCACTTGGAGCAGGTACTATCAAGATTGAGGGAGCATCAGCTGTATGTGAAGCTGAAGAAATGTCATTTCGCTCAGCAGGAAATCAAGTTCCTTTGGCACATTATTTATCGGGATGAAGTCTGAATGGATCGGGCTAAGGTGGCGGCGATTTTGGATAGGACTGCACCGTCCAAGGTACCGGAGTTACGATCTCACCACGGCTTAGCCAACTACTATCGCCGGTTTATCAAGGGATATTCAAGAAAGGTCGTGCCGCTCACCGATTTGCTGAAGAAGGACCAGCCGTGGGGTTGGACCGAGAGGCAACAGGATGCTTTTGATAAAATCAAGAGTATAATTGCAAGTGAATCAGTCTTAGCATTGCACAACTTCGAAGAACCTTTTGAGGTGCACACCGATGCGTCAGACAAGGCCTTTGGCAGTGTCCTTGTTTAGAACTGGCATCCGGTGGCGTTCGAGAGTTGGAAGCTGAAAGACGCGGAGCAGCGCTATTCGGCGCATGAGCGGGAGATGCTCGCCGTTGTTCATTGCTTACAGGTATAGAGAGTGTACCTTCTGGGCACCAACTTTCTTGTCAAAACAAATAATATTGCCAATACATTCTTTGCTACTTAAAAGAAGCTATAGGCTAGACAAGCTCGTTGGCAAGAGTTCTTGCAAGAATATGACTTTGAATAACAGCACAAACCGGGGAGTCGCAAGCAGATGGTTGAGTACGTTGCTGCATTGGCGTAAGTGGAGAATGACTTGCAAAATCGTATCGAGGAGGTAGCAAAGACGGACAGTAAGTATGGGAAGCTGATCAAGGATGTTCAAGACGGAGTCGTACGCAAGTACTGGGTGGAGAATGGGCTTCTCTACGCCAAAGGCAACAGACTCTATGTGCCAAAAGGAGGGAAGATTCGGCAGGAGCTCCTTAGAGAGCATCATGATGTTCCATGGGCGGGACATCCCGGTCGTGAGCGAATGAAGGCCTTGCTCACAAGACATTATTATTGGCCGGATATGGGCGAAGACATTGAAGCATATGTGAAGACGTGTTTCGTGTGCCAACAAGACAAGTCGGAAAGAAGACGAGAGGCCGGTCTTCTCCAGCCGTTAAGTATTCCGGAAAGGCCATGGGCGTCAATTTCCATATCCTTTATCACCAGATTTCCTAAGGTGGAAGGGATGTCGACAGTGATGGTAGTTGTGGACCGATTCACAAAGTATGCGGTATTCATACCCGCACCGATAGTGTGTTATGCAGAGGTGGCTGCGGAGCTGTTCCTGAAGCATGTGGTGAAGCACTTTGGGAACCGGAAGACATCATAAGCGATCGAGATGCTCGCTTTACTGGGCGGTTCTGGACGGCGTTGTTCGGGTTGTTGGGCACAGAGTTGAAGTTTTCAACAGCGAATCATCCGCAGACGGATGGACAGACGGAGAGGATCAATGCTCTGTTGGAAGAGTATCAACGGCACTATGTTTCGGCTTCGCAGAAGAATTGGCTAAGTTTGCTTGATGTGGCGCAGTTTAGCTACAATCTTCATCGGTCTTCATCAACGAAGAAGAGTCCGTTTGAGCTTGGATACGGATACCAACCTATTACTCCTTCAGAGGTGGCGAAGAGGACAGTAGGGGACAAGGTTTGGTTGAAGCTTACTCCACAGGTGTGGAAGAAATTACATCGGAAGGATGTACACAAAGGCTTAATCGCGAGGTATGATGGGACTTTCACTATTATCCAGTGGCTGAGCAATGTGGCATATCGTTTGGATCTCCCCGATCGGCTGAAACTCCATCCAACTTTTCATGTGAGTTTTTTGAAGCCATGCCATGAGGACCCCACGATTCCACTGAGGGCGAAGAAGAGTCGGGCTCCGCCGATTATTCGCAAGGAATTCAGCAGTGTGGCTGAGCGGATCCTAGATCGAAGAATAGAAGGCCAAAGCAAGAAGAACCGCAGGGTGTTCTTTCTTGTCCAGTAGGAGGACTTGCCTATGTCGGAGGCAAGCTGGGAGCGTGATACTACTCTTTGGCAGTTCGAGGAGTTGGTGGAAGACTTCTTGAGTTCAAGACCAACGAGGACGTCGGATTCAACTAGTGGGGGTGGTTTGTAAGGGTTGATGACCTTACACTTGCTTAGCGGGCATACAGTATCACATAGGCCAAGCCACGAGGGCGCACAGCTGCGTGGAACTGGTAGCGCGCGCGGTTAGCGCAATGCATGTGTTATGTCGAGACCAAGGGCTGGTGGAATATCCCGCATGATCATTGGCTGAGACCGTGAGGCGCGCGCCTGGACCGTGGGCGTGCGCGTGACCGATGAGCGCGTGGGGCAGACGCGCCCATACCAAGAGTCAAGTGTCACAGGACTTCATAATGTAGAGTGTTAGATCTCTAGCAAGTCTAGGCGGGGCGGGACACTTGATCAGGCCAGGAGACCGAGAGCTGATTCCGGATTTGACAAGGTTTTACCCAGGCGTATGCAAGTGGGCACGTGGTCGGGAGTGTTGCCTAGCCAGGGGCGAGGATGGCATGCGGTATTACCGCGTGTGACCGGTACTGCTGCGCGCTATGACCAAGGGTGGCTGGTTAAAGCTACAGTTGCGTCAGAGGACACTGCAAGCTAAGTGAAGTCAGGGAATTCACGCCAGACCTGTATTGGGCATGGGCTCAATCAACTTTGGATTTGGGGTAGCTCTTGTAATAGGGTCTAATGGGTCTTTGGGAGGAGACAAGGCCATTTGGTGTTGGTTTTGGCCATGGTTGTAAAAATTTCTAAATCTAAGAGAGTTTATGCTTTTCTCTCTCAAAATGGGTTTCATGTGTTTCTTATACCGCGGATGTTTTCTGCCTTTGCTCGCTTCTTATTATTTTCATTGTGCTTTCTACTGCAAACATGAATTCACTAACTGTTCTTGCAAGGAAGGCTGACATGTCGCTATGGTGCATGTCAGGTTCCGCACGACCGAAGGTGATCGGTTGAGACCATAACACTAAGTCGCAACTCCAGGTTATAACATGATCTCAAAAAACCATCAACTTATTTGGTATCAGAGCCCCCATGTTTATGATCAGATGAAGATCAAGGTAAGTATGTCGGGGTAAGTAAGCTCTGGGTGTTCCCAGACACCAAAGGCTGGAAAGAATGGGTTAAGTATTATTAAGAATTATTCTCTTTTTTGCTCTTTGGACTATTTTGGCTTGTAAATCAGTTGATTCCAGGGAAGTGAGCCTGAGTTGTTGATTGGGCTAATCTCGGACTAGTATCTCTTGAAGAAAAACTACTTAGGTCTATGAACTGAAAAGGTGCTGGAGAAAGCTGAAAAGGTGCTGGCTTGAGAGAGGCAGTGTGGTAAGTCCTCATGTGTCATCCAGCAATGACAGTACTACCCAGTGATGACAGAACATGTGAACTTTGTGGAGGATTTTCTATGAGAGAACACTAGAGATGGGACCGGTTTGGTGACTCGTCCACTCATCACAAACTTCGTTGGACTTGTGAGGAGCTACCTGTAGTTGGTAAGAACAACCAAGAGAATTTGTCTTGAAAAACTTTGATCCTTTCCATGAAGGCCCAAGGCCTGGGAATACCTAGGTTTCCATAAGGCAAACACACTTCAGAAAACAGTGAATATTCGAGCTCAGTTTATAATTATCAGCTCTAGTAGAAAAACTATCAGTAAAGTATCAGTAACAGATCAGTAATTTCCGAAATATTTCAGTAAAAATCTAATATCTGGATGTATTATTAACTATTAATCGTCTTGATTATCAAGTTTGTAGCTATTTTAGTAGAAGACTGCTTATAAGAAGCAAGAAACATAGGAATATTATTAATAGAAGATGAGTATGATCAGTAGCTTAATCATCAGTATATGGACCATGATTAAGGAACCCATGAGTTACAAGGACCAAGGGAGGCCCAGCATAGTCTGGATACTTCTCTAAAGTCTCGAAGGGACTCAATAGCACTTGTTTCTGGAGGTCACGTACTAATGAGTGAAGCTAGATTTACATATTTAGAAAATAAGTTAGATAATATTATGAAAAAGCTTACTGTAAGGGTTGATGACCTTATACTTGGTCAGCGGGCATACAGTATCACATAGACCAAGCCACGAGGGCGCATAGCTGCGTGGATTTGGTAGCGCGCGCAGGTGGCGCGGCGCTTATGTTGTGTCCGGACCAAGGGCGGGTGAAATACCCCGCATGATCATGGACCGAGGCCGTGAGGCGCGCGCGCGCTGGACCGTGGGCGTGCGCGTGGACGGTGAGCGAGTGGGGCAGGCGCGCCCCTTTACCAAGAGTCAAGTGTCGCAGGACTTCATCATGTAGAGTGTTGGATCTCTAGCAAGTCTAGGCGGGGCGGGACACTTGATCAGGCCGGTTGACCGAGAGCTGATTCCGGATCTGACAAGGCATTACACAGGCGTATGCAAGTAGGCACGTGGCCGGGAGCGTTGCCGAGCCAGGGGCGAGGATGGCACGCGATATTACCGCGCGTGACCGGTACTGCTACGCGCTGTGACCAAGGGTGGCTGGTTAAAGCTACAGTCGAGTCAGAGGACACTGCAAGCTAAGTGAAGTCAGGGTATTCACGCCAGGCCGGTATTGGGCATGGGGCTCAATCAACCTTGGATTTGGGGTAGCTCTTGTATTAGGGTCAAATGTGTCTTTGGGAGAAGACAAGGCCACTTGGTGTTGGTTTTGGCCATGGTTGTAAACATTTCTCAATCTAAGAGAGTTTTATGTTTTTCTCTCTCAAAATGGGTTTCTTTGTGTCGTGTTTCTCGTACCGACGTGTATTCCGGATTTGCTCGCTTCTTCTTATTTCCGCTATACTTTGTAATGCAAACAGGATTAACATACTGTTCTTGCAAGGAAAGGCTGACCTGTCGCTATGGTGCATGTCAGGTGCCGCACGGCCGCAGCTGATCGGTTGGGGCTGTGACAGTTGGTATCAGAGCTACGAGTTCGTGGTGTGAAGCGAAGCGCGAGAAGACACACAGGTGAAGACGGTGGAGATGGCGACTAGCAAGAAGGATCGTTTGGATCGCCTTGAGGAGACAGCGGAGCGCTTGGAGAACGTCGTCGGGAGTGTCGATGATCAAGTCGTGAACCTGACGACCATTGAGATCTTGAAGACGAAGGTACAGTCGCTGGAGGCCGAGGTCGGCCAACTCAAGGAAGCTAGTGCTTCACCGGTCTCGTGGGAGGCGCCCACGAGAGTGAAGTTCCCCGAACCTTCCCCATTTGATGGCGCACGGAGTGCCAAGACACTGGAGAACTTTCTTTGGGACATGGATCAGTACTTCAAGGCTGCAAGGGTACCGGGCCATGAGCAAGTCCCGTTGGTCGGGATGTACCTCACTGGCGATGCGAAGCTATGGTGGCGAACTCGTCAGCAGGAAGACGCTCAGGCGGGTCGGACAAGTTCGAACTCGTGGGTCGAGTTGAAGAAGGAATTGCGGGAGCAATTCTTGCCTGGCAACACTGCTTGGGTAGCTCGCACCAATCTGAAGAAGCTACGGCAGACAGGCACTGTCCGAGAGTACGTGAAGGAGTTTTCATTCTTGATGCTGGATATCAGGGACATGTCCGAGGAGGACAAGCTGTTTAACTTCCTTACGGGACTCCAGAGTTGGGCCCAGATCGAGGTACGGAGACAGGGCGCGAAGGACCTCACCTCCGCGATCATAGCAGCAGAAGCACTCGTGGACTTGCGAACCTTACCCGGTGGAGAGGGTTTGAAGATGAAGTTCAAATCCAAAGACAAGAAGCCAGTCGAGAGAAGGGCCGGAGATGGGTTCCAGAGGAGGAAGCCCAACGGCCAGGCCAGATGGAACAGACCCAGGGATGATGGGAAAGCAGCAAGTGGATCCGGTAAGATGAGTGGATGTTTCATTTGCAAAGGACCACACATGGCAAAGGATTGCCCTAAGCGCGAGAAGTTGGCCGCGTTTAGAAATGAACTAGAAAGTGATTCGGAGGACCCAGCAAGAGTGAGTCCTTTACAACTGTTGGGTGCTTTGAAGACTGTCAAGGGTGACGGGGCGGTAAACTCTCTTATCTATGTGGAACTGACCCTGAATGGAAAGGCCATAACAGGGATGGTGGACACAGGCGCAACTCACACATTCATCAGGAAGGATGTGGCCACTCGGTTGGGACTGAGCGTAGGGACGCACACGAGCCGAGTAAAAGCAGTCAACTCTCAGGCACTGGCCGTGACTGGGAAGATCTCTGGCGTAAACGTTCAAATGGGCGGATGGCAAGGGAAGATTGATCTGCTGGCGGTCACATTGGATGATTTTGAGCTGATATTGGGAATGGAGTTCCTTAACTCTGTAAAGGCCGCCGTTGTTCCACATTTGGGTGGTCTTCTTATTATGGATGAGAAGAACCCATGCTTTGTAGCGGGAGTGGCTGCAAAGGAGAAGAAAGAGAAGGGACCGTTGCTTTCTGCGCACCAGGTGGTGCAAGGGCTCAAACATGGAGAGCCTACATATGTTGCTGCTCTACTGGAAATGCAGGATGATCTGGTGAGTGATCTACCCTCAGCAGTGGCTGAAGTCTTGACGGAGTTTCAAGACGTGATGCCGCCGGAACTACCCCGTGAACTCCCACCCCGGCGGGCAATAGATCACCAGATCGAGTTAATGCCGGGCTGCAAACCCCCTGCCCGGGCTCCCTATCGTATGTCTCCGTTGGAGTTGGCGGAACTTAGGAGACAACTGACAGAGCTTCTTGATAGTGGCTTCATCCAGCCGTCAAAGGCACCGTACGACGCACCGGTACTGTTCCAGAAGAAGCAGGATGGCGCTCTTCGACTGTGCGTGGACTACCGGGCTTTGAACAAGATCACGGTTAAGAACAAGTACCCCATTCCTCTTATACAGGACTTGTTCGATCGCTTGGCGAAGGCAACATATTTTTCCAAGCTGGATCTACGCTCGGGGTACTGGCAAGTCAGGATTGCAGAGGGAGACGAGTCCAAAACGGCGTGTGTGACACGCTATGGTTCGTTTGAATTCCTTGTAATGCCATTTGGCTTGACTAATGCTCCGGCAACTTTCTGCCACTTAATGAATCAGGTGTTTTCGGATTACATCGATGAGTTTGTAGTGGTGTACTTGGATGATGTTGTCATTTATAGTGAATCCATGGAGGATCACCTTGTTCATCTGAAGCAGGTACTATCAAGATTAAGGGAGCATCAGCTATATGTGAAGCTGGAGAAGTGTCATTTCGCTCAGCAGGAAATCAAGTTCCTTGGGCACCTCATTTCTCGGGGTGAAGTCCGAATGGATCGGGCTAAGGTGGCGGCGATTTTGGACTGGCCTGCACCGTCCAAGGTACCGGAGTTACGATCTTTCCTCGGCTTAGCCAACTACTACCGCCGGTTTATCGAGGGATATTCAAAGGAAGGTCGTGCCGCTCACCGATTTGTTGAAGAAGGACCAGCCGTGGGGCTGGGCTGAGAGGCAACAGGCTGCATTTGACAAGATCCAGAGTGCCATTGCAAGTGAACCAGTCTTAGCATTGCCCAACTTCGAAGAACCTTTCGAGGTCCACACCGATGCGTCCGACAAGGCCGTTGGCGGTGTCCTTGTTCAGAACGGACATCCGGTGGCGTTCGAGAGTTGGAAGCTGAAAGACGCGGAGCAGCGCTATTCGGCGCATGAGCGGGAGATGCTCGCCGTTGTTCATTGTTTACAGGTATGGAGAGTGTACCTTCTGGGCACTAGGTTTCTTGTCAAAACAGATAATATTGCCAATACATTCTTTGCTACTCAAAAGAAGCTGTCGGCTAGACAAGCTCGTTGGCAAGAGTTCTTGCAGGAATATGACTTTGAATGGCAGCACAAACAGGGGAGACACAACCAGGTGGCGGATGCGTTGAGTCGCAAGCAGATGGTTGAATACGTGGCTGCGCTGGCACAAGTGGAGAATGACTTGCAAAGTCGTATCGAGGAGATAGCAAAGACGGACAGTCAGTATTTGAAGCTGATCGAAGAGGTCCAAGACGGAGTCGTGCGCAAGTACTGGGTGGAGAATGGGCTTCTCTACGCCAAAGGCGACAGACTCTATGTGCCGAAAGGAGGGAAGATTCGGCAGGTGCTCCTTAGGGAGCATCATGATGTTCCATGGGCGGGACATCCCGGTCGTGAGCGAATGAAGGCCTTGCTCACAAGACACTATTATTGGCCGGATATGGGCGAAGACATTGAAGCATATGTGAAGACGTGTTTCGTGTGCCAACAAGACAAGTCGGAAAGAAGACGGGAGGCCGGGCTTCTCCAGCCGTTGAGTATTCCGGAAAGGCCATGGGCGTCGATTTCCATGGACTTTATCTCCGGATTTCCTAAGGTAGAAGGGATGTCGACAAATGATGGTGGTCGTGGATCGATTCACAAAGTATGCGGTATTCATACCGCACCCGGTAGTGTGTTCGGCGAAGTGGGCGCCGAGCCGTTCTCGAAGCATGTGGTGAAGCACTTTGGGGTACCGGAAGACATCATAAGCGATCGAGATGCTCGCTTTCTTGGCGGTTACGGGACGGCGTTGTTCGAGTTGTTGGGCACAGAGTTGAAGTTTTCAACGGCGAATCATCCTCGAGACGGATGGACGGACGGAGAGGATCAATGCTCTGTTGGAAGAGTATCTCCGACACTATGTTTCAGCCTTCGCGAAAGAATTGGCTAAGTCCGCTTGATGTGGCGCAGTTTAGCTACAATCTTCATCGGTCTTCATCAACGGAGAAGAGTCCGTTTGAGCTTGCATACGGGTACCAACCTATTACTCCTTCAGAGGTGGCGAAGAGGAGGACAGGTGGAAAATGTCCCGCCGCGTATCATTTTGCTATTGATCGGCAAGAGATGATGGAGAGTGCTCGGGATAGCCTCGCCAAGGCGGCTCGCCGAATGAAGAAGTATGCGAGATCAAGGGAGACGTCCTTTGGAGTTCCAAGTAGGGGACAAGGTTTCGTTGAAGCTCACTCCACGGGTGTGGAAGAAGTTACATCGGAGGGATGTACACAAAGGCTTAATCGCGAGGTATGATGGGCCTTTTGTTATTGTCCAATGGGCCGGGCAACGTGGCATATCGTTTGGATCTCCCCGATCGGGCTGAAACTCCATCCAACTTTTCATGTGAGTTTCCTGAAGCCATGCCACGAGGACCCCACGGATCCATCGAGGGCGAAGAAGAGTCGGGCTCCGCCGACTATTCGCAAGGAATTCAGCAAGGTGGCTGAGCGGATCCTAGACCGAAGAGTAGAAGGCCAAAGCAAGAAGAACCGCAGGGTGTTCTTCCTTGCCCAATGGAAGGACTTGCCTGTGTCAGAGGCAAGCTGGGAGCGCGATACTACTCTTTGGCAGTTCGAGGAGTTGGTGGAAGACTTCTTGAGTTCGAGACCGACGAGGACGTCGGGTTCAACTAGTGGGGGTGGTTTGTAAGGGTTGATGACCTTATACTTGGTCAGCGGGCATACAGTATCACATAGACCAAGCCACGAGGGCGCACAGCTGCGTGGATTTGGTAGCGCGCGCAGGTGGCGCGGCGCTTATGTTGTGTCCGGACCAAGGGCGGGTGAAATACCCCGCATGATCATGGACCGAGGCCGTGAGGCGCGCGCGCGCTGGACCGTGGGCGTGCGCGTGGCCGGTGAGCGAGTGGGGCAGGCGCGCCCTTTTACCAAGAGTCAAGTGTCGCAGGACTTCATCATGTAGAGTGTTGGATCTCTAGCAAGTCTAGGCGGGGCAGGACACTTGATCAGGCCGGTTGACCGAGAGCTGATTCCGGATCTGACAAGGCATTACACAGGCGTATGCAAGTAGGCACGTGGCCGGGAGCGTTGCCGAGCCAGGGGCGAGGATGGCACGCGGTATTACCGCGCGTGACCGGTACTGCTACGCGCTTTGACCAAGGGTGGCTGGTTAAAGCTACAGTCGAGTCAGAGGACACTGCAAGCTAAGTGAAGTCAGGGTATTCACGCCAGGCCGGTATTGGGCATGGGGCTCAATCAACCTTGGATTTGGGGTAGCTCTTGTATTAGGGTCAAATGTGTCTTTGGGAGAAGACAAGGCCACTTGGTGTTGGTTTTGGCCATGGTTGTAAACATTTCTCAATCTAAGAGAGTTTTATGTTTTTCTCTCTCAAAATGGGTTTCTTTGTGTCGTGTTTCTCGTACCGACGTGTATTCCGGATTTGCTCGCTTCTTCTTATTTCCGCTATACTTTGTAATGCAAATAGGATTAACGTACTGTTCTTGCAAGGAAAGGCTGACCTGTCGCTATGGTGCATGTCAGGTGCCGTACGGCCGCAGCTGATCGGTTGGGGCTGTGACACTTACAGTAGTAGAAGCTCAGTTAGCTAAGCTAGATACGTTATTAACGAATGTAGATTATCTTAAACAACAATTACCAAAACGAGTTTCAGAAAGTGATATTGATGAATTAAATAAATTAGTTAAAAATATTCAAATAGGTACAGGAAAACCACCAGTAAAGTAGTTATCTGCTTTTGCTGTATGGTCAAAAGAGGAACTAGAAAAGCCACAACAATATAGGATGAGATTCCCTAGAGGAACTAAATAATGGAAGACAGTACGTCTAAAAATAATTCTCAAATTATCCAAAGTAAAGATAGAGTAAGGAGGTTTCCA
This sequence comes from Dioscorea dumetorum, assembly GCA_902712375.1. NCBI lineage: Eukaryota > Viridiplantae > Streptophyta > Magnoliopsida > Dioscoreales > Dioscoreaceae > Dioscorea > Dioscorea dumetorum. The sequence continues at coordinate 9,552,588 of CACTHL010000803.1, read as the reverse complement.
ATATTCCCAGTAAAACATATAAATAGAATAGAAACAGCTCTATCTCCAGAAGAGCAAGCTAGGAGACTAAAAGATGAGAATTTATCCCTAATGCCAGGAGAACAGTTATACAAACACGGTTTCTTTGATTACTCTAACAGAATTTATGAACATTATGATGAGGTACTTGTGTGTTCTCCTAATGATGAAACGCAGATTGCACTAGATCTAATTACACAAGAATCTTATGATAAGTTAGTAAGCTAAGGATATACAGTGATGCATCTACGCATGGTATTATTAGGCATAACTGGAATGCATAGAAAAGGATTAGGCACAAAGGTAATGCTTAGTCTAGTAGATATAAGACATATTGATTCAGTTTCAAGATCTGCTATAGGACTAGCTGAACCAGATATGAATAATAATTTCGAGGCGACTTATATGACGCCAGACTATATCGTAACCTTGAGTACCTTGTTTAAATTTATAAAACTAATAGTTAGAACCAAAGGCTATAATATGATTGATACAGAGCCAAATATTGCCATAACAAAGGCATTTACAGGACAGATCTCTAAAAATAATACTATAAAATAAAAACCAATAGAGTGAAAAACATTACAAATATTTTACGAAGCAAAGGAATTCAAGCAATTCCTGCCAAGTACTATGATTCGGACACATTGGCAGGACAAGAATGGACCATAGAGCCATTACTACCAACGACATTAAGGCCAGAAAAGTCAGAATTTTATGAGCATTCTGATGGACGATTAAGTTTTAGAGTAGCCAAATATAATAAGAGGTTAGCTATAGAAGATCATGTTCCTGAAGGAGAAACTTCAGAGCAATGAAAGATTTAGTCAGGATAGAGGATTTAGAAGTAGTGATCCAGATGAGGAAACAACACGGCAACAGGTTACAGAAAATGAATACAGAATCATATAACGGAAGAATTGTTTTACAAAAATATCATTGGTTAGCAATGGTAGAAACGTTTTTAGAATACTTCATAGAACAAAGAAGATATTACACTCAGATTTTAGAAACAAAAAAATACTTACAGTATTATTTAAGATTAGGAATCAATATGAAAGAAAGATTATTTGTAGAACAGGAAGAATTCTTGGAGTTTGAAGCATTAAAAATCCAAAATTTAAAAAGTGATTACGATCAGATAGTCAATAGGATTAGATATTGAATGAAGAACTTATTAAAATCCCAGACATTAGCTCCAATAATTAAAAGAAGACACTTCTTTAGCAGGTTTACAAATAATTTGCCGTACCATATGTTGACATTAAGACAAAAGATATATTATGAAAAATGGTTCTAGCTAATAGAAGTAGAAACATATGTAGAAGAAAAACTAGAAATCATTTCAGATTATGAAGATAGGTTGAGATTATCTCACTTATCTCATATCCAAAGATTTCTTGTTAGAAGAGAATATAATAAAAAGTTAAAACAATTACGAAAGGAAGAAACAAGATTAGAAAAAATGTATGACAGAATAGGAAGTCTGTACGAATGAAACAATTATTAGAAAAAGGAACAGTTAAGGATGTGGAAGACCACTTAGATCATTTACAAAAGTACGTAGCCAGAGCGGGGTACTCAGTACCAGACCAGATACATATGCTTAAATATGAATGGTTAGAAGAAGTTAAAAGATATTTATTAACCAAGAATGATATGGGCAGGGAACACCATTATCAAGAATCCTTAGCTTTAGAAAGAGAAAAGCGGAATAAAGGAAAAGAAATTCTTGAAGATAAAGGAGAACCAAGTAGTAAACGAATAAAGTATGATGAATGTCTTAGGCCAAACAGGATACCTATAAAGACTCTTGAATTGATTAGGTGATGGCGAAGACATGACATCCAATTTCTTGAAATTTGGAAATCAGATCTGGAAAAGAAATATAAGAATATAGAAAGCAATTATATTTAATGGATATCGAAAAATTTTACCCGGATTATTACTGGGAAGTAGATTTTGAGACATTTCCAGAAGACATAGAGGATGTTTATTTTTTAATAAAGTGCAGATATCCCTGTGGAGATTGGCCTTGAAAAGGCCAAGAGAAAATAGAAACACATATAGATGAGATATACATGGAATATACGGATGAAGAACTTGTTAAACAATTAGACGAATCAAATATTGAAGCTCTTATGAGAAAATATGAGCAGCCCTTAATTCCACCCTTAGAACAGGAATTCAAACCCAGACCCAAGAAAGTTCCATGAGTGATGCAGGACCTAGTGCACCCGTAGGAATGGCACCAGCAAGATTTGTTCCAACTAATGTAAGAACATCCCAACCAATGCAATATCCGTCCAAACATAAATTTGGACCAGAAAGGTCTTATCCTAGAGGAAGAGGTAAACCAGATCCTTTAGAAGTTATAAGAGATATGCCGAGGCAAAACAATGAAGGAAGTATGTTAGTTTTAACAACCGTACATCCGCAAAAATGGCCTGAACTAATTGATAGATGGGAATCAGATGCCATGAATGCATTAGGAAGGATTTTATATCAATTAGATTAATTAGCAACTGTAAATTTTATAGAAAATTTATTAGGAACTACTGCTAGGGAATTATTAAATAGCTGGAAAATAATATATCCACAGGAATACCAAAATATGGCCAAAATGGCAGACAATCCTTATAATATCACAAATCAGATCAGATCTATCGTTCTAGGAACAAACCCAGCTAGAGGAGAAACAGCGTTGCAAGATGTTGCAGCAAGAGATTTAGAAAGATTACAAATTTCAAGCTTTAATGAAATAGTAAAATTCAGCCAAATGTATTTAGCCTTAGCAGCTAAAACAGGTAGAGCCTTTACAAGTACAGAATTGACTAAGAGATGGTTTAACAAATTACCTAAACCTTTAGGTGATTTAATTTATAAATCAAGAGTAGATCAAGACAATGATGAGATTGCAGGAATAGGCCCAGCAATCTTATTCACATTTGATTATCTTAAGAATAAATGCTTAGAGGCAGAAGCAACTAGACAAGTGTCTAGTTATAGCTACTGTAATAAGATATACATCCCAGCAGTATATAGGGAGTATAAACCTTGAAAGAGATTAAAAGGAAGTCAATATTACAGGAAAGGAAGACCTAAGAACAATCATGTCAAGAAATTTAAAAAACATAAACCCCCTAGGAAATGCAAATGTTATGTATGTGGCATAGAAGGTCACTACGCACGAGAATGCAGAAATAAGACGGTTAATAAAGAGAGGTTAAAGTTATTTCAGGAATTAGAGTTAGCAGATGAGTTTGATATTGTAAGTTTAGATAGTAATGATAGTGAAAAAGATAGTGACATCTGTAGTATTTTTGGGGAAGAAACCCTAGCTCGTTTGGAAGAAGTTGGAAATCTAGTAGATTTCCAAGATACATACGGAAGTATAGAATGGCTTCCAGAAAATGGATAGAAGTTTATGGTTTTAGGAAAACAGTCAATAGAAAGAAATAATCCAGAACAACAGTCTCTTTACCAGAGTTTAGTAAGTGAAGAGTTTCATGAGTTTATAAATGAAGTAGACTTAGATAAAAAGAAATTAGAAGCAGTAGATCTCATAATGGTGAGTTTAGGATATTTACTCTCTACTGGAGATGATATCAGAGAGATCATAAATTATGTACAAGAAAAGAATTTACGGAAAACAAAAGATTTGAAAGTACGACAAGACGGTAAAATATTAAAATGAATACTATACCATGTGGCTTTATGCAATAATTAGGGACCTATACATTTTTGAATGTTTTTGTTCTAGGCATAATCAAAATCTGCAAAGATATGAAAAGATAGTATTCCTTTATAAGATTTTAGAACAGTTAAGAAATTTTTATTATGAGTTTGGTCCATATGTCAGTACTGAAGGATTACCTTTCAACCTATGAGTAAAGAAAAACCTCAAAGATATAGCTTAGACCAAAATCCAAAGTATCTGTTTGACACATATCACATCACAGAAAAAGTAGTTGCATGTGCTCACTACTTTGAACCTTTTAGGTACAGTTATAAGACTAGATTTGATAAATGCTTTTATTTCCATGTGCTAAAGCATAGAGTAACTTGTTTTAAATGTGAGACATCACTTTGTAGAAGATGTGCCGAAGAGCACTATAATTTTACCTTTGAAGAATCCGATGCTACGCAAGATAATGAGAATCCTAAGCAAATAGGATATGATGAAACCAGTATAGATAAGGAATTGATTAGACAACTATTAAATAGAATAAGAGAGCTAGAAGAAAAGCTAGACAAAGCAACAAAAGAGTTAGATTCTTACAAATCTAAAGGTAAATGTATAGTTATTATGCAGGAAGATGATACAGAGGAAGAAAATTTTCATGAGGATCATGATGAAGATATCATGATAGTAAACAAAAAAGAGAATAATTCTTAATAATACTTAACCCATTCTTTCCAGCCTTTGGTGTCTGCGAACACCCAGAGCTTACTTACCCCGACATACTTACCTTGATCTTCATCTGATCATAAACCTGGGGGCTCTGATACCAAATGGGGGGGGTGGGGTTTCACCGAGAGGCAACAAGCCTCATGATGTTAAGTCAGAGTTCTCAATGCTATTGCGTAGCACGAAACGAAAAATTAAAGGTAAAGAGGGAAATAAGCAATCTTCAGTGTTTTATTCTCTGAATTCTGCTCTCGATTATCCATACAAAGACATTGGCTTCCTTTATATAAGCCAAATTGCAAACTTACAACTGAAGCAAGCTTCCCACACAAGTAAAGTAAAACACTCAAGTGCTTATCCTAAAAGCATCTTGATTATTGGGTGTAAAGAAACAAAAGAAAAGAAATAGTAGTGGAGGTATATCCCACTTTCAACCTATATCTTCTTTATCCCTTCACATGGCTAAAGATATCTCAAACAATTTTTTCAGCTGTGCTGGTAGTGACTAAAGTTGAGAAATCTTATCCCATACTACTTTACAGAAAGAAATATTCTTATCTTACTCTGCTAGCCTTCCATCATGTTGACGAGATTGTGCTCTTCTACGTCATCAATGATGAGATGTTCTGGCACATGGGCTGCTGGTGGTGCCTGTGGTACTGCTATGTCTTCAGGCTCAGACATTTCTTCTGTCTCTGAGCTTGGCGTAGCGATGTTTTGATAATTTAATCCCACATGAGGGATGCTGAGTCTTCCATAGTCTCCAAACTTGAACTGTTGAGTCTAAGCCATTACCTTCTTCAAATGATGTTCCACCCTCTCGTCTTGTTTAAGCAGGTGTGGAAATGAACTAAAAACAGAGAAAAACTGAGGGTCAATATACAATTTAATTACCTCAGTCTCTAAAATTAATGAGACCCTACTTGGTTCTTCCATGGTAGGGCCTATTGTCCTCCAATTTGTAACGAGGGCACATGCCCTCCAGAGGCTAAGTTGTTGGACTATGCTGCTGTTATTCTGTACCGCTGCTGCTCCTCTGGCATCAATGTCATCTTGGATGGCCCGATGATGTCGGAGAATCGAGACCTTGATTAAATGTCTAGCTTGATCAGGATAACTAGACTGTAGTGCTGGCGGTATTGAATTGATCTCAAGGTTAAGGTAACCTTCTCCAGGAGGTACGGTCTTGCACAGCTTGCGTAATACTCCTGTGAGTTGAGAATATTCTTGAAATACGTCTACTTGACGTACTGAGTTGAAGGAGAAAGAAACTCCTTCTATGACTGTGTCTTTCCATCTCGTGAGGTTGATGGAACACCTGTAGATTGAAAACCCCTCATTACATCTACAGAAAGGGCTTTTGTGTTTGGTTCCTTGGAATGCTACTCCGGCAAGAGCCATGCCAGGCGGGCAGATCCCGTCTACGACCATCTTCTTTAGTTTTGAGGCCTGGTTGATGAATTCTTCATCCAGATGTTGCAAAACCTTTCGGAACACTACCTCTTGGACTTCTGTTAGCTCTTCAGGAAAGTCTTCTAGCTGTTGTAGTCTTTCCTTTCTGCTCAGTTCAATAATTTGATGGAGAACTTGCAGTTCATCCTTCTGGTCTTCTATGATCTTTTTGAGTTTTGCTTGTGCTTCTTCTTGGATTCTTAGCTCTGTTTTCAAGTGCTTGATTCTTCTTTCCTGTTCAACCAGGAAATCTACCGTCTGTGGTTTGAATGGTAATGGGGCCCTTGTCTTTGCCAGTGGTAAGGGCACGTGTTGCTGTTCTATTTCTTCGTTGATCTTTTGGAAAAACTCCGCCAGTTGGTGAAGTAAAGGGATTAACGCCTTCTGATCTCTGCGGCTGGCCCACAGATTGTTGACTAAGACCTCATGATGTAGATTAAGTGCCGCCTTTGTTTGCAAAAACAAAGGTGAATCTACCAGGAACATAGGAAGATTGAGCAACGTATCCAGAGGATACGATGGTTGAGGTGCACGTGATGAAGACGCCATCTGACTTAGTGTTCTTGCTGCCATATTTCTTTTGGCGCGCTCAGAAATGAGAGACTTTGGTTTCAAAAGCTTATTGATTTCTGGATTTTTGGATTCACTCATACCTTGGTTTGATCTAAATGTGGGGTTTGGTATTTATAGAATGGTGGTCTGATTAGCCTAGATTCTCCCCATAACTAGAAAGGATGGACCTACCGGTTTCTGTAGCCACCATTAAGTTAAAGGAGGAACGAATCTGTTGTTTTCCGGGACAAGATTCTCCGGACGCCACCATGCCTAAAGTACTGAGGAACTTACTAGTTTCTGTAATCCCCTCTTTAAGCATACTGATGGACCATCCTACATTTTAGAGTAGGGATAAGATGCCATGCCTTAGCCGGCGCTGTCCTCAAAGGTGTCATTCACCATCCCGCTGAGTTGATCTGCAATAAAATTATTAGTGCCTTGAATATGCTCGATTTTTACTTTAAAACCATTTCCTATAATAAAGTCTACAAAACATAGCCATCTATTCAAAGACAGCTTATTTTCTGATTTCTTATGGTAAAATGAAACGATTGCTTGGCAATCTGTCCTTAATGTAAACTCATCTGCTGAGATAACAAATAATTTAAATTTCTCCATTGCTCTAATTGCAGCTAATATTTCCGCATCTGTGCTTGATACTGGTGTAGTGTATGTTCCACTATCATACCTGCTAATTTGTTCTACCTTTGCTGGACTGTCTTTTGTGGGTCTGTATTTTAACACAGCTCACCATCCTCCTATTCTTCCATCAGATTCTATAACCAAATACGCACCTTCCGGTGGTAGCTGTAATGGTTTAATTTTTCTTACTACATCTTTAATTTTTTGGATTAATTTTATATCTTCATTATTGAACCTCCTTTCCCCTGTTTGTTTTGTTTTCATATAAAGGGGTCATGCTAGCTGGCTTAGATTTGGAATGAAATTTCTATCATAATTTAATTTCCCTAGAAAAGATCTTATTTGTGTTAATCCTTCTAGCCTATCAGGCATAACTAGAATACCTGTGGCAATATGCTTTTGTAATTCTACCTGTCCTTGTCCTATCAGAACACCTAAGAACTCTATTCTTCTGCATCCTATCTTCATCTTCTTTTCTGATAAGATGAGTCCATTCTTTTTACATTCATTAAAGAAAATTATGAGGTGTTCCATGTGCTGGTTGATTGAAGAGCTAAAGATTAATATGTCATCAATATAAACTACAATAAAGGGATACTGTCTAAAAATCCTATCCATCTTTCTTTGGAAGATTTGTGGCGCATTTTTCAGCCCGAATGGCATTACTTTCCATTCATAGTGGTCATTATGTGTGATGAATGCTGTCCACTTTCTACTTTCTTTTTCCATTCTAACTTGCCAAAAGCCACTCTTTAAATCAAACTTACTGTAAATAAAAGTATACCGAATCTTTTGTAATAAAACTTCTTTATTTGGCAGAGGATACTTATCTTCTTCAGTGTTATCATTTAATCGTTTATAATTAAACACCATTCTACTCTTACCTCTAATTATCTCACTGTGTTTATTTACTATAAAAGCTCTAGTCCTATGTGGACTATTTGTTTCTTCTATAATGCCTAACTGTAATAATTCTTTAATATGCATTTCAAATTCTTGTTGTTCATACAGGGTTGCTTTAACAACTGGGCATGTAATTCTTAATTCAGGATTTATAATTTCTAACTTACATTCTTCATTAGTCCTATGTAGAAATTTTATTGGATTTTCTCCAGTGATTCCTTCTTGCTTTAGTTTCTCTAAAAGTGGAGCAAGTTTTGTCTTTACACTTCCAAGCTCATGATAATCTATTTGTAGTTCACACTGTTCTTCCCATTCTATCTCTTCATGAGAATGAATATTAGAAGTGTAAGGAGTAGTTGCTACTACATCCAGTTTTTTGAATACTGAAACTAAATCTCCATGTACTATAATGACACCTGATTGGTGTCCAATAAATCCCATACCTAGAATAAACTGTGTGGGTTTATTTTTTTGGAAGGGTTTTAAACATGTAAAAGGTAATGTATAAACTTGATTGTTAAATTTAACTATTGAATCTGCTAATTTTTTAGTTAACACAATGTTGTTGCCAAAAGCATCATAAACTACTGAGGTTTTACCACTTCTTCCTGATATCGCAGAGGAACGATATCTTGTGAAATATAATTTTTACTGGCTCCTGTATCTATAATGCCATCAACAGGGAGCTTAAATCCATCTTTAAACTCTATAACAAAATGGAGATTAAGTAAATTATTATATCTCCTATTTTGGTTTACTATCATGATATCTTCATCATGATCCTCATGAAAATTTTCTTCCTCTGTATCATCTTCCTGCATAATAACCATACCTTTACCTTTAGATTTGTAAGAATCTAACTCTTTTGTTGCTTTGTCTAGATTTTCTTCTAGCTTTCTTATTCTATTTAATAGCTGTCTAATCAATTCCTTATCTATACTGGTTTCATCATATCCTATTTGCTTAGGATTCTCATTATCTTGCCTAGCATCGGATTCATCAAAGGTAAAATTATAGTGCTCTTCGGCACATCTTCTACAAAGTGATGTCTCACATTTAAAACAAGTTACTCAATGCTTTAGCACATGGAAATAAAAGCATTTATCACATCTAGTCTTATAATTGTACCTAAAAGGTTCAAAGTAGTGATCACATGCAACTACTTCTTCTGTGATATGATATGTGTCAAACAGATACTTTGGATTTTGGTCTAAGCTATATCTTTGAGGTTTTTCTTTACTCATAGGTTGAAAGGTAATCCTTCAGTACTGACATATGGACCAAACTCATAATAAAAATTTCTTAACTGTTCTAAAATCTTATAAAGGAATACTATCTTTCCATATCTTTGCAGATTTTGATTCTGCCTATAACAAAAACATTAATAAATGTATAGGTCCCTAATTATTGCATAAAGCCATGGTATAGTATTCATTTTAATATTTTACCGTCTTGTCGTACTTTCAAATCTTTTGTTTTCCGTAAATTCTTTTATTGTACATAATCTATGATCTCTCTGATATCATCTCCAGTGGAGAGTAAATATCCTAAACTCACCATTATGAGATTTACTGCCTCTAATTTCTTTTTATCTAAGTCTACTTCATTCATAAACTCATGAAACTCTTCATTTACTAAACTCTGGTAAAGAGACTGTTGTTCTGGATTATTTCTTCCTATTGACTGTTTTCCTAAAACCATAAACTTCTGTTGTTTACTAATCCAATCCATCTATCCATTTTCTGGAAGCCATTCTATACTTCTGTATGTATCTTGGAAATCTACTAGATTTCCGACTTCTTCCAACCGATCTAGGGTTTCTTCCCCAAAAATACTACAAATGTCACTATCTTTTTCACTATCATTATTATCTAAACTTACAATATCAAACTCATCTGCTAACTCTAATTCCTGAAATAACTTTAACCTCTCTTTATTAACCGTCTTATTTCTGCATTCTCGTGCGTAGTGACCTTCTATGCCACATACATAACATTTGCATTTCCTAGGGGGTTTATGCTTTTTAAATTTCTTGACATGATTGTACTTAGGTCTTCCTTTCCTGTAATATTGGCTTCTTTTTAATCTATTTCGAGGTTTATACTCCCTATATACTGCTGGGATGTATATCTTATTACAGTAGCTATAATTAGACACTTGTTTAGTTGCTTCTGCCTCTAAGCATTTATTCTTAAGATAATCAAATGTGAATAAGATTGTTGGGCCTATTCCTGCAATCTCATCATTGTCTTGATCTACCCATGATTTATAAATTAAATCACCTAAAGGTTTAGGTAATTTGTTAAACCATCTCTTAGTCAATTCTGTACCTGTAAAGGCTCTACCTGTTTTAGCTTCTAAGGCTAAATACATTTGGCTGAATTTTACTATTTCATTAAAGCTTGAAATTTGTAATCTTTCTAAATCTCTTGCTGCAACATCTTGCAACGCTGTTTCTCCTCTAGCTGGGTTTGTTCCTAGAACGATAGATCTGATCTGCTTTGTGATATTATAAGGATTGTCTGCCATTTTGGCCATATTTTGGTATTCCTGTGGATATATTATTTTCCAAATATTTAATAATTCCCTAGTAGTAGTTCCTAATAAATTTTCTATAAAATTTACAGTTGCTAATTCATCTAATTGATATGAAATCCTTCCTAATGCATTCATGGCATCTGATTCCCATCTATAAATTAGTTCAGGCCATTTTTGCGGATATACGGTTGTTAAAACTAACATACTTCCTTCATTGTTTTGCCTCGACATATCTCTTATAACTTCTAAAGGATCTGGTTTACCTCTTCCTCTACGATAAGACCTTTCTGGTCCAAATTTATGTTTGGACGGATATTGCATTGGTTTGGATGTTCTTACATTAGTTGGAACAAATCCTGCTGGTGCCATTCCTACCGGTGCACTAGGTCCTGGATCACTCATAAAACTTTCTTGGGTCTGGGTTTGAATTTCCTGTTCTAAGGGTGGAATTAGGGGCTGCTCATATTTTCTCATAAGAGCTTCAATATCTGATTCGTCTAATTGTTTAACAAGTTCTTCATCCGTATATTCCATGTATATCTCATCTATATGTGTTTCTATTTTCTCTTGGCCTTTTTGAGGCCAATCTCCATAGGGATATCTGCACTTTATTAAAAAATAAACATCCTCAATGTCTTCTGGAAATGTCTCAAAATCTACTTCCCAGTAATAATCCGGGTAAAATTTTTCGATATCCATTAAATATAATTGCTTTCTATATTCTTGTATTTCTTTTCCAGATCTGATTTCCAATTTTCAAGAAATTCGATGTCATGTCTTCGCCATCGCCTAATCAATTCAAGAGTCTTTATAGGTATCCTGTTTGGCCTAAGACATGCATCATACTTTATTCGTTTACTACTTGGTTCTCCTTCATCTTCAAGAATTTCTTTTCCTTTATTCCGCTTTTCTCTTTCTAAAGCTAAGGATTCTTGATAATGGTGTTCCCTGCCCATATCATTCTTGGTTAATAAATATCTTTTAACTTCTTCTAACCATTCATATTTAAGCATATGTATCTGGTCTGGTACTGAGTACCCTGCTCTGGCTACGTACTTTTGTAAATAATCTAAGTGGTCTTCCACATCCTTAACTATTCCTTTTTCCAATAATTGTTTCATCCGTACAAACTTCCTATTATGTCATACATTTTTTCTAATCTTTTTTCTTCCTTTCGTAATTGTTTTAACTTTTTATTATATTATCTTCTAACAAGAAATCTTTGGATATGAGATAAGTGAGATAATCTCAACCTATCTTCATAATCTGAAATGATTTCTAGTTTTTCTTCTACATATGTTTCTACTTCTATTAGCCATAACCATTTTTCATAATATATCTTTTGTCTTAATGTCAACATATGGTACGGCAAATTATTTGTAAACCTGCTAAAGAACTGTCTTCTTTTAATTATTGGAGCTAATGTCTGGGATTTTAATAAGTTCTTCATTCAATATCTAATCCTATTGACTATCTGATCGTAATCACTTTTTAAATTTTGGATTTTTAATGCTTCAAACTCCAAGAATTCTGCCTGTTCTGCCATAATCTTTCTTTCATATTGATTCCTAATCTTAAATAATACTGTAAGTATTTTTTTGTTTCTAAAATCTTAGTGTAATATCTTCTTTGTTCTATGAAGTATTCTAAAAACGTTTCTACCTTTGCTAACCGATGATATTTTTGTAAAACAATTCTTCCGTTATATGATTCTGTATTCATTTTCTGTAACCTGTTGCCGTGTTGTTTCCTCATCTGGATCACTACTTCTAAATCCTCTATCCTGACTAAATCTTTCATTGCTCTGAAGTTTCTCCTTCAGGAACATGATCTTCTATAGCTAACCTCTTATTATATTTGGCTACTCTAAAACTTAATCGTCCATCAGAATGCTCATAAAATTCTGACTTTTCTGGCCTTAATGTCATTGGTAGTAATGGCTCTATGGTCCATTCTTATTCTGCCAATATTTCCGAATCATAGTACTTGGCTGGAATTGCTTGAATTCCTTTGCTTCCTAAAATATTTGAAATGTTTTCCACTCTATTGGTTTTTATTTTATAGTATTATTTTTAGAGATCTGTCCTGTAAATGCCTTTGTTATGGCAATATTTGACTCTGTATCAATCATATTATAGCCTCTGGTTCTAACTATTAGTTTTATAAATTTAAACAAGGTACTCAAGGTTACGATATAGTCTGGCGTCATATAAGTCGCCTCGAAATTATTATTCATATCTGCTTCAGCTAGTCCTATAGCAGATCTTGAAACTGAATCAATATGTCTTATATCTACTAGACTAAGCATTACCTTTGTGCCTAATCCTTTTCTATGCATTCCAATTATACCTAATAATACCATGCCTAGATGCATCACTGTATATCCATGGCTTACTAACTATCATAAGATTCTTGTGTAATTAGATCTAGTGCAATCTGTGTTACATCATTAGGACAACACACCTATACCTCATCATAATATTCATAAATTCTGTTAGAGTAATCAAAGAAACCGTCTTTGTATAACGGTTCTCCTGGCATTAGGGATAAATTCTCATCTTTTAGTCTCCTAGCTTGCTCTTCTGGAGATAGAGCTGTTTCTATTCTATTTATATGTTTTACTGGGAATATTGGAAACCTCCTTACTCTATCTTTACTTTGGATAATTTGAGAATTATTTCTAGACGTACTGTCTTCCATTATTTAGTTCCTCTAAGGAATCTCATTCTATATTGTTGTGGCTTTTCTAGTTCCTCTTTTGACCATACAGCAAAAGGAGATACCTTCTTTACTGGTGGTTTTCCTGTACATATTTGAATATTTTTAACTAATTTATTTAATTCATCAATATCACTTTCTGAAACTCGTTTTGGTAATTGTTGTTTTAGATAATCAACATTCGTTAATAACGTATCTAGCTTAGCTAACTGAGCTTCTACTACTGTAAGCTTTTTCATAATATTATCTAACTTATTTTCTAAATATGTAAATCTAGCTTCACTCATTAGTACGTGACCTCCAGGAACAAGTGCTATTGAGTCCCTTCAAGACTTTAGAGAAGTATCCAGACTATGCTGGGCCTCCCTTGGTCCTTGTAACTCATGGGTTCCTTAATCATAGTCCATATACTGATGATTAAGCTACTGATCATACTCATCTTCTATTAATAATATTCCTATGTTTCTTGCTTCTTATAAGCAGTCTTCTACTAAAATAGCTACAAACTTGATAATCAAGACGATTAATAGTTAATAATACATCCAGATATTAGATTTTTACTGAAATATTTCGGAAATTACTGATCTGTTACTGATACTTTACTGATAGTTTTTCTACTAGAGCTGATAATTATAAACTGAGCTCGAATATTCACTGTTTTCTGAAGTGTGTTTGCCTTATGGAAACCTAGGTATTCCCAGGCCTTGGGCCTTCATGGAAAGGATCAAAGTTTTTCAAGACAAATTCTCTTGGTTGTTCTTACTAACTACAGGTAGCTCCTAACAAGTCCAACGAACTTTGTGATGAGTGGACGAGTCACCAAACCGGTCCCATCTCTGGTGTTCTCTCATAGAAAATCCGTCACAAAGTTCACATGTTCTGTCATCACTGGGTAGTACTGTCATTGCTGGGTGACACATAAGGACTTACCACACTGCCTCTCTCAAGCCAGCACCTTTTCAGTTCATAGACCTAAGCAGCTTTTCTTCAAGAGATACTAGTCCGAGATTAGCCCAATCAACAACTCAGGCTCACTTCCCTGGAATCAACTGATTTACAAGCCAAAATAGCCCAAAGAATAAAAAAGGGAATAATTCTTAATAATACTTAACCCATTCTTTCCAGCCTTTGGTGTTTGAGAACACCCAGAGCTTACTTACCCCGACATACTTACCTCAAGAGTACGTAGGCAACTTAATAAATTAAGTTAAAGCCTTTTATATTGTTTTATTTCTTCTTTTATTGCATTTGTTTTGCATATTATTGTTTTAAATTAATACTTTTATTTTTTTAAAAAATATTGTATTAAATTAATTATTGTATTTTAAAAAAATATTTTTTCTCTAGTTATTACATAATTCGTTTTAATTTTAGTTAAAAAAAAACTAGAACCAAACCTCCAAAAATCTTACCGGTTCAAGATTTGTTTTAACTGAAACCGACAAATCAGGGGTGGTTCCTGAACCGTGGCCACGTCTATGTGGTAGATATTATTTTATAACAAAATTGCATGATAAAATGATGTATAATATATCTACTAAGTCAATTGTTTTCTTCTCATAATCAAAAGTTTCAAAGTTGCTTGAGCATTTCATTTGATCAAAAATTATTATCATCATTGAAATAAATGTTTATTGGTTTAAATTTTATTTTTTTCAAAACTAGAAACCAAGTAGAAATAACATTAGGAATCAATTAGTAGATTAACACGTGTTCATCTTAACCTAATTTAAAAAAAAAAAGTAATTGAGAACAGAGATCACTTTAATACTGGCGACTTTTACAATTTTACCACAAGTCAACACAATTATTTTTTCCTCATATAATTTCCTATTTATTACACCGAACTAGATGTCATTTTAAAAAGTGAAAAAACAAATTCCAATATATTTGTGGTTTTATGTTACCAACATAAGATTTCTTTTTTTTTTCCCAATTCTATCCTTAATTAATAAATAATTTCAATTTCTAAAATATCTTATTATAAGTTAATTTATCCGTAGTTATTTTAATTTAAATAAAACTATATTAGTTTTATCGTACATACTTCTCAGTCAAATAAATTAAAAAGAGAGATTTATTTAAATCAAAATAGTTATTTAAATCAAAAGAGGGATTTAGCTTACATACTTCTCAAAAATAGCATGAACAAGCTAAAAAGTAATCATATAGACCTTGATGATATCTGTCTAAAAATAAACAAGTTCAGCTAGAATATAGACCAAAATTAGAAAACCAGTTTCTGCATATAGAGTTTGGATAGAAAAAGAACTGAAAAACCATCCGAATATAGGTTGAACTTTCCTCGAAATATAAGATGGAAAACATCTTAAAAGCTAAAAATTTAAGTGATTTTACTCTTTCTAAGAAAAATATACAACAGATGAAGAAAAAACAAGCAAGAACACATTCTCAGGGAAAAAAATTAGATTGGTTACAAGAAGTAGAGGAATACCTTAATTATAATTGCCAATTAGAAGAAGATGAAAAAACAATATATAAGTACAGCCTAATCATCTGTAGATGGCATAAAAATCATATAAATCATTTAAAAAATTGAGAACAAGGGTTAAAAATACAATATGACCAAATAGAAGCCTGTATATGCTAGAAAAGCCTGGATAAAGTTTTGGGAAAAAAAAAACAAATACAAGAAGAAAAATTAAAAATGGCAGAAGAAGAATATCATAGGGATTATTTCAACCAAGAACCCTTAGAAATACGAAGGAAATGAAAATAGGGGCTTCACCCCCGGTTTTCACCACTGTATGGTTTTCCTGTATGTCAGTCTTATCTGAAGTCCAGGGGCTCCTTTCTCTATAAAAATAACCCCTCTTGTAGTTCAAGGCATCCTTGCCCACCATCTTCCCTATTACCAATAAAAACTCTTTTTTTTTCATATTTAACCTCTAACTCTCTCAACTCTTCCCCAAAAACTCTGATCCAAATCCTTACTTCGCGTAGGTCTTTCTAGCAAGGCGTATCTTAGCAAGTTGAAGTGCACACCCAGGGATAGGTGGGGATGTCCTTGAACTTGCTAAGATACACATTGCTGGAGCAACTTAGACGAAGTATGGGTTAGGATCAGAGTTTTTGGGAGAAGCGTTGAGAGGGTTAAATATGAAGAAAGGGAGTTTTTATTGATAGTAGGGATGATGGTGCGTAAGGATGCTCTCAACTACAAGAGGGTGGCTCCTTTTATAGAGAAATGAACCTCTAGACTTTATATAAGACTAACATACAGGAAACCATACAGTGGTGAAAACCAGCGGTGAAGCACTGGTTTTCCCACATTGATCTACAGTAAAGTGCTACTGTAAAGTTACTACAATGAAATTGCTGCAATACAGACACTTATTTTTACATATAAAAAAACTCCGGAGTCATTCAGAAATATCTCAGTCTTCCATCATGTTGTCGAGATTCATTTCTTGTGTAGGAGACCAAGTGTCTTCTCCTAAAGTATAATCCAAAGGTAGGATGCAGTCTAGCTGATCTCCTTTTTGTACAAAGAGGACTCTTGCATTAACGTCTTTAAAATGCTGTGTAGCCACTGGATCATTATGAAGGATACTCCTGAATAGTACATGAATTGCTGAATATTCCTGTTGGATATAGACCTTCATACTTCTTTCCTCCATTATCATTTGGTTTGTGGCCTTTAAAGGAGTGATTAAGATAGAAAAAGCTCTCCATAAATGCATATGCTCTTCTATAAGCCCATCGACTGTATTATCTTCAAAGTCATACGAGTTAATTCTATCCTTTATTGGAAATGTTTGTCTGGCTATTTCGATTTGGATCAAGTGTATGGCATCATCAGGATAGCCTATTTCATAACCCAACGGAATGGAGTTTATTACCATAATGATCATTACTGGAGCCTTGACTTTTTGGAATAATTTGTTCAGGACGTATGTCAACCTCTAATAATCTCGGAAGAAGTTTAATTGTGCTGGCTTTGTGAGTACTACTTTTCATAAAAAGCCATACCTAAATAAGTTTTCCAGGGTAAGGTTTTGACCATGGATTTCCTGGTCTTCCTATTTTCAGAGATTTAATACTGCTCTGAAAACTGTAAAACCTTTGTAACAGCAGCATGACTAATTTTTGTGTACTGGTCTTGATAAGATTCTAATGTTAAACCAAAGCCACCTCTTATGTGATCCGCCTTAGATATTTCCTTGAGCACCTCTTGTGTCTTGAGAAAATCTTCATATTCAGTCATTAGTATTTTCTTTAAGATAACATGTTTTATGCAATGAAGTTCGCTCGGAAAATATTCAAGCTTTTCTTCGCGCCTTTTCTCTTCTTGTATTAAATATTTCTTAAAGTCTTGAACTTTAGCTTTTGCTTTTTGGAGTTCTTATTTAAGGGTGTCTTGCTCTTTAGTCCTCCATTCTATTTTTGCCTATAGTTGCTTGATGGTATGATCTTCAACGATGAAGTACTCAACAGTAGGTGGAATAAATACAGTTGTTTTTTGTTTTTGTGGAGTATAGGGGACAAGATCGTGCTGGTTTTGAGTTTTGTCGAAGAAGTAAGTACTTAGGGTTCTCATAACATGCAGAAAATCGGAAGGTCTATTTTTTGTGGCTTAGAGATTATCTAGTAGAACATGTTGTTGTTTGGTGAGTATGTGGGGTGTTCGGGAACTTTAGGTTAGAGTCGGGTTGGAAAATGGGTAATTTTAGAGTAGGTTCTAGTTGGGGGTTACTTTTATCCATTTCCCTGCATAAAATTATATGCATTAGTAATAGCCATATTTTGTTCCAGCTGTTGTACTTTATGCTTTATAATCTTTATTTCTTCTTGAAATTCTACCACTATTTCTTTTGTTGTTTTTTTCTCACATATTGTATTCCTTCTTCTATTTTATTGCTTTCGCCTTCCTGATCAACTGTCCTTTTCATAAAGTCCATTAATCATTGTATATTTTCTAGCATCTTTGTTCTTAGGTACGAAATTGGATATTTGTTTCTTATTGTGTACTTGAATTCTTGGAGTTCTTTTATCATGTCTATCATATCATTATGATCTCTAACTATAATAACCGGCTCTTTTTTTTTATTTTTATATAAATTGCTTATTTTTTGGATCCTCCTTATATAATTCAGCTTAGTTGATCTGCAAGAAAATTATCTTTTCCTTTTCATGTTCTATGACTGCATGAAAACCATTTTTCTACTATGTAGTCTATAAATGTAAGCCTTCTATTAGTGGATAGCATATTTTCAGATTTTTTATGGTAGAATGAAACTATTGCCTGATAATATGTTCTTAGCATGAACTCAGTATTGTTTATAACAAATAACTTAAACTTTTGCAATGCCTTTATGCATGCTAGGATTTCTGCATCTATACTGGTTACTTTAGTTTGATAAGTTCCGCTATCATATCTAATGATATTTTCTTCTTGTTTAGATGATTGTTTATTTGGTTTAAATTTTAAGATTGCTCCCTGTCCACCCATTTTTCCAACAGTTTCGATAATAATGTATGACTCTTGAGGGGCAATTCTAGTGGTTTTATCTTTCTTACTATATCCTTAATTTTTTGAACTAGTTTAATATCTTCTTCGTTAAATTTCCGTTCTCCTGTTTGTTTAGTTTTGTTGTATAATGGCCCTGCTATTTTACTAAGGTTTGGAATAAAATTTCTACCATAATTTAATTTTTCAAGGAATGGCTGTATTTGTTTAAGACCATCCAGTTTATCTGGCATTTCTAGAATGCTACTGGCAATTTGTTTTTGTAGTTCTATTTGTCCTTGTACAATAATTATTCCTAAAAATTCAATTTTTCTACATCCTATCTACATCCTTTTCTCTTATAGCACTAATCTATTATCCATGCATTTTTTTGAAGAATATACTAAGGTGGAGTAAGTGGTTTTTAATATTTTTGCTAAAGACTAATATATCATCGACGTATATTACTATAAAATTATCATTTCTAAATATATAATCCAATTTTCGTTGAAATACTTGCAGAGCATCTTTTAATCCAAAAGGCATTACTTTCCATTCATAATGCCCATTATGAGTAACAAATGTGGTCCATTTTCTACTTTCTTCTTCTAGTTGGACTTGCGAGAATCCACTTTTTAAGTCAAATTTACTCTATTTATATGTATATCTTATTTTATTTATCAATGCTTCTTTATTTGGAAGTTGGTACCTATCATCTTAATTGTTATCATTTAGTCTCTTATAATTAAATACCATTCTACGTTTTCCACTTACTATCTAACTATGTTTGTTTACTATAAAAGTTCCAGTCCTATGAGAACCTGGGAGTCAGTTATTATTTTTAAATCTAACAACTCCTTGATAAGTTTTCCAAATTCTTCTTATTCATACGGAGTAGATTTTATTACAGGACGGGTTATTCTTATATCTAGGTTTATCATTTCTAATTTACATTTTTCCTTTGTTTTGTTAATGTTTTTAATGGGAGTTTCGCCTATAGTTCCATCTGCTCTTAGTTTTTCTAAGAGTGGTTTTAGTTTTTGCTTTTAACTAATTTAATTCTATTTGGATTCCACATCTTGCTCTTCATCTACAGGAATATTATTAGTTTCCATTAAGCATCCTAGTTCTTTTATCATAGAGGTAGTCATTATCTGATTAGCCTTCTTAAAAATAATTACTTTTTCTCCTTATATCATTATGCCTACTGATTGGTTTTTAATCAAGTTCATTCCTAATAAAATTTGTATGGATCTATTCATGCTAAAAGGTTTGATCCATGTGTGTAGCAAATTATATTTTTGACTGTTTAAGGTACCAATACAGTCTACTAATTTTTCTGTTAAGTCTATTTTATTCCCAAAAGCATACTGTACTATGGCTTTGTGACTAGACAATTCCCTATATCTTTGAGATACTATTTCTCCTATAATATAGTTTTACTTGCTCCTGTGCCAATTATTCCTATTCGAGCAATTTGATATATGCCCTTAAATTCTATATGGAAATCTATATTTAGCAAATTATTATTTCTAAAATCTACCGGTGATATTGTCAATGCTTGTTCTTCTATGTCGTCTATGTTTTGGGTACTATACTTTCCTTTATGTTTTAGAAGTAGATTTTCTTTTCATTAATCTAGAGACTTCTGTTTTTAAGGTCAGTGTTCTTTTTAGTAATTGTGATATTATTTCTTTATTTGTATCTAACTTTGATGACATATTCTCTATTATTAATTCTCGAAACTCAAATATGTATAAATCTAACACACATTTTCTACACAGGATTAAGTCACAATTTTTACAACTCTATGTTTTAATAATTAAATTTAAAACGTTCAAAATCATGATTGCATTTTGTAAAGTCTTCTACCTAGTTATATTGTTCTAACAGAAATTTAGGATTATTATCCAGACTGTAAGTCAAAGCTGTGGGTTCCATTAAAATTCTACAAGGTTTTTATATACAGTTAACTCTTCAGTGAAATTAGATCCATCATCTAATATATACTACAAACATCACTGTCATTTTCACTTTCATTACCGGTAATGCTAACTATATCAATTTCGCCTTGCAACTCTAGATTCTTATATAAGTTTAACATTTCTTTTCTCACATTGTTATTCCTTCATCCCTAGCAAAATGTCCTTCTATTCCATATAGATAACACTTATAATTTGTTGGTGGTTTATGTCTTTTAAATTTCTTAACGTGATTAACTCTTGGCCTTTTTTTCTATAATATTGACTTCTTTTTAATCCTTTATTTTGTCTATATTATCTACTTATAGTAGGAACGCATATTTGGCTACAATAACTGTAATTTGATATTTGTATTTTAGGAAATTAAATGTGAACATTACGACTGGTCCTATTCCTGTTAAATTTTCATGGCTTTTTTTCTTTCCAGCTCCTATATATAAGTTCTCCAAAAGGTTTTGGTAGTTTACTAAACCACATCTTTGTTAACTCATTAGTGGCAAATGCTTTTCTTCTTTTTGATGTTAAGGTTATGTACATCGGGCTCCATTTTACTATTTTACTAAAATTATTTATTTAAAGCCTTTCTAGATCTCTTGCAGCTATATCCTGTAAAACTGTGTCTTCTCTGGAAGGATTAGTCCCTAAAATGATTTGTCTGATTTGGCCTGTGACATTATAAGAGTTATCTGCCATTTGTATTATATATTGATATTCATTTGGAAAATTTATCTTCCAGATATTAAGTAATTCTCTAGCAGTCATTCCCAACATGTTTTCTATAAAGTTCGTGATTCCTATAGGATCTAGTGCATATGGGATTCCTTCTATTGCATTACTAGCATTTGATTCCCATCTATCTATTAATTTTGCCCACGTTTTAGGGTGGACTTTACTTAATACTAACATGCTTCCTTCATTATTTTGTTTAGGCATAGTCCTGACCACTTCAAGCTGGATCTGATTTCCCTTTACCTCTAAATTGTTGATAACCTTATTCTGTATATTCATTAAAGGTATGTTTTATAGGGTATTATAAGGGTTGTATCGTCCTGCTTGTTTGTTCTGAAAAAATAGGTCCCGCATATGTCGTAGCATTACTGCTAGTAGATGTTTGCTGGTGATTACTATCTTCTATATTTATTAAGATTTCATTAATATCTATTTCATCTAATTGTTTTATGATTTCTTCATACTCTGGATCATTCGTTAATTCTTCCGTTGCTAGATTGTCTTCAATATATGCTTGTAGCTCATCTTTTGTTTTATTGAGATAATCCTACTGGGTGTATCTACATCTTACCACAAATTCTACGTCATCTATATCTTCTGGTAATCCCTTAAAATCTATTTTCCAGTTATATCCCATGTATCTTTCTTTAATTAATTTCTCCATTTTAACAATAGCATGTTTCTATGTTTTCATATTTTCTAGCCATTTTCTATAGTTTCTGGCACGTTCTAATTTGCTTTCATGGTCTAGGTTGAAGATTTCTTTGTAAGGTATTTTTTTCTTCTTATACTTTATTTTCCATTAGGTTGTATAATTTTTGTTTTGATTTTATATAGGTATTCTCCATTTTCTCTTACTTGAATTTTAAATTTAAATATCTTATTTCGTAGATTAACCATCTTTTCTTTCTTTAATCTGGTTACTTATATTTCCATTGTTATCCTTATGTAAATACTTCATCAAAGGTCCTAGGTGGGTTTCTATTTCATCTAAATTCTCTGTTTCTAATAATGTTTTCATATTTCTTCTTCACTTATTTCTTCAATAGGTATACCTTTATTTTGATAATTATCCATTCTTACACTACAACTACCATTTTAATTTTCAAAATATTCAGTTAAGCTAGGATGACTGACTTGTTCAATTGGTATCGATTTTATATTCCATTCACTATTTACTAATAATTCTGATGAGTAATATTTTCCAGCTATTGTTTTATGCCTTGGGTTGCTAATAGTTTTAAAATATATTTTACATCACTAGTATTGGATATATGTCCTGTAAAAATTTCGGATATTATTAAATTAGAGACATCAGTAGCCATGTTATATCCTTTGAATAGAATAATTAATTTTATATATTTGTAAAAAGTTTCCAAAGGTACAATGAAGTTTGGGGTTATATATACTATTTCGGGTTCTTCATTTTTATCTAATACTAATGATTCTATTGTTGCTTTTGTCATGAAATCTTTTTGCCTTAACTCTACTAGACTAGCTAGTAATCTTACTCCTAATCCTTTTCTGTGCATTCCTACTATTCCAAGTATTAATAGCCCAAGATGTACTAAAGTATATCCGGAATTCATTAAATTGTTGTAGGATTTTTGAGTTAAAAAGTCTAGCATTAATTGAGAGCTTTCATTAGGACAACATGCTTATTTCATCAAAATGTTTATAAATTTTTCTGTGTTTCAATTATGCCATGGTTGTATAACTCTTCTCTAGGTATTAAAGTGATATTTTTATTTTTTTGTTAATTCTAATTGTTGTTCTCGGGTTAATGTTACTTCTTTTCTTTTAGTATGTTTATTTTTTATGATAGAGAATCTTCTTATGCTATCTATGTTTTTTACATTTTTAGGCATTTTTTCTTAATAATTCTTCTAGATAAATTAATTCTTCTTCTTGTAATATTATTTCTTCTTTTATTCCTATTAATTTACTAAACTGTTTTTTTAATTAGTTGGAATTAGTTAACTAATAAGATTTCAATTCTTCTTTTTACTATTTTGATTTCTCCTTTTATTAATGTGTAACCTGGCATTGGTAATCTCTAATCTTCTTTAAATCTCTCAAATATTTTATTCTATGTCTTAATCTTATTAAAAGTCCTCTAAAGTTTTACATTTCCCTCGTATTTCTAAGGGTTCCTGGTTGAAATAATCCCTTTATGATATTCTTATTCTGCCATTTTGAATTTTTCTTCTTGTATTTGTATTTTTTTCCTCAAAACTTTATCTAGGCTTTTCTAGCATATTCAAGCGTCTATTTGGTCATATTGTATTTTTAACCGATGTTCCAAAGTTTTTAAATGATTTATATGATTTTTATGCCATCTACGGATGATTAGGCTGTACGTATATATTGTTTTTTCATCATCTTCTAATTCCCAGTTATAATTTAGGTATTCCTCTGTTCCTTGTAACCAGTCTAATGCTTTTCATTTTATTTTTCCTGAGAATGTGTTCTTGCTTATTTTTTCCTCATATGTTGTATATTTTTCTAAGAAAGAGTAAAACTGACTTAAAATTATGAGAAATGGTTTTGGCTAATAGAGGTCGAAACATATGTAGAAGAAAAATTAGAAATCATTGCAGATTATGAAGATAGGTTGAGGTTATCTCACTTATCTCATATTCAAAGATTTCTTGTTAGAAAGGAGTATAGTAAGAAGTTAAAACAGCTACGAAAGGAAGAAAAACGGCTAGAAAAAATGTATGATAGAATAGGAAATCTGTACGGATGAAACAATTATTAGAAAAAGGAACAGTTAAGGACGTAGAGGACCACTTAGATTATTTACAAAAGTATGTAGTCAGAGCAGGATACTCAGTACCAGACCAGATACATATGCTTAGATATGAATGGCTGGAGGAGGTTAAAAGATACTTATTGACTAAGAATGATATGGAAAGAGAACATGATTATCAAGAATTCTTAGCTTTAGAAAGAGAAAAACGAACAAAAGGAAAAGAAATTCTTGAGGATGAAGGAGAACCAAGTAATAAAAGAATAAAGTATGATGAGTGCCTTAGGCCAATTAGAATTCCTATAAAGACTATCGAGTTAATTAGGCGGTGGCACAGACATGACATCCAATTTCTTGAGAATTGGAAATCTGATCTAGAAAAGAAACATCAAAACATAGAGAGTAATTATATTTAATGAATATAGAAAAATTTTATCCAAATTATGACTGGGAAGTAGATTTTGAAATATTCCCAGAAGACATAGATGATGTTCATTTTCTAATAGAGTGTAGATATCCCTATGGGGATTGGCCTAGAAAAGGTCAAGAAAAAATAGAAACACATATAGATGAAATTTATATGGAATATACAGATGAGGAAGTTGTTAGACAATTAGATGAGCTAGATATTGAAGCTCTTATGAAAAAGTATGAGCAGCCATTGATTCCACCTTTAGAACAAGAAGGGGGTGTTTGTTTGTAAGGAGTGGAATGGGAGTCATTACTCTCCCATTCCACTCCTTTGCTTGGATAGTCATCAATGCGAGTGAGAGAGGTTTGGGAGGGGAATGAGTGGGGATTATTCATTCCTCCTCCACTCCTTGAGGGTGAATTACAAATTTGCCCCTTAGTTAATAAGTAAACTATAATTAATTAACATAATAATTAAATATATAATTTTAATACTAAATAATAATTAAATAGATAATAATAACTAACAATTAAAATAACAATTTTATTCAAATATTAATAATTAATAATTAAAATAATAATATAAATCAAATAATAATTAAATCGAT
Source organism: Dioscorea dumetorum (assembly GCA_902712375.1). Classification (NCBI taxonomy): domain Eukaryota; kingdom Viridiplantae; phylum Streptophyta; class Magnoliopsida; order Dioscoreales; family Dioscoreaceae; genus Dioscorea; species Dioscorea dumetorum. The sequence goes on along the minus strand of CACTHL010000803.1, from coordinate 9,527,399 downwards.
AATTTGAATAATAACTAATAATTAAAATATAATAATAACAACTAACAATTAAAATAATAATTTTATTCAAATAATAATAATTAATAATTAAAATAATAATTAAATCGATAATTTTAATAATAAATAATAATTAAAGTAAAATAATAACAACTAACAATTAAAATAATAATTTTATTCAAATAATAATATAACTCAAATAATAATTAAATAGATAATTTTAATAATAAATAATAATTAAAATAAAATAATAATAACTAACAATTAAAATAATAATTTTATTCAAATAATAACAATTAATAATTAAAATAAAAATATAAATCAAATAATAATTAAATCGATAATTTTAATAATAAATAATAATTAAAGTAAAATAATAACAACTGACAATTAAAATAATAATATAAATCAAATAATAATTAAATATATATTTTTAATAATAAATAATAATTAAAAGTGAAAATATTTAATTCAAATATTTAATTATAAAATTAAAAATAATGATATTCAAAATATTTTATAATTAAAAATAGTCGTTATTTAACTTAACATTTTATTTTATATCAAATATTATTTACTTGTTTGAAGGGTATAAAAGTCAAGTTACTTCATTCTTTTCTTTTACTTTTCTCATTCCAAAGGAACTACCCTCTCATACCTTACCAACCAAACACATCTTTCATTCTCAATCCTCCTCCACTCCCTTTAATTCCATTACTCCCTCACTCCTTTCCATTCCCAATCCGGGACCCAAACGGCCCCGAAATCCAAATCCAAACCCAAACCCAAGAAAGTTCTATGAGTGATGTAGGTCCAAGTGCACCCGTAGGAATAGCACCAGCAGGATTTGTCCCAACTAATGTAAGAACGTCCCAACCAATGCAGTATCCATCTAAACATGTATTCGGACCAGAAAGATCTTATTCAAAAGGAAGAGGTAAACCAGACCCTCTAGAAGTTATAAGAGAAATGCCAAGACAAAATAATGAAGGAAGTATGTTAATTTTAACAACAGTGCATGCACAAAAATGGCCTGAATTAATAGACAGATGGGAATCAGATGCCATGAATGCATTAGCAAGAATCTCCTATCAATTAGATGACTTCAGGAACATGATCTTCTATGGCTAATCTTTTATTATATTTGGCTACTCTGAAACTTAGCCTACCATCAGAGTGCTCATAAAATTCTGATTTTTCTGGCCTTAATGTCATTGGTAGTAATGGCTCTATAGTACATTCTTGTCCTGCCAATGTTTCTGAGTCATAATACTTAGCTGGAATTGCCTGAATTCCTTTGCTTCCTAAAATATTTGTAATATTTTCTATTCTATTGGTTTTCAATGTGTATTTAATAGTATTATTTTTAGAAATCTGTCCTGTAAATGCCTTAGTTATGGCAATATTTGGCTCTGTATCAATCATGTTATAACCCCTTGTTCTAACTATTAGTTTTATGAACTTAAACAATGTACTTAAGGTTACTATGTAATCTGGCGTCATATAAGTCGCCTCAAAATTAATGTTCATATCTGCTTCTGCTAACCCTATAGCAGATCTTGAAACTGAATCAATATGTCTTATGTCTACTAGACTAAGCATCACTTTCGTGCCTAATAATACCATACCTAAATGCATCACCGTATATCCTTGACTTACTAACTTATCATAAGATTCTTGTGTAATTAAATCTAATGCAATCTGTGTTTCATCATTAGGACAACACACTTGCACCTCATCATAATGTTCATAAATTCTATTAGAGTAATCAAAGAAACCATGTTTATACAATTGTTCTCCTGGTAGGAGAGAGAGATTTTCATCTTTTAGTCTCCTAGCTTGCTCTTCTGGAGATAGAGCTGTTTCTATCCTATTTATGTGTTTCACTGGGAATATCGAAAACCTCCTTAATCTGTCTTTACTTTGGATGATTTGAGAATTATTCCTAGTTGTATTATCATCCATTACTTTCCTTTAGGGAATCTCATCCTATACTGTTGTGGTTTTTCCAGTTCTTCTTTTGACCATACAGCAAAAAGAGATACCTTCTTTACTGGTGGTTTTCCTGTACCTATTTGAATATTTTTAACTAGCTTACTTAATTCATCGATATCACTTTCTGAAACTCGCTTTGGTAATTGTTGTTTGAGATAATCTATATTTGTTAATAAAGTATCTAATTTGGCTAATTGAGCTTCTACTGCTGTAAGCTTTTTCATAATATTATCTAATTTAGTTTCTAAAAATACAAATCTAGCTTCACTCATTAGTACGTGACCTCCAGGAACAAGTGCTATTGAGTTCTTTTAAGACTTCAGAGAAGTATCCAGACTATGCTGGGCCTCCCTTGGTCCTTGTAACTCATGGGTTCCTTAATCATGGTCCATATACTGATGATTAAGCTACTGATCATACTCATCTGCCACTAATAATATTCCTATACTTCTTGCTTCTTGTAAGCAATCTTCTACTAAAATGGCTAAAAACTTGATAATTAAAACAATTAATAGTAGATAATACATTCAGATCTTGAATTTCTACTGTGATATAATATTCTGTGGAAACTACTGATTTCTTTTTTTTTTTTTAACTGATAATTTTTCTACTGACATAGATAATTATAAACTGAGATGAAATAATTACTGAGCTAAAATAATCACTGTCTTCTGAAGTGTGTTTTCCTTATAAAACCTAGGTATTCCCAGGCCTTGGGCCTTCTTGGAAAGGATCCAAGTCTTTTAAGACAAATTCTCTTGGTTGTTCTTACCAACTACAGGTAGCTCCTCACAAGTCCAACGAAGTTTGTGATGAGTGGACGAGTCGCCAAACCGGTCCCATCTCTGGTGTTCTCTTAGAAAATCCGCCACAAAGTACACATGTTCTGTCATCACTGGGTAATACCGTCATTGCTGGGAGACAAACGAGGACTCACCACACTGCCCCTCTCAAGCCAGCACCTTTTCAGCTTTCGCCAGTACCTTTTCAGTTCATAGACCTAAGCGGCTTTTCTTCAAGAAATACTAGTCCGAGATTAGCCCAATCAACAACTCAGGCTCACTTCCCTGGAATCCTGTGATTTACAAGCCAAAATAGCCCAAAGAACAAAAAAGAGAATAATCCTTAATAAAACGTAATCCATTCTTTCCAGCCCTAAGTGTTTGGGAACACCCAAAGCTGACTTACCCCAACATACTTACTGTGATCTTCATCTGATCATAACCAGGGCTCTGATACCAATATGGGGGGGGATGCACCGAGAGGCAACAAACCTCAGGATGTTAATTCAGAGTACTACTAAATACTAGCGTAGCACGAAACGTAAGAGAAGTAAGAGGGGTTGGTAAAGCTCAAACTCAAATTTTTATTTCCAACTTCTTAGATATTCTGTTTTCGATTCATATCTTACATATGCCTTGGCTTCCTCTATATATAGGCCAAGTTACCGACTTACATTAGAAGCAAAGACACTCAAGTGCTTATCCTAAAAGCATCTTGAAACTTACAATGGAAGCAAGCTTCCCACACAAGTAAAGTAAAGACACTCAAGAGCTTATCCTAAAAGCATCTTGATTATTTTGCAAAAGGACAAAGAAAAAGAAAGAGTAGTGGGGGTATACCCCACTTTGAACCGATCTTTCACTCTTTATTCTTTCACATGATCAAAGATTTCTCAAACAATTTTTCCAGCTGTGCTGGTAGTGACTAAAGTTGAGAATTTTTATCTTACTTTTCATAAAGAGATATTCCTATTCCACTAACCTTCCATCATGTTGATGAGGTTATGTTCTCCATATATGTAACAATTCTTCTCTTTTTATTAATTAAAGAAAATTTCTAAGAGAACAAATTAATAAAAGAACAGCATATGTAACCTTATAAAGAAGCAGGATCCCCTTCATGTATTTTGACAAATTTAAGAAGTAAATGTTTATGTCTCACTCCCTAAGTTATCAAATTTTTAGTTTCATAAGTTAAGATTCTGAATCCTCATATCGGAATTATGAGGGACGATCGTTCAAATCATGTTGTTCAAACTTACCTCCAGACACATTTTCCCCGCACAGACATCCTGTCGTCATATGGGTACAATTTGGGCTTTTCAGTAGTTCAAATAACAAGAGTTTTCCTGATCAGCTTTTTTCCCTTACATGAACTCATAAAATCGCTCTTTTGTGTGTTGTGTGTGTGTGCGCTTTTTTTAATTATTGGAACTGAGAATCATAAAACAATCACTAACTTTTTTATTTGTCTACATGTTAGGGGCACCGTTAAGGGTTTTACCCCGAAAATTCGTTCTTACCTTTTAGGGGTCGAACCAGGGCTAGGATACCAGGGATAGGTGGGGATGTCCTTGAGCTTGCTAAAAAATGCCTTGCTTGAGCGACCTAGGCAAAGTAAGGGTTAAAATAAAAGTTTTTGGGGGAAGAGTTGAGAGAGATAGAGGTTAAATAAGAAAAAAGAGAGTTCTTATTGATAATAGAGAAAATGGTGGGACATGATGCCCTCAACTACAAGAGGGAGGCTCCTTTTATAGAGAAAAGAGCCCCTACACTTTAGATAAGACTGAGGTATAGGAAAACCATACAGTGGTGAAAACCAGGGGTGAAGCCCCAGTTTACCCACAGTGATCACAATATAGTGCTACATTAAATTTGCTACAGTGAAATTGTGGAGATGCCCTTGAACTTGCTAAAATACGCCTTGCTGGAGCAACCTAGGCAAAATAAGGGTTCGGATCAGAGTTTTGAGAAAAGCGTTGAGAGAGTTAGAGGTTAATATGAAAAAAGAGAGTTTTTATTGATAATAGGAAAGATGGTTGGCAAAGATGCCCTCAACTACAATACGGGGCTTTTTTTATAGAGAAAAGAGCCCCTAGATTTTAGATAAGACTGACGTACAAGAAAACTATACAGTGTTGAAAACTGGTGATGAAGCCCCCGTTTTAACACAATAATCTACAATACAGTGCTACATTACCGTTGCTACAGTGAAATCGCTACATTACAGATACTTCCGTAAATTACTATTTTTATTTAAATAAATCACTCTTTTTATTTGATAACAGGTATTAGTTACTGTTCTTATTATAACCAATTTTGTTTACACTAACAAACTAATAAAATTCTAAGTTAATTTATTCATAAAGAACAATTTAAATTTAAATAAAAACTTCTTATTTTTTATTTTGTCTTTGCATACAGTAGCATATTAGAAATTGTTTAAAATAACATGAAAAGAAGAGTTAGCATACTCATCAATATCCGAGTTTGTTTCCTGATACAATCTTACTGCTAGAGTTGATGTTACTTTATCGAGTGCATCTAAGCCATTCAAGTTTAAATTTATAGGAGTATGATCTTCTATATTTTGGTCAGAGTGTAATATGCACAACGTGAAGTAAAGAGTATAGACAAGGATTAGTAAAAATAAAAGTTTATTATTGTACAAGATATGGTAGGGGGTTCTCCTTATAGATGATCCCCTTACAAAGACTCTAGGTCCATTTATACAAGTCATGGACCGACTTACAAGCTAACTTACAACATAAGCTAACTTGCTATGCAAGAAAAGGAAGACTTACAAGCAAAGTAAAGCAAACCCTTCAAGTGTTTTCTAAGACATCTTGATCATGAAAAGAAATAAAGAAAAGAGAAAGAGTGGTGGGGGTCTACCCCACCTTGAACCTATCCCTTAAACTTTATTCTCTTACATGACTGAAGATTTTTCAAACAATTTTTCCAGCTAGGCTGGTAGTGACTAAAGTTGAGATATCTGCAAACTACTTTGCAAAAATAAAGATTCTATCTTACTTATTTATCCTAACCTTCCATCATGTTGACGAGGTTGTGTTCTTCCACGTTATCGATGATAAGGTGCTCTGGCACACGACCCACTGGTGCCTGTGGCACTGCAACGTCTTCCGGTTCAGACATCTCCTCTGTCTCTGAACTTGAAGTCGCTATGTGTTGATAATTAAGTCCTACATGCAGGATGCTGAGTCTGCCATAATCCCTGAATTTTATCTGCTACGTCCATGCAATGACGCTCTTCAGATGATGCTCAATCCTCTCGTCTTGCTTGAGAAGATGCGGAAAAGGGCTGGACATTGTAAATAACTGTGGGTCAATATACAGTTTAATTACCTCTGTCCCAGGATTAGTGAAACCCTGGTGGGCACCTCCATAATGGGGCCTATTTTCTTCCAATTCGTGGTGACGGCACATGCCCTCCACAAGCTTAGTTGTCGTATGATGCTGCTGGTGTTCTGTACTGCAGCTGGTCCTCTACGTCATCTTGAATGGGGCGATGATGGCGGAGAATGGACACCTTGACCAGGTGCCTGGCCTTATCGGGATAACTCGACTGCAAGGCCGGAGGAATGGAGTTGATCTCCAAATTGACGTACCTCTCTCCGGGTGATACTGTCTTGCACAGCTTCCTGAGTACTTCAGCAAATTGGTAATACTCCTAAAATACATCAACCTGTCGTACCTCCGTGATAATAACTCGGGCAATGAGCCCGTGCCTGAACAAAGAGATGAAGGAGAAGGGGGCCTCTCCTACCATTGTGTCTCGCCATCTTGCGAGGTTAATTGAGCACCTGTATATTGCGAAACTTTGGTCACATCTACAAGCAGGATTTTTGTGTTTATTGCCATGAAAGGCAATCCCGACGAGTGCCATCCCGGGGGAACTGATTCATTCTTCGGACATTTTCTTCAATTCTACTGCCTGATTTACAAACTCCTCGTCAAGGTGCTGTAAAACTCTCTAGAATACAACATCTTAAACTTTTATCAGCTCCTCTGGAAAGAACTCGAACTGCCATAATTTTTCCTTTCTGCTTTCTTCTATTGTCTTGTATAGGACTTGTATTTCATGCTGTTGTTTTGCTATACTATTCTTTAATTTAGTGATTTTTTCTTCTTTGATTCTCAATTCTGTCTACAACTGATTGATTCTACGCTCCTGTTCTACCAGGAAATCTACCGTTTGTGGTTTAAACGGCAGTGGGGCCTTTGTCTTCGCTAAAGGCAAAGGCACGTGTTGGTTCTTAATCTCTTCGTTAATTTTTTTAAAGAACTCCGTTAGCTGGTGGAGTAACGGGAGTAGTGCTGTTTGGTCTGCGGTTTGCCCACAGATTGTTCACCATTACTTGCTAATTGACATTTAGTACTGCTTTGGTCTTAAAGTACAGCGGTGAGTCAGCTGGGAACATCGGCAGCTTGAGAAGTGTGTCTAGCGGGTATGCTGGCTGTGGTGCTCTTAATGAAGACATCATCTGACTGAGTATTCTGGCTGCCATGTTGCGCTTCGCTCTCTCAGAAATGAAGAGCTTGGGTTTGAAAGCCTTACTGATTTGTAGAGTTTGGATATCACTCATAATTTGGTTTCATTCTAAGTATGGAGCTTGGTATTTATAATGAGGTGGTATGGTTACCCCAGATTCTCCACATAACTAAAAAAGATGGACCTACTGGTTTTTGTAGCCTCCATCCGAGTTAAAAGAGGAACGAATCTGTTGTTTTCCGGGAAAGATTCTCCGGACGCCACCATACCTAAAGCGCTAAGGAACGTACTGGTTTCTGTAATCCCCGCTTTAGACATACTGATGGACCGTCCTACGTTTGAGGGTCCAAGTATAGAGTGTCATACCTTAGCTGGCGCGGTCTTCAAAAGTCTCGTTCACCATCCTGCTCAATTGCTCTGCAATAAAATTATTAATGCCTTTAGTGTGTTCAATATTTACTTTAAAGCTATTTCCTACAATAAAGTCTACAAAACATAGCCATCTGTTTAAGGATAATTTATTTTCCGATTTTTTATGGTAGAATGAAACTATTGCTTGACAATATGTTCTTAATGTAAACTCACTTGCAGAGATAACAAATAATTTGAACTTTTCCATCGATTTTATTGCAGCTAGTATTTCTGCATCCATACTTGTTACTGGAGTGGTATAAGTTCCACTATCATATCTACTGATTTGCTCTTCTTTTACTGAACTTTCTTTTGTGGGTCTGTATTTTAGTACAGCTACCCATCCTTCTATTCTTCTATCTGATTAAATAATAAGATACGCACCTTCAGGTGGCAGCTGTAATGGTTTTATTTTCCTTAGTATATCTTTAATTTTCTGGACTAATTTGATATCTTCATTGTTGAACCTCCGTTCTCCTGTCTGCTTTGTTTTCATATAGAGAGTTCCTGCTAGCTGGCTTAGGTTGGGAATAAAATTCCTAACATAATTCAACTTTCCCAAAAGTGATCTTATCTGTGTCAGGCCTTCTAGCCTGTCTGGCATATCTAATATACTTGTCGCTATATGCTTCTGTAACTCTAATCGTCCTTGTCCTATCATGACACCTAAGAATTCTATCCTTCTACACACTAACTTCATCTTTTTTTCAGATAAGATTAGTCTGTTCTGTTTGCATTCATTGAAGAACACTATAAGATGTTCTACGTGTTGATTTATAGTTGGACTGAAAACCAATATGTCATCAATATACATTATTATAAATGGATACTTTCTAAAAATATTGGCCATCTTTCTCTGAAAGATTTGTGGAGCGTTTTTTAGGCCGAATGGCATTACTTTCCATTCATAATGGCCATTATGCGTAATGAACGCGATCCGCTTCCTACTTTCTTTTCCATTTTTATCTACCAAAAACCACTCTTTAAATCAAATTTACTGTAAATAAATGTATACTTAATCTTTTGTAAAAGTACTTCTTTATTAGTTAAAGACCATCCTACTTTTTCCTCTCATTATTTCACTATGTTTATTTACTATAAAAGCTCTTGTCCTATGTGGACTGTTGGTTTCCTCTATGATTCCTAGCTGTAAGAGTTCTTTAATGTGCATCGCAAACTCTTGTTGTTTATAGGGTGTTGCCTTAATCACAGGGTATGTTATTCTTAGTTCTGGATTTATGATTTTCAGTTTACATTCTTCTTTAGTCTTATTTATGAATTTCACGAGATTTTCCCCGATAATGCCTTCATACTTTAGCTTTTCTAATAATGGAGCAAGTCTCTCTTTTACGCTGTTAAGCTCATGATAATCATCTGTAGCTCGCACTGTTCCTCCTATTCTATCTCTTCATGTACTAGGATATTAGATGTATATGGAGTAGTTGCTACAACGTCCAATTTTTTAAATACTGAGACCAAGTCTCCATGGACAATAATACCTCCTGACTGATGCCGTATAAAGCTCATTCCTAAAATAAATTGAGTCGGCTTATTTTTCTGGAAAGATTTTAACTATGTGAACAGCAATACATATGTCTGGTTATTAAATTTGACTATACAGTCTGCTAATTTCTTAGTTAATATGATATTGTTTCCAAATGCATCACATACTATTGAAGATTTAACTACGTCTCCTTGATACTGTGGGGGAACTATATCCTGGGATATATAATTTTTACTAGCCCCGGTATCTATAATTCCATCAACAGGGATTTAAAACCCATCTTTAAATTCTATGATAAAATGTAAATTGAGTAGGTTATTAGGTTATTATATCTCCTACCCTGACTTACTGTCATTATGTCTTCATGCAGATTTTCTTCTTCCAAATCATCTTTCTCCTGCATGATTACTATTCCTTTTCCTTTGGATTTGTAACAATCTAATTCTTTTGTAACAATCTAAATCCCTTATTCTATTTAGGAGTTGTCTTATCAATTCTTTGTCTATACTATCATCATCATATCTTAGTGGTACGCTTTGTCTAGGTAACTCATCACTTAGGCTAGCATCATACTCTGCAAAAAATGAAGTCATAATGCTCCTGGGCACATCTTCTACAAAGTGATGTCTGGCATTTAAAGCAGGTTACCCTATGCTTTAATACGTGAAAGTAAAAACACTTATCACATCTATTTTTATAGTTGTACTTAAAGGATTCAAAGTGGTGATCACATGGAACCACTTCCTCTGTGATGTGATATGTCTCTAACAAGTACTTTGGATTCTGATCCAAGCTATATCTTAGGGTTTTTTCTTTACTCATAGATTAAAGGGTAACTCTTCAGTACTGACATATAGGCCATACCCATAATGAAAATCTCTAATTTCTTTTAAAAGCCTGTAAAGCATCATTATTTTCTCATATCTTTGAATGTCCTTATTCTGTCTATAACATAATCGCACATAGATGTATAGGTTTCTAATTATTACATAAAGCAATAGTATTGTATTCATTTTAATATCTTACCATCCTCCCTTAACTTTAAGTTTACTACTTTCTGCAAATTCTTCTCATGTACAAAATCCACTATTTCTCTAACATTTTCTCCTGTTGAGAGTAAATATCCTAAGCTTACTATTATGAGATCTACTGCTTCCAATTTCTTTTTACCCTTATCTGTTTCATCTAAGAATTCATGAAATTCTTCTTCTATCAATCTTTGATAGAGTGACTGCTGTTCTTGATTATCTCTATCTATTGTTTGCTTGCCTAGGATCATAAACTTTTGTTATTTACTAATCCAATCCATTCATCCATTTTCTGGAAGCCATTCAATATTTCCAGAAGTGTCTTGGAAATCTACTAGACTACCAACTTCTTCTAATCGGTCCATTTGGTCTTCTCCAAAGATGCTACATATGTCACTATCTTTTTCACTATCATTGCTGTCTAAACTTACTATATCAAATTCATCTGCTAACTCTAATTCTTGAAATAATTTCAATCTCTCTTTGTTGATTGTTTTACTTCTACACTCTCTTGCATAGTGGCTTTCTAGACCACAAACATAACATTTACATTTCTTAGGCAGCTTATGTCTCTTAAACTTTTTAACATGGTTGTATTTGGGTCGTCCTTTCCTATAATATTGGCTTCTCTTCAATCTTTTTCTGGGTTTATACTCCTTGTATACTGCTGGTATAAATATCTTATTACAGTAACTATAGCTCGAAACATGTCTAGTGGCTTCAGCTTCTAGACATTTGTTTTTAAGATAATCAAATGTAAATAAAATTGTTGGTCCTATACCAGTAATTTCATCATTTCCCTGATCTACCCATGCTTTGTATATCAAATCACCTAAAGGTTTAGGCAACTTATTACACCATTGTTTTGTTAATTCTGTTCCAGAAAAAGCTCTGCCTGTTTTAGCGGCTAAAGCTAGATACAGCTGGCTAAATTTTACTATTTCATTAAAGCTTGTGATCTAGAGTCTTTCCATATCTCGAGCTGCAACATCCTGTAACAATGTTTCTCCCCTAGCGGGATTTGTTCCTAAGATAATAGATCTAATTTGGTTTGTAATATTATATGGGTTATCTGCCAATTTGGCCATATTCTGATATTCTTGAGGGTATACTATTTTCCAACTATTCAATAATTCTCTAGCAGTAGTTCCCAATAGGTTTTCTATAAAATTTACAGTTGCTAATTCATCTAACTAGTAATAAATTCTTCCTATTGCATTCAAGGCATCTGATTCCTATCTATCAATAAGTTCATGCCATTTTTGTAGATGAACTGCTGTTAGAACTAACATACTTCCTTCATTATTCTGTCTTGGCATTTCTCTTATTATTTCGAAAGGATTTGGTTTACCTCTACCTCTAGGATATGGCCTTTCTGGGCCAAATTGATGTTTGGATGGATATTGTATTGGTTGCGATGTCTTTTGAGTCGTTAGGACAAAACCTGCTGGTGCTACTCCTGGTGGCACTGAGGGTCCTGCCTTACTCATAGCGCTCTCTGTCTGTGTTTGGATTTCTTGAATTAAAGGCTGAATTAAAGGCTTTTCATGCTTTTTCATTAATGCCCCAATATCTAATTCATCTAATTGCCTAATAAGCTCTTCATCTGTATATTCCATATAAATCTCATCTACTTGGATTTTTATCTTTTCATCACTCTTTCTAGGCCAGTCTCCATAAGGATATATGCATTTTATCAAGAAATGTACATCCTCTATGTCATCTAGAAAAGTTTCAAAATCTATTTCCCAGTTATAATCTGGGTAAAATTTATAAAGATCCATCAGATATAATTGCTTTCTATATTCTGGTATTTCCTTTGTAATTCTGTTTTCCAATTTTCTAGAAATTGGATATCATGTCTTCGCCATCTCCTAATCAATTCTGTAGTTTTAATAGGTATTCTGTGTGGCCTAAGGCATTCATCATACTTTATTCGTTTACTACTTTGTTCACCGTCATCTTCAAGGATTTCTTTTCCTTTATTTCTTTTCTCTCTTTCTAAAGCTAAGAATTCTTGGTACTAATGTTCTCTTTCCATATTATCCTCGGTTAATAAATACCTTTTAACCTCTTCTAACCACTGATATCTCAACATATGGATTTGTTCTTGTACTGTATATCCTGACCTTACTACATATTTCTGTAAATATTCTAAATAGGCATCCACATCCTCTACCGTTCCTTTTTCTAATAAATTATTCATCCATATAAAATTCCTATTCTATCATATAATTTTTCCAGCCTTTTTTCTTCCTTACGCAATTGCTTAAGCTTTCTATGATATTCTCTCCGAACCAGAAATCTTTGTATGTGAGAGAGGTGTGATAAATGTAATCTATCTTCATAATAAGAGATTATTTCCAATTTTTCTTCCACATATGTTTCTACTTCTATTAACCAAAACCACTTTTCATAATATGTCTTTTGCCTTATTGTTAACATATGGTAACGTAAATTATTTGTAAGACTACCAAAATATTGGTGTCTCCTAATTATAGGATCCAATGTTTGAGATTTTAGCAAAGTCTTCATCTAATACCTAATTCTGTTTACTATCTTATCATAATCTTCTTTTAACCTTTGTATTTTTGCTGCTTCATACTCGTAAAATTCTGCTTGATCATTTAACAATCTTTCCTTCGCACTTAATCCTAATCTTAAATAGTACTGTGCATATCTTTCTTTTTCTAAAGCTTCCTTCTAATATCTTCTTTGCTCTATAAAATATTCCAAAAATGTTTCTACTCTTGCTAACCAATGGTATTTTTGCAAAACAATCCTTGCACTATATGATTCTAAATTCATTTTCTCTAATCTATTACTATGTTGTTTCCTCATCTGGATTACTACTTCTAGATCTTCAATTTTCACTAAATCTTTCATTGTTCTGAAGTCCCTTCTTCAGGAACATGATCTTCAATTGCTAATATTTTATTGTACTTTCCTACACGAAAACTTAACCTACCCCCAGAATGCTCATAGAATTCTGACTTCTCTGGTTTTAAGGTCATAGGTAATAATGGCTCTATAGTCCATTCTTGCCCTGCTAATGTTTTGGAATCGTAGTATTTTGCTGGAATCGCTTGGATTCCTCTACTTTCTAAAATTTTTGTAATATTTTCTATCCTATTTGTTTTTAGTGTATATTTTATAGTATTGTTCTTGGAAATTTGACCTGTAAATGCTTTTGTAATTCCTATATTAGGCTCTGTATCTATCATGTTGTAGCCTCTGGTCCTAACAATCAACTTGATAAATTTGAATAAGGTACTAGGGGTTACTATATAATCTGGTGTCATATAAGTTGCCTCGAAATTATTATTCATGGCTGCCTCTGCTAATCCTATGGCAGATCTTGATACTGAACCGTGTCTTATGTCAACTAAACTGAGCCTCACTTTTGTGCCTAACCATTTCCTATGCATTCCAGTTATTCCTAACAGTACCATGCCTAGATGCATTACTGTATATCCTTTACTTACTAATTTATCGTATGATTCTTGTGTAATCAGATCTAATGCTATCTGAGTTTCATCATTAGAATAACATACTTGTACTTCATCGTAATGGTCATAAATTCTATTGGAAAAATCAAAGAACCCATGTTTATATAAATGCTCTCCTGGCATTAGAGATAAATTTTCATCTTTTAATCGCCTTGCTTGTTCCTCTGGGGATAAAACTGTCTCTGTTCTATTTATATGTTTTGCTGGGAAAAATGGAGATCTACGTATTCTATCCTTACTTTGGATAATTTGAGAAGTATTATTTGGTATACCTTCTTCCATTATTTAATCCCTTTTGGAAATCTCATTCTATACTGTTGAGGTTTTTTTCTAGCTCTTCTTGTGTCCATACTGCAAAAGGGGATATTTTCTTTGATTGTGGTTTTACTGTATGTATTTGAATACTTTTAACTAATTTACTCAATTCTTCAATATCACTTTCCTGTACCTTCATTGGTATCTGATTTTTAATATAATCTATATTAGCTAGAAGAGTATCCATTTTGGTTAGCTAAGCTTCTATTGCAGTAAGTTTTTTCGTTATAGTATCTAACTTACTTTCTAAGTATGCAAATCTTGCTTCGCTCATCAGTACGTGACCTCCAGAAACATATGCAATTGAGTCCCTTTAGGATTTTAGATAAGTAACCAGACTGTGTTGGGCTTCCCTTGATACTTGTAACTCATGAGTTCTTTTTCTCTGGCCGATATACTGATTGAACTAATATTTGAACTATTGATTAGCCTACTAATCTCTTTACTGATCATACTCATCTTCTACTAATAATATTCCTATGCTTCTTAATCTTCTAAGCAGTCTTCTACTAGTATGGCTAATAACATGATTATTACTATGATTAATAATAAGTAGTACATACTGAATATCTGTATTTGCTTGACAACTAAATCTTTTGATCGACTGGAGATACTCCTGAAAATCTACTACTGAATATGTAGTTCTACTGGATATGAGCTTAGCAGCATAAAGGAGAGACTTGCTCCATTATTAGAAAAGCTAAAGTATGAAGGCATTATCGAGGAAAAATCCCGTGAAATTCATAGATAGGATTAAAGAAGAATGTAAACTGGAAATCATAAATCCAAAACTAAGAATAACATACCCTGTGATTAAGGCAACACCCTATGAACAACAAGAGTTTGCGATGCACATTAAAGAACTCTTGCAGCTAGGAATCATATAAGAAACCAACAGTCCACATAAAAATACTAGCTCCATTATTAGAAACCAACAACTAGGAATCATTAAAGAACTCTTGCTCCATTATTAGAAATACTAGCTACAATAAAATCGATGGAAAAGTCTAAATTATTTGTTATCTCTGCAAGTGAGTTTATATTAAGAACAAATTGTCAAGCAATAGTTTCATTCTACCATAAAAAATCGGAAAATAAATTATCCTTAAACAGATGGCTATGTTTTGTAGACTTTATTGTAGGAAATGGCTTTAAAGTAAATATTGAACACATTAAAGGCATTAATACTTTTATTGCATATCAATTGAGCAGAATGGCAAACGAGATTTTTGAAGACCGCGCCAGCTAAGGTATGGCACTCTATACTTTGACCCTCAGACGTAGGACAGTCCATCAGCATGTCTAAAGCGGGGATTATTGAAACAAGTACGTTCCTCAGCGCTTTAGGTATGGTGGCGTCCGGAAAATCTTTCCCGGAAAACAACAGCTCCATTCCTCTTTTAACTCAGATGGAGGCTACAGAAACCAGTAAATCCATCTTTTCTGGTTATGGAGAAAATCTGGGGTAACCAGACCACCTCATTATAAATACCAACCTCCACACCAAGAATGAAACCAAATTATGAGTGATACCCAAACTCTACAAATCAGTAAGGCTTTCAAACCCAAGCTCTTCATTTCTGAGATAGTGAAGCGCAACATGGCAGCCAGAACACTCAGTCAGATGGCGTCTTCATCAAGAGCACCACAGCCAGCATACTCGCTAGACACACTTCTCAACCTGTCGATGTTCCCAGCCGACTCACCGCTGTACTTTAAGACCAAAGCAGTACTAAATCTCCATCAGCAAATAATGGTGAACAATCTATGGGCAAACCACAGAGAACAAAAAGCACTACTCTCGTTACTCCACCAGCTAGCGGAGTTCTTTCAAAAAATTAACGAGGAAACTGAGAACCAGCACGTGCCTTTGCCTTTAGCAAAGACAAGGGCCCCACTGCCGTTTAAACCACAAACGATAGATTTCCTGATAGAATAGGAGCGTAGAATCAAGAAGTTTGAGACATAATTGAGAATCAAAGAATAAGAAATCACTAAATTAAAAAATAGCATAGCATAACAGCAGGATGAGATACAAGTCCTATACAAGACAATAGAAGAAAGCAGAAAGCAAAAATTAGAGCAGCTTGAGGTCTTTCCAGAGGAGCTGATAGAAGTTCAAGATGTTGTATTACAGAGAGTTTTACAACATCTTGACGAGGAGTTTGTAAATCAGGCAATAGAATTGAAGAAAATGTCCGAAGAAGGAATCAGTCCCCCCGGGATGGCACTCGCCGGGATTGCCTTTCAAGGCAATAAACTCAAAAATCCTACTTGTAGATGTGACCAAGGTTTCGCAATCTACAGGTGCTCATTTAACCTCGCAAGATGGCGAGACACAATGATAGGAGAGGTCCCCTTCTCCTTCATCTCTTTGTTCAGGCACGGACTCATTGCTCGAGTTATTATCACGGAGGTACGACAGGTTAATGTATTTCAGGAGTATTACCAATTTGCTGAAGTACTCAGGAAGCTGTGCAAGACAGTATCACCCGGAGAGGGGTACGTCAATTTGGAGATCAACTCCATTCCTCCGGCCTTGCAGTCGAGTTATCCCGATAAGGCCAGGCACCTGGTCAAGGTGTCCATTCTCCGCCATCATCGCCCCATTCAAGATGACGTAGACGCAAGAGGACCAGCTGCAGTACAGAACACCAGCAGCATCATACGACAACTAAGCTTGTGGAGGGCATGTGCCGTCACCACGAATTGGAAGAAAGTAGGCCCCATTATGGAGGTGCCCACCAGGGTTTC
The DNA here is from genome assembly GCA_902712375.1 of Dioscorea dumetorum. Classification (NCBI taxonomy): domain Eukaryota; kingdom Viridiplantae; phylum Streptophyta; class Magnoliopsida; order Dioscoreales; family Dioscoreaceae; genus Dioscorea; species Dioscorea dumetorum. The sequence continues at coordinate 9,510,591 of CACTHL010000803.1, read as the reverse complement.
ACTAATCCTGGAGACAGAGGTAATTAAACTGTATATTGACCCACAGTTATTTACAATGTCCAGCCCTTTTCCGCATCTTCTCAAGCAAGACGAGATGATGGAGCATCATCTGAAGAGCGTCATTGCATGGACGTAGCAGATAAAATTCAGGGATTATGGCAGACTCAGCATCCTGCATGTAGGACTTAATTATCAACACATAGCGACTTCAATTTCAGAGACAGAGGAGATGTTTGAACCGGAAAACGCTGCAGTACCACAGCCACCAGTAGGTCATGTGCCAGAGCACCTTATCATCGATGACGTGAAAGAACACAACCGCGTCAACATGATGGAAGGCTAGGATAGATAAGTAAGATATAATCCTTATTTTTGCAAAGTAGTTTGCAGATATCTCAACTTTAGTCACTACCAGCCTAGCTGGAAAAGCTGTTTGAGAAATCTTCAGTCATGTAAGAGAATAAAGTTTAAGGGATAGGTTCAAGGTGGGGTAGACCCCCACCACTCTTTTTTTTTTCTTTATTTCTTTTCATGATCAAGATGCCTTAGAAAGCACTTGAAGGGTTTGCTTTACTTTGCTTGTAAACATCACTTGTATAAATGGACCTAGAGTCTTTGTAAGAAGATCATCGATAGAGAGAAGCCCCGACCATATCTAGTACAATAATAAACATCTATTTTTACTAATCCTTGTCTATACTCTTTACTTTACGTTGTGCATATTACACTCTGCGGCTAATAATCTTGTCTTACCCTTGCTTTATTTTATAGGATAAATTTTGGTGGGAATTATACATACCTATAATTTTAAATTAAAAATTTTAGTGGGAGGAAATTTTATACATTGAAAATTATGAATTTTCAAAATTTTAAAATGAAAAATTTGGTGGTCAAACATATCAAATGGATGCAAAAATTAATGAGAATCATATTCAAGTATAATTATAGTGCCAAGAAAAAATGGGTAGTTTGGTCATTTAACTTAAGTTTTGGTAGAAATAATACATATCCCAAGAAAATTTATTGTTCTTAATTCTTGTGCAAAGGGAAAAAATGACATCTAATTCGGATCAGAGGAAGTATTAATTTTGAAATAAAAACCAACTCGCATTATGGACTTTTATTGTAAATAACTCATGCCATCAAATCTATTAATAATTTAATTGTAACTTACGAAACAACAAGAAACTAAAGTTATCATTTTAGAATATTTTTCCAATTTCATTTTTTAAAATTATTAATATAACTTTTTAAATTTATAGTTATTAATAATTAAAGAACTTCCGACTTTTTTTTAGTGAAAAATTGTAGTTTAAACAATTATAACAATTATAATTCATAAATTAATAAAAATAGTTTGAGAATTTTTTTTAATCCATAGACCCGAATCAGTTTGTGACAGTGTATGGACACTAACTCAAAATACAAAAACTTGCCTGCAGTTCATGGTGAAATCTTTTCGGCACTGCTTAATTACTTTGGCTTCTGATTCCTGAATTACCCTTTCTACAACAGCTTCATCAGATAAAGTAAGTTTGATCAGCGAAAAAAATGAGAGACAACATAACATAACTTTTCTTGTGATCTATTTGATTTGTAAATAGGGTGTGGGTACAAAACAAAAAATAAGATAAGAAGCTTTGTGAGCTACAGCTTCGTTGTTATCACTGGAATTTTTTTCACAATGAAAGATTAAGTAGTTAGCTTGTAGTTCAACCACAAAACACAGATTATTCACATCAGCTTGAGAAACAATAAACTTTGCAATGATGACCCGCTAACTAGCCATATTTTTGTAAGTTATGATCCCAATCATCCAAATGGGGTTTGGATGATCTGTTCCTGTGTAAAAATGGTATGCCAATCTAATCAATTACTCAAGCTATAATGCCGAATAGGCCAATAGCTTTATTATCATTGCTCAACTGCAGCAAAAAGAAGCTAATTCAAATTTCTCAATATAAAAGAAAGCACTAGAGGAAAACAAATCATAACTTGGAAATTCAACTGTTTGAAAAAATGTTACTTACATATATGCCAATTGCGAGTGTTTGAAGATGTCTGTACAGAGAAAGCACTAGGGAATTGGAACACACAGAATCCTCAAGAAAGTGGTTTTGACTTCGGAAACATCTTCAGTAATTTGATAAGCTCATATGTTCTCTTGCCACGGCCAGAGTAGAGACAGAGATCAAGTGGTGTTAATCCATCCTGAAGAACAATAAAGCCTAAAAAATCTTTCGAGAAAAGAGAAACATTTCCGTTGGGAATCAACACCATAATTTATGGTTAAATTTAAAAAGGACCACAGATAACAGAATATAGAAGACTGAAGTATTTAAGAAATGTTTCGGTGTAATATAACTATGGAAGAATTATAAACGATCACCAAAATGATTTCTGTTAGATTTTCATATTAAGCAGGTAAAACTTGATAAATTATTGCCCGTGTACACTGCCATGCCATGTTTCAGAACTAGGTCCAAGATTTGAAGTGACCATACAGCTTTTCACCTAAATCAAGTTCGACTCAAATTGAAAGGTTCATTAACCTCTTTCACAATTATCAATTCGTCAATTCCATTCAAATTAATGCCTCTTACGAAATATTGCTTGAAAAGATGTAACCTTTATGTTATCTTTTACTCAGTCATAGTAGGAAACTTGAACTTGCCTTTCTTCAGAACAACTATTTACAATCCTTGGCACCAAATAGAAGTGCCTGACTCAAAAAGATCCTCTACTCCCATCCCCCACCATTTCTTGGAGTAAGTAAAAGCTTGTTTTTTTGTTAACTTTTATTTCTCTAATAACATGTTGAACTGTAATATGCTGCCTATTAGCCCTCCTAAACATTCTTAGGCAATATATTTTTGCATACAACTGAATATTCAATTGAGGAAGATCACAGAGTCAATAACCAAGACTTCAATTCCTCATCATCATCAAGCCAATCCTCCTCAAATTGAATTCCAAGGTTTGCATCTCTTCTATAGACCAAGACCAAATTAAACATCCTCACATGTCAAAAGTATCATATTATGCAGCAACGTGAAATCCAGAAAGTTTCTTTTTTTAAGAAAAAAAAAACAACCCAACTATTATGTTTAAACTATCCTTCTAATGAAAACCCTCGATAATTCCAATCTTCTTGATTTACATTCTCAAATAGTTTGGCTCAAGTGAGGGATTATATAAGGACATGAGCACACAAAGATAATTTGCTGATAGTTGACTGGGTTATGTAGCAGGAACAAAAGGAGATGCTGCTTGCTAATTAAACACAAAAGGTAGGCCAACCGAAAATTAGGACTGTTCTCATGTATCAATAGTCAAAAAGAACTTTGAGGACACGAGAGAGAAAACATGGCCAGATCCTCCCATTCGCCAAGGAAGTAATCAAGTGTATCTGGAAGGATTTGTTTAATGAACTTCTGAATTAGTTAAGAAGGATTATGAACTAAGGACTGATTTTGGGAGATGCAACCTAACATATTCTGGACAGAGGTGTCTGCTAAAACTGCTGTTTGCTAATTAAACACAAAAGGTAGCCCAACCGAAACTTAGGACTGTTCTCATGCATCAATGGTCAAAAAGAAACCTTGAGGACAACAGAGATAAAAAATGGCCAGATCCTCTCATTTGCCAAGGAAGTAATCAAGTGTATCTGGAAGGATTTGTTTAATGAACTTCTGAATTAGTTAAGAAGGACTATGAACTAAGGACTGATTTTGGGAGATGCAACCTAACATATTCTGGACAGAGGTGTCTGCTAAAAATGCATTGCTAATTCAACTGCCAATGAATTAGAAATACCAAGGGTTTTCTCCTTCTTAGTGTAATTTTTTGATGGAATATATCCCATTTTCTTAATAAGTACATGATTTATAGGATAGTGACAAAATAAATAAATTTAAATAAAATCATTAAGTAGCCATAATTCTGCTTGATACTGTTAAGGCTGCCAAAAGATCACTTTAACTTGATTAAGAAAAGAATTCTAATAATCTGCTCATTAGTATAAACACACATTTTTCAATAATGGGCTAATTTAAATGGGTATAGAAGTAGTAAGTTGCTGAAATGAATATATTATGAGACATACTTCCTCCAATGCTTGAAGCATTCCCTTCACCTAGTTGCTAGAATTGAATAACCTCATCACAGAACAATGGAAATCCTAGATGTCCTTTAACTTAAATAAAATTGCAACGAAGATGAAACATTTATGATAATCTAAGGAAACAGGCAGGTGTGTGCATAATACTAATAAAATGCCATAACGATTAGATTGATGTGTATCTAATCATTTTGGAGTGTGAATTATGATGAAAAGGGCAGTTGTTGATTGCTTACCCGATTCCTCAGTGTCTTGTCAGCTCCTTTTATTAACAAAAGCCTCACAATATCTGTCCTCTTTGTTTGCACAGCAAGATGCAGTGGAGTCCAACCTTCCTGAAAGAAGCAAAATCTTTGTTTTATTGGATTTGCTTGCAAAAGACCACCAAAATCAATTGAAGAACTTGAGAACATACATCATCAGGAAGATTTATATCAACATTATATAAGAGAAGAATTTTGATGGCTTGACTTGATGCAGTTTGGACAGCATAATGGATCAAGGTAGCCCCATCCTGCATGCATAAAATATAAAACTTGAAATTAAAAAGTATGCAACAAGTATGATAGACAAAATAATCTAACCACCCAAATTACTTCTATTTTTACATCATGCAAAGCAAGCAAAGTTTTTTTTTACTTTTTATTTGAATTTTTAGGGATCATATGTCATCAAAAGGTTTACAATTTACTTCATGAAAAGAACTTACTCGATCAAGAACAAAAGGATTTGCCGACTCTCTCAAAAGATAGTTCATAACAGCTTGTTTCTTTCCGATTATTGCTTTATGAATTGCAGTCAAGCCATCCTAAAGAGACAAATTTTGATCAAACAGAATAATCAAACAAGATCCAAGGAAAATTGAAGTTATTAAAGTACTATTTACTTCTTAAAGGCACCATTCGCTATCACTGCAAACAAAGGAAACACATTGTTAAAAGCTACTGAGAATAGTTACCTTATCAGCAGCATTGATATCAACATTGTGCTTCAGTAAAGCGTCCAATAGATAGAACTCGCCTGATGCAGCAAGTGTGTGGAGAGGAAACCATTTACTCTGAAATGACAAAAAAGTTACTCATGTGGATGCATAATACAAGATAAATACTGGCATCCAGCGCAAGAATTAAACTAAGAAATCAACAAAAAACTCAGAATGAAAACTGAAAATGCATGCTTTCACACACAGTAAAGCATTAAGCAAATTTTGGCACTTATATAGACAAACCGGTAAAGTGTTAGGAAACTTGCTCTTATAAATTCATGTTTTCGTGGAAGCAAAGCTTTTTATATCATCGAATTTAAGTGAATATTTTAAAAATATGTAACCTAATAATTAAACTCCATCAAAAGAAGAGAATCCGCAAAGCTATTATGCCATGCCCTTGCTTCTTTAGGTCTTCTGGATGAAATAATATTGGGTCATGTTTGATGGAAAGCCATTGGCTATGTTAATTTAATATAGGAAAAGAAACTGAAATTTTGAAAACTTCACAAATCCCTTTAAACCTAAAAGTAAAATTAAGTCAAAAGGATATTTAACAATCACAAGCTTAAAATAAAGAACAATAAACTAAAAATGATGAAACCTGCAGGAAGCAAATTGAGTATTGAAAAGCATAAAGAACGACCAAAAAAAAGTTCATCAGTTTTATGATTAATTTTTGGTGAATAAGCAATATCTAATGGGCATTATATGACATCACATATTGGGAGCAAAATCTACAAAGACTAGCTCGTTCAACTGCATATCATTTGCGAGGGTAGTTCAACATCACCTAATACTAATTTAAACAAGCAAATGAGCAACACTGAAAATAAATCCACAAACCCCAAAAACTAACAGAAGTTCAAGAACTTACTGAGGTGGCCTCCAAAACATTAGGTACACGTTTGTTCAACAGAACTTTTTCTTCCTTTGTGAATAGTTTACGAGAACCTAAGCATCAGAATAGCAACCACAAAACGAAAAAGAAAGAGAGAGGAACTTGTCATTGATAGTCTCCCCAAATATGTTATAGGAGAAGAACTAAACAAGTAAAACTAGAAAAACAGAAAATGCAATGCCAAGTATAGTCCGGACTAATTCCCACTGAAATTATTTAGTTAATTCCACCATGTTATAGAAAGGAAAATCACTTGAAACAAGGCAGAAGATATTGCAGTTTTTCACTCAAAGAATTTCTCCGTACAAAACTAAAACAGAGAAGAAACACAAAATCATGCAAACGCATAACATGACAAAAGTGCAAACAAGATAATCAAATTGGATATCATACAAAAATCATTTTTTTCTTCAAAAAATAATGTAAAACCGCATGGAGAACATAGAAGAACTAAACCATTAGAAGAATTCAAAGGCACAGGGATTAGAGAAATCAGAGACAATCACCTTTGGTTTTCTTATCATCATCCATCATCTCCCCAGGAACATAATCCCCACTATTAAAGAAATCCGAGATGTCCTCAAAACTCCCCCCACCCAACCACGACCTCGGATTCCTCGGTGCCACCCTTTCCTCCGGCTTCGGCGGATCCACCGCCTTTTCCTCCGGTGGAAAACTGTTCGGATTGTCAAGAACCACCGGCTTCAGCTGCGCCATCTTCATCTCCTTGAAAGCCAAGTACTCCTCCATGTCAGGCAACGGCGATTTCAGCCTCCTCTCCAGTTTGCTCCCGAACTTGAGCTCATGCGCAATCTTGCGCTTCTCCTTCTTGGTCATGCTCAGCTGCGCCGCCGTCTCCTTCCACTTATCAGGGATCAAGCACTCCGGCTCCACCTCGACGGAAGCGGGGGAGGCTTTCCTCCGGGAGGGTTTTGCCACGGGTTTAGGATACACAAAGGGGTCGCCGCCCTCGAATGCGCCTTGCTCGAAGACGAGGCAATCCCCGATGACACGCTCCTCATCTCCATCATCTCCAGCGAAGATTGGGACTAGTTCTTCCACTTCTTCGTCGTGGCGCTGCTGTTGCTGGGGTTTAGGGGGTTTGCGGTGGTGGGAAAAGGAGTAGGGGAAGGATGTGGGGGCAGTGGCGGCGGCGGTGACGGAGAAGGGTGGCCCGGCCAGAGATGGGGAGGGCCGGAGGCAGGGCCGGAGAGGAGGATGATGGAGGATTGGAAGAATGGCAGGGTGGACAGTGAGGCGAAGTGCTGGAGCTGATGCCATCTCGCACCCGCGATATGTGTTGGCCAATGGCAATACATGCTTTTTGGTGTTCAATCTTCTCATGCTCTCCTAAATTCTGATCAATATTAAATATTAATAATATATATATTGATTTTTTAAGTTTGGGTAAATTCATGTTTGGTTCGGAAATGGCGAAATCTGAAAGTGTGATTTCGAACTTTTTATTTGAAAATATTTAGAGTGAGTTTGGATGGGGGTAATGAAATGAAAGATAATGAGATAATGAGATAATGAAGAGAGAAAAAAATAGATAGGGGCTGATAATGAAAAATGTGTTAGATTTAATGAATAATTCATTGAAAATAGGAAAAATAAAAAATTGGGTTGGGTTAATATTACTTTTACCATTTGCATAAAAAAATTATATTTCTTTTTAATAATCATTATTTACAAAAATAACGAAAACATAAGTATATATATATATATTATTATTGATTAATGTTTAATTAAAAATTAATTTTAAAGCCATATTAATTTCATTCTGTACTTATAATTTAATTAATTATAAATAATATTTATTTTAAATAATTAATATTTATAAAATAAAAAAAAATGTGAATAGTTTTTTTTATTATTATTGATTATTGTTTGATCAAAAATTAATTTCAAAGAACTATTAAATTTTATTATGTAATTGTATTTTTTTAATTAATCAGAAATAATATTTATTTCAAATAATTATTTTTTATAAATTAATCAAAACAAACTTTTTTATTTTATTATTATTGATTAATATTTAAATAAAACTTAATTTCAAATAACTATTATTTTCATTATTTTAATTTATCACAAATTAATCACGAATTATATTTATTTCAAATAATTATTAAATTTATACTATGATTACTAATTTTAATAAATTAGCACTCAAAAAATCATCCGAATTATCCGTTTAGTTTGTTAACTAAAATTGAACTTTTCCATGTGTGGCCACTATGACAAATACATCTTTTACTTTTATAACATAAACATTTTTTAAATTAAGATGCACCATTTAATTGAACTGATGAATAACAAATAGTGCATGTCCAATTTCGATTGCAATTTTTTAGCAGCATTCACAATACTAGCTCATTGTTCTGCAATGTCATTCATAAAGCAAACACTACTATAAAACATTAAAAAAACCTCCAACCACAAAGTTGCACAAACAATTCACCAAACCACAAAAAGTAAAACATCAACAAACTGCAACATCGAACAAAAAGCATTAGGTTCACGTACTCATCTCCTCATTCTAACACTTGCCTATCAAATGGATAAACCTGCAAAGAAATGACATCAAAATGGAAAACAGTTAGTTGATTTTTTTTTAAATGGAAAAACGAAATCTAATATACATATCAACCACAAGCAAATCTTAAAGAAAATAACCCAATGCCTAAATTTCTTTTTTGCACATGAACATGTGAATGGTATGTAAAATAACTCGTGCTACCAAAATATACATGTAAGGACATCACATTAATCACCCAAGTTACATAGATACAATGTTAAATTCTTACCAAGGTGAGTCAAGGATTAGGTGGGCAATATGACATCCTTGACAAGAAAACCCGACAAAAGTGCAATTTCTTTTCAGCTGGAAGGTCCCAAAATATTGTTAGTTGATCTTCATCCTTTGCTAATACCTGCAACATGAACATGGCCTAATCTTCTATAAGACCATCAAAAGAAAAAAGCACATCACTAAGTGATCTTTTTTTTGCTTGAAGTTCTGCACGAGATGTTTTATTATGTGTTGTGATTTCAACATTGCGAGCAGCAGATTTAGCTTTTCGTGCAGCAAACTCAACGATACGAGCTGCTGACTCAGCGTTACGTGCTGTTGCCTTAGCCAATGCTCTAAATTCTGGGCCAACCAGATTTACGAAAGCATTAAAATTTGTAAAAATTCGGTCCATTGTTCGATCCTTAGCAACACTTTTCCTTTTCCAACACCTAGATGTTGTTGCAGTGCTGTTATCAGATGCCATTAGTGATGGATCCTACGTTGGGCATGGGTACTTCATCAAAAGGCATTTTGGATAAACATGTACCTTTCTCGAGTGAGATGTTATCATCTTGTTCATATTAGGCTGCGTCGTCCCCGATATCACCCCTATTGCTGTCAACAGCTCTATCTTTGGTGAAGGCCGGTGCAAGATCATTGAAAAATAGAAAAGATTTGCCATACAGTCCGGCTGCTTCTTTGTGGGTCTGCATTGTATAAAGACCCTATAATTAATAAAATCTTTTCAATAGTGCAATGAATAAAAACCCAACAAGTAAATATGACTCTTGCTTGTTTTTACCTTAACATACTCGTCATATGCACTTTTATCACACATGATAGTGCTGCTTTCAGGGTTCCAATCAAAACCACTCAGCTGTAAGATATCGGAGATGACATTCGTCTTACTCCTTAAGAGTTTCACACGAGACTCAATGTTTGGTACAGCCTTCAACTTGGTTTGTGGAATCTTTCATTGTACCATCGTTTCTAACTGCAAGAGATATCCGGGGTGGAAGCTATTTTCAGCCAGCCAAAAAGCGCTTGTGGAAAGTTCAGCCAAAACATCAACGAGGGCTTTATCTTCCTCGAGAGTCCAATATCGTTTGTTTTGGCCCCTCCCATTTGGTTGTTGTTCTGTCGCCATACTAAAAAACAAACAAGGAATGTTTCACATTAAATGACATGGACAAATTTAGGTACTTATCACATAATAATTAGTAGTGTCTAGTCAAATCGTACATAACGATGAAACAATCTAAAAGCAAGAGTGACACATAAAAGTGCTGAGTACATAACGATCCATTAACCATATCAAGTAATTTATCATGTGTTAAACATAGTTGTGGCCATCTTTCTGTCTAAATTGGGTCTATTCATCAGTTGGTTGTACGGCTACTATGTTGTCGGTGTCATCTTCCATACTCTCATCGGGATATGGAACATCAATTTCATCTTCTTCTACAGGATCATTGCCCATTTTTGCCCTAATAAAATTGTGGAGTATATAACATGCATTAATAATACTCCGCTGAGTGGTCAAACTATAGAAACTTAGACTGGCTAAAATTATCCAACGGGTTTTCAAAAGACCAAATGTTCTCTCAATAATGTTCCTAGCGCTGGCATGTTTCATGTTGAAAAACTCTTCAGCTGTTTGTAGGTGATGTCCATCGGCCCATGAACTTAAGTGATATCACTGGCCTCAAAAAGGTGCAAGGAATCTGGGGCTAATTGTATATCCGGCGTCAACTAAGTAATAGAAACCTAATATACTAATTTGTTGTTAGACGCACAATCAGTAAGAATGACAACATTAAAAACAACATAGCAAATATAACTCACTGTTTGGAACTTTTAATCCATTTGGTTTTGTAACAACATCCCTAAGCACTCGAGTATCATGTGTCGAATCCTTTCAACCTGATAGGACATATATAAACTGTATATCTTGTCAGCAAACGGCAAGTACATTGGTGGTAGTTTCAGATTATCGTGATCTAAATCTTGGACGATCGGTGTTAGGTACATTAACCAGTATATGTGTCCAATCCAATGCTTCAAGGCAATTCTATGTCAGGTGAAATAAAATATTATTGTTATTTGTTCATGAAATACCCTCACTAAGAAAAATTTAAAAAGTGACATACTAAATTTTACGTGTTACCTTAAACCTTTTCCACTTAGGATCACTTGAATTTTCTAGGACCGGATCCGGTTTCTTTAGCAGAACCCCATGGCAAAGAATAATTAACCGCAACACAGCATGAAAATGTTAACCAACTGTTTCGACCAATCATACAAAATCAAACTAGATTATTCTATTTTTTTACATGGTGGGCTACAATGTTCAAAAACATTTCGACCATCCCATCGACCATAACATTTCACGTGGCTCGTAGTCTACCGGTGGTAATTAGTAGTTCACCATAGATACTGGTTTTAAGGAACTTCTGCATCATGTTCTAAACTTCTCAAGTTGAGAGTCTCTCATGGAAGACAACTAACTGATATGATATTTCATGATATTTTTTCCACTTCCCTCTCTTTGACACATGTCAGTGTAAGGTTGTGCTATCTCTTAGCCAACATTGGGATAATTGGATTATCATCAAACACAAATTTAAGTGTTCTTGATTTGAGGTATTGCAAAAAACTGGGAGACGATTCCTTGAAAGCATTAAACTGTTTTTCCAAACTACATAGTATTTTTTTTCAAGAGGAACGAAACCTTTAATGGGCCGCTAAACTAAGACAGATCGGTGCATATCTCGACTGCGGCCTATAGGGCCCATGCACACGTGGACACTAAGACCATCTACAGTTTATGCTCACAGATCAAAACCGTTGATATCTAAACTACATAGTTTACAAATGAACAATACTAATATTACTGATTTAGGATTATCGTACCTGAGTTCTGGTACCTGCCCATTTAAGTGTTTTGGATGCATAAGGCGAGTCGTACAGGCATGAAGAGTATGAAATTGATGAGTACGAAAAATGGTTATTGTATTGTTTTAATGGGACTGATGAAGACATGCTGGATTAGTGGTAGTAATGGAGAATGTAAGAGTTGATGACCTTACACTTGGTCAGCGGGCATACAGTATCACATAGGCCAAGTCACGAGGGCGCACAGCTGCGTGGATTTGGTAGCGCGCGCGGTTGAAATATCCCGAATGATCATAGGCTGAGACCGTGAGGCGCGCACGCGCTGGACCGTGGGCGTGCAAGACCGATGAGCACGTGGGGCAGGCGCGCCCATACCAAGAGTCAAGTGTCGCAGGACTTCATCATGTAGAGTGTTGGATCTCTAGCAAGTCTAGGCAGGGTGGGGCACTTGATCAGGCCGGGTGACCGAGAGCTGATTCCGGATCTGACAAGGTTTTACGCAGGCGCATGCAAGTGGGCACGTGGTCGGGAGCGTTGCCGAGCCAGGGGGGAGGATGGCACGCGGTATTACCGCGCGTGACCGGTACTGCTGCGCATTGTGACCAAGGGTGGCTGATTAAAGCTACAGTCGAGTCAGAGGACACTACAAGCTAAGTGAAGTCAGGGAATTCACACCAGACCTGTATTGCGCATAGGGCTCAATCAACCTTAGATTTGGGGTAGCTCTTGTATTAGGGTCAATTGAGTCTTTGGGAGAAGACAAGGCCACTCGGTGTTGGTTTTGACCATGGTTGTAAACATTTCTCAATCTAAGAGAGTTTTATGTTTTTCTCTCTCAAAATGGGTTTCATATGTCGTGTTTCTCATACCGAGGAGTTTTCCGGTTTTTCTCGCTTATTATTATTTCGCTGTGCTTTGTACTGCAAACAGGAATTCACTAACTGTTCTTGTAAGGAAGGCTGACCTGTCGCTATGGTGCATGTCAGGTGACGCACGGCCGAAGGTGATCGGTTGAGGCCGTGACAGCTAGTATCAGAACTACAAGTTGTGGCTTGAAGCGAAGCGCGAGAAGACACACAAGTGAAGACGGTGGAGATGACGACTAGCAAGAAGGATCGTTTGGATCGCCTTGAAGAGACAGCTGAGCGGTTGGAGAACGTCGTCGAGAGTGTCGATGATCAGCTCGAGAACCTGTTGAAGATAGTGGAAGATCTTGCGAGTGGATATCGCGAGAGCCAGTTGATTGTCGAAGTTCTGAAGACGACTGTTGAAGTCTTGAAGGTGAGAGTATAGTCCCTGGAGGCCGAGGTCGGCCAACTCAAGGAAGCTAGCGCTTCACCGGTCTCGTGGGAGGCGCCCATGAGAGTGAAGGTCCCCGAACCTTCCCCATTTGATGTTGCACGGAGTGCAAAGACACTGGAGAACTTTCTTTGGAACATGGATCAGTACTTTAAGGCTGCAAGGGTGCCGGGCCATGAGCAAGTTTCGTTGGTCGGAATGTACCTTACAGGCGATGCAAAGCTATGGTGGCGAACTCGTCAGCAAGAAGACGCTCAGGTGGGTCAGACAAGTTCGAACTCGTGGGTCGAGTTGAAGAAGGAATTGTGGGAGCAATTCTTGCCTGGCAACACTGCTTGGGTAGCTCGTTCTAATCTGAAAAAGCTACGACATACAAGCACTGTCCGGGAGTATGTGAAGGAGTTTTCATCCTTGATGCTGGATATCAGGGACATGTCCGAGGAGGACAAGTTGTTTAACTTCCTTACGGGACTCCAGAGTTGGGCCCAGATCGAGGTACGGAGGTAAGGCGCAAAGGACCTCACCTCGGCGATCATAGCAGCAGAAGCACTGGTGGACTTGCGAACTGTACCCGGTGGAGAGGGTGAGAAGGCGAAGTTCAGATCCAAAGACAAGAAGCCAGTGCAGAGAAGGGCCAGAGATGGGTTCTAGAGGAGGAAGCCCAACGGACAGGCCAGATGGAATAGACCCAGGAATAATGGGAAAGCATCGAGTGGTTCCAGCAAGACGAGTGGATGCTTTAGCTGCACCGGACCACATATGGCAAATGATTGCCCTAAACGCGAGAAGTTGGCCGCGCTTAGAAATGAACCAGAAAGCGATTCGGAGGACCCATCAAGAGTGAGTCCTTTACAACTGTTGGTTGCCTTGAAGACTGTCAAGGGTGACGGAGCGGTGAATTCTCTGATCTATGTGGAGCTGACCTTGAATGGGAAGTCCGTACAAGGGATGGTGGATACAGGCGCAACTCACACTTTCATCAGGAAGGATGTGGCGACTCGGTTGGGACTGAGCGTGGGGATACACACGAGCCGAGTGAAAGTAGTCAACTCCCAGGCACTGGCAGTGACTGGGAAGATCTCTGGCATAACCGTTCACAGGGGTGGATGGTAAGGGAAGATTGATTTGCTAGCGGTCACATTAGATGATTTCGAGTTGATACTGGGGATGGAGTTCCTCAAGTCAGTGAAGGCCGCTGTTGTTCTACATTTGGGTGATCTTCTTATAATGGATGAGAAGAACCCATGCTTTGTAGCGGGAGTGGATGCAAAGGAGAAGAAATGGAAGTAGTTGATGCTTTTTGCGCACTAGGTGGTGCAAGGGCTGAAACATGGAAAGCTCACATATGTTGCTGCTTTATTGAAAGTGCAGGATGATCTGGTGACTGATCTACCCTCAGCTGTGGCTGAAGTCTTGATGGAGTTTCAAGATACGATGCCGCTAGAACTACCCCGTGAACTCCCACCCCGGCGTGCAATAGATCACCAGATTGAGTTGATGCCGGGTTGCAAACCCCCTGCCCGGGCTCCCTATCGAATGTCTACATTGGAGTTGGCGGAACTGAGAAGACAACTGACAGAGCTTCTTGATAGTGGCATCATTCAGCCGTCAAAGGCTCCGTATGGTGCACCGGTATTATTCCAGAAGAAGTAGGATGGCACTTTTTGACTGTGCGTGGACTACCGGGCGTTGAACAAGATCACGGTCAAAAACAAGTATCCAATTCCTTTTATACAGGACTTATTCGATCGATTGGAGAAGGCAACATACTTTTCCAAGCTGGATTTGCGCTCGGGGTACTGGCAAGTCAGGATTGCAGAGGGAGACGAGTCCAAGACGACGTGTGTGACGCGCTATGGTTCGTTTGAATTCCTTGTAATGCCGTTTGGCTTGACTAATGCTCCTGCGACTTTTTGCCACTTTATGAATCAAGTGTTTTCGAACTACATTGATGAGTTTGTGGTGGTGTACTTGGATGATGTTGTGGTTTATAGTGAATCCATGGAGGATCACCTTGTTCATTTGAAGCAGGTACTATCAAGATTGAGGGATCATCAGCCGTATGTGAAGCTGGAGAAATGTCATTTCGCTCAGCAGGAAATTAAGTTCTTTGGGCACGTCATTTCTCGGGGTGAAGTCCGAATGGATCCGGCCAAGGTGGCGGCGATTTTGGACTGGCCTGCACCGTCCAAGATACCGGAGTTACGATCTTTCCTCGGCTTAGCCAATTACTATCGCCGGTTTATCGAGGGATATTCAAGGAAGGTCGTGCCGCTCACCGATTTGTTGAAGAAGGACCAGCCGTAGGGCTGGGCCGAGAGGTAGCAGGCTGCTTTTAACAAGATCAAGAGTGCAATTGCAAGTGAACCAGTCTTAGCATTGCCCAACTTCGAAGAACCTTTTGAGGTGCACATCGATGCGTCAGACAAGGCCGTTGGCGGTGTCCTTGTTCAGAACGGGCATCCGGTGGCGTTCGAGAGTTGGAAGCTGAAAGACGCTGAGCAGCGCTATTTGGTGCATAAGCGGGAGATGCTCGCCGTTGTTCATTGCTTACAGGTATGGAGAGTGTACCTTCTGGGCACCAATTTTCTTATCAAAATAGATAATATTGCCAATACATTCTTTGCTACTCAAAAGAAGCTGTCGGCTAGACAAGCTCATTGGCAAGAGTTCTTGCAGGAATATGGCTTTGAATGGCAGCACATACCGGGTAGACACAACCAGGTGGCTGATGCGTTGAGTCGCAAGCAGATGGTTGAGTACGTGGTTGCGTTGGCGCAAGTGGAGAATGACTTGCAAAGTCGTATTGAGAAGATAGCAAAGACTGACAGTCAGTATGGGAAGCTGATCAAAGATATCCAAGACGGAGTCATGCACAAATACTGGGTAGAAAATGGGCTTCTCTATGCCAAAGGCAACAGACTCTATATTCCGAAAGGAGGGAAGATTCAGCAGGAGCTCCTTAGAGAGCATCATGATGTTCCATGGGCGGGACATCCCGGTCGTGAGCGAATGAAGGCCTTGCTCACAAGACATTATTATTGGACGGATATGGGCGAAGACATTGAAGCATATGTGAAGATGCCTTTCGAGTGCCAACAAGACAAGTCGGAAAGAAGATGGGAGGCCGGTCTTCTCCAGCCCTTGAGTATTCCGGAAAGGCCATGGGCGTCAATTTCCATGGACTTTATCACCGGATTTCCTAAGGAGGAAGGGATGTTGACAGTGATGGTGGTCGTGGACCGATTTACAAAGTATGCGGTATTCATACCCCCACCGGTAGTGTGTTCGGCAGAGGTGGCTGTTGAACTGCTCCAGAAGCATGTGGTGAAGCACTTTGGGGTACCGGAAGACATCATAAGCGATCAAGAAGCTCGCTTTACTGGGCAGTTCTGGACGGCGTTATTCGGGTTATTAGGCACAGAGTTGAAGTTTTCAACAGCGAATCATCCGCAGACGGATGGATAGGCGAAGAGAATCAATGCTCTATTAGAAGAGTATCTCCGGCACTATGTTTCGGCTTCGTAGAAGAATTGGTTAAGTCTGCTTGATGTGGCGCAGTTTAGCTACAATCTTCATCGGTCTTCATTGACGGAAAAGAGTCCGTTTGAGCTTGCATACGGATATCAACCTATTACTCCTTCAGAGGTGGCGAAGAGGAGGACAGGAGGGAAATGTCCTGCCGCGTATCATTTTGCTATTAATCGGCAAGAGATGATGGAGAGTGCTCGGGATAGCCTCGCCAAGGTAGCTCGTCGGATCAAGAAGTATGCAGATCAAATGAGACGTCCTTTGGAGTTCCAAGCAGGGGCAAGGTTTGGTTGAAGCTTACTCCACAGGTGTGGAAGAAGTTACATCAGAAGGATGTACACAAAGGCTTAATCGCGAGGTATAATGGGCCTTTCACTATTGTCCAGCGGCTGGGCAACGTGGCATATCGTTTAGATCTCCCCGATCGGCTGAAACTCCATCCGACTTTTCATGTGAGTTTCTTGAAGCCATGCCACGAGGACCCCATGGATCCATTGAGGGCGAAGAAGAGTCGGGCTCTCCCGACTATTCGCAAGGAGTTCAGCAGGGTAGCTGAGAGGATCCTAGACAAAAGAGTAGAAAGCCAAAGCAAGAAGAACCGCAGGGTGTTCTTTCTTGTCCAGTGGAAGGACTTCCCTATGTCGGAGGCAAGCTGGGAGCGTGATACTACTCTTTGGCAGTTCGAGGAGTTGGTGGAAGACTTCTTGAGTTCAAGACCGACGAGGACGTTGGGTTCAACTAGTGGGGGTGGTTTGTAAGGGTTGATGACCTTACACTTGGTCAGCGGGCATACAGTATCACATAGGCCAAGCTATGAGATCTCATAGCTGCGTGGATTTGGTAGCGTGCGCGGTTGTCGTGACACGTGTGTTGTGTCGGGACCAAGGGTGGGTGAAATATCCCGCATGATCATAGGCTGAAACCGTGAGGCGCGCGCGCGCTAGACTGTGGATGTGCGCGTGACCGATGAGCGCGTGGGTATAAACCATTTGTTATATTAACAAACTTACACAATTGTTAAATTATATCAACTAAAAGAATTTTGTGTATAAACCATTTGTTAGCCCAGTGATTGTGATTGTTACTATTCAATGTGTGGGTAAGACATAGGATCAAATCCTTATACCTGAAGTATTATAATAATACTGTTCACATATTTTTTGGCTCAGGTATTGTTTGTTGGGACCGGATGAGTCTCTTGTGAAAGGTGGTGTATACTTATCCTCTAAGGTTGCATGGCAAGATGTCTTCAAATCACTTATGTGCACCTCCAGGATGTCAATAAGCCATTGTAACTAATGCACTTCTATACATGTTTGTCCATTGACCGTACTTGTCCCATTTGTAAAAAAAACAAAATCTTGCACATAAGAAGATTATCTTAGAGATGAACTTTATGGAGGCGTTTAGTCTTTTTCATTCTAGCTTGAATGATGGTAGCTGTAAGGGTTGATAACCTTACACTTGGTCAGCGGGCATACAGTATCACATAGACTAAGCCACGATGGCGCACAGCTGCGTAGATTTGGTAGCGCGACGTGTGTGTTGTGTCGGGACCATGGGCGGGTGGAATATCCCGCACGATCATTGGCTGAGACCGTGAGGCACGCGCGCGCTGGACCGTGGGCGTGCGCGTGACCGATAAGCGCGTGGGGCAGGCGCGCCATACCAAGAGTCAAGTGTCGCAGACTTCATCATGTAGAGTGTTGGATCTCTAGCAAGTCTAGGCAGGTCGTGGCACTTGATCAGGCCGGGTGACCGAGAGCTGATTCCGGATCTGATAAGGTTTTACGCAGGCGTATGCAAGTGGGCACGTGATCGGGAGCGTTGCCGAGCCAGGGGGGAGGATGGCACGCGGTATTACCGCGCGTGACCGGTACTGCTGCACCCTGTGACCAAGAGTGGCTGGTTAAAGCTACAGTCGAGTCAAAAGACACTGCAAGCTAAGTGAAGTCAGGGGATTCACACCAGACCTGTATTGGGCATGGGGCTCAATCAACCTTGGATTAGGGGTAGCTCAGTATTAGGGTCAATTGAGTCTTTGGGAGAAGACAAGGCCACTCGGTGTTGGTTTTGGCCATGGTTGTAAACATTTCTCAATCTAAGAGAGTTTTATGTTTTTCTCTCTCAAAATGGGTTTCATGTGTCGTGTTTCTCGTACCGAGGAGTTTTTCGGTTTTGCTCGCTTATTATTATTTCGCTGTGCTTTGTATTGCAAACAGGAATTCACTAACTGTTCTTGCAATGAAGGCTGACTTGTCGCTATGGTCCATGTCAGGTGCCGCACGGCCGAAGGTGATCGGTTTAGGCCGTGACAGCCAACATGGTGAGCTTTCTTAAACTTCAACCTATGTACCTATCGATATAATTTAATCCTTGCACCATTTGTCATTGCTAATCAAATAACAGTCTATTTAGAATTTATTAAAGATACAATTATCAGTTCCTCTTTATAAGTGGTAGATTTACAAATTATTCTCAGAATTTCAGATGTGTTTTTTGTAGGTGACTTGTGCAGAATGTGTCTGTTCATATTTACAACACGTAGATGGCTTGTCTGCGGATAACAACTCTTAGATAATATTAAGGTGTTATCTTAAGTTTTGTTTGATTATAAAATAATAAAATATAATATAATAAAAATTATGTAGAAAATATAAGTAATTATTACAAAAATTATGACATATTTTATTTTTATAAAATGAGTGTTTGATTAACAAAATAAAAAATTATTACATAAATATTCAACACATTTTACAATAAAAAAACCATACACTTTATAATAAAAAAACATACATTTTACAATGAGAAAATATTCTACTTTGAATGGAATATTTTTTTATACCATAACAAATATATTATGTAGTAATTTTATAGTCTAAATTTAAATACCCAAATAACCAATATGGCATAATTATAATAAAATGTTAAATTATGGTATATTATACAGATTATACCATAATTTTGACCTATCCAAATAAGGCCTTTTGGATACCTATATTGCATAAGGCTAGTCTCTAGATTAGATCATTACTTCCTGTGTGCTAAAATAACATTCTAATATATCTAACCACCACCAATCAATAGTACATATGTGTCTTCCGTTCCCTCATGTTTTTGCTGATTGATGCTATGTAAATGCTATTACATGACTCCGCATTTGCTATGTTGTTGTTGGTTTTTTTTCCCCAGGCCATGAGTTGTATGTAAATAACATGTTGCGGAATAAAGGGAACTGAGTGGAGCAGGGTTGCAGCATAAGTACTTGAAGATAAAAGATAAAGATGATAGACAGATTTTTACGTGGAAAACCCCTAAACAAATCAGGGTAAAAACCACGGGCAAAATAGAAGAATTTACTATAGTGGTAAAAAGATGAGCTACAAGCTTTCTGTTAACAGGGAAAATACCAACTAATTCTCTCCTGTAACAAAAGCAACAAAAACTCTCAAAATATTTTTCCCACTATTTTTCCAACTTTCTCACCCTCACCCTCACCTTTACTCTTCTCTCAATTGTTGAGGCTGTGTAGAGAGCTGATATGAGAGCCTCTATTTATAGGAAACTCATGGGGTGATTAGGTGAGAGATAATTTAAGGATTAGGTGAGAATTAGGTTAATAAGGTTGGTGGCAGCCAACCTTGACCCTTTGACTAGCAGAAAACTTTGACTAGCATTCTCCCACTTGAAGATGTGATTAATAGTCAATCAGAACTTCACACCATTCTCTCTATCTTGCCACTTGATGTTGCTTACGTCTCTATCAGACCACAAGAGGATCGACACCACTTGAACTTGTCGGTGTTGATTGCTTTCCTTAGAAAATCTGCTAGGTTGTCACTTATATGAATCTTCTGCATATCCACTGTTCCTTCTTCCACTTTCTCACGAATGAAGTGGTATTAAAGTCTGATATGTTTGGTCTTAGAATGAAATGTTGGGTTCTTTGCAAGATACAATTGTCACAAAATAGAGAAATGCTTTCTCGTTTGTACCCGAGTTCTTCCAGCACCATCTTCAACTACACTGCTTCTTTACTAGCTTGTGTAGCTGCTAGATATTCTGCTTCTGTCGTTGATGTAGCAACGAGTGACTGCAGTTTGGAAACCCAGCTCACAACTCCTCCAGCAAGTGTGAACACATATCCTGTAGTAGATTTGCTTTTATCAAGATCACCTGCATAATCAGCATCAACATACCCATTCATAGTAAAATCTGATCCCCCATAACATAATGCAACATCTGAGTTTCCCTTTACATATCTGAGAATCCTCTTAACAGTACTCCAATGCTCTTGACCAGGATTCGCCATGTACCGACTTACCACTCCCACTGCATGTGCAATGTCCGGTCTTATACAGATCATGGCGAACATTAGGCTTCCCACTGCTGATGCGTACGGTACTCGAGACATCTCTATCCTTTCTTCTTCATTGCTAGGACTCATACTTGAGGATAACTTGAAATTAATAAGAAGTGGGGTAGAAATTGGCTTACAATCTTGCATGTTAAAGCGTCGCAAGATCTTCTTCAGATAATTCTTCTGTGAAAACCAAATCTTCTTATTATTTCTGTCTCGGTAAATTTGCATCCCTAGAATCTTGTTTGTTGGTCCCAAGTCCTTCATTTCAAATTCCCTAGCCAACTGTGCCTTCAACTCCTTGATACGATCTTTGTTGGGGCCTGCAACCAACATGTCGTGAACATACAACAACAAGAAGACAAAATCTTCTTCTCCAAACCTCTTGACATATGCACAAGGGTCTACATTAAGTCTGTTGTATCCAAGGCTCATGATAAAAGAATCAAATCTCTTGTACCAACATCTTGGGGCCTGTTTTATCCCGTACAGAGATTTGTTCAACATGCAAACCAAGTTCTCTTTACCTTGTTCTTTAAATCCTTCTGGTTGGAGCATGTAAATTTCTTCCTCAAGATCTCCATGAAGAAATGCAGTCTTTACATCCAACTGCTCAAGATGCAAGTCGAAAGTAGCACATATCGCCAATACTACTCGGATTGTTGTAAGTCGAACCACAGGTGAAAATATTTCATTAAAGTCAATACCTTCTTTCTGACCCATTTGTAGACCCATTTGTTACCAATAGCTTTTCTTCCTAGTGGTAATGATACCAGCTCCCATGTCCTATTTTTATGAAGGCCTTCAATTTCTTCTTGCATTGCTTCCATCCACTGAGATGCATCTGAACTACTTAGTGCTTCTTGAAGAGTTGATGGTTCTCCATCCTCAGTTAGAAAGCAATATGCAATATTCCCTTTAATAATATAGTCAGTGTGCCAACCTGGTATCTTTCTTGAACGAGTTGACCGCCGAACTTCTGGGACTTCAGATTCAGCTGGTTCTTGTTCTTCATACTCTAGTATTGCTTCAGCTTCCTTTTCTACCTGTACAGTAGTAGTCTCCGTGCTTTCACCATTTGCTTGCTCTTCTCCTTTGTCTTCTATGAAGACAACATCTCTGCTGATCACAACCTTGTAGGAAGTGGGATCCCACAGGCGATACCCCTTTACTCCATCAGCATATCCCAAGAACATACATTTTCTGGATTTTGGATCCAGTTTTGTAGTTTCTAGGGCATTATACATCACATATACAGGACTTCCAAATATATGAAGGTTTGAATAATCCACTGGCTTACCAGTCCACATCTCCATCGGTGTCTTCAACTCTATTGCAGTTGATGGAGACCGATTCACCACATAGCAGGCGGTGCTGACTGCTTCTGCCCAAAACTTCTTGTCTAGGCCTGCAGCTCCCATCATTGCCCTTGTTATCTCCAACAGGGTTCTATTCATCCGCTCTGCCACTCCATTTTGTTGAGGAGTGTATACTGTAGTGAACTGCCTTTTGATGCCTTCTTATTTACAAAATTCATCAAATTCTTCGCCAGTGTATTCTCCTCAATTATCTGTCCTCAAACATTTGATCTTCTCGCTAGATTCAAGCTCTACTCGCGCTTTGTAAGTTTTGAAGACTTGAAACACATCCGCCTTCCTCTTGATAGGATACACCCAATATCTCCTGAAGTAATCATCAATAAATGATACAAAATAATTTGCTCCTCCTAGGGATGTAACTGGTGCTTGCCACACATCAGAGTGAATCAATTTTAGAATTGCTTTGCCTCTAGAATTAGATGTGTTAAACTTTAGTCGATGATGCTTGCTGACAATACAATGCTCACAAAAGGGTAGTGTTACCTTTGTGAGACCTTGAAGTAGACTTCTCTCTGCAAGAATCTTCATTCCTTGCTCACTCATATGTCCGAGTTTCTTGTGCCATGTTATTGCACGCTTTTCACTTGGACTACTTGCAGCAACTGAAGCTTCTCCTTCTTGCAAAGTCTCTCCTTTCAACATATACAAGTTTGCAGCTATCTTGTCTCCTTTCATTAATACAAACGCACCTCGAATTATTTTCATAGTACATGAGCTACAGGATGCTCAACCTGTATTCCAACTGCCATACAATAATCATAAAATGATTTTGATGTAAATTCACCAGCATTATCAAGACGAATCGTCATTATAGGATAATCTGAAAATTGTGCCTTCAGCCTGATAATTTGAGCTAATAATCTCGCAAAAGCTACATTTATCGTAGACAAAAGCGAAACGTGAGACCATTTAGTCGATGCATCGATTAATACCATAAAATACCTAAATGGTTCACACGATGGACGTATTGGTCCACATATATCTCCTTGTATTCTTTCTAAAAATTTAGGAGATTCATTAGTCACATTCGTTATAGAAGGTCTAATTATCAGCTTTCCCATTGAGCATGATGAGCATGCATATTCATCATTTGTCTGGATTTTATAATCCTTCAGTGGGTGTCCATGAGAACTAGTAATAATCCGGCGCATCATAATAGCACCCGGATGTCCAAGTCTTTCATGCCATATTTTGAATATTTCCGGGTCATTAACCTTCCGGGTTAAGACAACATGTGATTCCATCACTTTAATACGTGTAAAATATAATCCCGAAGATATACAGGGAAAGCTTTCAAGTACACGTTTTTGGCATGAAACAACTTGAGTAATATTCAGATATTCTTTTCCTTCTTTATCAATCGTCTCTAAATGATATTCATTGAGACGTATATCTTTAAAGCTAAGAAGGTTTCTCCTTGACATAGGAGAATATAGAGGATTTTTAATTTGCAACAGTATCCCATTTGGCAACACCAGTGCTGCTCTTCCTGTTCCTTCAATCAGATCTGATAACCCAGCTATTGTGGTTATATATGCTTTCTTCATTGATAAAGAGATAAAATATATATTTCTTGTCAAAATAGTATGCGTTGTCCCGCAATCAACACTACATTCATCATCTGTCATTTTTCTAGAACAATAAAAGAAAAACATAACTTTATTATAATATAAAGCATAAAACAAAATTTAGTCTACTAGAAAATCAGATACATCTAGATATGTATTTTCTACATTATTTATACTAGTAGTAGGATCATTTCTGGTGGAATTCATTGTGGGGTTATCGGCAAAATTTGTCTCAGGATCTTTACCCTTTTTATTTTTGAGTGATTCCTGGTAAAGATGGACAAAATGCTTTGGGGTCCTGCGGATTCTGAACCAGTGACCTTCTAGGCCACAACGATAGCAGGTGTCCCTTTTTATTTCTGATCCCATATTGTGGTCTTGTGGTTTTTGTTGATGAACATCAACCTTATCATCACGTGGTCTGAAGTAATTTCGGCCCCCATCACGACCACGTCTTCCACGACCACCACGATTTCCTCGTCCACCACGGTTTTTATTACCGTTACCACGACCATGCCATTTTCTTTGCACATAATTAATTTCAGGCAGTGGTGCTGATCCAGATGGTCGAGATTGATAATTTTGCATTAGCAACTGATTATTTTGCTCCGCCACCAGGAGACAAGAAATTAATTTAGAAAATTTTTTAAAAGTATTGCCTCTGTATGGCTGTTGTAAAGTTAAATCTGGATGATGAAATATAGTAAATGTTTTCTCGAGCATCATATCGTCTGATATTGTTTCTCCACAGAGGCGTAACACCGAGACTATTTTAAAGAGCTCGGAATTATATTCTTGCACACTTTTAAAATCTTGGAACCTGAGATTTGTCCAGTCATGGCGTGCTTTTGGTAAATATACCATTCTGAGATGTTCAAATCTCTCTTTCAAAGAAATCCACAATTCCTGTGGATCCTCAACATTTAAATATTCATTTTTCAGGCTATCATCAAGATGATGCCTTATGAATATCAAGGCTTTTGCCTTACTATCATTGGGCTCATCATTATCAGCCTCAATTGTTTTGCTCAGGTTCTTTGCCTTCAAGTGTAACTTAGCATCGAGGCTCCATGATATATAATTGCTTCTGGCAATATGAAGAGGCTCGAATTCTTTTCTTGCAATATTTGCCATTACAAATCAAACACTATATTGAAACAAATATAACAACGAATTAGACCAAAATTATAAAACATAAAATTTGTTAAAACTACATTAAAGTGAAATGATAATGCAAAACAAGATTAGGAGTAGATTCGTGCTGATAACATATTGTAAAAGCAACTAATAATTCATCTTCAATATAAAAGTATATATATATTTCCATAAAATAAGATAAAGATAGAGAAAGAGATATCTAAATACCCACACTTCAGCCTCCTCAATTTTTTATTCCTTCTTCTCTATCTATCCAAAATACAAGAATAAGGGGGTATTTATAGTATTTCAAGAAATGGATGGACGGTCGGGATTGATTCAATCCGACGGTCCATAACATTTTGGTAGGTGGAATAGTGAAAGTTTGGCGGCTGCCACAATACCGGCGACTGCTACAGTATTCTCGTGGGCTGCTGCTACAGTACCGGTGGCTGTTACAATACCGTTTTTGCTACAGTGTCGCTTTTTGCTACAGTGGGCATCAATTATTATATATTTTATAACAATTTTTTTTTTTCTTCTATTTTTGTTTAAATTTCATTGTACCAAAACGTAATGAGACTATGAGCCATTCATGAAAATAGAAAATTTAAAATGACAACAATAAAAAAAAGTTCCTTTTATATATATATATATATAAATCAAAGAAAAGAAAAATACTAATAGAAAGACAAGAAAACACTGCATTAGATGGTGGGCTTACAATAGGAACCAAAATTTGAACATAGCAACAGATATATATTGCATGATTTTATATTGATATGCATAAATAAATAAATAAACGACGTTAAAAAATGATGCTTACTAGAGAACATGTGTCTTTTAGAATACAAATATGCATCTAAAAATAAAAAATAAAAAATAAAAAAATCAAGCCACTAATGACTTGTTTTATGTTAAAAATATAGGATTTGTTTGGTTGCAGGGTATTTGCATGAGATGGAATCTATAAATGTTATTTTGTGTGTGTATATATATATATAACTAATATTTTTATAATAAAAAATAGTTATAAGTTGAATTTGCAATTCCATGAATTTCTTGTGAATAAATCATAGCATTCAAATGGATGTCTAGTATTTTTCACAGTAATTGATTTATTAATTTTGATCGAAACATTATCCGCAAGAAATTTATATTATTCCTTCTTTTTAGGTTATAAAAAATCAAATATTCATTGATTATTAATATATATTAGATTTAAAAAAAAAACTTTCATCACTTTAAATGAGTTAATTGCGAATGAATCAAGTTGTTCACAAGCTATTTAGAGCTTCATTCTTTAAAAAAAACCTATTGTATAAGAAAAAAGCCAAGTTTGATCTTGATTTTTGAATTAGAACAATTAATCAAACCGAGCTTTAGCCTCATACTACTTGGGTTATTTAAGCCTCCAAGCTTGCTAATCAAGTCTTTTCATAAGTATGCTGGTGAATAAGACCTTTTTTTTTTTGTTGAAACATAATGTTTGGATCTAAAAATACAAGAAAAAAATAAAGGAAGGTAAGCGCAAGGAAAAGAAAGGTTGAATCACCTATAGATACTTAAATTTTATTGAGTAAAAAAGTAAAAAAAGGAAAAGATATATATAGAATAATATAATTTCTCTTAATTTTAAATTAAAAATTACTTATTTTTATTCCAGTACAAACATTATCAATATCTCAAAAATAATTCACACTTTGAAATTGTAAATTACATATAATTCAGTTTGGTTCGGAAGTGAATTGTCGAAGTGGTGAAAGTCTGGAAGTGATACTTCAGTGGAAGTGAACAGTTCAGTTAGAACTATCCCCTTCAATGCGTTTGGTTCAAGCTGAAAACTTGACTTTGCATACCACTTCCTGTGTTTGGATGGTTGAAGTGGGGGTATGATCACCACTTCGGTGAGAGGGTAAAGTTGGCCTTTCATGCTTTTTACACTTGTTTAATTACATCATATGATTTAATTAAATAATTTAATTACTTTATTACGATGGTAATAAATAATTTATTTATTAAATTAAAAACTTTGCACACCACATAATTAATTTAATACCATGCTATTAAATTAAATTAAATCGGTTAATATACTACGCTTAATTATTAATTAGTGAAAGTAGTGATTTAATTATTTCATTACCATGGTAACAATTATTTTATTTATCATTGAAAAATATTGCAAAGTGGGCTGAAGTGGGAGGCTGAAGTCATGACTTCGGGATTTTTCCAGCCGAAGTCAGATACCGAAATGGCAGAACTCAGAAGTTGTCACATCATCACTTCCGGGATCAAATCAGTAAAACAAACACACCGAAGTGGGCTGAAAGTGGCCACTCCGGCCACTTCGGTGCCCACTTCGGTGAAACAAACGGCTTAATATCAATCAAATCAAGAGTAGTAAACTCTCCATTGTAATAAAAATGGATTGAAATAATGGGGGAAGAGCTTTATCAAGTGATGTTACGTAATTAATTGAAAATTTGAGAGTATTGAAGTCCTTTTAATATTTATAAAGTTCTTTTCAAGTAAGGATGTCAATGAGCCCCAACTTTGACGAGGAACTCGATTCCCCGTCCGGGTTTTTTTTTGAGTCGGGGCCAAGGCAAAATAAAATCCCCATAGGGGCCGAGGCTGAGGAATATTCTCCGTGCCCCTCCCCACCTCTCCTCTCTCCGGGCTCGAAATATTAAATATTTAATTTAAATACTATATATATATATATATATATATATATATATATAATATCTAAATAAAAATAAAAAATTTTATTTATTTAATTGCAAATTATTAATAGTAAAATCAACATTAGTATAAAAATTAAATAAAATTCTAAATAATAATCGGGGTCAGGGAATCTTCGAACCCAAAAAAATTCCTGTAGAGATTGGGATAGAAAAAAAATTTCCCATATTTGAGTTCGAGCCGGAGTCATGGATAATAGTAAAAATTGAGGACCAAAACTGGGGATTGTATTTCTCGGTGAACCACCACTGAGTTGCCATCCCTATTTTGGAGTCCACCCTTGCTAGGCATCCCAGGGCCAAAAAATAATTTTCCCTTAATTTGGACGTTAATTAATATTATTTTAACATTTTATTTTATTCGGGGGAGAGAGAGAGAGAGAGAGAGAGAGAGAGAGAGAGAGCATGCGATGTGATGGGGTTTCACTGCCCTTGTATTCCTTGGTCCTCGCTGTCGAGCTCCATCAATGGCAGAACCCGAGCCTCTATGCCCTAGGGATCGAACCCTTCCCATGTCGTTCGACCTCCTTCCCTCCGCCCTGCTCGCGACTATCCTCTCCCGCCTCGACCTCCGCTCCCTCCGCTCTGCTGCCGCTACCTGCTCCTCCTTCCGCACCTCCGCCGATCACGTCCTCTCCTTCATCCCTTCATTCCATTTCCTTGTAATCATCCTCGATCACTTCTCTGTCTATCCGATTTCGCTCTTTTTTGATGATTTCCTTTCTTTTTCCAGGAGATTGCTCCCACTTTGGAGGTGCTTCAGCCGCTGATGCCGCCGAATCCTTATCTCCGGAGCTTGAAGGTGGATTGCAGACGGCTTGATGATTCGGCGATTGGGCTTCTCGCGAGGTCTTCTCTCCATGAGCTTTGTCTTCACAATTGCGAGAGATTGAGTGGGAAGCTGCTGGCTGAAATTGGTTCCAAGTGCCGCGATCTTAGGTAGTTGCTGATGTTATAATTTCAATTATGTGAATACGTCTGATTATTTTGATTGCCTTTCGGCTCTTTTATTTTGAGACAAATATTCAATTTTGAATTGATTTTTGTGGATGCTGTTGCCTTTGGTTCCCTGGATGTTTCCACATTAATAATCTTGGTTGCTGGTATTCATCTTGATTAAATTTTAGCAGCTGCTGAGGATTTGGCTTACATTAACATGCCTTTTTTTTTGCAGTTTTAAAGAATTTGTTGTACTTTTAGGCTGGTAAAATGAGTTTTACTAGTTTGTTTTAGTTATACTTTCTCTTTGCTGAGGTAATCTATCATGCATGCTATTGTGTCTCCAACTTGTTTCTGCACATGATTTCTCCATGTGGATGATCAGATTTGATACCTGATATGTGCTTTTCATTATAAGAAAATTGAAGCTCTTTTTGTTTTTCCTGTAGGTTTCTCTCTTTAAGCTCACTAGCTGAACGGCGGAGGTTATCAATTATTTTCTCTGACCTAAAAGAGCTGCTTAGTGGTTGTTCTGCTTTGGAGGTAAAAGCATATGCACTATTACGAATTTGTTAAATGCAATTATTAGTTAAATATGGTATTGGTATTTTTTTTTAACTGTCTTTCTGCCTATATGAAACACATGTACATGCCACTATCACCTACTAATGGAATGGTTAGTTGTTGTATCATATAATCTGATATCGTAAGCTTGATTTCATCATAATTTGATATTTAATTCAAACAAATTCAATGAGCTTTGCATAGTTTGCCTAGAAAAAGTATTTGGACTTTAAAAGGGCAGTATTTTATGAATCAGCATCCAAATGGTACAACTATACAAGGTAATGAATTGTGGTGAAATTTTTTTTTCAGGTACAGAATTCAAAATTGCATAATATGCTATAATTTATTTGGAATGAGACTTCAATCCATGAATATTTTTCAAGTCTAAATTCACCAGACACTCTGTGGTTAGACAATTAGATATTTAGATATTTATTTTCTGGATACTTATTTAGAAAACCGTTCCAATATAGTGAACATAGTGAAGACCTATTATATCTTGTATGGTGTGATGTGTGTAGATTTACAAATTATTTTACCTGTAAGAAACAATAATTGTCTTGGTATGAAAGCAAGAAGGAAGCACAAAGGATAACACCATTTAAGCTGTAAGGTTTGGCATAAAACAGATGTTCACTTGGTATCTTTCTCTAAACTTTTCTTATAATCACTTAGTTAAAATTTTTACTAGTCACAGTTTATAGTGAAGTTTTCTAATTTCCATACGTAAGCTTCATGGTACATGCATGCTTAGCTGTCAAACTTCTGAATTAGGAGAAACGTATTTTCCATTTTTTTTAATAACGTGAAACTTTTCTTTCGACAATCTGCTATGAACATTGGAGCTATTGTAGATTCAACACTGTTGTCAATCAGTTTTTATACAATTATTCATTGGGCCACTATTGGTTTTTCTCTTCTTGGTAGAGGATTTGATTCATAAAACACTATGGATTGATTTAAGCTTTTCCTGGGTTGTATTTACACTTTGATATTAATTAGATAAGTAGATGTGTTCAAAGAAAGCAATAATTAAACAGGCTAAAAAAAATATCAATGTAAGTTTCTCAGCATGTCAAGCTGCTTTTAACACTGGTGTTAACTGATTTAAGTCATCTATTACCTCAGCTTATCAAAGACTTCCATTGTGAACTGTGAAACGCCTCAAAGCTTATAGAAATATTACATCTCATAGCACACTCAAAGTATAGTATGTCCAGATCCTCAACAATGATAATACAAGTGACATGCAATTCCTATTCTTTTTGTTGTGGAGTTTTTTTATGAAATAAAACAGGAACAAAAATTTTATCCCAATAGATGAAATCTTACCTTACGCATACGAGATGGTAGGCTTAGTTACGTTGAAGTACCTTAGGCTAACAGATGGAATCTAACTTATTTTATATTATAATTAATCAACCACACTATGTATGGGAAATAATTAATAGCTGTGCTAGTGATGATAAGGACTTAATACGACTCCTTATGTACGTCATATGACCTTAATCATTTTGGCCACGAATACATTCAATTATCTCATATAAAATGGAGAGTAGCATTAATATTTTACCATCTATTTTAACAACTTTAGGAGCTAAAACAATGCGCATGAGATGGTTGAAATTTGGAGGAAAATATATCAATTAGGAACCTCAAAGCAGAAACTAGACCATCCATAGATTAGGGTGTCAGAGGAAATTCTTATCATGAAGGTTACATGCCTTGAAATTTACCATTTAAAGTCTAACCACAGAGTATGCTCCACAGACTTCTGACAAGTTCACACCTGAAGATTTGACAATCATGGCTCTATGCATCTATTTTGAAGTTCAAATTCGAAAATTTTAGCATATCAAACTGACTCCTTTTGCAAGAGCTTGGATATGAAGTTTCAGCTGATCAGAATTTTTTTGGTGGAAATGTGGATTCTGGGAAGAAAAAATGGAACAAGTACTCCAGGTTAAGGCATGGAATGAGAAAAGGGTTGCTGGTCTTAAACTCGCTCCTCAGATGAAGCCTGGAAAACTCAATTTCACACTGAAATTGATTCCACATAAATATTTAAAAAGATTTTTCTTTTTTCCCCTCAGAACAAACTTTACCCCCTTACCCTAAATAAATCACCACCACTTTAAGAATAGGCTTTCATAGACCTTCAATGCTCAAATCCATCTGCAATAATAAAACCTATTGCTACCACACAAACATTTTGTGTGTAATAATTGGACCATGGAACAGACTCAAATACTCAATTTGACTAAATTGTGCCACTTCATCTAAAATAACTCAATTTTTTTTTGTCATTTTCATAATTTCATGCATTCAATAAAATCCAATCTGCATATTATTATCCATACTCCATGTATAAAATGAAGTTCAACTTAAAAATAAATGCCATAATCTATTAGTTGAAAGTTATATTGCACCAGTGACTTGTTCTTTTTTTTTTTTAAGAAGAAATGATTCTTCTTATAGTATCTTCACCAACACCTCATCAACATGTCCTATATCACTTTTTGAGACTGAATATGAAAATTGTTTTTTCTGGGCCTTCATCACTTAACATTTCTTGGGTCTCATATAGGTTTGAAGTTTCTTCAAATTATGAGATAGCAAACCTGTCACGCCCCGAACCCGGCCTTGCCGGACTCGACGTGTTGACAAACGGCCGTATGCCCACCAGGCCGAGACCAAGTGGGCACACAAGGCCTCAATACCTGTCTCTCAAATATAAATCATAATAATATACTAATTCCGATCAAAACTACAGAATTAGAGAAACGAAAAATAATCGGATTTATAGCCAAGATTCACAGAATACTAAAGGTCTTAACAGAAAACAGACTTATTAACAAAAAACTAAACTTCTGCTAGCCACCTGGTGATCACTCAACGGTCCCCGCTAAGCTAGTCACCACACACCTACCCTTGATCTGAAAAAGATAGAACAACTATTTATGAGCTAAACAGCCCAGTAAGCAACCACTAAAAGCCAATAGTAATATAGGGATCACAAAAAAATTCAATAGTTTCAAAAACATGCTCATATGCAATGTTGCACAATAATTATCAAAACCAAAACCCAGACTTAAGAATATTTCAGAAACGTACTTAAAAGTAACGTTATATAATAAATATCAAAAATAAATATCCAGACAATAAACCATTTCAGGCAAACAAAATTTTCAGATGAACAAGTATATATGTCCCCCAAATAACTAATGCCAAAAACAAAATATCAGAGGTCATTTGTTTACCCTCGGTGACCCGAGCCAGAATATCAGAGTTCATTTGTTTACCCTCGGTGACCCGAGCCAGAATATCAGAAGCCGTTATTCTCCACCGACGGAACGGTGCGAAACTATAGTTTCTTATCAGAATCAGAATTCATGTCGACACGGTCAGTGTTTAACCCCCAATGACAGGGTTATTGCAAAGTTAATTGGGGACTACGATTTATAGATCAAAATAGTTGATGTTCACAAACAACAGGAATAACAATGTTCAAACTGAGCGAAAACAGAATAATCGCTAAACAAAAATATTAAGATTCGCATGATCCCATTTTCCGTATATCAAAATAAGCCAATTATTTTCAAATCAAATAACTTAACGAACATGTTGTAAAATAAATTTATATAACTCAAAATAAGAAATAATCAAAACAGTAATTTAGCAAATATTGAAAAATATATACTTATACTGAATTTATATGTGGTTTACTTACCTTGAACAATATCCCCAAGCTATAGGATCCACTCAGACATCAAAATCAAGATTCGGGCAAAAACCCTAAACATAAACATCACACTTGTCTTAAATTCCAAACTTACAAACAAATATTGACCACTAGTTAAACATGATCGAGGCTCTAAATACTAACTGTGCTAGCAACACCAGAATGCACAATGCATTACTTACCCCATAAGTACGCTAAAATCAAACCCACAACTATATATATATATATGTGTGTGTATATATATATAGACACATGTGGCTAATGAACAAGGGTAATGCAAAAGAAGTATTTAGAAGGGTATAAATGCAAAAAGGGTCAAGATCTTATTTTCTAAATTCGGATTCTTTCAAGTGTATAAAATAAATTATCAAGTCTAATGGAGATATGAACTATTTCAACATAACCAATAGGGACTAAAATATGCATAACTTTGTCTAACATCCTCCAAATCACAAAATTCTTTCTTTAACAAAAACTAGACATACAAGGCTATGACATATCCAAAATTGGAATTGATTAGAATACCATTGAATTCATAGCATCAATTTGAATGTTCATCTATTTCTGCAAATCAGTAAAATCAGATATGATCTTTTTAACATACATATCTCTCAGAATACATCCTCAAATAACATGATATTTTAGGAGTAGATAGTCAATCGACAAAGGAACAACTTTTGTATTTTGCACATGGCCTGATTCAATCTTTAAAACCATCAACAATATTAATCAATCTCCAAGGTCTGCACAGAATACTATTTGACGTAGCTACACTAATATGGTCGTATATCATAAAATACAGATGTATAAAATCTGCAATTTTGCAGGTAATTAGTTAACATCTAACCCTATAACTTTCGTATTTTCCACTTTGCTCGATTCAATCTCTAAAGTCATGTATCATGGCCGTCAATTTTCAGGTTTTGCAGATAATACACTAATAGGGTTATATTTTTACAACCACAATTATATAAAATCTGAAATTTTTGCTGAAATAAAATCTATGTCTACTTTCCTGGAAAAATCCCTAATCATGTTGTGAAGACAAAACATGCTATGCATTTTTATTCTTGGAAATCAAAATAAACGAATAAAACAAAAACACGGCGATCAAATAACACACAATCGAAACCCTAGATCCGAATAAGCGGATGCTTACGCATTCCTAATGTATAAACTGTATCTTTTTCTCCAAATTCAGAAATTATCACCCTCATTGAGCATATATAATGACGTTCAATCCTCTTGCTCTTCATATTGGATTTAAGGTTCATAAAATCAATGAGACACAAGAAAACAAAGGAAAAAAAGAGATCTCACTTATGATCAAATAGACCTAGATTCGAGAAAGTTGGTGCTTACATTAAGAAGTAGGGGACAAAGATTTGACGGTGAGATCCTTTCCTCCTCATCGCCGTCGGTGCTTCAAAAAAGCGAGGCTTGGCCTTGGTAAAATCCTCTCGTGGGTTTTCGAGGCCTTCTCCTTATGATCTATTGGTTACGGGGATAAGATCATGAGGTTTTAAAATTTAAAATGAAATTAAGAAATAAAAATCTAATCTAAGGGCTGAGATTAAAAGATGGCTTTACAAATGATAAGGTTGGGAGGTTTAAAATTTGAAAAAGATATCTTAAAAAGATAATCTGACGGCTATTAAAAAGTGGATTTTACAAATCACCCCCCCTAAAATGGAGTTTAGTCCTCTAAACTCTCACCTGATTGTCAAAAAGATACATGCAAGCCAATATGTCACATCACTAAGGCGTTCCAAGATCTCAAATGGACCAATAAATTAAGGGTTAAACTTCGCTTTAACACTAAAACGGATAACTCCTAGTTTTTCTTGAACTACTATTGCAAGGAATCCCGATCACCCAGCTAAGAGAAATTTTCAAGTTTGCGAGGTGGAAATCACATGAGGTAGTGATGTAGAGTCACTCACGTGAAAAGGTAACTCTGCTTCTTCAAGGATTTTAAAGGCTATACTCGTGCATGACAATCAATTACAGTATGGTATATGGACAGAAAATCCAATACCAAAATTAGATTATAATCACTCATGCTCATAATATGCAACGAGCTAACACTCATGACCAGTAATACCAATATGACAATTCTCACATGCTCTAACAAGAACCATAACAGCTCCTAAAGCTGTGGCAACACACCAATCAGAATCCATACTTATAACACGCAATGCATGCCTTCGAATAAATACAGATGAGATAAACGAATGCATAGCTTCAGAATCAAACAATGCGCAAGCATATGCAGACTAAACTGATAAGGTCACTGACACCACTGTATTAGAGGCAGCATTCTGCGAGATAAACCTAATTGGAATCAAACAAACCAATGAATCTGTCGAGTTAACTAGTCTATAAAGATTTCCCTCTAAACTAAAGTCAGATCGCTTTAACACTCTAAATCAGAAAGCTATGTTCGGAATACTATGATCAAAATTAATCGAGAGCTCTGATACCACTTAAATTTGTCACGCCCCGAACCCGGCCTTGCCGGACTCGACGTGTTGACAAACGGCCGTATGCCCACCAGGCCGAGACCAAGTGGGCACACAAGGCCTCAATACCTGTCTCTCAAATATAAATCATAATAATATACTAATTCCGATCAAAACTACAGAATTAGAGAAACGAAAAATAATCGGATTTATAGCCAAGATTCACAGAATACTAAAGGTCTTAACAGAAAACAGACTTATTAACAAAAAACTAAACTTCTGCTAGCCACCTGGTGATCACTCAACGGTCCCCGCTAAGCTAGTCACCACACACCTACCCTTGATCTGAAAAAGATAGAACAACTATTTATGAGCTAAACAGCCCAGTAAGCAACCACTAAAAGCCAATAGTAATATAGGGATCACAAAAAAATTCAATAGTTTCAAAAACATGCTCATATGCAATGTTGCACAATAATTATCAAAACCAAAACCCAGACTTAAGAATATTTCAGAAACGTACTTAAAAGTAACGTTATATAAGACATCATTTTTGGATTGAGCTTGTGTAGTATTTTGCAATATAGCCTCCAACCTCTCATGGACTTTGCTACCTTCGAAACACTTGTGCCACCGATCCATTCTCTTGCTGGATATCAAGAAGCAAAAGCTAAAGCATTTGTTCTGTTAGCTTCTATTATAGTCCCTGTAAACTAGTGCAATGTAACTTGATTTCCTCAAATAAGATCCTATTCATGGGTATTGCCTCCAGCGCATGCTATTCCAAAATCTTAATGTCCTTGAGTCTAAAAGTTGGATGAGCACCACAATGGAATTTAGGAATGATCTGAATGATGGGCTAATCTTCATACAACAGTTATCTACATCTAATACAGCATGATTTCTTTTGACATTACTCTTGAACAAACTAAGGTGGGATATATAAGTTCTGACAAGGATACCATAGGTCTGCTTTTTATAAACATCAAACTTTGTTAGAAGACACCATGGTTGTTCTGTTGAGTGGGATTTTTAGACCACTAGTTTGAGTTCTTTGGTGTGGCAATTGTTTATGGGCAATTCATTTCACTAGTGCTACTTTTTAGTGTGAGTGTAAGCTTCCTGTGTTAAATTTCCTGTGGATATCCATTGTGTTTGTCTTTATGGAAAATTTCATGTCTATGTCAGTTATTAAATGTTTGGAAGATGGTGGCATATTATGATGCTTAATGTTTATTTATAAGTGTTATTATTTAGTATTTATTTGGTTTTCACATGAAAAGGTCTCTTTTTAATTATCTTTTATCAGAACGCTTGCATGCATCGCACACCATTCTAATATTCCATTTATGTGTAGTCATTGAGCTTGGTGTTTGATATCTCATCATTTAGTCATCCTGAGTTTGCTCAAGTATGGGCTGGTGCTTCTGAGAAACTTACTTCCCTTGAGATTGGCTACATTCCTATGACAATGTTGACTGAATTGCTCAAATCAACTATGGCCTCATTCGAGCCACCACATCATGTGAAGCCCTTTATATTTCCAACCCTTCAGAAGTTATGCCTTTCTGTTGATTATATTACAGATTTACTGGTCACCTCCATTTCAAATGGTTTAGTTTCCTTGACCCATTTGGACCTCCAAGATTCTCCAATTATTGAACCTGCTGCAGAGCTGGATCTTACCAATGCTGGTCTGCCACAAATCAATCCTCATGGGAAGTTGAAACACTTATCATTGATTCGAAGTCAGGAGTTTTGTTTTACGTACTTCCGTCGAGTGAATGACCTTGGCCTGCTCTTAATGTCTGATACTTGTGCTTCACTAGAGAGCATCTGCCTTGGTGGTTTCTGCCGTGCCACAGATACTGGTTTTAGGGCCCTTCTGCATTCATGCTCTAGACTTCGCAAGCTGAGAGTCTCTCATGGAAGCCAATTGACTGATCTGATGTTTCATGATATTTCTGCCACTTCCCTTTCTTTGACACATGTTAGCCTAAGGTGGTGTAATCTGTTGACCAACCTTGGGATAATAGGATTGTCATCAAACACAAATTTAGGTGTTCTTGATTTGAGGGATTGCAGAAAACTGGGAGACAATGCCTTGAAAGCATTATGCTCTCTTTCCAAGCTGCATATTTTACAGTTGGACAGTACTGATATTACTGATTTAGGATTATCATACCTGAGTTCTGGGACCTGCCC
The DNA here is from genome assembly GCA_902712375.1 of Dioscorea dumetorum. Classification (NCBI taxonomy): domain Eukaryota; kingdom Viridiplantae; phylum Streptophyta; class Magnoliopsida; order Dioscoreales; family Dioscoreaceae; genus Dioscorea; species Dioscorea dumetorum. Next base: position 9,472,963 of record CACTHL010000803.1, on the reverse strand, counting down.
ATTGATATCCTTGTCTCTTAGAGGTTGCAAAAGGTTGACAGACAAGTGTATTTCATTCATATTTGGTGGTTCATTTGGGAGATTTTTGCAAGTTTTAGACCTGTCAAGGCTTCCAAACCTTTCTGACAATGGGATTCTTTCCCTAGCAAAAAGTAGGGTTCCAATCCTTGAACTCCGCATCCGAGAATGCCCACGCATAGGAGATATTTCAGTTATGGCACTGGCATCAATGCAGATTGAGGGGGGTTCTTATGGAAGTAGCCTAAAAGTGTTGGATCTTTTTGAATGCGGTGGCATCACTCCCCGTGCAATTCAGTGGTTTAAGAAACCATACTTTCCAAGCTTGAGATGGTTGGGGGTGACGGGTTGCTTGAATAGGGATATGGTTGATGCTCTGGCAAGAAGTCGACCTTTCTTGCATGTTGCTTGCCTCGGTGAGGAACTGGGCACAGGGTATTGGGATGCATCAGCAGGGTGGTACAGGCATGAAGACGATGAAATAGATGAGTTTGAACAATGGCTTTTGGATGGTGAAAATGGGGCTGACGATGAAGACATGCTGGAGTAGTGGAAGTAACGGCCAGCCTGGTGAGCTTGGTTATGCTTTAACCTCTGTGCCTATTGACATAATTTAATCCTCCCACCATTTATGAATACTGATCAAATAACAGTCTATTTAGAAATTATCATTCATTCAATGATCCCCTCTTTGTGAGTAATAGATTTACAAATTATTCTGAAATTTTCAGTTGTATCTTTGCAGGTGGCTTGTGCAGAATGCGTCAGTTCATATTTACAATTCCATTGGTCTCTGTGGAGGTTCCACTGCAGATTATCATAATAGAAATAAAAAAATTGATGGTAACTTTCATTCAGTTCATTCTTGTATCATTCCTTGATTGTGTATACCAAATCATGATGTTCATAGTTGTGTGTTCAATTATTGAAGTTCACTTTATGGCTTGGAAGTGGAACATCTTCCATTATAGAATCTAGTCAGCTCATCGTCGTAGTCAGCCAACAATATGAATTCTTGCCTTCTGTAGATTTTCTTGAAAATTTTCTTTATTGAAAGTACTAGTCCAGACTTTCTTAGAGCAGGGAACCATTTTGATGCAACATAGAGAATATAATGGTTATATTGTCTACTTCATGTTGCGATGCCACATAGTCGCTGGATAACTACTCACCGGATATGTTGGCATGTTATCTTACATATCTATATTGCATTTGGCTAGCCTCTATGTTGGATCTGTTCTTTGTTGTGTGCTAAAATAGCTCAGTATAATCTTCTGTAATCTCTGTATAAATTAACGTTCTAATGTATCTAACCACCACCAAGCCACATTACATGTGTGCCTTCTGTTGCCTCATATTTTGGCTGATTGATGTTTTGTAAAGCTGTTGCATGACTGTGCATTTGCCATGTTGTTTTTTGAATTACATGCATAGTTAGGCATCAGTCCAAGTTCAAACCAGTGCCAGCATTTTCATTAAATGCTCGAAATTATGCAGTTATTTAACTGATGTGGCCGTTTATTAGAATAATCTTATAGCATTTGAGGCATCTTCAGCAATGTTATTATGAAATAATGCAATTTTCGTAATTTCATTAAAAAAAAGCTTCCTATTTTTAAAAATAATTTTAGTCCATACTGTAATATTTCAATAGGTGCAAAGCCACCAATGATCATTAAAGTTGCTGCGATTGTTTATTTTTAACCTCATCAGACCATATGAGAAGATGTTTATTTACTCCTCATGCTATACCAATATTGTTCATTTGATCCTTAATTTCCAACATAGCAATTGATGTTGTCTGATTGCTTATAATATAGAGGGTTAAGTGTATTTCTGGTTTTAAACTATATCCCAATAATTGCTTTGATCCTTGACTCAAATTGGGTTCGGATTAATCCAATTACTTTATCATGGTGACTTTTAGTCTATGATTGTGGGTACTTATTCGGTTAATAAAATTAAAAGTTTTTTTTTTGTATTTTTCAAAAATATATCCATATGCACACCACTACAAAATGCATATTTTGTCTTAACCCCTATAAAAAGTTTAAATTTGCGCATGCATCCATGTGAACGTCCATGTTTGCATATGTATTCATATAGAAGTTCATATTTGTGTATATACATATTTATGTTTACAGTCTTATAAAGTTGATAGCTTCTTATGCATCACTATAAATGTTCATATTTTCATATAGAACCCTATAATTGTGACAGATTTACATTTACATATTCACTATACATCCACAAACATTCACGTTTGCATGCCTCATCAAAGTTTAAATTTTCATATACATCCCTATAAAAATGCAATTTGGGATATAGGCCTTTGAGAACTCATAATGTATATGGTCTATGGTGTTACAGAAGTGCATATTTTTATACACACCTTTATATTTGTGCATATTTACGTATACACTTCCATATATGCGCAAAGTTGCACATATACCCCATAAAAATGATATTGTTATATAAACTGTGCATTTGTGAGTACAGTTTATACAAATCATATTCATGTATATATCATATTTGCTTATAAGCTCCTGTATGATACCAATACATAGCTGTAACGCAATTATGCACTTTTTATGAACTTATCATAAATATGATATTTGGGGTTACATCTGCAGCTATGCACTTCTATCAGGGTGTGTACGAATATGATTTTAGTGTTCAAACTTCAAATGAATCAAAATAGTCACTCAATTTCAATTATATTTCATCAAATAATCATCGAGAGATTTTGGTTTATTTTTGATAATGTATATACGATAAATTTTTTATGATGTATACGTTTCAAACAAGTTGTTAGAGGCGTAAAACTCATTTAAGCACAAGGGGGTCTTGGGGTCTAGCCGTAAGGCATAGGCACACACTCAAGCGACGCTAGCCACACTAAATAAAAAAATTTTAAAAATTAGTTTTCATGTTATATGTTTTAAGTTATTAAAATGTCCTAAAAATTAATATCATACAAGACATAAAAAACATACATAATAATATAAAAAATAATTTTCAAATGTTAAATACAAAATACCGTAATATAATATAGTGCATGCATCAAGTCCTAAGTCCTAACTCATATAATAAAATGTATCAAGTCTATCCTTATATCATCACCACCAACATCATCAATTTTTTCTTCAAATTAATCATGCCCATTACCTAAATAATCACCGTCAAAATTTTCTTTCTCATCATTACCATCTTTTAAGGATTAAGTGGGTTCTCAAACTAGCAAATGATGTCTATTTTTCCCTTTTGATGGTCTAGAACTGAAGTGCTGAGCTTTGTTTTTTACTTGGTTGTGGTTGCCTTAATTTTAAATGGATTTTGATTGCATGTTTGATTTTTGTGTGGGCTATTGTTATTTCCAATCACCAAGATGTGTGAACAAAATTAAAATCAAAGTAAAAATAAGAAAACACAATACAATTAGCAAATATTATGGATGGAGGCATCTGTGGCCACTTGTCTGATGCATGGTGCCGAAGTGCAAAGGCGTGAGCCTTCTTGTCAATGGTTTTTGGGTTAATTGGCTCATGAGTTTTCGTGAAAACATCTCACAAGTGGTGAGAGTTCGAATGCGTAGGGTGGGGGTGTATATCTAAATGAGAACTGTGAGTGGTCTCAATGCCAATATATACGTGGATCTCACAAACCGTAGTCGAGGCGTGTGCATGATTTTTGTTTTAGTTCCCTTGAATAAAAAAAAAATGTGAGACTTCTTAACACCACTCGTTGACATTCATAAAGGCGCAGGCCTTTGAGATTTGTGCACCTTGCGCCTCAGTGTGCCTTTGACAACTATTGATGCATCCCTCTTCAGGTTAATTTGCAATTTAGATCGCTTATGATCTCATTAATAATTTAAATTTTCAAAATAACTAGTCTCTCTTGAGAGTTTGTTTGGAAATAAATGGCAAGATACTCAAAAAATTAAACAGTTCATATCTTTGGCTGCTCGGTTCTGAATCAATATTCTTTTTCATAAAAGATCCAATTGTTAATAACGAAATTTGTCCTAGATGTGTGGCAACAATAGTAGAGCAGTCATCCATGTTCTTGGACATTGTTGTTATGCTAGAATCATAGCATCTATGGCATAATAATGTCGACAACTTTTACATGGGGGTCTTGAAATGTTGGTTGGAGAGGAACTTGAACAACAATTCTGATAGCCAAAAGAGATGTGGTGCACTATTTTTGGAGTAGAGTAACCAAATGGTTTTTGTAGAGAATATGCTGCAGGAGAAACCTGTTTGAACAATTTTTTGTTATGCTCAAGAATTAGTTTGTGGGTTATCTTCTCATTAAAGCCAATAAAAGGGTAAGACAGTATGGAGAGAAATATTAGGGATGGAAGGTTCCGGAGCAAAATTAGGTTAAACTTGGTTTTGATGGAACATGTTGTCCTAGTACTTTGATAGTGGCAACAAGTGATTTCTATTTATTTATTTATTTATTTATTTTGTGTTATCTTAACAAACTTACACAATTGTTAAATTATATCAACTAAAAGAATTTTGGGTATAAACCATTTGTTAGCCCAGTGATTGTGATTGTTACTATTCAGTGTGTGCAGGGACGGAACTAGGACTAATTGATAGGGGGGCTGAAGGTAAAATGTAAATAAAAAAAAATTTAGTCTACATAACAATTATTTTCGATACAAAATAGTGCGACATTGTGACATTTAATTAAAACAATTACATAAAACATAAAACGTTTATCTATGCACACTCGAGCTAGAACTACCATTTGTGTGACGCATGCTACTCAGAGGAGGTAACTGCATACGACGAGTTTCACACAAAAGACTTGGATTTGACTTTCTTCTCTGCTTTGAGACAAGTTCCCTCTCAGAGGGCAAAGAAAGACGTTCATTTCTATCAAAAGACCCATTTAGATGGCAGTGGTATTCCAATGTCTTCCAGCAAATGGGGCATTAAATATGTTAGCATGACACAAGTCCTCTTGGATTCTGGCCTTTATATTAATGTATAAAACAAGAAGATGGACACAAAACATGCCCCTCTCTTGGCATAACATTAACAATGGATTGAGACGAGCTAGTATTGTTTTTTCTTTAGAAACAGTCATTGATCAATTACAAACTTGAGAAGATTTTTTTTTTAAAAGTATTATAACTAGAAAATTATCCTCAAGCTACAGACAGCTAACTTGACGCATTTCTGAAGCTAATTATATAAAATAATAATAATAATAATAATAATAATAATATAAGCAAGACTCTAGTGAAAAGTTTGCTGATATAATCAATATATAATGTAATTATCATCTAGCCACCAACTATATTATGCAATGTTTTCTTGATCAAAGGAGAAGAGGACTTCTAATTCCTCTCCAAGCAAGCGCTTCTGAATAAATTGCAAGGTGATTTCTCTTATAAGAACTATCATCATCATTCAAAGAAGACACCAACCAATTACATGGCACATCAATTTTGCTTTTCAGTTGCCAAACTTAACATTATTATATTTGGCATGAACCACCAATCCAAAATTTGATAATCCCAACTACCAGTGGCTCCCTTTATATATATTAGTATGAAAAACCATGCTCACGCTGCAGGTTCTATAGAATGAGAATAAATGCTATTAATGGGTTAGTATTGATTAATATTAATATTAATATTAATAGATTACAGTAGATGTGATTCATTATTATAATATAATAATTCATAATAAATTAAGATGTTAATCATGTGGAATAAAAAAAATACAAATGTCATGAAATTTGCAAATGGATATTGATGAGTTTTTTTTATATTTTTATCATATTTATGTTTACTTAAATAATATGTATGATAAAAAAAAGGTAACTATTATAATCGGATGTTATCAACAATTATCATTAATGTTTTTCATAATATCTAGTTTCTTACTATTAATATATATTAATATATAAAAACTAATAGTGTGTGTGTATATATATATATGTATACTGGCTGAGGGGGGGCTGAAGCCCCTGCTAGCCCCCCCTTAGTCCTGTCCCTGAGTGTGGGGGCAAGACATAGGATCAAATCGTTATACCTGAAGTACTATAGTAATACTGTTCACATATTTTTTTGGCTCAGGTATTGTTTATTGGGCCCAGATGAGTCTCTTGTGAAAGATGGTGTATACTTATCCTCTAAGGTTGCATGGCAAGATGTCTTCAAATCACTTATGTCCATCTCCAGGATGTCAATAAGCCATTGTAACTGATACACTTCTATACCTATTTGTCCATTGACCGTACTTGTCCCATTTGTCAAAAAAAAAAAAAAAAAAAAAAAAAAAAAAAGCGTGCACATAAGAAGATTATCTTAGAGATGAACTTTATGGAGGCGTTTAGACTTTTTCATTCTAGCTTGAATGATAGTAGCCATGGCCAGCTTTCATTCTAGCTTGAATGATGTTGCCACTGATCAAATACGTGTTCCTGTCCCCTCATACATTAGTCTTGTACTTGAGAGAGATAATCCTTGATGTGTTGCTTTTCCTTTGTTAGTTTTTGTTTTTATAGTAGATGGAGTGCTCCGTTTCAGTGGTTAGTAATTTTTTTCTAAAACCAAAAGAAAATATATTTTTTATTTTTAAAATTCAAAATACCTTTCAAATTATTTTTGTAAATCTTTTGAGAAATATCTCTTGACATATTGGCACTGAATTTTTTGTGTAAGATATTCGTTTTGGAGATGATCCATGATTGAATCTCAAAATTCATGTGAAGTAAGGCCCCTCCATATATGTGCAAGTCTCACCTTTCTTAAATGACAAGCATTTGTTTTCAATCTATAAAAAAACCAAAATATAAATAAAATAAAAAATTAGGTACATCCTGAAATCAAAATAAGCACTTTTCATTTAAGGGAAATCAAGAGTATGCATAAGGGGTTGGGAAATTTCAATAAGCACATGTGCTCTAATGTTACATCAGCGACAGACAGGGACGGAACCAAGGGGGGGCTAGTAAGAGCTTCAGCGCCCCTCGGCACTTTGGTTAAACCAAACCAACTAACTATTGCCTCGAACTAATACTCATCCATTTGATGATCGCATTATGGTCGTTCATTGGAAAACCAATCTTGACTCTTGCGGCTGCCTTGAACTTAAACCACTCATCTTGATGAAATTAATCTCTGCCATTCATTCTTTCCCTCTCAAACCTAACCAACATTTAAACACTTGAAATATCAGTTTTACCCTTTAATCAAAATCTATTTCCAGTTTTTCTCCATAACACTTAACTGCATCAAGTTATCAACCTGAGTTCACTCTCTGCTTGGCTGCCATTGAGTTCACTCCATCCTCTCTGCTTTTTCACTGAGTATGTATATTATATTATTAGTATATTTTTTTTTAATTATTGGATCATCCAATCAATGATCATGTATTACTTCTTATTGAAAATGAGAATGAATGTATACAATTTATAGGTGAAATAAATAGAACATGAATGATAAATGTCATTTTTATAAATATGCCTACAATGTGTTTGATTAAATGCCTTGATGAGTTAAAATGTTGAAAATATGAAATATGAAATATGAATATGTATCATAATGAATGTATAAGTAAATAATGTTTAGTGTTAAATCTATATAGCAAAATGAATAACAAAATAGATTTCAATAAGACTAACTATACCAAAGGTTTCATATTCATATAATCATAAATATTCATCAACTATTAACAATGAGGCGATTCTATAATGTTTTTAAAAAATGCAAACTCGTCGTATTCAGTCACCTCCTCTGAGTAGCATGCATTGCACAGATGGCAGTTCTAGCTCGAATGTGCATAGATAAATGTTTTATGTTTTTTTTGTGATTGTTTTAATTAAATGTCACAATATCTCACTATTTTGTATCGAATACAATTGTTATGTTGGCTAAAAAGTTTTTTGAGATCTTGCCCTCAGCCTCCCCATTAATAAGTTCTGGTTCCGTCCCTGGCGACGGAATTCAATCTCTGGTTTTTCTCAAAATGAACATTTTACATAAAGGACCGGCTATAAATAGGCCAAGAGACCATTAAACTTCATTCACAAGAAAATAAAATATCATTTCATTTTTTTTCTTTTTTAATTTCACTATATTCAATGATAATGAGACTCTAAAGAGTTTGAACCATTCATCATAATAGAAAAAAAAAATTAAAAAATAGCCCTAAGTATTTTTTATAAAATAGATAAACTATAATTAATATATATAAAAAAACAAATCTTAGGCCATCCTTCCCATGTGATTATGAAAGTATCCTATGTAAAACTTATCAAAATTACAAGAGATCTTTATCCATTTCACACATTATTATTAGTTTATGTCTTATTATACTATAATTTCTCACACTTTGCTGGAATCTAAATATGCGTGATTTTAGATTATATTGATATCTAAGTTTTAATTGAATTAGTGCAAAATAAAATAAATGTTATATGATTGAAATCATCTGTTTACCTATAATTAATTTATATATATAACGTTAGATGAAGTAATCAAAGAAGAAAAATATTCTCAATAGAAAAACAAGAGAATACTATATTAGATGTTATGCTGGCATAGGAATGAAAATAAAACTTTTAATTCAACATGACAACATATGTCACATGGTATTAAAAAATGATGCTTCCTAGGGTACATGAGTCTTTTAGAATACAAATATGCATCAAAAAAAATTATAAAATAAAAAAATTTTAAGTTACTAATGGCTTGTTTTATATTACAAATATAATATTTGTTTGGTTGCGGAGTATTTGCATGAGATGTAATCTATAAATGTTTTTTTGTTTATATATATATATAATATTTTTATGAAAAAAATATAGTTATATGTTTAATCTGCAATTCCATGAATTACTTGTGAATGAGTCATAGAGTCCATATGGATGTTTAGGATTCTTCACAGGAATTATAAATTGCATTTTAAGTGAGTGAGAGTTGTAAATTTCATAGCTTATTTTGGTTCTCATGTCCATGTGAGGTATTGGAGAAAATTGATTTATTAATATTGATCAAGACCTGATCCACATGGCATTTAAGTCTACTGTTTTTCTATTAGTTTAAGAAAATTAAAAAATGTATACATTTTTAATTAAATTAAATTAATGAATTATAAATAAATTAATTGAGAAAAAAGTTATCATCTTCATATGCAATGAAGAGATTGATGAAAGAAGTTTGATTTTAAAACTGGGGAAATTTGCATTTTAGAACTTAAAAGAATTTGAGAAATTGAACCATCAAGAGTTACAAGTAGTGTTTAATAGATTTTCTTCAAAATTATTAATTCTTAAAATATTTTCAAAAACTAACCTTTAATAATTATTGGGAATATAAAAATGTTAGTTTATTTTAATGATCAAAATGGTATTTTTATTTTTTTATTTTTTGAAAATATTTTTCTTAAAAGAGTTCAGCGAGACCCAAAGATGGTATCATCCAATGCTAATTTTCATGTGCTTAACCATCTAATTCACTCAAAAAAAAAAAAAAAAAAAATAGAACTCCATTTTTCTGCTATTATTATTATTATTATTTCATTGTAATCCAAGCATAAAAAGATTCTAAACCATTCAACGAAACTAGAAAAATTAAAAAGAAATGATAAAAAAAAAAAGAAAAAAGAAATCTTAGCCCATCCTTCCCATGTGACAATGTGATTATGAAAGTATCATATATAAAACTCATCAAAGTTGCAAGAAATCTTCATCCCTTCCTTAATTAATTTGTGTGTTATACTATAATTTGTCACACTTTGTTGGAATCCTATATGTATGATTTTAGCTTATATAAATTACAAAATAAAATAAAGCTATTATGATTAAATTTATATCTACTATTTTTATATTTATTAAAAGTGCTATTCATATTGCAATTGAAGTGAGTATTGGAGTAAGTTAATTAGTTATTCAACCATAAACAGAGTACAAAAAATATAGGATTGATTTAAGTTGACAGTAATTTCTATCATGAAAAAATAAAAGAAACGATTTGTGTGTGTACGTATATTATATATTATGTTTTTAGCATTATTATTGTTATTATTATTAGGGAATGATAAACAGCCATTTCAGTAGTGTGAGTCAGTTCACAACTAATTCATGAAATCAAATAACAAACACAAAATAATAATAATAATAATAATAATAATAATTATTATTATTATTATAATAATAATTATTATTATTATAATAAAATTTTTATCATTAATTATAAATAGGGATGTCAAGCGAGCGGAGATTCACTGGGGGATATACTCCCTAGCTCCGACCCCGGCTCCGAATTTTCACTTCCATCTCTGACCCTCGCCTCAAACCTGAATAAGGGGAATTTTTTTCTATCCTTGTGTTGTTCCTCCCATATCCCAAGGGGGATTTTTTTTTTCCGACCCAAACCGTGACCCCCGACAAAAATCTTCGACCCCGGTCTTGACAAGGTGGGGAATCGGGTTTTCTGTCCGGGCCAGAGCTCATTCACATCCCTAAATATAAATTGGATATTAGAAGGATGGGAATCAATGATTTTAATTGTTTGAGTAATTGAGGGGAATTAAATACAAAGTAATAACTAATTTTCTCTATTGAATATTTGGTCAAAATTATGCGAGAATAGATTATTATTGAAATTTTAATATATAATAATTTAAATTTTAAATTATTATTCAAATTTTATTTCTATTAATTCTATAAAATAAAATTAGTTCAATGACATTTTTGTTCTCTTCTCCAAAATTATTTTTTCCAGCAACATTTATTTCTATTTTTCATTAAAGAATATATAAAAGTATTTGAATACTGCAAAATTACGTTAACTCATAAATAACAATAGCTAAGTTATCTCTAAAATAAAAAAATTTATTCTGATTTTACAGATTTATAAGTGATATAATTAAATATTACAAAAAGTAAAAGAAAAAAATTATATATTATGATACAATAGTTTCAGGTTATTTTATTTTAAAATTTTCTCTCATATAAACCGCATATTCAAAATTATTAAAACTATATATATATATACACACACACACAAACAATTTTGGTAAATGTGAATCATGTGTTTTGTATCTTATTTTAAGAATTGATGTTTTTATACAGTAAGTTATATATTTTAATAATACTATTTTTTTAATAAAATTATCAAGTCACTCAGCCACCCAATGTAAAAGAGTTGATCTTTTGATCTCACTTGGGAGAAAAAAGTTACCATCATTTTGTATTCTGGGATGGTGTTATTATATCTAAAATACTAATATTCATATCAATGTTACAAAGTCATCTGTTTTTATACAAAATAAAAAAAATAAAAGTATACCAAAAATCTAATAGAGCAGTGGTACTAAGATTTTCTGTATTCACAAAGTTCTCGAGTTCAGGTTTTTTGTATTCTTTGATTTTTTTTTAAATAAGAGACTTATTATTTGGGGCTGTTTAGTTCACAATAATATGAAAAATATTAATATTAGAAGATTAGTCAGAAATTTAATAATTTTATTATCACTAAAATAAATAATTATGTTAGATTATTAAGCAGATGGTAATGCAAAAATTTTTTCTCAACATTTGTATTATAATTAGTTATTTTTTTTATGTAAAAGGTTGTTTAATTTTATTTTAGCTATAAATTTGCTCAACATCTTAAATATGATGATATTTTAAGAAATGTGCAAAATTTAATTTTTAGTATAATAATTTGAGTAATCTGATAAAAAATTTATTTTATTTTGAATTTAAATTTATTTAAAATTATATTTTGGATCATTGCAAATTACTATAATATATTTGAATATTTAATATTCCGCACTTTATTATTATAGTAATATGATTACGGTGATGAAATGATTCTTTAGTATTAAAAATAATTTAAAAATAAAATAAAATAATATATATAAAATAATATATCGATAACGATGATATGATGTAGATAGATGGTAGTTGGCAAATAGGAATTGAAAAGAGCCACGAATTTCAGTAGTCAAAGATCCGTGATAATAATAATAATAATAATCAGAATAAATTTAATGTTATTCTTGTGAACAGGTGTCCCACAACAAAACGTCAAAAACATTCTCATGCTAACTCCCATCACTCGTTGTCCACTGTCTCTAGCTGCTCACATTCAACATTACATATATTTTATTATTTATCAATAATTTTTGAATCAATTGAAATCTAAATCCTTATAAAAATATCTTATAAATGATAAAAATTCCAAACCACAAAATAAGAATACATATTTGAAAACTATGAGTGATTTCAACGTCCACGTATGCACGAATTTTCTGTCGAGACATAGGTTTCGTTTACATTGACAAAAAAAATATCATTATTTATTTATTATTATTTATAATTTTTATCATTATTTAAAACCTCATCTTCTCTATCCCGCGTCAATACAACCTTTTTCCTTATTTATAATATTATCATCATTTAGTTTCTTTTTCTTTATTTGTTGGTTTCTTGCCGTTTCAGCTCTCGCTAATTCTGTCGCTAACTTCCAAAAACGCAAAACCCTCACACGGGACCCACACGTACCAAAAACCCTCCACTTTTGGAATGCGTGTCCGGAGGGCCTACAAGGAGGGTATCTCACTGGCTTGTTTTTTCACTTGTGCCCTCCACTTCTACAAATATTTTACTTCAAAAATGTTTTTCCCATAATTTGTTTTTTAAAAAAGGAATAAATTATATTGAAAAAACATAAATATAAAGTTAATTTTCTCCATACACATTCACCCTGTATCAAATTTTATAACCTCAATAGAACATAAACATTTTATATAGAAAGTTCGACATCTATAAAATATCATTATTATCTTCTTTATTTGTCTTATATCTTTGAGAATTTTTTGAATATGTTAAAAATTTATTTATTCAAATATATACTCTTCCACTTCATATATACATTAAAATATTCATAAAAGAAGAAAAATATACTGTGGCATAAAATGTATGATGCCAATTTTATTTGAATATAAATATAACATTAGATATGAAATTAAATTTTTTTTTTATAATTTAATGTTGTGGAAATTGCCAAAAAACACCCTAAGTTGGCAAAATGGCCAAAAACACCCTTTTAATTTGTCAATCCCTAAAAACCCATTCCTTTTAAACATAATGTTTTCTAACCCCCCAAAGCATATAATGATGGTTAATAAAGTTATTTTTGAATTTTATGGACGAAATTGCCCATAGTATGGGAAGTCGTGGCACTTCAACATCTTCCTTGTCATCGGCGTCCCCAATGGGCGGCCGCCAACGTGCTCACATACTTCCCAGCCTCCTCCATCTCCGTCGTCTCAGTGGGCATCGAGATCCTCAGCTCCGGCGATTCCTCCCTCACTTCCCAACTCCTCCCGGCAATGCAAAACCTTCATTCCGCCCGCTCCACCGCAACCCCATTTGTCAATATCTCCACCGTCCACACGATGGCGGTGTTTGCCCAATCCGATCCCCCATCCATCGGTGCCTTCCACTCCGATCTCGTCCCCGTCCTCAAAGGAGTCCTAGGGTTTCCAAGATCAACTACATGAACATGTTCGATGCCCAGGTCGACGCCGTGCGGACGACACTGGACGCCACCGGATTCCCCGCGATGGAGATTGTGGTGGCGGAGACCGGTTGACTATACAAAGACGATGACGGAGAGGTTGGAGCGAGCGTTAAAAATGCCAAGTCTTTCACCAGTGGGCTGGTAGCACATCTGAGATCCATGGCCGGAACGCCGATGATGCCAGACCGTTCTGTGGAGCCTACCTTTTCGCCCTCTACGACGAGGATCTCAAGCTAGAGCCGACCTCGGAACGCTCATTCGGCCTTTTCAAGCCAGATCTCAGTCTCTGTTTAACAAGTGATATCTCTCTCTTTAAGAATTGAGGTTTCTGTTTAAAAACGTATGTCTCCATTTAAATATTGCGGTTTTTATTTAACAAACTCGGTTCTGTTTAATAAGTGATATCTCTCTGTTTAAGAATTAAGGTTTCTGTTTAAAAACTTATATTTCCGATTAAATATTGCGGTTTATGTTTAAGAAACTCGGTCTCTGTTTAACAAGTGATATCTCTCTGTTTAAGAATTGAATTAAAATGGTCACAAAAAAACACGTGAAACCTCACACCTTAAAAATTTAATTGGATCAAAGAATGTGATCAGATCCTAATGACATCATGATCATCCTGGTCAACTCAAATACATTAACGACGATTCACTTTACATGCAAAGGGAGAAGAGTTTCATTTAATGTGATCAAGTCCCAATGACATCATGATCAACTCAAACACATTAATGACGATTCACTTTATATACAAAGGGAGAATAGTTTCATTTAATGACACTTTAAAGCTTCACATTCTTTAAAGACCTTCATCATTGAATTAAGGTTTATATTTAAAAACGTATGTCTCCGTTTAAATGTTGCAGTTTCTGTTTAAGAAACGCGGTCTCTGTTTAACAAGTGATATCTATCTGTTTAAGAATTGAGGTTTCCGTTTAAAAACTTATATTTCCGCTTAAATATTGCAGTTTCTGTTTAAATATTTCCGCTCAAACACATTAATGATGATTCACTTAACATGCAAAGGGAGAAGAGCTTTATTTAATGTGATTAAGTCCCAATAACATCATGATCATCTTGGTTAACTCAAACACATTAATGACGATTCACTTTACATGCAAAGGGAGAAGAGTTTCATTTAATGCCACTTTAAAGCTTTACATTCTTTAAAGACCTTCATCATTGAATTAAGGTTTCTATTTAAAAACGTATATCTCCGTTTAAATATTGCGCTTTCTGTTTAAGAAATACGGTCTCTATTTAACAAGTGATATCTCTCTGTTTAAGAATTGAGGTTTCCGTTTAAAAACTTATATTTCCGTTTAAATATTACAGTTTCTGTTTAAATATTTCCGCTCAAACACATTAATGACGATTCACTTAACATGCAAAGGGAGAAGAGTTTCATTTAATGTGATTAAGTCCCAATGACATCATGATCATCTTGGTCAACTTAAACACATTAATAACGATTCACTTTACATGCAAAGGGAGAAGAGCTTCATTTAATGACACTTTAAAGCTTCACATTCTTCAAAGACCCTCATCATTAAATTAAGGTTTCTGTTTAAAAATGTATGTCTCCGTTTAAATATTGCGGTTTCTGTTTAAAAAATGCGGTCGCTGTTTAACAAGTGATATATCTCTGTTTAAGAATTGCGGTTTCCGTTTAAAAACTTATATTTCCCCTTAAATATTGCGGTTTTTGTTTAAATATTTCCGTTCAAACACATTAATGATGATTCACTTTACATGCAAAGGGAGAAGAGCTTCATTTAATGCCACTTTAAAGCTTCACATTCTTCAAAGACCCTCACCATCTCCTATGTAATGCCATGTCATGCAATGCATGCATGCAAACAAACAACATCATGGTAAGATTTGTCCTCCTTGTAACAATGGTTGCTTCTCTTCTCTTTCATGGATGAGGCCTGTGGCCTCGATCTCAACTCCTGGGGTGACCCCTCGGAACCATCCCTGGCTGATCCGGTGGAAGCCCTAGCCACGACCCCTTCAGATTTGGAAGAAGCTGATCGTGCTGATGCCGGTGATGATGCCGGAGGTGAGTGGCATAGTGCTGAAATTGATGGTCAACAGGAAGATGGTGGTGATCTGAATATGGAGATGGTAAAAGAGAGAAGTTTGGAGTGCGGTGAAGTGGTGGTCGGAGTTCGTGCTGGCAGTGGAAAGGTTGGTGATGTTGATTCATTGGAAAAGGATGAATCTTGTGATGACGTGGGGATGGTAGTTGATGTTCGTTGTGGTGAGGTTGGGACTGCTGCTGGGAAAGTTGTTTATGGGTTGGAGATCAGTGATCAAGTTGAGGAAATTGAGGAAGGAAAGGGTCGAGGGTTTTTGTTTAAAAAAGTATGTCTCCGTTTAAATATTGTGGTTTCTGTTTAAGAAACTCGGTCTCTATTTAACAAGTGATATATCTCTGTTTATGGATTGAGGGTTATGTTTAAAAAAGTATGTCTCCGTTTAAATATTTTGTTTCTGTTTAAGAAACTCGGTCTCTGTTTAACAAGTGATATCTCTTTGTTTAAGAATTGAGGTTTCTTTTTAAAAACTTATATTTTTGTTTAAAAATTTGTGAATACTGCTAAATGTGTTGTTATTGTCACAGGCTTGTGATTATGGCGGTAAACCTAGTTAATGGCGATGCTATTTGACACCGGTAGTGTAGACTTTGACTGAATTTCAACGGCAATATCATATGATAGGGTTTTTGTAATTTTCTGATCGCAAAGACACATATGAACAACCAAGAACAAAAAGTTTTGGGGAAATCAGAATTTTATTAGGGTTTGGAAGAACAGTATATGATATACCGTACAGCTCTATGAAGTGCAATATAGTCGACTAGCCACAGATTGAAGACTTGATTCAAGGCATCCTAAATTGTTTTGTTTTGTTTTACATTTTCGTATGTGTACACGATCGAAATAGTTTTTCGATTGTTATGATTTGTTTAATGTTTATAATGTACGTTTTCCCTTTCATTTGATATGGTTGTAGTTTTACAAATGAAATTTTCGTTTAAAAAATGAGTTTTAGTTTAAAAAAGTATGTCTCCGTTTAAATATTGCGGTTCTGTTTAAGAAAGTCGGTATTTGTTTAACAAGTGATGTCACTCTATTTAAGAATTGAGGTTTCCGTTTAAAAACTTATCTTTATGCTTAAAACTTTGTGAATACTGCTGAATTTATTTTAGATATTTAAATAAACATCAAAAATTTAATTCTATTTTATTTAAAAAATTTTAAAATTTAATAAATGTTATTATATAATAAGATTTTGATCATTGATACATTATTATCAAATATTCTAACATTCATGAACATGAATTTAACAACCATTTCAATTGATTGCATATATAAAGATAGATGAATCATGTGAAAGAATATTAATTCTCAAGAATGGATTTAGCTTGTTGTTTTTTTTTGGGTATTAAGATGTTTAGGTTGTTTCATGGTTAACTATTGTGATCAAAATTTTAAACAGAAACATAATAATTTAAACAGAAAAGACTATTTTAAATGAAAACTTGATTGAGTTAAACAGAGACTGGGATAATTAAATAATAAGGCAAAAAAATGCACACTCATATGCAGAAAATGTCAGACATGATGTGATTGGACGGTATTTTTCTGCTATTTGCAAGGGCAAAAATGAAATTTCATAACATGGACCCACTTGAAGTGACTGATAGGGGGTGAAAAGGAATGTAAATTATAAAGTAAGGATTGCCCGGGGTGTGCAAAAGTTGGAGAAGGTTTTTAATAAGTTTTGAAATTCCCGAGGGGTGAACATTAATTTTCTCTTTAATATTTAAATAAAATACTTTAGTAATTGATTGATTATTAAATAATTTACTCTAATAATATAATATATGATTAATTCAAGATAATATAGTTACATAACAATTCAAATATATAATTAATTATGATATTGAGTGTAGTGTTTATATATATAATTAAGGATGCTTTTATTATTATTTTTTATAATATGGGATTTGAACCATCTTTTTAGTAATATACAAACATTTTATGCTTTAAATAATTCCGAATTATGTTTTATAACCTGTGAAAAGAATATACGGTAAAATATAAATTAGAAATGCCAACGAGGAAGATGAGCAAAAATAAATATATAAATAAATAAATAATAAAAGAAGCATATGAACTCTTTACATTCACGATATTACCCTTCGATGCAGTGTCCATGCTCAGAGCCGAAACTGACGGACGCGGAGCAAGAGAGTCAAAACGCGATGATCCCATTTTCGTAGTTAAAGTCCAAATAAGAGCCCCTTTTTTAATGGGCTCTTTCCAGATCCGCTGTGTGACATCAAACAGCAAATACCTTTGTCCTATTCTTCCGCCACGTGTTCAACTCGTCTCTCTTTTACACCCTTTTCAATGACTCCCGTCGTAGCACCAGTGTCCAACGGAACACGTGTCCGCATTTATCTTTTTTTATCAGAATAAAAAATAAATAAATATAAATTATAAAAAAAGCACGAATCCCCAGCCATTGTCGTCTCCAAGCTCTCGCTCTCGCTCTCGCTCTCGCTCTCGCCATTGCTACGATGATGGATTCGCTGAGGAATTCTTTCAAACCCCAGAGCTCATACAAGAGACCATCCTCTCGGAACCCTTCCTTGGATTGCGATCACTCCCAGGAACACCAGCCCATCCTCTCCGATCACCGGGAAGAGGTCATTGTCCGCATCGACGGTAAAAGCGGCTCCCCGCAGTCATCCGCCGGTTCCGGCGCCGTAAACGGAGGCATTTGGCGTGGATCGAGCTACGACTTCTCCAAGAAGGTCGGTGGCGGCGCGGCGCCGGAGTTTAGCTTCCCGATGGAGCAGGACCCGCCGTCGAAGCTTATTAGCTCGTTTATCCGTAAGCAGCGCGCCTCCGGCGAGGAGTTGTATCTGGATATGGATTTCGAGATGGAGGAGCTCAAGCGGGAGTCGCCGAAGGATAGTCGAGTCTCGTTTGAGAAGCCATCGGAGGAGTCGCCGTCTTCTTCTTCGGAGGATGCTGCTAGATCTGGCTCCATTCACCGTCGGGGCGGCTGTAGGGTTCCGACTAGTCCTCGAGATGCTGGCGGTGGTGAGGTCCTCCGTTGCACGTCGAACTCGTCATTCCACCGCTCATCGACTCTTCTGCGCGTGAAGACGAGATCGAGGTTGATGGACCCCGCGCCGGGCGCCATTGAAGATAATCGGAAGTCGGGGAAGATTCCAAGATCCGGGCAGATGAAATCTGGGCTGCTCGGGAAGCTGGATGACGACGATGACGACCCTTTTCTCGAGGAGGACCTCCCGGACGAGTTCAAGCAAGATTCGTGGGGTGTTTTCACGATCCTCCAATTGGTGAGCCTCATCTTGATCATCGGCTCCTTCTTCTGCAGCATTTTCATCCCCGTCCTTGAGCGCCAAACCGTGTGGAACCTGCATCTCTGGAAGTGGGAACTGCTCGTTCTCGTGCTCATCTGCGGCCGCCTCGTCTCCGGCTGGGTCATCCGGTTGGTTGTCTTCTTCATCGAGCGCAACTTCTTACTCCGCAAGCGAGTGCTATACTTCGTTTATGGCCTCCGAAAGGCCGTTCAGAACTGCCTCTGGCTCGGCCTTGTGCTCATGGCTTGGCATTTTATATTCGACAAGAAGGTCGAGAGGGAGACGAAAAGCAAGACCTTGCCGTACGTCACCAAAGTCTTGTTTTGCCTCCTGATTGCCACAGTCCTCCGGCTCGTCAAGACCCTTCTTGTGAAGGTTCTGGCCTCTTCGTTCCATGTCAGTACCTACTTTGACCGCATTCAGGAAGCCCTCTTCAACCAGTACGTCATAGAGACTCTCTCCGGCCCTCCATTGATTGAGCTTGAGCATATTAGGGAGGATGAAGAACGGGTTATGGCCGAAGTGCAGAAGCTTCAGAAGGCAGGGGCCACTATACCGAATGATCTCCGGGCGGCCGCATTGCCGTGCCGGAGTGGGAGGGTGATTGGTGGGAGTGGGCAGAGTGGTGGTAGTGGGCATGGAGGGATACAGAGGAGCCACCAGATTGGGAGGAAGAGTGTCAGGTTCTCTGGAGCGGTCTCGAGAAGGGATTTCAGCAAGCAGCAGCAACAGGGAGATGGGATCACCATAGACCAGTTGCATAAGCTCAACCAGAAGAATGTGTCGGCTTGGAACATGAAGAGGCTCATGCGGATCGTGAGGCATGGGACGCTGGCTACTCTTGATGAGCAGATAACTGACGCTGGCATGGAGGATGAGTCAACCATGCAGATCCGGAGCGAGAATGAGGCCAAGATTGCTGCTAAGAAGATCTTTAATAATGTGGCCAAGCCTGGTTCCAAGTAAGTCTTGCATACTGTTCTTTCAATTATATTTGTGACTTTGAATATGAAAAAGACCTGCCGTTTTTGTTCTTTTAGGTTCTTTGTATTGATGAGACTTGTTGATGATGTGAAGTTTGCTGCTTATGGAAATATCCACAGCGGAATAATTCATGCTTCTGCTCTATTTTGACCAGTTTAACTCAAACCTGACGTTTACGTTTCCCATATCTATCTGTGGGGCTGTTTGACACTGAACTTAGACAAAACTATGACTGTGAATGCTTGAAAATAATTGTTGTGCTTCTAATGAGGCTTTGGTTGCTTTGATAGTTTGCTAGGAAACACCAATATCTTATTTTCATTTGTGTGGATTCAAAGACTTGGGTTGTTGATGTGAAATGTGTGAGTCTCGGGCTTGGCTAGGAAACTCTTTGAAATTGACTTGCGAGGAATATTGAGCTCCCTTTTTTCAATTTTTTTGTAAATATATTGAACCTATCTTGTTTTCATGGCAATTTCTTCTTGCAGAGCTTCTGTTTGGGCCCTTTTGTATTTTTATAAACTCATTCCTCAGTCATTTCCTTGAATATTTTAGGTGGAATATGTTCCCAGTTTCCAAAACCATATGATAGAAATAAACGGTTTCTTTGTTTGCACTTTTCATCAACCAATTCTTTTGTTATTTTCTTAATAGATAACAAATGTGTTTGTAACCAAGGATGAATAGGCTTCATGATTTTTGGATGTTCTGATCTGCCTAAACTAAGGCCTCACTGACCTTGTTGCTTGTGTTTTTTCCCTTTAGAAATCATATTCTCTTTTATGAAATGATTGCCTGAAGAGGACAGAACCTGCATAATAAGATTCTTTTGGTAGCAAATCTAGGGTAAATAGGTATTTGTGCAAGTAGTGATTTTATTCTGCCTATATTGTGTTATGCCACTGACAAGAGGCTTATATTAGTTAATATGCCAAGTTGATGCACTGTACATTGTCCAATTTGATCTAGGTTATGACCTTAATATTGTGTTATGACCTTAACTGTTCTCTTAATTAAACCTACTGCATTCCTAAAGCCAACATAACTTGAAATAGAATAAGGTCGAGATGCCAATTTGTCTTTTATGTGTGAGTGCCATATGTAACCTCAGCTTGAGACTTCAATTTGCGCTTCTAAATTGTTCAAAGTTCTTGAAGATGAAAATCTGATAATAGATCATTATACCATTATCATTCACAATGGCCTTAGTTTTATTCTAATTGCACTTGAAGGAAAAGATTTTACAATGGTACTCCAATTGAAGAATCCTTTGACATGAATACTTAACAAATACCAGCCTTTGATACTTAATAACTACTTTGCAGTTGGAGGTGCATTAGCACCTTGTTTTATGAACTTGAGGGCAGTCTTTTTCATGTACTATTAAAAAATCAACTTTATTCAAAGCTTCAAATAATAAGAAAAAATTGCAAACAATCAACTGCTTTGTTAGCTTCTCTTTTAATTGTTTTTTGTTTCTATTGACAATGCATTAGGAAGAGTCAAAAAACAGCTTGACTAATATCTTAGTGTGCCAAGTTGATGGTTGACCAAATTGTTGCATTGTAGTGAATGTTTTGGTAATGAAATATGAAGATTTTATTTGTTTTAGTAAGAAAACCTGTGTATGTGGCAGTAGTCAATGATCAGCTTCAGTTGGTTTATACTTGGACTGTCATTATACATTCTTAATTGTAAATATGAGCAGTAAATGTTCTTTGTGGAAAAAAATGATTATTTAAGTAAAAAGCAGGTTAATTCCCTGCAAGTATTAAACTTCATCTCAGGCAGCATCTGATCTCTTTTTTTTTTAGACAGAGGCATTCAGTTCATGAAATCTTAATGTAGTTCCCAAATTTTCAATCATTTGATATTTATGCATATTATGAATCTTACTTGAGAGAACTGTGGATCTGCTCTAATTTGCAACTAGTTAATAGGCCAGATTGGATTTGATGAACTGTTGAGATCTCCCCGATTAACATACGAAAGTTCAATGTCTTCTTCTATATTTTTCCTAAACTTTAGGTAAAATACTAGAAATTGGCATGTTGCCTCAGTGGCATGGGTCCCTTGTTCGGAAAAACAGGCACTTTGCCCCTGCTTTGTGTTTTTTATTATGATCTTTATTTTACTTTGAAGTTTTATCTTTTGTTTAAATTAATTCACAAATTGTTATAATTTTTTCTATACATACCTAAAGCTCATTTTTCATGCATAATTTGGGACTTGCAGGCACATTTATTTGCAGGATCTGCTGCGTTTCATGCGTGATGATGAAGCTGTGAAGACTATGAGCCTGTTTGAAGGAGCACAGGAAACAAAGCGAGTTACCAAAAGGTCTTTAAAGAACTGGGTGGTAAGATGGTCACTTTTATTTTGCCTATTCAGTGATGTTTGTCTTCAAGCAATTGAGAGCATCATGCATGGATATTGCAGGTTAATGCTTTCAGAGAACGCCGAGCCCTTTCCTTAACTCTAAATGACACAAAAACAGCAGTTGATAAGCTTCATCAGATGGCAAATGTGGTTGTAGGCATAATTGTATTCGGCCTTTGGCTTCTGATTCTGGGGATTGCAACTACCCACTTTTTTGTGCTTATAAGTTCCCAGGTGCTTCTGGCAGTTTTTATGTTTGGCAACACTTTGAAGACCACCTTTGAAGCTATAATTTTCTTGTTTGTGATGCACCCCTTTGATGTTGGTGATCGTTGTGAAATAGATGGGGTTCAGGTATGGGAAATAGTCAAAAATGTTGTAATGGTTTTTCAGTACCAACTTTTGTTGAGGAAGTTAGTAAACCAGTGCATTTTCATTTCAGATGATAGTTGAGGAGATGAATATATTGACAACAGTATTTTTAAGGTATGACAACATGAAAATCATATATCCAAACAGTGTACTGTCTACCAAACCAATCAGCAACATTTATCGAAGCCCAGATATGGGAGATTCAATTGACTTCTGTGTACATGTTGCCACTCCGGTACAGAAGCTTGCCATCATGAAAGATCGGATAAAGAGGTATATAAGAGCTATATCTGATTCTAAGTTCAAGTCTAACTACTATAAATTTGGTGTAATACAACTGCTATATTCCCTATATGTTCTGGAAGATAGAAATATAGCTTTGAGAATAGATTCGTTTACAAGCTGAAATATGTATCTTGATGCACTTTCCATTGAGGGCTAATTACAATCAATTTCTAGTGTAGTAACTGCATCAACTTGCAACATGATATTTAGTATTACATTGTTTAAATTTTCTCATTTCCATAAGACATATTTGACACATAAGCATGCATGCTGCTTAATTTGGCTTTAGTCTTTGTTTGTTAGAGGAGTTGTGCCATCTTTCTAACATAAACAAATCAGTAGTGAGGGTGTGTGTTAATACTTTCTATGCATATTTTCAGTCTCATTTATCTTTTTATTTTCATTTGCATAGAGGTGGTGTTAGATAATGTAAATTGTATGGAACTAGTTGGAAATTAAAAGTTTTCATCAGGTGTGTGAGCTACTATTGTTTGGGGGAAATTTTATATCTGACTATTTAAAAAGTCTGTCATGGATATCAGAGTCTAGGGGATGATGCTTAGGCACTTAAATATCAGAGTCTAAGTCTGTCATGGATTTCAAATGAATAAATTCTGTCATGGATTTTAAATGAATCATATTTATGGTTGGTCGTAAAAACATAAGAACGGAAAATTCATGTAAGAATTCTAGTGGAGCAATCAAATAGACAATATGGAGATCTCTCTTTTCAGATTTTTTTTTCTACTTAGGTGTTGACGTACTTTCATTAGTACATTGCAAATTCAAGATCTAGATTTTATCTAATTTACAAACACAAGTTATGCACTTGACGTATGGCCCCTATTAAGTTTGGTGTTTCTAGAAGAATCAAACAGAGCCACAATTAGAATTGTCCATGTGTATGGACACAGTCCCCATGTTTGTGTGTATAGACTTTCAACAAAATTTTTTTTCCAAGTTATAACTTTGATTATGAAGATAAAGTGGACATCCATTCTTCATGAAAGTGTCATCTATTGGTGGGAATCTATAAGTTGGCAAAGCTGAATTTTATGCTTGAAAGTAAGATCAACTTTTGTGTCAAGACAATCTTTCTTCAAACCACCTGGCGTAGTACTATGTGGTCTTTTATCTTAAATTATATTTGCTATCCCTACGAGATATTTAATTTTGAGGTAGAATTTTGTGTTTTTTAGAATCATGTCTTATTCAGTACTGGTTTATACTGGCTCATGTGTGTCGACAAGTATGTTCGGTGCTTGACTAGATTGTAGTTCAATTACATTTAATTGATTTTGTGATGCCCTTTGTAACTAGAGTGAACTCATGAGTTCAAAAACATAATTTATCTGCTTTTGTAACATTACCAGAAACTTTGGTAGTGCTCGTCTCTCCAATAATCAAGTTCTTTTAACCCACCATGTCTGCTCTAACAAAGATCACATCATTTCCAGGCATGGTGTAAACACAACTGAATAGTCATTTAATGTTTTAGTTCCATTTCTGTACACCAATTACCAGCTTTCCAGCAGGCACTGTTGTTGTTGCTTGAAACCAGACTCTGTTATTCACAAATTCACACACAGGATTTAGATCGATATGATTTATTATATCATGATCATGTTGACAAGTTGTAAATTCTACTTACCAGTAGTCATAGATTCCCTTTTTCCACCTTACTGAAGGTATACTGGGCAATGCGTGATTGATGGTCAATCTACTGACTTGTAAAATGCTTCCTTCTTCATCTAATGTGGTTATTATTGATTTCTTATTGTATTGGCCTTCGATTCAAGCATCAGACACATGTCGAATATGTAACTTTGTTTCTCATCCTCTCTTTTCTGAAGTCAATCTTTATCATCTCTCTCTTAACTCTTATATTAAGCATGCAAAAATGACTATATTTAGTATTCTCAGTTTCCTCTCGGATTTATCTGATCTGATTGTTAAACTGCAGAGTACCATTCACTAACTTTTGATGTTCACAGTTATATCGAGAGCAAGAAGGAACATTGGTATCCAGCTCCAACTGTAATGCTCAGAGATGTGGATGACATGAATAGGCTGAGGATATCGATATGGTTGCAACATCGTATTAATTACCAGGACATGGGATTGAGATGGGTGAGAAGAGAGATGGTATTTCAAGAAATGATCAAAGTCTTAAGGGAACTCGATATAGAATTCCGGCTGCTCCCACTTGATGTAAATGTCCGAGACATGCCTCCATTAAGCTCACCACGGTTTCCATCCACCTGGACAACATACAACTGATAATTTCTGCGCTACCAGGCAAACCAGGCTAATGAAATGGATCAAAGTTTTGGTGAAAGCTTTCAGCTATTCCCTAAGGATGAATTACGCTTTTCGCTTGTGCATAAGTCCCTTATCCAGGCATGTTATTGAGATGATAGAATTTGTGATTTTGTAATCGGCTCTGATGTTTTAAGTTTGTAGGACTAATAGCAGCAGCTGCGGCAACTTGTGCTTGGATTATATTGAGGGTACATATTTTTATATACTTTCCAGGCATGGTACTTGATGAGATAGTGCTAACTAATCTAATGTTTAACGCTTCCGGTTTGGCGGTTTATACAGTGTGTTTTTTATTTTTTAAATTTCAGATTTTTGTTAAATCAACTAATTTAATATTTTAAATTAAAATTAACACGAATCTGGATTTCAGATTTTTGTTAAATCAACTAATTTAATATTTCAAATTAAAATTAACACGAATCTGGTGATTAGTACAATATTTTTTATAAAAAATACAAAAATTAATTAATACAATAATTTATGAATAAAATAAAAGTCTTGATTCAAAACAATAATTTGTAAAAATATTATAATAGGAGAAGAAATAAATAAAATAAAGAGTTTGAATTTAATTATATTAAGTTACGCACATATTCTCTCGGGGTATTGAGGAATCAAAACAAACGTAGTTATTTTATTTTTATTATATATATTTCCTGTATTTTCAAAATTTGTATGTTTCATCGTCAGAAAAGTTGGAACGGGAAGCCGCCGTTGTACTAGGGCCATCATTTATCTACTCGTTTGATGATGATGAATGTAAAATCATATTGACTTCATAATCTAGCTCTTTCCTAATCATCGAGACAAATTTGCACTTCCAATGATTTTGGAGCTAAACTTGCTAGTCTTTCATCTAAAATGTTGCCTAAGAATTTTATGGAAGAAAGTGAGGCCATGCAGTGGAAGCTGGGGGAAGGAGGACCGGGTGTAGGCTCCGGCGCACCTTGGTAGTTTAATTTTTCTATCTATAATAACAAGTAGAGCTTGCTCTCTAACACCTTCCTCAGGCCGCGTTCATCCTCTTGATCTCCCCCAGCTTGCAATGGCAAGTGGGGGAGGTAAGCAGCCACCCTTCTCGCCTTCCTCCTTCGTTCAAACTGATCCTAAGAGTGGTGCTGCCAGGCCAGCGGGTAAATCTTGGGCAAAGGTTGTTTCTGGGGAGTCTACGGAGAAGACCTTTGGCAATGACATTATCAACACTAAGGAGAACTTTGATAGGCTAAAAGTTCTCAAGCATAAGAGGTTCAAGTTAGACGAAGAGTTTCACATGAGACTGCAAGATCGAATGCAGGGGGCCCTCTTTGGAAAATTCCTGGGCAGATCCTTGCCTTTGGATCAAGTCAGAACAGAGCTTGGCCGACAGTGGAGGGAGATGGGCAAGTTCTCGATCGCTGACCTACCTAACGGGTTTTACTATATCAGATGTCAAACACCGGAGATGGCTGAAAAGTTGCTTTGTGATGGGCCATGGACAATCAATGGTATGGTGCTTCAGCTCATGCCATGGCGAGAGAACTTCCAACCGGCATTTGAACGCTTGGATACAGCGGCGGTTTGGGTGCAGATGCATCATCTTCCAATGGAGTATTGGGATGAGGATACACTGGAAAGCCTGGGGTCGCTTTTAGGGCGCGTTATGAGAATCGACGATCACACGGCAAATGTAAACAGGCCAGCTATGGACATAGGACGAGCAAAGTATGCCCGGCTATGTATTGAGCTGGATCTATCTAAACCTCTCCAGAGGGGTTTATGGGTTGGTGAAGGACCGGAAGAAGTGCTAGTGGCCATCTTATATGAGAGGCTCCCTTCTTTTTGCTATAGGTGTGGAAGGATCGGACATATCAGCAGTTCTTGTTCTTCGTTTCTCCATATGGATGAAGATCATGTCGATGATGCGGCCTCCAAGGGCAAGGCAGTAGGTGATGAAGGTCAAAGTATGCAGATTGATGCTGAACATTCTCATCAAGATGATGAGAAGGGCCATCTGCCCAGCAAAGCGGGGGAGATAATGGATCGGACAGATCAGGGCGATGAATTTGGTTCTTGGCTTGTCGTAGGACCTCGCCGGGGAAAAAGTCGGAGCTTTGGCCGGGGAGGCTCTCGGAATTTGACCGTTGACCAAAGTCAAAGAGCCGAACAGTCGAACCGGGATCGCCGACACGTGGGAAAGATTGAAGTTGACAAGTTTACACGTGGAGGAGATGGTAGCTCTCGAGGAGGGATGTCAGGACTACATAGGGATCATGGGGGTCCTTATCCTGAGGCATGTCTAGAAGCCCGAGGAGAAGAGATGGCCTTAATCCCAACAAACCCTAGAAATCTGTCAAGCGCCCCCCGACTTCCATCTCACAACGGTACTCTTGGGGTAGGCCTGGAACCACACCAGCATCCTCCCGTTGAAGCTTAGTTGGAGTGTGAAAGGCTAGACAAAGACCGTGGCCTCTCTGAGGAGTGTCACATTAATGAATCATCTCTCCTTATCACGTCAGCGATGCAGGATAAGGGGGATATTCGGATGGGGAAGTATACGGCGACCCACAACAGGCTGGTAGATAGGGTTTCTCATGCTTTGATTACAGCTACGCAGAGTCAGACTCATGAACGGCTTGGGGAGGACTCAGGGAGACCCGATTCTCAAGAAATTTTTGATGATGATATGCCGTTGGTTCAAGTCCAGAAAGATGCTAAATTGGAAGCCATAGCAAGGCGAGGGAAGATGAAGATGGCCACCTGCCCCAAGAAAGGGAGAGTGGAAGCCCCTTTTGACACCCCTGGCGATCCTTGATCTCTTTCCTTAAACCTTTGTGTTTTTTGTTTGCTTGAGTTAGCTTTGTCACTGATTTATTAGCTTAGTTTTCCATGACCATTAATCATCTAAAGATTTTGTGTTGGAATTGTAGGGGTACTACCAGAATGGAGAAAATGGCCAGACTTAGAACACTGATGAATTCTCTCAAGCCCGCTATTGTCTGCCTGGTGGAGACTAGAGCCAATTTGAGCCGATCCTTTCGGTTTTGTCGTAAATTCTCAAAAGGCTGGGTTTGGGCAGCCATTCCTGCCAATGGGATGTCGGGAGGGATTATAGCCCTCTGGAAAAGAGAAATCGGCCAGGTCACTCCTATGGCTTATAATATTCATTCGTTGCATCTTGTCATTTCCAGTGATAATCTTAAAGATTGGGTTCTAACGGTGGTTTACAATTCTCAACTTTTACATGTTCAAAAATATAATTGGCATGTTTTATCCTCTATTGCTCTTCTTGGTCTTCCTTGGATTCTAATGGGTGATTTTAATGCTGTATTAGACCCCTCTGAATTTAAGGGAGGCAGGCAAGATCACTATAGTGCTAAGTGTAACCATTTTAAAGATTTTGTGACTGAGAACCATCTTATTGACCTAGGTTTCCAGGGCACCCCTTTTAGCTGGTGTAACAATCAAATGGGCTTAGCCAAGCGATGGGCTCGTTTGGATCGTTACCTGGCTAATAGTGATTGGATGTCTTGCTTTGATTCCTGTCATAATAGGCATCTTTCTAGAACTACTTCTGACCATACCCCCATGTTCTTGGATTGTAGATTTTTTACTGCTGGTCATAATAAGAAGAAAGTTTTTCGTTTTGAAAATTTTTGGTTAGACTATGCTGGTTGTCATCAGAATGTTCTTAAAGCTTGGAATTTCAATGTTAATTGCTCTCCTATGCATGCTTTTAGTCATTTTATTGCTAGTACTAGAAAGAATATCTTGCATTGGAAAGCTGCTGAGCTTACTCCCTTGGATACTGCTATTGCTGCCACTGAACAGGAAATCATGAGATTTGAAAGTCTTGAGAATTCCCCCCTTAGTCCTGATAATATTGTTGAGCTCCTTAGGGCCTATTACAATAAGCATATTGCTCTGTTAAAGCAAAATAGCATTAAATGGGCTCAGAGGGCTAAGCTTGTGTGGCTTAGGAATGGGGACTTTAATTCTAAGTTTTTTCATACTCATGCCAAAATCAGGACTTATAGGAACAGAATTTCTGTTGTTACTGATAATTTTGGCAACATTCATACTGATTTCCATGCTATAGCTTCTACCTTTAGTGATTTTTATGGCAATTTGTGGACTTCCTCTAACAATTTGTCCATTTCTGACTTAATTGATAAGTTGCCTAATGATTTACCTTGTCTTAATGTGGAGGATGGGGCCACTCTCATTAAACCCATATCCATGGCTGAAATTTTTAAAACTCTTCAAGCTATGCCGAGGGGCAAGAGCCCTGGCCCTGATGGGTTAAATGTTGAGTTCTATATCTTTTATTGGGACATAGTTCAAGTCCCTCTTTTTGAGGCAATCGATTACTTTTTTCAAACTGCCAAGTTGCCTAGTTCCTGGGGAAAGACTTTTGTTGTGCTCATCCCTAAAAAGGATTCCCCTAACAAAGTGAGTGACTATAGGCCCATTTCACTTTGCAATGTATGTTATAAAATTATTTCAAAAATCTTGACCAACAGACTCAAATTAGTCATTAATAAGCTTATTGGTCCGGAACAAACTGGTTTTTTAGCTGGGAAATCTACCTTTGACAACATTATAGCCATCCAAGAGGTGGTTCATTCTTTAGAATCTGATACTCAGTCCCACCCTAGGATGTTAATGAAATTAGATGTGGAAAAGGCTTATGATGCTTTAGAGTGGAATGCTATCCTTGCCACCCTTAAAATTATGCATTTTCCTGAGGCTTGGATTACTTGGGTTCAGAGTTGTATCTCCTCAGCTTCCTTTTCTTTCTTGATCAATGGTGAGCCCACTGAATGGATTGGGAGTCAAAGAGGGGTGAGACAGGGGGATCCTCTGTCCCCCTTTCTCTTCCTCTTGGTCTCCCAAAATCTTTCAGCCATTCTTAATTATGCTTTGAGGCAAGACATGATTCCTGGTTTTGATGTTAGACTTAATAACAATTTTAACCATTTGATGTTTGCGGATGACATTATTGTTATCACTAAGGCAAGCCGTAAGGTTGCTAGAAATTGTAGGTTGAGTTTTGATATTTATACTCATCTCACTGGCCAGAAGATTAATCCTCATAAATCGGAGTTTTTTTTCCCTAGTTGGTATAATAGGAGGATTAGGAATAGCATTGAGTCTCTTCTGAATATTAAAACTGGTGAATTCCCTTTCAAGTACCTTGGGGCTTTGATTTCCCCCTACAGACTCAAAGTTCATCAGTTCCAATACTTAGTAGATAAAACTAAACATGCCCTGAACTCTTGGAATGCTAATGCTATATCCTTGGCTGGAAGGGCTGTTCTTGTCAATGCGTCACTCATGTCTATCCCAATTTATTCCCTTTCTTATTATCCTATTCCTGGTTCAGTTCTGGACTCAATATCCAAGCTTGCTAGGAATTTTTTATGGGGTAAAGGCACTGCTGGTGGCAGCCACCATTATATAAATTGGTACAGAACTACACTTTCAAAAATTGAGGGGGGACTGGGAATAAGAAATTTAAAGAATGCAAAAACTTCCCTGATGGCTAAGAATGTTTTTATGATTCTTAACAAGGCCAATAAGCTGTGGGTTGATATTGTCTGTCTTAAATATGGGGACCTTAATGTTTGGGATAATGGTATTTATGGCAAGACTTCCTGGTTTTTTAAGTTGCTGTCTAAGAGCGCTATGCAGATTAGACATAACATCACTTTGAAGTCTTGTAACCCTAACGTTACTGATTTGGTGAGACAGCCCTGGATCTTTGATATGCCTATAGCCATAAAGCCTACTTACTTTGATGTTAATCCGATTGACTCCAATCTTAGTATTAAAGATCTCTTGAGGAATAATTGTTTGGATAAAACTAGTGTTGAAATGGTGTTTGGTAAACTTATTGATGAGAACTTAATCAGGGGTCTAAGTTTTGATCTCCATAACTCAAATTTTTGGGGTTGGGGTAAAAGTCACTCAGATGGGAAGCTTGCCTGCCAAATTTATAACTTTTTGAACAAAGGTTCTGATAATGAGGATAATTGGGATGGCTGGCAAAAATTATGGAAGCTACCAGTGGCGCCAAAGGTGAAAACCTTCATTTGGAGGGCCCTCCTTGGTAGAATTCCTACATTTGAGTATTTATACTCAATTAATATTGGCCCCCAAAACTCCTGTCCGTTTTGTAGTCTGGCTAGTGAATCCTTGGAACATTTGTATAATGAATGTCGGGTGATTAAATGCTGCTGGCAGTTAGTGGCCGACTATACTGGGATCAACTGTGACATTCTGAACAACTTCTTAGAAGGCTATTGGCTTAGGGTAAACTGGAGTATGGATAGGAATGGTCAGCAGATGATTAAAAGCCTAATTGCTACGGTAGCTTGGAATCTGTGGAAGGCTCGATGTGATCTTGTCTTCAACAGAAGAAGATTGGATCCACAGAGAATTTTCATGCAGGCTGTTCAACTAACGACCAACTTCCTTGGAGCTGTTAAAGGAAATATCAGGGAGTTCATGCAAAACTCAATATTTGGTGTCCAAATTACAGTCTTTTGTGATGCATCTTGGATTAATAATGTTGAAATTGGTGGTGCAGGCTTTGTTATAATTCAGGGAAGCAGCAAAGCCATCTTAGCTGGAGCAAGGCCGCTGAAAGCAACTGCAAGCACTCAAGCTGAATTGATGGCAATCCGGATTGCATTGGAGCAATGCAGCATGCTGGGAATCAAACCGGCTCGAGTATGTACTGACTGCATTATGGCGATGGATTGTCTGAATGGGAATGATCCCCACTGCAGCTCTGAAACGGAAATTCAGGCAATTAGGAGGTTATTACAGCAGCATACTGTTTCTGAAGTTGTTTACTGTCCGAAAGAATTCAACACAGTGGCAGACGCTCTTGCAGACTTTGGAAGAAGGAATCCTGGTTTATCCCTTTTTCATAGAGGGAGTGATCGTCCTCGTTGGCTCGAGGAAATCCTTAATTTAGCTGGTTTTAGCTTCAGACTTTGAGTCTTTTGTTTAACTCTTAGTTGAGTTCCTCTCATAAAAAAAAAAAAAAAATGTTGCCTCAATTACTAAATGTTTGTTCAACTGTGATGGTTGAGCTAGAACTGTAAAGAGTTGTTTAGCAATCTTGGCTATATACATGATCTTTTTCATTGGTTTTTTGAACTGTTGAATCGTCGGTTGAACCAGCTAGTTGAATCGCTGGTTCAACCGTTTTGAAATTTTGGAACCTGAACCAAACCTTATATGAAGGTTCAGGTTTCGGTTTCAGGATGGTTACGGTGTTGCTGATTTTGGGCTGGTTTTTTTTGGTTTAGTTCTGGTTCAGTTCCACGGTTTCGGTTCAGAATGGCTACGTCTAGGAATAAGGGATGGATTAAGCAACTCTGACCCTATTTTTGATGGTAGTGTATCTTAGATTGAAAGGGAAAAGCAAATTACAATTATACCCCTACTCAAATGTGCGTGCACGTCTATATGTATATATATTTGGATATGAATGTGCATGTAAGTATTTATGTATAGTAAACATGATATGCCAGAACGTCCGAGGTTGAGAGGGAATCTGGATGCTGATCCAATGACTTTCAATGGCTCGCTCTTGCGGATGACGATAATACTTTTTGAGATGTCCCTCCAAAGAAACACAACCTCATTTATGTATATGTATATACTATATCAATGATATACACAAGTCAATAATATTATCTGGTTATATTGATAACAATATCAAGTATACTAATGATCATAATAAGTTTTTTATATATGTAATTTATTTTCGATAAAGAGTAACAATGCCAAACACAAAGAGCAAATTTGTTTTTAATTAATCCCCTCTCTGTCATTTCTCTCCTATTTCTGTTCTCTATGCTGTAGATTGCAGAAGAACTCAATTGTTCTTCCTTTGATCTTCTGATTGACAAAGCAACAACTACCTTGAGGTCTCTTCAAGCATTGCATTTGCAACCATGGAAATGAAGATGAAAGAAGGAGATGAAAAAGAGTGAAGAGAATGGAGGAAATTTGACAAGAAGAGAAGCTAGATGTATTCATTGAAATGCAAAATTATCAATCAATACAAAAGCATTCTATTTATATACTGTCTAAATTGTTGTGAAGCTGACTGAGGTTTGAGGATAGTTTAGTTGTGGCTCTGAGTCAAGGACGTGTAACAAATGGGTAATTGAAGTGAACTCACTTGCTTAACTTCAACGAACACAAAAGATTAGATAAATAAGACCACTAGTAACTGGCCAGCTAAAATCCATGTGACAAAACAGTAAAAGTGCATTAACCTACACACAAAAACATAATATAAACTAAGCCTATGATAAGTTGACCTTTCAACACGAGTGAAAGGACGCTGCTTTGCTTTTGGTTTCGTGCAAGCCATGCACATAGCCCTCTTAAGTAGAGATAGACTTTTGAACACCATTTGACACACCCCCTTGTTTAAATGTCTATCATTCCTAACATGGCTCTGAACACTTCATGCTTCAGAGCCAACAATCCTTTGCTCAGTACATCCGCAACCTGATCACTCGTGCTGTAGTGCTTCAGCTGAATCTCTCCCTTCGTTACCAAACCTCGGATGAAGTGGAACCAGGCGTCGATGTGTTTTGTTCTCCCGTGGAATGCCGGGTTCCTTGCCATGGAGATTGCTGCCAAGTTGTCGTAGTATAAGATCGTAGGTCCACATTGCTTTGGCCCAATGTCAACTAATAGACGCCTGAGCCAGATAGCTTGACAAGCAACGAACGTGGCGGCAATGTACTCCACTTCAGTACTAGAGAGGGCAGCCACCTCTTGCTTTTTCGAACTCCAGACAACCACTCCTGATTCAAGTCTAAAACACCAACCAGTGGTGCTTCTTCGGTCTTCGATAGAGCCTCCTCAATCGTTGTTGACATAACCTTCAAGGTTAAAGTCAAAATTGTGCTCATACTTGATGCTTAGGTTTACAGTCCCGAAAATGTAATGGAGAATGTGTTTTGCTACTTCGTGAGGTTCTGCATGAAGCGCGACACCAGGCTCACTGCATACATGATATCGAGTCTAGTTTGGGTTAGATGGAGCAAACTTCCCACTATCCCTTGATACATCTTATCATCTGCCTTCCTAGAGCCATCGTTCAGGTGTAGTTTTTCATTGATATTCACCGGTGTACTGAAACCCTTGTAGTTCATCATCCCAGCCTTTTGTAGAAGCTTTTCAACATACCTTTGTTAACTGATCATAATAAACCCAGCTCTTTGTTTCACCTCAAGACTGATAGTGAATGCTCAGGCAGGTATTAAGGTTATGAGTCAGTTGATGAAGAGGATATGTGAGTGAGTTATTGTGTGGCTTGAGGTTCTAACAAAGAACATGGTAAAGTTCTCATAGTGTATGTTTTGAGTCTATATTCTTTTACTCACTGAAACATTACTCACTGCATCATTCATTTAGTAGTTCATACATATTTAAGTTCAACTCAACAAACAAAACATTAACTTGCTCTAGAAGCTAACATAAAACAATAAGATAGAAGTAACAATAAAACAGTAACGTGAAGATCACTCCACAGTACTCTAAACAAAGGCATGATGACCATTGTTCTTCTACCAATACTGATACCTTGTACCTGCACCATCTGTGCACTAGATTCTATCAGTAATGCATCTCTTCAAGTCAGTTTATCCAGGTCTGTATTCTCAATCATCACACCAACAAAGACCAAGGACATATCGTATAAGTCCCAGATTTGCCATGTCAAAAGTTCTCATCATGTTTCCTTTGAACTCGTTCATCATCGCTGCGAACGAACCTTTGTAAAGGATATCATCCACATAGAGACAGAGAAGTAAGACATCGGAGTTCTGATCAACTTTCTTGTAGACTGTTGTCTCGTTTAGTCTTTTGGAGAACCCAAGCTTTACAAAATGTTGGTCCACCTTGAAGTTCCACACTCTGGGGGCTTGCTGTAAGCGATACAACGCCTTCTTCAACCTATATACCTTTCCTTCCTTGCCGGCCTGAAGGTATCCCTTTGGCTGTGATACATAAACCTTTTCTTGAAGCTCTTCCTTTAGAAAAGCGAACCTGACATCTAGTTGGAGAATCGCCCACATGTTCTGGGCTGCGACGGCGAGAAGTATCCTCACTGTCTCCATCCTCGTGGCAGGCGAGAAGACTTCATCATAGTCTATGACCTGGATTTGAGAGAACCCCCTAGCTACTAACCAGGCTTTCCTTTTATGTAGAGTTCTGTCCGAGTGATACTTCGCTTTGAACACCCACTTTAAACCTATGCCTTCTTGCTTTCCGGGAGATCAATGAGAATCCAAGTGTCGTTCTTCGGAATGGATGCTAAATCCTCATCCATCGCTAGCTTCCACTCATACAGTGCCGCAGCTTCATCATACGTCCTTGGTTCTGACCGCAAAGACAAAAGAATACAGAGTCATATAACTCTTGTATGCTTTTGTATTTTACATTTGTATTGTTTTGCAGTTCCTTATCTTCTGGTATTTCATCAGAGGTGGCAGAAATCCATTGTTCCTCCACTATAGGAAGAGCTTCCTCATTATGCACTGAGTTGTCTTCATACTTAGCTAAGGAACTCCCGCCGTTGATTGACCCACATTTCCAACTTTTTCTTTCATGAAAGATGACATCTCTGTTGACCAAGATTTCCCATGTCTTTGGATATCTATGGATAAGAGCAAGATTTCCATTTTGAGACTCTAGAGGAAGTAGCCTTCACAGTTGAAATAGGGTAGGTTAGCCGACGAGCTTCCTGAGCCTCCGTTCGTCACCATTGAATATCTCTGATACCACTATTATGAAGTGAATTGAGGTTTGAGGATAGTTTAGTTGTGGTTCTGAGTGAATGATGTGAAACAAATGGGCAACTGAAATGAACTCACTTGATTAACTTCAATGAGCACAAAGGTTACATAAATAAGACCAATAGTAACCGGCCAACTAAAAGCCATGTGATAAAACAATAAAAGTACATTAACCTACACATGGAAACATAATATCAATTAAACCTAGGATAAATTGACCTTTCAACCGCGTGTGAAAGGACGTAGCTTTGCTTTTGGTTTTGTGCAAGGCAAGGACATAGCCCTCTTAAGCAGAGATAGAGTTTTGAACACCATTTGATACATATATATAATAAACTCTTGAACTAATTGCTGATGAGGCAAAATAGCTTTAACTAACTGCCAGCTAATCACCTTCTAAGCTTTATATATAAACTTCAACTTTACACATGACGCATAACAACCCAACAAACCTGCTAACCTGGCAATATGTAGAATAGCTCCAAATTTACATAACAAAGCATTGGAGCTTTGGCAGCTCTCGCCTTCCTTTGCACTGAAGAAGAAATCAAGCCATTATATTAAAAGCATTGTGCATATAAAATTATGAAAAACAAAAAAACTGAGACAACAAAGATTGAAATTACTGATATTTTATTCTGATATGAGATCGTGACAGTAATTCACAAAGGAAACAAGATTTTTAGATATATAGATATATGAAAAATAACTCAGAAAAGTCCAAATTGAACAATTGGCAAAAACAAAAGCCGCTAAACACCTAATTGTTGAATATATATCCGTCATAGACATCCGTGATAGACAAATCTAAGTTCTTCCAGCGATGTCACCATGTAGATTCAAGTAATATAGGTTGAGATACAAAAAACACGGTTGGGGATACCAAGGCAAGGTAAACAGGGAAAGAAAGGCCAAGAGAAATCTTTCAGTGCTCTGATTTTGCCCAATCACGCAATTGTTTTTGCCCACAAATAATAAATTAAAAGACACTATTCTTCACATCATTACACTTTAACGAAGAAAAATCTTTTGATAATCCGTCATGAGCAGCCAAGCTAATTAATAAATGATACCGATGACAGCCATGACAAGGATAAGAGAAGTAAAATGTGACATATAATTATACTTTAAAATCAAGTAAAAAAATTTATATGTAGTAATGGTAAGTAGACGTGGGCATTTTGAACCAAAACAGTGGAACTGAACCGGAACCGAATCGTCAAAACAGAACCGGAACCGGCAAAACCGGAACCAGCAAAACACAGGAACCTAAACTTTCATATAAGGTTCGATTCTGGTTTCAGAATTTGAAAACCGTGGAACCGGTGGTTCAACCAAAGGTTCAAACCGCAGGTTTAACCGCCGATTCCAGTTATATATATATATATATATATATATATATATATATAATGTCATGAATGATTAGGTTTTTGTTTTGTTATCAATTAAGTAATTACATGTTTAAAGAAATTTTATATAAATAATTAAAGATATTAACCAAATTGATTATTGATTAGGTCTGATTCTGAACACTTGATTAGCCGATTAGGTCTGATTTGTGACATTCGTCCAACTTATATGTATTGTGCCATGGCAAACTTTGTTACTCATGCAAGAAAATAAGTTATAATTAATTGATTATGCCACAAATTATTGGAAGCACAAACTTGCCTTGATGATTGGGAAAAAGCTAGACTACAAAGTCAAGATGACCTTATACACTCATCATCATCATTAGACGAGTTGGTAAATGATGGCTATGGTACAACAACGACGGCTTCTAGTTTCAATTCCTCAGACAATGATGCAAGCAATTAGGTATTATGAAAATACGAGAAATATGTATAATAAAAATAAAAAACTATGTGGGCTTTGATTCCTCTAGATGATACGTAGGCAACTTGATATAAATAAGTTCAAGCCATTTATTTTTTTATTTTTTTCCTTTTTGTACTTTTATCGCAAAATATTGTTTTGAATTATTAATACTTTTATTTTTTAATAAAATATTGTATTAAATTAATTCTTGTATTTTTGTGTTCATTCAATTTGAAATATTAAGTTATTTAGTACTTTAACAAAAAAAGGAAACCACTGAACTGTCAAACCGGAACTGTTGAACCGAATCGCCGGAACCGGAACCGGAACAGAACAAGAACCGAACCACCAAGAACCCTGCCTAGGTGGTTCGGTTCCTGAACCATGGCCATGTCTAAGAGCAGTAAAATGTTATAATAATATATTTAAAAATGAAGAAAATTGTGACCGCCCACAACCCTGCAGATTCCTCATTGCCAACGATTCCTTAGCAAAAGTGAACAAAAAATAAATAGATAAATAAGATAATAGCGAAAAAAAAAACATATCCTTCTATCATCATAAAAAAAAAAAAAGGATAAAGTTGCATGAATGAAAAATTAAACAAAAAAGGATTTAAAAAAAATTTAAGTTTCATACCATGGGGGAAGACTATAATTGACTGATTGATAGAAAAATTTATATATCACCTCTCCCATCTCCATGTGAACAGCAGCCCTGTTGGTATGGAACGAGATATCCTCATCATCAAGCTCCAATGCTTTGTTGAAGTGAAGCAAATTTGACGGCTCTCTCGCCTTCCTTTCATTTAATGAGTAGTTGAAGTGATTTCTCCTTTTCCTTTATTCAATAAGTTTAAACCTTTAAACCTTCAACATATTCAAATGCCGTGAGGAACAAAGGAAGCTTCAATCTAAAATCTTTTACCATTGTGTTCATATTTGAAAGTCTTTATCAAAATCACTTAAAATACGTCTATTATTTTAGAATAAGAACAACCACCATATATAATGCTCATGTTTCTTAAATTACCTTAATATATCATGAACTTTTTAATGTTACCATAATGTCTATGCAAAATTAAAATAAACAAAACTCTTACCTTAGTAATTTTTTTTTAACGAATAGGGGACAAATGCGAAACTCTACTTAAAAAATATCAGAGACGTGCACCGACTGGAGCAAGCTCAACAAACACTTGTGCGGTCGTGTGAACTATAAGATTCGATTTATGGTATTCTCTTAAATGAACACCTCACGTAAGGACTCAACATCAATAAATAAAAAAAGCATTTTTCCTTATTTAAAATTTAAAAATTCATTTATATCATTTTTTTTCTTGAAATGGAAGGAGTAGTTGAGTCATTTTTATCGTTTACTAAGGATGAATAAATGTTTTATTTATGTCTTAAAAATGTATTTGCTTATTTATTTAGTTATGAACTTATTTTTCTTATATTTACTTAATGTATTACTATGCTATTCATTTTACAATTATTATTTAAAAATTATATATAAAATATCTACGTGCACATTTTCACCATGCCTCATTCATAAAGCATCTAGCTGATGAAGCAAATAACTCAATGTAGTATTTTTTTACGAAAACAAATAACTCAATATAATATTAATTAACAAGCGAAAAATCCATATGTACATACGAAAACAAAAATGCACAAATTAAGAAAACCAAAAAAATTTTTTGATTCAAGTTTTTGAAATTAAAGCCAATTAAAAGTACACATATATTCTTCCCTTCCATTGCACTATATGTATATTTGTCTAATATTGCTTTACTGTTTGTTAAAAGCTAAATGAATGTATTAATTAGTTAAGCCAGACAAAAAGGTGAAGAATGCTAATGAAACCCTTTCTTTTATTCCAGCCTTACATGCCACTCCATCATGCCTCTTCTCAGCGGAAAGCATCAAGCCATATCTTACACCCATCTTCACTTACAAGTTTGAGAAAGGGAAACTTTTTTTTTTTAAAAAAACAATTACCATGAATTATTCTATCATGTAAAGATAGATTACAAAAAAATTAGAGCGATAAAAAAAAGGAATTATTAGAAAAATATTTTTTTTGCATGTATAACCCTATAACCCTATAACCCTATAAACCAAGTTATTCCTTAAGTATGTCCGGAATTTATTTTTATTTTTTGTATATAGCTTGCCATATATAGGATTTGATTGAAATATTTTTAAAATTAATACAAATATAAAATATTTACATAATATAAAAATAATTATATATTATTTTTAAACAAAGGTGGACAAATCAAATGTTACAGATGTGCGTGGGCTTTTTAATTATATTATGTGCCCTCATCCTACCATAGTGTGGAGTTGAATTTATGATCCCACTCATGTGTAAGGGACTCTAGTGCTAATCGACAATAAACTAAGAGACAACGGGTATTTTTGAAATTTTTAGTTGACAAATTTAAACCCTATTAATTTTTACACCTATATATAGTTTCCAAGGGTATACACGCAAAACCCTCAAAATATGATTTTGAAAACAAAATTATCATGATAAAAATAAAAATAAAAATAAAAATAAAAATAAAATAAATATCATGTTAATTTAATCATGGTCCTTAATTATAAACAAGAAAACAAGTAGGCGCTATTTTTTTTTTATACTTTCACTTTGCTCTTTTTCTTTTCCTAAATGCCCTTAACACTAAAGAGTGAAGAAGAATCACTTCATTCCCAAACTTCTCAACACTTTAAATAGCCCTTCAATTGAGTTACATTGTTGTATCCTCACTTACATAGTATTTGGTGTGAGAGTTCAAGCAAGAGTTAATTAAGAGGATGGCAGCAGCAAGCATTAAGGTTTTCGGACTTCCATCATCCACTGATGTGGCTAGAGTTTTGGCT
Source organism: Dioscorea dumetorum (assembly GCA_902712375.1). NCBI lineage: Eukaryota > Viridiplantae > Streptophyta > Magnoliopsida > Dioscoreales > Dioscoreaceae > Dioscorea > Dioscorea dumetorum. Next base: position 9,432,112 of record CACTHL010000803.1, on the reverse strand, counting down.
TGTCTCTTTGAAAAGGATGTGGAGTTCCAATTCATTCGCACTGACACTTACAAAAAAGATCATAAAGTCCCTGAGTTCCTCAAGTTACACGTACGTATAAGTCTCATTGAGTTCATAGCTCCTAATTAGTTGCTTTAGTTACAACGTAAGTCACCAACTTCCAATTTTTTTGCAGTCTAATGATATTGTTTTATAAATGCCATTCGAGTTCTAGTTTGAATAGTTACGTATCTCATTTTCCATTCTGTTCTTTTAGGAATTACTAAATTTCTGTCATTTGATATGTGCCTTGATTTTGAGTTTTTTCTCTCAAGAATTTTAGATCAAATAATATATGTATATATATATATATTTAATAATTTGTTTACATTAAAAGGCCTTTGGCTCAGCAGTACTGACCATATTGTATAAGGCTTGGTTTGTGAGTTTTTTATTGCCAATGTTTGAAAAGTGCCAAAAATAATGATGTCAATGATCTTCAGCTATAGGAGTGGGTTTGTAACTTAATCTTCTTGTTTGCCAAATGAGGGCACATGGGCAAATTCTCATCGCCCATGTCTCTAACTCTTTATACACGCTTGTTACATTTGTCAAAAAAAAAAAAAAAAAAAAAAAAATCAATGTTCATTAATTGTTCATTTATAAAGCCGTTACCATAGTTCATTCTTTGCTCTTACAGGATATCTCTGGTAGAGTCACTTTCAAAGAAGGCAAACGCACTATGACAGGTAAGCATCATCACAAAGTTCTTTTTTTAAAAAATAAATATAGATAAGCCACGTTTTAGGGCTTGCCATGCATGCGCACGTAGGGTTATATATGAATGCCGTTGGCTCAATCATGCATTGAGAAAGAGTCGAACTCGCGATCTCCCGCATGAGAGTCAATCAAGTGCTTTAACTAGCTAGTAAGCTATTGCTGCAGTGATGCTTGGTCACATTTTAATTAATTTACTGTAATAAAAATAAAGGTTTTATGACCATGATAATGTTGACATACTGTTTTTTTTTGTTTGAAAGATTCAAGGGAGATATGCAGGTACGTAGCAAACAAGTTTGCAGAGCAAGGGAACAAGCACCTCCTTGGAGCAGGAGGACTAGAGAGAGCCTCCATTGAACAATGGCTCCAATCTGAAGCTCAATCCTTTGACCCAGTTGCCTCCCAGCTTGTCTTCCACTTGGCCTTTGCAGCTCGCATGGGTTTGAAGCCAGACTCTGTTCTTGTTGATCAGTGTGAGAATAAACTCAAGAACATACTTGATGTTTATGATCAGAGACTTGGGGAGAGTTGTTACTTGGCAGGAGATGAGTTCACTCTTGCTGATCTTTCTCACTTGCCAAACTCTCATTATCTTGTGACCACTGAGAAGGGATGTGAGTTGTTTTATAAGAGGAAGAATGTTCAAAGGTGGTGGGAGGATATCTCTGGAAGGGAGACTTGGAAAGCAGTTGTTCACATGCAGAGTGAGCATCCTGGTCCTCTGGAAAAGTTTGCAAATATTGGCTCTGATCATGATTATCATGATCATGATGATAATCATCATGATCATGAATGAGTGAGTTTTACTAGTATGTTTTTAAACTCATTATTATTTAATGGGTTAATATATATCTTTATCATCAGCAGTAAGGGTTTCATGCAATGTGTGCTTTGTTTGTTTGTTTGTTTGGTGAGTCCTTTGTATTTGTTTTTTTTTTTTTTTTTTTTTGGTGTGGTTGTCTGGCATGTCAAGTGTGATCTCTATCTTTTGTTATGCACTTTTGCTTGGTCCCCCAGTAGAATAAAGGGTACAGGGACATTATTATCATTGAATAATAACAACATGTTCATGTTGGAGTATGTGTATTTTGCATTTGAGTTTTAGCTTTTTTCTTTTTTAAATTTAAATGTCTATGTCTATGATATAAAAGTTATATTTGTATATATCTTTAAAATGTTTAACATGGCATATTGCAGCATATATTTTTAAAATATTTAATGTTGTTGCTATTAGAATAATGCATGCTAAAGACTGCCCTAAAAACAAAGAGAACTGATGGCTTATTTAGTATAGAAAACACAGCTCTGCATGGGCCCAAAAAGATATCGTTCAAGAGTGCAATTTTTTTTACTTATTTTATGATGTGGAATTATCGTTAAAAGCGAAGATAATTTTTTTTTTTCACTTATGTGTGGTTGTAAAAAAATATTTAAAAATATATTAATTAATAGGTTTAAATCCTAATGTTATGTCACTAATGGCAATGGAATTTGAGTGAAAAGATATAGTGAAATATTGCTTCTAAGAAAAAAGTTAATTTATTGCATTTTGGAGAGTTCTTACTCAGAATGTTTGTTTCAAGAACAGACTTAGATCAAATACCAAAACTCACACAATGTTAGAGTATGGATATTTGTGGAACCTTTTTCAGACATGTTCTTGTTCCTGATTCCCTTTAATAGAGGGCATTTGTTTGTTGCCTATTTATCAAAAAATGATTGGAAGTTTTATTTATTTTTTTTAAATTTCAAACTTCTAATTTGATCTTTAAAAAATATTTTTAAAAATTATGAAATTATTCAATATATTAATAATAGGAGAATCAATAAACAACCTTTCAAAATTTATATTAAATTTCTTGTTTTTTAAAAATTTTATTAATGGTTAAATTTCAAACATTATTATTAACATCATTTATTGCTATTCAATTATAGGCAACCCAACAACCACTAAGTTCATATAAATTGTATTCCAATTCATGATCTATATATCAAAGATATTTTTCTAAAAATGTAAGAAAAATTAATTTCAATTTATATATTTCAGATGAGAACCCAAACTTTCATAGATATATATCTTATTACCAAATTTCTATAATTAATCTCCAAGTGATATTTATTGTATTATTTGATTTATAGTCTATTACTTTTTGTATAAATATATTATTAAGTTATTAGAGAAAATTGATTAAATCATTTAAAAATATCACATAAATTTGGAGGGAAAAATAATAATCTTCAAAATTTATCTGCTACTTTTATTTAAGGATTTTATTCTTGTTAATTTACTGTGAATAATTGGAGATTTACATAAGATACATAAAAGTTTTGTGAGTGAGATTAAAAGCATTAAAATAGGAAGGCTATAATGTACATTAGTTTTTTATTGTAAAATATTGTTGTATAAGATTGGCTTAGTTTACTTATTGAATAATCATGATATAATGTAACTAAATAACTTAAATATTTTCAAATATAATAATACAGTATAATAATTTTTTTCATTAGCATTACAAATTATTTACATATCAGATCATAATTATTTATGTAGGTCTTTTCCTTGAGAAAAGGGTCTCCTTTTTTTTTGGTGTATTATAACAGAGCTTTTGATGCTGTAAATAAATAAATAATATCCCTAAGATTCCATGTAGCATAACTTAAAATTCCATTGTGAGGTTCTTTCTTCTAACATAATGAAGCAAAATAAATTTAAAAAATATATATAATTATAAAATCTCCATTGCTAAAATTCTCAGCACTCTAATTTGACAATTTTGAAAATTGAGAACTTTGTTATGAGCACCCCATTTGAAATTTAGAAAATCAAATTAAATTTTAGTTAAAAAAGAAATATTTTATAAATACTTATTTTATAACAAAACAAATAAATAGATTTAGAATGATAACCCTAAGTTTTCAATATAAATATATCACCAATGCTACAAATGTTTTATTTGAACTATATTTTATTTATTTTTAAACATAATCATTAAGATATTGGAGAAAATTGATTAAACAACTTAACAATATACCTAAAACAAATATAAGGTATGTTGAGAACAGTCTATGATTTTAACAATTGAATTGAGCTCATAAAAATTTATACATAACAGTAGTTTTGAAGTTAGTGCACTATAAACCAATACTTATGTATATATATATAAAACATATTTCATATTATTTGAATGTAACTCCATATAAAAACCCATTAATTACAATCAAACAACTCACAAAAAGCTAAGTAGAGTTTATTGGAAAAAAATAAAGTGAAAGGGACTATGAAAAATTTAACTAAATAAAGCATTATAAAAACCCATTAATATATAAAGCTTATTTTTTTATAAAATGAATATGTCCAATCTTATGTGTTTGTCCAAATAGTGTTTTAGAAAAATCTAAATTAAGCAAATGCATCCAAATGCGCATGGAATTAGAAAATTTAATTAAGATCTAACTTTAAAAATAGTTTTCATTTCTATTTAGAAGATAAATCAAAGAAACTGATTCCATCTAAATATACTATTTAATCCATAGCCTCCGTATGGCATTTACTCAATTTTTTAATATCATATTTCTTCTTGTCAGATTTCTTTCATAAGTTATAATTAATCTCACAAGAGTGGTATAATGTTTTTAAAATATATTTCATTATTTATTATAATGTGAATAATTGGTAAAATATAAAAAAAAAAAAATTGATTAAACAAATGTAGGGATTTTTCAAACCAAGTTTTTAATTATGTTCTGTAGAGTTTGAATTTTTAATATCAAAAAATAAGAAATAAATATTAAAATAATAATATTTATCAATATAAAGTTTGAAAGAATATGGAGTGGCAAAATGATTTTATTTATTTATTTACTTTTTAAAGAATGATTTTATCACTTCCTATATAAATATATATACATACTTCAATAATATAACAGTACCATATGTAATTTATTGGTCAAAGACCAATTGGATCTTTTATTCTTTCTTAAATAAAGATCATTTATCAATATATAATTAAGTAATGCAAAAATTATCCCTTTTTTTTTTCTCAATGGATGTAAAACTAAATATTGTTGAAAAAATAGGTGAGATTTTATATGTGTATAATTTGTTTTTATCTTGTATATATACATTATTTTTAAGTAATTTGGATATTCACAATATTATAATTCATAATTAAAACAATATGAAAATTATTCTCAAATATGGACCATTTAGAAAAATATACTGTTTTAAATAATCCAGCTTCATTTGAATTAGGAAAATTTGAACACAATTCTCATGGTTAAAAAAAACTTGATTAAAAAATTTTTAAAATAAACTTTAGTCAAAAATATTTTATCAATGGTAACTGTGGTGCAAATAGTTAAATATTATGTCTACTGAGTAGCTATACTTTTGTTTTTATTTTTTTATTAATGAAAATTAATTTAAATTTACTTTTGTTAAAATGTTCTGAGAATTTATTTTTAGGAATTTTACTAACAACTCAGAAAATTTTAATAAATTTTTAATTTAAATATTATTTAATTTGCATACCTTATAACTGAGCCAAATAAATTTAGGGCCATTTGGTTTCTCCCATTTTAGTCCTTTGTAAATACAAATTTTGTATTTAAATTATAGTAGTGTTATTTGATTTCCAATATATAAAAATGATGCATTTTGTTTTTATTTGTTTGGTTTGTTGCAATTTGAGGTGAGTGTATTCTTATTATCTATCAATTTTTGTTTTAAAATATTAATTATTAAATAATATTTTTTGTACTAACGATTGTATATTATTTGACAAGATCCTAACATGAAGATGACAAAAAATTTGAGTATTTCCTTGTAAAAATGGGTAATTGTTACTATAAATTCATAAAAATTGTATTTACTTATATAAATGTACAAAATATTTTTATTTTCTTATATGCCTTTATGATTAAAATTAATTTGCAAATTTATAAAGTATCAAATGATATTTTATTTTGTTCATTTTATAAAATGAATAAAGTGGAAAGAGTAAAAATTAATTTTTTTTTTTTCAAAACTTAAATTTGGAATAAATTTTGGTCATAAGATTATGTATACAAATAAGAATGTTTTGACAAAATATATAAGCAAAGTAATGCTATATTAAACACACAAATGACTTGTGCCTTTATTCTCTTTCCTAATCAGCATTAAAAAATTAAAAAATAAAAAACCAAAACAATAAAAAAAATTCCGAAATAACTTTCCTCTTCTCCTCCCTATCTTCACCCCACCTTCACTTTCTTCACAAAATTACAAAGTCGCTGATCAAACTCTTAAGATGAGTCCTTGTTGATGCCCACTTGAAGATGGTGCTTCATCATCATCATCATCCATGAGTTCTTCATTCTAAGTTCGGATAAAGGATCAATATGTCCTTTCTTGCGGCCCCCGCCTATTATTCTTATTATCAGGTGGAATAGTTGTGAGATGGTTAAAGGCTTTGTTGTTTTTTGATTGACATAGGTATGTGTTTTACCTTCCATATATCATGATTTTATTTCAAACTCCATTTGCTTTTAACTCCATTATTAATTTTTAGATTCAACCAAACATGAGCTAAAACTAGTTCATGAAAAGCATTTAGTTTTGTTTGAAGGCGTTTATTTATTTTCTATCTTGTTTCGTGATAAGTGTCTAAATACACCGTTTCGTAACGATGCATCACTTATACTTTCATGCATTATTTGAATAAAACCGGTACCCTTTGATATGTTTTTCATGTTTTTTCTATTTCAGAGCATCTACGAGCCGTCTACGTGAGGAGGAGCATTTAGAGGATGAAAATTGAGGCCAAGGAGCGAAGAAACGAAGGTTAAACGAGCTCCGGACGTCATTCGGGCACTCCTACACAAAACGGGCCTATTCAGGCCCGTGTGCGGCCCGCACACCCTTGGCAGAAGGGTGTGCGACCCAGTGTGATATATATAAGCATCACTAAAGTTGCATCGGATACTGAAATATTAGCAACCATACAATAATTCAATAAAAAAAAGAAATATAAGAGCAAGAAATTGACCCTACTAGAAATTAATCTAATTAAAGTAACTTGGCAGGATGAGAGTGTTAGAGTTATACATACATACATACTTCCTACACTTGTATACTTGTATTATACATATATGTTTATGTATACATCTCTTTTCTTTCTATATATGTAACCACTTTGATTAATACAAATTGCTCATTTGAATCATCCTATATCTAACATGGTATCAGACGCCCCGGTTGCGTTCCTCTGGGCCTACTCTCCTGCGATTGTCCACCGTTCCCCGCCATTCTTCACCGGTCTGGAGCTGCACTGAAGCGCAGCCTATTCACCGATCCGAGCTCCATGCCACAGGTTCGGTCATTCAACACCTTTTTCTCCGGCTCTGACACCATCCTTGACACCCCGTCTTGCTTTGCCAAAGTTTCACACGTCTTCTCGGCCTTCACTGCCCTTCTTGCCTTCCCGGCTTCATCGCCAAAGCTTCGCCGACATCACCTGTCCTATTCGCTAAATCAAGAGCTGCGCATAGCCAGGGAGCTTATCCTCGTCACCGGAGCTCGTCCTCGGCCATCTTCACCACCATAGCTCGTCTTCATCGGCAACTCCGCTTGCTCGGCTGTGTGCATCGTCCCACCGCCAAGCTGCCGTCATCCTCCTTGTCTTCATCACTTGCTCGGCTCGACAAACTCTCGTGAACGTTTGGCGCAAACTTTTACAACCGACAAGCTCTTGTGAATGGTGTCTGAATGCCAACTGCTTTTCATTATCTTTTTATTTATTTTTTTAATTAATTAAATATTATTTTATTATTAAAAAAACTAGAATATTCACTGTGCCATTTCAAAAAAAAAATTGGCATTTTCATCTTCTCCCAATTTTCTTACCCCGGTTGATGTCAAATTAATTGGCTCAAATTACAAGGAATGGTACACGACTGTGCGTATCATTTTACTTAGATTAGAGTTACTTGATCATGTAGATGAGACCTCCCCCCTCCTGAAAATACTGACAGTTCTTCTACTTCATGGTTCACTGCTGACCATTGTGCCATGACTCTCATCTGTTAGTCTTGTGAGGTTGACATTCACATGGAGATTGGACATCTTTTGACTGCCTTTGCTATGTGGAATCACCTACGTCATATGTTTGAGCAGTCCAGTTCTGCTCGCCAATATGGTATTTTACAGGATCTCACTTATGTCCAACAAAGGGAGCGTTCTATTGGAGACTATGTTATTGAGTTGCGATCTTTGTGGAGACAACTTCACTCTTTGGAGCCTTTCACTTGTATAACGTGCAAGTCCTGTAAGGATCGCCTTTAGTCCTGCCAGATACAGTGAACTTTTGAGTTCCTGATGCGTCTCCGTCCCGACTATGAGGTTGTTCGTAGCCAATTACTCAATCGAGATCCTATTCTATCATTCGACGATGTTGTGCGCAGTGTTATGGCTGAGGAGACTCGGCTACATACACTTTCATCTTCTCGACCGAGTCCTAGTGATACAGTCCTAGCTGCCACATCTTCGAACTCTTCTCGGATATCTACTCCTAGTGCCCAGTTCTCCTCCTCCCCTGGATCCTTTTCCTTCTGTCGTTACTGTAAACAACAGGGACATGTGAAGACTAACTGTCCGAAGCTTCAGCACTAACCACCACAGCAGTCATACCCTCGTCCTCCTTAGAGATCCTTTGGAGTTTCTTCTTCACCTCATGTTACTACTGTTGAAGTTGTGACTCCTGATTCCTCTGGGCTCTTGCTTCTTAGGTTGCTTAACTTACAGAGCAAATACATGCTATGCAACGTGCTATGCAGTCCAGCTCCTCCTCTGTTATGTCTGCTGCTTTTGGTATGTCTTTCTCCTCATGGATTTTAGATTATGGTGCCACTCATCATATGATTGCGGATGCTACTATCATAGTTAACCTTTCTAGTATTTACTCATTTTCTAGTGTTCGTACTGCTGATGGAAGCCTTTTTCCTGTCATTTAGTTTGGTAACCTTCAGTCTTCTTCTTTCACTATTCCCACATTTCACCATGTTCCTAGTTTAGCTTTAAACCTTATTTCTGTCATTCAGCTTACTGATCATGGTTTGACTATTATCTTTTCCTCCTTTGATTGTTCTATGCAGGTCCATCTTATAAGCCAGAGAATTGGGATCGGATGTAGAGTTGGCGGGCTTTATCACCTAGAATCTCTTCATCTTCCCGTATCTTCCTCTCCTTCTACTTGTAATCCTGCTATTATTGCTTCTGTTTGTTCTTTAAATCGTTGGCATTCTCGCTTAGGATCTCCTGAAACTCCTAACTAACTCAGGCCATCTTGGTTCTGTCTCTTCAGGCTCGTTATCTTCTTGTAAGGGTCATAAACTTGCTAAACATTCGGCTCTTTCTTTTCCTTCTAGTGCTTTCTTATCTGTTTTTGCTTTTGATCTAGTTCATTCTGATGTATGGGGACTCGCCCCTTCTTCTTCTCTTTCTGGCTTCTCTTACTACGTAAACTTTATTGATGATTTTTCTCGCTAGACCTGGCTATACCTTCTACGTTCTCGCTTTGAAGTATTTGACATCTACTCTTAATTCACACAAATGGTGCATGCTCAATTCGGTAAACGGATTAAAGTTCTTCAAACTGGCGGCTCTAAAGAGTATCTCTCTACATCTTTTCGTGCTTTACTTTTCTCTCACGGCACCCTTTCCTAGCAGTCTTGTCCTTACACATCTGCTTTGAATGGTGTTGTTAAGTGCAAGGATCAGCATATTCTTGACATCACTCGTGCTCTACTTTTCACCTCTTCTGTTCCCCAATATTTTTAGGCTGAGGCGGTTTCCACTTCCACCAACCTCATCAATAGAACACCTTTATCTGGTCTCTCTGGTCTTACCCCTAATGAGCTTCTCTTCTCCTCCTTCTTATGGTCATCTTCGTATCTTTGCCTGTGTATGCTTCGTATTACTACCCTCTATTGAGCGAACTAAACTCTCTCCACGTTCTGCGATGTGCATCTTCCATGGCTACAACCCTGAACATAAGGGCTATCGTTGCTATGATTCTATCTCTCGTCGTCTTCATATTTCATGTCATGTTACCTTTCTTGAAGACACACCTTTCTTTTCTTCTCCTTCTCCAGAGTTTTCCATTCTTAAGTCTTCCTCTTCTTCTTCTACCCCTCTACCTTTGATTATTTTAGTTGCCCCTTCTATACCTATCGTTTCCTTGACTCCACATACCGTTTTGTCTGATAGTACTGCTGACTATTTGCCTCCTCACACCATTTCCTCTTCCATTCCAGCCTCTCCTGAAGATGCTTTAGGTGATTCTTCTGCTTTTTCTTCCACTCCCGCATCTCCTTAAGATACTCATGTTGTCCCCCATCGTTACCCAGATTGTGTTCGTTATCTTTCAGCTCGGTATGCTCTCCATGTCTTCTACCTACTCTCTCCTTTTTCAGACCTTTCTTGTTGCCATTCACACTCATCATGAGCCACAGTCATATCGTGAGGCTGTTTAGCATCCCCATTGGCAGCAAGCTATAAAAGAGGAACTTCGGGCTCTTGACCGCATGCATACTTGGGATCTTGTTCCCTTTCCTTCTGGTGTTACGCCTATCAGTTGTCGGTGGATCAATCGGTTTAAGACTCGAGCTGATGGCACTATTGAGCGCTGTAAGGCGTGTCTTGCTGCTCGTGGTTTTACTCAGGAATATGACATTGATTATGAGGAGACTTTTGCTCCTGTGGCAAAGTTGACTATCATTCGTCTTCTTCTTGCTATTGCTGCAGTACGTCACTGGCCACTTTATCAATTAGATGTGACCAATGCCTTCTTACATGGGGATCTTTTTGAGGAGGTTTATATGACTCCTCCTCCTGGTTTGTCTCATCCTCCTCAGCATGTATGTCATCTTCGTCAAGCTATTTATGGGCTTAAACAGGCTCCTCGCACCTGGTTTGAGCATTTTCGGAGTGTGATTCTTGCTCTTGGATTTACAGAGAGCTCTCATGATTATGCCCTCTTCACTCATGAGACTTCTCGTGGTCTCACTATTCTTCTTCTCTATATCGACGATATGGTTATGTCTGGTGATGATGCTGATACTATTCTTTCTCTGAAACAACGATTACACACCGAGTTTCAGATGAAAGATCTTGGTCATCTTCGTTATTTTGTGGGTTTTGAGATTGCTTATTTACATCATGGTTATTTGGTGTCTCAACAGAAATACATTTCTGACATTTTTTTAAGATTTGGTATATCTGATCTTCGCACTGCTTCTACTCCTATTAAGTTGCATCATCGTCTCTCCTCTATTGATGGAGAGCTTTTGGCTGATCCCACTCGTTTTCGCGCACTTGTTGGAGCTCTTGTCTATTTGACTATTACTCGACCCGACATTGCTTATGCAGTTCGTGTTCTTAGTCAGTTTGTGAGTGCTTCTCCCTCTACTCATTATGTTGCACTTCTCAGCATTCTACGTTACCTTTGTGTCACTCTTACTCGATATCTGTTTTTCTCGGCCACGTCCTCCTTTGCGCTGCGTGCATACTGTAATGCTGATTAGGTAGGTGATTCTACTGATCGGCACTCTATCACTGGTTTCTGCATTTTCCTTGGCTATTCCCTTATCTCTTGGAAAAGCAAGAAACAATCTACAGTTGCTCTTTCCACTGTCGAGGCTGAGTATGTGCTATGTCTTCTACTGCCAAAGAGGTTCTCTGGTTGCGTTAGATTTTGATGGACTTTGGTGTCTCCATATCTGCTCCCACTTCTATCTACTGTGACAACCAGAGTGCTATCAAAATTGCCGCTAATCCCATGTTTCATGAGGGCACTAAACATCTTGAGGTTGCTGTTCATTTTGTTCGTCATCACTATCTTGCTAGCAGTATTTGCCTTCAATATATTGCCTCCGTTCGCCAGCTTGCTGATTTTTTCACTGAGGCACATACTATTTCTCGATTCCAGTTTCTCGTTGGCAAACTCTCGGTTTACGAGCCACCGTCAGTTTGAGAGCCGGGGCGTGTTAGAGTTATACATACATACATACTTCCTACACTTGTATACTTGTATATATTATACATATATGTATATGTATACATCTCTTTTCTTTCTATATGTGTAACCACTTTGATCAATACAAATTGCTCATTTGAATCAACCTATATCTAAAAGAGAGAATGGGATTGATTCATATCTTTCTTACCGAAAATATATGTTTGATTCATGAGTTCCCATTATTCATGCACTTCATCATCAATCATGTGTACCACATTTATGAGGTGATAAAGGGTAAGTGCTTGAAAAGAATAGATATCCGATGCTAGCAAAAGCTTTGGAGAAGACAACCTTTGGGATACTTCTTGCATTGTGGGGCGAGCTTGTGGATTAGTATTAATGCATTGCATTACTATTGAAAGCACTGAAAGCACTTGGTTTGTGATCACTTGATCAGCAATATGAAGCGGAAGACGTGGATCCAGCATATCTTTCACTAACATACTCAAGTTGCTTAGGAGATCACCAGGATGTGTTCCATGTATCACTTCAAGTGCCACAATCCCGAAACTATATACATCACATTTTTCAGTCACTTTCATTACGTAGGCAAGCTCTGCAAATACCAATAAACTAAAGTTTAGTTGTAGTTCAGTTCAATATATACTCCAACATTGTTCATATTCAAGGATGATAGATTAAATAAATCTAACTACAAAACAATATGAATAGAAGAATTAAACAATCAAAATGATTAGGAGGCATATACATACCGGGTGCCATGTACCCATACGTGCCTGCAAGCAAGCTCCAATGAGATGAGTTAGGTTTTAGCAACCTAGAAATACCAAAGTCGGAAACACAAGCCTTGTACTTATCATCTAAAAGAATATTGTTGCTCGTTATGTCTCGATGAACGATAGGTGGAGCACAATCATGATGCAAATAAGATAAAGCTTGAGCTATGTCGTGTACAATATTGACTCTCTTGATCCAATCTAGCTCCATTGCCCCTTCTTCAGATCTCAAAGTGGCACCCAAGCATCCTCTCTCCATATACTCATACGCAAGAAAACTGAATTGATTAGTAGAGCAGAAACCATAAAACCTCACAATATTGCGATGCCGAACTTCAGTTAATATCTGTATTTCATTTTGAAAAGCTTGCTCATTCATTTGGGCTTCTTCTACTTGAATTTTCTTAATAGCAAGTGTCAGTCCTGATGATAGTGTTGCTTTGTAGACTAAGCCATAAGCTCCACTACCTATCTGATACTTTTCATCAAAATTATTTGTTGCTCTAATAATCTCATTGTATGCTTCCTTCCCATGACTAACTCTCCAAATAGAGAAGAAATTTCCATCAAATTCATCCCTTGTGTCATTTATAGTGGATCTCTTCTTCTTACAATAATGTAATGTGAATGTTCCACTTATTAGAAATAAGACAAATAAAGTGCCAAAAACCAAAAGAACAATCAAGATAACAACTTTATGATGTTTCTTTGCATCATCTCCACTTGCTGACCGGGAATGATCACATAGAGGCAAACCATGTACTTGACCACATAAGCCCTTATTGTGAATAAACCACTCAATGGGAGCTGTTTGAAAGAAATGGTTCTCTGGAACTGGACCTTCCAAAGAATTATAAGATAAATCCAATGATGTTAAGCCTATCATTGATTTAAAAGATGATGGAATGCGACCAACCAACTCATTGTGTGATAAATTCAACTCTCGCAGCTCCACTAGCTTGCTGAGTTCTGGAGGTATTTCTCCCGTGAATAAATTGTCACTTAAGTCTAGAACATCATGCAAATTTAAATTGCCAAGTTGATGAAGGATATCTCCATTTAGTTTATTATTGCTCAACTTCAGTGTGCTCAGTTTGATGCAATTCTCTAACTGCATTGGTATTTCTCCTCTCAAATTATTGCTTGATAGATCTAGAACTTCTAATGAAGACAGATTCCCCAATTCTGTTGGTATGGTTCCTATGAGATGATTGTTGCTCATATTCAAGTGAAATATGTAAGACAATTTACCGAACTCCCTTGGAATTTTTCCCACCAAATTATTAGAAGAGACATCAAGTAGTTGTAGCTTCGGCAGTTGAGTGATTTCCCATGGTATATGTCCGCTGATTCTATTGCCTGATATTTTAAGGCTTGTCAAGTTAAGGCATGCTCCCCAAGTTGGTGATAAAGTACCAGACAATCTGTTAAAGCTTAGATCAATGTAACCCAAATGTGGATGAATAGCAAAGCTTTGAGAGACATCCCCATTGAATTGGTTTCTTTCAAGCCGCACCCTGATTAAGTTTGTTAGATTTTTCAAACTTATCGGAAGGGCACCTTGAAAGTCATTGTATCCCAAAGTAAGATATTGAAGCAAATCTCCTTTTCCCAAATCTGGTGGAAGATTACCAGAAAGACTGTTGTTGAATAGGTCAAGAAGAATTAGATTTGTGAGGTTGGCCATTTCGATAGGCAATAAGCCAGAGAGATGATTGTTGGCTAATCTTAAATAAACAAGACCTTTCAAACTTCCAAGGGAATGAGGGATGGGACCAGTTATTTGGTTGTCGTATACTGCAAATTCTCTCAAGTTGACAAGATTTCCAATCTCACCAGGAATGGGACCATTTATGTCATTGTTAAATAGGTAAAGATTTTCAAGCTTGGTCAAGTTTCCAATGCTATGTGGGATAGGACCAGTAATTTGGTTGTCAGATATTGCAAAACCTCTTAGGTTTATTAGATTCCCAATCTCACAAGGAATGAAACTAATTATATTATTGTTAAAGAGGTTAAACATTTCAAGGTTGCTGAGGTTTCCAATGACATGTGGGATGGAACCAGTTAATTGGTTGGAAGATATCCTGAGATCTTTCAAGTTTATCAGATTCCCAATTTCAACCGGAATGGAGCCGCTTATGTTATTGATAAAGATGTAAAAAGTTTCAAGCTTGGTAAGATTTCCAATGATATTTGGGATGGGACCAATTATTTGATTGTCAGATATTTGAAGATCTATCAAGTTCACTAGATTCCCAATCTCACTAGGAATGGAGCCATTTATGTAATTACTATACAGGTAAAAAATTTCAAGTTTGGTCAGGTTCCCAATGCCTTGTGGAATGGGACCGGTTATTTGGTTGTTTGAGATTTCAAAATCTCTCAAATTCACTAGATTACTAATCTCACGAGGAATAGAGCCATTTATGTTATTATTATAAAGGTAAAATGTTTCGAGTTTGGTCATATTTCCAACGCTAGATGGAATGGAACCAGTTATTTGGTTGTCATATATTTCAAAATCTACCAAGTTCACTAGATTCCCAATCTCATAAGGAATGGAGCCATTTATGCTGTTGTTGAATAGGAAAATAGTCTCAAGCTTGGTCAAATTTCCAATGCTACGTGGGATGGGACCAGTTATTTGGTTGTCAGACATACCAAGATCTATCAAGTTCACTAGATTCCCAATCTCATTAGGAATAGAGCCACTGAGGCCATTTCTCCATAATTGTAAAACACTGAGTTTGGTCAAGTTTCCAAAGACTGGAGGAATGGAACCAACCAGGAAATTTTTGAAAATGGCTAAGGAATTCAGGTTTATAAGCTTTCCAAAAGAAGGAGGTATGGAACCACTTATCTGATTATCAAAGAGCCACAAAGTCTTGAGCCTTGTCAAATTACCGAGCTCTGATGGGATGATGCCTGTGAGATTGTTGTAAGAGAGATCAAGAATGGTGAGCTTAGAGAGAACTGAAATGGCTGCAGGGATGGATCCATGAAGATTGTTGTCGGTGAGGTTGAGAACACGGAGTGATGGCAAAGCAGAGAAGTTGAGAGCCTCCAGATTCCCCTTTAGTCCCAACTCTCCTAGTTGGACCCTGGTGATGGTTGCCATGAGATGGCCATCATATCTGCATGTGACTCCAGTCCAGTTGCATGGACTGGTTTTTGAGGTCCAGGTGTCCAGGAGTTCTTGTGTTTCCAGGGTGACCTTCCATTGAAGAAGAACACTCCCTTGAGATCCAATCTCTATAGCAGTTGCCATGTTGAAAACAGGGAAACAAAGATTTGAGACGAGTAGTGCTAACACTGGAAGCACCACTATCATCATTGTTGGAATGGTGGTGAACTTTGAGGGAAGCCATGATTCCATGTTGAAATTATATATTCCCAGAAAGCCTCTATAGGCATGTTTCTTGTGGTTTTAGTGAGAGGGGGCATGAGGACCTTTTCAGACCATCACAGCAAGATGGATAATTCCTTTAATAATGAATGACATCTTTAAAATAAGCATTAATGATGGCGTTCAGCCACTGATATCGCTATATAATTAAATATATTTTAATAGCATTTAGCAGCCACATTGTATGCAACTAACCAATCAGTCTTGCTTACAAAATACTCTTCCACAAACTCTGATAAGGCTTGATGTAACATTTGTGGTCTTTGTGGTTTCTGCCGAGGTGTCTCACGCTGATTGATTGTTTTCATGGAGGAATAGTCAAATGAGACTTGGTCATCGTTATCCTACCTCCTCCACTGCAAGAGAAAAATACTAAATTGCCCCTGTAAAATTGATATGGAATTAAGCTAAAAAATCTTTCTAAACTAACTTTGGTACGATATTTTGGCACAATTTTTTAATGCTGTGCCAGACTTTTGGCACGGTTTGTGACACTATTCCTTATTATTATACCAAACATTGTCAATGGTTTTAAACAAAGGCTTTGTTTTGGTATTTGCTACAATTTTTAGCATGAATTTTTTTTATTCGGCATTTGGGATAGTTTTTAGCATGGCTTTCTTGGTTTGATATTTGTGATGATTTTAGCATGGTTTTCATTTTTTTTTTCATAGTATCCGCACACTTTTTGGTAGAACTTTTTGCTACAGTTTCCGGCACAATTTTGTTTATTCCGTGAAAAAAACTTATATGAAATTAATTTTATAAAAATATATATTTTATGTTAGCCCAAAACTATCCAGCATACATACACATCATGAAATAAATCGAAGAAATAGGAGCACTCGGAACCTTTCAATAAGTAATCAATATGAAAGTATGAAACTTAATTGTTTCACATCAAGTAATTAGTCAAAATAGATTTTACATCAAATTAGTAGAAATGACTAATTCATACTACAACCCACAGCTTTCACTTTGCTCGCACACATCACTGAGTTGTTTGTCAATGGTAGTTTCTCTGATAAGCAATAATCTAAAAAAAACAACATGAGTACATGGTAAAAAAAAATAAGAAAAGCTTATTAGTGTTTCAAAAGAAAAGATGGTTCTCAAAAAACTCGAATGACATAGACATACAAAGCCAAAATTACATGATAGGAGGTTACATCTACAAAGAAAAAAATCCATTAGCGAGAATCAGCATCAGGCCCAGCTACAATATTTTATGGACAGTGTATGAACAATAATACCCTATATTATTAAGACCTAATGCTTTATGGTACCGCTGAATGCAGGGTTTCAAACCTGCAAGTGTTCATGCACTACTGAGTGCCTTACCACTGCACTAAGCAAATGTTAGTGAACAATATTATATATCGTTATATAACAACCACTATTAATTAATTTCTAGTGGATATTATATGTCGTTACTACCCTTTATTCATTTTTTTCCCATTTGAGCATCAACACTTCTTCAGATTTTTATGGTTCGTTTATTTAAAAAAAGCTTATTTAAGAAATGTCAAGCATATGATGCATTAATATAATATTTAATTATGTTATGCAAAAATTGTAAATATACAACAAATTAATTAATAATACAGGAAAAATAGTAACCAGGCATTAATTATCACACTAGTAATTGATTTAATTACCCCACACTATCATTGCGAAAAAACAATTACTTCATTGTGTTGATTAATTAATGAGGATTATTTATTTTATTTTTTTGAATACTTATTGAGGATTAAAAATAACACTTTTTTTATTATAGTCCTCCATGACAAATAAAAATTAAATTGAAAAGGAAAAATATATCTGGATTTCATTCATTTGAACACAACGATATCTGAATAGGAAAAATCTACTATGCTTATTATTAAAAAAAATGTACTTTTATTTTAACTAATATTTTGCATGCACTTTTAGGTGCTGTTTGGTTATATGTAATTTGAATTACCTGTAAGTTCAATTACATGTAAATGAAAATACTGTAATTTAACTTACATCATTGTTGTTTGGTTTGCTGTAATTTGAAATGCTGTAAGTATTTTATGTTTGTTTGGTTTGATGTAAGTGAAAGGGTATAATCACCATGTAAGTGTAAAGGTGAGATTACCCCCATTGTATATAATTACCCTAATTATTTAGTGCTCCTTATTGAAATTAATTTAAATTAATTAACAGATTTAATTACAGATATAATTACCCTAATTACATATTTAAATTAAAAATATTAATTACTTTTTAAATCATTAAAAATATTTCTTTTTAATTTAAATAATGATTAATATAATTCATACCATATTGTTACATCAAAAATAATTAAAACAACATCAAGATGTTTTCATATAAAACATACAACATTCGATATTCACTACTAAACTTGTTTCCACATACATTAGTACCATT
This sequence comes from Dioscorea dumetorum, assembly GCA_902712375.1. Lineage (NCBI taxonomy): Eukaryota > Viridiplantae > Streptophyta > Magnoliopsida > Dioscoreales > Dioscoreaceae > Dioscorea > Dioscorea dumetorum. Next base: position 9,413,735 of record CACTHL010000803.1, on the reverse strand, counting down.
CAACATTACAACATTTATTCAAAAAAAAAAAATTAACCTTCATGTTTAATATTCACCTAATACTATTCAAAATACAACATTTAACATTCATAGTCACTTTCCACAAAAAAATGTAATATATATTTGTCCAAACACGATACTAAAATACAAAATCACACTTGTCCAAATACCACATTGCCATACAAGAAAAATATTACAACATCACACCTACCCAAAGAACAAAATAAAATAACACATTGTATCATGTCACTACATTATGCCAAATATGACAAGACAAAATACGACATTTAGCATTCATAGCCACTTTCCACAAAAAAAAAAAAAAAAAAAAAATGATACTTGTCCAAACACAACATTAAAATACAAAGTCACACTTGTCCAAACATGACATTGTCCGAACAAAAAAATATTACAACATCAAACTTGTCCAAACAATAAAAGAAAATACAACATCAAACTTGTCCAAACAACAAAGGAAAATACCACATTGTTATGACAACTTAAAGTCGACGACCACCCCTTAGTTGCTCAAGAAAACCATCCATCCAAATGCACCGAAAGGTATGGGTTTTGTTCATGAATCCATTTGCTAAAGGGAGATTCTGTAGCAAATAGTTATAGGCTTGTCCAATGTCATGTTCAGTATAACGATCACTCAAAGTCATGATTTCATCAAACAAGTCTTTGCTAATAAATTTACTCTTATCAGCCTCCAGTGCATTTGCAATCAAGAATGGCTTCATGGCTCTTCAACGAGCCACACAGGTCTTCAACAGTGAGGTTGTTCAAGTCCCTAGCTTCAAAAATTGAGGAAACTACGTGAGTGAAGCGTTTGGTGAGGCTTTAAACAATTTTTGTTACCACGCTCTTCTCCGGGACTTCTTCGTCGAGGACTCTGATTCGATAAACCACATCAAGTACTCTGGTGATGTAGTCTTCGATCTTCTCACCGTTCTTCATGTGAACGGAGTCAAGCTCTTGCTGCAAAGAGTGGAGCTTGACGGTGACGTTGTTGGAGTTGCCTTGGTATTGAGCTTTCAACATATCCCATGCTTGCTTGGCCGTCGCAGCCTCGGTGATTGGAAGAAGCACTCGCTCATCAAGGTTTTGTTGAATTAGGCACAACGCCTTGGCGTCTTCATGATTTCGGCGAGACGGTGGTCGTCTTCCTCCTCGGCGAAACCCTTCTCCACGATGATCCAGAGATCTTTCGATCTGAAGACGGTCTTCATCTTGAGACTCCATAGGTTATAGTTCTCCCCCTTGAAGAGGAGGACGTTGGGTTGGGAAGAGAGCGGAGAGGAGCAACCGGCCATCTGATACCAATGTTAATACAAAGACCAACTATGTTGTATCTTAACTGAAACTTGCATTCATAGAATGGAAGATAACTGAGTACATAAGAAGCGAGCAACTAAGCTTCTTACTTTGAGATACAAAAGTTACTGCATATATATAGAGTAGAGAAGATAATTACCATGTCATATAGCACACAAAAACAGAGTCTTTATATGATGGTCTAAAGGTCAACCATGCATGCCAGCACTCAACCAGGACTTTTCATTTCATGCACGTACGCACTAGCCGACTCTATGGCTGGTTGCTTTTGAGTATCAATATCTAACACTTCTTGCCAAAAGAGTCCTTCAAAGGTGGGAAAACTATGGGAAGGCCCTGGGCGAGATAGTGATGGGTCTCCGGGATCAGGTCACAGCGAGATCTCTCGAACAAACCGAGCTCGGGGAGGTGCGGGCAAGGAGCAGGCATGAGATGAAGAGGAACCTCTCATGGTGGGATCTCATTTGGTTTGTGATCAGAGCCATGATCAGCGCTAGGATCTTCGTGCTCACCGGCCAGGAAGCAAAGGATGAGGCTAGCACCGCGGTGGTTCTCTAGTTCGTTGTTTCCGGGATCTCAGCAATGCTTTCCGTCTTTTCTTATACGGAGTTTGCTTTTGAAATCCCCTTCGCAGAAGTTGGGGATGTTGATGTTAAAGGCTTGATCTTGAATAAATTGGAAGCTCATGCATTGACTAAGAAAAGGGAACCTCGTGCATTGCTCGTGAGTCTTCAAAGTTGTTGAAGAGGCTTTGCATTGAAACATCGGTGGAGTGGAAACTTCTCTAGAAATGGAAGTTGTTTCTAGCTGGCTTTCTAGCTGGCTCCTAGGATTCTTCCATTCCAAAATCCTGTAGCGAGTCTTAATTCGTAGGAATTGGTGAACCCAACTTCGCAGAACCAGGTAGGTTCTCGTGCCCGTATAACTCCATATTTTTGGCGTGTAGTTAATTATCTAATTAATTAGAAATTTATTTATTCTTGAAAATTCTGGTGTTATTTCTGTTGGTGCTTTTATTATTATTCTGTACATGCTATTTATTTATTTAATTTAATCATGTTGCAAATTGATTTATTCAGTATGTTACTGACTGTACTCCATATTTCCTGCGGTTTTTAGTACATCTCCATTTCTTGCAAATTACCCAGCTAGGAGGAGTAAGTCCTAACCATGTGCACATGTTTTTATAGTAGCGCTACTGGACATGCGTGCCCGTTCCGATTGCGATAGAAGATCAGGCTTCGGGCGTTGATATTATGTCTGTTCTGACTTCACAGTCGAAGATCTAGCCTCGAGCTGTTGACTCTGTTTATTAGTCAGGGAGATGTACATTTCTGGTTTTCGCACATTTTCTGTATTCTGATTATTTTTGTATTCTGATTATCATCTGTATTTCTGTATGTCATATTTTTATTCGTACAGTTATCTCGTAATTCTTTTATTATCTTGCAATCCTACTGAGTCCTTGTGACTCATGTACTCTGTGTTTTCTCTTTCTTACAAGTGAGAGGTAAGCTTAGGAATAAGGGGTTTTATGGGGTCTCGTTCCTGTAGCTGTTAGTTTTGTTTGGAATAGTTCTATCTTGTGTGAGTAAGATTGTATTCTTGCTTCAAACTATTAAGTATGGCATTTTATGTGTCTGTAAGGCTGCTAAAGCCCATAGTTGAAATATACTTATTTACTGTTATCTGGTATGTAATTATGTATTATTGTTTCCTATGTGTTGTCTGTTGGGGGTCGACTCTGACTAGATCCGAGATCTGAGGCCTTGTGCTCGATAGGGCCCAGCTCCATCGGATGCGGCCGGTTTGTCAGCAGGCCCAGCTTTTGGGGTTGGGGCATGACATGTTATTCCTTCCTCTGCAATTTCTCCAGCTATTGTTGTTTTTTTCCAGTTATTGTCAGTAAATGTGAAAGTATATAATCAATTATGTTTGTGTTAGGTTTACGGTTATCATGATTTCAAACAAATGCCATAAAGTTGTTAAAATTGACTTGTATGTAATTGTCATTATAGATATGGACAATGATAATGCGGACAACTTTGAAGAACTTCAACTATACTGTGTGATGTCTGTATGTTTTTTTCCTCCTAAAATGTCTTGATAGCTACGTATGCAATAAAGCAACATAATGAAAGAAATAGCATGATCGAACATGAGATAGAGTCTACATCAGTCATGCGTCGGAAGCAATATCAATACTTCCGTTGTGTGGTGTGTGAAAGCGATGCCCAATGCATTGATAAGCTGTGCATGGATCATCGATGTTTCTATAGTTTGTGCCAATTGCTAGCCACCACCGGTGGTCTACGTGGCACGAGAAATGTGATGGTTGAGGACATAGTGGCAATGTTCTTGAACATCTTTGCGCACCATGTCAAAAATAAAGTAATAAAACTGACTTCATCCGATTTGATGAAACAATTAGTCGGCATTTTCATGCTGTTTTGAAATCAATTATTTTTTATCATGGTATCTTTTTGAAGAAACCAGAATCTGTTCCGCGGGATTCAAATGACTGTAGTTGGAAGTGGTTTAAGGTAATAATCCAAGTTCTTAGGCTTTCCAAAGGCAATGGAATATTTTTTTATATATATATATATATTTATTCCTATTAAGTTCATAAACATTTATAAAAAACAACAATATGCATTATTGTTTTGAGAAATGAAGATACACGTTTTAGAATTTTAATATGATTTTAGTGGATGTTTAGTTATAAAAAAAAAGTAAATATCCTAATAGAAAATTATTGTAACAAAAAATATAAAGTGAAGTATATGTATGACTGTAAAATAATAAATGGTGATTATCAATTGAAGTTGCCTTCAATCTAAAACTAATTTAACAGTGTTTTCTATATTAAAATTAAATAAATATTTTTAACCAATTGCAAGGACATAATTAATACTAGAAAATTTTAAAATAAATCTAAGTACTGTCTAACACTACCCACTGACCTAACTTAGTGTGCATGACTTAATAAATAAAATATAAATATTTAAGAAAATTATAGAAAATCATTATCTCCTTATTTATTGACCTTAAAAAATAGAATAAATCATGAAAATTAATTATTATAGAAAACTAATTGGAAACTGTATCAACTGTTATTTAGCTCAAACGTCCAAGCTAGGTATACATATAAGTAAACTAATCCCAATTTTAATTTATTAGTAAAAAATTAAATTGGTCCATTCATATTGCAAAGAATAATTAATCACCAACAATAAGAACAATAGAATCAAATAAGAACACAGAAATTTACTTGGAAAATTCAAAATCTGAAAAATCATGGGTAGAGAAAAGAATTCTACTGGAAAGTGAGTTCAATAATGGCGGTTGATTTACTAAAATTTTTTATAATAATAAAACCTAAAATATATTTAATTAGGCCCTAATTTAATTACAAATCTAGTTGACCTAAATCCATTTGATGGTCTAATTGGATCGATATGGGACTGCTCCAAATTGCTCTTTTATTGATCTGATCCAAAAATTTTTTAAAATTCAAAAGATCACATAAATCATAATTGAGTATTTCAAATTAAGTCAAGTACAATAAAATCAAAATTTACATAGAAAATTCAAAATCTGGAAAATCACAGGTAGAGAAAAGAATTCTATTATATTGAAAATTAAGTACAATAATAACAGTTGATTTATTAAAATTTTATTATTATTATAAAATCTAAAATATATTTAAATAGGCCCTAATTTAATTACAAATTGGTTTGACCTAAATCCATTTGATGGCTTAATTAAATCTATATATATAGATCGACTGCCCCAAATTGCTCTTCCACTACCACTACCACTACCACTACCACTTAATTATCTCCAAAATTTTCTCATAATTTAAATAATTACATAAATCACAATTAAGTATTTCAAATGAAGTCTAATAAAATCCAAATTACAAACTCTAAAACCAATGGCTCAAAAGAGATGACAATCATTAACGAAGAAGATATATAATTAAGATCTAAGTTTGAATCAAATCATTCATTAAACCAACATATCTAACGAAACTTTATCAATTGTATTCAATCCCAAAGATTAGTTTGCATGAACTGTTTCTTTTCATCTTTCCCTTTAAAAAAAAAAAGAAAAGAAAAAAACCCCATAACCATTAGTTTTATCTAAAACACTTCTTGAACACTAATTCATGCAAACCTTTTTGTACATAATTTATTTGAAAACCTAGAAAAAGTGCTAACATGAAAGATCAATTAGTTACCCTACAATGAACTAAACAAGACAAGCTCCATGTGAATTTGGAATAACAAATAAGGCTTTTCTCTTTACTTCTTTCTCTTTTTCTTTAACTTAGGTTCTTTTTCTTTAATCTTGATATTCTGATTTTCTACTTGACAAGCAAGGCATTAAGTTCTCTCCCTCTTTCTCATTCTTTCTCTCTTCATCCTTCATGTATAAATACCACCCCTATAAACATATATAACTTCATTGCTTGTGTTCAAGCAGTGAGCTGAGATCAAATTAAGGAATTGTGAAGTAAGGCCTCACTAAGTGATAAAAAATGGCAAGTGTGAAGGTTTTTGGATCACCAACTTCAACTGAGGTGGCTAGGGTTTTAGTTTGTCTCTTTGAGAAGGATGTGGATTTCCAACTTATTCGCATTGATGGCTTCAAGGGCATGGAGAGGAAACCAGATTATCTCAAGCTCCAAGTATATATATATATATTGTTCTAATATTAGTTTTGGATTTACATTTGGAAAGATGATTTAATGCTTTTCCTTTAGTTTTTTTTTAATATATCTGAAGAGAAGGCATGGTTAGGAGCAGTTGAGATGCTGATGGAATAGTTGTAGTTTAATTGCTTGCATGGAATATTTGCATGAGTTTATTTTTAGAAACGTGCATGTTTGTTTTGTTGTTTAGGTTATCAATAAATTTTTCTTTTTTTGGTAATTTATTTAATTAATTATGGGTTTGATGCAGCCATCAGGTCAAGCTCTCACTTTTGAAGATGGTAATAAAACTCTCGTTGGTATGTTCAGCCTCTGTGTCTCTCATTTTTATTTAATTATTTAAATTAATGTTGCATTATTTAATTTTTTTTAGTTTTAGTAACATTAATAAACACCAATCCTTTTACAATTTTGTAAAATTTAATTTTGGCAATATCAATGAAATTAAAATTGTATCCTTCAAAATAAATGCTTTCATTCCAACCCATTGTTTAAAAATAGTAAAAACTTATTCCCCTCTCAAACATTATATATATATATATATATATATATATATATATATAGACAATGTAGAAAAGTCATCCCACTCTTTACGGCATCTCAAACATGTATTCAGAGAACAATGAACTTTTCATCTTCTACATAAGAGTCAAATGTCTTACCGCTTAGCTATTGAAACAGGGACTACTTTGTTTTTTTTTTTTAACGGTATTGCAAACCATCTCTTTCTTTCATGATTTCATGACCCTATTTCAATTTAACTTTCATTAACGAAGATAAAAGGTAATGAAGCATATATCAACACCTTCTCCTTTACTTATCTTTCAATGCAATATCTCTCCCTCTCTCAATGAGATCTTGATCTGTTAATCATTGACTTGATAATAAACAGAGTCAAGAGAGATATGCAGACACATAGCAGAGAAATATGCAAACCAAGGGAACAAAGATCTTCTCGGAAAAGGAACACTAGAGAGGGCATCCATAGAACAATGGCTGCAAACAGAGATGCAGAGTTTCGATCCACCGACATCGGCATTAGTGTTTAACTTGGCATTTGCTCCAATAATGGGCATTGAACCAGATGAAGAGGTCATCACCAAGAGCAAAGCAAAACTAGTCGATTTGCTCGATGTCTACGAGCAACGGCTCGAGGAAACAAACTACCTTGCTGGGGACAAGTTCACTCTCGCCGATCTTTCTCACCTTCCGAACACACAATATCTCATCGCCGCAACAAGATGCGGGAATTTTTTTCGGTCGAGGAAGAGGGTGAGCAATTGGTGGGATAAGATATCGGGGAGGTCGTCGTGGAGGAAGGTGGTGGAGATGCAGCAGCAGCCACCTCCGGTGCTCTAAATTTTCTCAAGTTTGGGGGGAAATTTGCTTGCAGGCATGGGATATTGCTTGGCTAAAGCTGGTTTATATACTGCTACGGCGTTATGTGTTTGTGTGCCTTTTTATGTCTGTTTTTGGTGTGCTTGTCTTGTGTTTGGCTTGTGATATGGATGTCTATCATCTCATATCATCTAGTCTACTAAATAAATGAAGTGTCATAATTAAGGTCTAAGATAAATAAAAGTTCTCTTTATCCAGCCGTCTGTTTGTGTGTGTGTGTATATATATATATACATTTTGATAACAATCATCATTAATAAAAAACAACAGGACAATTAGTATTTCATTTTCCTCCAAAATTGAAGGTTGAGAGTTCAATCCTTCAGCTTGTACACATTTATCATAAGAAGATAAATAAATTATGGCAACTTAGATACATGAGATGATACATTATGTGCTCATGCCTAATTTACCCCTCATTATGCGTATTATCTTTTTAAACTTAATTGATTTTATTTCCATTGCATTATATCCTTAATGAATTATATCCTTGTTATGCATGTATGGATATATATTACAGCACAGCATCTATTTGGGTAAATGTACACCCATATAAATGCACCATTTTTATTCACAATGGTGTCAAAAATAAAATAAAATAAAATAAAATAAAAATAGAAAAGGAGAAATTCTATTACTGGAATTGAATTCACATCCCTTCCTCCTCACTAAGACCCAAAACTGCAACCTGATAAACCTTACCAAGATCACAGGTGGACACAAAAAGCCACAAAACTAAACTGAAACCTAAAAATCAAACGGAAGAAATCATAAAATTAAACCAATCATTCAATTTCAGTAAGAAATTTTAGTATTTCGGTTCTGGGTTTGATTTTGAATAAAATCCACTAGTAAGTTAACCAAACCAAATTGACTAATACAATATGCTAAATGTAATGATGTATATAGTAAGGTGTAAAAACCCAATCGAATCCAATTGCACTCATTTTTGCAGAAATTTTACCGAAGCTATAATCAATTTGACTATTCATATATGGCTGAGAATATCTGTTTGTATTTCCCAAGCAAAGGGTTTGTTCATACTTCACTACTCTGCGACAACATTCTTGCGATCCTGAACAACAACAACACATCAATTTCCCAGATTGATAGTCAAATTGAATCGGCATTTCGCAAGCAGGACCATTAAGCCAATCCAGATATATTTGAAAAAGGAATTTTCATCCTTGTGATTTGGTATGTCAGATATGATTATGCTGCATAGAAGAAAAATACATTAACTAGAACTTCTCAGCGAGCCGTAAATTAATTTAAAGGACCTGTTGGGGTTTACAAATGAAAATTTTACTCCACTAAAAAGACCAAAGCTGCAAAATTTTTTTCTTTGTTGCTGCACTTCAGGTTTTTCCACAAGTGATCCCGAACATGACATTTGGACTCAAATGTGCTTTAACTTACCAAAAAAATAAAATAAAAAAAAATCACTTCTGGACTTAAAATAGGTGAATCCAAGCAGGCCTTAAACAGAAGTATGCGAGAAAAACTCTACATTCATTTGTTAGTGTAGCATATAATAATGACAAATTTAGTATTAACATCTGGAAATTTTTTCACCTCTATATACAACAACTGATTTTAAACATACAGTAGAAGTCGGCACATCTGTTTTCTGCAAGTCTTCCTATCTGATAGAACTGGGCAATTCTTACTACAGGTTGCATCTTTAATCTACAAAACATTTCAGGGTACAATTTAAAAATATCAAACTAGTAACTTGACAAAAGTTCTGAAATAAAACCTAATATCAATGATGAAATCAAAGCAGCAACACGATTTCACTCTTTAGATTGACTTCTTATAATCATCTCATAAATATCCCTCTAAAGAGCAGAAAGAACAACACCAAAACCTCAAGAGAAAATAGGCTTTAAAATGTTAATGAAAATCATATAAAAAAATGATCAGAAACAAATAACTTCATTCATCAATCATCAAAATCCTCCATTTACAATAGTTAGTCCATTTTATAGGCCTAAGAAAAATCTTAAACTAGCAACCTGCTAACATAGAAACCCCTTATTATGGTAAAACTCAAACTTTCAACGTAAACAAAATTAACCATGATAACACTTTCCTCATTGGACCCTTATGATAAATAAAATTATCCCATGATAACAAGCTTCTTAGTTTATGAGAAAGATCCTATATCTTGGTTAAATGAGCCAAATCATTCATGTTTGGCTCGAGTGTTGCCTTTCTCAAGCTCATTAATTATAAATAAGCTGAGATTTTAGGTTCCTTGAGCAAGCAAGCCGAGCTCAAGCATATGTAAGCCAGTTCAATAAGGCTAACACACGCAAACACTGCATACACATATATGGATCTAGTATAATATGTTCAATAATCATAATTAAAAAATAATTATATTTGTTAGCAATGTATTGATAACAATATTAAATTGTAATTTTTATTTCAGCAGTAGATTGGTAGTGTTTACTTCATTCCAAAATGATATATATATATATATATATATATATATAAGAGATCATTTTTTTTTAATTTATAATAGATGAGTTAGATGTAGATTTGATTTGAACTAGAGTCAAATTAAAAATTTGTTCATTAAAGTTTAACTAGTCAACGAAAAATATAGTTTTTACAGGGGTTCAATAGAAAATTGCCATCCTTTGTTCTCATACCTAAACCCATCCAGCCTGATGCTACCTGATCACCATTTCAAATACTTGCATCCTCAACTCACTGGTGGTGGAGGTGTCATATAGAACATGGTTAATGAACCCAGCTCAAACTCAAATTGAACCCCTTACCTATATCCTTTACGTGAGGCTTGAATATTAAGATATACTAGTATCATATTTCTCTAGATAAGATTTAACAATGTCTTCATTATTGAAACTTCTCTTGCAAAGCATCAACAGCTTATCTAATTGTATTAGTTTTTATAACTGATATCTTCCACATAATACTAATAGATAGGAAGTCCTTGACAAGTGCCACAAGATCTCATACATTAGAATACATGTGCATGCTCTAACTAGAATTAGAATAGCAAACAAAATGAAAAAGTGTGTTGGATACTTAATGTCCTCTTTGGGTCAATTTTTCAGTTATTTTCACTTTAAAAGCTAAAATTAATTCTAAACCGTCCATTCTTAGTGATTATTAATGTGTTACTGCCATTCTTATTTACCTTTCGCTAATCAGCATGAATTGTGCCAAATATATAGACTAGCAGGCATTCATCGGTCAACTTTAAAATATAATGGTGAGATAAGCTTTTTACTACCGTGCACTTTTATTCAGCCACCACATTTGCCAAGGCGATGCACTATGTGCTTCTAATTTTCATTTAGATCTTGTCTAATGAAATTGAAAAATAAAAATTTTCACTTCAAAACATAAACCAGATTGGATTCCAAGAAGTCATGCTTGTGAACAAGAGAAGTGCATTTCAGTAGCCAAGTATATCATCAGAAAAGCACATAATACCTACAATCGAATACCTCAATCTCACCAACAAAATGCATAAATTGAACCGACCAAGTTTTCTGGAACTCTCGATAAACATATGCAGCATTACCATTCCATGATTTTAATACAATAAGTAAATGTAAAGCAACAATATATAAAGCAACAACACAATTCATCATGAAGATGTATTTCTCTCAATATGAGAAAAATATTCAACACAAAAAACCAAGAACATTGTCAGGCGTCACAATCAAGTAAGCAATAAGACAAAGAATTCAGCAAAGGTAAGAAATACACACTGTAAAATACTTTTAACTCTTTTGTTTTTTAGTTTTAAATTTCAATGCATCCTTTCCTCCTCCTAAAGTTGATGAAATCTAATGAAATTGAAAATACGGTGTAACATGAAGACGTAAATCAGTCTGGATGTCAAGAAATCAAGCATGTGAACAAGGAATATATATTGTATTGGCAATATGTATCACCAGAAAGGCACATAATAACTTAAATCAAATTCCTCAATCACACCAAAAATGCATAAATGAAACTAAACTTGAAAACTCAATAAACATACCTTGGCAAATAGTGTAGAAATTCGTGACATTCGAACAATCTGTAAATACTAAAAGCACAATTTATCATGAAGATATCAATCAATAGTCGCAAATGTATTCAACACAATAAACCTAAGAATTTATCAAAAGAAACAAAGGAATGAACACTACCTAGAATCACACATTGCTAACAGGAATGGCTTCTTCAATCACAAACGATCTATCCACAGCATAATCAACAAAGCTATACAATGGCATCACTCTCTCCCCATACTTCTCCTCAAAACCTTTCAGCTCATTCTTCGCCTTGCCGATCAAATCCTCCACAATCTGCAAAGCCCTATCCATTCCTACAACATCCACAACACTTGCATTGCTCCTCATCTTCCCTAAAGACCTCCCATTTGACCCAATCCCTTCCTTCTCCTCCATCAATATATCATCAACCAACTGGTACAACACTCCCACAGCCCTCCCATACCTCCTCAGCTTACTTACCTCTTCCTCGCCGGCGCCTCCAAGAAGCCCTCCACAAACCGCGGAGCACTCAGCCATCTCACCGAACTTTTTCTCCAGCACCTTCAACACCTCGGCTTCGGATCGGCTACTACCCTCCAGATCTAGGAACTGCCCCGCCGTCATCCCAGTAGACCCAACAGTGCGGGCGATCTCAGCGAGGACCTGGATCACGGAGCTCTCAGATACGAGATCCATCGGAGTGGCGGATGTAACGTGCTCGTAGGCAAGAGGGAAGAGAGCATCGCCAGCGAGGATCGCCATGTCGACGCCGAAAAGGGCGTGGTTGGAGGGCCGGCCACGGCGGAGAGCGGAAGCGTCCATGCAAGGGAGGTCATCGTGGACGAGTGAAGCCGCGTGGACCATCTCGAGCGCGCAGGCAGTGGGGAAAGCGGCCTCCCGGCGATCACGACCGGCGATGAGATCGCAGGCGGCGATGCACATAACGGAGGGCGCGCGCTTGGCGCCACCGGAGAGGACAGAGTAGCGCATGGCTTCGTGAACGCGGTAAGGGTAGCGGAGGGGGACGGCGGCGTCAAGGCTGGAGTCAATGGAGGAGATGAGGGAGGTCCAGTAGTGGCGGAGATCGAACGCCGCCATAGAGGGTTCGGCGGACGAGGAGCAGTGCACGGAGTGGGGACGGCGCGTGGGCTTGAGTTTGGGGAGAAGCGGGGGCATTTTGGGAAGGGACAGGGTCGAAATGAAGAAGGCCATTTGAATCCTGGGAAGAGGGGGGTGGGGATTGCAGATGAGCTTTTTCTTTTTTTTATTCAAACTTTTTTTCCTCTTTTATTTTTATTTATTTATATATATACTAAATTGTTTTTTGTGTCTTCGCACAAGTATTAATTAAAAACTAGACACGCCACCGAAATTAGTCGTCCAAACAAAATTGATGCATTTCCAACTATGGGCAATGCCGCAATGAGGATTTGTATGATAATTTGTAAGGAGAATAATTGCATGTAAAACATTTGAAGAGCGATTTTTAAAAACAGCTATTTTTAATATTATAATGTTCGATGTATCCAATGAGAATTATAATCTCTTTGTTCGCTTGCTATGCATACATAATCCATGTAATGTTATTTTTATTTTCAATTTTATCACATATTATTATAGTTATTGAAATTAGATTTCTAATAAGTTTTATTAACTTGGTTTAAATGATAATTAATCTTTTTTTCCTAATTTTTTTAAATGAGATTTTTATGCTTTTTAATACACCAAACAGGATATATGGTTTTCTTTAAATAAAAAAATATTACATCTCAAGATATAAAATGCTTGAATTTGCAACATATACTAAAATAATAAAGATTTTAAGCCACCATAATTTTGCAAGATACATTGTCTAAAACTTGTGCTAAGTTTCATAAAAGGACAAACAGGAAAATGAAAGTGATTGTAAACGACCATTCATTTTTAAGAAATGAAACAAATAAAAAATAATTTACCATTTTTACTTTGCAAAAAAAATTGTTATTTTTTATAGGAATTAAAAATTTGGGGCTTTTATTGCATGTATGTTATATAAAGAGTTTGTTTACTTCGGATTAGTTCGACATAATTTAAGTACAATCATATTAATATAAAATAAAAATTATTTTCATATTTATGGAAAAGTATATAATTTATTATAAATATTGTTGAAAATAATATTTATTATATATCTCACAAGTGATTATTATGTTTTTCTATATCGTTTATTAAAGATTTAACCAAAACATTTTACAAAAATAAATTATTCTTTCTCTCTTTACCACATTTATATAAGGAAATAAAAAAATAATAAACGCTTCTTCATCTCTATACCAGCACTAGGCTTTAACGTGCCTGTACTTCTTGCATATATGGCATTGGACACTCACTCTATCTGAGTTTCTGCCTTTTCCTCGGCCTATGAAGCGTCCCTTAAAACCAGCTCTTCTTCCTCTGAATCCTGTGTTGCTACTATCTCCTCCAAATCGATCAGTTGTTCCTACATGCAGGGCTTTCTCTACATGCAAGACTCGCTCCTTTTCAGCTTCAATTGTCATTGCCAATATAGCTTCGTAACTCTTTAGTGAACCACTGAGTTGTTCAATTGTCATCATGGCAATGTCATTAGCTTCTAAGATAGATGACACCACATGACTACACTTTGCAGTCAATCTTCTCAATATCTTGAATACTACTACTTGATCGATGAGAGTATCTCTAATAGCTTGTAGCTTGTAAACTATATACAGTACTCGACCGATATAGTCTTGTATCTTCTCCCCAGTCTTCATGCGCATGTTGTCCAGCTCCAGACGCAGTGTATAGAGGTTCACAGTGATGATTTTCGAGACCCTTTGATACTCAGTTTTGAGTATATTCCAAGCCTCCTGAGCCGTAGAATCCTCAATTATTCTGAGAAGGATCTTCTCATCCAATGAGTGCTGGATAAGATACAGAGCATGAGCATCTTGCTTTCTTTGTTCATTCAACTCCTTCTCATCGCCATCCTTGCTGATCCATTGTTCCATAAGATACCAGTGATCTTTAGAGCGGAAGAGGGTCTTCATTTTTAGACTACAAAGGTTGTAATTTTCTCCTCTGAAAAGAGGAGTGCTTACGGACGATCCCTCTGCAGCAAAGCACGTCGCAGCCATGAGCAACCTTCAGATGGCTCTGACACCACTGTTAAAACTAGATCAGTGACAGTGGTGAGTTGTTTGGTTAAGAATGTAGATGAAATAGAGAGAAGACACAGAAGAGATAGCTCTCTGATACTTTGTTTTCTCAAAAGCATAACCACACTTCATACAACCTTGTGAGGTTATAACCTCACGTTACAAAACACAACACCCAATCAAAAGTTAACAGAATCTAAGTAGCCAATAAGTGACTACCAGATGTGACAAAAGCAGCGGCTGAAACAGTAGACTAAAACAGCCAACAAAGAAGCCGCGCACTTGCAGCCAATCACTTCCCATCATGTTGCTAGCTCAGACAGGATTTGTCTAAGTCATCAAGTCAACTTCTGAATCATCAGTCAACTGAGCAACTTCAGCTTCAACAACCTTGTCTTGTATCAAATATTATGAAGGATTACCAAATCTTCTTGAAGAGTATTGGGATCTCTTTGACGAGGCTTGTCGGTTACCACCAAAGCAACCGGTGGGACATGAAATTCATCTTATTGCTAATTTGCCACTCCCCAACCTCCGCATGTATTGTAATTCGGTGTTGGAGAATGAAGAAATTAAGAGACAAATTAATGAACTACTTGATCATGGCATTATTAAGCCAAGCAATTCTCCTTGTGGGTCCCCAGTGGTGCTTGTACCCAAGAAAGACGGAGGTTGGCGCATATGCATTGACTACCGTACACTTAACAAGGTTACCTTCGAAAATTGATACCCTCTTCCTCATATCGATGACCTGTTAGATCAGTTGCAGCACGCAACTATTTTCTCCAAGTTAGATATAAAATCATAATATCACCAACTCCGAATTAAAAAAAAAATGATACTTAGAAAAAAGCATTCAAAACAGTTCAAGGCGTTTTCGAGTGGTTGGTGATGCTGTTGGCACTATGCAACGCCTCCACCATTTTCACACGGCTAATGAATGATGTTTTGCTATCATGCCCTGTCCCGCGAGATTGGCACGCGACAACCCGAGGAGGGACACTCACAGCAGTCAACCCTTGAGTCACCGCAAGGCTTACCATAACCGAGAAACAAATACAAAATAGAATACAAAGATACACAGAAGAAGCTACTAAACTAAACCAAAGCATGCTTGTCATAAACACAATAAGCTTTCCAATAAATTCAACAAACATACAAGTCCAACATTAAAGGTGATAGTTACACTAGTGGATCCATATCTTATATAATACAGCATGTTTAAGAAACAACATACATAAAACAAGAATTAAGAACAAACTAGCTAAAGAATACATAACACTCCTGTCCGCCGCAACGCCACTACTAGGTAGAGCCTCAAAAGAGGGAAGAGGGTGAGTAGTAAAGTCACTCAGTGAATTTATTAGCGCAATTCCAGGGAACACAAAATATTCTACAAAATGATAATATAAGCTTTGTAGAAGTATATATGTATAGTCCAGAACATTTCAATATAGAGATGTGTGTATATATAATAGCATATACCCAAGTATAGAGAAAATAAGTATAGCTTTGCAAAACTACTTTGCTCAAATAAAATTTCAATAAACATGACTCATGAATGGTAAAATACAAGTTTTAAAATCATAAGACAAATTGTTCATCATCAAAATAGTTTTTCCATGCATAAAGGCTTATTTTCCCAAAATAGGAAATTTCCGATTCGAGCAATCGATAAGTGGTCTAGAAATCACTCTAAACTCTAGCCGTGGCCGCGGTTAAGTTAGATACCACCAAGGCACTCATGTCCTTGACGTTGATCCACCGGGGCCGTGTGGTGACTCTGGACTCCCTATGTTCATGCAGTCAGAACATTACTCTCCACCTGATGCGGACAAATCAAAAAGGTCTACCACGCCACCTCTAAAGGCTGGACAGTGAGGACCCTCCCACTGCAGCAGGCGGGTTCCAACCCCATCACCAACAAAACATCACGAAATGTATCAACTGTAAACATGTAAATTATTTCACATGGTCCTTGCTTACAATAAATGTTCATATCTCGATTATAAACATCATATTTATGTTAGCCAAGTCAAAGAGTGTAACATATGTAAGAAATTCCACAATTCAAATCAACCCGACACAACAACATAGTATTGATCATTTCATCTAATGATAAGAGTTTTGATTTTTTTAATATAAAATATGGATATCCTTTTCAAGAGATTAAATCATTAAGTCAACATGATAATTCTAAGTTTTCATCAAAACAAGTTATACACATATTTAGAGAGAAATGGCTAATATTGTGCAATCATAACCCACTTATAAACTTAGGAGAACAACTCATCTATAGCGCTACTCCTACGTCAGCTCCATGTCACGAACCGAACTCTCACCACCTGAACCACACCAGGCATAAGACTTAAAACCACAAGAAAACACAAGAAGAAAAACAACTATGAATTTTTTCATACTTCAATCTAAAAAACCCTAACAAAGCTTGGGTATAACCTGAACTTGAACTCTAAGGGTTTCAAAAGATCTCTAGGGAGATAAACTCCTAATACAACCAAGAATGCCAAGGTTTAGCTATGAATCTCTTGGTGCTATAGTAGCTCCAATTTCAAGAACAAGGAAAAGTGATTTCAAAAAGATAGAAAGCATGGATCTCTATATTCATCTCAAGATACAAAGAAAAATGAAGGAAAATAACCCAAATAATTTAACAACTTCGACAAAAATGAGCCAAGATTCAAGATCTAAATCTAGGGCTAGCATGTTCATCCGAATAACATGCAACAAGGGGAAAAGAGGAAGAAGAGAAGCCTATCTTCAAGGATCTTCAACCAAGGAAAGAGGAAACGGTCTAGGAATAGCTCCTTCTTCTCAATCAAAGTAATGGGAACCAAGGCAAGAAGAGCAAGAAGAAGGGAAAACGAAGGAATTAGGGCTCAGAGTTTAGGACTTATATACCCCTAGGCAACCACGGGTAGAACACGGGCGTGCAGAGCCTTATTTGACCGTGCTTTACCCCGAAAAGAGGCAAAAGCATGGCCGTTCTTACCCCCGTGCACTTTACAGCACAACAGAGCGAAATTTCTCTGCTGAAGCACGGGCAGGGAGCATGGGCGTGCTTATGCATGTACACTTTACAAGAAACTCGGAGTGAGAAAGGACAGTTTCTCTGCTCCTAGCACGACCGTGCACACACAAGCACGGCCGAAAGCACGGGCGTGTTTTGTCCCGTGCAGTTTACAGGTTGCTGAGAATAAAAATTTAAAACATCCCATGAAATGCACGGTCAAGAAATATGGCCACAAGCACGGGCGTGCTTACTCTGCAAACTGTGTTCTCAGTCCAAAACTACTAAAACGAACCAAAACTCACGACACAACTAATCTAAGACAGTTTGGACAACAACTTATGGCCTTTCATTGATGACTTTGTAATTGTCTATCTTGATGACATCTTGATCTATAGTAGATCATTGGAAGAGCATCTAATGCATGTTAAAAAGGTGTTTGAGCTATTGAAGCAGCATCAACTATACTTGAACCAGAAAAAGTGTGAATTCTGTAAACAAACCTTGTTGTATCTTGGGTTCATGGTTGGTGGAGGCGAGATACAAATTGACCCTGATAAAGTAAAAGTCATTAAGGAGTGGTCTAGACCAAAGCCAATGATGGAGGTCCGAAGTTTTATGGATGCTTGTCAGTATCTTCGTAAGTTCATTTATCATTTTTCTATTCTAGCTTCTCCGTTTCATGCACTAACGAAGGCTAACCAAAAATTTGAGTGGCCCTCAAAACTAGGGATGGCAATGGGGCGGGGTAGGGTGGAGCCTGCCCCTGCCCCGCCAACCACATGTCTTGCCCCAAGCGCAACTCCGGCCCACTCCGCTCTGCATTTTTTTTTAATATTTTCAATACTATAACCGCCCACGGATTTTTGCACATGCCCTGTCCCACCCCATTTGTACCAAAGTTTCCATAAAAAAATTAAAAAATTTCACTATTTTTGGTTCATTTATATTAATAATTACAAAGTATGCAATGCTATATTGAATAAAAATTGTACAATTTATATAACAACACAATAACACCATCATTCACCTCAAATTCTAAAAACAATTAAAGGTTAAATAAAAGTATTAAAATCCTAGTCCAAATCCAACATTCCATAACTTACTAACAAAAATACAAAAAGCAAAACCATACAAAAGCAACCATTGTTCAAAGTCCAAAGATGCTTCTTATATAATAATAACATTACATTTTCCAACATTCCATTACATGCTAATAAAGGCAATTAAGTCAAATAAAAACATACCATTACTAATAAAAACCTGAAGAACATAACCATACAAAAGGAACTTGTTTTAAAGTTCAAACATGTCAACTTTCTAGAGTAATTAAGTTAAATAAAAACATAGTCCAAGTTCCATTACTTATGAAATAACATTAAATAAAAACATCTTGAACTTGTCTCCCTTTATCAATCCTATAAAAAAGGTAAACAAAAAAGAGAAAAATATGTTAATAAGAATTCTATAAAGATATATAAATATGAAAGAAATAATATATTTATGTACAACATAATTTTCCAAGTCAAAAGCCATGAAATTGATATCATCTTCCTCCATACAAGTTGAAGAAGCTTGTGATAAATTTGTATTTAGATCTAGTAAAAGAAAACATACAAATCAAATTTGTAATAAAAGATGCGATTAAAAAATACTAATTAAGTTACTTCTAATTGATTCACCAACCAATTTTGGGCACAAGTTAAAGCTTCCACCATAGTTGGATGAAGTCTACTACGAGATGCACTCACAAATCTACCATGAGAATTGTGAGCACGAACTGTGGGTGGTACCAGCGCCCATGTGTACGTCGCCCCACAGGCCGCAGTCGAGGCATGCGCACGCCCCTGTCTTAGTTTAGCGGGCCCATTAGGTGTTTCGTTCTTCTTGACAAAAAAAAAAATCTACCACTTGTACTAAATGTAGATTCTGAAGCCACTATTGAGACAGGGATAGCATTCAAATCTTTAGTAATCCTTTGAATCATTGGATACATGACATCGGCAGTTTTCCACCATTGCAATATATCAAAATTATGAGATCTCGGTAAAACATCTTCTTTCAAATAAAAATCAAATTTTGACATCTTTTGAGTACTTCTACTCTTTCTCCTACTAAGAAATTCATCATATTCATCTACAACAATATTTTTCTGAGCCAAGGTAGAAGATGACAGAGTGTTTTTTGCAACTCCAAAGTCTGAATATTTTGTTTGATATTTAAAAAGCAACTTACGACAAATATGATCAATTCTATCAATTTCAACATCACAAACATCTCCATATATTTTGGAAAAGTGATATTCCAACATGCATTTCTTGTACTTGGATCAAACACCGTAGCTATCCCCATGAAGCCATGAACTGCACTCCAATATTTATCAAGTTTTTCTAACATCCTTGTAGCCATCAATGCAACAACCGCATTAGAATCATAAAGCCATTCAGTTAACGCAAATTTAATCTCACAAATTTTTAGAAAATAAATGTTTGTCATTGGATACTTTGTGCCTGAAAACATCTCAGTTACTTCATAAAAGAGTCGCAATTTTTCAGCTATTATCATTGCCATATCCCAGCCTACCTCTGTTGGTAAAATCTTGCACATTGACTCTCTTTGCCTTGCACAGTTAAACATGTCTCTATAGGCAAGGGATGTATCAATCATTAAATATGTTGAATTTTATCTTGTTTTGCAATCAAGGCACAATTATTTTGAAGTCGAGACACGTAATTGTCTAGCACACTCTTCAAACTTCTCTATTCGTTTTGGAGTAGCTGTCAAAAAAAGGACACTTTTACGAATTCTATCAACACCATCTCCAATCACATCCAACCCATCCTTGACAATCAAGTTCAAAATATGCGCACAACATCGCATATGGAAAGATTCACCACAAAGTAAAAGTGATCCATGTTGAAGCCAATTAAGTAATAGATTGACAATACTATCGTTGACAAAACAATTATTTAAATGATTGTAGATAATTTTCCATCAATTCCCCAATCTAATAGTGTTTTCATTAACTCCTTGGTAATTACTTATTTTGTGTGTGGGGCAGAGACATAACAAAATCTAAACATATATCAAACCGATATTTATATAAATAACATAAAATAATTAAAGGCATGCTAGAAAAATAAAAAAATAACATTTTAAACTATAGCATAACAATTATCAATTTATAAATAAAATCATCCTTAGGATCCCTTTTTGTAAAGCCCAAGAGTTATCAATAAAGTGAGCAGTAAAGGCCGTGTATCTTTTCTTTTGGTGATTAGTTGTCCACATATCAGCTGTAATTACAACTCTACTATCATTCATTTCAACCATTCTCATTGTTTCAGCTTATCTTCTTTGTAAGTTTTAAAGATATCATTCCTTATTGCGTTCTAACAAGGAATATTAAATAATGGTTGGAGAAGAGAAGAATATCTCCTAAACCCTCCATGATCAACCATTGATAAAGGGTATTCATGCATGATTATCATTCGAGCAAGCTCAATTCTTGCCAAAGCTTGGTTAAAGGCATAATTGCTAAGTGTTGTTGTTCCATCCACCTTATTCTGCTTTGATAATAGAAGTTGTTGTTTAAGGTCTTTGTGTGTTCGTTTCGGGCATCTTCTAAGGTGATCATGCAAATGAGTGGTTGCATTTTTAGATTTCCCACTAAGCATTCTCTAGCAATAATTACATATTGCTTTCCACTCTCCATGAATTTTTTGTTTTGTGAAGTGTTCCCACACCGCCAATTTTAATATTTTGGGATTGTAAATGGTATCATCCTAATCATCATCATTCATTGAAGATGTTGGACAAATTGGACTAGCATTTGATGTTGGAGTTGAGATAGACAATCCAAGATTTCCATCCACCGATGATGGAGTAGGAGTTGATCTTGCATCCTCATCTTGAAATATAGGTGTTAATGATTCATGTTCATTTTCCATGGGATTGGTCACATGTTGGCTATCCGTAACAAATTTGATTTTAAAAAAACTGAACAAAGCAAAATTAATGTGGCAAATTGTATTAAATCTTTAAGAAAATTGAAAACCAATCAAACAATAATTCAAACTAGAACAAAGAAAATCTCATAGCTTAAACAATACAACAAAATTAAAATATAAGATGGCCATGCGTAGCAAAACAAAATTATAAGAACTTAAAGAACAAACATAATTAAATTATAAGATGGCCATGCTTAGCAAAATAACATTATAAGAGCTTAATAAATACAACAAATTCACTACACCTCCATGATCCTATGGACCAAAATTGATTACACCTGCATCAGAATATTTATTGATCATAATCCACCATCTAATAAGATAATACACAATAATACAAAAGTTTCCTGTTTTTATAAATTCACACGACCCAAATAGATTCTCTAACTCAATTTGAAATATAGCTCTTCTTTTTATAACACTGAGCATCTCCAAATCTTAATCAGAAGTCTTAATGCATCATTTACATCTTTCTTCTAAATTCGTATATCCATTCAAATAATTATACCCTCCTCCTCCCCTTTATTCTTAATCATGACATATTCCTCTCACATGCTAGCTTGATTTGCACCATCTCAAAGTTTTTGTATAAATTACTTAATTATTTTTACTGCAATGAATTAATCACACTAGCTACACCATTAAAAAATAAGAATAAGAAAGGGTCCATTAAATGCAAAACTCATTGATTCTCCACTGTAGTTCCAACGATCAAGGATGAGGAGAATGTGGCTTTTCAGACGATGGCGGTGAAGAGGTTGATAGGTTCTGGCGATGTGGTAATGGAGATGAGGAAGAGGATAGTGGAGCTGGCAAGGATAGCGGTGGCAAAGGGGGCAGTTATGGGATCTCAATCGTTAGACTTAGGCTAGTTAGGGGTGAGAGGAAAAGAGTAGAGATTACAAAATCGACGGTGAAGATGATTTTGTAGAAGATATGATGGCTAAGAGGGTGTAGTCTAAGTTGTGGTTTTAATTGAAGATTTTTTTATTAAACCCCTTATAATATATATTATTTATTAATAAGTTAAAGTTATAGTAAATGATATTTTTGAAATGCTATATTTTTGTAATTTAATCATTAATACATAAGCTTAATCAAGATACACAACTATCATAATTAAGTGAATATAATCTTATTTATTTTGATTTATAAATTAAAAAAATTTAAAATTATATGTATATATTAATATATACAGGTATATATGTAAATTTTTAATGGGGCAAGGCAAGGTAAAACCGAAACCGCCCCACCCCATCCTGCCCCCTCACTAAAAATCCTGAGCCCGCCCCGCCTGGCCCCATTCCTTGATCTCCAACAAAAAAATCGTCTCGTTTGGGGCAGATCAGGTGAAAACTATGGGTTGGGTCGGTTTTGTTGTCCCTACTCAAAATGTAAAGGACATGTTTCTCTTATTAAAGAAGAAGATAAGTGAAGTGCCCATTCTAGCTTTGTCAAACCTTCAAAGGCCATTCGATTGGAGGTAGATGCATCTGGGTATGATATGGGAGCCGTCCTA
Organism: Dioscorea dumetorum; assembly: GCA_902712375.1. Classification (NCBI taxonomy): domain Eukaryota; kingdom Viridiplantae; phylum Streptophyta; class Magnoliopsida; order Dioscoreales; family Dioscoreaceae; genus Dioscorea; species Dioscorea dumetorum. Next base: position 9,390,545 of record CACTHL010000803.1, on the reverse strand, counting down.
TTGCAAGATGGTCGACCTATAGCATATCATTCAGAGTTGTTTCAAGGAGCTCAAAAGAACTACCCCGCATATGACAAAGAACTCTTTGCCTTGTATCAAGCTGTGAAGCATTGGCGTGTCTATCTTTTGGGCAAAGAGGCGATTGTTCATACCGATCATCGCCCCCTTCAATATTTGCAAGCTCAAGCTAAGTTACAGCAAGCACAACACATGAAATTGATGACATATCTGCAACAGTTCATCTTGGTTATTAAATACAAGAAGGGGGTTCATTACAAGCTTGCTGACATGTTGTCACGTCCTTCAATAGCTGCCTTTTGTTTGTCCTTGTTTATGCATGTTAAACCTTCATTCCATGAAGATTATTCCAATTGGTACGAGGAGGATCTTGTTTTTCAAAAAAATACTAGCTAATATTAAAATAGGAAAACCCTATGATTTTGTCTTACAAGATGGGCTTTTCTTTACTAGAGCACTATTTATGTGTGCCGAGAAAAGTAGAGAAGATACAATGGATGCATGAAGCACAAATTTCAAATATTGCTGGCCACTTTGGCATGACAAAGACACTGCAACATCTCCAACGCTATCCTTTTTTGCCATGTATGCAACAAGATGAAGCCCATTTTTTAAGGGGTTATGTCCTATGCAGCGCTTCCAAACTTGCAAATCTGAAGGTGGGGTTATACACCCCTTTGCAGGTTCCTTCTCGTCCTTGTGAAAGCATTTCTATGGATTTCCTTGGAGGCCTACCAAAAACACATTGAGGTAATGACTATCTTTTTGTGGTTGTAGATCATTTTTAAAAAACGATGATACTCATACCATGCAAGAAGCGGCACTCCAATTCTTCCAGCATGTTTGGGTGCATTTTGGGTTACCAAGCTCTATTGTGTCTAATTGTGATAGCCGCTTCCTTAGTCATTTTTGGCATCTCTGTGGGCAAGGATGGATACAAAGCTAAAACGGAGTACGGCATTTCATCCTCAAACTGATAGTCAAACAGAAGTTGTCAACCATACAGTCAAGAAGAACGAAACCCCTAATGGGCCCGCTAAACTAAGACAGGAGCGTGCGCATGCCTCGATTGCGGCCTGTGGGGCCGCGCACACATGGGCGCTGGTACCACCCACAGTTCGTGCTCACAATTCTCAGACATGCACCCTCACCCCGAGGATTCGAACTCTCGCCACTAGCGAAGTGTCCTCACGGGGGACCCAAATGCCAATTGACCCAAAGGCCGTTGACCAACCATACAGTCATTCATCGACTATGAGGTTACAACTCACGACATCCGAAGACGTGGGATGAAAGTATCCCATATTTGCAATTTACCTTTAATCGGGCAGTGCATAGCCCCATGGAGAAATCTCCTTTTGAAGTATGTTTGGATTTCCAACCGTAAAGCCCCTTTGACCTAGAGTTCTCAATCACATCAACATTGCAAAATGCTAAGGAGGAGAAAGATCAACATTCACAACATGCACAGTGTGGTAGAAAAGAATTTGTAGAAAGCCCGATAAAAGTAGAAGATGCGTCATGATCAACATGGGGTTAAAGCTAACTTCCAAGAAGGCTGCCTTATTTGGCTACATTTTAGCAAGGAGAGACTCAAGGGTGAGGGTACAAAGCTAAAACCCATTTGTTATTGACCTTTCAAAATTTTGAGGAAAATTTGCAATAATGCTTGTCAACTTGAACTCCCTCCTTATATGGATATATATTCAGTAGTAAATGTTGAGTATCTCAAACTCTGTGAGCCATCCATGCTAGATGAGGGGGCTGAAGAGACACTACCATTAATGGAAGATCTAGTGCATCAAAGGGAGACAACTTTAACTCAAGATGTAATCTTGGAGAAGAAGCTAACTGCAACCAAATCAGGGTCCAAAGAATCCTTTTGAGTTGGCTAGAAGGGGCAATGACCAACTGTCGCAAAATGGTTCACATGAGAGACTGGTCAAGCTCAATTTATGCATCTCCAAGTTTAAGAACTAGCAAGGGATTGGTTCTTTTCCTAAAAAGAATGGGAGGCATGATCTGAGACGATCTCCATTATTAAATTGCTACACTTGCCACATGCCCAAGTTTCATGCATGCACATGTGAGAGCCATGATATTATAAGGTACGTGGACGGTTGTTAGTTGGGTTTTGACTCATTCAAAGTGGAGCTAATGAATGTGGTAACGGGAAGAAAGTTTTCTTCTTTGGTTTAGCCCCAATCTCGTCGCTCGCCGCTCACTCAATAGTCCCTCGTCGCTCGTCCTCACTTGCCATGACAGGTGAGGGCCATGCTTCTCCGCCAAACTGGGTAGAGATTACCTCTGCCAAGAACAAGCCTTCGGATCCTTCCCTGCTAGTTGAAGGACCGATGCTGTCAAAGCTTAGAGCTTCCACTTCTGACTTCATCTACATGGACCCTGAACTTCGCAATCGTGCTCGCATGAGATTTCAATCCTCGCTGTATGGTAAGCTTTTTGGTAAATCTCCTCCATTCGAATTAACTAAAACAATCTTGCAGGCCAAATGGGAGCACCTCGGTGTGGTTCACATCTCGGATCTTCCCAATGGTTACCTTCTTATTCGCTGTGAAACTCAAGAAGTCATGCAGAGGATCCTGTTTGATGGTCCCTGGGCTGTAAATGGTATCATTCTCCAACTAGCTCCATGGCATCCTTACTTCGAACCAGCTTTTACCAAGCTCACAAAGGCAGCAATTTGGCTCCAGCTTCATAATCTTCCTGTTGATTTTTGGGATGGGGATTCTCTGCAATCTGTTGCTTCGTATTTTGGTAGGTTACTCAAGATTGATGAACTTACTTCTACTCTGTCCCGGTCAAGATTTGCCCACGTTTGTGTTGAAATAGACCTGGCCAAGCCTCTGAAGAGAGGAATCTGGATAGGTGATGAAGAGCACAAGGTCTTTGTGGTGGTGCTTTACGAGAAATTGCCTACTTTTTGTTATTGTTGTGGCATGGTTGGTCACGGAGTGAACTCTTATAGCCGGAGGGAGACCGAAGCCCTGGACCCTTCTTCACATTCCCCTCTTACTGATTCGACGAATCGGAAGGGGTCGGAGAGCAAGAGTGTTCCGGAGTCTTCAACTCCTGTCCAGGAGACGAGGGGGTTATCAACGGTGCGGGGAGGGAAAAACGATGGGAATGATAATCAGCCTTTACCGGATCCTTTGGATTCAGATTACGGGCCATGGATGCTGGTTTCACGGAGGCGCGGCCGTGTCGGAAGCCGTGGTGGCGCTCGTGGAGCTTCTCCACGTGCGCAGCACGTGCATGCCGACACCCCGCCCGTTGGTAACCCCAACGGACGTGCTACTCAGAGAGGCGAGTCCTTAGGTACACGTGGAGGCTTTAGGGGGCGAGGTCGTGGCGGTCACATCGGTCGTGCCGCTCAAGAAAAAGATTTGAGTATTTCCCACGCCAGAGAGGCTAATGCTGGTGACTCTGACACTGGGGTCATCACTGCTTTGGTTCCTGTGTCTCAATCACGGGTTCTCGGGGAGAGGATGGGCTCAAACGGGGACAGGGTTTCCGGGGTGCCCATCTCCTCTATTCCTAAAAACCCTAGAAAAAATCCAAATCAAATCTCTGCGATTCACCCTGTCCCTCATCCTTCATCCTCAGCTCCAGTTTTGATTTCGTCTCTTGATCAGGCTGAGGAACCTGGCCCAAGAGATATGGACGATCAACACCGAATGCTGGTTGAGAGAATTACAGATACTCTTCGCTCATCTCCAGATTCTCCTCTTTTGAGTGAATCTGAGATGAGTGAAGATGAAGATCCTAGAGAAGACGGTGCTGAACCATTAGAACTGGATGATGAAATGACCCTTGATCAAGCTCAGCATGATCTTCGTCGTGAAGCTCTCATCAGAAAGAATGCTCAAAACTTGGTGATCCCCAAAAAGAAGGGTCGGGTTGATAAAGAGGGTCTTAGTGACCGAGTTTGAGTCAAGCTTTCAGACCTTTGATCCTTTGGTTTTTAAACCCTTTCAGGGAGTTCCTAGTTCTTTTAATTCTGTATTCTGTTTCAATGAATATTACAACTCTTATTTGCTGGAATTGCAGAGGTATTTCTGGTCGCGATACTCGCGCTAGAGTTCTCAATTGTCTCCGGAAATATAAACCCATGGTTCTTTGTTTAGTAGAGACAAGAGCAGATGATTCTAGACTTCATCGATTTTGTTCCAAACTAGAAAAGCACTGGGACTGGGCTGCAATCTTGGCTAATGGCTTTTCTGGAGGCATAATTGCTATCTGGAGGCGAAGCCTGGGCCGTGTCACCCCCATTGCGATTTCATCAAGAGCGCTTCATCTAGTGATAACCAATTTTGATGATTCAGCTTGGGTCCTTTCCATTGTTTATAATGCGATTCGAATTCCAGATCAGCAACTTCTCTGGCGAGAATTATCAGGTATGTCTCTTATTAATGTGGCCTGGGTCCTCATTGGAGATTTTAATACCGTTCTTCATCTGAATGAGTTTCGAGGAGGTAATCATTACTATTATGCTCGTAAGGCTAGAATTTTTGCTGATTTTGTTGCTTTGAATAATCTGTTGGATGTGGCTTCTATTGGCTCTGATTTCACTTGGTGTAATAACCAAACTGGTACTTCTCGAAGATGGGCTCGACTGGATCGTTGCCTTGTTAACTCTTAATGGTCTGGTAATTTTGGCTCTTATACTATTACTCATCTTCCTCGTCTTTTTTCGGATCATGCTCCTCTTCTTTTTAAAGCTGTTCCTCGGAATTTTAATAAAAGCAAAATTTTTCGTTTTGATAACTACTGGTTAGATTACATTGGTTGTCACAAGGCTGTTAGAGCAGCCTGGAATTTTACTTCTCATGCTAACCCCTTGCATGCTTTTGCTCATTTAATTGCTCGTACCAAGCATAATCTCATTGGTTGGCGTTCTAATGATGCTAGTTCTTTAGATAGGTGCCTTTCGGATACTGAAAGGGCTATCGCCAACCTAGAGCTTCTGGATAGTTTGAACTCCCCTGATGGGAGGGTTGATCCTGAATTGCTGACTTTATATAGGAAGTATGCTGCTTTGCAACGTCAGAATTCTACTAAATGGGCCCAGAGAGCTAGATTGGCTTGGATTCATAATGGTGACAACAATTCAGGTTTTTTTAATAATACTGTTCGCATCCGTAAGCATGCAAATTCTATTTCTCATATTATGGATGTTACTGGTTCTAGTTTTACTGATCAGTAGAGTATCAATAATGTGTTTCTTGATTTCTATACTCATCTGTGGAAGGATTCTTCTCAGAATTCTCTTACTGACCTCCTTAATTTACTCCCCTCGGACCATAATTCTATCTCTGATCAGGACAGGACCAACCTTACCCGCGGGGCCACAAAGGATGAGATCTATCAAACTCTTCTCTCCCTCCCTTCTGGTAAGAGCCCTGGTCCAGATGGCCTTAATACTGAGTTTTACCGTTTTTTCTGGAACGAGGTGAGTGATTCTCTTCTTGCTGCGGTGAATTATTTTCTTTCTACTTCCTCTCTTCCTAAGTCTTGGGGTAGAACCTATATTACTTTTATTCCCAAGAAGCCTAATCCTAAGCTTGTTACTGATTTTAGGCCTATTTCTCTCTGCAATGTCTCTTATAAGATTATTTCAAAATTATTGGCCAATAGACTTAAGCTGGTTCTTCCTTTCCTCATTGGGAAGGAGCAATGTGGCTTTGTTGCTGGTAGAAACATTTTCGACAATATTATTGCGGTCCAAGAAATTGTTCACTCTATTGATAGAGATTATCATAGCCCCCTAGGATGTTGGTTAAGGTTGATATAGAGAAGGCTTATGATACCTTAAGTTGGAATGCTATTCTGGCCACTTTGACCCTTATGAAGTTTCCTAGCTCTTGGATTTCTTGGATTAAAGCTTGTCTAAACTCGACCTCTTTTTCTCTTCTCATTAATGGTCAGGCCACTCCTTTCATCTCCTCTTCTAGAGGAATTAGGCAAGGAGATCGTCTGTCTTCTTACCTTTTCATTTTAGTCTCTCAAAATCTCACTGCTTTTTTGAACTATGCTAGGAGGAACAATATGATTCCTGGTTTTCATCAAAATCTTCATTTTAATTTTAATCATTTGATGTATGCCGATGATCTTATCCTTATTTCCACAGCTTCTAGAAGGGCAGCCAGGAACATCAGATTTTGTCTTGACTATTATAGCAATCTCACAGGGCAAAATCCCAACAATTTAAAATCTGAAATTTATTTTCCTTCTTGGACTAATAAGAAAATCTTGAAGAGCATTAGTTCAATTCTTTCTTTCAGAGTTGGTTCTTTCCCCTTTCTTTTTCTTGGTATTCTGATTTCTCCAAAGAGAATTTCAGTTTCTTACTTTAACACCATGGTGGCTAAAGTCAACAATATTATTGCCAGGTGGTATAAGTCTAAAATTTCTTCTGCTGGCAAGGTTGTCCTTATAAATTCCTTTATACTATCTATTCCTTTATACTATCTATCTGTCTATCCGGTTCCAGATTCTATTTTGGACAAAATTTCTTCAAGAGCTCGGAAGTTTCTTTGGTCTAATAGTAGTCATAGTAGTGGCATCCACTTGGTAAATTACAAGGATACTACTCTTGATCGGACTGAGGGGGGCCTCTCTATTAAAGATCTTAGAATTTCTAAGACAGCTTTAATGGCTAAGCATGTGTTTTCTTATTTAAATGCTGGGGATAATATTTGGGTTGATATTCTTCATTTTAAATATGGTCATTTTAATATTTGGAAGGATAACATCCCGAGTAGTTGTTCCTGGTTTTTTAGAAGTTTGTGTCGATCTGCTTTTCAACTTAGCCCTTTCATGTGGATCAAGAGTTTAAATCCCTCTCAAACTTCTCTTTTGTATGACCCCTGGAACTCTGAGATTCCAATTGCGCTCAAGCCTACTTTTTTAAATATGGATCTTGATTACAACTCCTTAACCCTCTCTGATTTTTTAGTGGATACTCACTGGAATTTGGATATGATGGTTTGTGCATTTGGGGAGCAGCTTTGCTCTTATGCCTTGAGATTTGGTTCTGTCACCCTTAATGCTAAACTTGTTTGGGTTTGGTACCCCAAAGCTTTTAACAATAAACTGTCTGCGACTGTCTATAATCATTTTAGATCTAATGCTCCTGAATTTGTTACTTGGAAAGGTTGGAGTAACCTTTGGTCCTTAAAGATGGCTCCCACAGCCAAATTTTTTATTTGGTTAGTTCTGAAAGGTAAGATTAAAACCAGAGACTTCCTGCATGCTTTGAATATTGGCCCAGATGAACTATGTGTTTTCTGTGGCCTTTCATGTGAAACTGCAGAGCATCTCCTCAATCATTGTCCTAAAGCCCAGCTCACTTGGGTCAATGTTGGTAATCTTGTTGGCAAGTCCATCTCCTTTCCTCATGGTTTTTCCTCTGGAGACTGGCTTACTAATGAATCTTTGAACTTTTCTAGTTTTGTGAAATCTTTGATTGTTGCTACTGCTTGGTACATTTGGAAGACACGTTGTGATGCCGTTTTCAAGAATGAACCTCCGGATGTTTCCAATATCCATAAAAGGGCTTTTGCTCTTGCTCAAGAATTTAGTTACATCTCTAAAGATCATAGAGGGAAGAATTTTCTCACTTCGAATTTTTCGGTTATAGATAGCCCTTTCATTTTCACGTCTGCCTTCTGTTCTACTGATCTCTCTATTGGAGGGATGGGTTTTTTAGTGGTTGATTTTAATCATAGGGTTTTGTCGGCAGGATGTTGTCCCATTGAAGTAACTTCTTTAGTGGATGCAGAGCTCAAAGCTATGATTTTAAGTCTTCAGTGTACTCAACTGCAAGGCTTCAATCCGAAGCATATTTTCTTTTCTTCTCATGCCCTTCAAATGCTTCTGCAAGATAATATCAATTCCTTAGATTGGAGGTCGGCCGCTGCTTTGGAAATATTGAAGCAAACTCTTGCTGGCAACACACAGATCAGCACTCATTTGATTCCCAGGCAATGGTGTCTCCCTTCAGCCCGTTTAGCGAGTCATAGCATTTCCATTCGTTCTCTTTCGCTTTTTCATCAAGGCAGAGATCTTCCCCGCTGGCTTATGAAGCTTCTCCAACAGCATGGGTTCCAGTTGCTTTGATCTTTCTTCTGGTTTTTGCTGTTTTTCTTTTTTCTTTTGTTTTCTTGTTGTTTTTCTTTCTTAGTCTTCTTGTTTCCCTGTTTTTTCCTTTTTTGGTCCCTGTTTTAGCTTTTTTTCTCAATAAAATTAGCCTTTTCGGCTCTTTTAACAAAAAAAAAATGAATGTGGTAACGGGAAGAGATTTTTGGAAGTAGAGGCTGTGGGACCTACACCTGTAATGGTTACTACTATCATCACAAATTAACGTGGGTGTAATTGTCTTGGAGCAAGCATTGTAAATAACCACAATGAATGAATGAAGTTTTTAGTTAGTCTATTTTCTGAGCAAAACAAAAAAGGAGACCACACTTTGTTTTCTTTATACTCTTGTTTGTGGGATTTTCCATTGGATCAATCTGAGTCAAATGCAAAAGTCAGTCCTGGGCACATGATGTTTCTAAAGTGTGGATCTTTGTAAACAATTTAATCTCAACCGTTGGTTTAAATTTAAAAGGCTAACGGGTTAAGAGGGAAACCAAGAAATGAACTATTGGCTTTTTTCTCTGAATCTTCCTGTGCTTTTCTTCTTCTTCTTCTTCTTCTTCTTCTTCTTCTTCTTCTTTTTTTTCCTAGTTTTTTATTTAATTTAGAATTTCTTTCATTTTCTTCATATCATTAGTATTAGAACTCGTTCTTAACAAGTTCTCATAGCGAACAATAAGAAGAAACAAGATTTCAAAGATCTTGAAAACCTTATCAATGAATCTGATATAGGCATCACAAGGCTTTGAAGGAAATGAGGAAAAACAATGCCAAGGTGATGGAGGAACTGAAACTCTTGATTGCAGGTATGGTTGTTCAAAATTTTGAAACATATGCACTGCTTCAGCAACAAGTTCCAAATGGAGGACTAGGATTTTGGCCTATGGCTTGGGTTTTAGTGACACAAGGCATTATAACAAGTTGGAGTTTCCAAGATTTGATGGGGTGATGGTTGAAGAATGTTTGTACAAGGCTGAGCACTTTTTCAATATTGATCACACCATGGAGGGGACAAAAGTTAAGTTGGCTTCCATTCATTTTGATGGAAAAGCTTTGAACTGGTTCCAATTTGTCTGAAGACAAGAGAGAGAGTGGAAGGTTGCTAAATTGGAATGAGTGTGTAGAGGCAATGAGAGCACGATTGGGGAGCAAATGTTTGATGATCCGATTGCAGAACTCAAGAAGTTGAAACAAGTGAGTTCTCTCCCACATTATTTAGAAGAATTTGATCTTAGATTGAGCATGACCAATTTGAATGAGGCATCAATAATAAACCATCTTCTAGAAGAGTTAAGGGAGGAGATTGAGATGCCTTAGAGGTTATTCAACCCTTCTACATTGCAGTTAGCTTGTACATTGGCTAAAGTTTAGGAGACATTGTGGTCAAAGAAAAGTTCTTTGGATAGATGAGTAAAGGCAATGTATTTGAAGGGAGTGGGCAACAGAAAATTATGTCAAGTATGGTTGTGAATTCAAATTTGGCCCCCAATCAACCAAGAAATGGTATTCTAGCTCTTCATGATCCTAACAATGGGAGAACCTTTTGGTAAAAATAGAAGGACTATTTTGTTGATTCTACCAAAAATTAACTTAGGAGATTTTAGATGTTGGTATATATTAGTAAAGAAATAAGATAGCATATGGAGAATGTGCACAGATTACAGAGGATTGAGTAAATATCACTATCAAGGATAAATTTCCTTTGATAATGATTGAATACATGGGGCTACTATGTTTACTAAATTAGACTTAAGATCTGGATTTCCATCATATCAGAATGAACCTAAAGGATATGCACAAGACTATTTTTAGAACTCATCTGGGACATTATGAGCATTTGGGGACCCTTTTGGTCTTGTAAATACTCCTTCAACTTTTCAGCAGTTGATGAATTTGATTTTCAGCCCTTTAAAAGTAGTTGAGGTGTTTTGTAGGACTAGCTGGTTGTTATCAAAGGTTTATTAAAAAATATGCTAGTATGTGTTAACCCTTGAATCATCTGGTGAAGAAAAATGCAAAGTTTGAGTGATCTGAATCAATACAGACAACATTCAATGCTTTAAAGAGGGCTCTTTCTACTTCTCTAATGTTAGCACTTCCTAACTTCATTTAGGAATTCATAGTGAAGACCGATGATTCCCAGGGTGGGATTGGTGTAGTTCTTGTGATATTTTGGTTTTTCTGCATGTGCATCATTGTCTAAACTATCTTAGAATAGTTGTGTTTTGAGTTTTGGAGCATTTTTGATCGTTTTGGCCTTAAAACACAATTTCCAAAGCAAGCACGGTCGTACTCTAGACCGTGCTATTCTCTGGACGAGTGTAGCTCAATCTGTTAAGTGCATGGGCATAAGCACGCACAGTGGTGCTAAGGGCAAACGAGCTATACTTTTCTTGCCCAAAGTTTTTGTAAAGTGCACAGGCATAAGCACACTTGTGCTTCTTGCCCGTGCTTCGGCAGTCAAGTTGTGCTTTTTTTTTCATCCTAATTTTCCTGTAAAGTGCACAGGGCATAAGCATGCCTATGCTTCTGCCCGTGCTTGCATCGGGATGAGTATTTTCACTCTTTTCAAAGAGAAGCATGCCCATGCTCTTTCCTGTGTTCGTCCAGGGGTATTTAAAAGTCTTGAACTTGAGCCCTAACTCTCTGAATTTTCTTCTTCCTCCTCTTCTTCCCTTTGTTCCCTTTGCTTTGGACGAGAGAAAGTAGTTGTTGCTTGACTTCTCTCTCTCCTTCTGACAGAAGATCCTTGAAGGTAAGCTTTCCTTCTCCCTCATCTAGCTCCTTGTTTCATTTGGGTTGGATGAGCATGTTAGCTCTAGATTTATAGATCTTGATTCTTGGCTTGTTGTTGATCAATTTGTTGAGTGGTTTATTGGATTTCCTTCATTCTCCCTTGTATCATGAGATGGATGCAAAGATCTATCCTCTCCATCATGATGAAGCCTTGTTTCCCTTGTTCTTGGACTCGGGGGGCTACTGTAACATGCTACTGTAGCACCAAGAAATCTTTTGTAAAACCTTAATTTTCATAGTTATGTTGGGAGCTTGTCTCCATAGAAATTCTTTGGAATTCTTAGAGTTTAAGTTTAGGCTATACCCAAGCCTTGTTAGGGTTTCTTAGCTTATAGCATGAAGTAATTCATGCTTGTTTTCTCCTTGTGCTTTCTTCTTGTTTTTGAGCCCTTGAGGTCTGTGTTAGTGTAGGTGGTGAGAGCTCAGCTTAAGGCAAGGAGCCGGCTGAGGAATAGCGCGGTTGAGAATTCAATCTGTTTAGTTTGTGAGTGGGATTTAACAATTCCAGTTGTTTTCTCTCTAAATATATTTATTGTTGATTTTAATGAAAACTTTGGATTTATCATAATGAATTGATGATTTAATTAGTTTAGAAAGAATTTCTATGCTTTTCTATGTTATAAGCGAAACTCTTGACGCTGGAAGAAAATGATCATTGCTATGCGGTTATATTGGATTGAATTGAATTGTGGAACTTCATACATATGTTGCGATTTTGGTTATGATTTATACAATAATGATGCTTATTATCAAGATATGAATATTTGTACTGGACAAGGACCCTGTGGAATGATTTACATGAATTTTATGAATGTACTCTTCTTGATGATTTATTGGTGATAGGTTTGGAACCCGCATGCTGCAGTAAGGGGTCTCCATGGCCCAACCTTTAGAGGTGACCTAGTTGATCTGTCCACTTCAACTAGCGCGTACAGCCCTAACTGGACGAACATCAGAAGTCTGGATTCACCATATGGCCCAGGTAAATCAACATCAAGGACATTAGTGCTTTGATTGCGCTGAACTTAGCCGAGGCCACGGGTAAAGTTTAGGGAGGTTTTTAGACCATGATTTGATTGCTCGAGATACAAACATTCTATTTTAAGGAAATATGTATTTATACAAATCAAAATTATTTTGATACTGAACATCGAGTTCTATGATTTTAAAACCTGTATTATGTTAGTTACGAGATTTGAGTGTTGAAACCTCTATTTGAGTAGAAATATTTCTTCTATGATATATATGATTTCCTTCTACATGGGTATATATATATATATTCTGTCAAGACTCTGATTTATATGTATTACTGCAAAAGTTTGGTTTGTCGTTTTATTAAATATTTTATACTCTATAGAATTGTGCTAACTCATTCACTGAGTGACTCTAGTGACTCACCCTCTCTCTTCCAGGCTCTAGCTAGTAGTGGTGTTGCAATGGACCAGAATATTGTGCATCCTCCAGCTATTTTATTCTTAATCCCGATTTTCATATACGTTTGTTTCTTAAACATATGCATTGTGTAAAGATATGGATCCACTAGTATATTTATCGCCCTTTGTGCCTAGTTTATATGCTTATCTAGCTCTTTGGAAACCTTGTTGTGTTAGCAATAGGCCTGTTTCATTAAACTCTTTTATCAGAGTATCGTTTAGTAGCTTCCTCTATGCTATTTGTTGAACTCTTCTGTGTATGTTCAGGTCTGTTTGTTCTCAGGTTGTGGCCTTGCCGTGACTCGAGGGTTGAGTGGCGTGGGTGTCCCTCCTAGGGTTGTCACAACGGTTGTCGCGTGCCGGTCCCGTTGGACGGGGCATGACAGTTCTCCTATAACAAGGCAATCTAATAGCATATATTAGCAAAGCATTGTCATTGAAGCATAATTCATTATCATTATATGACAATGAGCTTTTTGCTATCCTCTTTGTTGTAAAGAGATGGCACTAGTTTCTAGTGGGCAAACATTTCATAATAAGGATTGATCACCAGCCTCTTAAATATCTATTGGAGCAAAAGCTATCTACACCAAGTATGCATGCTTAGATAGCTAAAATTGATGGTTTATGACTATGAAATACAATACAAACATGAAAAGCTCAATGTGGTGGCTGTGTGCTTTCTAGGGTTAATTCTCTGGAGGTGTTTTTTCTTGTAGTGTCAAGTATATCTACTGATGTAATTGAAAGAATCAGGGTTTTCTGGGAGACAGATTGTAGCATTTCGGCTTTTCCGAGTGTATGTTGTTGTCCAAACTGACCTAGAATGGTTATGCTGTGAGTTTTAGCGCATTTTAAGTCATTTTAGGCTTAGAATGCAGTTCACAGAGTAAACACGCCCGTGCTTCGGACCGTGCTCTTGGCCGTGCACTTCACGGAATGTTTTGGACTTTATTCCTAGTAACCTGTAAGGTGCACGGGTATAAGCACGCACGTGCTTAGGCCGTGCTTGAGAGTGCACAGCTGTGCTCGCGGCAAAAAAGCTGTGTTTCGGCAGAGAAATTCCGCCCTGTTTCCCTGTAAAGTGCATGGGCAAAGCATGCCCGTGCTTCAGCCTATGCTTGTGTCGGGATGACCCTTTTTGAGGTAAAGCACGGTCAAACCGGGCTCTGTACACCCGTGTTCGGCCATGGGTATATAAATCTTGAACTTTGAGCCCTAATTCATCCGATCTTTCTTCTGTTTCCTCTCTTTCCCTTGGTTCCCATTGCTTTGGTTAAGGAGAATGAGCCATCCCTAGACTTTTTCCTTTTCTCTTGGTTGAAGATCCTCGAAGGTAAATTCTTCTTCTTCTCATTTCTCCTTATTTCTTTTAGATTGGTTCAAGCATGTTAGCCCTAGGTTTTAGATCTCGAATCTTAGTTTGATGCTGATGAATTCCCGAATGCGTGTTCAATTTCTTCAATCCTTTTCTTGGATTATGAAGTGGAGGTGAAGATCCACCCCATTTTACCTTGATGAAACTTATTTCCCTTATTCTTGAATTCGGAGTTATTGTAGCACTGAGAATTCCATTATTAAACCTTTGCATTCTTAGTTGTTGGGGAGAGTTGGTCTCCATAGGGGTTTTTTGGAATCGTTATGGACAAGTTCAGGTGATACCCAAGCCTTGTTAGGGTTTTGTGGTTTGTAGCATGAAGAGATTCATGCTTGTCTTTCTTTTGTGCTTTCGGTTGGTTTGAGCCTTTTTGTTGATGTAGGTGGTGAAAGCTCGCCCAAAGGCAAGGAACCGGCGGAGGAATAGCACCTTAGAGGAGTCATTCTCCTAAGTTGTGAGTGGGTTTTGATTGCACAGTTCTAGTTAATTTTCTCTAAATATATGTATAACTAATTTTGATGGAAAACGTGGAATTTATCATGATCGAATTGATGATTTAATTGCTTGAAAAGTATTTTTCATGCTTCGTATTCTGAAAGCAAGACCTTACGTTATTTGAAGGAAATGAATAATGATATATTATTACATGTCGCTATATTAGTTAGACCATTGTTAGGGTGTTTGAGATGAAAAGCTCGTATTTTTAAGAAAGTATATTTTTATGCAAATTTAATCAGTTTATTGAAGAGCTTTGTAATTACCGGCCTAAGCATCTTATATATATATATACATATGTTGGGGTGTTCAAACCTATATGTATTATTACATAATTTGATTTGGTCCTCTTTTTATTTTATTTTGTTATGAGGGATTACTGCTGACCCATTCACTGAGTGATAGTTACTCACCCTTTCCCTCTCTCTCAGGCTGTAGTTAGTAAAGGCGTTGTGGCGAACCGGACTGCTGTGCATCCTCCAGTTGTTTATTTTTCAGTCCTGTTTTCATGTATGTTTTTTCTTGAACATATGCATTATATAAGGACATGGGTCCACTAGTGAAATCGACACTATTATGTATGGTTTATATGCCTGTCTAATTTTGGGAAACTTTGTTGTATTTATGATAGGCATGTTTTGTTGAACTCTTTAATCAAGATTCTATTTAGTAGCTTCCCCTGTGTGCCCTTGTACCATATTTTGTGATTATCAATATCTGTGAATTTCTGTTGAGAGCTGTTCTTGTAAAATTTTCAGTTAGCCTTGCAGCGATTCAAGGGTTGAGTGGCGTGGATATCCCTTCTTGGGTTATCGCGGCGGTTATCGCGTGCCGATCGTGCGGGACGGAGCGTGACACAGATGCTCAGCTGTAGACCATAATTCAATAATTACAGGGAGGAAATTTTGCAAGACGTTACTCTTGTCTCATGACCAATTAAGAAGGAAAGGAAAAATAGTGGTTTGGAAGGATGCACAGTTAAGACGGGAGATACTACAACACTATCATAGCAGTGCCATGGGTGGACATTATGGAATCAAAGCCACTTCTAGAAGAATTTTAGTTGTATTTTATGGGAAGAATCTTTTGGAAACATGTCAGGGAATTTATGATAACTGTACTGTCTGTGAAAGATACAAGCCAGAACTAGTTGCATCACATGGCTTGCTGTAGTCTTTGCCTATCCCATAAACCATTTTTTCTGACATTTCTATGGACTTCGTTGAAGGTTTACCAAAATCCAAAGGAAAGGATGTTATAATAGTAGTGGTAGATAGGCTTACAAAATATGCTCATTTCACTACATTTCTTGTCCATATTCAGCAATAAATGTGGTGGCACAACTATTTTTGGAGCATATACAAGTTACATGGATTTCTTGCTTTAATAGTGAGCGACGGTCATTCTATTTTCATGAGCAAATTCTGGGAACAACTCTTCAAATTACAAGGGTAGAACTCAAACGTTCACCAACTTACCATCCCCAAACTAATGGGCAATTCGAAGTAGCGAATAGGTGTCTAGAGAGCTATTTGTGATGTATGACAATAAATATACCAAAGAGTTGGAGTTCATTGATAGCATTAGCGGAATTTTGGTATAATACCACATTTCCTACATCAAGTAATTTGACAGCATTGTATGGGATACCACCCCCAATACATTTACCTTAACAAAAGATTCCCCAATTGAAGCAATGGATTTGGTATTGAGAGACAGAGAAACGGTTATATAATTGCTCAAACATTGAGAGACAGGCACAACACCAAAAGACAATGCAAGCCAATAAACACAAAACATCAACCATTTTCAGATTGGGGATATGGAATTTCTTAAATTACAGTCTTATACACAAAGTTTAGTAGTTACAAGGAAGTAACCAAAGCTGGCAGCTCAGTGCTATCGTCATTATAACATATTGGTTAATGATATGAAGACAAGTTTCTGTGAAGAATGATGTAGAGATGTTAAATAAAGGCTACTATAACTACAACAGAAGCAATGGACTGGAAGAGAAGCAAATCTGAAGTTGTGTGGACTGCTGAGTTAGTGTGAAGAGTGTTGGTTGGAGTATTGAATGTTAGTTGGTCATTATAGCTTAGTTGAAATTATGTAATCTAAGTTAGAGGCAAAAGTCAATCATAGCCATAGGATGTTTGTAAAGTGTCGTCCCTATAAACAATTTAATCTCAATTGTTGGTTTGGATTTAAAATCCTAATGGGTTGAGACGGAAACCGGAAAATGAACAATTAGCTTTTTTGTGTAAATCTTTTGTGTTTTTCTTTTTTTGTCTTCATCTTCTTTCTTTTTTTTTTTCGTCATAGTTTCTAATTTCTTTCGGAGTTTCTCATTTTATTCGTATCACAATAACTTGATGGAAATCCCAACAACCATCAATCATGAACTAGTAACAAAACTAGATTCAAAGGCTCCAACTTTAGGTTAAAGATTCACATTTTAAACTAATAACAAAAAAGTATCAATTTAATTCTTTTAAATGAAATCCAAGCAACTAATAGTCCCAACATTCACATCATCAAAACTAAACATCGATCCAAAAATCCAACAAAAGTAAAAGGGATTTGTGCCATTGCTGGCCGAGCTTGCAACTCCTAAAACACGAATTAAAAATTAAAAATCAATCACACAAAGAGAAACAGAAGGATTGAAACTACAAGAGAGATGCCATTGAGCAAATGAAAGAGAAAAAAGTTCTATGAAAAACTGGTAATTGTTAAAATACTTTCATGAAAATCGGAATTACCTATATATTTTTATAAAAGTTTTTCTTTTGCTTATGAGTGCTATAGTTAAAATTAATTTAAAAATTCTATGAAAAAAAATTATATAAATTATTTGTTTTTTCTTTCCTTATATAATTGTGGTGAAGAAATAAAGAGTAATTTATTTTTTATAAAGGTTTTTAGCTAAATTTTCACCAAATGGTGTATATAAAAATAATAATGTTTTTTGAGATATATAATTAATATTATTTTTACCACAATATATAATCAATTATATGCTTTACATAAATGCAGAAATATTTTTTTATTTTACATTAATATGAATGAAATTAAATTAGGTTGAACTATATTCTATAAAAGTATAGATTCGTTTGTTATAGCAGAAGAAAAGCCTGAAGTTAATGAGCAGAAGCTTTTCATGGCGAGTGGAGGCACCTGTGCAATGAACTCATCAGTATGGCTCATTGACAGTGGATGCTCCAATCATATGAGTGGAGCTAAGGAACTTTTTGTTCATCTTGATCGAGGTGTAGAGGAGGTGGTTAGACTTGGTGATGGCAAGGCACTCAGAGTAGCTGGAATCCGCACAGTGAAATTCCAGACCAGTGGAGGTGACATGAAGCTACTAAAGCATGTCCAATTTGTACCTAAACTTGCTCACAATCTCCTGAGAGTGGGCCAGTTAATCACAGAGGGATATTGAGTCACATTTCTCAAGCACGAGTGTTGTATTCATAATCAAGGTGAAGACACAGTATTGCTAAAAGTTCCTATGACTTCACATAGGTTATTTCCAATAGAGATAGAAGAAGGTGGAGCTACACAAGTGGCACTGCAACAACCTGAACTATCTCTCTTGTGGCATAAAAGGTTTGGCCACCTGAATCAACTCACTCTGCAACACATGGCATAGAAAGGGATGGCGATTGGAATACCTAACAATCTATCAACTCACAGCTGTGAAGGATACATGCAAGGGAAGATAACCAAGGCCTCATTTCCAAAAGGACAGGCAAGACGGGCCCAAGCGCCATTAGAGATTATTCATGGAGATTTAGTGGGTCCAATGCAGGTTCAATCAGTGGGAGGAAACAGGTACTTTTTATTAATGGATGACTTTTTTCGATACAGCTGGGTGTATTTTATTCACTCAAAGGGAGAGGTGCTACATCACTTCAAGGAGTTCAAAGTTCAAGTGGGAAAGCAACACTCTCGCTCATCAAAACCTTCAGAACTGATAGAGGAGGAGAATTCACTTCGAATGAATTCAACTCCTTCTGCAAGGATTATGGAATCTTCAGACAGTTAACGGCACCATACACGCCTCAACAGAATGGCGTCGCCGAGAGGCGGAACCGAACAGTCATTGAGATGGCTCATACCATGCTGGTAGAGATGAGTGTGCCCACTGAATACTAGGCAGAGGCTGTGTCCACAGCTGTGCATGTATTAAATAGATCTCTAACTAGTGCCATAGAGGATCAGACTCTATATGAACGGATGATTGGTGAGAAGCCAATTGTGGGTCATCTAAAAGTCTTTGGGTGCGTTGCGTTTGTCCTCACTGAGACTCGTGCAAGACGAAAATTTGATGCAAAAGGGGAGAGATGTGTGTTTCTGGGCTATAGTATGGAGTCAAAGGCATATAGATTGTTGATCCTTGGCTCAGGGCGAATTGTGATTAGTGTGAATGTCTCATTTTGTGAGACTAAGAAGTGGAATTGGGAAGACAAGCAGAGTCCAACACTCATAACTGAACATGAGTGGGAAGATCTAGTAACTGAAGACAATAATATCACACAAGAGGACCACTCCTCACTGCATGAGCTCTCACAGTCTGAAGGAGATCATACACCAACTGAAAATGAAGGTGAAGGACGCCAGAGGTATAGAACTCTGACTGATATTTACAACGACTGCTTGTTTGCTCTTACAGCTGCAGATCCAGTTACGGTTGCGTCAGCCTGAAAGAATGAAGATTGGTGGAATGCAATGAATGAAGAAATGGAGTCCATTATAAAAAATGAAACATGGCAATTAACAAAGCTCACTGAAGGAAAGCACCCTGTGGGCTTGAAGTGGATCTTCAAAACTAAGCTGAGTGCGGATGGATCACTGCTCAAGAGCAAGCCACGGCTCATGGCCAAGGGGTATAGTAAAAAAGAAGGTGAAGACTTTACAGAAGTTTACTCACTTGTGGCCAGATTTGAGACAATTCGCTTATTACTTGCAATGGGGGCTCAGAAAGGCTGGATAATACATAAATTGGATATAAAATCAGTGTTTCTCAATGGAGAACTCACTGAGGAAGTGTATGTGAGCCAACCTAAGGGGTTTACAGTGTTAGGACAAGAAGAGAAGGTTTACAAATTGAGAAAAGCTTTATACCGGCTCAGACAAGCCCCTCGGGCCTGGTATAGCAAAATTCATCACCACTTCATGAAGTTGGGATTTTGCAGAAGTGAGAATGAACCCATCTTGTATATACAACATCTGGAGAATGAAGGAATCCTGGCTTTGTGTCTTTACGTGGACGACATCATCTATATGAGTAATTCTTCCACCATGTTAAAGCAATTTAAGAAGGAAATGTTGCAGTCTTTCGAAATGACTGATCTTGGTACGCTAAAGTATTTTTTGGGCCTTGAGGTATCATAGCAGAGGAGTAATTCATGTGTCACAGCGCCGGTATGCAGAGTCATTACTGAAGGAGTGTGGGGCGCAGGAAAGCAAAAGTCTACCAACTCCTATGAATTCTAATGAGAAGCTAAGGCTGAAGGATGGTTCAGGTCCTACTAATGCAATAAGATACAGGAAGATAGTTGGAGGATTACTCTATTTAACTCATACAAGACCGGACATACAGTTTGCTGTAGGTGTGGTTTCAAGATTCATGCAGAGTCCAAGCAGTCATCATATGGGGCTGTTAAGAGAATATTGCATTACATATCAGGGACATTACAATTCAGACTCAGTTACAACCATTATACTGAATTTCAGCTCAAAGGATACACTGACAACGACTTTGGCGGATGTCTAGATGACAGGCGAAGCACATCAGGGTGGTTGTTCAGGCTTGGAGACACGGCTGTGTCATGGACTTCAAAGAAGCAAAGTGTAGTGGCTCTCTCAAGCACAGAAGCAAAATATATAGCTGCAGCCTCAGCAGCGTGCCAAGCTATTTGGTTACGAAGAGTTCTAGCTGATCTAAACTTGAAATAGGATCAAGGAACTGTCATTCAGTGCGACAACAAGTCCACCATTCTACTAAGTAAGCATCCAGTCCATCATGGAAGGACTAAACTTATAGATACTCGCTTTCATTTCTTAAGAGAGCTCGTAGCTGAAGAAACTATCAAACTGGTTCATTGCTGCACTAATGATCAAGTTACTGATGTACTGACGAAGTCTCTCTCTGTTTAGAAGTTTGAAATATTCAGGAGGGCTCTGGGATTAACTAAGCAAGGGGAGGATGTTGAAGCTGAAGTTGCTCAGTTGACTGAAGATTCAGAAGTTGACTTGATGACTCAGACAAATCCTGTCTCAGCTGGTGACATGATGGGAAGTGATTGGTCGCAAGTATGCTGCTCCTTTGTTGGCCGTTTTAGTTTACTGTTTCAGCCGTTGCTTTTATCACATATGGTAGTCACTTATTGGCTACTTAGATCCTATTAACTTTTGATTGGGTGTTGTGCTTTGTAACGTGAGGTTATAACCTCACAAGGTTGTATGAAGTGTGGTTATGCTTTCGAGAAAACAAAGTATCAGAGAGCTATCTCTTCGGTGTCTTCTGTCCATTTCATCTACATTCTTAACCAAACAACTCACCACTGTCACTGATATAGTTTTAAGGTCAGTCTAGATAATCTTTCACCGGTTGCGACCACTGGCCGAATTATAGCCAACACATACTTTTGGCATGCATTAATGATACTTTTTGCTTGACCAGCTGTGATCAAATCATTAGTAATCCATCCAAGTGGGTATGGTCGGGGATGAGGTGATCTCTCCAACACCAAGCTTCTGGACGAGTCTGTTGGACTTAATCCTGGGCGTGGCCTGTTGGCATTCTGGTAATGGTAAGAACGTGTCCACAGGAGTTCATGTAGGTGGAAACTGCAGGGAGCATGGCGGACGTGCGTGCGTTGAGTTAATAACGTACGTTGTAGATGAAGGACAAGAAGGCGATAGAGCCGGCGGCCGGGGAGGTGGTCGACTCGAAGAAGGACAAGAAGGCGCGGTCGCATCTTCTTCAGGCTCTGCCGGAAGATCTCCTTATGCAGGTGGCAACCAAAAAGACGGCAAAACAGATTTGGCACTGCCTCAAGACAAGGTTTGTCGGTGCAGATCGTGTTAAGGAAGCACGCCTGCAGACGTTGAAGAGTGACTTTGACGCACTGCGCATGCAAGAGGGGGATACTCTTGATCAGTACGCCGGGAAACTTACTGGCATGGCGGTCCGGTACGCTAATCTTGGCGGTAGTCTGGATGACACAGCACTAGTGAAGAAGTTGTTCGACACTGTACCTGAGCGTTTCGTCAATGTAATCGCAGGCATTGAGCAGTTCTATGATCTTAAGAACATGCTCTTTGAGGAGGCAGTGGGTCGGCTGAAGGCCTACGAGGAGCGCACACGACGGGTGTCTGGCGGCACCACCGGGGATGGTCAGCTCCTCCTCACTCGGGTTGAGTGGGAGGCGCGGCAGAAGAAGGAATCAGGTGATTCCTCGGGAAGAGGCAACTCGCCTGAGAATAGCCGTCGCCAGGGTGGCCGTGGGCGTGGCAGAGGGCGAGGCCGTGGCGGTCGAGGGAGTGCGCTAGGGAAGGACGGTTCCAGTGGTTCTAGAGGTAGGGGACGCGACAAGAGCCACATTCAGTGTTTCAATTGCAACAAGTTGGGGCACTACGCCAACCAGTGCAAGGTATCCAAGAAGGAGGAAGTGGCACACCTCACACGTGGAGACGACTCAGAACCGGCTCTGTTGCTCGCAGTGTCAGAGGAGCTGGCTATGACTGAGTCGGCGCAGAAGGAACGGCGGGACGTTGTTTTCCTCAACGAAGATAAGTTATTCCCGGAGCTACACATGGCCAATGAAGGCGCAGCGACCAGTGATTTATGGTACCTCGACAATGTGGCCAGCAGTCACATGACCGGAGACAGGGCAAAATTCCACGAGCTAGACGAAGGTGTCACCGGGAAGGTAACATTTGGAGATAGTTCCACTGTTGAAATCACAGGAAAGGGTCCATTCTATTTACCTGCAAGAATGGGGAGCAGTGGCTGGTCCAGGAGGTGTACTATATACCAATGCTCCGCAGCAATTTCGTGAGTCTCGGCCAACTCACCGAGATAGGCTACAGGGTGGTGATGGATGAAGATGAGCTTGAGGTGTTCGACAAAGTGCCTCTGCGACTGATCATGAAGGTGAAACGTTCGCTGAACTGGCTCTATCGTATCAAGCTGGAGCAGGCGAGCCCCGCATGTCTGCTGACGAGCATTGGCGATCCAGCATGGCTCTGGCATGCCCGGCTTGGTCATGTTAATTTTCACGCATTGAAGCAATTGGCTGATAAGAAGATGGCAGTAGGAGTGCCAGCAATTGAACACCCCAATCAAGTATGGCAGGGATGTATGGTGGCAAAACAAGTCAGACACCCGTTCCCAGCGGTGGCAAATTATCGAGCGTAGCCGGTGCTCGAACTTCTCCACATTGACCTGTGTGGTCCGATCTCTCCTTCGACGCTCGCTGGTAACAGTTATTTCATGTTAATTGTTGATGATTGCACTCGCTGGATGTGGGTATTTGTAATCAAGTCAAAAGATCAGTCCTACTCTATATTTAGAAAATTCAAGCTGCAGGCAGAAAACCTAAGTGGGCATCGAATCAAGACGGTAAGGACAGATCGTTGTGGGGAGTTCTTGTCCGCCGGGTTCGTCAGTCTCTGTGATGAGGCCGGGATATTAAACCATCTCACTGCTCCTCACACACCACAACAGAATGGTGTGGTGGAGAGGAGAAATAGGACAGTCATGGCGATGGCCAGGTCACTGCTCAAGAGCATGCATGTCCCTGGGAGATTCTGGAATGAGGCTGTCCGGCATGCAGTTTACTTGCTGAAACGCCTACCAACGAAAGCAATGGGTGATCGCACTCCGTTTGAAGCATGGAACGGCAGGAAACCACATCTCGGACATCTCCGGGTATTCGGGTGCATAGCACATGTCAAAGTACAGACACATATGAAGAAGCTTGATGATCGGAGCCAGCCCATGGTTTATCTTGGCGTCGAGAAGAGCAGCAAGGCGCATCGACTTTATGATCCACGGCGCGGCAAGCTCAATGTAAGTCGAGATGTTAAATTCGAAGAAAATGTTGAGTGGAAGTGGTATGCAGGACAGGGAGCTGCAGAAGCATTTAACTTCATCATCAAGGAAGAGATCCTTGATACTCCGATGGAGAGCGGCTCAGTGCCCGTTGTCAGTGAGCCAGTGGTCGAACCGGCACGCGAACCATCTATCGTACAACTTCCGCCGGACGGTTCCTCACTGCCACCGGCTGAGGACAGAACACCAGCAAAACCGGTGACCCGGGCGAGTTCACGGGCTGCAGTGGCCTCTGCGTCAACACAAGCCATACCAACGGTGACGTTGGCATCAAGTTTTTCGCCAACCTCGACATCAGACGCCAACAGTTCGGCGGAAGGGCTGGTTCGTTACGGGCATATCGATGATGTCATGAAAGATGCATACCGAGTGGAACTTGACGAAGATGATGATATGGCCATGCTTGCAGAGGCGGAGGAGCCGTCTTGTTACAGTGAAGCAGTGGGCCAGCTAGCTTGGGAAGAAGCCATGGCAAAGGAGATTGAATCCATTGAGAAGAATGGAACATGGACACTGACAAAGTTACCTGCAGGGCACAAACCCATTGGCTTGAAGTGGGTGTACAAGTTGAAGAAGAACTCAGATGGAGAAGTGATCAAGCACAAAGCCAGGTTGGTGGCGAAAGGGTATGTGCAGCGGCAGGGAATAGATTTTGAAGAAGTATTTGCACCAGTGGCCAGGTTAGACACTGTGCGTGTGATTCTTGCTATTGCTGCAAATCGTGGCTGGCAGGTTCATCATCTAGATGTCAAGTCGGCATTTTTAAATGGAGAGCTTGAAGAAGAGGTGTATGTAACTCAGCCAGAGGGTTTTACAGAGAAGAACAAGGAGCACCTCGTGTTTAAATTGAGCAAGGCTCTCTACGGCCTTCGGCAAGCGCCACGGGCTTGGAACATCAGACTATATAGAAGTTTAAAGAACCTCGGGTTCATAAGGTGTGCACAGGAGCAAGCAGTGTACACAAGAGGAGAAGGACGAGCTGCAGTTATAGTTGGGGTCTATGTTGATGATATCATTGTCATAGGAGGAGATCCAAAGGAGATTGAGACTTTCAAGCATCAGATGACTATTGAGTTTGAAATGAGTGATCTGGGGTTACTATCATTTTATCTCGGTTTAGAAGTTTCGCAGCAAGAGAATTGCATCACAATTAAGCAGGCAGCATATGCAGTGAAAGTCTTGACACAGTTTGGAATGATAGAATGTAATTATACTAAATTTCCCATGGAACAGAGAGCTCATCTGCACAAAGATCCTAATGGTCAGCTAGTAGATGCAACTGAGTACAGGCGAGTTATTGGTTGTCTCAGGTATTTGCTGCATACTCGTCCAGATCTTTCTTTCGCTGTTGGAGTAGCTAGCAGGTTCTTGGAAAGACCAACAATGATGCATTACAAGGCTGTGAAGCAAATTCTCCGGTACCTGAAAGGCACCATACATTATGGATTGGCGTATGTCCGAGGTGGAGCAGAAGAGGTGATTACTGGGTTCAGTGACAGTGACCTTGCCGGAGATATGGATGACAGGAAGAGCACGGGAGGAATGGCTTTCTACATTAATGAAAGTCTTGTGTCCTAGAGTTCGCAGAAGCTGAAGACAGTTGCTCTTTCATCGTGCGAGGCTGAATTCATGGCGGCAACGGCAACGGCGTGCCAAGCACTCTGGCTCAGAAGTCTGCTGAGAGAGCTGACTGGAGGAGAACTGGGAGTGGTGAAACTGTTCGTCAACAACAAGTCAGCCATAGCATTAATGAAGAACCCTGTTTCCCACGGGCGCAGTAAACACATTGACACAAAATTCCATTTCATTCGTGAGTGCATCGATGGAGGACAAATTGTGGTTCAGTTTATCAGCTCTGAAGATCAAAGAGCAGATGCTCTGATGAAGGCATTACCAGCAGGGAAGCTTACAATAATGCGGCACCTGTTGGGAGTTCGCAATCTTTGCCCACATCAGGATTAGAGGGGAGCATGTTGGACTTAATCCTGGGCGTGGCCTGTTGGCATTCTGGTAACGGTAAGAACGTGTCCACAGGAGTTCATGCAGGTGGATACCGCAGGGAGCTTGAGTTAATAATGTACGTTGTAGATGAATAAATTTCCTAGTTTTGTGGATCGTGGGGTAGCATGAACTATAGTTTTAAGTTTACTATATATATAGCCCTCCATTGTTTTGAGAAGTGTGAGATCTATCTTTTAATATATAAAAGTTCTGTCCTCTGGTTGAAAGTTTTTTTGTACTTATTTGGTTGTTTTAGCATTTGATCTGACTGTGTGATAATAAGGTCTTTGTCTTCAGAGTCATCCTGAGATAAGATTCTTTTGGCTTCTGGGATCAAATATGCATGCAGTTATGACCTCCTTCTTCACTTGGATATTAATAGTGAATACTGCTTCAGTTGAGCTATGATCCATAGGCGGACTTGAACTTGTCTTCTTCGGCATTGCCATCAAAGACAAGGTCATGTCCACTTGTTGAATAGAGCTTAGCTATTCCGCTTCATCCTTTGAAAGTGCCAATGTTGCCATTGCAATGCTCTTGCCATGTTCACCTTTCTTCCAATTCTTAGCAAAGAACTCCGAATGAAGCTCCCAACACTTTTCTTGAGTATGGCCTGTGACTTCATAGTGCCCACAAATTTATTAGTAGAAGAGGAAGAGGTTGAAGAATTACCTTTCTTGGAATTTTTTAGCCCCATGGGCGTGGTTTTGCTATCCTGATGTGCACCCTTCTCACCACGGGATTGGTTTTTTTTTTTTTTTTTTTTTTTTTATCGCCATTGCTGTTGCACTTGCACTTGTGATGTCATGAACTTGGAATAAGCTTAATTACGCATTAATCATTGGGTGCAACCTAGATGCATATTTCTGGAGCATCTGTGAATCTATTAATGAGATTCCAAGAGCCTTCGCTTGTCATCTGAATTTGGTGGTGTAATTCTGAAGAGATTGATCTTGTCCTTGGTGTAAACAGTGCCAACAATCCCACCTTTCCTCAAGATACCCCATGGGATAAAACTCTTGTCTAAGTAGCTGTTTGAATTGATCTCATGTAAGTTCCTTGGCTTTGACAATTGCAACCTAAGCCTTCCATAACATTTTTGCATGGTTTGTCATTTTAAGGAGTGCAAACATGACCTTCGCACTCTATTGTATTTTTTTAGAGTGAAGTAGGTCTCTAGTTGGTCGATCCAAGAATCTAACTTGTCAGCATAAAAAGAGCTATCCAATGTTGGGACATTAACCTTGGCCTCAACCTTGAAAGGTCCTTCATTGTTGTCCGTATCATCATTGGTGTCATAATGATCTTTTTCTTTTAAGTTTGAGATGTCCCCAAACCTCTCTCTCATCGACATCACCTTTGGCGGAATGGGATTGTTCATTGTTTTACCATTGCCATCATGAGAAGGGAGACTTGGTGTTTGATCCATTCAAAGACCGTCGCCATGTCCGTGGTGAGCTTAGCAACTTGGTCAGCCATCGCAGACTGAATAAGGGATTCTTCAATCGACATTGATGCAGGCATTGCCGAATGTACACCTTGAAATGTAATGAGTTTTTCTAAACTCTCCCTACCTACTGATTTCATAGTTGAACAGATTTTTCACCATTTACAGGCAAGAACTGAACCTGGCTATGATACCAAACTTGATCCAATGGAATATCCCACAAACAAGAGTATAAAGAAAACAAAGTGTGCTCACTTTTGTTTTCAGGAAATAGACCAGCTAAAAACTTCATTCTTTCATTGTGATTATTTACAATGCTTCCTTCAAGACAGTTACACCCACGTTAATTTGTGATGATAGTTGTAACCATTACATGTGCTGGTCCCGTGGTCTCTACTTCCAAACGTCTCACCCCATTACCACATTCATTAGCTCCATTTTGAATGAGTCAAAACCCAACTAACAACCATTTATATACCTTATAATATCTTGGCCCTCACATGTGCATGCATGAAACTTGAATATGTGGCAAGTGTAGCAATTTAATAATGGAGATCATCTCAAATCATAGATTACATAGTTCTAGCTCAACTGCCTTCTTTCTAGCTCACCTATAACAACCAACTAACCTTTAATACTCTAGCCAACACACTTCACACTAACCCGCCAGTCTACACAACTCCACAGCTACTTCTCTTCCAGCCCAATGCTTCTATTGTAGTTACACTAGATTTTATTCAATATCTCTACATCATTCTTCAAGGAAACCTAACTTCATATGATATTGATTTGGAACATGGATCCTTAATCGTTTTTCTGCAAACTACTTCAGAGAACAAAATCTAATTAAGTAGAAGATGGATAGAGAGGAGAGAAACGTAGAGAAAAGATGGGAAGGTAGGGGTAAGTCTAGCAAATAGCAGTGATAGAGAGTAGCACCCCGGATCAATCCCTTAGAGAAATTTGTAGCGGCTTTCCTACAATGATTATTAGGTATATTCTATGGATTCTATGTGTACGCTGAAAGTTTTGTTACATCTATAGCAATCATAAATGTCAAGTTTTGTAAATGTGATTACGGACATCATGCACATCAAGTTTTGCAACTATCCTTCAGCAATCACAACTATGACAAGCAACACACATTGATTGAGAGAAGGGACCGCGAGCGAAAAGACAAAGAGGGGGTGAGAGCGGCTACAGCAAGAGCGGGGGCCGGGATCGCAAACAGGGAGAAAATTTAAGGTTTTATAATTTTTTAAGTGTTTATTTAATTTAATTTTTCTTTTTTCACTCATGCTGATTAGGAGAGACATTTTCAGTGACGTGGACGCCACATCAGCTGCCATATCATTTGAGTGAGAATTTCAGGAAGTCTGGCAGGGATATATAGCATTACTCTATGGAGATATTATTTAAATTAATTTATTTTATTTTTAAGGTAATTAATAGCGTATAGTAAAATCATAATATTTTCTTAAAAATAGTCACATGATCTTATGTTATTCCTTTGATAAATCAAACCTTAATTTCTGAGTTTAATAGCACAAATATTAAGATAACATTAAGTAATCCCCTCCGGCCCCACCCCATCCTCTTGCAATGCTCTCAAGTATATAATGAAATCATGTGAAAAATAATGAACATGAAAAAGGAAGAAAAATAAGTTAGTTGTCGCTAGGGGTGAGCAAAAAAATTCTAATTCGATGAGTATCAGATTTTTTTACTTGAATTTTTTAGATACCCGATTTGAATAAAAAGATTTGGTACTTGATTCAAATTTTCAAGATGAAAACTGGATCTGATTCGAATTTTAGTATATTCTAGCTAGAATACCCTAATTGGTTCCTTTATTTGTCACAATCTGCCCTTTTAGTCCTTTTACTTTAATTTGACCCCGATTAGTCCTTCTACTGTCAATTTGAGGCAAATCAAGTCCAACAACTGACTGACGTTAGTTTGTCCGTCTGAGTTTGCTAACGTGGTTTTATAATGGAGGGACTAATCGGGGCCAAATTAAAATAAAGGGACTAAAAAGGCATATTGTGACAAATAAAGGGACCAATTAGGGTAGATTGTGACACATAAAGGGACCAATTAGGGTATTCTACCAATCCATTATAAAGCCACATCAGCAAACTCAAACGGACAACCTAACGTCCGTCAGTTGTTGGACTTGATTTGCCTCAAATTGATAGTAGAGGGACTAATCGGAGCCAAAGTAAAGTAAAGGGACTAAAAGGGCAGATTGTGACAAATAAAAGGACCAATTAGGGTATTCTACCTATATTCTAATATACATATAGATATATAATAAATTTAAATTTTAGATGGCTAAAAGTAAAAGAAAAGCAAAATCCAAATGCTCGTCATACACGGGTTTGATCACCCTAATAGTGGTGGAGTCTTTTTAGAGTCTAAATGATTTTCCATAAACTAAATATTGCTCCCTTTATTCTAAAATGAATCTTTTTTTTAAAATAATTGTTGTTTTGTAATACCAAGTTAATATATATTCATTAATTTTTATTTTTTAATTTTTAAATTATATAAATAAAGAGATGTACATTCATACTCCTAAAAACCAAATAGAAAGTAAAACAACTTTAGTAATTTGATAAAGTTTTACTCTAAAATTTGAAAAATTAATACTATTCTTAATATTTGTGCAACATCCTAAAAGAGAGAGATAAAGGGAATATTCACATGTGGAGCTGCATATTTTAATGAGTCATCTTGAGGAATGAGATGGCACAACAGATATAGAGCTACAACCGAATGCTTAACCATGAGTGTCACTTTGTTAAGAGAGAATTTTTGAGAAACGACAAAATTAAAAATTATTTTGGAGATATGACAAGCATTTCTTTTTTTCCAGGTTTATTTGTTTGTGCTTCTATTTGTACAAAGGGCAAGCAAAAGGTTTGTTAGGACATTAATTAGTTCAAAACAGAGCTAAACATCATATTAGATAAATTATTATAGGTGAAGATTTTCATTTCACAGTCAACTATTAATACTTGGTATTTACTCTCTCCCTTCCAAATTAGATGTCGTTTTAAGAAGTGAAAAAAAAATCCAAATTAATTGTCATTTTATGTTACCAAGATAAAATTTCATTTTTACCCAACTCTACCCTTATTTAATAAGTAATTTCAAATTTCAAAATCTATTAATGAAGTCCACGAAATAATCTTATAAACTTAGTTTTAAGTAAAAGACCAACAAAGAAAATGAAAAGATGTAAAGACTCCGTGTTTCATAGATGTGGGATCTAAACCTTTGTTTGATTTTGATATAATGTCTACCAAGGAAGAAAACAAAAATACATCATGTTTTGGCCTAACTGTACCGGCAGATATTGTATTTGACTTTAACAAGTCCGCTGAAGAAGGAGAAAAAGCTTTAAAGGAAAAAGTTATTGTAGAAGAAAAGATGTATGACGTTTCAACATGAATGTATCAGAAAATCTTCAGTTTGACTTCAACAAATTCTCTGACGAAGGAGAAAACGTTTTTGAGAAGAAAGAATTGAAAGAAGTAGTTAAGGCCATGTTAAAAGTTTATATTCCAGACTTTGATTGAGTAACACCTTTATTTTAGTGTTGTTTTGGATTATTTGGATTATTTAAAAATATAGTGTGTGTGAGTATATATATATATATATATATATATATATATATATATATATATATATATATATATAAAAGCCATTTTTCTACAGTCATGAATATGATATTATGTTAAGGCCATATCTTCTTACACATTTTGGTTTATGGATGAAAATGAAATGTTTTATAAAACAACTTGCGGATTTATACTGAACATGTTGGAAATATTAGCCATAGAAATCATTTTGATGTAAGAAAAAGATCATCATTTAAAAAAATTTTTGGATTAGATTTTGTAATGTTCTACAAGAGATTCCTTCTACATTTAGCTTAAATAATTGAGAACTTCTTCTAGCAATGCAGAAGGGCATTTCAATTGAGTGGGAAGATTGTTTTCACACTCTAACATTGCCATTTTGATATGTGGAATTTTATATTTATGGGATCTCTTTGCTCTCATGATGTCAACCATACACAATTGCTATGTGAGAAATATACAATTAGACTTCATTGTAGGAAAAGCATTGAATGACTTCATAACAACATTAATAAGTTCATCAACCGATTTAGGTGACTCCTTATATTATAAGGATTGAATAGCACTAAAGAACCCAAGGTCTAACACATTCAAATCTAGAGAGTTTGTTGGTTGATTCATCAAATGGATATTAAGACCATCTTGTGCAACAACTTGGAGAAACACATCATTATCATGATCAATGTGGGGTTTTGCATTGTCTTGTTGAATGAATATTGGATTTCTTAGATTCTATCTTGGTCATTTTCCTTGATGGCGGACAATACTTTCTCAATCAAGTAACATCTTACAATTTCTCTATTTACTGAAGTTATTAGTTTACTCTCGAATGTGCCTAGTGGTTAACACTACCCTTTTTAGCTGTCTCTTTTTTGACAAAAGAAAATATGCCAATTTTCTAAGAAAGTTTAGAACCTTGTAAATCAAACCTTGGGTGAGCTATAGCAACTAAAAACATGACCTTTCCAATAAAAGTTTTGCTTTTACAACTGCGTGGTGGATCTTCTTCATCAGTTAGCAAGTAGTAACTTTCAGATTTTTTTGTCATATAAAACCATTTCTCATCAATATGAAAAATATTATACCTTCTTTTTGAAGTTGGATCACGTGGCATGCTACTTTCCTCAATGATTGATATGCAAAATTGTAGTCTAGATGTTTTATTTTCTTCCTTGAGGCAAGGTTTTATAGCATTTGAATGCCAGCGTATCGCTCCTAACTTTAGAAGGTGAAGCAATCTTGTCTTGCTTACTTACATGACACATGATAAAGATTCAAGAGTTGTTCGTTTATGTAAAGGGATCTCTTGCAATCTAGTCAAATCAATTTGAATTCTTTTGGGATCACAATTTCCTGTTTTTCTATGAGATACACTGCCGTAGCTTTTTTATTGCTTCCAAATGCGTTGAACGGTATGTATGGAAACAGAGAATAGGAATGCTACAGTAGTTGTCACCTTCCTTTCAACTTTCCATCGATGCTTTTCTGTAAAAGCATATCATATATGACGTTGCATTGCTCATTACTCAAACTTATCTTTTCACTTATATGACTTTGTGCATGTGGTAGTCTCACATTTTGATTGCAATCATTACTTTCTTCTATTAAAAAATGAGGAAAAAATAATCTTCTTTGTAAAATTAAATAAAATAAATAAACAATAAGCTTTTTAATAATACAATAGCAAATAAAACTTTATTTTTATCTTGTACCACCCAAACTAGTTTTAATTTAAATAAAGCTCGGATCATATATGATTACAAGTTAATTTATCTATAACTATTTTGATTTAAATAAAACTATATTGTTTTTATCTTACCGTAAGATAAATTAAAAAGAGAGATTTATTTAAATCAAAATAATTATTTATGGATAAATTATGGGTAATTTATCCATAAATAACTATTTTAATTTAAATAAAAACCTCTTTCTATTTGATAAAAGGTTGAGTTATCTGTTGATTTGTGTTTTTATCATAACCAACTTTGTTTACACTAGCAAAGTAGTAAAATTCTATGTTAATTTATTCATAAAGAACAGTTTAAATTTAAATTAAAACTTCTTATTTTTTATTTTATCTTTATTTACACTTGCATATTAGTAATTTTTTAAAATAATATGAAAAGAAGAGTTAACATGCTTACCAATATCCGAGTTTGTTTCCTAATGCAGTCTTACTGTCAAAGTTGAAGTTACTTCATCAAGTGCATCTAAGCCGTTCAAGTTAAAACTTATAGGAGTAAAATCTTCTACGGTTTCTTCACATGGTGCACTGTTCAAGTCAAATTGTAAATGATTGGATGAAGTTATCTCAAATATTGAAGAAGTTGGACTGAAATTGAGGTTGATAACAGTAGTAGCATCAACATTAAGATCTGTCAATTGAATTTGTACTTGCCTTTGTGGCCTATGTCCATCTATAGTTAAACTTATTTCATATAAATCCATTGATTGATAACCTTGTCTTGCAAGTGCTTTATTTTATAGGATAAGGTTTGGTGGATATTATAGATATTCATAATTTTAAATTAAAAATTTTAGTGGGAAGAAATTTTATACATAGAAAGTATGGATTTTCAAAATTTTAAAATGAAAAATTTGGTGGTAAAACATGTCATTAGAATTGAAAAGGAATTTATTATCTTTTGACAGTCATTAGAGTTAATGAGAGTTAACAGAGAATCTCCTTGGAAAACTCTCTAAAGCTCATTTTGAGGTTTGCAAGAGTCATTTATTGTCTCTTGACATTCCTTGAGTTGATGAAAGTTAATGAAAATCCCTTTTTAACACTCTCTAAAGCTCACTTTGAGGTTTTGAGGAGGCATTTTATTGTCTCTTGTCACTCGTTGGAGTTGATGAGATTAATGAAAAATCCCTCTTAAATACTCTCTCAGGCTCAATTTGAGGTATTAAGGAGGCATTTATTGCCTCTTGACACTCATAGGGATGAATGAGGGTTAATAAAAAAAATCAATTTTAAAGACTCCCTAAGTTTACTATGAGGCCTCAAGGAGGCACTTATACCTCTTGGCACTCATAGGAGTGGATGAGGGGTTAATGAAAAATCTCTTTGGAAAATTCACTTGAGCTTACTATGAGGTTTTGAGAGAGGTATCTATTTCCTCTTGGCACTCATAGGAGTGGATGAAAATTCATGAAACTTTATAAAAACTTTCTTGAAGCATAGTGTGAGGTCTTGACACTCATAGGGGAGAAAGAAAAAGCAAAGCGAAGCGAAGCTCTCTCAAGCCTACTATTAGGTCATGACACTCATACTCATAAGGGTAGAAGGAAGTTTAAAAGTAAAGCAAATCTCTCTCAAACGTATTGAGAGGTTTGACATTCAGAGAAGTGAAGAAGAGTAGAAAAGTAAAAGAAGCTTTGTCAAATCTACTGTGAGGTCTTGACATTCACAAGGGTGACGAAGAGTAAAACAACAAAGAAAACCTTTCTCAAGCCTGCTGTGAGATCTTGACACTCATAGGCTTAAGGAACGGGAAAGAAGCAAAAGAAAAGCTCTCTCTCAAGCCCAGCGTGAAGACTTTACATTCATATGGGTAAAGAAGAGTTAAAAAGGAAAGACAGTAAAGTTCTCTCATGCCTACTGTGAGGCTTTGACATTCATAGGGATGAAGAAAAAATAAAAAGCAAAGCTCTTTCAAGCTTATTGTGAGATCCTCATGTTCACACGGGTGAAAATGAGTAAAAAACAAAGCAAATCTCTCTTAAGCTTACTGTAAGGTTTTGACATGCATAGTGCTGAAGAAAAGTATAAAAGTAAAATAAAGTCTCAAGCCCATTGTAAGGTTTTAACACTCATCGGGGTGAAGAAGAGTAAAAAAGCAAAATAAAGCTCTCTCAAGTCTATTGTGAGGTCTTGATATCACAAGGATGAAGAAGGAGAAGAAAGCAAATCAAAGCAAAGCAAAGCTCTATCTCAAGCCCAGTGTGCAGGCTTTACACTCATAAGGTGAAGAAGAGTAAATAAGCAAAGTTGTTTTAAGCCTACTATAACGTCTTGATATTCACAAGGGTGAAGAGGAGTAAAAAAAAACAGAGCAAAGAAAAGCTCTATCAAACTTACAATGCTGTCTTGGCACACACAGGGGTGAAGTGACTCTAACGTTTGACTCTCAAAAGAAGAAAAAACTAATATAAAACACAAAAACCATCAGGTACCAAGATCAAAGAATGCTAAATTTGTGATTTATCAACATAAAGAGGTCAAAACCCAAGATTTAAGATTTAAATGATATTTCAAGATATGAACTAAAGAATTTCAAAGAAGGTTGAGATCAACAAATTTAAGAGAAACCTATTCCAACATGCTTATGGTAAAGGAGTCGGAAGCACCAACTAAATCATGCAAATATATAAAAAAAAAAAAGATTAGGAAATAGGGTTGAAAAAATGTAGAACTCTTAGTTTAATATTTTCACCCATGTTCATGTACCCACGTACCATTTGAAATCAACTAAATCGATTTTATGTTTTATATATTTATTTTTTATACACACTTATTTCTTAATCAGATATTTCTATGATAGTGCATAGGATAATTAACATAATGGGCTTCTCTTTAATAAAAGTCATGAACCCACACTTACTTTAAAATGTCAGATCTATCCTTAACTAAACATGGATCATGCATGGGAAAAGAAAAGAAGAAGTTCAGCTTAATATAGCATCCTCTCCGGGCACATAAGTGCATTGTTCACATGCAAACATGATTGCGTTGTGGTCCAAGAACTCAAGCCGATGCATTCACATTTACTAACAAAGTTTTTACACGTGGGGAAACATGCGAATGGCATGTGGTTGACCGTTGAAAATTCTACCAAAATTGCTTGGTTCTTGTTTATTTGAGCATACACTACCCTTATAAAACCTTTCAACTATATTTCTAATGAGATATATACATATAAACATATATTCTTGAAAATTCGAAATCATTAATTTCATATAGAGCATTATCATAATTACCTAAAAATTACTGCGATAAATGATTCTTTTAATTTTTGTTCTACTAGTTTCTTAAAAGTTATCAGTGAGCATTAAACTAGTTTTGCTACTTTAATTATTTAAAATTAAATATTATTTTATTAAATAGAATTCTCTATGATGTTGTTTAGTTTTCAAGACAGCTGAAACATTGTTGATTTTATAACAAGGTAATGAAAACAAAATTTCTGTGATGCTTAGTAAAAAACACTATTGATCTTTTATCAAGATAATAGAAATAAAAATTATTTAAGTAAAATCTTGACAAAGAGGTAGACCTAAGAATAATATTTTCATTTATTATTAACTATTTAATAATTATAAACAACTAACTCGTCTCGAGTCTTTAGACTACAAGCACACTCCATTCGCATTGTTTTCCACTATTCTTGAAAATATTTCTTGAAAAAAAAAAAAGAATTCTCATAAGGATATATTCGTAACTTCAAGATTTTAGGAAAGGATAAAAATGAGAATCTCTCAACCTAAGAATCACCCTGAAGAGCCAAACATGGCCATCATGCTCTCCTTTCCTCTAAGATCTCCTCCTCCTCCTCCTTCTCCTTCTTTTTCTTCATCGTCTCCAACATCCAAATTCTGCATCCACTCCTTCTCAACCTTCAACTTCAACTCATACTCCACCTCCATCACCTCCCAAATCAATCACCATCTCACCACCATCCTCCCCATGCGCAACTACCCTCAAAGCCTCCATAACTCCATGCAAAACTCTGTCCTCAATCTGAGCCACAATCTCAACTCGAACGATCATCATTTCCTCCCCATCCTAACCGTAGCTTCTTGCGAACTCGTCGGCGGAGACCGTAATACTGCGATTCCAACAGCATGCGCTATGGAGATAGCTCATGCTGCCTCTCACTTGCATGAAAACCAATTCGGTTGTACCTCTTCAAAGTATGATCAAGGAATGGCTCTGCTCACAGGTGATGCTTTATTTTTTCGGTCTTTCGAATGCGCTGTTCGCTTTACCCCTCTTGAGCTTGTCCAAGACTTCATTGTTCAACAAGTTGTTTCGGAGATTTCCAAGTGTTTTGGATCAATTGGAGTGACAGGAGGGATGAGTATGGACGTAAGTTGTGAAGAAGAGATGGTTTGGATGTTGAAAAGGAAGTTCGGTTCGATGACCGAGTGTTCGGCAGTTTGTGGAGGCTTGATTGGAGGAGCCGGAGAGGATGTGCTACAAAGGTTGAGGAAGTATGGGATGGCAGTGGGAATTTGGAAACAAGTGGTGAGTGAGATTAAGTTAGGGTTTGGTCATGAAGAGAGGAGTGATTTGGTGAGGGTGGTGGGAATGGAGAGGGCTGTGGAGATGGAGGAGCAGTTTAAGAAGGAGGCCATGAGAGAGTTGGAGAAGTTGGAGGAGAAGTATGGAGAAAGGGTTATGCCTCTTCATTGCATTTTGAAGATGAATGATAATTAAGGTTTTATTATATATATATAATTTGTACTTCTTTTTATGTTTAGTCTAAACATGTATTTTGTAGGTTACCACAAACGTTTAAGGAGATAATTATGTTGATGCCTTGTTTAATTGTTGGTTTGGGTGTATTTAGATTTACTAATAATTGGAGTTAAATATTAATTTGTTTGTTTGAATAAATTCGCCGATTCTTGTGTAATTTGAGCTACCCGAAAATAAATATATTGGTGTAGTTTAACTTACCGTCCAATCTACCATAAAATAAAATCGTGTGGTTGTGGTTGAAAAGTATATCAATTGATTTTTTTTTTAAGATTTTAATTTTCTTTTCTATCATTTTATTTGAGATGAAAGACATTTTGTTTGGCATTGAAAAGATCTTTGGAATGTTGATGGTCCCATTTGAAACGGTGCTCAAACCTAAATTTATGTGAAAAGGATTGATAGAAGATCCTCCCTTCCAAATTAGTTCTCATTTTAGCTCTTTACACAAGAATCAATAACAATAATAAATTTTCTTGGTATACATATAATTCTCACCAAATTTAAGTTAAATGACCAAACTACCTATTTTCTTGGGACTACAACTATACTTGAATATCATTCTCCTCATTAAGTTTTTTGCCCATTACATGTTTTTTTTCTCTTTTCAAAATACCACCAAATTTTTCATTGTAAAATTTTGCACTAAAATTTTTAATTTAAAATTATGGAAATGTATAATTCTCACCAAAACTTATCCTATAAAATAAAGCACTAGCAAGAAAAGATTATCAATCTATGGATTTAGATCAAATAGATTTAAATATAGATGAAGATAGGCCACAATTAAGGCAAGTACAAATTCAATTGCGGGATCTTAATGTTGATGCTACTACTGTTATCAACCCCAATCTCAGTCCAACTTCTTCAATTTTTGAGATAACTTCATCAAATGATTTACATTTCGCCTCGCGTAGTGCACCATGTGAAGAAACCGTAGAAGATTATACTCCTATAAATTTAAACTTGAACTGCTCAGATGCACTTGATGAAGTAACTTCAACTCCCGCAGTAAGACTGCATCAGAAAACAAACTCGGATATTAGTAAGCATGTTAACTCTTCTTTTCATATTATTTCAAAAAATTATTAAGATGCTAGAGTAAACAAAGATAAAATAAAAAATAAGAAGTTTTTATTTAAATTTAAACTGTTCTTTATGAATAAATTAACCTAGAATTTTACTAATTTGCTAGTGTAAACAAAGTTGTTTATGATAAAACAGTAACGGACAAATAAGTCAACTTGTTATCAAATAAAAAGAGAAATCTCTTTTTTATTTATCTCACGGAGGGAGTATGTAAGATAAAAACAATATGGTTTTATTTAAATCAAAATAGCTATGGATAAATTAATTTGTAATCAGATATGATCCGAGTTTTATTTAAATTAAAACTAGTTTGCATGACACAAGATAAAAAGAAAGTTTTATTTACTATTTTAGGTTTAAAAAGCTTATTGTTTATTTATTTTATTTAATTTTACCAATATGTTTATTTTTTCAATTTTCTAATGGAAGAAAGTAATGATGACAATCAAAATATGGAACTGCCACAAGTACAAAGTCATATAAGTGAAAAGATAAGTTTGAGTAATAGCAACGTAGAGCCATATATAATATGCTTCTATAGAAAAGCATCGATGGGAAATTGAAAGGGGGGTGACCACTACTGTAGCATCACTATTCCTTGTTTTTATAAATACTGTTCGACGCATTTAGAAGTAATAAAAAAAACTACGACAGTGTATCTCATAGAAAAACCAGAAATTATGGTCGCAAAAGAATATAAATTAACTTGACTAGATTGCAAGAGATCCCTTTACATAAACTAACAACCCTTGAATTTTTATCATGTGCCATGAAAAAAAGCAAGACAAGATTGTTTCACCTTCTAAAGTTAGCAGCGATATGCTGACATCCAAATGCTATTAAACCTTTCCTCAAGGAAGAAAATAAAACATTTAGACTACAATTTTGCATATCAATGATGGAGAAAAATAGCAGGGCATGTGATACAACTTTAAAGGAATGTATAACGTTATTCATATTGATGAGAAATGGTTCTATATGACAAAAACAAATCTGAAAATTACTACTTGCTACCCGATGAAGAAGATCCACCACGCAACTGTAAAAGCAAAAATTATATTGGAAACGTCATGTTTTTAGATGCTATAGCTCGCCCAAGGTTTGATTCACAAGGTTTTGAACTTTTCTTTGGAAAACTTGACATATTTCCTTTTGTCAAAAAACAGGCAGCTAAAAAGGGTAGTGTTAACAGACCAATAGGCTCATTGGAGGCTAAACTAATAACTTTAGTAAATAGAGAAATTATAACAAGGTACTTGATTGAAAAAGTATTACCCATCATCAAGGAAAAATGGCGAGGAGAGGATATAAGAAATCCAATATTCATTCAACAAGACAATGCAAACCTCCATATCGATCATGATGATGATGTATTTCTCCAAGTTGCTGCACAAGATGGTCTTAATATTCATTTCATGAATCAACCAGCAAACTCTCCAAATTTGAATGTGTTAGACCTTGGGTTTTTTAGTGCTATTCAATCCTTATAATATAAGGAGTCATCAAAATCGGTTGATGAACTTATTAATGCTGTTGTGAAGTCATTCGATGCTTTTCCTACAGTGAAATCTAATTGTATATTTCTCACATTGCAATTGTGTATGACTGAAATCATGAGAGCAAAGGGATCCCATAAATATAAAATTCCACATATTAAGAAGGTAATGTTAAAACGTGAAGGCAATCTTCCCACTCAACTGAAATGCCCTCTTGCATTGCTAGAAGAAGCTCTCAATTATTTAGGCTAAATGTAGAAGAAATCTCTTGTACAACATTACAAAATCTTTTTCTTACATCAAAATGATTTCTACGGCTAATGTTTCCAACCTGTTCAGTATAAACTGCAAATCATTTTATAAAATATTTCATTTTCATCCATAAACCAAAATGTGTAAGAAGATATGGCCTTAACATAATATTATATTCAAAATTGTAGACAAATGGTGTTTATATATATATACTCTATTTTTAAATTTATGGCTTGTAGATAACAAATTATTAAAGAAGTGCTTAAATAT
Source organism: Dioscorea dumetorum (assembly GCA_902712375.1). Lineage (NCBI taxonomy): Eukaryota > Viridiplantae > Streptophyta > Magnoliopsida > Dioscoreales > Dioscoreaceae > Dioscorea > Dioscorea dumetorum. Next base: position 9,350,449 of record CACTHL010000803.1, on the reverse strand, counting down.
TTTTTAACAACTCAACATAAATTAAAATGAAAATACACTACTACCTATTTGGATTATTTGGATAATTTGATTTTTTCCCCAAATAATCCTTAACTACCTATTTGGATTATTTGGAAAAAATCCAAATAATCCAAAACATCAACAAACTCAAAATCGAATTTTAGCAACAAAAGCAATTACTAAACTAAAGGAGTTACTCAATAAAAGTTTGGAAGATAAACTTTTAACATGACCTTAACTACTTTTTGCAATTTTTTCTTCTCAAAACTTTTTCTCCATCGGAATTTCTTGAAGTCAAATTGAAGATCTACTGGTACATTAAGTTGAAATGCCATACATCTTCTTTTTCTTCTACAATAACCTTTTCCTCCAATGCTTCTTCTCCTTTTTCAGCGGATTTGTTCAAGTCAAATCCAAGATCTGTTGTTACATTTAGACCAAAATATGGTGTATCTTTGTTTTTTTCCCTTCGTAGACATTATATCAAAATCAAACAAAGGTTTAAACACGGAGTCTTTACATCTTTTTATTTTCTTTGTTAGTCTTTTATTTAAAACTAAGTTTATGAAATTATTTAATGGATTTCATTAATAGATTTTGGAAATTGAAATTACTTATTAAATAAGGGTAGAGTTGGGAAAAAGGAAATTTTTATCTTGGTAACATAAAACAACAAGTATTTTTGAATTTTTTTTTTCACTTCTTAAAACGACATTTAATTCGGAATTGAGGGAGTAACTGTTGGAGGCCCATAAATATGACCCATCATATTTCAAAACATTCCAAATAACTTTAGTACCACATTGCCTATTGAGAAAACTTTTAGTCACCTTATATATGACACTATTCCTAAGCCTACAACTATTGTCTTGGGGTCATGCTTGAAAATTTAGCTTGAAAATTCAGGGTTTAGATCCGAAATTTAGCTTGAAAATTCTGAACTCACGTAGGCGCATGATGCGGACACGAATACACCAGATTTATTGGAGCAATCACGCAGTTGTTTTTTACCATTTTGCCCTTTCATCTAGTTAGGGTTTTTCGCGCCTGTTTTCGCCGTGCCCTTCCCTTCGCGCCTGTCCGCCGTGTCCTTCCCCTTCGCGTCAGTCCGCCATTGCCGTTTAAAAGAACCCTCTCCCGTCTGTCAGAGATAGAGTTTTTCCAACTTCTCTTCTTCTCCCTCTCCCGTCCCTAAGAAACTCTGAGCACTCATTGATCCTCTGCTCTTGTGCGCGACCAGAGAATCAGACTGTTGTATCCTGGGAGAACAACGCCTGCGTCCTGTGAACTGAAATAAGGAGGCGAAATTGTTCTTAAGGTCAGTGCCTTCGTACGCCTCAGTCGCTTCCATCCCGCTCCAACAACAAGGATTTCCTTCCTCTCCGATTTCCAACAATAACTATTATCAACTCCAATGAGTGTCAGGAGACAATAAGTGTCTCATCAAGACCTCAATGTGAATTTTGAGAAAATTCAAAAGAGATTTTTTTATTAACTCTCATCAACTCCAATGAGTGTCAAAAATCTCAAAGTGAGCTTTATATAGACTTGAAGACAGATTTCTAATTATGAATTCTCATGAACATTAATGTTTGTAAAGAGACCTCAAAGTGAGTTGTTGCTAGATATCTTTTGGGATCACAAACATGCCCCTTGTTTTTACTAAAGTGCCACTTTCTCCTCTTTTTGCATGTTATTCTCTCTCATGACAATTTTTATACATTAGACCTCTATTGCTTCTCTTTTTTGTGAATTTGCCCCTCTTATCCGACTATGTCCTCGAAATTTTCTTTAACTTTTTCACATTTCCGATTACAATTTTTGCAGATAAATCTCTGACCTAGTGACCTTTCAATTTTCACATTTTTTCCAAGGCTTTGCAAACAAATCCTCGAGTTTATTTGCACTTTTCTTGCCTTTTTTTCTTGCAAATATATCCCAAAATATTTTTTAATATTTCTCCATGAGTTCTTGGTCAGAAACCAATTTATCTTTATCTTTACTATTTTTTATTTTTATATTATTTATTTATTTTTTTGCGCATAGGTTCCCAGGCTTTTTTATTTATGATTATTAAATATAATTTCTTTTTTCTTAGATTATGCAAGTAAGCCCATCTTTGGTCATTCTTCTCTAAGGGGCCGTTTGGTTACCTGTAGATGTAATGTAATTTGATTTACAGGTAAAATCGTAACATGGGATGTTTGGTTACCCGTAGATACAAAGTTGATGTAATTCAAATTATGGATTTGATAAGTTTTGCTGCATTTTGAATTACGACCAATTTGGCCGTAATTCAAAATACTGTAATGTAAAACACTATTGAGGCTATTACTCAACTAATTGCCCACTGCCACCGACAGGACACCAGCCACCGCCGCCATTAGGCCGATCGGTCGGACTCCGCGCGATCGCCCTGGCGGCCGGCCGGACTCCGACCACTGCTGTCGGCTGACCGGTGTCCTGCGACTGCCACAGGCCGACCGTCTGGATTTCGGCCACCGCCGCTCGGATTCCAGCCACTGCTCCTATGGCCGATCGGACTCCGGCGACCGTCACCAGCTTAAATTTAAATTTGACTTTTTTTCTAGTACGTTAAACAAGTATGATAATAATTAAAATAATATAATATATATAATTATAAGCAGTTTAAAATAAATTTGTGAAATTCCAACTAATTAAATCCCTTGTAATTAAAAAAATAATTTCTTTATCATGCCGAACTTGTAGGGATTTTTATTTAATTGTTGTTTAAAATTTTTATTTGCGAAAAATTATATTTGCATCATTAAATAGTGTTGGTTGAGAAATTTGATTTAATTTAAATCCGTAGGTGAAATATATTTTAAATAAATAAAATCTATTGTCATAAATAACTAAAATAGATTTTAGATGAAATATTAAAAAATATATAAAATATAAAAAATTATGCAAAAAAAAAGTAATCTCAGCATTTACTTTATATGGTGATTTTAACCCATAACTTACATCAAACCAAACACTTGAAAAGTAAATGCGGTATTTTTAGTTACAGATAATCAAATAAGCATTATGTAAATTAAAATACAGTAATTTCATTTACATTGTAATTTGATTTACACTGTAATTTGAAATACGGGCAACCAAACCACCCATGATATTCTCAATGCGCAATTCCAAAGAAACTCTTTGTAAATATAGCATTACTTACTCCTAAGCCAAAATATTTGTCTTTATCCAACCTAATAAAATGTTATCAAAGTCAAAACAATAATTGTGAACTCTCATTTTTCATAAATTTTCAGCAATGTACTACAAATCATAATACTCTACATATATTATTTTATTAGCATTTTGAATTTGACAAAAGATCAGAGACAGATCTTTAAGGAGCAGCCAAGAAAGAGCTTTTTAAGAAAGTGACCATGCTAAAGGTTTGATGGACTTTTCTAATAATATATAAACATTATATGTAAAGGTGTGGAAAGATATTAAAAAAAAACACATTTAATGGCTCAGTATACATGGTGTCACATCCGGAATTTTTTCACCAACCAACAAAAGTAAACATAACACTTTCATGTCATGATGGTGGGTAAAAAAATTATTAGTGGTAGATGAGGAAGAATTATGGGTGCTTAGTTAGGTGCCATCAACCCCCTTAATATTAACCCTTTGATTAAATTGATCTTAATCATTCATTTGTTAAGTGAAGGCCTATAAATACCCTGTCATTATACTTTTGTAAACACATAAAAGACATTGTAAGAAGCATCATCAATATACTCCAAGCTATTCTTCAAGAACTTGTGTCATTTAAGCTTTTTGCTTCTCTTGCAAATATCTTTAATTTCTCTTTTATTTTAAACTAGCAAAGTTGCATTTTTAACTTATTGAACAGAGGTGGCTGCTTTGTCGAAAAAGAATCCCGACCAATGCCCGCACAAACCTTTGAATGAAAGAACAAGCCCGTGACAATTGGTATCAGAGCTTAGGTTTATAACATTTTTGCTAATTGATATGTCAAGATTTGGAACTCAAAATGAGATGACCCAAGCTCCAAAGGAGACCAAGCAACCTTGGAAGGAGAGGGCAAGCTCAAGCATGTCATGGCGGACATGAATACAAGGCTTTCAAAGGTGGAGTTTGTTGTGGTTCAAGGACAAAAGCAGTTTGAAGCGATGGACCATCGCATTGAGGGGTTCGAACATGGGAATTATGAGTTTTAGGAGTAGATGCAAACTGCCCTCAACAGGGTCGCCTTAAAATGCCTTGACAAGTCAAGAGCTTGGAGGGTACCCTCCAACACGAGGTAATTTTTTTAAGGAAGAATTTGCAATGATCATCTCCTAATTATGGAAGGTAAATGAAGAGCTCACACTTTACAAGAGACAATTGACCAAGGAGTAGATGCTGCCATTTCGGTAAAAATTCCAGCAACCGCATAAGTAGATGTGCCCAAGTCTAAGGCCTATAATGGGTCTAGAAATGCCAAAGATATTAACAATTTCTTATGGAGAATTAAACAATAGTTCAAGGCTCTTGAAGTAGAAGAGGTTAAGAAGGTTGATCATTCCACTCTCTACCGTACCGACACAACTAAGGGTTGGTAGAGACGTCGGCATGGCAACATTTAAAGTGGTACATTAACCATGAACTCTTTTGATGATTTTAAAAAGGAATACAAGAGGCAATTCTACCTCGAAAATGCTTAGGATGAGGCAAATGTAAAGTTTATAGACTATCTCACAAAGACAGTGTCCAAGACTATGTGAAAGAGTTTTCCAAAGTACTCTTGGAGATCGCTGACTACATCAACAAGGAAACACTCTTTGCCTTCATGGACAACCTATAACAATGGGCTCGTATGAAGGTACAACATGGAGGTGTCCAAAATCTTGCCATTGCAATTTCCATTGGAAAATCTCTCATTAAATTTAAGAAGCCAAAAAATCAAAGTCCTTAAAAACAAGGGCTACAAGAGATAGAGTGTGGGAGAAAACAAGGAGAGCTTCACCAAATTCCATAAGTACAAGGAAGTACTAAATATGGAAAGTAAAGAATGCCCTTCTCTCAAATGTTTCTTTTGTGATGGACTTCACTTAGCTAGAAATTATCCAAGCAAAGGCAAGATCTCGCCCTTATTGGAAGAAAGGGAAAAAGCTCAAAAAGAGAAAAATAAATGGGGTCTTTGCAAATTTTGGATGCCATTAAAGCGACATCTGAGAAGAAGGATTGTTTGTTCATGGAAGCCAAAGTGAAAGGCTAAGTTGCGAAAGGCCTTAATTGACACTGGTGCCTCCAACAACTTCCTTAAAGCAAAGGAAGCCGAGAAGTTTGGCATCATCTACAAAAGAGAGCAAGGATGGCTCAAGGCCGTCAACTTTGAAGTTAAGCCCATCTTTGGAATGCCTTATAGAGTGAGGGTTTATATCAAAGAATGGAGGTGCCAAGTGGGCATTCTAATCGTACCAATGGACGACTACCCAATGATCCTTTTGATGGACTTCAAGGATAGCGTCAACATGGTGCCAATCCCCTTCGCCAACACAATGTGTATTATCGGAGAAGGGAATCTGAGCATGATCCCTTTAGTAAGGAATGTAAGCATTCAAACTAAATAAATTTTGGCTTTGCAACTTCATAGGGGACTCAAGACGTCTTGCACCATCTTCCTGACCATACTCCAAGAAGAAGTCGGAGGAACCCTTTCTAAAGTGTCGAAGGAAGTTTTGCAAATCCTTGAGGAGTTCAAAGACAGCATGCCACCGGAGTCGCTGCAGAAATGTCTACCAAGGAGAGGTGGATTGTAAGATTGAACTTGAACAAGGCTCAAGGTCGCTAGTCATCATTCCATATAAGATTTCGCCTCCCAAACTTGAAAAGCTTAGGAGGCAATTTAAGGAGTTGCCTGATGCCTGCCTACTACATCCAACCATTCAAGACTTCTTATGGTGCGCCCGTACTTTTCCAAAAGAAGGATGATGGATAGTTGAGGATGTGCATTGACTACCTTGCCTTCAACAAACTTACGGTGAAGAACAAATATCCTATTCCGCTCATTGGAGACATATTCGACAAGCATGGAGAGGCAAGATGGTTTATCAAGCTTGACCTAAGGTCCGGATATTACTAAGGCTGGATTGCTAAGGAAGATGTCCCAAAGATCACATGTGTGACAAGGTATAGTTCACTTGAATTCCCTGTCATGCTCTTCGGATTCACTAATGCCGTGGCTACATTTTGTGCGTTGATGATATGATGTTTTTCACTCTTTCTTGGACAAATTCGTAGTAGTGTATTTGGATGATATAGTAGTCTATAATAAGACTTTGACCGAACACATCTAACACCTTAGATGGGGTTTCCAAGTTCTAAGGGATAATGAACTCTTTGTAAAAAAAGAAAAATGTGAATTTGTTAAGCCGAAAGTAACATTTTAGGTCATGTGGTTGGACATGGCGTGATCATTATGGACAAGGCCAAGATCCAAGCCATTGAAGAATGAAAGAGTCCGCAGTGAACTACAGAACTCTAAAGTTTTCTTGGCTTTGTGAACTATTACCTCAAGTTCATCCGCGGGGTTTCCTTCATCACCCCCCTCCCCCCCATCCCCCCCCACACACAACTGCCAACTCACTCACGAAGAACAACTCTTGGGAGTGGGATGCAACATGTCAAGAAGCCTTTGAAATGTTGAAGCAAGCTATAATGGAAGAACCTATACTTGCACTCCTAGACCATACCAATCCATTTGAGGTTCAAACTGATGCATCTGACTGTACCATTGGTCGGGTGTAATGGAGGACACTCCCTTGCATTTGAAAGCCTGAAGGTCACTGACATCCAAAGGAAGTACACGATGCAAGAGCAAGAGGTGATGCTCATTGTGCATTGCCTTCGGACATGGAGGCATTATTTGTTGGAATCAAAGTTTGTAGTGAAGACGGATAATGTTGCCATAAGCTACTTTTTTGGCCAAAAGAAATTAATAGCAAAGCAAGCAAGGTGGTGAATGTTCCTTGTTGAGTTAAACTTCATGATACAACACACAAATGGTAAGACGAACTATGTGGCTGACGCACTTAGTAGAAGGGCCAAACTTGCCTCCAATTTTCCCCGACTTTTTCTTTAGCAAGCCGCATTGAAGAAGGCTTCTAGCATGATCCGTAAGCAAATAACATCTTAAAGTCCAACAATGAAGTAAAACTCGGTGATTTTGGATGAAAGAGGATGTACCTATAACCAAAAAAAGCCAACGTTATGTATTATGTACCTAAGTGGCAAGGCCTACAAAGGGAGATATTAAAGGATTGTCATTGCTCACTGTGTGTGTGTGTGTGTGTGTGGGGGGGGGGGGCACATTTGGCAGCTCAACGCACTCAAGCACTCATTGAACGGGATTATTATTGCCTTTACATGCATGATGATATCAAATTTTATGTGAAAACTTGTCTTGTACGTCAACAAAATAAAGCAGAGCACTACCGCACCCGGCACTGCTCCAACCATTTCCCACACCTTAGAAACTATGGGAGAGTATCTCCTTGGACTTCATCACTTGCTTGCTGAAGTCCGAGGGATGTAGCAACTTAATGGTGGTAGTGGATCAATTAAACAAGTATGGGGTCTTCATCGTAGTACCCACAAAATTCAATGTTGAAGATGCCGCAAGGTTGTTTTTCAAACATGTGGCTAAATATTAGGGTGTTCCAAAAAGCATTGAAAGCAATTGGGAGACAAGGTGCACAGGGTGGTTTTGGGCTAATATCTTCAAACCCATGGGGTCAGAGCTTAATCTCCTGATGCAGTTAGGATAGTTGGAGAGGAGAACTATAGGAAGAGAGATAGAGAGAGAAGGGGAAACAAGAAAGAGATGAAGAGAGGAAAAGAAGAATTGGCGAAATATTCCCCTTTTTTCCTTCATTCTTTCTGGCTTTATAATCTCTAGTACAATCATTGTAATGATTTTGACAGACTGGCATTTTAACAAACATGTAGAGTGCTAGAACAATCACCAATTCTGTAACAAACTTCCTAACAAACCTCCACTCTCTTTGATTACAATTCATTAAAATAAAGCTATATTAAAATACTCCTAATCATAACCCATTAAGCTGTCACAAAATCAACTTATTAAGCTGTCACAAAATCCTTGTACTTGTTTCCTATTATCCCCAAGTTGTCCCGATTACTCCTTCTAATGTTGGTGCAGTTATCTCTCGTTAATGCGCGTGCATCAATTGCTGTGACCCGCAGAACATCCTTATCCTCAAGGATGAAGTTCAGAAATTCAGATGTGAACTTCTTAGCCTCTTCCTAGGTAGCCTCAGACTCGGTTTGCCCTTTCCACTGAACAAGCACCTCGGTAATACAGTGCCCCCCTTTTTATAACTTGATGAGACTTAAGTACTACGAATGGACTTAAAAGGGGTTGCTGATTCATAAACTCTTAAGGCAGGGGAGTGTGTGTAACGCTCGGATCCCCTAGAAACTTCAATTTGGCAATGTGGAACACATTGTGGATGCGCGTAGTGTCAGGGAGTTTCAAGCGATACACCACCGCAGCAATTCTCTCCACAATCTGGAATTGTTTATAGAACCTGCGCCCAAGTTTATGGGATAACCGTCATGCTAAGAAGCTTTGGCGGTATGGTTGAAGTCGCAATAGGACCCAATCTCCCAACTATAATTTAATATCTGTCCTGCCAGAGTTTGTCTGATTGCGCATTCTGTTATGAGCTTGTCTCAAATTCGCTTGCAAAGTAGTGAGAATCCTTGCTATGTCTGACAACAGCTCATCCATGGCGGCCACACCTGCTGTACCGGCAATGTAGTCACTTAATGTGGGGGGCCACTCGGCTGGACGCCTCTTCAAATGGTGTCATCTGAATTACAGAATGCCATGAAGTATTGTAATGCCACTCGGCCCACGGCAAAAACTCCGGCCATCGGCGTGGATTGTCGGCGGTGATACACCTCAAGTAGTCTTCAAGGTATCTATTCAACACTTCAGATTGACCGTCTGTTTGCGGATGGTAGGCACTGCTGTTCGCGAGCATGGTCCCTTGTAACTTAAACAACTCCCGCTAGAAAGCACTCATGATCCCTGTCCGATATGATCTGCGATGGAATGCCATGAAGTTTGATAACATCGCAACCATGACAAGTGCTACTTGAGTCGCTGAGAATTGGGGCCCCAGTGCTGAGAAATGAGCATGCTTTGGCAGCCGGTCTACAACCACCAAGATGGTTACCTTTCCGCCGATGGATGGAAGACCAATGATAAAATCCATTGCGATCGAGTGCCAAAGTTTGCCGGAGATTGGAAATGGCTGCAGTAACTGAAACGCCCTTTGCATCACCACAAGTGCACGGTTTGTCAAGTAATAAAGTGGAAACGGCAGGTTGTCAAACCACCGGGAGCAAGACTATTAGTATTAACTTTGGCAATTGAAATCTAGCCTGAATAACTTGGTCCAGGACAAATCTCTTAACTACTACTAAAAAGATTAAACAGGGGATAGAAGCTAAAATAAGAGAGTAACACTATCAAAATTAACGGGAGTACTTGGACAATAGTCCCTTAGGGTTTCAACAGTGAAGAACAGAATTCTATGAATACTCCTTACTGAATTAAGACAGAAGTCGAATAGAAATGTATCATCTTAACAGGTTTTCACCGCACGCTAATTACCAAGATCTAACGGGTTTTCACCGCAGGCTAGTTCTTAAGAACCAACGGGTTTTCACCGCACGCTAGCTTTGATAACTAACAGGTTTTCACCGCACATCAATAGCCACGCAACATGTAATAAGAATTAAATCAAACTACACATGCATTTCAACAATCAAACTTCATAATCAATTGATATAAAAGAGTACAAATAGAATTCAAACAAATCCCTAAGGTTTCACATCCAAGCTCCCAATGGGGCTTTAGCTCATTATGAAATACAAAGTAATCATAGAATTCAACATGTTCACCATTATAATGAGAAAATTAATAAGCACTCCCTCAGAAACCAAGAAGACAAGAGTCGATGCGAAGTTCCCCTCGACGCTAGTGGAGAGGTGACTCTTGACTACGATGACGCCATAATGGATGACAGTGATGATAATGATGGACACCCACGTGGATTCCTTGCCTTGAAGGGGTTGAAATCGCCTTAATCTTCCAGCCTCCTTTTTCCCTTCTCCAGCCTCTCTTCTCCCATAAAGAAATCTAAAAACTTAAAAAAATTCCTCTCTCAATTTCAGCAAAGCCTTATATATTCGTTAGTTTACGGCCATCTTACGGCCGTAAGCCTGGCCGTAAGTATCGGGGTTTCAACCATTTTCGTGCCTTACGACCCCGATTACGGCTGTAAGCCTCTCCCGTAAGGGTTTCTGTTATCGGGTCACTGTCCCACTTACGGCCATAATGGGAGGACCATAAACCTCATCATGTTAATGTTGCCCTACTTCCTACGGGCGTAAGGCGCTTCCGTAAATGACTTTGTCTTTCACTTACGGTCTCACTTATGGCCGTAAGGCTGACCGTAAGGCTTCCTGTTGACAGTTTCCTCCTCTTACAGGCATAAGGATGCCCGTAATGCCTTCTGAATATGACTTACGGCTGTAAGCCTAGCCGTAAGCAGCCTGTTAGTGGTTATGGCTCCAAGGTCAATATCTCAGGAGAGAGCCATCTTCTACATTTCGGTTCCTAATTGCTTCCTTTGGCTCTCTTTTATCTTAAACGCCTTCTGGTGCCTGCTATAATAATTCACACCCGATTTAGCCTCATTTTCCATATAATTACTCTAATACTAACTAGATAAGTATACAAATTAATATGTAAAATATAGTATAATTATATACTTATCAATAAACCTTGTGGTACGTGATTAAAGGATTTTTAAGACAGGCACATGGTGCAACGGGATACGAAGTCTTTCACAGATCGCCGGAGCTCCGGCCAATAAAACACACTAGCTAAACAACTAAGAGTGCGGTGAATACCTATGTGCCTGCCTATTAGGGTGGTATGAAACTCAACTAATAATATAGGTTGTAGTAGGGATTGTGCTGAAATTCATATTCTCCCTTTGAAAAATAAAATTCCATCCCGAATTGTATAAACAGAATAATCGGCAGGGCATTCCTTAACTACAGCCATGAGCTCCACTGTGTCGAAATGAGTATTGCTGGCAACACGAATGTCATCGCAGAGCACCAGTTGTTGTCCCTATTATGCAAAACAGAGCATTGCAGGACATATGAGTGACTCGTGATAAGGCATCTGCAGGACCATTAAGGATGCTAGGTCGATATTCAATGTCGAAATCGTAGCCTAGTAATTTACTTAACCAGCATTGTTGCTCCGGCGTTTGTATTGCTCTGTGGAGTAATGCGCGAAGACTCCGATGATCAGATTGCACCATGAAGCGCCTACCCAGCAGGTATTGCCGCCACTTCTTGACTGCCTGTGTAATTTTGAACATCTCCCGGCCATAGGTGGACGATGCCTAAAGACGAGGGGAAAGTTGCTTACTGAAGTAGGCGATCGGGTGGCAATTCTAAAGCAACACTGCACCAACACCAATACCGGAGGCGTCCGTTTGGACCACAAAAGGTACGAAGAAATCCGGTAATTGTGGACCCTGCGTTTGAGTCATTGATTGCTGGAACTATTGAAATGCATCGGTGGCGGAGGTTATCCACACAAATGCGTCCTTCCGTAGCAAATCAGTCAGGGGTTCGGCCAACAAAGAATACTTGGGAACAAATCTCCAAGAATAGCCACAGAGTCCTGAGAAACTTGTAGAGCTTGAACAGTAGTGGGAAATGGTCAACTCTAGATCGCCTAAATTTTATCAGAATCAACGGCAACCCCTTCGCTTGAAATGACATGACCAAGATATCCAATGTCGTACACCAAAATTCACACTTGGAGAGCTTCACGAACAGCGTGTTAGCTCACAACCGATGCAAAACTTCCATGTGATGTTGGACATGAGAATCTCAATCCTGGCTATAGACAAGGATGTCGTAAAAAAAAATAAGTACAAATTTATGGAGGACTTCCTGAACGTCGAGTTCATCAATGACTGGAAGATGGAAGGGGTGTTCGTCAAGCCGAACGGCATGACCATGAACTTGTAATGGCCTTTGTGAGTGTGGAAAGCCGTTTTCTCGATGTCCTTGGGGTGAATTCGGATATGGTGATAGCCTGGGCGAAGATCGAGCTTGGAGAAAACCTTAGCTCCAGCGATCTCATCTAGCAGTTCCTCCACCGTGGGAATCAGAAAGCGATCCTTGATAGTGACTGCATTAAGTGCTCGGTAGTCTACATAGAAGCACCAGGTGCCATCCTTCTTCTTCACGCGGAGGAACTGCGAGGAGTATGGATTAGTATTTGGCCGAATGATGCCTTTGAGCAACATCTCCCCCACGAGCCGCTCGATCTCTATTTTCTGAAAATGGGGATTACGATATGGCCGGATGTTAACAAGGGCGGCACTAGGAAAGATCAGAATGCGGTGGTCATGTGTGCGAGATATGGGTAAACCCGACGGTGTTTTGAAAACATCTCGGAATTTATAAAATAGAGAGCTTTTCTTGCTGAGGAAAGTGACTGGCGCTTTTGAACTAAGTTTTGGGATCGGGTTCAGTGACACTGGTTCCACTGCAAGTTGATACAATTGAATCCCGTCTGAATCCATTTTCCGCATTGCTGCTCATTGAGTCATATCAAATTGCGGTTGGGTTGGCCCATGAAGACAAATGTGCCCACCCTGATGTTGAAACTCCATCCATAACTTGTCGTAGTGGAACAACACCGGACCCAACTGACGTATTCATCGGACGCCCAAGACGATGTGGGCTCCATAGATGGGTAAGAGAATGAGATCAACAGTGAAAATCACCTCACCCATTTTCAAAGCAACTGTGAACACTCTCCACCGCATTAAAGGGCCTCACCATTGCCTACAGTGACCCTCATTTGCCAGGATAGTTAAACCACCAAGCCCAAATGATTGGCTAGACGAGATTGAACAGAGTTATTCGTCGAGCTACCATCCACCAGGACGATCATCTCCTACCAATTGATCGAACCGGCGTTCATCAAAGTCAATGGAACGATTTGGCCCATCAAAGCGTGGAGAGATATGTGGGGAGTGTCTTGCGCCCACACCTCTGCAGCAAGGGCCGTCGGCGGTGGTAATGCAACGATAGAGGATGGATCCTTCTCGGGTAATGTAGGTTCATCGAAGTCAACCATCACATATAGAAATTGAGCCGGCTTGCATTTATACCCTGGGATAAACTTAGAGTAGCAATTGAAGCATACCCCTTTCTCTCGCCAAGCAGCCATTTCAGTGGGTGTCAGCCGTTTAATGGGAAGGGATGCCGATCGGTGAACATGAGGAGATGCGATCAGAGCCGAGGGTCGATTAAAGAGAGGTCGATTGTAAGGAGGTCGGATGGCAGTGCATTTGACCTCCACTAACTTAGCTATCCTGACCAAATCAGAAGGTTCCCCGGCTTTAACAAATATAGTTCACACCGGATGTCATCCCGGAGGTTAGAGAGAAAACAGTTGAGCAAACTCTATTGACTCAAGCCGATTATCTGAGTGGAGATACACTCAAATTCATGGAGATATGCCGCAATAGTCGTTTGCTAGAGATTGAAAAGAGTAGCCTCATGATTGACAAACGACAATGGGTCGAATCGAAGTTCCAACTTGCGGGTGAAATCAGGCTAGTGTTAGAGTTGTTATGTGGCATGGAGCCAATGGAACCATTGGAGAGCAGGGCCAGTCATGTAGAAAGCAGTGATGGAGATTCGTTGGTTGTGGGAACTCTGATGAAATATGAAGAAATGGTTGATTTAGAGAAGCCTACCTAGAGCATTATCGCCGGCGAACAGAGGGACCTCGATTTTGGGCAGGCGAGTCGCAGAATTGGAGATATTGGGGTGGGGAAAAAGTGGAAGTGGTGAAGGGTGGGGAAATGGAGAAACAAATGGTGGCTGGGGAAGAAGGGGATGCTGATTAGTAGGGGAACCTGGTTTGTCAAGCTGCTGTAGCTTCACCACCATCTCCGCCATGACAGGCTACTAAGAGGCCAAGGAGTTGCGAAGGAGATCAAATGATTCGGTAATGCTCTATTGTAAAATCTCAAAGGACTGAGAATGAAGCAGCACAGTAGAGCAGAGTGCATCCAACTTCATAAAGACGGAGTCATGACGCACGAGTTGCTCTTTCATCGCTGCAAGTTAATCGTCGACAGATCGTGCTCGGGTGACCATACCGTCCGTCATGAGTTAATGAAAGCACCAAATTGATGCAGTTAGGATAGCTGGAGAGGAGAATTATAGGAAGAGAGGTAGAGAGAAGAGGGGAAAAGAGAAAGTGATGAAGAGTGGAGAAGAAGAATTGGCAAAATATTCTCCCTTTTTCCTTCATTCCTTCTGGCTTTATAATCTCTAGTACAATCATTGTAACGATTTTGACAGATTGACATTTTAACAAACATGTAGAGTGCCAGAAAAATCACTAATTCTGTAACAATCTTTCTAACAAACCTCCACTCTCTTTGATTATAATTCATTAAAATAAAGCTATATTAAAATACTCCTATTCATAACCCATTAACCTGTCACGAAATCAACTTATTAAGCTATCACAAAGTCAACTTATTAAGCTATAACAAAATCCTTGTACTTGTTGCCTATTATCCCCAAGTTGCCTCGATTACTCCTTCTAATGTTGGTGCCGTTGTCTCCCGTCAGTGTGCTTGCATCACCTTCCCATAAGTTTCCACCGCCAAACCTATGGCCAAACCAAGAGTGTGAAAGCCTTGTTGCAACTCTACCTCTGACATTATTTGAGTGTAAACCATTAAGATTGGGTAAAGTTTCTTGACATGGCCCAATTTTTTTCTAACTTGCAAAAGAGTGAATTGCTGGGAAAACCCCATCTAAGATAGCTGCCAGGTGGCAACCAATCACACCTCAAACATTGGATAATGGGTGCAAAGGTCCGAGTTGCTCCACCTTCAAAGTTGCAAAGAAATGGCAAGAGAATATGGATTTGGCAAGGACTTACTTAGCCAAGGACTTAGAAAAGATGAAGAAGTGGGCCAACACAAGGAGGAGACATGCAAAGTATGAAGAAAGAGACTTAATGATAGTGAAGCTCCTTTCTCACCAAAACCGGAGATTTGCCAAAGTGCACAAAAGCCTAGTTCGAAAGTACGAAGGGCCATTTCTGGTGGAGAAAAGAGTGGGTAATTGGCCTACCAATTGAAGCTTCCTTCTCATTTGGAGATGCATTCATTGTTCATGCAAGCCTTCTAAAATCTTTTCATGCCAACAAGGGGGAGCAAACCATGGAGAGTCAAGAGGAGCACCTACAACAATCACAACCCTTGCTCAACAAGATGTGGAGGAAACATTGGCCCATCACACCATTCCAAGGAGAGGAGCCCACCCAAGCTACAAGGAATATCTTGTCAAATGGAAGGGCTTACCCAAGAGCGAGGCAAGTTTGGAAACCGCACTCAGATTGTGGAATCATACCAAAACCATCAAGGCGTATGATGACCACGTGATGAGGAAGTCACTAAATTGAGTCGGGAAGGATGTCATACTCTGGATTTTTCTTCATCAACCAAGAATGTCAAACATGACACTTCTATGTCATGGTTGTAGGTGAGAGAATTATTGGTGGTAGATGGAGGAGAATTAATGGCACCAACCCCCTTAATGTGAACTTTTTGATCAAATTGATTCTAGAATTCCATTTGTTAGGTGAAAGTCTAAACATATCCTCCCGTTCCACATTTATAAAACACTTGAGAAGCATTATAAGAAGCATTATCAATATACTTTAAGTTTTTCTCCAAAACTTGTATCATTTAAGCTTTCCTTCTTCTTTTGCAAGTCTCTCTAAGTCCCATTTTATTTTAAACTAAAAAAATTTTATATTTTTGGCTTATTGAATGGAAGAGACTGCCTTGTTAGAAATCAACTGTGACCAACAACTACACCGAACCTTGAACAAAAGAACAAATCCATGACAATCGGAAGGATGAGAAACTATTCTTGGCATACACTAGGATGATAACAAAAGAGAGAAAAGCATAATTAATAAGACACACTTAGGATGATGCATGTGTAGCAATATGCATGTTCTCTTTAATGCACATGCAAACTTTCAGGGCCTGTTTGGATACCCCAACATTATGCCATAATCCATACATTATGGCAAAATATAATATTTTCATCGAATTATACCATAATGGTTGTTTAGGTACCTAACTTATATTACAAATATATGCCATAATATGAGAATTATAGCATAAAAAAATATTTCTCTCAGAGTGGAATATTTTTTTTATGCTGAAGTGCGTGAAGGTGTTTAACGCAATGTTACACATTCTCTCCCTCTCTCTATCTCAAACTAGGCAGCCAGTGTTAGATAATCTTGTCACATTAAGTATGTTATTTGAATAAGTCAAGTTAGTTTGGAGCATGTTTGATTTAGTCAAGGTTGGAGTCTATTAGTGTTGTACGTTTCTCGGGATAGTGGAGTGAGTTGTGCTGCTCAATATGGAGTGGTCTCTCTCTTATAATAACATGAGCTTGTTATTGAAAATATAGAGATAATTGCATTCATTCTCATTCTCTCCAGAATTATGAAGTAGATAAGGTTAACACTTGGTATCAGAGCCTTGTGTATGTCGAAGATCATGCCGCGAAGCAGCAGCACCACCAGCGGTGACGATGGGGATACCTCAACGGTGGTGACGAAGGAGAACACTGGCATCTCTCTCCACTATCCGATGCTTTCAAAGACAAACTATACAGTGTGGACAATAAAGATGCGCCTGTACCTATAAGCACAAGTCGCCTGGGACACCATCCAGCCCGGGATCGATGTGGAAACAAGGAAATATAAGATGGCTCTTGCCACCATCTATGAAGCTATTCCCGAGGAGAACATTTTTCTTATATCGCAGAAGGAGATGGCCAAGGAGGCTCGGGAGACACTCAAAACGAAGTACGAAGTTGCTAATTGTGTGAAAGACGTGAAGCTCCAAACTCTAAAGAGTGAGTTTGAGACACTCCGCATGAAAGAAGCAAAGATAACTGACGACTTTGACAAAAAGCTGACAGCCATAGTCAACAAGTCTGCTGGTCTTGGCAGCAAGATCAAAGAAAGCTCCGTCGTCAAGAAGTTCTTGCATGCCATCCCTAACAAGTTCCTTCGCATTGTAAAATCGATTGAGCAGTTTGCCAACTTGACGACGATGACTTTAGAGGAGGCGATGGTCTCCTCAAGACCTATGAGGAAAGGATCCATAGCGCTGATGGCGAGGAGGATGAACATCTTTTACTCACGAAGATGGAATGGAAGGATCACTAGAAGGACTCCGATGATAGTTCATCATCAAACATGTCTAAGGGACACAATAAAAGAGCCAGATGCAGGCGAGGCTATCAACGCAACTGCAGTACTGGCCTTGGAGATGAGTACCATGACAAAGAGCACTTTGAGGAGAAGAAGAAGTTCGACAAGACGAAGGTCAAGTGCTTCAATTATGGTAACCGCAGACACTACTTATGAGATTACGGCAAGCCGCGGTGAGAGCACCAAGACCAGGTGCATCTTACATAGGCTTAAGACAATGAGCCCACACTGCTAATGGCGAAGGTATGCACGCTCACAGAGTCCACGGAAGTCCCAACCAGTGACATCATGCTCAACGAGGTTCACACACAAGTGCATCTTGATTAGACAAAAGAGTACCACGATGACGCATGGTATCTAGACACCGGGGCAAGCAATCACATGTCCGGGTACAAAGCAAGCTTTACCAAGTTGGACTCCAACATAAAAGGCTCGGTGAAGTTTGGAGACAGCTCCGTCGTCAATATTTGTGGACAGGGAACGGTGTTGTTCACATGTCACAACGGCGAGCACCGCTTGTTGATGGATGTCTACTGCATTCTAAGGCTCCACAGTAACATAGTAAGCCTCGGGCAATATGACAAACATGGTTGGCAAATTCTTATCGGGGACGGTGCACCGTTGATCCACGATCGACAACAACAGCTGCTTGCCAAGCCTGTGTGTTTATTAGCTAGATGCAATGAAGATGTGTGGCGGTGGCACGCATGCTATGGACATCTGAATTTTCAAGCTCTCCATAAGCTAGCACAACATGGCATGGTCTATGGACTACCACAAATTTTTCAAGTGGATCAAATCTATGATGGTTGCCTTGTGGGAAAGCAAAAACGAGCTCCGTTTCCACAGGAGCTAAACTATCGCACGGAGAACGTGCTGGACTTGGTATATGGAGACTTCTGCGGGCCTATCACGCCGGCCACACCTGGAGGCAAGAAGTATTTTCTGCTGTTGGTGGATGATCTCAACCGTTACATGTAGCTAACACTGCTAGAATCCAAAGACAAGTTCCAAGCAGGATTTGAGCTGGAACCTGGCCGCAAGCTGAGGGCCCTCCACACTGATCGCGGAGGCGAGTTCACTTCTATGAAGTTCCATGAGTACTGCATCAAGCAGTACCTCACAGTGCCATACTCGCCGAAGGAGAACAGTGTCGTCAAGCGTCAAAACCAGACTATAGTTGCAATGGCCAGTAGCCTGCTTAAGTCCAAAGGGATGCCAGGAAGGTTTTGGGGCGAGGTTTTCATAACAGCAATACATATCCTCAACCACGCACCAACCCGCAGCGTCGACGACAAGACGCCCAACGAAGCATGGTACTGGAAATGTCCAAATGTATACTACTTCCATATATTTAGGTGTATTAGACACATGAAGATGGTGAAGACAAACGTGAAGAAGCTGGATAATAGAAGCATACCCATGGTGCTCATTGGCTACGAGTCCAGCTCCAAGGCATATCGAATGTACTATTCAATCGGCAGAAGAATAACTGTGACCCGTGACGTCAGGTTCGACAAAGAGGCAAAAAGGGAGTGGAATGCATGAGGGAGTGATGAGGAGCTAACTGCTCGAGATGAGATGTTCACCATGGAGTACACTTCCCGTTCTATCGCATGTTGTGGTCATGACAACTTGCTGGCACATGGGAGTGGAGAAGCACTGGTACTTGCTACGCCGAGTTGCATATCTGACAGTGGACCACTGCCACCGGTGTCTTCCCCAACCATTCTCACACCGATGATGACGCCAATTGCACCTGGTGGCGTTGCATTTGCGACTCCATCAAGTCATGTTTCGCCTATCTCCGATGGTGCAGTACTGCGACACTACACATTGGCAAACATCTACCATAACACATCCTAGCTAGGTTGAGCATGAATACGACGGACTATGTCTCATGGCAGCCAAAGAACCTGGGAGTTTTGCAAAAGCCGAGCAGCACATGTTGGCGACAGGCTATACAAGAGGAAATAAAATCTATCGAGGAGAATGAGACTTGGCATCTTACCAATCTGCCGAGAGGGTGTCGACCCATAGGCCTACAGTGGGTTTACAAAATCAAAAAGAACTCACACGGTGCTGTGGTGAAGCACAAGGCATAGCTCGTTGCAAAAGGGTACGTGCAACGGCAGGGCATGGATCTTAAGGAGGTGTTTGCTCCTGTTGCTCGTCTGAAAACGGTGTGATTGCTCATAGCATTGGTGGCTCATGAAGGCTGGCAAGTGCATCACATGGATGTAAAATTGGCATTTCTCAATTGTGACCTTGAAGAGAAAGTCTACGTAGCCCAGCCAACCAATTCCATTGACAAGAATATTGAGCAAAAGGTAATGAAACTCAAAAAAGCGCTCTATGGCACTCAGGTTAGGAGCCGAGAGCATGGAACTCAAAGCTTAACAAGAGTCTAATGGCACTCGGGTTTGAGAAGAATCCATCGGAGCATGCTATATACAAAAGAGGTATTGGCTCATCTAATTTACTTGTGGGTGTGTACATCGATGATCTTATTATCACAGGATAACATCCGAAAGAAATTAAAAAGTTCAAGGAGGAGATGATGACATTATTCAACATGAGCGACCTAGGTTTGTTGAGCTACTACCAAGGCATAAAAGTGAAACAAACTGGCGGCGGCATTACCTTAAATCAGTCGGCCTATGCATTGAAGATCTTGGAGAAGTGTGACATGGCCAGCTGCAACCTGTGCCAAGTTCCTATAGAAGCAAGACTCAAGTTAAGCAAGGTAAGCACCAATCCTCCATCGGATGCCACGTTCTATAAAAATGTGATGGGAAGCCTGAGATACCTGGTGCATACACAGCCAGACATTACTTACTTGGTGGGGTATGTGAGTCGGTTCGTGGAGGCTCCAACCATTGAGCACCTAGCAACTATGAAACACATTCTGCGGTACATCTGTGGTACTTGCAATATGGGCTGTTATTAAGAGATGAGTGAAGAAGAACCACAATTGGTCGGTTATGGCAATAGTGACATGGCAGGTGATGTCGACAATCGCAAGAGCACAACAGGAGTGTTCTATCTGCTCGGGAGGAGCCCTATCAATTGGTAATCTCAGAAGCAAGAGATGGTGGCACTATCGTCTTACAAGGTGGAATACATTGCTACAAAAACTATGGCATGCCAAGGAATTTGGCTTGGACGCCTACTCAGTGAGTTGATAAAGAAGGAGCCCAACAGAGTCACACTCAAAGTGGACAGCAAGTTAGCTATATCCTTGTGCAAGAACCCTGTTCTACATTATAGAAGTAAGCACATCGATACCCACTATCATTTCATTAGGGAGTGTGTTGAAGGAGGTAAGATAGAGGTTGACTACATTAGCTTGGATGATCAACTTGCCGACATTCTAACGAAACCTCTTGGACATGTCAAGTTCCTACAAATGTGCAAGAAGATTGGGTTGTTTGAAGTCAAGTAAATGCAACAAGATTAGGGAGTGATTGTTAGATAATCTTGCCACATTAACTATGTTATTTGAATGAGTCAAGTTAGTTTGGAGTCTATTTGATTTAGTCAAGGTTGGAGTCTGTTAGTGTTCCACTTTTCTTGGGTTAGTGGAGCGACTTGTGTAGCTCAATATGGAGTGGTCTCCCTCTTATAATAACATGAGCTTGTTATTGAAAATATAGAGACAATTGCATTCATTCTCATTCTCTCCAGAATTATCAAGTAGATAAGGTTAACAAGCTAAAAGCTTTGGTTTCTAGGGTTTGAATAGGCCAAGACACCGGCCAACACCGAAGCACCCAAGATGCCGGAGCCGAAGGCCAACGCCGGTGCCAGAGGTGAACTCTCCTCTTTTTTTTTTAAATCATTGTTTGATGCTTAGGTTATCATGTAAATTTCTGAAATCAATCTCCTAGGGCATGAGAGGGAGCGACCCTTTCATCTTGATTTCTGGAAGCTTGTTTATCATCGAATGGTGGAAGCACTCTAAAGGTTGGATATTTTTCTTCAAAATGCGATTTTGATTTTAGTTTATAAGGGAAAGTCTAGGATTCCTTTGGAGTTTTAATGCCATCATGCGTTTTTCTTGGAACCTATTAATTAGAAAGACTTCTCATTTCAGGATTTTTCCTTTGGGTTTATTTGTTGTAATGTCCTATGAAAATCTATGAAATTTCATCTTTTCTATTTTTCAGTTCAAAAGTTTTTAAACTTTTTTATTATTTATCTAGTTTTTGATATTTTAAGTTCATGCAATTAGGTGTTTTCAACTTATGATTGTAGTTTCAGGAATCCCATTATGAAAACCAGACCTATTTCTATTCACAAGATTAAAACTTTTTCTTTGATTTTTAAGTTCATATAGAAAAAGGTTTATTGGGTTTTTGACTTTAAATGGTTGTTTTAGGAATTTCACTAAGAATGCCAGTTCCATTTTCATCCTTTCAATTGATTTTGAATCCAAAGATGCAAACGCTTTCTTTGAATTTCTTTGTGATGATGCTTGGAAAAATTTGCTTCTTTAATAAGAAAAAAGGAAGAAGATTTGAACCCTCATGTGAATTTTCAAGGTCAGGTTTTTGGTTGAGGAATTTTGTTGTGATTTTGATGATTTATGAATAGAACTTGGCTCCATAGCTGAAAAGTGTGCAGATCTCAAAGACTTGGCTCTGTGGGGCTTTGTCTTGTTTGCAACCTTGACAATTTGTTGGTTTAGAGCATCTTTTATGGTTTGTTGGGATTTTGGCGTATCATGTTTCATGGTTTGTTACGATTTTGAGAAGTGATTTCATGGTTTGTTAGGATTTTGGCATACCATGTTTCATTTTGCTTGGTATGATTTGTAATTGAATCTTTATTCTACGGGTTTAAGTTAGTGAGATTTGTTTATAAGGTAAATTCTTATGCATTTGCTTGAAAAATTATATTTTGGTTTTTAGGGTCATATTTAAACTTTATTACCTTTCCCTCAAATTAAAGCCACAGGGTCATAAGAATGGCTGATGAGCGCTTTATATATATATATTTTATACGCATTACACCCAATATTTACTTGTCCTTTTGCTATTCCTTGTATAGTTCGGTGCTATTTAAGCTATTTTGAGTTTATTGTGCAGATATTTACATCCTAGAGCAATAAGAAGTGATTTGTTGGAGAATTCACATCAAAAGGACTTAAAGGGAAGTTCATCAAGGCAAGCACAGCCTCAAGACGGGTGTGCCCTTGGCCGTGCAGTTCACAGGAATTGGAAAACACAAGGAAGCTCGGTTAGAGTGCCCTAAGAACGGGCGTGCAGACTGGAGCACGGCCTCAACACAGGCGTGTTCTAGCCCGTGCACTTTACGGCCTGGCGAATTTTCGGGGAAAACACTGTAGCATAAGTACTGTAGCGACGAAAACTCAAAAACCCAAAATCTACACGGGCTGGAGCACGGGCGTACAGAATTAAGCACGGCCGTGTTGACATCGAGAAATCATTTTTTAAGCCCAAAAGTTAGGGTTTCAAGGATCTTCTTCTTCTATCTTTTTTCCCCTTTGGGGGAGGCGACGCGAGGGGAAAGAGGCATGCCTTTGGGGGCCAGATCTGGACTGAGAGATTGTTGAGGGAGTGGAGGAATATTGGCAAGATCATCATCGGATGCCCTCCGACGGAGATTGTGATGCAAGAAGGGAGTTTATGATTTTCATTTATTCTCTTGTTGTTTACCTTATGTTTCTTGTAGAACCATGTGGGGCTAACCGTTCTCCAGTGCGCCGGATTAGAAACTTGGTAGATTTTGTACTCGAATACATTTATTACAATATTATGGAGTCTTTATTTCTTGTGTTAACCCTTGTGTTGTATGCTTGATGAGTTGGTTGATTAGCACCGCTTGAGTGTATTTCGACGCGTGTTGATTTCCTAGCAATCGCCTTAGTGATTGTCCTCTCAAGGAATCGAAATTGCGTAGTGCCCTCAATTCCTTATCGCTCTTCGTCACCATAGCGGCAACATGGCTTCTAGAGCACTTAGAAATCCTGAGATGTACGTGATAAACCTTGCAAGAATTTGAGTACAATTGACGCCGAGGGATTAATCGGGGACGCTACTCCTTAGCATTGATCTCTCATTACCTGAACCTTGTTTCTCTCCTGTTATCCTCACTTCCTTTACTTTTATTTGTAATTAGCTTTTAAACCAAATTATTGAGCCGGCTAGATATTAGAAATCCGACGAGTATCAAAAGCTATACCAGTCTCTGTGGATTCGACTATCCGACCCCTTCGGGTATACTTTAGTACTTGTACGACCCTTGCACTTGCAGTTACGAAAAGGGCGTATCAAGTTTTTGGCGCCGTTTCCCGGGACTGGCAACTTTTGAGAAATTTTACATTTCTAGTAATCTAGCCATTTTTTTTACTTCTGTTTATATTTCATTCAGTTATTCTTCTTTTGTTTGTTTTGATTTCTGATTAATTTGTTTTGCGTGCACTTTTCACCTCAGGAGGGTTAAGATATGGTAGAATTGCTTGCAGCCTTGAGACAAAATCAATGTTTTTCGTCTTTTGACCATCATCCAAATTACCTCCAACAAGAGCCAAATTTGGCGGATCTGTTATCTCGGTTTGCTCAAAATGATTACGCCAGTGGTAATGAGGGTTTCCATGGTCATTATAGCTTGGAAGAGGTCATATCCTCTTATGAAGAAAAATCATTACAATGGGAATGTGAAGTGAATCCATGGGATCGAATATATCATGTGAATCAAGAAGAGATACAGAGTTTGGAACAAGTCATGCCGATGTCAATGGAGGTCATACAAGATACGACACGGGGCTTAGATGAAAATTATGACCAATGGATGATGTTACGAAGCCCTAAAGAAGATCTCCAAGTTACTTCGATTCATGGTGATGAGAAAGATGATAATAGAAATGACAGCTCAGATAGAGAATGCCCAATAATTGAAGTGGAAGAATGTGTTTTTGAGTTTGAGGATAGTATTGTAAACGCTTGGGTTATGAGTCAGGATGATGGGTTTGACGATATAGATCATAGCAAGGAGGACAAATTAAAGCTTTCCATTGAAGATCCATCATAATTAGAGCTGAAAGAGCCACCCTTGCTTTCTAAGTATGCCTTCCTAGATGGAGATTCTAAGCCCCTTGTGACGACAGTATCCCACCTCTCGGTAGTGCCTCAATATGAAAATGATGAATGCTTGAATGGACAACATGGTTATGAGAAAGAAGCTACGGAAGAAGGTTTGCTGAAGCCATGTCTCCTCCAAGTTAAAAGGGTAAAAGAAGCAAACCCCAAGGCAACAGAACAAGTGGCTTTCTTTCGAATAAATCAACCAACAAGTCAAAAGAAAGAGGTTATGGGAATTGAAGAAGATGTGTGTAGGAGGCTCAAACCATCCCAGACCCCACCTGAGCTGAGTTTGAACAATTCCTGGTTTAACTTGTTTCCGTGGAGGCCTAAATTAAAAATGGTCATGCCTCCAATAAAAGTACACCCCCGGCCAGTTAAAATGGTGTTTATGGGCAGTAACTATGCAAGCTACAGCTGGGAGGAGCACACCTTTTCAAGCCTCCATAAGGTAAGAAATAGGTACGGCATGCTCGTGACGTTAAACAAGAGCTTCTTAGGAGGGAACCCAAGTAATTCTTTTTGTTGTATTTCTTTGTTTTCTTTTAGTTAGCTCTTTATTTTTCTTTCAACTCGTTATTGGCTGGTGGTAATTTTATTTTGGGATTCTTGGCATTCAAAGGCTCTGCATTGTAGTTTCTTCTGGTTATTAGCTAAGGTTGAGCCCAATGCGTTAAAGTTTGAAAAGCATCGGGATTCAAATTTCAGAAAAACTTTCCTAGGCTGAACACAAGCAAAGTACACGTGCTTATGGGCGTGCACTTTGCAGGATGTGATAGAAGTGAGGTCTGGGAGGAAGCATGGTTATGAGCACGCCCGTGCTAGTGACCGTGCTCCCCAGAACATGCCCGTGCTCTTTTATTTCCTCTGATTGTTGATTTCCTGTAAGTTGCACGGGTGAAAGCCCGGGACAAAGCACACCAGTGCTCCCTTCCCTTTCAAACCCATTGTTCTATTTTTGGGGATGGTCTCTGTGCTACTGATCCGGAGTTAGAAGAGTGTGATGCCTCTGACTTATAAAATGAAGACCATTCAGAAACGAGGGAAGCTTGCAGAGTGGTACTGATGCCACCATTTCTGATGACCCTGATGCTACTGAATCCGAGTTCAATTAAGCACCACTGTTAATGCCTTCTTTATGTACCAGCTAGCAATGGGGATTCCCTTGCCAAACTGTTCTACTTTCCTTGTTTGCTGTTATTTTCTTGTGCTTAGTTTCTTTTATTTTATTTTAAGTTTCTTGAGCTTCACTTGTGTACCCTTCTTACTTTACAGGATGTATGCTGAATGGAGAATGAGTGAACTATTCACATTGAGAATGGCATCATCACTCTCTGCGTCCAGGAAAGTCCTTATTAATCCTCCTCTATTTTATTCAACTTATCCTCTTTGGCATTTATTTTTGCATGCATTGATTACATTGAGGACAATGTAATGTTCAAGTGTGGGGGAGGGTTATCTTTGTGCTTTTTGTGATGATGCATGACTTAGGACGATTTGTGAATTTTTGGATAGTTATTTCTAAGCTAGGGAGACAATGAGTATGTTAGTGTACATTCTTTGAACTTAAGGATAAACTCACTCTTACTTTGGAAACCTAAGTCTTTATCACTTCACCTAATTTTGTGCAGCCACTTTGTTTAGAAGATGGTCTAGTTTAAAGGCTTGTAAAAAAAATGTTTGACTCCAAACTCAAAAATAAAAAAATAAAAAATAAAAAAAAAATCGAAAAGTCGGATCCCTTTTGGGATGCCCTATCGAATTTTGAATAATAACATGCAAGATGGTAGAAAGAGCTATCACCTTAAATGAAGTGAAAGCCGCATCTGAGTAGTCGGATCCTAGGCACCACAAATGTCATATCTGATGACCTACCGGGTGAAATGGCTACTTTTAGGGTGTATGAAGCTACTACCCAGTCTAGGAGTCAGTTGGTGAAAATTAAGGGTCTTTCTAACTAAAGCTCTTCAAAAGCACATGGGGCGCACCCTTTTAATTCACACACACACACGGGAAGTACAGAGTAAGAGTGAAACTTTACATAAGCCTTCAATTGAGATATACACTTGCTGCTTAGAATCTCCCCTAATCTTAGATACTCCTTATCTTGTTGAGATCAGAGGTCATGCACTCATCCTTTTATTGTAAGTGAAGTTATTGCTTGAGGACAAGCAATGATTCAAGTGTGGGGGTATTTGATGAGTGCTTTTTTTATATATATTTTATACGCATTACACCCGATATTTACTTGTCCTTTTTCTATTCCTTGTATAGTTCGGTGCTATTTAAGGTATTTTGAGTTTATTGTGCAGATATTTTGGTCCTAGAGCAATTAGAAGTAATTTAGAGGAGAATTCACATCAAAAGGACTTAAAGGGAAGTTTGTCATGGCAAGCACGGCCTCAACACGGGTGTGCTCTTGGCCGTGCAGTTCATAGGAATTGGAAAACACAAGGAAGCACGGTTAGAGTGCCCTGAGCATGCGCGTGCAAACTGGAGCACCGCCTCAACACAGGCGTCTTCTAGCCCGTGCACTTTACGACCTGGCGAATTTTCGGGAAAACACGGGCGTCTTCTAAAGGTTGGATATTTTTCTTCAAAATGCGATTTTGATTTTAGTTTATAAGGGAAAGTTTAGGATTCCTTTGGTGTTTTAATGCCATCATGCTTTTTTCTTGGAAACTATTAATTAGAAAGACTTCTCATTCAGGATTTTTCCTTTGGTTTTATTTGCTGTAATGTCCTATGAAAATCTATGAAATTTCATCTTTTCTATTTTTTAGTTCAAAAGTTTTTAAACTTTTTTATTATTTATTTACTTCTTGATATTTTAAGTTCATGCAATTAGGTGGTTTTCAACTTATGATTGTAGTTTCAGGAATCCCATTATGAAAACCAGACCTATTTCTATTCACAAGATTAAAACTTTTTCTTTGATTTTTAAGTTCATACAGAAAAAGGTTTATTGGGTTTTTGACTTTAAATGGTTGTTTTAGGAATTTCACTAAGAATGCCAGTTCCATTTTCATTCTTTCAATTGATTTTGAATCCAAAGATGCAAACGCTTTCTTTGAATTTCTTTGTGATGATGATTGGAAAAATTTGCTTCTTTAATAAGAAAAAACAAAGAAGATTTGAACCCTCATGTGAATTTTCAAGGTCAGGTTTTTGGTTGAGGAATTTGGTTGTGTTTTTGATGATTTGTGAGTAGAACTAGGCTCCATAGCTGAAAAGTGTGCAGATCTCAAAGACTTGGCTCTGTGGGGCTTTGTCTTGTTTGCATCGTTGACAATTTGTTGGTTTAGAGCATCTTTTATGGTTTGTTGGGATTTTGGCGTACCATGTTTCATGGTTTGTTACGATTTTGAGAAGTGATTTCATGGCTTGTTAGGATTTTGGCATACCATGTTTCATTTTGCTTGGTATGATTTGTAATTGAATCTTTATTCTACGGGTTTAAGTTGGTGAGATTTGTTTATAAGGTAAATTCTTATGCATTTGCTTGAAAAATTATATTTTAGTTTTTAGGGTCATATTTAAAGTTTATTACCTTTCACTCAAATTAAAGCCACAGGGTCATACAAATGGCTGATGAGTGCTTTATATATATATATATTTTATACGCATTACACCCGATATTTACTTGTTCTTTTGCTATTCCTTGTCTAGTTCGGTTCTATTTAAGGTATTTTGAGTTTATTGTGCAGATATTTAGGTCCTAAAGCAATTAAAAGTGATTTGTTGGAGAATTAACATCAAAAGGACTTAAAGGGAAGTTCGTCAATACAAGCACGGCCTCAACACGGGTGTGCTTTTGGCCATGCAGTTCACAGGAATTGGACAACACAAAGAAGCTCGGTTAGAGTGCCCTGAGAACGGGCATGCAGACTAGAGCACGGCCTCAACACGGGCGTGTTCAAGCCCGTGCACTTTACGGCCTGGCGAATTTTCAGGAAAACACTGTAGCATAAGTCCTGTAGCACCAAAAACTCAGAAACCCGAAATCTACACGGGCTGAAGCACGGCTGGAGCACAGGCGTGCAGAATTAAGCACGGCGGTGTTGACATCGAGAAATCACTTTTTAAGCCCAAAAGTTAGGGTTTCAAGGATCTTCTTCTTCTATCTTTCTTCCCCTTTGGGGGAGGCGACGCGAGGGGAAAGAGGCAAGCCTTTGGGGGCCGGATCTGGACCGAGAGACTGTTGAGGGAGTGGAGGAACATTGGCAAGATCATCATCGGATGCCCTCCGACGGAGATTGTGAAGCAAGAAGGGAGTTTATGATTTTCATTTATTCTCTTGTTGTTTACCTTATGTTTCTTGTAGAACCATGAGGGGCTAACCGTTCTCCAGTGCGCCGGATTAGAAACTTGGTCGATTTTGTACTCGAATACATTTATTACAATATTTATGGAGTCTTTATTTCTTGTGTTAACCCTTGTGTTGTATGCTTGATGAGTTGGTTGATTAGCACCGCTTGAGTGTATTTCGACGTGTGTTGATTTCTTAGCAATCGCCTTAGTGATTGTCCTCTCAAGGAATCGAAATTGAGTAGTGCCCTCAATTCCTTATCGCTCTTCGACACCATAGCTGCAATAGGACTTCTAGAGCACTTAGAAATCCTGAGACGTACCTGATAAACCTTGCAAGAATTTGAGTACAACTGACACCGAGGGATTAATCCGGGACGCTACTCCCTAGCATTGATCTCTCGTTACCTAAACCTTGTTTCTCTCTCGTTATCCTCACTTCCTTTACTTTTATTTGTAATTAGCTTTTAAACTAAATTATTGAGCCGGCTCGATATTAGAAATCAGACGAGTATCAAAAGCTATACCAGTCCCTGTGGATTCGACTACCCGACCCCTTCAGGCACACTTTACTACTTGTACGACCCGTGCACTTGCGGTTACGCAAGGGGCGTATCAATGGCTACCATGTGGCCCTAATTTTATCTAGGAACTTCTATTGTTTACTTAGAAGATAGCAGTGCCACTAATTCTTCGGCTTTGTCTGATTTCAGACACAATATTGTACCTTTTGGTCAAATGGCCACTAACTTTGTAGTATAAAATGTTTTAAGTTCATAAAAGTAGTGTCAAAATGTTTAAGTGATAATGTTCATAGGTCATAAAGATCTAGCACTAGTTGATTTTAGAGTTCTAGAAGTTGTTCAGCACTAGTCATTTGTTAGAATATGACATAAATCTGACATATACTCTATCAAACTTGCACACTTGATTTACGTATATATATATATATATATATATATATATATGACAGTATCAAAGTTGTGATACATATATGATTTATAGATGAGTACCAATGGATCAACTTGTTGTAAACTTGTGAACTTGGTGTGAACTACAAGCCAACCTGATTAATAATGAAATTCATTTATAATGTCTATTTAAATCATAAAACATCTGTCATTGCAAACTTGTCTTGAATTATTAAAATATGTCCTACCTGTCATGAACTCAAATTAAATATGCTTGTCTATTGCTATGACTATAAATATGAGCTTTCATGAGGTGTGAATATTTGATGTTTGGTTGATGATTTATGAAGATATAGAGTTCTAGTATATCAAAATATCAACATATGATATGGTAAGTGAAGTTAAAAAATAAAAGTAGGGAAAGTGGAATGAACTTCACAAGGCTCACCTGGTAAGGTTATTGGGTGAGTACAATACTCCTGCGTACCATTCACAAAATGGCTGGAACAAAGAAGCATGGAACAAAATGGTATGCGACATGATACGCAAGTTTTCCATTCCAACCATCACCACAAATCAAATTAAAGCATTAGAACAAGAGCTGAAAAAAACCTACAAGCTTCTAAAAGGCTTTTCTGAATTAAGTGGCTTCGGATGGGACTATGAAACACACATTGTATTGGCTCCTGATGATGTTTGGGCACCACCACAAGGGGTATGCACATAAATAATGAATAATGTTTTCTTTAATTACTTTCATCTAAATTTGGACCAAATTAAGGAGAGGAATAGAGATGCCAGGAAGTGGCATAAAAGACCGTTTCCATATTTCAAGGCATTTCAGGAGGTTTACGAGGGTAAGCATATCTTTTCTGCTATTTGACTTTTAATTTTTACTTTTGCTAACATACTATATATTTGTTATGCAGGGAGATATGCTGATGGTAAACGCTCTTGTGGTATAGAAGATTATGAATATATTTCTGAATCACCAGTGCTCTCGACAACCCCAAGTGGTTTTACTCCAAACAATCCACTCCAATCATCACCAAGCACGATGATGATAACACGCAAGTGGAACTTCCTTGTACTCAACCACGGAATTCTCAAACTCAAAGTTCAAGCAATGTAGAGAAGCGGGGAGTAGGAGATGAAGATGGACATAGAAGAAAAAGGGGGGGAAAGGAAAAAAAAAACCCAAGATTCATCATTCAACATGGAACAATACATAGTATTTCGAGAGTGGGAGAGTAAAGAATATCTCGATGTTCTCAAGGGCACTCAAGTAGTAGAGAAGCATACAATAGAAGATTGCATGAAGGAGTTTAATGCAATTTGGGCATTTTTACAAAGGAAGAAATGTTCAAAGTCACAAAAATTTTCATTAAAGATAAGAGTTATCATGAACTCTTCTTATGTCTTCGGGAAGACTATAGAGTGCAATGGTTGAAGATGACGTTCACAAAAATTGAGTAATAGACAATGAGTGTGACTTTGTAATGGGTACCATTGATGAACTTGTTACAATATCCTTTTGGCTTGATATTGTCATTATTCAAGAACTTCCTTGTATTTGCCAATTAATCTTGTGTACATTTACTAGGCTATGTTCAATATTCACTAGTAGGTAATTAGAAAATGTGAAAGTAGGCAATGGCTCTTTTTTTACTAATACATTAAAAATCAACATAACCAATGGCTTTTTTTTACTAGTATATTCAAAATCAAAATCATCCCACATCAACATTGCTATTTCATCTCTTTTACGAGCACCTGCATTTCGCTCAAGAGTTCATGGTGTCAACATCCTCGTCGTATGAGTCATCTCCATTAGGAACAATATTTCTTTGGCTTCATCATCAAATTCCTCAACAACTTTTGCACCGTTATGTATACGGATGAAGTTATGCAACATACAACCAGTAACTACTATATCTGTTTGATGATCGATTGGGTGAAAAGTTGCTTCTTTAAGTATCGGAAATCTCATTTTCAAAATGCCGATAGGAATATATGTTCCATCAATGGCACCAACACAATCCTAAAAAAATAAACAAACATATAACATTTACAGAAACTAAAATAAATTTGCAATTAAATTAATAATATATAGCTTTACCCCCCTTGAAATATGGGAAAAAGTTTTTGTTATTCTGGATAACCAACGATGAGATTGTCGATAGAGGTTCTATGTATTCACGAGCAAGTCGATTAATAGCTTTAGTTACTTTACTAAAATAATGACTAACCGTTTCTGAAGAATGTTGAAATCGCTCTTGCACATAGTGTTTACTAGCATTATGCGCAAAGGTGTGCATAAACATTGTTGGTTGTCCCTCGACTGTTGTTTGTTTTAAGTTGCAGATGAGAGATTTTTCTCTTAAACGATCAGTCAGTGCTTGAAATATATAAAGCTTCATACGAAATTCTCTTTTGCAGTGTTCCTGATGACCTTCAAGAATTTTTTGTACATATACAACACTTGTAAGAATGGATGTGTAATGTTCTTTATCTTTGGAAGTCGCTGGACATTGTCTCAACCAAATGCTGAGCATTAATAGATCATCTTCTTCATTTTTTTTTCTCCAAAGATTTAAAAAATCCATGTTGAAACAATGGTTGGAACTATGAAGATTTTCAACTAAAAACACAAAAAAGAGTATGTGTAGTTGTAAAGGAGTCATGTTGTGTATAAATAGAAAAAAGCTATATTTACAACCACTATTTTCTAACGGCTATTTTTCAAATTTTAATTATCAATGATTATATTCCAACCAGCCAAAATCTAATTCTGTAAGAATAAAATATGTCATAAGTTTTGTAATAATCACCTACACTTCTGCATAATAAAATTATGCCATATTTTTATATTTTCTAACCAGCCCTCACTATTAAAAAAATCCTCCAAAACAAAAGGCACCTGTGATCTTTTTCAAAACAATGATTTTTAGGGTCTTTTTTTTTTTTAATCCTTCCTCTTTTGATTTTTTTTTTCTTCTTTCTCCTTTTTCAATCTTATATTTTTTTTTCTTATTGTCTAATTTTATCTTTTTTTTGTGTTCTTTTGAGAATGAGTTTTTTTTCCAAAATCAGAATATCAAGATTAAAAAACACATTTATTTAATTTTATTCTCTATCAAAATTCTCTCGTTTTTCCTTTGGAAATTCACTATCTTTTCAAAACGTTTTTTACACATCGCCTGCTAGTCTGGAGATATTCTGTCATTGCCTTTGTTTTTATTACTTTTTCTAAAAGTCATTTTCATCATTTTTTTAATTTCAATTTTTATGAAAATCACTTTTTATTTATTATATATTTCTTTTTCTAACAGCAAATGAATTTTTTTAATTGTCCCTTTTTTACATCTATTTGGAAAGGGATAGAAGTTGTTTTTTCTTTTTCTACTCCTATTTGAAGTAGGATAGTAACTTTTCCTCTTCATTTATTTTTTAGACTTTTTTGAGCTTATCTTACTATTTTTCATTCTACTCAAAATAAAACAATATATATATATATATATATATTTGTCGGCCCTAAGTAAACTTACGCGGACACGAAGACACTCTAATACGGTTGCTCTAATCGCCGTAGACAAGAAAGAACACTCACCAGAGTTTTACTACTCTTTCATTACTTTGAATTTCAACAACTTTGGCTACTAAATACATGGGAGACCACTCAACGCACATACGCTCAGCAAGAAACTTAACCGGCTTCTGCCATGTAATTGGATGTGCTCCACGACTCCTTCATGCAAACACATGCATGACTTACACAAGTGACACGTCCTGGTCATAATAGAACAAATAACACACACTTCTAAACATGAAAAACAGGAAATGAACAAGATTAAATTTAACACTCTCCCCCTTAATCTTGTTTCCTTCTCTTCACAGCTTGCAGTCCAATCTTGCCTCTCATCTCAAGGAACTTCAGACGACCAAGTGCTTTAGTTAGAATATTAGCAAGTTGCTCCCCAGTAGCTACGTGATCCATGCATTCTCGAATAAAGTGATATCGAGTATCACTGTGCTTACTTTGATCATGATGGACTGGGTGCTTGCAAAGTGATATCGCTGATTTGTTATCTACTTTGAGAACCACTTCTCCTATTGCTCCTCCTTTCAAATCTGCCAACAGAAGGCTGATCCAAATGCCTTGGCACATGAGTAATCAATGTCGCTAGCGAGATCGCTGTCACTATAACCAACCAGTTTTGCCTTCCCTTGTTCTACTCTAGTATAGAAAAAACCAAGATCAGATGTGCCTCGTATATACCTGAGTATTTGCTTTACTGCTGCTGTGTGTTGTGAGGTTGGCTTCTCCATGTACCGGCTTACAATGCCAACGGCATACGCAATATCCGGTCTCATGTTAACCAAATATCTCAAGCTGCAAACTATACAACGGTAGTACCTTGCATCAATAGGCGATCCTTCACCGTTCTTGCTCAATTTAAATCTCGGTTCCATGGGAGTTTGACATGGGTTGCATTTAGACATACCAGTCTTCTCGAGTATTTTTCTGCATACCCGGTTTGACACAGTGTAATACCTTTAGATGATTGAAACACCTTGATACCCAGGTAGTAGGACAACAACCCAAGGTCACTCATGCTGAATAAATCCATCATCTGCTTCTTGAATAGTGTGATCTCCTCGTCATTAGATCCTGTCACAATCAGGTCATCCACACAGATCCCAACTAGGATACTTGATTCTCCGGTGCTTCTCTTGTAAACCGCATGCTCTAATGAGCTCTTCAAATGCGAGCGATGTAAGACTCCTGTCCAGCTTAGACTTCCATGCTCGAGGGGCTTGGTGAAGGCCATATAGAGCTTTTCTGAGCTTCATGACCTTCTGTTCTTTGTTCTTTTCTTCATAGCTGGTGGTTGAACTACATAAATCTCTTCGCCCAATTCTCTATTGAGAATTGTTGACTTGACATCCATATGATGTACTCGCCATCCTTCTTGTGCGGCCAAAGCTAAGAGCAACCGCACTGTTTCAAGTCTCGCACGGGTGCGAACACTTCATCGAAATCCACTCCTTTTCACTACACATAGCCATTTGCTATTAATCTCGCTTTGTGCTTAACCACCACCCCTTTTAAGTCCTTCTTGCCCTTAAACACCCATTTTAGACTGATTGGTCTATGGCCACAAGGAAGATCCATTATCTCCTAGGTGTTGTTTTGACGAATGGCTTCCAACTTGGCTTCCATCGCTTGCCTCCAGCAAGCGTGCTGGTTAGCCTCCGTGAAGCTCGTTGGCTCCTCAGCTCCCAGAAGGCACAACCCGACCTCATCATCAAATCAAGCTTCTTGGTCACGTTGTACAGCTCCTGCAGTGACCGGTACTGGCTAGGTCTATCTGTTGAAGAAGATGCAGTCCAGCACAGTTAACACAGCACCCACGGCCTAGCATCCCAGCAGCAAGTGTCGTTGTCATGGCCATCGCACCCGAAGCCACAGTATCGTCCACGACAGGCGTCACAACGGATCCGATAGGGGCTGCTGATACTCTAGACATTTGTCTGATAACCCAGATTGTGTGGCTGGTTACGGCTGCCTAACACCATCTTTGTTGGTACCTGCATCTTTGTCAGTAGGATATTAAATAATGAACACATCACCTTCACTGTTGGATTGCATGTCGGGTGCCAAACTGCAATCCTATTGATTCTCTATCTGAGCTGTCATTTCTAGTATCATCTTTCTCATCACCATGAATTGAAGTGACTTGGAGATCTTCTTTAGGGCTTCGTAACATCATCCATTGGTCATAATTTTCATCTAAGCCCCGTGTTGTATCTTGTATGACCTCCATTGACATCGGCATGACTTGTTCCAAACTCTGTATCTCTTCTTGATTCACGTGATATATTCGATCCCATGGATTCACTTCACGTTCCCATTGTAATGACTTTTCTTCATAAGAGGATATGACCTCTTCCTGGCTGTAATGACCATGGAAACCCTCATCACCACTGGCATAATCATTTTGAGCAAAACGAGATAACAAATACACCAAATTTGGCTCTTGTTGGAGGTAATTTGGATGATGGTCAAAAGACGAAAAACACTGATTTTGTCTCAAGGCTGCGAGCAATTCTTCCATATCTTAACCCTCCTGAGGTGAAAAGTGCATGCAAAACAAATTAATCAGAAATCAAAACAAACAAAAGAAGAATAACTGAATGAAATATAAACAGAAGTAAAAAAAAATGGCTAGATTACTAGAAATGTAAACTTTCTCAAAAGGTGCCAGTCCCCGGTAACGGCGCCAAAAACTTGATACACCACTTTCATAACCGCAAGTGCAAGGGTCGTACAAGTAGTAAAGTATACCCGAAGGGGTCGGGTAGTCGAATCCACAGAGACTGGTATAGCTTTTGATACTCTTCGGATTTCTAATATCTAGCCGGCTCAATAATTTGGTTTAAAAGCTAATTACAAATAAAAGTAAAGGAAGTGAGGATAACGGGATAGAAACAAGGTTCAGGTAACGAGAGATCAATGCTAAGGAGTAGCGTCCCCGATTAATCCCTTGGTGCCAGTTGTACTCAAATTCTTGCAAGGTTTATCAGGTACGTCTCAGGATTTCTAAGTGCGCTAGAAGCCCTGTTGCCGTTATGGTGACGAAGAGCGATAAGGAATTGAGGGCACTAAGCAATTTTGATTCCTTGAGAGGACAATCATAAGGCGATCGCTAAGAAATCAACACGCGTCAAAATACACTCAAGCGGTGCTAATCAACCAACTCATCAAGCATACAACACAAGGGTTAACACAAGAAATAAAGACTCCATAAATATTGTAATAAATGTATTCGAGTACAAAATCTACCAAGTTTCTAATCCGGCGCACTGGAGAACGGTAACCCCTCATGGTTCTACAAGAAACATAAGATAAACAATAAGAGAATAAATG
Source organism: Dioscorea dumetorum (assembly GCA_902712375.1). NCBI lineage: Eukaryota > Viridiplantae > Streptophyta > Magnoliopsida > Dioscoreales > Dioscoreaceae > Dioscorea > Dioscorea dumetorum. Next base: position 9,313,753 of record CACTHL010000803.1, on the reverse strand, counting down.
AAAATCATAAACTCCCTTCTTGCATCACAATCTCCGTTGGAGGGCATCCAATGATGATCTTGCCAATGTTCCTCCACTCCCTCAACAATCTCTCGGTCCAGATCAGGCCCCCAAAGGCGTGCCTCTTTCCCCTCGCGTCGCCTCCCCCAAAGGGGAAGAAAGATAGAAGAAGAAGATCCTTGAAACCCTAACTTTTGGGCTTAAAAAGTGATTTCTCGATGTCAACACGGCCGTGCTTAATTCTGCACGCCCGTGCTCCAGCCGTGCTTCAGCCCGTGTAGATTTCAGGTTTTTGAGTTTTCGTCGCTACAGTACTTATGCTACAGTGCTTTTGCTACATTGTTTTCCCGAAAATTCGCCAGGCTGTAAAATGCACGGGCTAGAACATGCCTGTGTTGAGACCGTGCTCCAGTCTGCACGCCCGTTCTCAGGGCACTCTAACCGAGCTTCCTTGTGTTTTCCAATTCCTGTGAACTGCACGGCCAAGGGCACACCCGTGTTAAGGCCGTGCTTGCCTTGATGAACTTCCCTTTAAGTCCTTTTGATGTGAATTCTCCAACAAATCACTTCGAGCACCTTTCGTATCCCTTGTGACGTGGACTTTCTTGCTGATAGGATCATACACACGATAGGCCTTCGAGCACCTTTCGTATCCCAACAGTACCATGGGCACACTTCGATCATCTAGCTTCTTTGCATGTGGCTTTATTGGCTTCACATGAGCAAGGCACCCAAATGTATGTAAGTGCAACACACTGGGCTTCTGATAAAACCATGCCTTGTACGGAGTCTTGCAGACCACACTTTTGGTAGGAGCACGGTTTAGAAAGTAGACTGCCATTGTAACAACCTCGCCCCATAAGATATCCGGCATGTTCTTGCTCTTCAACAAGCTTCGAACCATGGCCACTACTATTAGATTCCTTCTCCCAACTACACCGTTCTGCTGAGGAGAGTACGGTGCAGTGAGGAAATAATTGACGTCGTGCTTCTCACAATATGTTTCTAACTCCTTCGAAGTGAATTCTCCACTCCTATCAGTTTGGAGCACTTCCAGCTTGAGATCAACCTTCATCTCAGCTTTTGCTTTTATCTTGTTCAGCGCATTCAGTGCTTGGTCCTTGGTCTTCAGCAGTACAAGGCACATGTATCTGCTGAAGTCATCCACAACCAACAGAAAATATTTATTACCTTCACGTATGGGTGGCGTGATTGGCCAACACAAGTCACCATGCACCAATGGCATTGGTTTGTCTACCCAATAGTTGGATTCTTGAGGGAATGAGGCTCGTTGTTTCTTACCAACGAGACAGACGTCGCATACTTGGTCAACATGAACCAAGTGTGGTAGTCCTACCACCATCTCCTTGCTGGAGAGGTTCTGGAGTGCTTGAAAATTCAAACGCTTATAGCGGCATGCCATAACCAGGCTTCCTCCTTAATGCTTGCAAGCATGCACACCGGCTCAGCAATGTTCAGGTTGAGAACATACAACCGGTTCCAGTACCTCCTGACCTTGGCGAGTACTCTTCTGCGGTGATCAAAGATGCACAAGTGATCGTCTTTCAGCACCATGCAACACCCATTCTCCTCCAGCTGGTCAAGGCTTAAAATGTTGCTCCGCAGTTGTGGTATGTAGTAGACTTCTGTAAGTGTACGGTGGTCACCGTTTTGACACCTGAAAAGAATAGAACTGCGCCCATTGATCTCTATTGCAAAGCCATCTCCAAACTTGATGATGCCGCTCACGGACTCGTCCAGATCGGTGAGCATCTCCTTGTTCCCTGTCATGTGATTGCTTGCAACAATATCTAAGTACCAAGAATCAATCTGGTACCTAGTTCCCTTGTCTGGCAGTAAACATTCCTCATTGAGCAAGATCTTCGTGGCTGGCTCCTGGGTGATCCGTACTACCCCGCATGCCTCTGCCATCTATAAGGCAGGCTCGTCGTTGTCCTTCTTAGCTATGTAGGCTCTCTGGTCCCTTTTGGATTAACACTTTGATGTGAAGTACACCATATTGTTACAGTTAAAACACTTCAATTTCCTCCTGTCGACCTTCTTCTTTTCCTTGCCGTACTCGTTGTCGAGGCCAATGCAGCATCCACGACCAAGGCCGCAGCCAGGGCCACGCCCAGATCCTTTGTCGCGCCCCTTAGACGCATTGGATGTTGACCGGGCGAATAGCACTCCGACTCGGCATCAGAGGCCTGGTAGTGGATGATATGTGCCACAGCATATTCCAAGTGGAAGGTACATACTCAATCATCGCACACAAGTACGTGAAGTCTAACAACGACACAACCCCGGTGGAGTCTCCCCACCCAGTCAAGCTCTTGCAAAGGATGGAATATACCTAAGGGCGGGAGATCGTAGCGTCGATGCCTTCGAACATGCAGGATGGTAGTGCGGTTGTGTTGTTACAAGGCCACTGAGTCTCCTACAGCATGCTGAGTTGTAGGAGTGTCACCAGCTGCTCGTACTACAGTGTCCTCATGAACTCTTCGTCATATAGGCCAAGGAGTATGGAGAATGCAGTGCATGATAACTGCACTATCTTCTCATATAGCAAAAATTGGATCATGTCAAGCGATCGAAATTGTATGATAGCAAGCACCTCTAGCATCAATTCCCGATACGTTGGCTTATCGATCATGAAGAGCCACTCCCTGGGGCTATCCATCAAGAGGTCATACATGTCAAATGTGAGCCCGATCGACTCAAGGATGTCTCGGTCAATAATTTCAATTTCTCCAAATTTCAACTGAGCAAGCCATGAGTACCCCTTCTTATGATCAAGAATAGTGAACTCGGGCTCGATCGATTGGGAGGTGGATGTCTCGCCCGTTAACCTCTTGTTCTTGTGGGCCACTGCCTTTGTCCTCTCATGATCTGCACTAAAAAGATTAGCATTAGTCACAACAAAAATTGGACAAAAACGTGACAAAGAGATACATGGGTGCCTACACAGGCGTGTAGATCAAGGTTTGCCCATGTAGATTACAAGAATTTCCCATCCAAGAAGCGCACAGTCTGGTATACAGCCGTGTATCTCAATGAGTGGGTGCATACTTCAAGTTATTTTTTGTTTTTTGTTTTAAACGTGGGAATTACATGGGCCGGTACCTGGCCTTGTAAACCAAATTTGGCCCGTGTAAATCATCATCTTCCTCCTAAGGCAGGGGAGTACATGGGCATAGTACACACCTGCTTATCCTAAATTCATGCCCGTGTTGTTTCCAATCCGATGAAATCTACGTGTTCCTATGGTGAAAACTCTTAGATTCGTGTTCCAAAATGTTCTCTAATAGATTCTAAGTCATTTCATGCAAGAAGAACTGCACAAAAGCATAAGAAACACAAGATTTAAAGATCAAAATTTACCTCTAGGGTTTGAAAAGACCAGAAGTTCGTGAGCCCGAAAAATTGAGCCAAATGTGTGCAACCATGCCAAGAAAGACTTCGGTGAGCTAGCGCGTGTGTGAGGAATCGCTTGGGACGATTTGGAGATCCCAGAAACGCACTTTTTGGTGAAAAAGGTTAAAGAAATAGGAAGGAGTAAAAGAAAGAAAAAGAGGGAAAACCCTTGGTTTTCTACGAGTACACGGCCACATTACACAGCTGCGTATCTAGGCCAATGCCCATGTAGATTGCAAATGATAGCTTAAAATTTCTAAAAGGGAACACAGCCTTGTACATGGTTGTGCAAACCATTAACAGCCCATGCACTTCTCTATTTTACCGAAAAATAACACTTTCTTTCACGTGGGAAATACACGGCCATAACATGAGCATGAAAGAGTCCAAGTAATTCTCAGGTTTCTGAGATGACCGAAAGAACGTCTATCCCGAGAGTGACATGGCCAGTTACAGTGGCGTGTATATCTAAGTCTGCCCATATAACCTTCTGTTTTGTTAGTTTAATTAATTTTTGACCCAAATAGAAAGTTGTACAGCCAGGTACATGACCATGTATAATATTCAGATCTCGAATCGATAATTACAAGTGCAAAATACCCAACACAAAATCTAAATGCTCGAGTACTAAATGTTACAGAGCAATTGAAACACATGAATACTACGAATAAGGGTCAAAAATCCTATAATCAGCGTGAAAATATGCTCAACCTATAGCCTATTCGAACTAAACCAAAACAAATAAAATATGATAAAAATTCAAAGGAACTTGGGTTACCTCCCAAGAAGCGCTTGTTTTCTATACTAGCTTGATGTACCTCGAAACTTAGGGTGGTTCATGGAGATGAAACACCTTCTTATTCGTTTGTCCAAAATTGCCACCCTTATACTTCTTCAACCAATGCCTGTTAACTTTAAAAGTACCTTTTTCCGAAGAAGTGACTTCCATAGTCAAGTAATAGAAAACTTCGGTTATCGTAAATGGTCCAGGCAATTGGGATTTCAATTTTTCGGGGAATAGTAACAGTCATGAGTTGAACAAAACCACTAGAACCCCTTCCACAAATTTCTTGCCCTTTTTAATTTGTTTGTCATGGTACGGCTTTACTTTCTCTTTATACAATTTGGAACTTTTGTATGCACACATTCTTCATTCATCCAACTCATTCATTTGCAGTATTTTAAGTTACCCGGCTTGCTACAAATTATAATTTAGTGCCTTGATAGCCTCACAATCCTTATGCTCCAATTCCACTAGTAAATGATAAGCATTCCCATAAACAAGTTGAAATGGAGTTGAACCGATCGGTGTTTTATATGCTGTGCGATATGCCCACAAAGCATCATCCAACCTATCCAACCAGTCCATCCTGTTGCTCCCCATGAATTTCTCCAGAATTTTCTTAAACTCCCTATTAGTAACCTCAACTTGACCACTAGTTTGAGGGTGATATGTTGTTGCCAAGTGATGAGTTACACCATACTATTTTAAGATTTTATCAAACTGGGAATCACAAAAAATGGGTGCCTCGGTCGCTGATGATTGCCCATGGGCTTTCGAACCAAGAAAACAACCTCTTGAGGAACTTAACTACAGTTCTAGCGTCATTCGTGGGAAGCGCCTACATCTCTGCCCACTTGGACACATAATTCATACCTACTAGAATGTATTTATTCCCGTTAGAATTTGGGAATGGCCCCATGAAATCAATCCCCCAAATGTCGAGCACTTCAGTTGTTCGATTTGCCCCGCCATATCCTTCCGCTAGTCCCGAGTGCCAATGTGCAAGAATGTTCCAGCCTTCAGCATGCGACGCACACTTGAGAATGATTTGTTCTGCACATCCAAAGTAAATACGGATCCTCCCAAAAATAATCCTTCAAATCATGGAAAACTTTCTTCTTCTGCTGAAAAGTCAATCCTCAAGGTAGAATGTCGCTAGATAAATAGTTGGCAAAATCTACAAACCATGGTGCATCAAAATCACTTAATATTTGAATTATATAAAGAAGTTCATCTAGGAAAACATCATTGAATAGCTTGTTATACGAAGGAGCACAATGTGGGTTCTCAATCCTCGATAAATGATCAATAGCGAGGTTCCCTACCCCTTTCTTATCCTTGGTCTTGAGATCAAATTCTTGAAGTAAAAGTACCCATGATCAACCTTGGTTTAGCATCAGGCTTACTTACTAGATATCGCAATGCAGAGTAATCCATGTATACGACAACATTAGAAAAATTGGAATATGAGTGAAACTTGTCAAAGGCATACACTACCACTAACAGCTCCTTTTCAGTAGTAGTGTAATTTTTTTATGCATCATTAAGCACTTTATTCGCATAATAAATAGGGTGAAAATGTTTGTTAATGCGGTGCCCTAGCACTGCTTCAACTGCATAATCACTCACATCACACATCAGCTCAAACGGTAAATTCCAATCCAAGGTTACCATGATCTGCACATGAATTAGTTTGTGCTTCAATGTACTAAGGGCATCCATACATTCTGCAGTGAAAGTAAATGGGGTAATTCTTCCCTAGCAGTTGTGTGAGTAAATGAGCAATCTTGGAGAAGTCCTTAATAAACCTCCTATAAAAGCCTGCATAACCCAAGAAACTTGATGGGTGGTATGATGTCACCTAACTACACAAGTGCATATGCCAATTAAGTAGTAAAGTGTGCAAGAATGTAGGGTCGTCGAATCCACATGGAACGAGAATACTAGTAATTACTCTAGTTAGAATTATGTAACGTAATCACGCAAGTTGTAGAAAAATTGTAATGAGTAAAATAAAGAAGCAAACAACTGAAGTAAAAGAGAGAAAAGACAGATGGATAAGAAATTGGTACTTGAACAATGATTTCCCAGGGTCATTCTTTTAAGGGCTTCTATCTGGCTCATCCTTCATGTATTGACATCACAATAGAGCCATCTTCTTTGTTTTGCTCCAGATTACTTCTTCTAGCACTCTCTTGTCCCTAGACTCCACCTGTTGCCTGCAAATATGATTTACACCTTATTTAGCATGATTTAACTCAAAATCACTCTAATACAAACTCAATAAGTGTATCAATCGGTATATAAAACATAGTATAAATATGCACTTTTCAAAACTCCTAATGGCTCTAACCAAATTTGGTGGTGGTAGGTTTCTAATAGCTTTGAATTTTGCCTTGTCAACTTCAATGCCCTTCTATGATATTTTATGGCTAGAACTATTCCTTCATGAACCATGAAATGTCATGTCTCCCAATTCAGCACCAAATTCTTCTCTTCACAATAATGTAGCACTTTTTTCAAATTCCTTAAGCAAGAGTCAAATGAAACCCCTAATACAAAAAAGTCATCCATGAACACCTCTATAATATCTTCAATCAGCTCATCAAAAATTGACATCATACAATGTTGAAAAGTGGTGGGAGCATTGCACAACCTGAAAGGCATCCTCCTATAAGCAAAAGTACCTTAGGGACATGTGAGAAACTGATATTTTCTTGATTCACAAGTGCAATAGGAATATGAAAATAACGGGGTAAACCATCCAGGAAACAGTGGTAATCATGTCCAAACAAGTGTTCCGACATCTTATTAATAAACAGTAGCAAAAATGATCTTTCCTTGTGGCATACTAGAGTCGTTTGTAGTCGATGCATACTTTCCATCCCATGACCGTTCGAGTTGGAATCAATTCGTTCTTGTCATTCTCAACCATGGTCATACCCCCTTTCTTGGGTACCACTTGTACAGGGCTAACCCAAAAACTGTCCGAAATCAAATATATTACTCCGGCGTCAAGTAGTTTGATGACCAGCCGCAATTGTGGTTGGACAACTAACTTGACGTTCTTCTCCATCAGAATGTGATAGGTGCAGAATGTGGGACTTATGCCTTTAATGTTGGAAATCTTCCATGCAATAGCCTTTTTGTGTCGTTTGAGAAACCCCAACAGTTTATCCTTCTGTTCCAGAGCTAATGCAGATGATATGATTACTGATAATTTCTCTCCCTTGGCTAAGTATGCATACTCTAAGTGCTCAGGTAACCTCTTCAGCTCTAACTCTGGTAGGTCTTCTATTAACGGGCCTAGCTTACTTGGCACAGTGACAAGTTTACTATTTGCACATTGTATCCTCTTATGATGCACTCTATTTTCTGCAGGTGTAGACTTATTAACCTCCTCTGAGTGTGGCATGTAACTACCACCAACTAGCTCTTCCTGTAAGGACCCACAAGAATTGTATGCTCAACATGAAGTGGAGATAGACATAACTTGCGTAGGAGTGCTCAAAGACTCACCACGGCCCTGAAGCTCGGGTTCAATAGCCTACACAAATCTAGATACTAGCTTCTCTATTTTTGGAGTGGCCATTTCTTGCAAACTATCACTGTACGAATCAAAATTTGAGTACTCTTGTAAGATTTGCTCAATTTGCTACATTGAATGTAGGTTGCATACACGATCTGGATAGTTGGTTAGAAAGTACCCACCAGTAGCAAAACTGTCCATGGTTCTGCTTAGCCTCTCCAAAAAGTACACCAATGAATAAACTACTTCCACCATCGAGCTTTCGCAATATTGAACCTGGATAGCAATAAAACGTAGTCCCTAATCAATGAAAAGTAATTACAACTAAAAGTACATAGATAGACGTAAAATTAGAATTTGGAATGAAGGAGATATAAAAGAAAAGAAATGAAAAGGAAAGAATAGTCTTGCAAATTAAGATGTTTCTAATTCGTACAATCCCCGCAACGACGCCAAAAACTTAATGGGTGTTGTGCGTGCTGCGCAACCCTATATCACAAGTGTACGGGTCATCAAATAATAAATTAGGTGAGGAAAAAGGGGTGTCGTACCCATAGGGATTGTAAAACACTAGTACTGATCTTAATAGTGCAATGTAGCCTAGAATCAAAGTAAGAAGCATTGGTTTCTAAAACAAGTATGAAAATTAACTAATCGGCTAGACAGACAATTTAAGGAGGGATTAAATCAAAAGATGAGACATGTGCCCGGATAAGACTTCGCTCGAAGTTATGAAAGGTAATTGAACTTAATAAAGATTGGATCTAAGGATTAATGAACTGAAGGAAATTCAAGGATTTGTTGAGCACTCTCTCAATACCCCTCAACAAAGAATCCTATGCTATGATAGGTCAAAATATCTTTCAAACCAACTTTCACACGATTGCAAAGAGCTCTAGGAATCCCATGTCAAGGATTGGAGATAAACTATGAAGATCCTAATCAGATGGTACATGACCTATCTCTAATGCACATCAATGAAACATATTCATCAATGTGTGATCTTCTCAATTATATTTCTTGATACCTAATGTGAAAACGTAATGGCGAAGCTTTCCTTGATATGCTAAACCAACATCATAAAACAAAGACAAATCCAACAAACCAAAGGAAATCTGAATTAAAAATAATATGAAAATAAAGAATTCAAGCTACATCAAATCCGGACACCCAAAGGAAGTTACCCCTCCATTGGGGTCTTGTTCATTACAAAGCAATAAAGGCATAAATAAAGCCCGAAATTCATAATGAAGAACTCCTTCCTAGTCCAAATAGCTCTTAGAATCGATCACAATTGGTGTAACGCTACTGGATGTCCCCCCTCGGCTTTCACCGTCTTCCTCATCTTCTTCTCAACAACCTTGAGCCGCAGCCGCTGTTTTTCCAGAAATAGATATTGAAAGATCCATCTTCTTTCTTTTCTAATCCTTTTATAATCGCAGGAATCAGGCAAGTGCATGGGCAGGTACATGGGCGTGTCTCCGATTGTGTATCTGGGTTACGACTTGATGCTCTCAAGATCGTGCTAACCCTAGAGTTATACAGGCCCAATACACGTGTGTGTACTTAACCGTGTAGCTCTCGAGATTTTTGATGCGTCCCACAGCACGGGGTGATGTGTCCACCCCTTGCGTTATCGCAAGTGCACGGGTCGTCAAGTAATAAAGTGGACCCAAAGGGTGCAGTTATCGAACTACGGGGAACGAAGTACTAATAGTTGCTCCTCTTTTGTTATCTAGCCTAATGAGTGTAGTGTGTGATGATCTAATGGCCAAATCTAAGAGTGTCACTGCAAGTGCGCAGGGAATAAAAAGAGAAAAGTTACCAATCAATGAAGGTGGGGTATCCGGACAATGCTCCCCCAAGGATTTGGGTGTTAAGTGTAAATTACAAGTGTTTCTAGACGGGAATATTGAGTCGTGGGTATCCTAAGGTATATCGGCCCCTGCCTCCAGGGCACCGATAACTTGTCCCCTACGAGGTCCCAGCGGAGAATTCTCTCAACGCCTCACACCACATATGACTGCCTAGCACTCTAGGGATCCCAAAGACATGACCAACTCCTAAAAGTAGATCCAACCCTGCCTCCAAGTGAAGGATCCCTAACCCCCTACGGGGTCCCGGCGGAGAATTCTCTCGACGCCTCACACCATATATGGCTGCTTAAAACTTAGGGAATATGGAGATAGAAAATATCCATCGGAAAGGAAAGGGGACACTCTGCTAACTCACGGCTCACCCTCTCAACAATCTTCACTCTTGGTGATTCTAAACCTAATGGTGATCTCTCTCTTCACTAGGTTGAATAAAACATGCAAGGCAATTAATAATGAAATCAAAAGCAATTGCAAGCATTAAGAACTCAAGAGAAAAACTCAATGTATTAAACTCGAATAGAAACACAATGTAAATCTAATAAAAATATGAATCCTAGGGTTTACATGTCCGAATACCCACTAGGGGTTTAGCTCTCCATGGAGCAAGTCACAAAACAAATAAAGCAATGATAAATAAGTTTAGAAGCCATAGAAAATAACCTCCCCTAAATCAGTGATGATGGTCCTAATGGGTAGCTTCCATGTCTGCATTGAATCCACTCCCAAGCTAGGTCGCTGATGGCTTCCTTGATGCTATGAAGAAGTTGGAATTGATCCAAGTTGGTGAGGAAGTCTTTCCAAAGCTGCAAAGAACTCTCTCCAAGCCCTAGCCGCCTTGCCTCTTGAGAGTAGCCGAAAAGATCCCTAAAAATTAGAACAATGCGGCTTTTATAAACTGAAATCGGGGCTTCACATGGGCATCCACATGGGCAGTCACAAACCCGTGTGAAAATTCCACACTGGCGTAAACCGCAATTTTGCTACAACACTGCTACAGTAAACTTCTGCAGTGGTTTTCCCCAAAATCCTTCTTCGAGTCCACACGGTCTGGCACACGCCTGTGTGGCAGGGTGTGTGGCTTTTTGTCATCTGAAATCTTCAAAACCTTCTCTTATTTGCCCGCGGAAGCTGGAACATGGACGTACTACTGCCTTTGTGCCCTTCCGGCTCATGTGATAACTTGAACTCCTCCAAACATTGGCAACACCTCCATGTATGTGAGCGCAGCTTCTATTTTTCGTCTTGAAATATGCCATCACTCCCTATCTTTTCTTCTTTTCTTGTATTTCACACCTCCAAAGCTCTGTTTACACAAAAGAACACAAAATACACCTTATTAGTGATACGACCTGATAAAAGTGATGCTCAATGCATATAAATGATGTTATAAAATATATGTATACAAGCACTTATCAATTCCATTCTGCATTGTACTGGGAGATTGAATGGGCATGTAACCAGTCAGTGTATAAGTACATAGTCATGTACATGGGCGTGTAACCAGTCAATGTATAAGTACATAGTCATGTACATGAGCCAGTACATAGGCGTGCAATTGTTTAGATGCTTCTAAATCAGCCTCTGAAATTACACGGGCAAGTTGCACGGCCGTGTACTTGGTTGTGTATATCTTTGGATACTTCCCATTGCTCCAATTCAACTCTGTTTTGCTCCCAATTTCGTACTTTGGCTTGAGATACATATATCTTGATCTGGATAACAAAAGGAGCTCACTAAGTACCAAACTGTTAAAAAATAACCTTGAAGGCGGGTATAAACACTTGAAATCGCATGTGGGAAAATATATAAACTAGCATATATCATTCACACATCATGAAACTCACTATTAGGTTTTACCATAATCCTGAAAGTTCAACACCATGCACCATATCTCTAAACATGCACTCTACCCCTATCATCTATGTTGGAACTTAGCATGATTGATCTCCCAATTCTAATCATGCAATTTAGTTTTGCAATTGAGCAATTAAGAAAACAATCACAAGCATAAAGAACTCGTAGATGATTCGCAAACGAAACCCTAAAACTATCTATAACAAGAGGAAAGATTACTATCATAATGAAAAACTCCCTCAAACTTCTTAAAGAAAGGATGAAGATGAACTTTCCTCCAAATTGCAATCCAAACCACCGCAAAGGTCACATGATCTTACCCTAATGTAGCAATTCTTTTCCTTTTGTTGGAACCCTGACCATCCTTCTCAGAAATTGCCAAAAGATACTCACTATAACTTAACTTTCGTGTTTTATTCAGCAAGTAACAGGTTAGTACATATCTGTGCTTCAAGGGGTGCTTGACCAATGTTCCTCCCTAGTAGCAATTCGACTATATTTTAAACAACAAACTAGAATCTAGAGATCTGCATGACCAGCAGCACGCCCATGCATGACAAGCATGGTCTTGCTATGAGCAATAGAACCATAGAAAGGCTTGTGCTCTTTAGAAGCTTTTGTCCAGCGTCCTACACACCTTAAATACGCCCGTGCTGAAGGTCGTGCTCGTCTATGGAATGCTCCTTGATACTAATTTTGCTTAGAAATACATCAATTTTCTCTTCGGTTTATCCCAAAGCATGTTACCCTTCACATTTAGCACAAATATCAATGTAACATTAAAATAAAGTAAATTACCCTAAAAAAACAAATAATATGCGTGGATTTATAATATAAAATTCAAAAATAACATGCACTCATCATTAATTATAATCATTAAAAGCAATGAAAGGTCAAAAACATCAATTATTAATATGGTTATGATTAAATATGACATTTGTATAGGATATTAATGATTAAATAAATCATATATTTTAGTTATGTTCCTAGAGAAAGCATTTGTCTTTGAAATTATCAAGGATAATTTTAGTTTTCTTGATAGAATACTAAGCATTTTTTTCATGAATTGTCTTGGGAAACAATATGATATGACAGGTCATAGAATTTTAAGATAACTGTTAGTGGCAGGAAGGTAATATCACATAATTTTTAACATCTTGCAGCGGCCATTAGATTGAAAAGTGTGGTTTTTGTAAAAAAGAGGCTTTTTCTTATAACATGAAATCAAAATATATTTTTTGTGTTTGTGTGTGTTTAATGGTTTCTATTTCAAGTAAAAGGATTAGGACACTTATTGCTAAAAGTAAGAGGCCAATATCACATTAAATAATATATTGTAGGAGAAGATTATACTTTTACCCCTTGTTTGGTTCAACCGGGGAGGAGTAAGGAGGGGGAGAGTGAGGAGGGTTTGAAAACATATTATGTTTGGTTGAATGGAGGAGTGAGGGGGTTAATTAATTTTTTTTGTTTGGTTGGGAGAATGAGTGAGGAGGAGTGGAGAAGAGTATAATGTGTATTTAACCAATTTGCCCATTTATATAAATAAATAACTTTTTATACAATATTTTTTATTTTTATACTATTATTAATAATAATAAACCAATAACGACATCACACATTTTTTACCTTTTTCATATTTTCAATATTTTTATATAATTTTTTATTAATAATTTTAAACCAATATTAAGAAATTGAGAGTGAACGAAAATAATATATTTGTGGGATAAAAAATATTCATATAAATCTCATACTCCTGTCCATATTAAATTGCATGTTATTAATGATAATTTTATTTTTTACTGTATGAAAAATACTCACATTATGAATATCAAGAATTTATTCAAAAAAGGATATGATGTCTTTTTCAAGTTAATAAAAGGTATAATGGACTATTCACATGAGGTTTTTCTATTAAAACTTATTTAATAATTCCAGCCCTTTTGGATTTCTAGTTTCAAAGTGAAAAGTCCTTTTTTGTCTAATAAAATTAATTAAAAAATTAAATTCTTCATAAAAGTCAACTCATAAGAGTTGTTGACCCTACTACTCAACCATAACCATTTGATTTATAGAGTGGATCTCAACTCTCAGGCTTCAGTGAAATTGTGAATTCAAAATTTTGCTCTATGATAGATTGGACGGTAAGTTGTAGTACACCTATTAGGTTTTGGGGTAATTTAAGTTACACCAAAATTTGCAAAGCTTTTCAAATATACAAGTTAATTTTATAAAATTAATTAACTCTACTTATTAGTTAATCCAACCAGGGATGGAGCTACAAATGAAATTGTGGGGTCAAATGATCCTTTAAAAATTTCAAAAATGTTTTTAGTAATATATATTTGGAAAAATGGTTAAATTCCCATGGATTAACCAAATTGGGGTCAATATGAAATATTAAAAGGATTGTAAAAAAAATGTGAATTATTATATAAATATTAAAAACTTAAAAGGACCTATATTTCAATTTCTGTATTTTTTAGTTCTGTGTTTTAGTTTTGTGTTTTTTTATATAATTACTTTGGAAAATATAAAACTAAAATCACTTTATATTCTCTTCTCCTTCAAAATTTTTATCACCCTCTGTTTTTTAAAATTAAAAAATAAACCTTAAAATGAAAAAATTTCCTCTTCACCTTTCAAACTATATTATAGAAATTTAATAAGCTTTAAATATCAGTTTTATTTTCAGTTATTTGAGATAATTTTTCTTAAATAAAATTTTTTTAATAAAATTTCTTTTGTTTTATTTTGTTATTTGTATTTTTATATTGTTTTGATTATAATTATTATATATGTATAATTGTTTTTTGGGCATTATAAGCAATAATGTTATAACAAATTGTCGGGTTCCGCCACTGATAACAAATACACCCAAACAAACAATTAGACAAGGCATCAATATAATTATCTCCTTAAACGTTTGTGGTAACCTACAAAATACATGTTTAGACTGAACAGAAAAAGAAGTACAAATTATATATATATATATATATATATGAAATAAAACCTTAATTATCCTTCATCTCCAACATGCAATGAAGAGGCACAACCCTTTCTCCATACTTCTCCTCCAACTTCTCCAACTCTCTCATGGCATCCTTCTTAAACTGCTCCTTCATCTCCACAGCCCTCTCCATTCCCACCACCCTCACCAAATCACTCCTCTCTTCCTGACCAAACCCTAACTTAATCTCACTCACCACTTGTTTCCAAATTCCCACTGCCATCCCATACTTCCTCAACCTTTGTAGCACATCCTCTCCGGCTCCTCCAATCAAGCCTCCACAAACTGCCGAACACTCGGTCATCGAACCGAACTTCCTTTTCAACATCCAAACCATCTCTTCTTCACAACTTACGTCCATACTCATCCCTCCTGTCACTCCAATTGATCCAAAACACTTGGAAATCTCCGAAACAACTTGTTGAACAATGAAGTCTTGGACAAGCTCAAGAGGGGTAAAGCGAACAGCGCATTCGAAAGACCGAAAAAATAAAGCATCACCTGTGAGCAGAGCCATTCCTTGATCATACTTTGAAGAGGTACAACCTAATTGGTTTTCATGCAAGTGAGAGGCAGCATGAGCTATCTCCATAGCGCATGCTGTTGGAATCGCAGTATTACGGTCTCCGCCGACGAGTTCGCAAGAAGCTACGGTTAGGATGGGGAGGAAATGATGATCGTTCGAGTTGAGATTGTGGCTCAGATTGAGGACAGAGTTTTGCATGGAGTTATGGAGGCTTTGAGGGTAGTTGCGCATGGGGAGGATGGTGGTGAGATGGTGATTGATTTGGGAGGTGATGGAGGTGGAGTATGAGTTGAAGTCGAAGGTTGAGAAGGAGTGGATGGAGAATTTGGATGTTGGAGACGATGAAGAAAAAGAAGGAGAAGGAGGAGGAGGAGATCTTAGAGGAAAGGAGAGCATGATGGCCATGTTTGGCTCTTCAGGGTGATTCTTAGGTTGAGAGATTCTCCTTTTTATCCACACCTAAAATCTTGAAGTTACAAATATACCCTTATAAGTATTCTTTCTTTCAGAAATATATTAAGAAAAGTTGAAAACATTGTGAATGGAGTGTGCTTATAGTCGAAAGACTCGAGACATATTCATTGAGTCAAGGTAGTTGTTTATAATTATTAAATAATAATAATAATTTAAAATATCATTTATATTTCTTATGTACATTTATAATCTTGTTCCAAGCATTTTTTTTTTCTTGTTAAGTTGTAAAAAACCATTTAAAAAGTATGTTCATAACTCTATAGTTTAAAAATATATTTATCTATATAACTATTATTTATATCTCTAATAAACAAATTTATCATACTAGACTATGCAAAGTATATATCCAAATAAGGGGAAATAATTTTACATTATTAGTTGATTAAATGATTTAGTACTGCATCAATAAATTGATCCAAGTGACAAAGACTTCTTTGGATTAGTTCAATTGAGTTAACTGCTAAGAAACAGATGAATCAGATATATTAAAAAAAGTGCAATAATTTTGCAATATTTATCAAAATGCTCTATATATGAAATCATCTCAAATTTCCAATTTTATACATGCATGTATGTAATTGAAGAGTTTTTCAAGGATAGTTCAAGGATAGTATAATCTCAAATAAACGAGAACCAAGCCTTTGGATAGAATCTTCAAAGCTCAACCACAAGCCATTAGCAGGTTGTCTAGCACAAACATTGCTAGTCAATGTGGAAAGTTCTTGGGACCGCCATGCAATTCATGTTTTATAGGTCCATGCATGAAACATGTTTGAGCACGACAGATCTAACATCTTATGGTGCATACTCAATCTTTTAACTAATGACCCTTTAAAGCCCTATTAACATGCTAAATAAGTATGCAAAGTAAACATTTGAAAGTTTTAAGTTGTGTATGTCCTTTTTTTAAACAGCAAGTAATTTGAAAAGTATATATACATGCTTGCTATAATAGCATGAGTGTTTATACAATCTTTTTTAAAAACAATTAATAATTCATTCGTAATATAAAAGTCTATATATATATAAATATATGGAATAAAAAAATGAATATATACCACATACCCACACTTCTATTTCTCTTATTTTTATTTATATCTTCAAAATACAAAAATAAGATGGCATTTATAGCTATTCAAAAAATGAATGGGCGATCAAGATTAATTCAATTTGATGGTCCAACATATGCTGGTATATATGTGAAATGATAAAAATATGAGCGGTTGCTACAATACTTGCGGTTACTATAGTGCCACGTGACCGATTACTACAGTATTAATTTGCTACAGTATCGATTACTACATTAATACCTGCTGCTATAGTAGGCATCCACTATTCAAGTATTTTACAAAGTCCCCCTTAGATGCCTATAACCAAAGGATATGGTTCATTAAAACTTTAATAGGAAAAACTCAATGGGATAAAAACCTAGCCAAAAAGAAAAAGTATATTATCCGTGGTATATTTGAGGGTTATTACCTCATTAAAAACCTTGCCTCTGAAAAAACCATTGGAATAAAAACCGTGGCCAATGGAAAAAGAGTACAGTCTCCCCCTCAAATAAATAACCTTTAATTTATTTCAATATTAATTATATTCTTGAATCTTCTCATACCAATTTTGCCAACATATCATTGATAAACACATTTTGGGGTGATTTTGTAAATAAATCAGCTTGATTTTCATTAAATTGAATTTTTCAAGCTTCTACAACACCTTCTTTCTGTAAAGCATTGGTGCAGAAAAACTTTTGGAGATATATGCTTCATTCTATCTCCTTTAATATATCCCTCTTATATCTGGGATATAATAGCATTGTTGTCTTCATAAATTAGTGTAGCATTTATTGTAATATAATTGATGGTAATTTGCATGATGACTATACATGTCTGATCATAGATCGCAACCACTAGCATTCCCTGCTTGCTTCATGGAGAGTAAGAATTTCAATATGGTTTGATGAAGTAGTTGTAAGAGTTTGTTTTGTGGAGTACTTAATGGATAGGCTTTATCCAAATTAAATCTCTTCAGCACCTTTTTAGTATAGGTTGACTGATGAACAAATATTTTATTTTGTAAATGTTCAATCTGTATGCCAAGACAAAATCTGGTTTTTTCTAGATCTTCCATTTTAAATTCTTTTCTTAGACATGATGTTGCGTTGTCAATTTCATCATAAGTACCTACAAGATTTAATTCATTCACATATACTACTATCACAACAAACTTGTTAGTGGAGCTTTTAATAAATACACATGGACATATATTGTCATTTTGATATCTTTATTTTAAAAGATAATGATTGAGATAGTTATACAACATCCGTTTAAATTATTTTAATCTATAAAGATATCTATGTAATTTAATAGATTGCAAATGCACGTTGGTTGTAACTTCTGCTATTTTGTATCCTTGTAGGATGTTCATATATATGTCATTTTCAAGTAATCCATACAGATATGTTGTAACAACATCCACCAACTGCATATCTAATTTATTACTTGCAACCATGTCAAACAAAAATCGGAAAGTAATTTCATCCATTACATGAGACATTTTCTCCTTATAGTCAACATCACGCATTTAAGAAAACCCTTGAACAACCAACCTTGCTTTATCTTATAATTTCATTATTTTTATTTTTTCTCACGAACACTCATTTATAACCAATCAGTTTTATTCCCTTTGGTGTAGGCACTATTGGCCCAAACACTTTACGTTTTGAGAGCGATTTTGGCTCAGTCTGGATAGTTTCTCCCCATTTTGGCCAATCATTTCTAAGTTGACATCCTTTTATAAATCATGGATCTTGATCATTATCTGTATTTATTTCTATATTTGTAGCCATATTGTAAATGAATATATCATTTATGTTGATTTTATACTAATTTATTATTTTATGATCATCAACATAACAAATTGAATTTTTAATAGTTACAGAAATGTTATTCCCCATTGCTTCTTTTTCATTTTCATACTCTAAGGGTTTCATATTTTTCTCTCCCTTCTTACATAGCAGATCCCCTCTTCAAGGGCTTCATTTTTCTACCTCTTTTTTCTAGGAGTTGAATCTTTGGCGCCTATTGGTCTTCTACATTTTTGACGTTGTTTATCTTCTACTTGTTTCTTTTGCAATGGGGTTTTAGGAATCTTACTTCTTGCAGAAGTATTAGAAGCTAGTATATATGACTTGGTTGCGTTTTTAGTATTAGTGAATGTATCAGGTATTTTATTTACATTATTCTGTAATTTAATGATCATTTGAACTTCAATTCCACACTCACTGGTGTGAGAATTGTATGTATGTAATTGTAATATATTTCAATAAATTTCTTTCTGCTCATTCTGATTAACTATTCTTCCTCCTAATGAAAGGAAGATTTATTCATCAAAATGACATCTGCAAATCTTGTAGTAAATACATCTCATGTTAGTGGCACTAAATATCATATAATTGAGGGAGAGTTGTAGCCAACAAATATACCAAGTCTGCATTCTGGATCCATTTTTGTACGATTTGCTCTTGCTACTCATACACATACTGCACAACCAAATGTTCTTATATGTGAAATATCAGGCTTTTTTCCATAATAAGTTGTTGTGGTAAATATAAATTATTTGCAGTGAGTCAAACCCGAATTAATACTGCAAGATGCAAAATAGCATGCCCCCACCACTACAAAAAATTTGACATATACTGACGGTATAAATTCCGTCATTAAAAGTTCGATTTCCGTCACTATAGCTATTTTTATGCTATACCGACGGAGCATGGACCTATTGCAACGATAAAATTTTCGTAAAGTTATCCCTTGACGCTAAAGATCTATGCTTGACGAAAATCACAAGCTGTTGCAATATCTCTTTTAGGATATACTAACGGAAGTTTCCGTCACTATATCTTTTTATTTAAATTAATTACAAAAACTTTTCTTGAGAATAATCACTGTCAATATATCTATAGTGACGAGAGGCATTTGTCACCATATCTCAATTTTTAAATAAATACTTGAAACTTTTACTGACGGATGATACCATCACTATAGAGATATAGTGAGAGAGGCTTCAGTCACTATATCTTTATTTTAAAATGATTTTTCAAACTTTTACTGACGGATGGTACCATCACTATAGAGATATAGTGATGGAGGCTTCCGTCACTATATCTTTATTTTTAAATATTTAATCCATTTTCTGTATATTATATAATTCATAATATTTTTTCACCTGATAATAGATAAAACAAAAATAATAAATCACAATATATAAAAACAAATTATTAATCAAATCAAAGAACACAAAACAAAAGTATTTATAAGTCATGAATCTCAACAAACATTAAATGAAATAGTATAGTTTGCATTATAGAATAGTATTAGCTTCAAAAGAGAACAAATGACACATTTAAACAAAAAGCCTTTGGGCATTCTAAGTATTAATTGCTCTAATGTAAGTCTACTAACTAGCATCCACCGAGAGCATACTAATAGCACCCCTCGCCATTAATTCCTTGGATGCGTCCTGTATAAAAAATCATTCATCAATAAAAATTAACAAAACATTAAATTTACTTTAATTTAATAAATTTAATAAAATAAAGGATACAAAATATAAAGTTTGTTGGTAGATGTAGAGCGAAATTATATATATATATATATATATATATATAACAATAAACAAGGACATTCATTAGATTTACAAATTCATGCATAGATTCCAACAACGTAAAAATTAATATGGTTATCTTCAATCATTTTCTTTTCTTAATTTTCTAGCTCTTTCCATTCTTTTCTATCAAAACATTTATCTAATTCTTCCTTCCCTCTATTGAACAAACACATGCTCCACAAAATATTAGGTCCTTGTGTTTCCATTTCCTATGAACTATTGTTGTATATAACATGCATGATTAAATCAAATCTATATTATCTATACTATATATATATATATATATATATATATATATATATATATACCTGCATATAGCTAGCTTTGATTCCATTCAAGTGCATGCTAATCCTCCATTTCGTCTATTGGACAAACACATGAGACACAAAATATTATGTATCAAAGATGAAGGGCATGAGAAACCAATATCATGTTTCTCAAATCATATATAACACATAAAAGGATAAAAGATTATTTACCTTAAACAGTGTCAGGGTGAAAACTTGAATTTGAAGATCTGTTTTTTTTTTAGAGTAATTTGGTGCACTATTGGCATCTGCAGCCTATTAAAAAACAAAAACAATGTTAAGACCAATACTCTCATGTACATCACTACTTGAATATGTATAGTTATGTATAGTTTAAAAATAAGAGATATAAGAAAATATTCTAAATAAGGACCATGATAGATTTAATTCAATAAATCAACACCTTATTATTCTCTATAACATATTAAAACGCTCCAAAACACTTTGTTCCAAAAATTTAATTTGAAAAACTAATAACTTCAAAATTTATAACTATATAAATAAATACTTACCTCATGATTGATCAAGCGATCAACTTCTCCCATCACATCATTAACATTTTCCTCAGGAAATCTCTTATTTAACAATGAAATAACAGCAGCCAATACTTGTGATTGTTGATTAATCACTTGCGATTGTAATTCTATTTTTTGCTCTAATCCATTGACATATGATTTTAAACTCAAGACCTCCTCATTTTTTTGGGTTGATGAACCTGATTTGGAAGATGAAGCATAAACATCTCCAATGCAACGTACACACCATTTTTTTTCAAACCCTTTGACTTTAGCATACACATCATTTTCCCAAGACCATCCTTGTTTATTAGAAGAATCACCGAATTCATTCATGTGCATCTTCATTTGTTCCTATGTAATTCAATAAGATGAAAGAATAACTATCACGTCACTAAAAGTATTGAGTTTCAAGATATTCATGCTACTATATGCATATTGCAAAGTTTTAAAAAAAAGAACAATTTGGCTTTTTTATGATGTATTAAAGGGGACTTTATATTGCATATATGATCCCCTATGTCCAATTCTCATCACTGTCCAGGAAATATAACTAAGAATATTAAATTTTACAAGAGAAATATATTATTGTTTTGGTAATTCCAAACATATATACCATACCAAAAGCATAAAGAACATGAATTTAACTAGAATAGAGATACTCAATTAAAACTTATTTTAATTAAATTCATCAAGTTTAAAAACATAAGCAACTTTTTTCAATTATTTTTTTAACCATTTATATGATTCCATCTTCTTCATGGATGGACAAAATAGGAGTGGATAAAATTGATGAATGACACATCCTTACCCGCTTTATAACAGATATATGTCTATGAATTAATACCAACATATATATATATATATATATATATATATATATATATATATATATATATATAAATGCATACACGCACATAAGCTGGATAAAGAACAGACAAACATGTGTCTTTGTTTGAAATAAAAGACAAGCAATATTTAGCATGAGCGAACAGATATACATATATATATGATGATGATGAGTCCACTGCTCATCCATCTTTATATTCAATTTTAATTAGAAATTAAAAAAAAACAAGAACCATTCAATTTCATGGTAGCAAGGTTGCCACTTAGAAAAGAAGAAGAGAGATTTAAAGACAGACATGTTTCATGGGCAACAGTGATGCCTAGGTTGTCATCAACTCATGAAACAAACCTTTTTTATTCCTAAATGTAGGACCATTTGAGCATTCTCACAACTGGAAAGCCAACAAATTATGCACATACTTAAAATCTCAAAGCTTTCATAGTATCGTTCATTGTGGTCAGGTTCATAAGACCAGACATCAGACATTATCATGTTGTCTACTAGTATAATTTACTGCTACAAAATAATTGGTAGTGCAATTAGACATCAGATGTCATGCAACACCAAAATGAAAATAAGCTCATAAAAAAGAAGTGCAAAATTTACTCGTTCTTTTAATACCAGAGGATACTCTTGCTTTGGGGTGAGAATGACAACACATTCAACATAGAAATGGCCAAGAACATGGAAGAGTAAGCACATTATATATTCCCAAATATCTCTAAACATCGAAATTTTTAATTTAAGGGAAACACTGACCTTTGGATCCAGGCAATTGGGTGAGAAGACAACGCTCCAAGTAATCAGGAAAGCATGCCATCTTGTTCACCTTGAAAGACCTTGTGTTTACAATCACCATCTTAAGGAATTCTTCGAACAAATTGTCATAGACAATACAATGAATAAGTGATCTAAGTGATCGAATTCACATGTTTCCAATTTCATCACTGTTGTCGCTACCTTGAAATTGAAATTGAAATTGAGCGAAACAATGAGGAACAAAGTGAGAAATCATTGTGAGAAATCAGAAGCAACAAGTTCCAATTCACAACTCCAGCAAAGTGATTACCAATAGAACACACAAACGAGCAAATATTGATGATGAAAATGGAGAATACCTTAACTATAAAGGAAACGCAGTCGAGCTCGATTTGTTCCCTTGAGTGCGCAAAATGGGGAAGTGATGGCGCTACAAGACTGCGACGGTGTCCGGTTGCCGGCGTCTGGCCTCCGGTGTTGTGGCCGTGCTTTTAGCACTTCAATGGAGATGGGGACTAGGGTTTATGAAAAAAGAATGGAAGGCTTTGGAAATGGGAAGAGTTGAAATCAATGAGAGCCATTGGTATATAATTTGTTTGTATTATTTTAATTTTTTTATAAAATTTAATAAAATTAAATATATTTATTGGTAATAAAAATAATA
Organism: Dioscorea dumetorum; assembly: GCA_902712375.1. NCBI lineage: Eukaryota > Viridiplantae > Streptophyta > Magnoliopsida > Dioscoreales > Dioscoreaceae > Dioscorea > Dioscorea dumetorum. The sequence continues at coordinate 9,290,518 of CACTHL010000803.1, read as the reverse complement.
ATATATATATCACAATACTCAACCATGAAAAAAATACTCGTGGGTTTTTTTTTCTTACAATTAAAATATTTTTATAAAATTTGCTAAACATACATATAACAATGTTAATAGATAATTAAAAAATATATATACATTTAACAATATTTATAGAGTGAAAAATAAGCATCAGTAAATGTCCAATTTATTCTAACAGCTATAATATTTATACTATTAAAAAAATAAATGTCAGTAAATATCTTTATAGCTACAAAATTTCACCATCATTATATATAAATATGTCAGTATTTAAAAATAGCTATACCAATGAAAAAAATATGTGTTACTAAATATTTGGTTTATTTCAATGCCCATGAACTTCTGTTAGTATAAGTAATCTATTCCTACGGAATTTGACCGTCATTAAAAATATGTGTCAGTATATGATCATTTTTTGACTTATTCTGATAGTTATAAAAATGTGTTGATATAAATAATATATAACTACAAAATTTGACTGTCACTATAGATAAGCGTCAGTATATGGTAATTTTTTTGTAGTGCATGCACTTGTTAGAATTTCATCCTTAATAACATTAGATGAGCAATAATCTGGAGTCTTTTAATTAATGACTCTGCCAATCCATTTTGAGTATGTACATGAGCTACTGGGTGTTCAACTTGTATTCCAACTACTATACAATAATCATAAATTGATTTCCATGTAAATTCACCAACATTATTAAGACGAATTATCTCCGTGGGATAATCTGGCAATTGTGCCTTAAGCTTGATAATTTGTGATAATAGTCTCTCACAAGCCGCATTCCTTGTAGACAAAAATGAAATGTGGGACCATTTAGTCGATGTGTTGATTAGTACTATAAAACTCCTAAATGGTCCACATGATGGAAGTATCTAACATTTTTCTAAAAATAAAAAAAAAACATAACTTTAACATAATATTTATAAATAAAGCATAAAAAATATTATAAAAATTCACTCTGCTAGAAAATCAGATACATCTAGATATGTATCTTGTTCATCATTTATACTACTCGTAAGATTATTTTCAGTGTAGTTCACTCTGCGATTGTCAATGAAATTTTCTCGGGATCTTTTTTTGAGTGATTCCTCATAAAGATAAACAAAATGCTTAGGGGTATTGCAAATTTTGGACTAGTGGCGTTGTCAGGCCTCGTCCAGCCGAACCGGCACCTGATAACCAGCATGACAAACCAAAGAGAGACACCCATGCCAATCAACCCTCGAGTCACCGCAAGACTTAGAAACACCTGGAATGTGACAGTTCTGAAAAGAATTTACATGTTCAAAATAAATAATGTATGGAGCACAAAGATAACACAGAGGAAGCAACCAAACCATACCCTAATAATAGAGTTCAATGAATCATGCTCGTCATAAACACAATAAGGTTTCCAAGAAACTAGACAAACATATAAACCATGCATAAAGAGTGATAAAATGCACTAGTAGATTCATGTCCTTATACAGTGCAACATGTTCAAAAAGAAACATACATAGGATTGGGAATAAGAAGATAGCTGGAAGACTGCTCAACACTCTGTCCAGCCACAACGCCACTAGAAGCTAAACCCTGGAATGGAGGGAGAGGGTGAGTAACCAAAGTCACTTAGTGAATGGGTTAGCATAATTCTAATAGAGTGTACAAAGTAATTAGCAAAGGACCAAACTTTTGGGGTAATACATATAGACTAAAACATTTCAGCATATATATATATAAAGAATACCACAAATAGCATAAAAGATCTTTTTTTCTCAAATGAGGTTTCATCACCCTTATCTTATGAATGGCTTAATAAGATTTTTTTAAAACAATAAAACGTTATACTTATCATCAAATCAATTTGCTTTGCATAAATACTCATTTTCTCAAAACATGCAATTTACATCTCTAGTAAACGAATCATGGTCTAAAAATCTCTCTAAACTCTAACCGTGGCCGGGCCTAAATTCAAAACCGTCAAGGCGCTCATGTCTTTGACGTTGATCCACTGGATCCCTGTGATGACTCTGGATTCCTAATGTTCATCCCATCAGGGTTCTACGTGCCACCTTAAATGGACAGTTAAAACCTTATCCTCGACGCCACCACTAAAGGCTGATCCATGGGGACCCCCTACTGCAGCAGGCGGGCTTCAACCAGGTCACTAACCAAACCACAAAAAAGTGTATCAATAATGCAATCCATGGAAATCATCTCACAGGGTCCTTGTCCAGGACAAATATTCATATATGTAGAATAAACATCATTGTCATATAAACCAAAGTCAAAACTATAACATGTGCATAAAGTTTAACAATACAATTCAACCCAATATACTAACGTAGCCATAAGCATTTTCATTGAGGATCCAGGATTTCACTTATAAAATAGAAAGCATAGAAAATCCTTCCAAACTGATCAAATCATCAATTTAATATGATAAAACCAAGGATTATTTTGAAATCAAATCATAAAACTATTTTGATAGTATTCTATCATAAATGTACAATCATATAACCCACTCACAAACTATGGAGACCAATTCCTCAATGGCTTTACTCCTCACCAGCTCCTTGCCTCGAGCCGAGATCCCACCACCTATCATCAACACATGGCACAAAGAAGCAAAACTAAGAGAAAAACATAAGAAGAAAAGCATACATGAACTTCTTCAAGCTACATGCCATGAAATTCTAGGGTTTCAAAGAAAATCTATAGAGATAAACTCACATCACAATCATAGAGATAGGCTTTACAAGGGATTTCTCGGTGCTACAGTAGTATGCTACAATACCCCTGTGATTTCAATGATGAAGATTATTGAAGATTTCAACAAGATGCAACAATGATGAAACTTCATAACATTCTACACAAAAAACAAGAAAACATTGCAAGGCTGAAGGTTCAAAAACCATCATTTATCACAAGCCCTAGATTTACTCAACCAAGAAAAAAACATGGACAGAGATAAGGGAGAAAGAAGAACTCACCTTGAATGGATCTTCAACCAAGAGTGGAGATGGAGGTCAAGTAAGGGCTCCTTCTTCTCATCCAAGGGAAAGAAATAGAGTGAGAACAAAGCTAGGAAGAAGAAGAGGAAATGTCAGGGAGAAATTAGGGCTCAATTTCAAAACCATAAATACCCCCTTCAAGTACAAGGCCAAGTACACAACCATGTAACTCCCAGTTTGGCTGTGTATCTTTATGAATGAAGCAAAAATCGCTCATTCGGAGATATACACATCGAAGTACATGGTGGTGTACCTCTTCTAAATACAATTTACCGATCAGAAGCCAAACAAAGAGTTACATGGGCAGATACATCAGCTTGTAACCCAGACACTACCCGTGTACTACCCCCAGAATACAAGTGTTCCTATTTTCCAACTCAAAATGATCTAAAAATTCCAAACACAAAGCACAATTATTATAAAACGATTTGGACAACAACAACATACGTAAAAAAAGCCGAAACACCACGAGGCCTTCTAGTCCACAACGGTGGCAAGTATTTTTTTTATATCTAACCCCATATTGTGGTCTTGTTGTCTTTATTGATGAATGTCAACTTTGCTATCGTGCGGTTTAAAGTAATTTTGACCCTCATCAGGACCACGCCTTCCACCACAACCTCAATTTTCTTGTCCACCACAATTTCTATAACAATCACCTAGATCATGCATTTTCTTGGCCCATAATTAATTTTCACAAGTGGTACTAGTCCGAATGGTCAAGATTGATCTTTTTGCATCAACAACTCATTATTTTCCTCTACCACAAGCAGAGGAGAAATTAGCTCAGAGACTTTTGTAAAAGTCTTGCCTTTTTATTGATATTGTAATATTAAGTCTCAAGAATGAAATGTAGTAAAAGTTTTCTCAAGCATCATATTTTGTGTTATTTTTTTTTGTAGAGGTGTAACATTGAGACTATTTTAGATAGCTCAGAATTATTTTCCTACAATATTTTAAAGTCTTGGAACCTAAAATCTTTTCAATCATTGCGTGATTTTGGCAATTATACCATTCTGAGATATCCAAATCTTTCTTTCAAGAAAACTCACAATTCATGTGGATCCTTAATAGTTAAATATTCATTTTTCATGTCATCATCAAGTTGATGCTTTATAAATATTAAGGATTTTGCCTTGTTATCACCCTCAATGGTTTTGGTTAGGTTCTGTTCTTTCAAATGTAATTTAGCATCGAGGCTCCAAGAGATATAGTTTCTCGCAGCAATTTGGAAGGCCTTGAATTCCTTTCTTATAATGTTTGCTATTAAAAAAATCAAAACACTATAAAATTATAATAAATCATTAAAAGAAAATTATAAAGAAAAGATATAAATACTCTAACACTAAGTTAAAGATAGACGAAAATGCATAACAAGAGTATGAGTAGATTCGTGCTAATAACGTATTGTAAAAACAACTAATAATTTATCCTCAATATAAAAGTATATATACTTCCATAATATAGAATATGTGATAAAAGAAATAGAATATATACCAACTACCCACACTTCTATTTCTCTTGTTCTTCTTTATATCTTCAAAATACAAGAATAAAAGGGTGTTCATAGCCATTTAAAAAATGAATGAACTGTCGGGATTAACTCAATCCGACGATTCAAAATACACTGATAGGTAGAATAGTAAAAACATGGGCGGTTGCTACATACCGACGGCTGCTACAATACTATATGGATAGTTGTTACAATACCAACCAGTTGCTATAGTAATATCGACTGTTATAGTAAGCATCTACTATTTATGCATTTTATAATATTTATTAACTTTTAAAACAATGTTGAAATGCCAAATAAGTTTAAAATGAAGATAGTTGACATTTTTTCTGTTGCGTCGTTGTTAAAATGATATACAAAGCCTTTTTTGTTTTGAACATATTAAACTAGCTAATAGTCCATCTGCAAGATTTGGTTGCAAAATCTATAAACTTATATGTTTCTAACTTGAATCAAATTAAAAATTCAAAAAACAATAAAAAATAAATTTATATTTTCATAAAATTTATGAGTAAATAAAGAAAATGATCTGCTACATTTTTTCAATAAGGAAAGAAGAATTTATGCAACCTTTTAACCAGCCTTTGAAGCCTAGTTGACATGCTATATAAGCTTAAAATAGAGATATTTGAAAATTTCAAGATTTCTGGTTGTTGAAGTGATGCATAAAGTTTTTCCTTACTTATGCTTATAAGATCAGTTAATAGTCCCATATTTATTAATTTTAAAAAGTATGGATTTAAATGCATGAGTGAGGATAAGCGTTTAAAAACTGCGCACACAAACTATAAAAGGTTTCAGAATTCACTTGTGCCAAGGCCTTATAAGTCATAGCCAAGGTGTGAACACATTCCTGTCTTAGATTAGCTGACCAATTAAAAACTTCACTCATCTCAATAAAATATATATATATATGTTGCAGGAGCAGAGGACCATGATGATCAACAGCATGCCGACATGATCCTCAAGCAGATCGCGAGAGGAAATCAAGGGAGAATTAGCAACAAATTTGATGATTTTGTGATGGGTTAATTGCTGCAGTATTAGTAATTAAGTAATTGTAATTTCTGTTATCAAGATGTTATTAGTTTGTTACAAATGGTATCATCGTATTCTGCCATAGGTGATGTTTGCTATAACGCCAGAGTGGAAGGTTGTTACGAATTGTGATGATTTATAATGATTGTTATCCAATGAAAGGAAAACGTGGATAACTGGTATCTTGGAAGCCAGAATTCCTCTCATTCCCACTTCTTCTCTCCTTTTCCTCTCTTTCTTCTTTCCCTTCTTCTATGCTCTTTTTCCTGTTTCTGAGAAAACCCAACCTTGTATCCAACTTCTGGTGAGATCCTTGCCACAATATATATATGGACTTGAATGTATAAACCTACATTACCTCTATTCACTTAAACTTTGGGGTTAAATTGTAACAACATAATATGATTTTTTTGAAAAATATGTTAGTAATGATTCATTTTTACAGTATATATCCAAGCAATTTTTCTAACATCAATGACTCGTTATTTTAAGAAAAAAACTCTGTTTGAAAAAATATGAATTATATCACTAACCATATTGGTTATCGTGTATCAAAGTACTTTAAAAAATGATAATTTTAGCCAAAAATTACCTGCACATAACAGTAAGTAGATATCATCAGCTATCAATTTATGAAGAATTAGAAAAGAATATTTATTAATATCAACAATGAATTTCATATTTAAATTGAAGAAAATTAAATTAAGCAAAATATTTTGTGAAAGCAATTTCAAGTTTTTAAATAGTTCTTCATTGTATTTTAATTTTAAATTATAACTAAAATTAAGTGTTTTTAACATTTGCTTCAGATGATGGTTCCCTGATCTTTTCTCTATTTAGAAATGATACTTAAAATCATTATTTTTATTTCACGATTGCCACGAAAAACAGTTGTCTTCGAGATTATCTAGAATAATATTACTCTTCTTCGGAGAATATTAAGTTTTCAATCAGTATGTCTTATGGTTTCTTTTAATTTAGTTTTTCATAAAAATATATGGATGAGATTCATACAAATAATAATTTTAGGTTAATAAATAGGATCATTACTTATTTGTTGGCGTGGAGGGTGAAAGTTTAACCTTTCTTTACAAAACTTATTCGAGCTATGTTAAGAATTTAATTCCAACATCTTCACATGAATTACTAGAAACAGATAACTATAAAAGAACAAGTACGTAAATAGATTAACACCACAATTATATATGTCTAAGTTTTTTTAAATAAAGGTTTTTATCATCTATTTATCAAATAAAAAATGTAGTACTCGAAGCACAAATTTACTTTTTCCTTTTGAGCGTTAAAGAGTGTTCTAATATTTAGATTTATTTAAAATTTTGTTATCTACATTGTTCCTCTTATGGTTCTATTTTCACATAGATCATGATTATTTTTTCCATTTCATTGTTTTCCCCATTCAACATTCCATGCATTCTCACATGCACCATAATTATATTTCTCTACTACATTATTTTGCATATTGTATCAGAGCATATTTGGCATAGTATAATTAAAAATATTATTTTGAGCACCCTTGTTTTTTTAGTTAGGTTAAAATCCTAGTAAAATTTTATTCTTTATTTAGTAAGTGGTTTTCCTTGCCCTTTCTAAATAAAGTAAAATAATGAAGTTACAAGTTTTTTTCACAACTTTCACCATGAAATTAAGGGGGAGTATTATTTATTTAGTATTTCATAATAGCTTATATTTTGTCTTATCAATATGTTATCGGTTTTGGAACTTTATATTCTCATTATTAATTGGAAATAATCTATATTTTTCATTATATTATTGCTATGAAACATTAATATTATTAGAAAAGCAATTTGTATAAGTACAAATCTTACAATTGCATTGAGTTGAAAGAAATATTGTGATATTTAATATGTTTGTCGTTTACAAAGGATGTTAGAAGTAGGGAAATATGCATTGCTTGTGAAAATGTTGTTGATTAATTAAAACTAATGATAAAATGTTGATTAAATTACTACAAATCAAACTTTCTTAAACTTTTCGAGTTAATGTTTTGGTGGGTTACCCATCTTTGGACTTGTTTCGAAAGGTGTCCCACCTTTAATTTGTATCAAAAAGGTATCCAAAGTTATGTTTTGGTTTCACCGACAGGTCACCCAGACGAAATCCGGTGACTTATGCTGATGTGAAGGCTGAGAAAATTCGTTTTTGCCACGCCAGCAAATCCACATCACCCAGTAGCCACATGGGCACAGAAGCCCTAATTTTTCACTTTCTTCCCCCTTTGTTCCATCCTTTCTCCACTGGGCAGCCAAAGATAATTCCTCATCTTCGCGAAAAGAAGCTCGAGCAATTTTGAATTGGAGAAACGGGAACACTTTCTTCCCCCTTTGTTCCATCCTTTCTCCACTGGGTTGCCAAAGATAATTCCTCACCTTCGCGAAGAGAAGCTCGAGCAATTTTGAATTGGAGAAACGGGGATTGGCGGAGGAAAGGATAGAGCAGCAAACCTTGTCACGAAGAAGGGCAATAAGAATGCAAGAGGCTGAGGAATAGTTGATTTTATTTCTTTTCAATTAAGCATGTGGGATTTGTGAGCAGCCTTGATGTTGGTTGCGGGTATAGATTTAGAGTTAGTTCTAATGTGTTTTTTTCTTTTCCTTTGTTTAAACTTTGTTGTAGCATAAGAATCACTGGATTTGAATGTACGTGATTTGAGTATGTGAAGTGTGAATATGGATTTTATTTTATAAGTTATCAAGTATAACACATCATAAATTAATTTCATTTTCAAATCCTGCAATTGACCTAAATAATATTAAGTTCAGTTGCTGCATGTGTTCAATTTGCATATAAAAAAAATTGTATTTAAAAGGTGCATGTGGGAGTTTAATGTTAGCAGTTTTTAATTTGTATACACACTAGACATACTGGAAAAAACAAATTGCATTTAAAAGATGCATCTGGGAGTTTAATGTTAGTAGTTTTTAATTTGTATACACACTGGACATACTGGGAAAAAAATTGCATTTAAAAGGTGCATCTGGGATGCAATGTACATTCCAAGTCTGCAGGTTTACAACCTTTATGGTGTAAATACACTCAAAACACTAGGAAAATGTCTATACAAAATACTAAAACAAAAAAACACTGACTCTGCAGGTTTTACATCTGCCATATTTTCATAGCAACACTCTCCAAACCAAAAAAACAAAGTTAAGTTCAAGAGCTCAATGGCCTCCAATCCTCATGGCAACCAGAACTTCCTCTTTTTGTCAGCACATCCAGGCCTGTTGGATTCCCCCATTTCTTTGCTTCTAGATTGAGCAACTCCTGATGGCTTGATTGTTTGCTTTTTTCCACTTTGTGCTACCTGAAAATGAGATTTAATCTGTTGATAAGAAGCTGTACCATCACTGAATATATTAAGAAATTAAATATCCCAGGCATAAATACATGTTTTTAATAAATTAACTTGTGGTTTTTTTCTCCTCACTCCTCCTATGTCTAGTCTTATCTCTTCACTGCAATGTGTGAATCTCTACATTTGTTCATTGACACCTTGTAATGGAGTCATTAAAGTAGGGATGAATGCTAACAAACCTATCAACCCACCACAGCTTGGAAAATAAAAGGTTCACATACATGTTCACCCACTTGTGGAATGGCCATTACTGTGGAAGGTATTGGCCCATATGTTGTCCCAATTGGAACTAAATACATCTGCCATGAAGGAAAGACATCACTGTCTCAGGAAACTCACACTTCACAAAATTAGCAGGTATGTACACATAGGGTGCATGACAACTTCAATAAAAAAAATCAAATGCATCAATGCCAATTGTCACCTGTGACTGATTTGTTCTGCCTAGGGCAGCTGACTTCCCCTCATGCCTAGAAGGAAAGTCCACTCCCAATGAATGATCACCTGGTCTAGTTGCTCCATCTAATTGGGACTCTAGGTGCATGTCCTTCATTTGAATATGCAAAATTTTAATTATGTTATTAATTAAAAAATAATATCTTTACCAATTTAATTGATTTGGTTTGAAATGAATACATGTTCATCTAGATTGAAATGGGCTGTCTGGTTTGGAGTTGCACGGGATCCCGCTTGCCCATGTGATCTTCTTTTCTTATCCTGTCAGGCATGATACAGATGATCACACAAAAAAAAATGTACAACTGTGCCAAATAACATAATTTTGACCATATAGACCCCCACATACCTGTTGCACTCAATGGAACCTCTTGTTGTGGCCTTCTACACCACAATAACTCCATGTCATCCTTAGTCCTTTCTTACTGACCTTCCCCTTGTTGTAGCCACTTGTTTCACCCAACTCCCTTCTCCTAAGTATGATTTTCCTACCCCTCCTTTTGTTCACTGGTTGTGGTGGGATGATGGGGGCATGATCACTCTTTGGCCAAGAATCCTTGTCATGGGTAGGGTGTAGGATGTGTCTATATGTTGACAAAAATGTACTCACTCTATAACAAGAGTGGAGGTAGTCCTCAGGCTTCTCTCTGTTGTAATATAGTACTGAAATTGAGTGACTACAAAGTATCCCACTAAGCTGCCATCGTCTACATGAACACTTGGACTCTGCCTTGTTCACCACAAACTATCCATCAGGACCAACAACTTGATACTTGCCCCCCCTAACCATGTCGTATTATACTACCAACTATGTTGTTTGGACTTCTCAAGTTTTTTTAATATTTTAGGGCAGTGTGTGGTTGTTACCCTATGCATGGCATCTCTCCTACTTAGATTCTCTTCATCAATTGTGTATTTATCATTTCATTCATTGTAATGATGCCCTTAACCCTGGCCTCCAAGATTTGGCTATTGAATACCTCACAATGGTTATTTAGTAAGATATCACACTTACATTGGGTGTGGAAATATGATCTACTCCAATGCTTGGGTTCTATTTTTTTCATGAACTCAAATGCACCTAAAGACATCTCTTTCAAGCCCTCTATTGCTCTTTCAAAGGCAGAAAGATAAGGTTCCTTGGAACATGACCAAAGTTGGTCCTTAAGGGCTTTTCCTCTAAAGGTTTTTCTGAAATTAGTATGAATGTGTCTAACATAGTACCTGTGCTCACTATTTGGGAATGTTTCAGCTAGTGCAGGCATCAAACCCTAATTACATTATTGGGATGAAGTAAACCATACCCATCCACCACAGTCACAACACAAGACAAGGAAAAAAAATTAGATTATGCAAGACAATAACTAAATAAGTAACACTATAGATAAATAAATAGTACTACTTATGCATGACACTAACTAAAAGAGTACACAATTACAAAAAGAGTGAAATGTTTGCATCATGAAAAAATTACACTTAATCTAAGTCAACCTGAGAAGAACAGCTCAATGGCAATACACTTCATTTGAAGGTAATTAAATAGAAGTACATATGCTCTCACATAAATAGGTAGATAGTAACTTCACTTAATAATTATGCACAAAAGCAAATAGCCTAGAATATGATCCATACCTTCTGCCTGTCTGACATGAATGTCCATTCTTGGCTGTTAGCGATATTGAGGTCCTATGCCAAGACCTGTAAGAATTTCGTCCAACTCTCCCTGGTTTCTCTGCTCACCACAGACCATGCTATGGGATAGATACAGTCATTGGCATCTATCCCAACAGCAGAGAACAGCTACCCTCCATATAGTCCTTTGAGCCAGCACCCATCAAGGCTCACAAGTCTCCTACATCCAGCCAGGAAACCTGCTCTCAAAGGGGCAAGACAAACATACATACCTTGGAAGACTCCTTCTTCACTGCAATCAATGATGACAGTTGACCCAGGATGTGTCCTCATCAACTCCAACCTGTAGTCATGTAACATGTGTATCTGTGCCTCCTCGTCACCATCAATGATCTTTGATTACAACAAACATACACAAAAAACAGTGGGGTTAGACAATTAATCTAGATTGAATCTCTCATGCTAAGGGTAATGCAATAGTGTCGAGGTTAATAAAAGTCACCTTTGTGCTAAGCACTTGGCCCTGTATGCCTTAAGCCTGCTAATGCCTACTTCCTGGTTTGTCTTCACAGCCTGTATAATAACAGCTATCCTCCATTTTGGGTCTGCCCTAAACTGCTCTAGGTAATGCTTTGCAATCCAGGCTGCACTAACATGCCTATTGTTGTGGTCTCTAGAGCACTCATGCTGAAGCACCCCTGATTTTATTTGCACTGTGTTCTTGTCCCTCACCATTGGTAATGCCCACAAGTAGAATGGGCAACCTTTTTTACAGTAGGCCTTGCATTTCTTCTTGGTGTTTGGCCTAAAATTCATCACTTATCGATTTTTTATCCCATAATTTCTTACTGCCTCCTTAAACTGCTTGAAATCTCTAAATTTCATGCCAATTTTAAATTGGGGGTTTTGCATGTCCACATCACAATTAAATTCAGGATATCTAGACTTGGGTGGAGCCAACTCTTCCTCATCTGTGGAAGAGGCAGACTATAGGTTGTCTGAGTCACCATAATCAGTCTCATTACTTATAGAATGTGTAACATGGCCTAAGGCTCCTTCACCTGACCTTTCTTCATTCCCATGGGTTCATCATCTGACTTATTATTAAAAGTGTAATCTGAGTCATGGAAATCCCATTCCTCATCAACATTTCTTTCCTTGGCTTTGCCCCCAATTATAATTTCTTCCAATTTCCCATCATCCATCATCTTCTACATTTTTCAGTAGTCCAGCATTTGCATCATTACTAGGAAGTTTGACATATACACACATCTCTCTAGTACTCCCAACAGACATGGCCATCTCTAAGGCTTCTAAGTTAGTTTTTATATCCTTATAAACACCCTCACCGGTCCTTCCATCTAACCACCCAATTGAAAATCCCTCTACATCCAAATGAAACTCCTTGGTCATGCTAACTAGTTCTAATCTGGATATTTGGTCAGCACAACAATAATCAATGTAACCAGCAAACCCTTCTATCCCATCCAACATGTAATGAAGTCTTATTGTGAATAATTCAGCATCTGGCACTGTATTTACATCAGAATTGTGTCAATTGTCTACTATGTGAAGGATATTTCTAACTAAACAACATACTTGTTGTCATGTTACAACTACCAATAACTAAATAAGCATGCAGTTTCAGTAAAAATATTGAAAGTAAATTAATTTGAAACTGCAGTGGTATGAAAACTAAATACTACAGCAATCTCCTGTAACTGAAACATGGGGACAAATTTAATCATACATGACAGCATTCATTTAAGCACAGACAAATGAAAAATAAACAAAGCTCTTCAAGGCATGACAAGTCATTAATAAAGGCACTATTAGGCAGGACAATAGTCACTACAATCATTCAGGACAATTAATTAGTGCAAATTAGAAGAAATAGTCAATGAACAACATATATATATATATATAGTAGATATAGATATAGTTATAGATCTAGACTGAAGGCAGGTCAATAGATCACTATCATTACTCACTGCTAAGTAGGATAAATGCAATAAAGGCACTGCTAAGTAGGACAAAAATCTGTGGCAATGATTGGAGGATAAGTTAAACACAACAACATGCATACAGTAATAGTTGTAGCTTTCATCATCTACAATTTACAGGCTTCCACTAAGGAGGCAAACTAAATGTGACAACGCAACCTTTTACTTGATATCCAATACCAACAATATACAAACCCATAAACATAATATAGAGAAAATAAATGACCTCAAATAAAAGTGATTTCTCAAACTCCTGTATATCAAAAGTGTGACCCAAGAATTACCCTGAAGTTATTCATGGAGTAATATGTAGTTTACCTCCTTTTTTTCATTAATCTCATTTTTTTATAAAAGAAAAGTTCCTATGTTTGGAAAAGAAAAAGTAATTAGCCTAGAATATGCTATTCAAATTAAAGAATGAGAAAGCCATTATAGAAAATGAAGAAGCAAATAGTTCAACCTTCACACCACCCAAGTGCTTGTCCTACAAGATTGAGAAGGTTCAAGGATATCTACATAAGTTAATTATTTTTTTTATTTTTTTTTTTTATTAAGGTGAGGTCTTATGAAGTAGCAATTTAAGAAACACTATAGAAAAAACCATGCTAAAAGAAGTTGAAGTAATTGAGAGCAATATGACTTAGACAATAGTGAAGAAACCTAGGTCATATAGAAATGATTGGTTTGAAGTAGGCTTACAAAATAAGATGTCATCTAAATGGAACTATTCAACAAAATAAAGTTAGCTGACTAGTAAAACATTATTCATAGTAAGCAAATATTAATTTCCAAAAATGCATGATACAATTATCATTTGTTGCTTTAGTTTCTCAAAATAATTGGAGATATCATCTTGACAAATCAAAAGCAAATAAGAGTTTTATATAAAGTGAACTTGAAGGCATTGTGATCCACAGTCAAGCAAGCAAAGTATACACATTAATCAAAGCTTTACATGATTTAGAATTTTTATGAATCAACAAAGAAAGTATTCAAGACTTCACAAAAGATAATTAACAAAAGTGTGAAATGAGTGATTCGGGTTTCCCTCATTACTTGGGCATTCAAATACACAAAAGAAGGAAATTAAAGGTTATTCATCAAGAGAAAAATATAAAGATATATGAAAGAAATTTCAAGTGGATAACTGTAAGCCGGTTCCAACACAATTAGTTTCAAACAAGAAGTTCATGAAAGAAGATGATCAAACTGAAGAAGTTAGTGTACTCTCACACAAAAGTATGACTGGAAACATGTTTGCACTTAAGATCAACAAAACCAAATATTGTGAACGCTACCAAATACCAATCAACTATCTTGATTAATGAAGAGAACTATCAAACTTCATCTTGAATCTTAGCATTTAGTATTCAAAGAAAAATGTATACAGACAGATATAACGAAGCTCTTGAAGGCATGCGAAGTCCTTAATGAAGGCACTAATAAGCAGGACACCAACCACGACAACCAATCAGGACAATTAAGTACTACAAATTAGTACAACAGCTTAAGTACAACAAATACATACATACAGATATAGACCTAAACAACCAATAAGTAGGTCAATTAATCACTCAAAACTCAGTTGTCTATGAAAATAAAATACATCATAATGCAATGGGGGATGGCTTCACAGGACAAATCTGGCAATTGTTTTTTCTTTTTGCATTCAGTTGGGATTTAAACTAGAACATATACGCTCTGGTAAATACCATCAACGACGGGGAAACTAAACTAATTAAAAAAAACTAAAGCATACTAATGTAATTCTCTCTCACCCACCTGAACCTCCACTTACATCAACACATTACCACCACGACTGGATAACAAGATTGTCTATTTAAAATGATGCAGATATATGTTTCACAAGAAGAACAAAACCTACCACTCAAAAACGTTTAGAGTATCAGAAAAGAGCACTTACAGTAAGCCGGTGCTTCCTCACCGTCGCGTCGTATCTCCTAGTTAACCGCCATCCTAGCAAGAGTTGTCATTGAGCTTCAGCCGATAATGCTCGTCTACCCACTTTACAGTTCGGACAAAACCCTCAGCTTCATCTCCCGTCTCCTCCAGGGCAAGACAACGAAGCTCTGTCCAAACTTTGGATTCCGGCAAAGGGGCTTCTTTGACGCGTGGCAACAATGATATATGGCTCTTTCGATGGGTGGAACCCAGCGCGTGCCATGTTGCCCAGCTGGAAGCCAGGTGGCAAAAACGAATTTTCTCAGCCTCCACATCAGCATAAGTCATCGGATTTCGTCTATATAACCTGTCGGTGAAACCAAAACATAACTTTGGACACCTTTTTGATACAAATTAAAGATGGGACACCTTTTTGAAACAAGTCCAAAGATGGGTAACCCACCAAAAAATTAACTCAAACTTTTCTAATCCATGAATTATATAGGATTTAAGAATATAGAACAAGTGTAACTAGTTTTAACTCGCTCGTTTTCCATCCATATAAGTTTTGAACAAAAGGATTAAAAAAATACCTTGAACATAAACCATATATTTTGGAATTACATGTAACTTGAGTTACTGGGTTTTTGAAAATCCAATGTTTATTTCACATGATTTTAAAAACTCATGTAACTCGAATTACATCCAATAAGGGATTTAGCTGTAAAACGAAATTTCTTATTTTTTTTATTCCCTCACATGTGACTATATGTAACCAACTAAAAAAACAAATACCATTAAATATTTATAAATAGTAAAAATCTTATAAATTTTAATAATAAATTTAATAATTTAATTAAGAATTAGAAATATTAAATGACTTGTTAAATTAGATGAAAATCTTAGAAATGCACTTTTTTGTGAGGTTAATAATTAAATTTTAAATTTTAAAATATAATAAAATTTTAATAACTTTATAATGAATTTAAATTTAATAGTTAAAGTAATTAATATGCATTTAAAATTATTAAAATAATATTAAATATTATAATATAATATTTTCAGATACATCTAACCAAGTATTAGATTTGACTTCACTAAATTTTAAAATCAAGGTAGTTCAAATTATACTGTAATTAGAAATCCACTGCATTTAAAATTACATCCAACCAAACACCACCTAAGATAAGGGCCTGAACTTAGAAGAAGTTTAGTTTATTTTTAGAATTTATAGTTGATTTTTAATTTCAAAGATAAATAAAATAAACATCTATACTTTTTGAACAATGTGAGTGTATAGATTTGCCTACCACAAAATAGAAAAGTTGGAAGAAAATAATAATTTTAATGCATTTTTGAAAAACATCACTCCCAAGTGCTAAAAAATACAATAAAAAGTGTAAATTCAAAACCACTTATTTGAAAATTCATCCTTCAATACAAACCTGTTTTCCACCAAATTTAAAAATTTAAAAACATTCTTCAGGTTACTAGCAAATCCAAACAACTAAATTCCTTTCCAAGTACCCCAATATCTTTCCACCTGCAAGTTTGCCCGTACAAATTGATAATTTAAAACTTTTCACAGATAGTTTCACATCAATATCGAAGTTAAATCTACTCCTAGAACTACACTGCATTCAATTTGGTAACACTGTCATGCAGTTGATCTTCAGTTTGGATTTTTCAATGTCTCTTTGCAATCACACACTTAAGTTAGTATCAGCATTAGATGTGCTAGCATTTGGATTAACCCGTGCAATTCCCGGCATTCCAATCCTTTGCCTCTCCCTGTATTCTTGCATTTCGTTTCGGTATCGTTCCTTGTCTTTCTTGCTAATCTCCTGATACACCTGAATAGCAAGAAGAGAACATTAAATGTTTATAAAAGATCCCATTTAATTATCTTCACACAATAGTTTGCATTGTGTGGAATGCTCACCGATCTTTCTTCATCATTGAGTTTGTTCCATGACTCGCCGATCATTTTGCTGAACTCACGTTCACGACGCGGATATTCAGCCTTCAACTGGGCGTGTCTCTGAGCAAAGAAGAAGTTGTAGGCACTTCTGTTTGGTTTTGGGTGAGCGGGATCACGGTATCTTTTCTGACGACGGTGAGCTTGCCCCGGAGAATAGACTATTATTGCATTGTTACTATGAGCTCCCGGCGGGGATGAGGTCAATGGTGGTGCATGATACAACACTCCCCTAAGGATTTCAGAGTTCATTTTGACAGTAACAAAGTAACCATGGTCAAATTTGCCGTCTATTGTCCCTGATACGGAAAAATTGAATCTGTCTCCTGTGATCAAACCAATTACATACAAATAAACCTATCAAAAATGGAAAACCAAATGATATCCGGACAATGTATGACTTTGTTGATTTAAACCATATACAGAGGTACACCATTATATTCGATAACATATAATCTGGATGTATTGATACCTGAACCGGATCATAAGTGTAAGTTTGTAGGTGTAATGGCAAGCATTGCAAATGACAGACAAATTACAATATACAGACTTATGAGGAAGAAAGATATATCTTACCAGACCGGGGTCCATCTTCTGAATGCTCACCGCCATCACCACCCTCAGAAACAGAAGCAAGAGTTTGTGCTGCTGCAAATTAATGATGATTTAGTAAAATTATCAGTTCATTCATGTCTTGATAACAATAGAAGCCAAGTGATCAATAACGTTCTCACCCAAAAACATTTATTTTGGTAATTTACATTTACATGAATCTGAAATTATTGTGAATTCAGCATTTCACTATTTACATTGGGCTAATGCCGCATGCAATTTACCTTCAAAGCAAGACATCAAAGAACTAACATGACAGTATTAATGTTTATTTCTTTGTAAGTTCATGTATTTTCTTTATCATCTCGATGGACAATATTAGAAGAAAATCTCAGCAAATAATGTTATTTGAAAAAATAATAAAAAAAAAAGATTAAATTCAAACGAAGACAACAGAAGGAACAAGAACATCAGACCTTTTCTCTCAGCTTCAGAAAAAACCCTTTTTCTTGAAGATGCAGCCATGTAAGTCTCAGTAGATAAAGGCCTAGCACGCTCAAGCTTCCCAAAAGGAGACTTGGTTTGCAAAGTCTCTAAAAAGACAATCAAAAAACACAATTTTTTTCATTGAATATCAAACATTATAAAAACTTACCAAATTTTTCAAGAAAAAGATGGAGAGATTGAACCTGCAGGAGGGATGAGTGGACCTTTGGCTCTAAAAAAGTACACCTGCTCAAAGTGATGGAGAAGACTCAAATAGTACTTTCTTAGTACAAATGAAGCACTGGTTGTGGTAGATGGGAAGTTAAACACTGCAATCACTTCTCTCCATTTCCTCCCCAAAATCACCTGTTTAATTCCCCCAAAATTGTTCCCCAAATGAAGAACAAAAAGGAAAACATCATAAAAATTAATCAAACACTAAAGAAGATTAATCCACAAATAAAAACAGAAGAAAGATCACCACTAACTTTCTCAAGCCCCCCTCTCAATGTCACTTGCACATAGAGTTGGTGAAGATCCAAATCCTTGCCTCCAATCACAGGAATCCTTTGAAAACCAAAAACCAAAAACAAAAACATCATAAAAACCTTCAAACAAACATCTCAAAAGTGAAAGAAACCTAAAAATAAAACAAACATACATGAACTTTGTAGACATAGATGAATGGAAGCTCCTGAGAGCATCCATGAAAACAACAGCATTCTTAACAATCTCTTCATGAGTAGCTAATGGTGTTGGGTAAACAGTCGGAAAACCACCAACACCACCACCACTAACACCACCACCGTGATGAACAACCATGTGTTGCACCTCGTTCACAACCAGTTTCTTCTCCATCTCCCCCACCTTCTCACTCCCATCACTCTCAAACTTCTCCTCCTCCATCACAGCTACAAACAAGAAGCTTGGTGTGCAGAAAGGTTCTGCAGATGGCAGAGTTAGTGTGGGTTTTGATAATCTACCTGCCTAGAAAACATCAGCCATGGAAGAATAAAGGAAAATAAAAAGAAAATCAGAGAAGATATATGATATATATTATTATAAAGATGAATAGAGAGATAGAAAGATGCATATAGAATAGAGAAGGAAAGGTTTGATGGTTTTTTTGATATATTTGTAAGAAAGGGTTAAAAAGAAGAGAGAGGTTCAAAAGGTGACAGAGAGGGGATACGTAACGGCTTTAATTATATATATATATATTTATGAACCCAAAGCTTACCACCCAATGGCCAATGGTCAGGGACTTCATTTAAATTCCTTCAATTAATACTAACCTTCTAAATATAAATATATATATAATGTAAATTTCTAGAAAAATATCAAAATAGAAGTCATGGAAGAGAGTAAATTTTTCAAGAGTTTATTAGCAAATAAAATTATGCTTTACTATTTTAATCAAACTAAGTATACAGAAGGAATAAAAAGCAGTTATAGAATAAATATTGAGGATATGTTTGAGTGATTTATATCTATTTATTTGTAAAAAATTTAACGGCATGCTAACGACAAGGATATACCCGGAAAGCATTATTGTCGGCATTTCAATGATTATTTCTTTCCGTAGTATCATAAAAACAAAATTCTCTCGTAATCATATACAAAAAAAACAATTTAGTTTTTTTTATATTTGTCGTGATGTGATGTATAAAAATTTTAAAATACAACTATAACTTTCTGTATACAAACTCATTTACAGTTTAAATTATTTATATATGAGAACCATTAATAGCCCAGTGATATTTTCATTAGAATAGTGAATGAGAGTAACACAAGAATCGAAACCCTGATTTCGGAATTATGTAATACTATGTAAGCATTGTATAATACTGTAAAAATACTACACAACACTATTCAATCCCCAAATTCAATCATTTAATTTCTCCATTGCTATATTTTGAGATGTGATGCTAAACAAGTCCTGCATCTCAAGTTTGATAAGAAATTATAGTGATGAGCAGACGATCATTGCACATTCCTAAGTGGAATGTTCATTATTTAGATGGGTGTTTATTTTTATCATGTCCCTGTTTGCTATTATGCATCATTAGAGAACTTGTTAGTTCTCATTGGTGTTATTTGTGAGTAGGAAAGTGATTTTGTTATATTTGTAGAGGTTAAACCGTAACGCAAGCCAAATATGCACCTTTTCAACCTGTTATTGTTTTCATGCAATGAAGATAAATTTTTTTAACCAAATGATGTGTCAATAATTCATTTTAGCTATGTCTTTAACTGTTTTTTATTTTTAGATACACAAAAAAAATCAAGTATTACCTTGAACAAACAATTTATTGAAGAGCACAATCTTGATGATAGCAATCACTTAAATCTATATGTGATTGAATTTAATTTTTCAAGATTATTTTCCTTCTTGATAAAGCTTATATAAATAGAGTTATAAACACTCAAAAACCATTAGCAGCCTAGTCATATCTCTTTAGAATGATGAATGAATAGTCCAAAGATCGAAACCCCTCGTTTTGGTACCGTATAGTACTATACAAATGTTATATAATATTATAGAAATTACATATAATATTATTCATTCACCGTCCAAAGTTAGATATTATGGAAAACTTAATCATTATGGGGTTATAGTTCATGATATATCATTTTAAGTGTATGTGACAGGCCGTAATTACTTGCTCCACATGATAAACTCCTAAGATGTCATTGATTCTTTGACGACGTTTGTCACTTTTATCATAAAAAAGTTATAAATACTCAAATTCATACTTAAATAAGTAGTTAGAGTTGTGAATACTCACTAAAAAACATAAATATTCATTCCATATATAATAATTTCATTCATATCATTAATTTTTTATACTTAAGAAGCTGCGGTTATGCACATACACCTCATGGATATGAAAATTAACCTTTAAATCTACTTCCATAGTCAAAAAAAATTTTTTTAACACCATTACATCTGACATGTTTAAAACCGTAAGTAATAAAAGTCTTGATAAGATATTCTTAGCAGTTGAGCCAGTGTTACCATAACAAAGGCTTTTTTATTATTTCATAGAAATGAAATAAAACTTCTTTATCGTGAGCAAATACTCCTAAAGAAAAAGAAAATAATCCTAAAACCAAACCTAGAAATATATCCGGAGACTGTTTCTCTGTGTTGAAAACTATAAATAATAGGAAGGTTGATGCAATAAAAAGTGAGAAAATTAGGAATTGTCTGGCTTTCAATTAAAATTTCAGACTAAGTATCACCAGTGATGCTTTCATAGTATCTTTTGAATTGGTTTAGTTTTTAATTCTTAGACAATAATTGACTAGAAAAAGAGGACACTTATTAGAGAATCGAACATTTTTTACGGATTTGTTTTTTAGAAATTGAAACCTTTTAAGAACTTTTAAATAATTTTCTATTTTTTTTTTAATTAAATTGATCACGTGGTTTCAAATATTAAACATTTTTTATAATAATAATAAATAAAATACATAAAGTCTGCGGTGAACAAATCATGACTGTGCAAGGGGTTAAACTCTAAACTTCTCATTTGGGATGGTAAGCACTTTTGGTGTTTATTTGTTAAAAAGTGAGAATGGAGCTTGCATAATTCAAATATTGGGTGAATTTTTATAAGTTTAAAAAAAATTAAAAATAGAGAAAAATAAATTTTCATAAGGTGGGTCAATTCTCTCTTCAGTAAAAAAAAAAAATACTGAAATGAGTTTAATTTAAAATCTATTTTAAAATAAAAAATATTTCGAAGACAAGTCACACTACTTTCTTTCACTTGCCCTTCAAAAATTGTCATTAAGTGATTGAAATGATTGAAATGAACTACCTTCTTGTAGTGTAATTGAAGCACATAAATATTTTAAATAAAAGTTTTGAATGATATATTTTACAAATATAATTATATACTCATTACATAACCAATTGGCCTTTATATAAATAACAAATATATTAAATAATATTTAGGCAAATCAGTGAAATTAATTTTACCAAAAATGCATTAGTTTAGTGGTATGTTAATGATATTTTTTATGGATTTTTACTGCTCAGAGTTTGAGACATATGAGACAAAAATAATATCAACTCCCCCCCGGGGGCCCGCACTAATCATATAAGCAAATTTTAATAACGTGCACACCCCTCACATGTGGCACATCCCTCATACGTGGCTTGCCAAGAAGACGTATTAGGGTTTAATGGACCTTTTGAATTTATGAAATTAAAGTTGAAACTCACGAATAATGATATATAAACAAAGAAGAACTAGTTTAAATGATATTTCTATAAATTACTCATGATAACTAATTTTAGACATACAATATATATATATATATATATAACACAATTTGAACTAGGGGAACATCAAAGCATGCCTTAATTCAGCGCATGTGAAAGGTGATATTTCATTTCCCTATTATTTTAGGATAAATCAGAATATAGTATAATTTAAATATTATTACTGATCGTATGATTTAATAAAACATTTAAAACAGAATACTCATATACTAATTATCTCAATAATTAAAATTAAATATTTTAATATGAGAAAACAAAAAAT
This sequence comes from Dioscorea dumetorum, assembly GCA_902712375.1. Lineage (NCBI taxonomy): Eukaryota > Viridiplantae > Streptophyta > Magnoliopsida > Dioscoreales > Dioscoreaceae > Dioscorea > Dioscorea dumetorum. The sequence goes on along the minus strand of CACTHL010000803.1, from coordinate 9,267,990 downwards.
TGAAGATTCACTTCAATATTTGCTCATCACATGAGATGAGATCAAATTTTAGGCATGAATTCCAATTCAATTCCAAACTAATATCTGATTGTATAACATGTATTTGTATGAATTTTATATTAAAAAAAATAAACTACATGTCACTTTATCTATTGACATTAGATCTGGTATCATAGAATATTTGTTTCAGAAAAAATTTTAAATTAAATTTTAAAATTTATATAAAATATAATAATATAAATATTTAGTAAATTTGCTCACATCTGTATATAATTTTTATTCTTTTAAATACTTCATCATTTATTTATAAAATGTTTTTTAATATTTTACAAGAGGTACATGTATATATATTTAAAAACAAGATGATATCCTTTTGGGTTCTCAATCAAAATCATCATTGATGACATATTATAAAAAAAATTAATTAAATGAATAATATTAATATATAGAGATAGAAAAAGTTAGAGAGAAAACAGTGGGCTCTTGTCTCAATGAGCGGCGGATGGCAGGCATTAGTAACTCAAAATGAAGATCGTACGCCGCCCAGATTAATACGAATCCCTGCCAAATCTTTTCACCAACTTTCTCAATTAAACTTCATTTCATCATTTCATATTTATTTATTCATTTATATATATATATATATATATATATCTATAAGACTACTATATCTATGTCCACAGTATATATGCACATTTATAGAAAGCTCGTAATGAAGCTGAAATGAGAGCACCCATAAACTCCTCACTGTTAATGCTCCCTTTTGTCTGTTGGTTCTCAAGCAAAGACATCAAAATTTTATTTACTAAAATGATATATATATATATATATGCTAGGATTGGGCTGGCCCAGGCCCAATGTTGGAGTTGGGCCGAACCTAGTAGCCGATATATAACTAAACATAATCTTTAACTTTCCTGGTACTAGAAATAATCTCATGTCTGAAATCGGAGAAAGATCGTAACTCTTTCACTTGCTAAAAAAGTGTTTGAAAGATCAACTCATTCTCATAATATTGATCGAGGTGAGAGACTTGTCCAATTTATTAATATATATATAGTTTTTCTCCCTTACTTTAGTGAGTCAGTATTTTGAGTTTGTATTAAGCTAATTTAGGTTATGCGTATCAAAACTAGTCTCAGTGAAAATAAGCTCCTAAGCAAAATTATTTTAGAATTATTTAAAAAAATGATAAATTACATAATAAGAAATTATCGGTGATATTTTGATGATGATAAAATTAATGTAATTCAATAATATCACAACTTAATTAAAATATAAGTTCTGTATTTAAAAAAGAATAAGATATTTAGCAAAATAGTTATGTAGATAAAATAATATTAAATAAAATATTGAAATATAATGTTTTTTAAAAACATTGTAAATTATCGTGGCCTAAAAGATTATGGGCCTAGTAAGATAAAATTTATATAATTTACTTTCATTATAAACCAATTAAATATGATCAGCTTTATATTTAAAAAACCGTAATATTCTTGATAATATAGTTTTGTGAATAAAATAATAATAAATTAAAATGTTTAAATATGAGTTGTATGTTTTAAAAAAATCATAAATTGTGAGGACTTTGAAATTATGTAGCCCTAAACATAGGTTTTAGTAGCCTAAGCGTGTGTTTGGTTGGATGCAATTATAATTATATTGTATTTCTGTTTATAATATAACTGGAAATTCATGGGTTTGAAAATATAGTAATGCAAAATCTGGTGTTTGGTTTGATGTAATTGAAGATACTGGATTACAGAATTTTGTGTTTGTCAAGAGAAATTTGTAAATTTATATTATGAAATCCGGTGTTTGATTTGATGTATTAAGATATGTGAGCACCCATGGTGAGATCACCCCCAAAGGCCCAAACCCTCAAACTTAGTTATTTTATTGAATATAATTATTATAATCAACATAAGCATTAAAATTTTAATTAAATTAATTTCTAAATTATTGATATTTTTTTAAATATATTATCAAAGATGACTTCTCCCAATAATATTTTACTTGTTTTCTTAAATTCTAATTAAATAATTTTGAGTTAAATAAAATTTAATCATGGATGTTAAATATATTTTGAATAAAATTTTAATTAAATGAGTTGATACTCATTTAATTAATTAAATTTCTACATTCCATAATACCTCCGTTAATATTTTTGAATAATAATATTGCTACAAATTAGCCTCTTGTACCCCATATATCATTTCATAATACCTCCTTTAAATCTTCTCTATATATGAGTTGTTATATCATGACCCGGTTAGTCTTCTTATAATATGCTGTGAGAACAAGGAACATTCAATCTCATTTCCAGCTAAAACATAAGACCAGAATTTTTTAGGAAAGAAAAGAATTTGTATACCTTTGGATGTCTTTTTCATCGTAGTACTTTTATCCCATGGTTGAAGGAAGTTCTTGGGTATTTCACTTGCAACGCCCAAGAAGATGAAAAATTGTTCAGTCTCCCAAGACATTTTCGTATTTATATTTAAGTTCATGATAATGAACTCATATCTTTTATTAACACCCTTTATTCCTAGTGACCAATTTAACCCTGCAGAAGGTATGACACAACCATATTTATTCAAGCCCTTTTTGAAAAAAATAAATAAATAATCCCATTCCATGCTATGGAATACTATTGCAGTTATCCAGAGGAGAACAAATTGTTCAATATTATTTTATGCTTCCGAGTTAATAAAAATATTCAATATTCCTCAAATAAGGCAAATAATCACACATAAACATTACCAAATTAGGGCATCAAACACTGTAACCAAACAGCACATTGAGCCTCATATGAGCAAGACAATAAACTGAGAATCAATGGCGAAATGCTATATTTCTTTTAAAAAAAATATAGAAACAACTCAACAACTATATAAATGTTACCAATAGTTGTCTACATTGATAAAAAATAATAGCTTGAGTTCTAGCCAGAAACTACATTCATAATGCTCCATGTAGTGCTTCCCATTCAACATGTCCCTGGATCAAGACAATGAAGACAATAACAACTGAGACAATTACAAACACAAGATGTTCGATATGCATAATACAAATAAAAACAAAGTTAAATAAGCCTCACAATTATAATCATAAGATAATCTAACAAATATAGACCATTCCAACATGGTAAGACATCAACTAGCAAAAAAGTAATGCATACAAATTAGCTTCAAGTTTTGCTAATTTTGCCCTCAATATCCTCCTCTTTGATTAGCCATTGTTTCAAAAAACTCCTCTGCCCAATACATTCTAAGTTTTTCATCCTTCGCTAAGAAAGATATAGCTCTCATTTCATCCGCCATCAACCAATCATTGGCCCTATTGATCTCCCGGCCATAATATCCATGTGTTTTTAATTTCATGCACTCGTTCATAAGGTCTTTGGCGAAAGAACAAAGTACGAGTTGAATTCATATTCCCTAGTGCCTCCTTAAATGTGTTATTCATTTCTTGTATCTCTTGAACTTCGAAGATTAATTTTTTTTTCCTGTTCCTCTTTTTGTTTGAGTGGATGTTGCTCCCCATGGTTCTGAGCTTTTTTAATTCATGTGGATAGGTGTTGACATATTCGCATGAAAGTTTGTCTCCTCAAATGAGATGTCTTCAAGACTACCAATTTGAGGCGATTGGCGGAAGTTTTCATTATCGTACATATCCATCCCAATTTCATCCCCGAAGTGAACAGCACGACATCCACGAGCCTGGTCATTACCACAAATAGTCTCTAGCAAGTCATGATCTTCAATTGGCTTGTTTAGAAACGGTTCATCTTGTGGATGAATCTGGTACACAAGAACAAATTAGTAAAGAGTTTATACATAAATAAAAAATAAAAGAAACCAGAAATAAGAACTGCTTCCAAGTAAATTAGTACCTTGATATTGTCCTTATACTTTGACTCACCCATGGTTATCATTTTCAATCCTTCATCCCAACCCATTCTACTTAATTCTTTCAGTTTTGTAATTCTTGCCCATCATTTTTTAATTGTCCTTAAGTGGTTCGACACATTTGATTCAGTAACTATGATGCCGAATTCCTCTTTTATTGCCTTAATTGTGGCATGAAATGCTTGGGGTTTGAAACCTTTATCAACTTTAAAGCCTTGTTCCTCTTAGGAAGCCATAAACCGTATGAAGAAGCGCCTTTCAGTAGATGTGCACCTTTTGTTGCCAGCAGTTCTCTTGGTAGGGTTTTTTACTGTTGATGTTTGGCTATCCTCTGATGCTCTCATGCTGTCCATTCTACAATTGGCAAGCACATAAGCATTGTTTCCAAGAAAAGAACAACTGAATTGTAATCAAATCAACTACTCAATCGCATAAATTTCAAAATGGACGTGCTATAAAAAGATAACAATAGTTATAAAATATTTTACATTATTGCACAAATCAGAAGATGCATCATTTATATTTCCATCAAAAACACATATCGCATTATTCATCCTGTTATGTGATCAAATGCAATAGCTAATTAAGGGGATATCACAAGCAAGAGATAAGGTTTTCATTTCAATTTATTAACAAGCAGTTACAAGTTCACCAATGCAATACATGTACATAAAGTTAAGTTAGATGTTTTAACTTTCTACTTGTTTGCCCACATATTGCACGCAATTGTTTCTCGGTATGCTGCCCATTCTTGGGTCTCTTCTCTTTGCTCCCTTGTGTTACTCTGTGAAGGCGGCCAATGCGGAGTCCACTCTTCCTTAGATGTTATAAACACATTTTCACCCCCACTTAAGATGTAATTATGTAGAATGCACTTACCCAAGACTAGTTCAACCTGAGTTTTGAAAGGGAAAATGGTCTAGATGTGAGAATTTTGAAATGCCCCTTAAGAGAACCAAATGTACGTTCAATTGTCGTACGAGCCGATGAATGGTGAAGGTTAAAGAGTTCTTTATGGTTCGCCGGTGTGCGTGAGGCAAACTCTTAGAGGTGGTACCTAACACCCTGGTAAGGAGATAAAAATCCTGGTCTTGTAGCGTACCCCCCATCAACCAAGTAATATTTTCCTAAGAACAATCAAATATGATAATTAACAAAATTATCATTAATAGATTATTGCCGTATGTTAATCTATAGTAAATTACACAATATGGATACCTTTAGGAACTGACAAGTCATTTGGCCTCTCGAGTGCATCACGTAAGACCAGAGCATGATGTGTTGAACCTTCCCATCCAGCAAGAACATATGTAAACCGTAAATTAAAGTCCACAGCAGCAAGCACATTTTGTGTAGGGTATGATTGCCTTCCACGAAATGCTGCAACTTCAGATGCAAGAACAGAAATATGGATATGGGTCCTATCTAGCGCCTCAATACATTCCTACCATTATTAAAGTATAACCAAGAATTGTTTATTAGCTAGTAAATTCAAGATAAGTAAAAAAATGTATGACTACCTTGAAATAAGGGTATAATGTAGACCTCGATGATATGTATATTGGCATTTGTTTACTAGGTGGGTGGACATACTCGTCACGTAATTGTCCAATCGCGTAAAGCACATGATTGAAGTATCTGCTGATAGTCTCGCAAGATCTAAAAAACCTGTGGGCAATGACGCGATTACGTTGGTTATGTCCAATAGTATGTAGGAACATCAACAATTGTTCTTTGATGGTGATGTGCAACGTATCTCGCATAAGACCTTTTCGTCGCATTATAGAGCAAAGATTAAAAAATGTGGACTTGTTCATACGGACCATGTTGATACTGGTGGTGTCATTGCCATCCACCAGCCTTGACAAATATTGCTCTATAATTACTAACTGATTTCTTGATGGTTCTCTATAAACTCTAAGTCTTTTTCTACGCAAAAGCAACTTGACGGCATATGCAGCAGATAAAAATATTTGCATAATAGATAACTGATCCTTTGTGACATTTGTAGCCATCTACAATTTTTAAAAATACAAAGATTTAAAACAAAGGCATAATTAACTTATCAGTATGGAATCGAACAAAAATAAAAGATATTTTGAGGGTTATTGTTGTTGAACTATTATATACAAACAAATTCATAGTTCACTCTGGCTTGCAAAGATTGAATGAAAAGTGTTAACAGTGTTTTTTATTTAAATGAACACTTTTCACATGCTGAAGAGCTCCATATATGCATGAGGTGTACCCAGAAAACTACTTATTCACTTAAATCCAACTATCACAGGTACCCATGCATGCATATCAGAAAAGGCCAAAAATTTTGAAATCAAGCTCCTAAAAATAAAATGAATTACCTATTTTATAATCAGTAGTTGCTTCCTAAGTTAAAGGAGACATTTACTCCAAAGTACATCTCAGGATATGCATCTTACTCCATTAAAAATGATTTAAGTGCCACTAAGCATAAGTACTAAATGATTTAATATGCAAAGAATAGTGGAACCAAGCATATATAAATAAAAGAGTGCACAATTTGCAACATTTGAAGAAGTGCCCAACGTTGAAAGGAAGAGGCACTCCCACAAGAATGACATAAGAGCCAAATTTATATGGTGTATATATAAATTTATAAGCACCTCCACCTTATATGGTGGCTAAATTAGGATATGAGCATCTCACAAACTAAATCCTCAAACTACATCCTAAGATTCGTTTTTTAGCTCATTGTGCTGCTTTGGACTTAAGAAAATCTGGTTCTTGTCACTGCCATCCTTCCTATCACCTATCAGGTAATTCAGTCAAAACAATTTTGCTGGTTATCAATCCAGTACTTCATCCAAAGATCTCACTTAAACATCAATCCACAACATCAAACTACAGAAATGATGTTTCAATCAGTACATTATGTATTTGCATATGGTTATTTTGTCATCATAAGACCAAACCTAATTGTTACCATGCTTTAAACTTGTTACTTAATTTCAGTAAACATAGTTTAATAAGGGCTGGAAAACCAATCTTATTAATATGTTTATCCACTTGCAGCAAACATAGGATAATTAAATATATTAGATAGCCAATAGAACAATAATTTAACTGATATATTAGTAGCTACAATCTTTTAAACTGGAAATTACAAATCATTGCTAACCTAAAACTTTTCATGAAATAATTCATTGACAACATAGAATGTACAGGTTGAATAGAATGAAACAACCCATAGCATACTGTGGAATAGGTTTATTTGAACTGTTGCTTCTCTATGATTTTCGTCAACTAAAAGCGTTAAAAGACAAGTTAGTTTCAACTGAATACCTGAATATACAACTTACTTAGAGGAAAAGTCATATGATTATTTGTACCTATGTACCATTAAAGCAAGGGACGTTTAATTGATCTACAACCCTTCTTAACAGGTGGACTTGTAGAAGTAGGTCTTCTAAGATAAACCTGACTTAAAGATAAACTTTAATATGGCAAAGAAACAGTATTCACAGGAATAACTAAGAATGAGATTATAGCCTTTTAAAATGCTTCATATGGAAAAGGAGGAAACTTGTGGGCTGTCGTAAGGATGCCTTTAACTAAACCTACATTAAGAAACTAGTGCTCTAAGACTAGGCAATTTTCACAAGAAAGCAAATATGCGATTAAATCATTTTATAAGTTGTGGCCATAGTATAAGATAACTATATTTAATCGAATAACAACCAATACAAAGTTTGTGTCAATGAAGCAATTGTCAAGGGAATTGCAAAATTGTCCAACACAAAACAAAGCAGTCTTATGAACAGAAAATATAAGTAACATGATAGTATGCAAATAAAATAGAAAAAGCAAGGATCTCTTGCAATTAAAGTATGTATATACCTAACATTATCCAAGAAATACATATGTGACAAACCGAAAGATGTTGATAACGTTCGATCTTGTGCAAGATCGTCAACCGAAGGACGGTGTGGATGGAGACTCAAATAAAATCTTTTGGAGGAGACGAGCCGATGCCTGTGTGAGTGGAGGACGACTTCAATTTTTCTCTTGCCGGTGTGAGCGGAGGATGACAAACGGCCCCTTCTTTTTTCCTTATTTGGTTTTATGCCCGAGTTGGGCATAAAACCAAATACGGGAAAAAACAAAATCCACGCTTCGTAAAAGAAGGGGCCGTTTGTCATCCTCCGCTCATGCCCGAGTTGGGTGTAAAACCAAATACACCCAAAAAACACTGTGGTGTAAACTCTATTACACCATATGTTACAAACACACCCAAACAAATAATGGATTTCATAAAATAAAGTATTTGGTTTTACATGTAAAACCAAATACACCCAAACAAACAGACCCTAAGTGAATTTGTTATTAACTTTGTTTAATACGATGAGTGAGGTAAGATGATAGATTTAATTTTTGAGATAATTATTAAGTCACTTGTTTATTGAGTATGTTACCATGATTCTAATTACGAACAAGATTGTTCCGGTTTTACCTTGCCCCGCTCTGCCCCGCCCAACCCCGCCTTATTAAAAACATTTACATATATGCCCCTAAATATTTATATATACATACAATTTAAAAAAATGTTTCAATTTATAAATTAAAATAAATAAAATTATATCCACTTAATCATGATAGTTGTGTATTTTGATTAAGGTTATGTATTAATGGTTTAATTACAAAAAATATAGTACTTCAGAAATATCATTTGCTATAACTTTGACTTATTAACAAATAGTATATATTATAAGAAGTTTTACAAAAAACAATTCCCTCAATTAAAACTACAACTTAGACTACTTGAAAAGGAAGCACCCTCTCAGCAGTCGGATCTTCTCCAAAATCATCTCCACCGTCAATTCTATCACTTATTCTTCTCTAGAATCTCTATTATCTTTCTCCCAACCCTAACTGGCCTAACGGCTAAGATCCTATACCAATAACCCAATCGATTAGCATGTAATGGAATGTTGGACTATGTAATGTTATTTTATAAGAAGCATCTTTGAATTTTGAACAAAGGTTGCATTTGTATGGTTACACTTTTTGTATTTTTATTTGTAAGTTATGGAATGTTGGACTTGGACTAGGATTTTAGTTTTTCTTTTTGACTTAATTGCTTCAATATTTTCTTAGAATTTGAGGTGAATCCGTGAATGATGGTGTCCTTGTGTTGTTATATAAATTGTAGTATTGTATCATTTTTTTATTTAATGTAATATTGCATAATTTATAATTATTAATGTAAATGAACTAAAAATAGTGAAATATTTATTTATTTTTATGGCAACTCTAGTAAAAGCGGAGCTGGGCAGAGTTAGTGCAAAAATCCACGGAGCTATTATGGCATTGAGAAAATTAAAAAACAAAAGGGGGACGGAGTAGAGCGTGGAATAAAAAACATGTGGTAGGAAGGTAGTAATAAGTTAATCTTTCCAACTCCATTTCCCCCTTTTTTTCTCACTCCTCTCTACTTCTCTTTTATCTCCCTTATTTCCTCTTTAATTCCATTTTATTTTCTCTCTTTTTCTCCTCTCTCCTTCGCACGCATCACGTTCGTACTACAATCATATATATATATATATATATATATATATATATATATATATATATATATATATATATTCCCATTTCCCAATAATAAATACATGAATAAATTTAAAAATACAATGAAACTAATAATTAATTTTGTTGTGCATGTTTTAAGTTAATTCTTCATATGTAAAAACTTGTATTCTAGAAATAATGACCTTTGAACTAATTATACACAAGAATTCAAATATGGGTGATGAAGCAATCCAAACAGTATCACTTGAATCAACCCTCATTAAAAGTTTTTTTAACAAAATATGGACAAAACAACATCAACGCATTAACCAAATCAGATGATTCAGTTGAACGAATTCATGTAAAACTTTATAGGAAATTAATAGAATCATTATATAGGATCAAGTATAAATAAATTCTGAAATATATGATAGTGTAAAACCATACATGATGTGGAATTCGGTTGAGTCATTTCTATAGAAATAGGAATACTTAGTAGATAAATCGATTTCTCTCCTTTTCTCTTCTTATATTACGGCTTTTACTTTCTAATCAAGAAGATGCTTTTCGGTGTAATAAAACCTATAACCCTAATGAGCAGAGAGGACCAATTTATATATAATCTCTATTAATATGGTATGTCCATTACATAAGCAGTTGAATGGTTAAGATTTATCTACTTTAAATGTCATTAATATTATCTGTTAATATATCTAGTAATCCGGTCACTTTAAATTAAGATAAGATCCAACATTCTCCCACTTGGCCCGATTAGACAATTAATATTAACATTTAAATATGTAAACAATAATACACATGTAGAATGACAAATCTCTCTTTATGTTCATCATAATTACCATAGCATAATAAAATATTAAATACGGGTTATAACGGTTGTATATCATTCATTTAATATACTTCTTTCCATATACCACAATAATTAACAAATCAAGCGATATATATTGAATCCCTTTATGGTCCACAATTATATATCATAATGATCATTAAATTGGGATAATTATTCAAGACATAACAATAATGTGTATACAATTATAAATTAAGAAATTCATAAATGTATTTCCAAAACACAATTATTTGAGCTCAAAGTGCATCCTACGTCATGAACATTTCATTCTTCATTTATGCCAAGACCCATTCTAGATACATGCTCTTCAAAAACTTTTGGTGGCAAACCATTAGATAATGAATCGGCAATCATATCACTTGATTTAATACTTTCAATTAGCACTCTTTGTTTATGAAATTCACCCTTGACCAAGGCTGATTCACTCCTCGGTCGTCCTTAATCATTCATTGATGCCGTATTGTGTATTTGATGTAATGTAAATTATATATAGTATATACTCATGTTCCAAATAATTCTTCCTTAGTCATGGGAGAATAAAATTGCTTCCATCTCACTTTCTTTTTTATGAAGGGGCAATGCTATATGTATGAAATAGGTGCCCTGAATTGATCCCGAATGCTAACCCCAATTGCGGGGTTAGCATCCTAACCTTCGGGTGTTATTTATTTATTTATTTATAACTATTGTTAAGCAACTGTCCAACCTTTAACTTATGAATTTGGAGGGGAAACAATACTAACCTTCCTAATGTATAGTAATTTTTTCCTTTTAAAAGTAGAGAGTCACAAAATTTGAAATCTTAACCTTTGAATTCGGAGGCAAATGAAATACAAAATCTCTTATTGTAAGAATAAGAGTGGTATTGTTGCGGAGAAAGAAAAGGATGCCAAGTGATGTTTCACACTTACTAGAAAAGATATATGCCCACACAATTACATTCTCGAAGATTATCATGGCCTATTAGCTAAAGCTATAGGTTCATTGAATGGAGGGGTTGTGAAAGTTTTGGAAATTCAAAATTCTCATATTACCTCTTTTTTCCCTAACTCACACACTTGGGGGGCAAGTTTTTATGCTTCATCTCTTATTTTCTTTGCTTTGTCTTCCTTCATGCTTTCATTTTTCATTTCTTCTTTTCTGTTTTCATCTTCAATTTTAGAAAGCTATTATGGATTATGATTTTCTATCCGTAATTAAACAATTTAAGGTGTGACTAATTTTATTGTTATTGAAAGTTTTTAGATTATAGACACTTGAAACTGTTTTGCTCATTAAGTTATTTTTTCAATAGAGGTTCGTATTAATTTGCTTGGATTATAAGCATTATTTGTTTGAAAGGAGGTCTTTCTAACATCATAAGAGTTTAACAAGTCAAAAACTATCAAGATACAGTATAAGGAACCGATGAAATTAATCAAAAAGAAATGAACTGAGAAAAAGCATGCAACTTTAAGTCCTAAATCAAGGGCATACTTGAGAATTAAGTTAACTTTGTAGGGATAGTGTGTCCATGCTAAACAGTTATATAAATTTTATATGAATTTTAATTACAACTTTCATTGGCATAACAAACATTGCAATCTTGCTTCATAGGGAAAGTAATTACAACACTAAACTTTTTAGAAAAATGCTTTGTAAGAAAAGCTTTCATTGCACGAAACACACTCTAAGGATATCTCATATATTTATTTCTCAAACTTCCATGGTTTTAATGACAATAATATTTCTAAGAGCTAAGTTCGAATAGATTCCTCCATAGCGCTAGTTAGCATACTAAGGTCTTGTTATCGAATTCATCAAACAAATTATACCACACCTACAACAAATTTTATTTTTATTTGTGAACTTTCAATATGTATATGTATAAAATTTTTAGTATAGTTATCTCTAGACTATAACAGGAAATATAGTTATCACTATACTGATCATAGTATGCTTTCCATTATTAAATCGAGGTAAATAAATAAATAAATAAACAAGGTAAAGCCTAGTTTCCCGGATTCATCTCCCTTGGTTATGAAACCAGGGGACTCCCAGGTCCTCCAATTGCGGCTTGACGCGCGTCACCATCGGATGTTGCCACATGGTTGGAAACCTCACCCACATGGATGACTGACTAGTAAATGCCGTCCCGTGTCTCTTCGATAAAAGGGAATTGATTTTTTTTTTTTAACTTTGCCTTCACTTTCTTCTTCTTTTTCTTGGTTTGCGATGGGTTTCATCTTGAGAAAGCTTCTTTGGGGGAGTTCGAAGGTCAGCAAACCGTTTCGTCCTCCTAGTCATCATCGTCATGGGATCAATGGCTCCGGTGTCGACTCTAGCGAAGTACAAATTGGTGGCTCTCGGCCACCAATCCGTTGGCAAAACCAGCAGCATCACCCACTTCATGTATGACAAGTTCAATAATACGTACCAGGTTCTACTCTTGATCCTTCCCTCCTCGATTGGATGATGATTTCTTTTTCATGGATCTGATATTTTTAGGGTTTCGTTTCTTCACTCTTTGTTGGATCCTGATTCCCTCCTCGATTGGATGATGCTTTCTTCTTCATGAATTTGATATTTTTAAGGTTTCGTTTCTTCACTCTTTGTTGGATCCGGATTAGTTTCTGGTTCCTTGAAATTTTGTTTTCTTTTGATCGAGAAGATTGAGGACGATCTAGGGTTCATTATTGATCATGCTTTGGTTGCTTTTGAATTTTTAATTGGATTTATTTATTGATCTCATGGTGAATTGTTATTATTTGTGAAATAGTTGTATACTTTAGTCTCCCGGCATGGATAGCAAGCGTGGATTATGTTATCATTTATTTTATTTTTGTATTTTTTTAATTATCAGATCCATGAAAATCCCAAAAACTCAAATTTTTAGATTTTATTTTTGTATTTTTTAATTATGAACATCCAAAAAAAATTCAAATTTGGTAGATTTTATTTTGTATTTTTTTAAATTATCAGATCCATGAACATCCAAAAAATATCAAATTTTTAGATTTTGATGCCTTCGTAATTGTCTTGTTGCAGAGCAATGTAACTCTGTTTTATTTAAGCATAAGTTAGTATATATGATTTCAGTAATTAAATTGGAAAAGTTTCTTGATTGAAGACACCATTCTCAGACATGATATGCCATCTCTATGATTTGATTGGCTACACATTTTTTCTGTTGTTTGGTGCAAGAATTCTCTTCATCTAGTGTTATGTTTTGCACCATGTGTAATTCTTATTCTGATGATACACAGGCTATCATTGCCATTGATTTTTTGTCAAAGACTATGTACCTTGAAGACCAAACTGATGGAATGCAGCTTTGGTATGGCCAAAAGCATATCTTCATTATAGATTTGCATACTTACAAATAAAATCTAACTGGAGGAGACTTCTTCATCTCCCTCTTGTCAAAGCAAGTGTGAATCCAGCATGGTGTATATATATAGAGTTATTCTTTGTGTGATGAATGATAATTACAAGTTCAAGAAAGCATTGAATTTTTTGTCAATTGTGTACACTCAAGTGGAACCTTTGTATTTTTAGTTGAATTCTGGCAATAAAATTTCTGCAAAAATTCTAATGTATGTGTGTGGGAATGGGTTGACTTGGTTTGTTATGTTTGGTCATATCTAATTTTGTTGTTGTTACTAACTAATGAAGTAATTCAAAATTAAACATCTCAATATCACTGCTATTAACAAGCTTTAAATTCAAATACACTAGCAACCTGCACCAAAATCCATTTCTGCATTCTCCATTGCCAAATTCAAATTCACTTCAGTCCCACACTCAAATTCTAAAACAAAGATTCACAACTTCTGAAATTTTGGAGGCTTGAAGGAAAGAAGATGCAAAGTGTGAAATGAAACTAGGATCCCACAAAAATTTTCATTTCCCGCCTTTACTACATTATTCACTGTTCATCAAAGAGACGGAATGTTGACGGTGTTTTCCATCCATGTGGGTGAGTTTTCCAGCCATGTGGCAAGATCCGATGGTGACGCTCATCAAGTAGCAATTGGAGGACCTGGGAGTCCCCTGGTTCCATAACCAGGGGAGATGAATCCTAGTTTCCCAAAGGGCCTCGCACATATGACACAAGGGCTTACTCATCTGGTTAAAAAAAAAAGCCAAAGTTTTAACTAAAATAAAATAATAAATTAAAATTTCCCCACAGGGTGGAAGGAGTAGAGAACAAATGGATTGAAGTTTGAGGGTGTGAGATCGATCAAAAGACTCTCTTCGCTTCGAGCAAAGCATTCAGTCATCCATGGCGATCACCTCCATGGCCTTCGCCATCTCCCGCCCTCTATCTCTCCCCTTCTTCTCTTCGACAGCACGTTCCAAGGTACTCGTTGCATGTCTTTCTTGCTAGATTTCCCATGGTTTTTTCGTCTGCTAACCGTGGTAGTCCTGATAGAGGGCTGTAAGAGTGCCCTTCAGGTGCTCCACTGAGCCTTCGCCTCGAGTAGATTCAGCCTCTGCTCATGAGACTTCTTCGGATGATAAGGCTCCCGAAAAGGCTTCTTTTTCAGGGAATTCTACAGCTATTTTGCGTGCGGGTCTTGGAGGCCTAGGGTTTCTTGAGACTGGGTATCTTACCTACTTGAAGCTCACTAATTCTGAGCCTTTTTGCCCTGTTGGAGGAGGGAGCTGCAGTGATGTTCTTAACAGTGATTACTCCTCCATTTTCGGTAATTATACATTTATACTTCGTGTTGTTTGAATATGTTGCTTTATTTCTCTTCTTTCATTCAGGATTTGTTTGATTGTGAAATATATACGCAGGAGGCATTGGCAAACTTGAATATCTTGTGCATTGGTTGTTAAAAGTATAATGTGTTTGGAGAACTATGTGCCTGTGGAGAAGATATTATTAAAGTAAATTTGATGTTCTGATATGTTGTTTGCTGTTTCAATCTAGGAAGAAGTCCTGTTAGATGTCCTCATGCCTTTATAGTATATTGACTAAATACAATTTAATACTCTGGTTGGAGCGGCCACCGACCTCTGTGTCATACAGAAGCCATTTTGGCCAAGATTCCAGAAAGTGTTAGGCCTTTCAAGCTTCGATATTTAATTAATACATTAACATTTTGTATATGACTGGGATGGCAATTTACCTGGCTTTGATAACTTGTCAAGCCCAATGTTTATCCTTGTTGAATTGTGGTTCTTTCGGCTATCACTGTGCTACAGTTGTGATAAATGTCTTGTACTTTTCTGTTCCAAGGAAAATAATCTTAAATCCTGGGAAAGACAAGAATCGAACCTAGATTATTATTGTGATGCTACAGGGACCTTACTTGTATATACTATGCCCTTGCTTGTGTATACTATGTGCAAGGAGGACCTATAAGACAATTTTTATAGATCTTATTGATGGGGACCTAAACTTGAATTTACAGAGGCACTGGACTAAATGGTAACTAATAGTTGACATTTTCTTCCATGACAAAAACCAGTTGGAGAAACATGTTGGTTGATCTCTGAATCAATACTGTACTATTGTAACCTTTTCTTTTAATATACTCTGCGATAATACGTTATTAATTATACAGCCTGCAAGCAGTGATAGGAGAGCGATTAAAAAATTCATATATATTTTTTAAATATCGGGGTTATTTAATAATATCATTTGCCTAGTCAACTGTAATTACCAGTGATTATTGTCCAGATTTCAAATATCTTGATACACGTACAACTTAGAATAATAAAAAATATTTGCTTATTTATTTTTATTGTTTGTTGCTATTGTGAAAATCTTTATTCTTAATGCTCATGAATGTAGAGATCTGAGAAAATACTAGCATGAGAAATGGTTAATGTTGTGTATAATCATTCATTGAGCCGTTTTACTACCTACTGATGGAGTTCACAATGTTTGATAAGTTGTTTCGTGTTTGCTGTTAAATTATTTAATCTGCATTAATGATAGAGAACAGTGCACTAGTGTTGTAGGTTAAATTCTCTATGCATCACTTGTTTTGTGTCTATACGCTAAATAAGCCTCTTTTACTTAGGGATGTCCATTGTGATTATTGTTCATTGATGTTCTTTACTTCTAAAAAGAATGATCTTGAATTTTGAAAACTTTTTGGGCAATCAAATTGTCCTATTCACGAAAGAATAAAAAGGAAAAGGGATGGAATTGTGCACTTTTTACCAGAAGAAAAGTTAGACACAGTGCTTGTTTTCATAGTGTTATTCCAAATTATTTTTCTTTAATTAGAGATATAATTTGATATAGTCCTAATAGTTCCACGTCAGTTAAAAAAAATATTTGTCGGCTTGAAACCTCAGTTTCTAAACCTATTAATTCAAGTTTTTAGGATAAATAGAGCTCATATAACATAGTATTAGAGCCAATGCAGCGTTACTAGCAAAATTTGCCTATCTCATGTATCTCCTAACTGGTTAAAAATCCTATTCACTTTAGTTTTTTGGCTGGATTAAGGCCATCCAACAGTAAATGAGAGTAGGGAGGGAAAAAAGCTATTAGTTTTCACAAAAGGTTTATATCTCCTTATCTAATTTAGCTTTACATTTTAAAATTTTAATAGTAGATTAGATGAGAAATGCCATATTGTTGCTATGAGATTATTGTCAGTCGATGTTAATGGACTCTAATTTGGGAGATCCTAATAGATTTGTCACTTCTCCTTGTGAAAGATAGGCATCCAGTCTTTTGAATATCCTTTACGAATGCAATTTCATGTTTTAGTGGTGCCTTGTGGCATCTTTGAAGTTGTTACTATGAGATTATTGCCAGTTGATGTGAATGGACTCTACTTTTGGAGATCCTAATAGATTTGTCACTTCTTCTTGTGAAAGATAAGCATCCAGACTTTTGAATATCTTTACCAGTGCAATTTCATGTTTTAGTGGTGGCATCTTAAAGTTCTTAAAATATATTAGACCGAACAAGAAATGATTCTATACCCTAGAGTTTGAGGAACCTACCCAAGAGCAAGAGACAATTGTGTAATGTGATTGCCAAGTTAAACAAATGAGTCCCTCAACTTGCACAAACCCTACTGTGTCGATACTCATTTATAAATATTTTTAATACTTTATTATAGGCAAATTGTTTGTATTCTGCTAGGGTTGGACACGCAATCACTTAATGGTGCATTTTTACAGGCTAATATTCCATCGAAAGTTGAAATCCATTTATTAAAGTCGATTTATAAGGACCTGAGCCATTACTATGATGGATGTTTTTGAAGATACTTGCAGCCCTCATGTCTTGCCGAAACCCTATTTGGTTTATTTCTTGGTAAACTGGGTGATATGGCCATATACTTTGTCTTTTTTCAACAACTTCTTTGAGAGGAACTATCATGCGATTGTCATTTTATTTATAGTTATTGAGGCAGATGGTGATTCTTTATGTGAAGAATTGATTACTTACTGGATAGATACTTAAAACAGTTGTTTTGCATGAGAGATCCTCATCAACTTTCATATTGCATATTCCAGGAATCCCTCTTCCTTTAGTTGGCATGGTTGCCTATGGTTTAGTTACATTGCTCTCTCTGCAGCAGATTAGAAAAGATTTGCTTTCTGGACTGGGTGAAGCTGATGTTCGCCTTCTTTTACTTGGAATATCAACATCAATGGCAGCAGCAAGTGGTTATTTTCTGTATATTTTAAGCACAAAGCTGGCTGGAACTTCCTGCTCATACTGTATCCTTTCTGCCATTCTGTCTTTTGGCATATTCTTCGTCACTCTAAAGGTTCATTCTGTTATTTATTTCATGTTATAAAATAGCTTGTTACTTGCAAGGCATTCATTTTGTGTTATGTCTTATGGTAGGATATAGGCGTGAAAGAAGTACAAAAGGTACTTGGACTGCAATTAGTTGTTGCAGGTGTTGTTATTGCTGCTTTAAGTTATTCATACACAACTGCTGCACCTCAATTTCTTGGGTAAGCGTTTTGGAATTTGATTATTAATATTATCAAACCATGGATGACCTATAAATTACGTTTTACTGTTATTTGAATGGCGTGCTGTTTTGGTAATTATTGTCAATTTGCTTGCTTATATGAGCATAGCAGTCGTTTTGTGTTCAACAATAATTAGTTAGCTAAGGATTTCCTTTTGGGACTCGAATATGAATGAGCAATCTGATTTGGGTGAATGGTCAGACACTGGATATGGGTGACTATACTACATTGGGGTCATCTTCTTAAATTCAAGAATCCACATGGTTCATGCCTTTGTGTTAACCATTTAGTTGCATGTCAGAAAAATTTGTTAGAAGTAGGTTATTTGGTTGCATTAGATTGTTTTTTTTTTTTAATTTCTTTTTCTTCTTGCAAATGTACTGTATGAAATTATGAAGTTGTTTCTATACCGTACAAGAGTTAAAATGATACTTTCAGACCACATAACCAACCAAGTCGAATTTATTATGTATACAAAGTAAGATACATAGGTTGTATATTTACTCTTAAATATGGCTGATAATAAAGTTATTTCCAGCCAAGCTCTAACAAGTGTGCCAAGTCTGATCTTGGTTTGAGATAT
Organism: Dioscorea dumetorum; assembly: GCA_902712375.1. Taxonomy (NCBI): domain Eukaryota; kingdom Viridiplantae; phylum Streptophyta; class Magnoliopsida; order Dioscoreales; family Dioscoreaceae; genus Dioscorea; species Dioscorea dumetorum. The sequence continues at coordinate 9,249,143 of CACTHL010000803.1, read as the reverse complement.
ATTTTAGCTAAGCATTTGAGCTTGAGCTTGGCTTGTTTATTAGATAATCAAGTGAGTCTTAGGCTTTAAGCAGGCTGAGCTTGAGTTGCTCTAGAGCATCTCCATCTGTTTTGACTCCCTGATGCAGAATCTTGGAGAAAGGTTCTAACTCTTTTCTGTTGGACAAGTAGAGTACAATGCTATCAGTTTGTAAAATCTCCCCTTGGTTCAGTAGAATGCTTTTGTTGATTGTGTGAATTTTAATTGGAACCATGTTTATTTACGTTTTTTTTTTGGCATGAACATAAATTCTATGATGGGACCTTGCTTATCCCTTGCAGAAATTAAAGTCATTTGTTTGAAAACTTACGTTCTCATGCTGTAGAATTTATCCTACTGGAAAGTTATCAGGGGAGGTATTCTGTGTTGTTTTGAAAGCCTCTGACTGTTAACATCTTACAACAATAGGTTTGTATACTCTGAGAAGTAGGAGATGATTATTTTTTGCTTTCCCATACCACTCATCTAGATGATGAAATTGTTCAGTTAAATTTTGTTTCCAGCTTCGCATTTTTTTAACATTTTTATGTTCTGTGACCAACAACTTGACCTGCCACTTATCAGTCATGCCATTCCAATATCTTCTTTTGACAAAAGATTCCTTACATTTGATTTTACATGTCGTTGCTGATTAATGATGAGTTTCTGTTAGCCATTTGTTTTGGAGAAAGTGTTCATTTGTTTATTCCTTTTGAATTCATGCAGCTCAAACGAGATTGAACTGGAACCGTTTGAAACAGAAATAACAAATAAATCAACTCCATGGGCTATTTCTCTTGCAGAGCACCTGCACTCAATTGGTGCTAAGATGTATGGGGCTTTTTGGTGTTCTCATTGTCAAGAGCAGAAACAGGTTCTCTTGTCCATAATCTTCATTATCCAGATTCTTATAGAAAATAAATAATACTTACAAGGTGTTCAAGTATGATATTTTCTTCAGCCATTGCCTTTGGAAGCAAATTCCAGTTCATTATATAGTCTCTTTCATTTACCTTGCTTAAAATTCTTATTTCTATAGTATGCATACTTCATTTTAGCGAGGCCATCAGCATTCTTTCATCCACGAGCAATAAGACTTATTTTTTGTATATGTTTGCGTATTAATAAGTGCTGGCTAGTGTCCGAACTGAAGTCCTCTGAATGGTCATAGCATAGAATTTCAAATCACTTTCTGGACTATGATAGTTAGTGTCTGGGAGACAGAATTAGTGGCTTGTAAGTAATCTCTTCTACATAAATTATTTAAAACTGAACTTGCTGAACTGATTATTTTGTTCAAACAAAAGAAAATTGATAAATGAACTATAATAGATCTGAGTGGTGGCTTTGAACTGAAAAGGCTATTGTAATTGCTTAAACTTCTGTATTTAACTGATTGTTCTGGACCATTTCTTGCAGTGCAGTTTTTATCTTTGTATCAATGGTCCCTCTTAATCAAGAATAATAAGGATTGAATATTAGAAATTGTAGAATTTTTATTAATTTGAATAATCTAGAAGCATCTGCGGAAGACGAATTCCCATCCACTAATTCAGGATTTAACAGAGAAAGAAGGGCAGGAATGTCTTCATCCTTGTGAAGCTTTAAACTATTGCACTGCTGTCCAAGCTTTATTCTGTTCAATTGGGTTTAGCTAACATCAAAAACCCATAGCGCAAGTACCAATTAAGCATGGTTGCATTAATTTGACTTGAGAGGTGCTAGAGGGGATGAAAACTGGAAGACACCAGGACACTAGGCTTTAAAATATTAGCATATTTATTAGATGACAAAGCTCTGAAATATTGATGTTCATGGTCAGAGTTTGTTTGATCAAGCTCAATTCTTATCAGGGCAGAAGTGAAGCTTCACAACCCAACTCTTGACATCATGTGAGATTCAAATTAAACATAGCAAGAACCAAAGGAAAATTGCTCATAATTAATTGATGGTTCCAGATACTTAAAGTACCCTTTTAATTTACAATGGATGCGACCACATTTTTTTATAAGGAGAACAAAATGATTAGGGTTACCAACATAACCTCAGGATTCATTATTACCCTATTATACCATATCAGATTAAACACCTACTAAGTGATAATATGTAATATTTCTAGATCATTGACATTCTAACACTGGTTTAACATGCTGCATGACCAAGCTTTGTTCCACACTGGTTAATTTGATAAATATGAATATGATGAGTATATGAGTTAGGTCTCTCATCATATCAGCTTTATCTTTTGGGCTGATTTGAGCCCAAATAATATGTTTGGTTTGCATCTAACAAGAGTGCCTCTGATCACTCACATAGTTCTATATAAAGAGTAATTTTACTGTTCTACAAGGGATCTACTTTTTTAATTTGGGGCCAGATCTTAAATTGAAATGCTATGTTGTGATCATTTACTTATACTATATTGTAGAATACAATATCAAAATGCGATCATGGCCAAGGAGCTAGATTTGGGAAAAGGTCTCTTAAAAAGTGCAGGGCTTGCTAATGTTTGTTGTTGCTGTCGATTAAGCTAGTATTGAGTTAAAGTTAAGTGCTAGTGCTTCCAAGTTTATTGAATTTATAAATGCTCTTTGAACTTGCATTGGGGAAGCAGAGGAGACTAAGGCTTAGTAGGAGTAAAGAGTGCCAATGGGTGAAATTCAGGTAGGATTTTGCACTAATCAACTTGTAGATTTGCTTAGCAGGGAAACTTGATTCTCTAGTTATGGAACCAATCTCCACCCAATTTCTCTGACTATCCTCCACTGTTCATAGCTAATATTGATCTTTTTCATTTGTTTGAAACATTACAAAATTTTGAGATTTAGTAAACAGTGGTCCTAATTTTCTGGAGTCTTGGAACCTCTGAAAAGTAAGAATAGTTTCTCTTTCCTCCCTTTTTCTTGATATAGTAAGAGATAGTCAAAACCTGAAAATCTAGATCCAATACAGGCATTATGATCAGAACCAGTTTTGAATTATTTCTTGTAGTATTGGATTAATTTCTTGGACTTGGAACTGACTCCCAATTTCATTACCATTACTACCCCGAAATCAAATTCAAAATTTCTTTGGTAACCAAGACCAAAAAAAGACCATATCCAACTGCCTTTTACTTTGCACATCGTTAACTTCCTTTTCTGACCAAAAATCTTACCGACTGGGTGCTCCTGACTGCAACTTCTGTATTTATTATCGCCTTCATTTCCGGTCCTCCAGTAGATATTGATGGTATTCATGAACCAGTCTCTAGTTCTCTACTTTATGGAAATAATATTTCCAATGCATGATTTTCGATAGCTTTCACATTTGCGGTAAAGGAAGCCTCTGTCTAATAAATGAAGGTGGGAACATGTTCATTAGTTAAAATGTCTATTTTGGCCCCTGATTGGAGCAATTTACTTGTTTTGTCTTCTCGATCTGCATGGATTCATGCATCATATGCCACATCTTGCACATAAGTTGCCATGCCAGCTGATTAGCGGTCAAAATGTTGAGACAAAATATGGTCCCCCACTTAGGGGCCGGTAGTGGCCTTTGAACCCTAGTAAAATGTCAAAACAACAAGTTTGATTACGGTAATGATTTAAAGTATAGATAGCCAAACTGGAAGAAAATGCTAAGTGCATAGAAGAAATGCCACTAAAGCGGAGTTGTTCTTAAAGCATTTCTTTGACAACTCTGAGGGATTAAGCTGATGGCAAGAAAATTTGTGATAAATAATTTCAACTATTAGTTGGCTTAAGGCATAAGGATAGGCATATGCATAATTTGGATTCTTTCAGCAATTTTGTTTCCACTAATATTGTTGGAAATAAGGGGTTAATCTCTAACAAATATGACAAAATTTTGGCTGCTACTTTGCATAGTTTTATAATGAATATTGTCAATAATATTTTTGAAAAGCTTATCTATGGTTTTGCTTAGAAACGAAGTATGATTCAGTAATCATGACACTGGTATACGCCTTCAGAATTAATAGTCCACATTTATGCATGAGAAGTTAATGTGGAGTGAGCTTCTAGCTAATATTCAACGTGTTATGGAATTCTGTATAATGGATGGTGCAACTTTGGGTTTATAATATTGGCATATTATATCAGTAACTCATTAATGTTCTTCGTGCGACTGTATGAATCATATTCATCTTCCCTTTTCATGGCCTTTGATGCAGATCTTTGGAAAGGAAGCTGCCAAAATAATCGACTATGTCGAATGCTATCCGGATGGATTTGGAAAAGGCAGAAAAATGGCTTTCGAATGTATATCGGCTGGAGTTGAAGGCTTTCCCACGTGGGTTATCAATGGTCAGGTAGGTACTTATGTTGCAAAGTGCTTCTTTTTGAGTATTTATACTTGAGTCAGCGGGAATAACAAAGCACTGCCTTGTTGATTGTAGTTAGCCAAACTTCAGGAAAATCACTAAAACTTTCTTTGAAATCTACATTGATGTCTTTAGCATTCAGTGACTTGTTTACAATGTGAAGAAAAAAAATTCTAGTTGCATCTTTTATGGTCATGTTTAATCCTAATTTCAGACAACGCAATCTTTTCTTTCTTTGTTCTTTTTTTTTTCCAGCATATAGATGGAGAGCGAGAACTGAAGGATCTTGCAGAGGTATCAGGATTTGTTCTTGCAGATTCTCAACCGTCGTAGGGAATGTACTAAAGCAGCCAGTAAGCTGGATCAACACAGGTCACAAATAGAGCAGATTAAACGATTCTTCATGTCGATCATCAACATTGCTATAGCTAATTTACGTAGTATTCTACTCGAAATACATCATATTGCAGTGGCATCGTCATCAGAAACTGGGCCACAGGTTATGAGCAACACCGGGTAATGCGAGGTTGCATCTCTAGTTTGTACAGAGGTAATTTAAAAGAGGATGAGAGATTTTGTGGTGTTTGTAATAAGCAGCAGATGATTTTGAATTTTGCTTCAATCTTTGTAGTGGGTAGTGGTGATGCAATGATCCTTGATTGTCAAACTTCAATGAGAGCCAGCATCCAGCATGAGGGTAAAAGCACCTATTCTTTACAATTTTTTTTTCCTTTGGTTTTGTGTGCGACAAGGGGGGCAATCCAATTGTTGTGAGAGGTAGTGGATCTTTAAACCTCTTGCTTGAGAAGGGAAAGAGTTGTCTCTCTAATGTGGAAGATGTGAAGTTGGTCATGAGGATAAAACTCAAAGAAATTTTTATTTTTGTATAAAACTCAAGAAAAATATGGGTACATATTCCAAGTGCCAAAATAGGTTGCCTGGTGAGACCTTGACCTATGTTGACCTAAACCCCAACGTAGATTTTGTTTTTTCTTTTATAAGTTTAATTAATGAATTTTATTAATTAATATTTCAAACTAATAATGTCAACGAATGCCCCCTCTGTTACTATATATTGTCACTGTTTGGAAGGTAGTTATTTTTTTAATTGATACTTTAAAATATCATAAAAACATTAATTATTTGTTTTTTCAAATTTATGTTTTACCACTATTTGTTTGAATTTCAGGGATGAAATGGATTATTATTTTAAAATGCATGCCATAATTAAGACAATGGTTGGTTCATTATTTTTTTGTTTCCCAATAATAATTATTTAATTATTATGTATTATGGAATAAAATTTTGGTGGGAACATATGGGTGATGTCTAAAGTTTCATATTGAATATTTTTCATTGGAAAGGGAAATTTTTGTGTGTTTAATTTTTTATTTTCAAACAAGTTTTAATGGGATTCAAATTTTTATATTGAATTGTTTCATATTTAAAAAAATATAATATGATGGAATATTTTTTAATTTTGAGTGAAAATGTATTGTTCTCTCATTTTTAAAAGGAATCTTAGTGGGAGTGAATGTTCAAGTTTTCAAAATTAATTTTTTTTTTAATTGTAAAAATTAAAGAATAAAGGAAATGTTTTTAAAATAATCATGTCACATTTAATACTCTGTTTTAGTACATAAAATAATAAATTTAATGGATAGTAAAATAAAATATAATTTTAAAAAATTATGTGGTATATTTACATAATCAAAGCAAATAATTAACTTGCTTAATATTTGAGAAGTAATTTAAAAATAACAATTAAATTAAAAATAACAATTAAATGGTAACAGGAGTATTCATTTATTATATAGTTCTGATTAAGTCACAATTACCGAATCTTTATTTCTTCTTTTTGGGGAATTTACTAGAAGACACTCCCCATATTATAAAGCTTGCACTCTCTGAAGTTAGACAAACACCCCCGGATTAATAAATAAATTTATTCCATAAGTTACAAAAAAGAAAAAATAAAAAAACCCAAAATATATTCATTTCAAGCAGAAAAAACACATGAATTTATAACTCATTAAAGAACACAGACCCAAACAGAATAAAAGGTTTAGCATTTGAAGTATTGATGGGCTTTACCCTGGATTAGAGGGAGCCCTTCCAGAAATTCTCTGAGGCACAGGGCTGAACCCAGTGCCAAAGAGGGGGTTTGGAAATAGTTTTCAACCAGCAATTGACGCGCCTCGGTTATAACCTCACTAGCTGCGTCATTGCCCCAAGCGCAAAGATGCTTTTATCCAACGGCCTATGACCCCATTTTATACACTTTCGTCCTGGCTGGTGCTTGCTTACCAGCCGATGTGGGACTAATCTCCCTTTCTCCTTCTTCAATTATTATAACTTGAATTTATAAATACCACCTCATGGTTTCCTCTAATGACACAATTATCCTTTTGCTTAGAAATATTCATTGTATGCAAAAGCACCCTTCATTTTTACTTGCCTAGAATTTATTATTATTATAATTATTATTACTGACTTTTTGTTTTTTAGAAAACAAGTAATAACTATTATGTCAAAATTTTAAATAAATAAATAAATATAATAAATATAAAACTTGATCAAAGCATATCATTTTAATTTCCATCCCTTAAGTAGAGGTGTTTGTCGTGTCTATTTATCACAAAAAAAAACTTCCACTAGACATGTTGATATATGTAAAAAAATTAATACACCAAAATAATTATTTGATAAAATTCTAGTTCAAAATGGAAGCAATTGAAATGAAGTCGTATTTTTCTTTTTTTCTTTTTTATTTTTTATAATATTTTTTTTAAGAAAAATTACTCTTTGAAAGAAAGTAATGTGGACAAATCTTCAAACACACATACTTTATATTACAGAGATGATTTAGATGAAGTTAGATAAATACAGTTGGTGTAATTAATCATTGGATTTTTGACATTTGACATTAGATGAGTTACGAGTAATTTAATGAAAAAAAAAAAAAGGGTATTATGAAAGAATTATTATACTTTAATATATTTTTTGGGACACATGTCACAATCTCAATGGATACTAACACCAACAACGCCTATCTAACTTCACCTTAGTCCTCCCCCACAAGATCTTCATCATGCATTTTGAGAAAGTCCAACATTCCATTTTCTTCTCCTAAATTTCAATTATTTTTGTTCTAATAAATATATATATATTTTTAAAGTTGTGTTTGATTGCCCAAATTTTTTATGGGTCATTTTCCAGTCAAATAAGCTATTTATTTGCCCAAATTTTTTATGAAAATTTTTTTCATGGATGTTGTCACGTGACCCTATTTTCTCTCAAAACAAGGAAAAATTTTTCTAGCCTCAACTGTAGGAAAAATTTTTCAAGGAAAATAAAAGGGGTTATATGAAAATACAAGCAATCAAAAAACAAAATCAAAATTTTTCATAAAATTTTTTTGATTTTCTAGCTAGAAAATAATGCCAATCAAACGTATATTTGTTCGTTTTCCATAAGAAAATTTTCCATGGAAAATTTTCTTTTCCACCCATTTTCCATATTACCAATCAAACACAGCCTAATTGTTATATGAATCCACAAGTACATAAACATACATCCATCCCTCACAACATTCAAATACTCCTCTTCAAGCCAAACCTAGAAGCAACACAATCAACACTAAATATATTTGAAGTTTGAAACCTCTCAGCACCACCCATTATAGGCATTGCAACCCCTATTTTAACTCTGCTTCTATACCCACTTGCATAAGTTTGTCCCAAAACACCATTTACATCATCACCACTAAGTGACTCAAATTTGAAACCAAGTTCCAAGTGAGCAAAACAGTTGCCATCTTCACTGATATCATAACCATGAACTCTTGATTCCTCCATTGTGATTGGCACCACTCTCGCCTTCATTTTCATCAACTCTAAAACCTCGACCTCTACTACATTCGTCGTCGCCGCCCTCTTAACGATGATTCCCGCTTTAGGGGACCGCCATTCCCCGGTTTTGCCAAAGGGAATTTGTAAAATTTCTCCATCAAAATGTATCAACATGTTATCATTTGTGTCTTGCCAATGTGTGACATTTTTGGCTCCTATGTACAATTTATGTTGTTTGTAAAGAAGGGCAATGGCTTGAACCCAAGTGAAGTCCCTCCCTTTTTGGTTCTTCTTGCCAATGAAATGTGCATTGACATGGATGTTAGGGTCTGAGATGAGGCAGAAGTCCTTGTCCTTCTTCCCATGGAAGTAGAACATGACTCCATCGCCTCCGATGAATCTCGGGTCTTGACATATAGCTCCCGGCTTGTCGCATGCTAGACACAAAAAATATCGGTTTATAGATAATTATCCTAGCTAGTAGTCTCAAATCATATTTGTTAATTAAATAAGTATCGGTTTGAATTTGTAAAAAAAAAAAATATATGTTTTTACCAAATTACTAATTAGGAAACTCCGACGTTATTAGATAAACAACAAGTGGATATTTAAAAACTCAAATGTTTTAGTTGAGCGCTATATATTAGAGATGAAAGTTTTAATAATCTCATAAGTATCAAATATTATATCAATCATTACACTATATGATCATTAATATTATTCATACATCATATTATGTGGTAAAAAAATAAAAAATAAAATAAAGACAATCACCCTAATATATACATGAGAGTTGGTATTTTATTTTCCTCCTAAATCAAAAGTTCGGGGGACAAAAAAGAGAGAGAGAGAATTTGAGGAGAGGCATACCACAGTAAGGTTTACAAGCTTTGCAATCAATCTCACAAAGCTTAGGGCAACCAGGAGGACATCCAAGAGGAATCCCATAACACTTTCCATAGTATGGATCCTTGCAAGATGCTTTGCTAGCATTCACTAAGGTAACAAGAAAACAACAACTAAGAACAAAGAGAGATATCATCAATGTGTGCATCTTCATGACTTATTTCTCTTCTAAGTGACCAAATAAAACATCTCTTTTATAGAACTTTCAATGCATAATTTATGTCATAAGATGATAAAGCAGTAGATGGGGGATTCCTAACTAATGTTATTATTTAAAGGATGAAGTCAACTAAGCACAATATTAGCATCATCTTTTTTCCCCCCCTTAATTGTATAGTATTAGATGTGTGTTGAGTAGCGCCATAAAATAAAACTGAAATTTATTACGAAAAAAAAAAGTTTTTTTTTTTTTTTAACCAAAGAGCTTGTAGCCCAATGGTACCTCGGGTCTCCTCGTGGTTCAATCCCCCCGAACCGCGCTCCCCCGTTCCAAGAGGGTGAGAATGTTGTAGGCAATCCCCCCGCCACGCGTACGTCCCTGAGAGTTGGCGCTTGTCGTCCTATCTCAAAAAAAAAAAAATTTTTAAAAATTTAGTTATCTTGGTTCGGTTTGATTTAGTTTTAAAAATATTCAATTAATTTCATTTGGGGTTTCTAATAAATTTGAGTTTTAGGTGGAGATGCTTAACTAATGGTAGTATTCAAATTATGAAGTCAAAAGAAGATTAGAAGCATCTCTTTTTGTTCATTTTGGTGCATTAGAAGTAAAGCTATTCTAGAATTCCCATATAATTATTAAAAAAAAAAAACAAAAAAAAGGACTTGTAGTAGATCTTGATCATTTTCAAGAGACCAGGAGCTATTGTATTTTTTTAATTTTAAATGGATAAAAACTTTATAATAAATAAAGTTTTTTAAAAAAATGTGGGGCTGTTTAGGGTATTAGAAAATTTAGGGCACTTTAGGTAGATTAAAACCTAGAAGTCATTTTCAATTTACAAAAAAAAAAGAAAAAAAAACAACAAAACAAACAAACTGTGTTAAAGAAAATAATAGAAGGTGATGGCTAAATAAAAGATGCTACCGGAATTTGCCCAGTCAGCATTAGGTTGCCACGCACCATGATGCCACGTCAGCAGAAAGGTTATAGTCACTCGCCAGTAACCTCCCGGAGAAACAAAATCAAAAGTTAGTAACCGTTTTGATACAAATCAAAACATAGTTACCTTAATGAAAAAAGTTTAAAACTTAGTGACCTACAAAAAAATTAATCCCACCAACTTAATATTATATTTTATATATTGTTGAGTTGTTAAGTAATCATAATTAACTCAATATCTTTTTAGGGGAAAATGAGAGCATAATTTGAATATATTTATTAATTAGGTGCTGTCAAATCGGAATCCCACATGACCATAAATCACATTGTGTTTTGTATGTTCTTAATAAAAATATAACATTTAAAAAGGTAATATTTTAATTTTTAATTTTTTTTTAAATTCAAAGAAATAAAATAAATATGTAGATATATTATTAACTGCTTGATCATTTCAATTGTTCAACACAAGGCCTTTGAGAAACAAAAACAATGGGAGGGAATCCTGATTTCCCAAAGCTGGCAAAAAATCAACAATTTCATCCACTTGTTTCTCTTCCCAAAAGTGCTTCACATTTGAACATTTTTTTTATAAAATTGGTTATAAAAATTTTGGTGTTTTAAAAATTAGAATATTATGTTTTTCTTAAAAAAAAAAATTAAAAAGCCACCTGGTAGGAGCACTTTATAAACATAAATTAAATATTCATGCCAATTTTCACATTAATCTTATGACTTACTAAAGATTGCATTCATTTCAGAAATATAGAAATATGAGCACATACCAAGTTTATTACTCCCTCCATTATAAAATGCATGTCTTGTCAGGATTTTACACAAAAATTAAAGATAATATTAAATTTTTAAAAATTTGAAATAAAAATAAATCAAATAACTAACTACTCAATTTTTGGATTCATTTCTTTTTTCATAGAATTATGACTATGATTTTTTTTATTAAAATAACTTACAATATTAAAGAAAAGTAAAATTGAAAAAATTAATATTGCTTTTGGTATTATAAAATAATAATTATTTTAGAATAAAAAATTTCTCAAAATGATTTTTGTTTCAAATATTTTTTTAGTAAATAGATGACAAACACTTCCATTTAAGAGAAGCCATTGATGTGCATAGATGTGGATTAAATCAAACAAACACTTGCGTTCCTACTTTGTGTGAATTTTGTGGTTGATCTCAAAATCTCTCTAAACCAAACTTTCTATCCAAAGAACCTGGCGTCAATAGACCAAAAGACAATCAATAATTTACCCCAAAAATTGATAATTATGGGTGATTTCCCAAATTTGCATCAAAATCTAATCATTAAGCCAAAAATTTTAAAATCCTTTGGGAAAAAAAATAAAAATAAATGAAATCAATGGGTCGTTTATGAAATCTATCAAAAATTTTTTATTGTCAAACAAAATTTATACTTACAAAAGTAAATTTATTTTTAATCCATGGACCTTGTCTCAATGTTTATTTTTATTTATATATGTCCATATGTTCAATAACTTCATCATTTGATGCACAATTGATGTGAACTAAAACTATTGGTCCACATCATTTGAATAAGGAGATAATAATTGGCTGGTTCTGCTGATGGAAATGATGAGTTGTATAAGGTGTGTGTTAGATGGTGACACGTGGAGGTGAAGAGGTATCAGCCAATAGGATTAAAATAATCCATTCAGAAATAAAGGGCTGAGATATATTCTTAAGAGTGGAGGATCGAAACTGGGCCAGTAGATAATAGGACAGAAGGGATGAGCTGGGTTAGTTAAATAAGCTGTTAATTGCAAAGATTGTTAACTAACCGATTGACTGAATCTTTTATCCTGTTATAATTGTAAACATCTATAAATACTCAAGCATTGTAAAAGAAGAAGAGGGGGAATGAAATTGAGTAGTACCTTGAAGCTCCTTGAAGGAGTTTATTGTGTTCTTTAATTTTTCTTTAGAATTGTTTCTGTTCTTCTTCTTGTTTTCAATTGAATCATATCAATTGGTATCAGAGCTGGTTAATCTTGATGGCAAGCATGGAAACTCGATCTCAGGAATGGAGAAAGGAAATTGTAGCTTTGGTAGTGGAATCTGAGCATTGTCAAGAAGCTAGATTGCAAGAAGCCATGGCTGAGCTGAAGACCTTGATCACAGGATTGAATTCTAGGCAGCATGATGGGGAAGCTCATAGAGTCAATCTTGATCAAGAATCCCATGAGGTCAATGAAGAAAGAAGGGGTTCTGCAGTGAGAGAAATTAATCCATGGAGTTCAACTAAGTTGGAGTTTCCTCGATTCATTGGAGAAGGAATAGAAGGATGGCTTTTGAGAGCTGAGTATTTTTTTGAAGTTGGAGGGATTAGAGATGAAAACATGGTGAAAATTGCAGCTATGCATTTAGAAGGGAAAGCAATTTTATGGCATCAAGGATTTATCAAAGTCAAGGGTCCGAATGCTTAATTTTAGTTATTTTGGGTTGTTGTTTTGCAGTTATTTTGTTTATTTTCTCATGCCTAGTTTTTGTATGATATTGGAATTTTGGTTAAACCTTGTTTGTGTTTTGAATTATATGTTGATAGGCAATGTTACCAGAATTGTGTCCATATTCCTTGTTCATTTGTAAAACTATGTTATATACTATTCAAGTATATATTTTTTATTTATAATTTGTTGACATTATTTTTATTAAATTGTAAATTGGAAAATGTAAGGTTAATAACATGAGAAAAATTCTATTAGAATTTGTGCTACGAATAAAAAACACATACTCTAAAACTATCATAATTGTGAAAAACCGACAAAGGAGGAAAATTACCTAGTGTGTGTATATATATATTGAATTATAAATGGCAATATCATACTTATATAACCCCACATAACAAATTTCTTGACTCCAACACTAATTATTTGCAGGGATGGTAGGTTAGATGTACAGTTGGTTTTGATAAATACATCATGAATATCTTATAAAGAATTATGACTTTTTTTAATTAAGAAAATAATAATAATGCCTCTCATTCATCTTTCAGATACTATGGTTGTTGTCACTCCAAATTCTAGCACTAGTTCTGCTCAACCTTGTCGTCGATGTGGGTGAATCAATCACCTGATCATCCAATGTAAGGTTAGCTTTCATATTAATGGGACACGATTTTCAACCTCCCAAGAATCACGGAGTCATACTACTTCAACATCTTCCTCAACTACTTGTTCCTTGTTAAAAGAACCAAACATTCTCTTGCTCAATATAAAGCCATATATCATACTAATGGAACTTGGCTTCTGCTTCTTGCACAACCATAGCTACTGCAACACCCAACATAGAATCTTCATCCGAGTCTTCTGATAAATTTCCACTTTCATAAGGCAATCTTCAAGTTTTGTTTAATCAAGTAATGACCAAATCTCAATACATTGCCATGTCTGCTCCTCCACTAGGCAACACATGGTTAGTTAATTCTGCATGTGAAAATCATATGTAAAGATGGAAAAAATCTGGGCTGGACAAAACTGGGTCCAAACAACTACTCTTATAAGTAACTAAATTAAATGCCCGCACCAGACTCGGTTTTAAATCCAGACAAGTGTGACTTGTCCAGACCCGGTTTCTTTCAAAATCGGGTTGTCCAAATGTCCGAATTTTATTTGAATCCTGCAATATACATTTAAAGTTCATTCAACTACTAAACTATATAGAAATAATTTAATTTATTTCAAATGCCAAAAACAATGTCCAACAATCCAAATTAATTCATACAATAGTCCAATTTTTAATAAGTATTAATATATTTTGATAATACTAAATTCAATAACAAGTCAAAAATAATACCCAAGAACCTATGTCTTAATGATATAAAATCATATGTAAAACTTCAATGCAATCTTCAAAGTTAATTAATCTCAATTTCGTTTGAAGCTTAATTTGAAGTTGGAGCAACAAGGTCCACCTTCAACATCTCTTCAGTGCCATCATCAAAATCCTTTATTTTTCCATAGTCACCTAAATAATAACACAACAATTGAGATATTTGTATTAGTCTTCATATAAGTATTATGTGAATATCGTTTGAAATAACAAAATTTCACAAACTTATCCATTGATGTATGTAACCAATCTCGCCCACATATTAAAGCTTCTACAATGTCTAAAGTGAGAGAACTTCGATATTGGTCAAACCCTCTACCTCTTAAACAAAAGGCAAACTCATAAGCAACTGCAGTAATAGGGATTGCCAAAACATCATGTGTCACTTGACAAAAACATGGATAACGATATTGAATAGAACTCCAAAATTCTAAAACATTCAAGTTTTTTCTTCTATCAAATGGTGGTTCTTCCAAATACAAATCCAATTCAGACTTTCGAACTTGTGAAGCCAAGCGCTTACTTTGAAATGCTTCATAGGCCTATACATATTAATCATGTAAAAGCAATAGTTTAAAAAAAAATAACATAATTAAAATAATTTAATTAATAATGAATTATGAGTACTCGCCATTAATGAATCATTTGGATCTCCTTCAATAACTTGGTCTTGAGTTGTTTGGATTGCAGAAGAACTACCTTGATTTTATAAATCAATATTGCAATCTTCTCCGAATAACTTTTGAAGCTTCTCACAAATATTATTCACCTTGTTATTGCCTTCATCATCACCATAGAGTTTCATAAAAGCAAATTTAACAATATCCATTTTATAGTGAGGATCCAAAATCACCACAATAGCCAAGATAGCAATAAAAGCTCCCTAATATTTATCAAACTTTGATTGCATTCTTGACAATGATGAACTTCTAAAAAGAATAGGAGTTCTTGCTTCTTCTTGCAATATCCTCCACATCCCAAGAAAGAACAAGTTTGAAGTAGGATACAAGGTGCCCAAAAAAATATTTGTCACATCATAGAATACTTTAAAAAACTTGACCATGTTTTCAATGTGATTCCATTCTTCTAAAGTAGGACAATGAAGATAATTAGAGTCACTCAATGAAAGATGAATAAATGCATCTTGATAATGTAAAGCTGACTCTAGCATAAAATATGTTGACTTCCATCTTATGCTAACATCTTGACGCAACCCTTTTTTGCAATTGATGCCCATTTGTGGGGCACAATCATGGAACTTTTTCTTTCAAGATTGTGACCTTTTGATAAATTTCACAGTCTTGAATCTTGTAAATACCACTATCAATTTCTTATAGCCCATCTTCAACTATCAAATTCAAAATATGTGCACAACAACGGACTTGAAAAAACTCACCATTAAGAAGCAATCCATTTTTTATGCAAAGATAATTTTTAATAAAATTAACAAATGAATCATTGGAACTAGCATTGTCCAAAGTAACATAAATCAATTTCTTTTCCAAATTCCACTCATTCAATAAAGAAGATATCACTTCAAAAATTGCCAACCCAGTGTGTGGTATTGGCATATAATAAAAATTTATTATTCTCTTTTGTAATATCCAATCTTTGTCAACAAAATGAGCAGTGAGAGAAATATAACCATCATTAGTAATGGATATCCATAAATCAGATGTAAGACTAACCTTCCCACCAGGTACTAATTGTAAAATGTCAAATAACTTCTTTTTTTCTCTTCTATAAAACTTTAGCACATCAGCCTTAATTATATTGCGTGTCACATGCTTGACATCAGGGTTAAGATAAGAGATCATATTTCTAGTACTCGCATGATCTACAAACTGAAATGGGTACTCATGCAAAAGAATTGCCATTACTATATTCTCCTGGTGTTGTTCTTGATTCAACTTTGGATGCCTAAGTTCAACATTGCCCTTTTCAAGTGATGAAGACATCAACATTTGCCCCACATCATGATTTTTCTTGCAGGACATTTCAAAATATTTCATTGTATTAGTTCCATAGTTACGATCAGCTACTATTATAATATGCCAATGTTGACACTCAACCTTTTTAAATTATCACCATATAGAGTATGATTTGGAGGGAAAGGAACAAAGTCATTCCATACACTTGATGCATTTTTTCTGGACCTTTTACTATTACCTTGATTATCAACTACATTACAAGATGCATCAATTTCTTCAGTAGATGACATGTTTCATCTGCAAAATAATTTAAAAAATAAAACAATAATGTAGAGTAGGAATGGTGAAGCAAATATAGAATTTAAACTAAAGAGTAATGAACTTTTGAAATCAATTAAGGTGTTCTAATTTCAAGATAGACAAAAAATTAATGAAGAGAGAGATAAAGAAATAAAACAATCAAACAAATAAATAAAGAGATGGATAAAGAGATAGAGAGACATACCTAGAAACACCGGAGTTGTGAACGTCATCGGAGATGGAGTTCATTAGCAATCGGAAGAATGAAGATGGAGTCGTGAGTGTGAGTTCTAGACTTCAGATTTCAAATTTCTAATTACAATTGAATCAATGCCAAATTGCCAATCGTGAAGAAAGAAAGGGCACAGTGCACACATGTGATACACTGATGCACTAATCATGATGCAAGCTTGAATTTTTAAATCACAATTCAACCATTCAACGAATTCCCATTATATTTTATATAATTATATTAATCTTTAATTAGTGATAAAAAAGATTTGGGCTTGGACAATTGGACTTAACATTATGTATATCAAAATTCTAAAAGTATAAAGGCCGGGTTGTTTGAATTTCCTGGGCCGGACGCATCTCAAATTTAAATCCGGACAACCAGGCTATGTTCAGACCCGGCCTATATTAACAAAACTTCTATCCAAACTCGGTTTATTCTGGGTAGGACAAAACCAGGCAGGCGGGCCCGGACAGGTTATTGCCACCCCCTAATCATATGACTTATAATCCTTCTTTATTTAAGAACACATTGTCTATACCAAATAATTCAAATATTACAATTGCCAATGGTTACACCTTGACAACCACCCACATTGGTAATATAGATACTTCTACATTTTGTATACGTCTCACTTATCCTGTTCCTAACCTCACCTTCAATTTAATTTCCATTGGCCACCTTTGTGATTTTGGTCTTGATTTATATTTTTCTAATTGTTATATATGTATTGTATAGGATCCTCAAACAGATCAATAAGCTGGGGCAAGGTGTGAGATTGGAGCAATGTTTGAACTCAAAAGACTAAAAGTTCTACATCATTTCAAAACTGCTATTATACCTGACTCCAAATCCTTTTCCATTTCCTTAGATCCCAAATAATTTAGTTTAAGTCATGTATCTTTTTCTTGCATTAAATCATTAGTTTTCACTCATGTTTTAGAAGATATCACAAATAGCACTTCTGAATATTTGTCTTGTCAACTTGGAAAACAACATACATTACCATTCGATAATAGTGAATCATCTTCTGTTGCACCATTTGAATTAACCCCACTTAATACATTCTCTGACTCCACTACTAATTATTAATTTGTAGGGATGGTACGTTAGATGCATAGTTGGTTTTAATAAAAGAATTATAAAATTTTTATTAAAATATAATACTTCATAATATAAATCATAAAAAATAAGCAGTGATCTCAAGTAACCCCCTGCTATAGAAGACTAGGGGTCAATTTCCTTCCTAGGTAAAAAGTTGAGAGTTTCTACTCCCTTCGAATGGAGTGGTTGAGGGCTAGTGGCTTATATACAACTATAAAAAAAGAAGTAATAGCAGATTCCTTTGAAACTTTTAATTCCTAAAGATTTTCTTAAAATTATTAGAACCATGTTGGATTTTCAAAACTTTCATTTAAATACAAATTAAATTAAAATTTCAAAATTCCTCTTACCTTATGCTTGCACACTGGAGGAGGAATGTCTGTAATTAAGGTAAGTGACCCTATGCTGGTGCAAGCACCCGATGCAAAATATGGCCCTCGCTGAGCGTGCATGCACTCTATGCTAGTGGAAAAGAAGACGCGAGGGGTGGGGGTGGGTGCTTCCCTTCCGACTCTTCTTAACACGCTTGTACTTATGTCTTGGTGTCATGGGGATGAGTTACCTTTCTCATTAGTGTGCTAGCACCGATGTCGCCTCATACCCCTCGTTGTTACTAGTGCTAGGGGTATTTTGATGTTTTATCAAAATATTGAGAGCATTGGGACTACATAGGGGGGAAATTCAAAAAATAAACACTAGAAACAAAATGAAAAAAAAATCAAAGAGGCTATATATATGATAAGCATGAAATATAAGAATATTTTCTAGAAAATTTTCCAAAAATAAATATAAATAAAAGATAAAAATATGTTATTAATTTTAACTCTAGATAAAACAGTCACAAGTAAATTTTTAGTTATTGTCGAAGGTGGAGGGAAGTAAAAACATCAATTTAATAAGTATATGGGGGAGTCGTTTGAGCATAATGAATGGGAGGAGTGGAAGTGCATGCCCTTCTTTCTTGCTTGTTAGATAATTTGCCATTTAAGTATTATTTCTATGATGATATTTGTCTATGCATCATGCTTGAAAATTTGTGAAAGATACTTTTTATGTTTTTCCCCTTAGTTCTTTTTTCATCTTTATACATTTAAAATATTTACTATGATTTGTGTATTTCCCTTTTCCTTGTGTTTATTGTGTTAATGCATTTTGAAAATGAGTGAGGGAGTAATGAAAATGAGTGAGAGTGGAGGATGATTGGAAATAAAAGATATGTTTGGTTGGTAAAGTATGACAGGGTAGCTTTTTAGGAATGAAAAAAGTAAAAAAGAGTAAAATATGGTAAAATAACCTTTACAATTTTATTAGAATAAATAATATTATATATAAAATAACATATTAAAGTAAAATAAAATAAAATATTTCAAATATTGTTTTATTTTCATTATCATAGTTAAATATTTTAATTAAATATTCCACTTTGTCAATTATTTATTATTAAAATTAATAATAAAACATACCAAACAAAATGTTATTACTTTTTAATTACATTTTTTAAGTATTGTTATTTCTCTTATAATAATTAATTATTTAAATTAAATATTCTACTTTAACAAATATTTATTATTAAGATTAATAGTAATACATATAAAATATAATGTTAATACTCTCTAATAAAAAATTAAGCATTGTGTTATTTTCCTTAGCATAATTAAATGTCAGAGTGAAATATTTCACTTTAATTATTATTTATAATTACGTTTTTATAATATGAAAAACAAAAAGATTAAATAATAACTATTTTTTAATTATAAAAATTTTGAGTATTATTATTTTCCATTATTATAATTAATTATTTGTATTAAATATTGCACTTAAATTATTAAGTATTATTAAAATTATCTATTTACTTATTATTTAGATTTGATTATTATTTTTTATTATTAGTTATTGTTAGTTCACTTTAGTTAATACTTAATTATTATTTGAATTAAATTGTTATTTTAATTGTTAGTTATTATTATTATTTTCACTTTAATTATTTTTATTATTAAAATTATTTAATTAATTATTATGTTAATTAATTATAATTTTAATTATTAAATAAGATGGGTAAATTTGATATTTTCACCCCAAGGAGTAAAAAAGGAATGAGTAATCCTTCCATTTTTTAGAGAATTGCTCACTCCCCACTCACTCATTCACTCCTCACCCACTCCTCTCTCATTCCCATTCATGGTTGTCCAAATAAGGGAATGCATTCATAAAAGAGTCGTTCCCACTCCAATCCAAGAACCAAACACCCCTTTAGGCTTTTAATTCATTTTTTTGTCTTCGTAATTTTGAAATTCTTATATAACTTAACTTAATATACCTGCATCATAAACATATAATCATTTTAGCAACTTTTAAAATTAAAAGAAATTTTAACCTACACAAATAATTCAATTTTCCAATGTTAATACCTTTAAAATAAAAAAAAAAGTTGTGGACTTGGAGAAAGTGAATAGGATAATCTTATATTAATTGAAAATATTATTGAATATTTTGAATAAGAAAACATATCAATTTTGAGAAAATATCACTTACCTCGTAAATTCTCTAATCTACACCACTACCTTTGAGATCCTTCCTTTTTAAATTATTTCTCCAAGGCCAAATCACACTTAATGCATTAAATCAAGTGAGGAAATCACTCTCGTACGTTTTCTAATTCACTTTTCATTTCCTAACCACCATTCGATAAGCGACTGCATCCACAAGCACCTAAGGGTCTGTTTGGGAGAGAGTTTTTGGGGGTAAATGGGGGTAGGGTTAGGGTTCTACCCTTGCTTAGGAGAGAGTTTTGGAGGGTAGGGTATTTGGGGGTAAATGGAGGGTTGAAAACCCTCCATGTACCTCCACTTTTCAACCTTCCAAAATGAGGGGTTTTGGAGGGTTGAACAAATTTCCAAACCAAAATACCCCTCTTAAAATTGGTTTATTACATATATGTCCTAGTATTATATGTGTATAATTTTAATTCACACAAAGATTTTATTCTATTTTGGAATAAAATATCAAATGTTGTAAATTAGTGAATTAAAGATATTTAATTTACAATAATAGTATTATAAGTGTAAAATTTTAATTCATACAAAGATTTTATTCTATTTTTGAATAAAATATCAAATATTATAAATTAATAAATTAAAAATATTTAATTTACAATAATAGTATTATATGTGTACAATTAGCATAAAATTCAAATTATAGCTTAAAGGGCATTTTAGTAATATTCATATATAACCTTACATTCTATTACCTTCAATCCAAACACAACAAGGTTTGATAACCTCCATTTACCTTACCTCCAATCCAAACAAGGTATAACTTAAAACCTCATTCTATCTTATTTTACTTTACCCTACTTTACAAAACCACTTCAACACCTCTCCCAAGCAGGGCCTAAGCAAGCTTAAGGTAAAAGAGTTAAACTTGGTTAGATGTCTCGGATGCGTGGTAGAGGTGGTAACAGGGTAGGGTGGGGATTGGGAGGGATGGGGAATCCCCGTCCCCTACTTCTGAATAGGGAGAGCTCTCTCATCTCCATCCCAATCCCTGTAGGAATTCCAACATCTCAGCATCTAATCCGACCAAGATGATGATCATGACCCAAGATTATGAATAGTTATACATTTCATACACTCATATTAAAAAATTATAAATATATTTGTTTATTATTGTTACTAGTTAAGTATAACCTTTTCATTATTAAATAATATTATTACAGTTATATATATATATATATATATATATATATATATATATATATATATATATATATATATATATATATATATATATATATATATATATATATATGAATTTAACATTATTTTGAATGAGTTAGATTTCATAATGGTTTTCATCTTCTAATTTATTTTTTATGAGTATAAAGGATGAATTTGAAATACTTTTCATATATCAAAAATAATATATTTGATGAAAGTAATTTTTATATTTTTTAATATTATTATGTCAAAATTATATTTAATATCATCGGGTTGTGGATTCCCGCGGAGAAGAAGCACACCCCCCGCTCCACCCCTTGTTTAAGGTAGGTTTAAATCTATATTTGGTCCCTCTAGTTAGGCTCATGTGCCCTTTAAGTCTCTTTATTTCAATTTGACCGCTGAAAGTACCTTTATTATTCAGATTGGGAAATGTTGGTCCCTAACACGGATGACGTTAGTTTTTTTGTTAAATTCTCCATCTACGTGGTATTTTTTATTGGTTAAATATCTTAACCAAAAGGCATCAGTAGTTAACAACCAGTTTAGCGCATAACTAAATGGTTTAGTCTTTCGGATTCTGGTTGTTAACGGATCCGAATCCGCTAAAGTGATTCATCTCCTTCTCCTTCATCTTCTTGGCTTTTTTTTTCTTCCCATCCATTTGTCACTAACTTCAAAAACCCAACTTCAATTCAGAAACTCGAATCACCTGCCACAGCACATAATTTCTCACATTCATGACAACCAATCACAAGAACATCAATTCCTACCAAAACAATCAGGAATACCTCATCAAATTACATAATCTGAATCTAAAATCTTAAAAACACAAGAACAATTGGAGCACGAAATAGATTAAACTTTCAAAACCCTACAAAATAATTAGGATCCAAATATTACAGAGAAAAGCAATCAAATTCAAAGAAGCAACACAAAAAACCATGAATGAAAGCAAACAAAAGATGCAGTATAGTGCCAGCATACCGAAAGATCAAATCTCTTGCCTCCTTGATCTAGACCTGCCAAAAATATGAAATTTTAGACAAAAGGTGAGTGCTATCAAAAATTCAATGGATTGATTTCACATGGAAGACTAGATCAAACCGTGGAACTCCGAGATAGAATAACAGGGATCCGATCAAACACCAATTGAGAGAGAGAGAGAGAGGACAAGGAGGAGTGGCGACTGAGGCACAGTTTCAGAATCAAGAAGATAATGAAGGTTCTTCTTGGAGTCACCATGGCACTGGATGAAGGAGCTAACGTTGAGGTGGAGAAGAAGGGTGAGGGAGAGAGAAAAGTGGACTTAAGTTATTTGATCCATTGAAAAACCCGGATCTGAAATCAAACTAGTTGTTAACTTTTTACAACCTTTGATTAAGATATTTAACCAATAAAAAATGCCACGTAGATGGGGAATTTGACGGAAAAACTAACACCATCCATATCGGGGACCGATATTTCCCAATCTGAATAATAGAGGTACTCCCAGCGGTCAAATTGAAATAGAGGGACTAAAGGGGCTCGGGTGTCTACATGGAAAAGGGACCAAACATAGATTTAAACCTTTAAGGTATAAATGACAAATTAGTTCCCATCCCCATCCATGTGGGGGATGAAATTGGGGAATTCCTGCCCTTATAGGGTCGGATGCCTGCATGGATTGGGGATTCACCATCCATTACCACTCCTAATCTATTGTTATTAGGCAAAGCTCAAGCCCCTTGGCCTAGAATAATGAGTTCCCTTCCTATTTCACTGAGCATTGCTATCTCTCGCTCAACATAAATTTTATTATTAATCATTAATCCAAAAGATTAGTGCAAAAGCATATAGTTTGTATTATTTGACAATTAGACCAGTCTATGATGGAGTGGCAATTGATGACAAGGCATTAAAGATACAATACTTGCAGAAGATATTGTAAGGAGCTCTCTTAAGAAGAAGATATAAAAGCAACGTTAATTTTACTTGAAGAGTAAGCAAAGTTTATTGGCTATATTTGGCAACTCGATCAACTTGGAGTAAGGTCTAATTAGAAGCCCAGTTTGGGAAGTGGTTAAATGAATGCACAAGCTATATTTGGCAAGACATCTTGAAGCCTAAACTTGGAGAGATATTTAAAGATAAAGGTAAATATGGACGAAGCTATTCAGAGCTATGAATAAATATGATGAAGATTGAAGACATAATTGTGAAGATCAAACTTGGATGAATAAAAGATTAAGTTTTGTAACTAGAAGATTGTGAAGACCAAACCTGAATAACTTGGAGATCAAGTTTGGTTGAAGATTTGTAAATCTTTGAAAACTATCTTTGATATAATGAAGATGCTTCATGTTTGTGTTCACATTTTGAGTGGATATATCTAATAAGACCACAAGGACTTGATTTAGTCATTGTCAGGTTGAGGTTAGGAGAATTCGATGACATTTGACATAGACTAGGCACAACCAAGAGGGTTGGAGGTGTCTTGAGGTCACGTTGTTACAGAAGCTGGGACCTAGTCAAGGTCAACAAGAAGGCCATGTTTTAAGCTCAATTATAACATGAGTTACAACGGTTAAATTTTGAAAGTGTCCAAGTTAGTAACTGTGGAGATTATAATAAAAAAAAAAGTTTTATTCTTTGGATGTGGAGAAGTCTATATAAAACCTTGCTTTGAAAATTTAGGATGTGCCATAGAGGGACACCCTAATGTGTGGGCTTGTGAGAATATCTATCATCGAGAGAGATGGTGCTTGCATTCGTTCGTGAGGATGAGTGATAGCTTTGTACTTATGTTTTATTCTTTTCTTTTAGTGAATCTATCTATGGCCCCTTAAACGTGAGCTACTGTTGAGCCGAATTGAGTAAATAATTCTTGTGCCTTTTCTCTAATTTTTATAACATGGCTGTGTGTGTGCTTGTATAAAAAATTGAGTGATCATTCACTCACAACTTTCAGAGCCAAACTATCACATAAAATTCTTTCAATGCAGAAATAAGGATGAATAAGGCCATCTCCAACCCAAAACTCTATATTTGAAGCTTTCAGCTTCAAAAATACAGCTTCTACAGTAAAATTCTCTCCAACCAACAACTCTATTTTTAACTCCAAAACAGAATATTCTAAGAATATTCTTTACACTTTACAATTTATATATTTGTTATCTTTCAATTCTTTTTTACTTTTAATTTTTTAATTTTTGTATTTGTTATTAATATTTATTAAATATAAAATAAAAACTGGTAATGGCGAAAAACACCCCCAAAGTTTGGGAAATGGCCAAAAACACCCCGTTAATTTCCAAATCCATAAAAACCCCTTCCTTTTAAAGACAATGATTTTCAAACCCCCAAAGTATGAAACGGTGGTTAACGGAGTTACTTTTCAAATTCACGGACGGAATTGCCCCTACCTTGCATGGGAAATCGTGGTGCAATCATTAAGCCGGTTAGAGAGGAAGTGGAGGGTTTTTCGTAATGGGAATCCCAAGAGAGGCAGAGAGCAGTGTTCGTTTTTCTTCTTTGCTTAACTTTCTTCAGCTTTTCCCTCTCCGAAGCTCTCTCGGCTTCGACATCCTCTGTAACTTCAGTCCACCGTGCGCAAGTATCCTGCACTTCCATCAGTTTGCAGCTCAAGGTATGGCAGAAGCTGTGTCTAAAGCAAGGCTTTTATATGAAGTACTCTGTTACACAGAGATATTCCTCGGTTTTGTTTTGCGTGGTTCTAGTGTGCGGGGGAATTTCTCGGCTGGGGTTTCTAGGGTTTTGGGTTTTGGGTTTTGGTTTAGGGTTAGGGTTTTAGGGTTTAGGGTTAGGGTTTAGGGTATAGGGTTTTCGGCTGTGCACACGATCATTGAAAGAGATATCGGTTGTTGTTGTTTGTGTAATGCTTACAATGTGCGTTTCCCTTCCATTTGATATGGTTGCAGTTTGTAAAAGAGATTTCCGTGTGATGAATGAGTTCGTGTTTAAAAGAGTTTGTCTCCGTTTAACGGTGCATCTCTCTGTTTAAGTGTTGAGCTTTTCGTGTAAAACATTTGTCTCTGTGTAGCGTTTGATGTATCTGTTTAACAAGTGTTGTCATTTTTGCAGTGTTGTGATTATGGCGGTAAACCTAGTCAACGGGAGATGCTACTTGACACCGGTGGTGGAGACCTTGGCCGAATTGAAAGTCCACATGACCTCTCGACATTGGGAGATCATCCAAAGGACACCGTTTGCGGCATTCACTGAGGTGGAAGCTGTATTCCAAGAGAGGGCCCTTCTCGATTCGCTTCTGCAGAGGTACGATGGCCGCACCAATAAATTCAGGATCGGGGCGAGCCTGCTCAGCTTCAGGCCTGAGGATGTGGCTCTCGTTATGGGTCTGCGCTGCGACGGAGACGCGGTCCTGTTTAAGAAGAAGAAGACACCGTCAGCTTTCGAAGGGAGATACTTTTCGAAAAGCTTCGACGGACACGGGACGCCATTAGGCGCACTCTTGAGCGTCTTGTTGGACAAGAGGGGGGAGAGGAGGATTTTGTGAAACTCTTGATGGCGTACCTCATGGGGACAATCCTCTTCCCGAATACCTCATGCTCGGTGCCCACTTGGATCGTTGATTATGTCGACGATCTACCTGGCATGGGGCGGTACGCATGGGCGCAGGCGACGCACAAATGGCTTATGGAGGACGTTCCACAAGCTGCCGCTCGAGTGCAAGCCAGATGCGAGGGGGGGAAGGTAAACACGGGGTACATTAAGGGTTGCTCGATCGCGCTGACCATCTGGTTTTACGAGGTGACCGGAACCGGCAAGAAAGCCCGTTTCGGCAAGACCCCAAGGGTGCTGTGCTACTGCGAAAGTACTTACCGGAAGCACGCGACGATAGAAACCAGGTTGGTCGGCTCTCGAAGGAAAAGAGGTAATAAATCAGTGTTAATGTGTTTACAAAGAGCAGTTAATGTTTAACGATAGGCTTATCCGTGTAGGAAATGTAGTTTGTGTTTAACGCGTGGTGTCTTCGCTTAAACTTGTTATACTCCGTTTAAATGTGTGCCATATCGTTTACGTATATATGTCAAATGTTTAAATACGTTTGTTTTGGATCAAATTGAATGATTTGTCTGAGATTGTTTTCTTTATATATGTTAGTTTCCTGAGCTGGTCCCGGCGAATGCTGTGGAGGAGACTTTTGTTGGGGCCAATTGGCGGATGGATGTCTTTGTTGCGCGGGAACCACTTGCACGACCGCAAGCGGAGATGCCGGCCCCTTCCGCCCGTTCGCGCCGACGTGGTTCCCCCCCTTCCAGGCCCAACACGCAACCCTCGGCGTCGGATAGGCCCTCACCTACCCCGCCAATTGGCAACACCCGCACCGGCCGCGACAACGAGAGTCACCCGGATCCCCAGAGTCCCCCCGACCGCGGTAGCCCAACCGACGTCATCAGCCGACGACGTGACTACATCCTTTATGCGGGCATGCCAGGTGATGATGAACGCTTTCCCCCAGATTGTCGCTCGGGTTGAGGCATTGGAGGCAAGGTTTGATTCGTTTGAAAGGACTGCACCGTCGGGACAAATACGTGACTCCGCCCGGACGGATGAGCCGTTGGAAATTGAGGACGACGACTTCGTCGTGAAGGCCATTCCAAGACGGCCACGTATGACGAGGCCACGTATAAAGAGGCTTGCACAAAAGGCGACGAAAAGTATACCGCCCGTGTGTCCACCACCGGCCGAGGATGAAACAATGGCGGCACCACCGGCGGGCGATGCGGTTGTTGAGACCGTTGCGGTTGATGACTTCACCGCCCGGTGGCGGAGATTGTAGACCCCGTTGGCAATGCCGCGTCTGCGGAAGACTCCGAAATCCCCGTCGCGGTGGAGCCGGCAGCCGCGGCCGACAACGGCGCATCCAGGGTGGTGGCCACTAATTTTGAAGATGAAGAACCACCCGAGGGTGTGCTTCCCCTTGATGAGACTGCCTTGGCCGCGGTTGAGAAGACCGTTGCCTCTATTGTGGAGGAGCTCCTTCCCACGGAGGAACGGCCGACCCACATTGCCACATCCAGTGTGGGCGCGATCCCGCAACAGCAAGAAGCATCTACGGATGATCTCAATAAAGCTGTTGCCGGGGGCGAAGGGAACGTCGCCGAGAAAAAAAAGAAATCGGTCACCTTCGCCAACCAGCAGTATGAAGAAGTGCGGAAAGACTTCGTTCCGGCGAAGAAAAAATACGCTGGTCAATCGCGCCTCGACGTATTCGAGAAGGAGCTGATCAAGATTTTCCTCAACTTCCCCATGGACGAGTAAGTATGATAGTGTAGATGTTAATGTTTATATAGAGATCATCCCATTTACATTGTTGCGTTTCCGTTTAATTACAGTCGTTACCATATAACATAGTAATATATCGTTTAACTAACGATATTACTGTTTACCCCTATACATTATCATTTACGTATGTGTTGTTTCCACTTAACGTCTACGTGTTATTAATCAATCGCATGTGTTGCCGTTTAACCGCAGTTCCGTCGTCTGGAGGAATGATTATGTCAGCACCACCCGGGCCAACCTATTCGTTCTGATCGACGGGAAAGAGATGGTGACAGATGATGTGTTGGACGCCTTCGTGTGCCACGTACAAGACACACTTAACAAAAGCCATATCCTCATAAGAAGCGCGCCTCCATCACTCGACCACCGGCGTTGTTTATGTCGAAGGTGGAAGACGCACATGAGACGACTTTGGCTATGATCGGAGATGCCACCAAGGTCGTCAATGACGTTGACATCATCATCCTTCCCATAATCTTGAATGGCCACTTCCATGTCGTGGTGCTCGACAATAACAAGAAAGAGTACAGGCATTACACCTCATGCCCAAGTGAAGAGTACAACAGAGACGCGGTAGCAATGGTAAGCTCTCTGCGATATAGATTTCGATTATCGAGTGACATAGATGCTTTCTATTCTAACATCGGTTTGTATAATGCGACAGGCGGGAACTATTCGACACTGTCTCGAAATGGAGTACGGCACGACGGCGACGGCACGAGTACCCGCTTGTTCACGATGACGACACACCGCGTCAAAAGAAAGGCACTGTCGATCGCGCCGTCTACGTGATGCGGTTTATCGAGCAATTGCTCCGCGGTGAAAAGCTCCGGATAGCGCACACGGACGTCCCCTATCTGCGATTGAAGTACGCTGCCCACATACTTAAGGAAGGACGAGCATCCGGCATCAAGCAACGCGGGTAGGGTCCAGCTGTGGGGAAGTAAAACAGTTTTGTCGAAATTCATTTCAATTGATTCAATTCATTCTTTGCCAACGACATGGCAGAAATTTAAATGTACATCTAATAATGTTCGTTATTCTTTCATATTCAATCATTTTTTGCTTAAAATTCCATGGTACCGATTGAGGGTCGTCGCTGCTTTATAAAATTAAGTACTTCTGTAAAAAATGACGTTGTCACTATTAAAACATTGTGTTACACTTTAACAATACGGATCTCCGTGCAATATACACCGTTACCGTTTAACACCAGGGGGACCGGGTTGATCACGTACTCCTTGTTTAGATATTAGTGGTAAGCGTTTAACTCCCTATGTCCCTGTTTAAAACATGGAGGCTGTCGTTAAATGAAAGAGACCGTAATCTACTTCCGTTGTCTGCTTTTAAAGGTGAGCGAACCTATTATACATAACTTATAAATGTCTACATCAACTGCGCTATGGGTCCGTAAGCACGGAATTCTTTTCTCAATGTATGT
This sequence comes from Dioscorea dumetorum, assembly GCA_902712375.1. Lineage (NCBI taxonomy): Eukaryota > Viridiplantae > Streptophyta > Magnoliopsida > Dioscoreales > Dioscoreaceae > Dioscorea > Dioscorea dumetorum. The sequence goes on along the minus strand of CACTHL010000803.1, from coordinate 9,220,045 downwards.
CGCCCATTACGTGTTGTTGTCTACGTTTAAAATGCAGAGCTAGCAGTTAAACAAGGTATTCTCTGTTTAGCTTTTGTCGTTACATGTTTAATATTACAGTCCCTGTTTAATATTCACTGCTATTCTTCGACGGGTGAGGCCCTATTCTACTTGCGCTGTTTGTTTTTAAAGGTGAGAGTCCCTATTATATGTAACTTTTTAATTGTCTTCATGAACCGCGCTATGGGTCCTCAAGTACGGAATTTTTATTTTTTTCAGTGTGTCACCAATTACGTGTTGTTGTAACCGTTTAAAATTTATAATTATCAGGCCAAGAAGGCAATCTGTGTTTATCATTCGCCGTTACTGGTTTAATATCACCGTTCCCGTTGAATATTACCATTAGACGTTTCATGATAGGGTTTACTCGCGTCCGTCTCTATTTAAACCGTGCTTGTCATGCGCACGAATGGTTAGAATTTGCTTAAGGAACATTGTTCTCCATTTAAAATTCATGCGTGGCTGTTTAACATGCATCCGCAACGGTTAACATTTCTGAGAGAGTAAGAACGAAGTTAAAATATCACACTAAGCAAAAAGTTCTTATTTGATGGATGAAAACTACACTAAGCAGGTCAAAAACCGTCATTCCGTTTTATACATTTTCGCGTACCGGAGCAGCCTCTCCACATCCCTCTTATGGGATACCACTCGCTCGAGTTCTGCGGAGAGAGATGCTGCTTTTTCCGTCAAATCCCCGACCAAATCTTCGAGGAACCGCTCCCGGGGATAGGTCATCGCCCCTGCAAAGAAGATATGAACGATTTAGATAAATATTTCTAAAGATGCATAGACATCAGCGGGGGACGCACCGCTCGTCCTGAGCTGCGCGGGACATAGCTCGTAGAACGCCACCAGGGCAGCAACGTTCTGGGCTGCCTCTTCTATTCTCTCGGTTCTGCGGCTGGAAAACGTGGTCCCATCCACCGTGACCGTTGCCACGAAAGCGGAGGCGCCCGGGGAGCCTTCCCTGGTTGTGGAGTACGCCGGCGTGGAGCGGTGCGTCTTCTGGCAATACGCGTTGAGAATTGGCACATACATACTGCTAGATCTGCGAGTAATATCTGGGTGCGTTTCTTGTTTCCGATTCTTCTTTAAATACAAATGTATTCAACGGACGTTTGCACTATTTCTCGAGTCTGATGCCAATAACTATGCGACGTTTGGATTCCAAAACAGCGAATTTAATCGTAACAGATAACAGTAACGTCCACCGCCGGGTTAACCAATGCACACTTTCCCAATGCTATCTCACAACACTTCGTCGAATGCATGCATTACGCAGAATGTATATCCCCCGTTTACGTATCTGTTTAACTTTAAGACTTAACATTCACATTAAGAATAACGTTTAACTTTCGAATCCGTCGTTTAACTTGTCGCTATTGTTAACGTTTAACGTTGCGGTAAAAAAAATTTCATGTCGTTATTGTCACATATCAGTCATCGACAATAAAATAAGTTTGCGTAATTCATTATCATGTAATTCATCATCCTAACATAAACATATTAGTTGTGCGCTAAAGGTAATAGTATCTCGGTTAGCGATCGGTGTTAACTTTCAAATATAAAGGCCTGCCAAAATGATTTGCTCTCCGTTTAAACTTCGTTGGCTCTGTTCAATTATAGTTCGTGATGTTCACTCTTTAGAGTTCCCTTATAATTATAGGAGTCTCCGTTTGCTATTCGATTCGATGTGACAATAATTGCTTCACACATATCCGCAACTTACGCTTCTCGCAACGGAAATTACATGAATTTGAAATAGATGTGCGACTGATTTTAGTTTTTATAATTAATGGTGAAAGTAATTAATATTGGCTAATGAGTCACGCCGTGAGTAATAAAAATGACCGTTTAGGTTTGTATGTTTAAATATAGATTAATCTGTTTAAATATTAATGAGTTCGTTTGGATTCAGACGACTGCCGTTTAAATATAGAGAACTCCATTTAGATGGCCCAATTTACAAACGACATTAACTCGAACATAATCTCACTCCCCCCTTTTGTTGTCATTCAAATCTTGGAGCAGCTTTTCCACACGTGCCTTTCGATCTTTTATTCCTTCAAGTTTTGCGTTTAGTGCACGGACCAGGTGTTCGAAAACCCAATCCAACTCTTCACCACTGGTGTAATCCCCGACGGCTCGTGAAGGCCCTGCAATGAAGAGTTGAAGGTTTACGTATGGAAGGTGGCTCTTTTTTTGTTTTTACACTCAACGGACAAGTCTTACAGTATGCATTACCTGCGTCAGATACGTCATCGTCAGCAACCAGGGCCTTGGTAATCTCCACGCTGCCTGAAGGGCACAGCTGCTTGAACGCCACCTCGACAGCAATGTTCTGCGCCTCCTCGGCGCTTTCCGCAGATGAAGAACCGGAGAAAGGGGTCCCGTGGACCGTCACCGTGGCCAGGAAGACGGGGTTGGTGTCGGGGCCTTCACGGAGAGTGGTGTACTCCGGCGAGGGCCGGCGTGTCATCTGGCAAAAGTCTGCTAGACGTGACTTAAACATTGTTGTGGGATGTGGATAATATCTGCGTCTGTATCTTGTTTCTGCTTGATGCTTACATACAATCATAACTATTTGTAAAAAAAAGGCATTGGTTTTCGGTGAAATAAATGGAATATAGTAAATGGCATCGGTTACGTTCACGCTTTACTGACTCCCATTTCAACATTAAATTGGAGTAATTAATAATAAATTCACATTGCATAGTTTAGTTGATTACGTTATACCGTAACTAGCCTAAATTCAACTCCATTTATGCATGCGACGTTTCAGCATTTTCCAATGCAAATTTTCTGGTTTTGAACCTATTTTGTAAACATCAATGAGGTATTTAATCTATGAAACTCGCCATCATTGTTTAAATATAACCGTCATCACTTACCCTTACACTTTACCGTTTAACTATCGATATCTGCGGTTAACTATCGACGAACGAGAACGAGGGTTCTCCCCGTTGAATATTGCATGACACCGCTTATTAGCGTGCGTCTTCACTTAACATTCGATGTTTATGTTTGAATTGTCTTCCTCACACATCGAGGACTCTGTGTGAAAACTATTCTCGCTATTTACAAACACTCTCGCTTTTCAAATATTGTGGCCCACCCTTTTACAGGCGTCGACGTTTATAATTTAGTGCCGATGTTGAAATATACACGTATCGGTGTAAAGATCAAAACGTAACAGGGGAACAAATTTCTTTCCTTGACAAAATTTTTAGATGAAACGGAGTTCTATTACAACCAGCGTAGGCATACTAATTTATACATCTAAAAACTGAAAAAACATTATCATATCCCCTTCAGTCCCTGGATGAGCTTCTTCACTTGGGCCGTGCGGGTTCTTAGTCGGTCGAGTTTTTCGGAGAGGACGACTTCCTTCTCCGCAAGCTCGACGAGCATGTCCTCCGAAAGCACTCCAACTCTTCGCCGTTGGAGTGCTCGCGGTTGAGTGAAGGCGCCGCATCTCGAAGGCGTTGCGGTGCGAGGCCCCGCAATGAAGGCTTTTAACAATTTAGAAAATAAATAAATTTCCCGTAACATGGACGCGAAGTCTTACGGTATGACTTACCTCCACATAGTCGATCGGCGGTAGCAGCGGGACGCGTATTCATCCTCCCAGGGTATGGAATACGGAGGTCATTGTACGCCACCTCGGCCGCAGTGTTCTGGGCGTCCTTCGATGTTTTCGCGGGGTAAGGGCTGTAGTAAGTGGTCCCATCAACCGACACCGTGCCCAAGAAGGCGGGGATGTGGTCGGGGCCCTCCCTAACGGTTGAGTACTCCGGCGACGGCCTACGGGTTCTCTGGCAGAGCTCGTTGAGGAGGGACTTGTACATACTTCTTTCTCTGTGTGTAATATGTGGATGTGCCTTTGATATCCGTTTATTGTTTAAATAGAAGTTTAGGGGTCGCAAGTTCGCCTAACGTACTCCGTGCATTGATGCTTACGTGTGGATTTTGAATTCAAATGTAATTGGGAAAGAGATGGTAATGAATTAGCATTCGTACTGGGATTTCACCGCCGTATCAAATTCCCGTGTCATTAATTCGGACTATCTTACATTCCGGAAGTTCAAATACAAAAGAATGACAACAAGCGATGTGCCTGTTTAGCGTTATTGGTTACCGTTTATTACCGATATTTCCCGTTTAACATTCACTGCGTACGCTTCAATTTGTGTTACCATACAACGTCTCCGTTAAACATTCCGCCGAAGATGTGTAAAACTCGCCGCCGTATCTGTTTAAATATGACGTCTCTGTTTATGCGTCACTATCTGACATTCCTTCCGGAAGTTCAAATACAAAAGAATGACAACAAGCGATGTGCCTGTGTAGCGTTATTGGTTACCGTTTACTACCGATATTTCCCGTTTAACATCCACTGCGTACGCTTCTATTTGTGTTACCATACAACGTCTCCGTTAAACATTCCGCCTAAGATGTGTAAAACTCGCCGCCGTATCTGTTTAAATATGACGTCTCTGTTTATGCGTCACTATCTGACATTCCTTCCGGAAGTTCAAATACAAAAGAATGACAACAAGCGATGTGCCTGTGTAGCGTTATTGGTTACCGTTTACTACCGATATTTCCCGTTTAACATCCACTGCGTACGCTTCTATTTGTGTTACCATACAACGTCTCCGTTAAACATTCCGCCTAAGATGTGTAAAACTCGCCGCCGTATCTGTTTAAATATGACGTCTCTGTTTATGCGTCACTATCTGACATTCCTTCCGGAAGTTCAAATGCAAAAGAATGACAACAAGCGATGTGCCTGTGTAGCGTTATTGGTTACCGTTTACTACCGATATTTCCCGTTTAACATCCACTGCGTACGCTTCTATTTGTGTTACCATACAACGTCTCCGTTAAACATTCCGCCGAAGATGTGTAAAACTCGCCGCCGTATCTGTTTAAATATGACGTCTCTGTTTATGCGTCACTATCTTACATTCATTCCGGAAGTTCAAATACAAAATAATGACAACAAGCGATGTGCCTGTTTAGCGTTATTGGTTACCGTTTATTACCGATATTTCCCGTTTAACATTCACTGCGTACGCTTCAATTTGTGTTACCATACAACGTCTCCGTTAAACATTCCGCCTAAGATGTGTAAAACTCGCCGCCGTATCTGTTTAAATATGACGTCTCTGTTTATGCGTCACTATCTGACATTCCTTCCGGAAGTTCAAATACAAAAGAATGACAACAAGCGATGTGCCTGTGTAGCGTTATTGGTTACCGTTTACTACCGATATTTCCCGTTTAACATCCACTGCGTACGCTTCTATTTGTGTTACCATACAACGTCTCCGTTAAACATTCCGCCTAAGATGTGTAAAACTCGCCGCCGTATCTGTTTAAATATGACGTCTCTGTTTATGCGTCACTATCTGACATTCCTTCCGGAAGTTCAAATACAAAAGAATGACAACAAGCGATGTGCCTGTGTAGCGTTATTGGTTACCGTTTACTACCGATATTTCCCGTTTAACATCCACTGCGTACGCTTCTATTTGTGTTACCATACAACGTCTCCGTTAAACATTCCGCCGAAGATGTGTAAAACTCGCCGCCGTATCTGTTTAAATATGACGTCTCTGTTTATGCGTCACTATCTTACATTCATTCCGGAAGTTCAAATACAAAATAATGACAACAAGCGATGTGCCTGTTTAGCGTTATTGGTTACCGTTTATTACCGATATTTCCCGTTTAACATTCACTGCGTACGCTTCAATTTGTGTTACCATACAACGTCTCCGTTAAACATTCCGCCGAAGATGTGTAAAACTCGCCGCCGTATCTGTTTAAATATGACGTCTCTGTTTATGCGTCACTATCTGACATTCCTTCCGGAAGTTCAAATACAAAAGAATGACAACAAGCGATGTGCCTGTGTAGCGTTATTGGTTACCGTTTATTACCGATATTTCCTGTTTAACATCCACTGCGTACGCTTCTATTTGTGTGTGACTCTTTAAATGTGTCACCATTTAACATTAGGTTTATTCAATTAAAACTTCAGTGCTTACAACGAAATTCGTTTATTCTATGTTTAAATATCAGGGCGTCATAACGAAATAAATGTGTGCTCTTTAAAGATTATCCTTTTACGAAGCCTAATCGGCGACACTTTCATTGCAAGTTCTACGATTGTGACCGGACGCGTGGCAGCGGCTGCAATGTAACTCGCGGACATCAAACGCTTGCGACTCGATCCTCCTTCGTCTAGGACGACCAGGTTGCCTTCTCGTCACAGGCGGCCGCAAAAGCAGATCTCGATTGTTGTCCGTGGGCCTCTCATTGTCGGGTATGGGAAATATAGCTTCCTTATACGCCAACTTGTAAGTGTCGACGGTGAAGTGATCGCTAATAAAACGATGAACATTGCTGTCCGTCACCAATATCGCAGCGCAAGCGTGTTTGCACGGGATGCCATAAACTTGCCATCTGCGACATGAGCAAGTTCTACTAGCAAGGTCTACAGAGTTACTGCACTGGTCAATCACTTCGTAACGATCAGCGAGACAGCGAGCAACGTGAAGACTTCGGCTATCCTGCACAAGCGTCTCAACCTTTGAACGTATATGCTTGTTCGCTTGCTCACGGCGAGTGCATAACATGCGCATTAGCTTGTACCTGCACAACGAATATCGGAAATCTTAAAGAAATTTACGCGAATATATGAATATTTAAACACCACTACATCGGAGTAAACAGAACAGTAATAAACTAAAGATCAAAGAAGAAAAACATATACGACGCTATTTAAACCGAGACAATGATATTAACATTTGTTATCTTACACAGGATTCTACCGGACTAAAGGGTTAATGTGAATGTTAAACACCGACGACGATATCAAACTGCGGACAGTGCATGTTAAACACCGATAACGAACATTAAAGTGTAACGGGTAAGCTTAAGCGTTACATGTATTTAACCTTCGAGTACCTTATAGCGTCGACCATTTTCGTCACCGGTAGGTGTCGAGCTTCTTTGATCCACGCATTGAACGACTCAGCTACATTCGAATACATCTCGCCCCATCGGTCACCTTTGAACAGATAATTCGACCAGTGTGACATGTCGGATTTGTCAATCAACCACTGAAACGCTTCGGGCGATACGGCCCGCAGTTCATTGACGGTGTCATCGAATTCTTTAGCCGTCGTTGCCCACGCGATACGAAAGCATATGGACCAGCACTCCTCCCTCAATGCCTTCCCAAGTCTGCCGTTGGCTTTCATAAAATTGGCCTCCAAGTGCCGAAGGCAGTACGCGTGCGGGGATGAAGGGAAAACTCTCGCAACAGCGTTCACAAGGCCCTTTGACCTATCCGAAACGAATGTAATTGTCTCTTGGTAGTCTCCTTCGTCGTATAAAGCATCACCTAACTTGGAAATGAACCACGTCCAATTGGCGTCGGTCTCGTTGTCGACAATAGCGAAGGCGACGTGGAAGAAGCCATTGTTCCCATCCTTCCCTGTGGCACCCAAGAGAGTACCCCGATACTTTCCGAGGAGGTGAGTACCATCCACAAATAGCAGCGGCCTGCATGCCCGCTTGAACCCCAAAATGCACGCGCTGAAAGAGAAGAACGCACGTTTAAAACGCTCACCGTCTCTTTCCACAAACGCGATGCTGCTGCCGGGGTTTGTCTCAGCCACCTTATGGACGTACCAAAGCAACAGATCGTAGCTGGAGATGTCGCTGCCGTCGAGGATCACCCGGGCATGCTCTTTTCCCAGCCAAGCCTGCTTGTATGGAATGTGGACACCATGCTCCCGCAACATGTCCTTCTGAATGTCGATGGCCTTGTACAAGGGCCGGTCCTTCAGCTTCTGAATCACTCGTGCGCTGACCCATTTTTTGGACGCTTTCGGGTGTGACCCCGACCCAATTCCACCACCGCAGGTGTGCGTCGGGTCCGTTGTCTTGATTCTGAAGGTATTTCTATTATATTCCTTTGATGCGTGAACGCGCCATTGACATCCACCGGCCGCGCATTCCACAGTGACCCGGTATTTTTCGTTCTTCACGAATTTGAAATCAAAATTCCGACTGATAGCAAAATTGCGAAGTGTATCTCGGAAATGTTCAACGCCATCAAAACGTTGTCCGACGTCCAACGACAACACTTCATGTCGATCTGACGACGATGGCAGGCATGCGACACCATCCGGGTCGCCATGTGGTGGGACAGAAGCGCTCCCAGATTCCGACCCCGCCAAGACTTCAGTTCAAACGCAAACGATCAGAATTTAAGCATAAAGTCCACTTATTTAAACGCCTAAGTTAATATTTACACGTTAACAGGCATAGTTAAACATAGATGTAATAATGCAAACGGTGTATGATAGTTTACACAGAAACATGATAAATTAATCGGACACTCCCAATTTAAACGGATAATTCATTCTTTAATACAGATAATGGTAGTGTTAAACACTAACTGACATACAACTGCATAATTGTTTTAGAGCAACGCATTACCACGACAATAACTCGTTTTAGAAGGCTGCCGTGGCACGTCATCCGTCTCGACAACCATATCGACTACACCGCCTTTGAGGATGGAGAACACATGACACATGCGCTGGAAGTCCACCTCGTTATCTATTGGGCAAACCGTATTATGTCCATCGGGTGTGATGAACTTCACCCTCGCGCGACAAACATCGAGACCCCAGCGCTCACAAATCTCACCTAACACTGTCGCCCATTCAGTTGACGCGGTGAACGTCAGCACTCGTCCCTCCCCGTTGTATCTAGCAATGGCACAAAAACTGTCCATAATATCGACTTAGCAGAAGGAAAAGGAGAACAAGAACAAAATTATGTAATTCGCCTTCTAAGCTCTCTAAGCGAACAAGAAACCATAAAGGGGGAAAAAACTCACATATGTATGCATAAAAGCCAGACATGACATGATGTGATCGGGCGGGTTTTTTTCCCACCATTTGCAGGGGCAAAAATGGATTTTCGTAACACGGACCCATTTCATGTGACGGACGGGGGGTAGAAGGGAACCAAACTATAACGGAGGGGCTGTCTGGGGTGTGCAAAAATAGGAGGGGGTTTTTGGCCAGTTTTGAAATTCCCGAGGGGTGAACAGTAATTTTCCCAAATAAAAATATTTGTGATAATTTCAATAAAAATTGAAACATAATAATAAAAATTTCAAATACAAACATCGCATTAATTAACAACTAAAAACATAACATACAAACAAGGTAGACACTAAAACAACTCATTATTGGAAACAAATGAGATATGAGGATAAAATTTTAATGCGAGACTTGAATTCTATCACCGATCCAAATATTCGTGCTTGTATACAAGCACAACAACAAGAAATTTTACAGAGAAGAGGACATTTTCAACAGCCACCCCCTTCTGGATCTAATATGTTTAATGAGTTTTTTGGCGACATCGGTGGAAGTGGCGATAACATACCAGACTATTAGCCCATATATTGTCAACTTCATTAGTTGTATTTTGTGTTGTGGTTTTTTTATTGTTGTCAATGTCAATCTATGTTATTTTTTGTGTTTTTATTTTATTGTTCACGTAATTTGTGTTAATTTTAATGAATTTATATTTTTGGTATTATTTTTCTAATTTTTATTTTTATTAATTAAAAAATATAAACTTAAATTATAATTTATTAATTTTACTAAAATATGAAATTATAAAAATAAATTTTATAATGATATATATTTTATGGGGTTAAAACCAGATCAAAATTATAAATTAATAACCCAAAATATATTAAATAACTATTAAACTAATAAATATAAAAACTAAAAAATAAAAAAAAAATTTGAAGCTGGCTACAGTGCCACGCAAGAAATTGCGTGGCACTGTAGCCAGCACCAAATTTGGTATGAAGAATGGCGCTCCATTGGAGCGCCATTCCGCGCCATTAATGGCGTTAAACGCCATTAATGGCGCCCGGTTGGAGATGCCCTAAGAAAGTTTTCGAAGTAAGTAATAATAAAAAAGAAAAAAAAAATGATTATAAATTAAAATTCTCAAACAATTTTAAGTAATTTACTATACCTTGAAAGTACATAAATAAAAAAATCATTAAACCAAACGTTAAGAAAAAGACTAAAAAAACAATTTTATCCTTAAGAATAAATATTTTTTAATCAATTTAAACAAAACTGAGTGAATTTGAAATAACAATTTCCCTCTAACTAAGCTAAATTTTCTTGCACTCATAACCCAAAATAACCTCAAAGTATTCAACTTTTCAAAAGTTAATTCACTCATGTTGCCAACATAACAAACAAACAAAAGGAGACTCAAATATAGCTTTCACTAGTTTTTAGAAAGAGAAAAGGCATCCTGTGGTCATTTCAGTTTATTGTTTTCTTTTAATATAGAAAGAAAAGATGAGCGCATTACAAACCTTGACTTGGAAAAAGGAGAAAGAAGTAGCATTTAATGAATTATCCATGTGAGATTCAGATTCAAAGAATGTCACTTACCAATTAGCAATTGATTTACAAAATAAGATTACGTAAAATGTATGTCATTTTGTGAATTTTAAGGATGCGAAATATTTATCCTGAATTTTTCTAAATTATCACAGTAAAAAATTATAACTGTACCTTCATACAAATTCATATTATTTTCATGTTATTTTCTATTGAAAATGTTTTCCCAAAATTTAATTTTTACATACGTTAAAAAAATAATTAATCTAGATCCATTTTGTTTGTGAAAAAGAAAGTCTTGCAGTAGCAATTAATGTAGCAGTTGGATACATCAATATGAAACCTTAACATTTCAGAACACTTGTTATCGTATATTAATTATAATTAAAGGTTTTTACTCACTTCCCCATGGTCACTAGCAAAACTACTTCCCCTATGGACTTTTGGAATATTATTTTATCACAGATGATTATTGATGTTTTAATTAAATAGAGTTACACTGAATAATTTAGCTCTTTGCTTATATAAATTATTTTACAATGCATATCATTAAATGCTACACATGTAACATCTTCCAATTTACTAAAGAAAACTTCATGATGTTTTCAATATAATCAAATATATATTATCTTATTTTTAATAAACAATAAATTAAATATAAAAATTTGATCATATATATTTTATAAGTAAAATAAAATTAGCAGCAATGGTAGGTAATTTTCTCTCTTTTATGAGTTCACTAGTAAAAAATCTTTTGTAATTACTTATTATTATTCGGTAACATAACTACTAGACATAAATCTTCTTGAAAAAAGATTAGAGGTTTATGCTTTACAATTAGATATATAACTAAATGCGCCATTCATCCCTACACTTAAAATTATATTAATTTTGTATATTTATAATATTAAAACAATAAATATAGTCCTATGAAATTTTTTTTCTTTTATAAAGTGGAAAACTAGTATCATAGGTGTGCATCAGTGCATAGGGTTTCTTTTGGATATACCATACGTTCTCATCTTCTGCACAAAAAATCTTATCGATCATGCGTTGGATGAGAATTCCGTGTAGGACATCTCATGTGGGAATAAAGTGTTTCAATCATGGAGTTAACCTAATGTTGGTAGCCATATGAAATTATATATTTCTTTTTATTATTGTTTTCAAAATAAATGTAATTAGAGATCATCAGATTTATCATCTATTACAAATTTATAAATAAATTATATATATATATATATACACACAACATAAGCAATTACATAATACATAATATGCACATGTATATATATATATACATATTCAAAACATGTAGCACTTGAATTAATAAGTGCAACTACTCAACAAGATAATGATCAATGATGAGTACTTTCATCAAAACCTAGAAATCACAATTAACCTCTTAAAAATTCAATGACCAACACTAATTTTTCATGGTTCATGATTAAGGATGCACTTAATGCTTCGTTGTATTTATTGTACAATTTCAACAAAAGGAGAGATAATGTAAAATCCCCAAAAACTCCTCTAGCACTGAAGAACTCTACACAATGTACCACCTTTTCCACCCCTGTAGACAAAAAGAGTGACAAACAGCATGAGCAAGCCATCACATTCTTCATCAGGTGTGGTCTCCCTCCTTGCCAGTCAGTCCCACTTCTTTCCCTCTCTTTGTCTGTGACAAATCCAATCTGTCCATTAAATTAGTATTAAACTTGTTAGACAGCAAATTCTACACACTTTTAAGGTTCATATCAACCCACACCAACAAGCACCTACCAGCCCACAGAAAAAAAAAAAAAAGAAACTACAGTGACATAGACTGGGAGAAAGAGAGCTTGGCATCAAGATTGAGGGAAGAAGAGGTGTAAGAAGTGGGTGGGGAAATGCAGGAAATTTGGTCTCACTTTATACTTTCTCTTTCTGAATGTTAAGAGAGAAAAAATGGTAGTGTGGAAGAAGGCTATGATTCATGTTTCTCTTCCTCTATAAATATTATCTCTACAGTTTCATTTTGGTAACAAGGAAGGAGAGTTTGTCATGTTTGTTCTTATCACTTGGGTTTATCAAAGAGTCTCCTACATAGATTATTGGCATTCTGTCCACCTCCATCATCAATGAAGATATATATAGATATATATATTTATGTTGAAGAATAGTAATGGAGGTGGGCATACTGCCAATTCATCTTTGTTGGATTCTCTTTGCAAAATCCATTTGATGTTTTGGTTTGAGATGAGAAGGTAAGTGCTATATATATATATATATATATAGAATGCAATTACTTTGTTTCTTTTGTTTGTTGTTTATACCTATTAATTATCAATGCCATGCTCACTCTTTCTTTCTTTTAAAAAAAAGCAAATGAGAAGGTTTCCAAATGTGCCATCCAATTTTGTTTCTCTTTTTTGGTTTATGGTTTAAAACGGATATTCTTTCAAGAAGCTGTCATGATCCACTGAGATCCAACTCAGCATCCAACAAATTCGTATTCGCTGTAATAAAATTTTGAGAGGCATAAATTTGCCGAGAAAAAAAAATGCTTTTGGAAGCTATGAAGATTCTTTGTCGAAGGCATATTTTTTCAAGGAGCTGTCACGATCCACTGAGATCCAACTCCGCGATGCACATATTTGTATTTGCTGTGATTCAATTTTGAGTGGCATAAATTTTCCAAGAAGAAGAAAAGACTTGGAAGGTATATATGAAGATATTTTGTTAAAAATCCATAATGTCTCTTTGTTGATGACTACATTTGGACCAATGAGTTGCTCTGAAACCCTAATAATTTCCACATCGTCTTCTTCACCATTGCCAACCTTTTCTCCTGGTGATAGCGTTTGTTGCAACTGGCAACAGGTCTGCAGAAAAGGTGCAAAAGACAATGATGAGAAAGCAATGAGAAATTAATTAAAATAATGTGGAAGAGAAAACAATATAATATTAATGTTAATATTCTTATGTTTTCCATCTTGGGCCTAGTGAAAGCCTACAATAACTATATATATAATTGAATTCAATTCATGGCATCATGTGGATTTGATATCCTTAAAACTGTCAGCCTTAATGTTTACATATTTCACTTCAGGCAACACAAGACATTTATTTCCTTTTTTGATGCATTTAATTGATAGACATGGAGAATAATTTAGAGAGATAAAATTGTAGATTTATTTAGTTATAGGTAGGGACTTATTTCTGTCAATAAAATTCTTAATATGTTTTCTTTTTCATAATTTTGCAGATATTTTCAACATGAATCAAATTGTAGGATTCTTTTTAAATGTTGATTAGATGTATATAAAATGTTTGTTAAATAAGATGCCAGCATGCATCTGACTTAATGATGAACACCAATGAAGAAGTGTATATATAAATATATATCTTGAGCTTCGTAAAACGGTCAAACTAGAGACTTTAATTCTGTCTGTTGCTGCAAACCTCTTGTAGCAATTGAAGCCCAACTGAGATGAGCTTTACTCAAATTTGGTACCAGAGTTTGACTTTTTTAACCCCTTTTTGTTTGTTTTTCACTAATGGCATGCTCAATTTTGTTAGAAAGTGCCCACCCTAGGAAAGTGGGGCCAATGATCCATCTCTATTTTTTTTTTATTGAGATTATATTTTGAATTTCGTTAATGTTTAATTTATATTATAATTTGTAGCCTCTGTATTTATAGAAGGCAATTCTTCTCAATAAAGATATCTCATTCAAATCATGTGATTATATTCACAATTTAAAATTTAGTTTAGTATATTTTTCTTGAAAGGAGATTAAGAGAATTTCTTTATAATGGAAATTTTGAAGTGATATTTTTATTTTTTTCATAAATGTTTGGTGTTTATTTTGCATGAAAGTATTTAATTCTCTCCGCAAGAAAATAAAATTTAATGGGAGAGGCTAAATATTTGAGGAAGTTGTTGCTATAGTGTGGACCCCACATGTATTATTATTATTATTATTATTTAGTTTATCTTTTGAAATTCTTCCTCATTCTCTTAACTGAAATATTATTATAATCTAGTTTTCTTTTTAAATATTTCAAAAAAAAAATCCTTTCTTATCTCCTTTGTAATTATTCTATAAATTATTATGCATTGCTACCATCACTATGAAATTTCTGATCGTGATATTAAAAGAAAACAAGATTCTAATTTAAATTAGATATTTGATTAGTTGGAGAGATGTTGCAGCTAGGCATGAGAAACCCCATCAGGAACTCATTTATGGGCCTATGTGAGGTAAGTAACCCTAGATTTTATTTAGTCTGCAAAATTTCAAATTTTATACAATTGTGGTTTATAAAATATAAACCTATTAGTGTAGTAGAATAATATTCTCTGCAAAACCTGAAGATTTACGGGCATAATACATGTTTTTAGATGTTGAATCGAGCAAAGTGAACAATATGAAAGTTATAGGGTTCAATCTCAACTAAGTACCTACAAATTTTCAGATTTTATACATCTGTATTTTATGAGATACAGTCATATCAGGGTAGTTACGTCAAATAGAATTCTGTGCAGAACTTGACGATTGATTAATATTTTGCAAGGTTTTAAAGGTTGAATGAAGCAAGGTGCAAAATACGAACGTTGTTCGTTGTTGCATTAACTATCTATTCCGAAAATATCATATTATTTGAGGATATATACTGAGAGATATGCATGTTAAAAGGATCGTGTCTGACTTTACTGGTTTGCAGAAATAGATGGACATTCAAATGGATGCTATAAATTTAATAGTATTCTAATCAGTGTGAATTTTGGATATGGCATAGCCTCAGCTGTCTACTTTTCTTAGAAGAAAGAATTTTGTGATTTGGAAGATGAAAGACAAAGTTATGCTGGTTTTAGTCTTCGTTGGTCATATTGAAATAGTTCATATCTCCATTAGGTTTGATAATTGATATTATATGCTTGAAAGAATCCGAATTTAGAAAATAATAGCTTGAACCTTTTTGAATTTATACCTTTCTGAAATCTTCTTTTACAATACCCTTGCTCATTAGCCCTTAACCTTAGTAGCATTATTAGGGTTTTGCAATCTTTCTTGCATACCCCTGAAATTTTGTAAATTTATATTTTGTTGATTTAATAGGTTTTCTTTCCCAAATTTAAGACCCACCCAAAAGCCTTGAATTGGTGTCAAAATTGGATTTCTTGTATTAGTCAAGTAAGTAAACCACATACAAATTTTGGTATAAGTATATATTTTTCAACACTTGCTAAATTACTATTTTGATTAGTTCTCGTATTATTTTTAATAATTATATTTTTTATTAATTTTATTCATTAAACTTTTGGTTATTATCTTCTTTTAATTATTAAGTATTTACTAAATTTCTGGCCATTTATTTATTCATTCAGTTTTTTTTATAAACTATGGAAGTTATATATTCTGATTTATACAAATTTATTTCATGGCCTTTTTATTAAGTTTTGATTTGAAAATAATTGGCTTATTTTGTTATACGAAAAATGGGATCATGTGAATGTTAATATTTTTTTTTTTTGATTATTTTGTTTTCACTCAGTCTGAACCTTGCTATTCTGTTGTTTGCGAACACCAATTATTTTGATCTATAAATTGTAGTCTCCAATTAACTATGCACTAACCCCGTCACTGGGGGTTAAACACTGACCGTGTCGACATGTAACTCTGTTAAAAGACTATAGTTTCTCATCGTTCCATCGGTGAAGAATAACGACTTCTGATATTCTGGCTCGGGTCACTGAGGGTAAACAAATGACCTATGATATTCTGGCTTGAGTCACCGAGGGTAAATAAATGACCTCTGATATTTTGTTTTGATCATAGTGAATTGATAGACCTATACTGTGTTTATCTGAAAATCAGACTTTGTTAAAATGTTTTGTTTTGTTTCCGAATTATATTTTGACAGATGTTCTACTGTATCATAGTAATGATTTTGTTCAGGATTTTTGACACTTCTATTTTATCCCAAATGCCTTTAGTGGTTACTTACTGCGTTCTCGAGCTCATTAAGTTTGTTCTATTTTTTTCAGAGTTACTTGGTGGGCAGCTTAGCGGCCTCGTTGAGCAAGTTGCGGTCTAGTTTAGCAAGTTATTAAGTTCTTCTTCTTCGTTTACTTGGAACTTTATATTGATTAAATATTATTCCAACGTTGGATATAGAACTTTTGAGATTTGTATTTTATAGCTTCCTTTATTGTAAGAATCTATATTTTTATTAGATGTTATTTTTTAGTGTGAGACAGGTTCTGAGGCCTTGCATACCTACTTGGTCTCGGCCTTGTAGGTTTGCGGCCGTTTGTCGACGCTCGGGGCGTGACATATAGAAGCTTCTCTTGAAAGAGCAAGACATCAAGAGAAAGAAAATTGTAAGAAAATGCTTGATAAAAAGATGTTACATTGATCACAGTGCGTTTACTTGATATTAGTAAATAAAATTAATTCTTTTATAAAGTTGCATGTCATATTGTTATTACATTTCTTAGTGACAAGATAAATGTAAAAAAGTATACATTTGATTGCTATTGATGAAATTTAATGTGATTTCTTATGATGTAGCGTGGTATATATATATATATATATAATTCTGGCATAACATGTCAATTCACCCAATGATTAATTAATTCCTACACTAAGCTATATGGCATAACTAAATTGACAGGTTAGGTTTTAAATATTCAAATGATCAAAACACATTATTAATAGACATATTTCCATGGGTTTTGTTGGGTGGTTGTTTTAGCTTGCTCTTCCAGAGATGACTCGTTCTTGTGAATGGATAGAGTTAGGCAGGTAATTATCCGTTCTAAAAAAGGTTATCAAGGGGAAAATTTTAACAAGAATGAAGGTAATAAAAAGAGGCATCTATGTGAAACATGTTGTGGTTGCAATGCTAGACTTTAAGTAAACAAAAACATGGATGGATCTTGGGTTGTCTCTATGTTTGTTGAGGAACACGCTATAATATTAGCAACTCCAAGAAAATGTCATCTTTTACCATCACATAGGAAAATTGGTGAAAGCCAGAGAGATATGATTGATAAAATGCGATAGTTATGCATCATAACTAATTTTATGATGAAATAAAATCGTAATGTTAGATTCATTGAGCTATATGCTAAAAAACGTATATGTACATTTGAAGAAAAGTAGAACTTTCAGTGGAAGATTAACAAAGATTGTTGGATTACTTGAATGGAATGCAAAGAAAAAACCCTCACATTTTTTATACCATCTAGCTTAATGTGGATAACAAATTGACAAGTACATTTTGGAATGATGTAAGGTGCAGAATGGATTATACCTATTTTGGAGATGTAGTATACTTTGATCAAACATATGGAACAAATAAATATGGAATACAGTTTGTTTTAATTGTAGAGGTTAATCATTATCTACAAACTGCATTATTTGGGTGTGCATTGATTTATATGAAACAAAATACTCTCTTGTTTGGGTACTTAAAATTGGCTACAAGCAATGAAGGGATGCCATCCCAAAGTAATTCTCATCAAGCAAGATGCAATACGTAAGTTTTTATCAAGAACCATTCATCGATTTTGCTTGTGGCATATTTTCCAAAATGTTAAAAGGCATTTAGGTGGGTTCTCAAAAGTAGGATCCAAGTTTAGACAAAATTTATCATATCATGTAAGAAGTCCCAAAACATTTAGGCTGTGTTTGATTGCCCTTTCTTTCCCTAAAAAAAACTTTTTCACGAGTCATTTTCCAGAGAAATAGGTTGTTTGTTTGCCAAAATTTTCATAGAAACTTTTCCACAAACTCTATTATGTGACCCTATTTTTCCTTAAATTAGTAGAAAGTTTTTCCTGCCTCCACCCTGGGAAAAGTTTACCATGGAAAATGTAACCCTCCTTTATTCAACCATTTTCGTTAAAGTCCCCGTTGTTAAGTTCGTTAGTTAATTTCATATAACTTACCAGAAATGCCTTTGTGAGATTAAAGCAAAAGTTGGTGGACTTTCTCCCGCCAAGTCACATCTGCTTTTTGTTTGGTGTACGGGCAAAGTCCTAAAGAAGCTTCCATGTCATACGCTTTTGATTTTTCTCCTCTTCCTCCTCCTCCTCCTCTTGAGATTCTTGGTGAATCTTTAAAGGTGGTTTACTCTTGCCTTTATCCTTCGTAGGCGCTCAAATTAGAAGAGAAGTCCTCCTGGTCGTTTTGTTTCTCCCTTCTTCTTCTTCTTATTCTACATCTTTTTGAGGCCGTGGAAAGTGCTTTAGTATGTTTTGTATCATCTTTATGTTTATAGTAAAAGTGGTACTAACAGCCGATAACCTTATTAGTTTTTCAAAATTTTGTGCAAGTATGCATCATTAATGGAAAACTTTCTGTGTTGTGCGCAATACAAAGGAGAAGGGCGCGTGCTTCAATTACCATCTTGAGCTCATGGAAGACCGTTAAGGGTGAGATATATCAACATTGGGCACTGAACATTTCTCAGGTAAGAGTGATGTTTATGACGCCTTACTTATGCAAAATGCTTTGCCCAATTAAATAGGATGCAGACATTCAACGCATGTATCATATATACCACACTTTCAACAAGACTGTCATGGACATTATTGTCAAGGAAGTGAGTGGGTCAACAGATGGAAACTCATGCTCCTTGATCCCATCGTAATATACCAATGAGTGCTACTACTAGTTACTTTTCTTTTGTGTGTTCTTGTGTATTAAAAAGCTTTTCTATGTATTATTTTACTTTTATGTGCAGTATTAGTTGTTTTTGTGTATTATAATGTCTTCGCATTTAAATATACCGTTACTATATATCACTTTATATTTCTACTTAGTTTTTGTGTCTTCTGTGAATTGCATGTTGTTCGTTAATTGTTTTTCTATTTGTAATATGCATTGCCAAGAAGGGACTCATTTAGAGAAAGCATGAAAGCTGACCAGGATAGTTTTCTCTCCCAACAACCTTCCACTGGGGTGCTCAATATTGCCAGGTGTTTCCAAATGTATGATGGATTGACTTTAAAAGTAAGTTAACATTTTGAGAATGGAGACCAGTTCAGAGATGCCTTCAAAATTTTGACTTTATATTTCTAAAAAACAATAAAATCCAGATGACTGTCAAGTGCGCTACTTTAGATTACCAGTGGCGAGTGCATGCATCCAAAGATCAAAACATAGACATATTCCTAGTGAAGACAATGCAATCAATGCACATTTGGGATGGAGGCATTGGTACAATAGCTCACCCGAAAGCAAGCAAAAAGTGGGTCTATGACCATGTCATGCAGAAACTAAAGGAGCGGCCATTGTATAGAGCTGTGGACATTTAGAAAGATCAATTGAGGGACCATGCTGTTAGTTTGCCGTACAAGTGTGTTCTGATGGGGAAGGAGATTGCTAGGGCCGCCATTCATGGTAGAGAGGTTAGTAGTTACGATTTGCTTCTCTGGTATATAGACAAAGTGGCAGAGATGCATCCCGGTTGCGTCGTCACCATTGATAACGACGGGGAACGGTTTAAGTGTGCTTTTTTCTCTTTTCGGTCTTGTTTGTTGGGGTTCATGCAGGTTTGCATACCATTACTTTTTGTTGATGGAACTCATTTGCTGGGCAAGTACGATGGGATTCTGTTTGGGGCAACAAGTAAAGATGGTAATAAGGGCCTGTTTCATGTAGCATTCGTCATCATCAACAACGAAATTGATGAGAACTGGATTGGTTTCTTGCTTCTCTCTGGGAGGCATTGTATGGTGAAGATGATTGCGATAAAATTATAACATTCATCTCAGATCGGTCCAAGGGTCTAGTCAACGCTGTCGCACAGGTCTTCTCCTCATCGCCGCATGGTTATTGCCTATGCCATATGGAGGCGAACTTCATGAAGGCCAACACTAGACTTGGGAAAGCACTGAGAGAGCAGTGTTAGGCCGTAATCGTAAAAATTGCGTATGCTTACACATTGAAAGATTTTGATAATGTAGTCCGTGAACTTGCATCTACATCGGGTGATGCACATTCTTGGTTGCTACACAAGTCCTATGTTGACCATTGGTTCAACTATTTCTTTAAAGGTATGTGATGGTGCGAGATGCACTCCCATGTGGCGGAGTCTTTCAAGGCCTAGATCAAAGAGGCACGGCATCTACCGGTAACAAGCATGGTTGATTCCATAAGCTAAGGCTCGTTCATGCATATTGTAATGTGTTGTTGTGTAATATCTGCTGTTCCTATGTAATATACCAAGTTATTGTTTCATAAGTTATGTTTAACTTTATTTAGTTCCTGTGATATATATTATATAGAGTTAATGGGTAGTACATTATGTGTTCATTCACAAGTTTTTAACTTATGGATATAATGGCATAAAGACGTGAACAATCAAACATGTGGAATACATACCTCTGCCCTGAGATACATAGAAGGTTGAACAAATTGTCGAAGACAGTTATACTCTGAGGGTAGGCCGATATGGCGATAACATGTACAAAGTGGTTGACAAACACAATAGTGCAGCCAGTCTCTAGATCCAGAAGTACTCCCGCAGAAGATGGGAAGTGCATGGCCTCCCATGCAAGCATGCATGTGTCGTTATTATGCAGACAGACATGAATGTCTGCTGTTATGTAGATGATTATTTCACAGTCGAATGGAATCGTCATGCATATGCAGACCCAATATACCCGATCCCTAATAGTGATAAGCCATGTGACGACAAGCGTGAACTCCGAATGGGACCGCCAATATCAAAGAAACCTCTAGGCCATTCACGAAGGAAAAGAATTGAGTCCCAGGCTTTAGATGTTCTCGATTTACATTGTAGCCTGTGCCATCAAATTAGACATAATCGTCGATCATGTAACGCATTCATAGCAGACTAAACGAGCTATGCGTAATATATGTGGGGATATTTCAATTTTTGTTCTTTCTGTTTTTGGAGCTCAGAGCGTTTCTGTACAATATAAGCATGAATTGTGTACATTTGGTTGTTCTCGTGTATTATTTGTTGTTGCTATGTATTATTTGTTATTCCTGTGTATTATTTGTTGTTCCTATTAGATGTCATTCCAGTGTATTAATTATAGTTCCTGTGCATTATTTGTCTTTACCATGTAATACACGTAAATACAAATGTTTATGTTTATGCATGAGAGAAATGCAGCAACAATAGCAGTTGCCGGATGGGTCAACACCCTCCTTCGCAGCGACGCCTCCTCCTTAGTCGCAATCTCTTCCCTGGCGTCATTCTCTCTCCCAGCGATGTTTACCTCCTCAGCGGCGATCTCCTTTTTCGCATTGTCCTCTTTCCCAGCGGCGTCCTCCTTTGGGGCTACGACCTTCGCCATATACCATCAATTAGTATTCATGAGGCATAGCAGAGCCGCATGTATGGGATGCCCGACGAAGGTATGCCCAACTTTCCCCATTCAAAAGTTGCTCCATATAGCGCACAAGAAAAATGAGATAGTCAATGCTTCCAAGGTCCTATTGGGGTAGTCCTGTATATGCTCCAACGGAAGGTCTTTAAATTTGTTGTGCCCAGTATTAATCTCGATGCACAGTTCAAAGAGATCCCGCTGAAATGTGAGAAACATTAATCATTAGTGAAACAGTTCGAAGAGATTCCACTGAAAGGTTTGAAATGATGTTGGAGTCACTTACCATTACTACGCTGTCGGCGTATATACGTGCGACATAAGGGATGAATAGTGCATGTACCTTTGGTTTGGAACAACAAGGACAAGTAAAATGGTAATGACCGTTGTAGACTATGGCATAAGTATGAGTTTTGCCTGCTTGTGCCAGAACATAGCATCCTCCATCATATATAATGCTTAGTAAACAACAAATTACAGTTTTTACAATGCAAGAGCTAGTGACTGCGTGACAAGAACACGTTTCTTGTACACTGGTAGATTTGTCAGTAATTCTTTGTGGAATATGAGGATGAGGACATCAACAAGATCATTGGGTACTTGATCTTTCCCTTTCACAAGGATGTAAAGGCTTTCAAGAGTCATATACCCATACTCATCCCTCCAAATGACGGTACTATTGACATAATTACATGTGAACATAATGTGTTACACAAGATTTGAGAACAATACACATAAAGTGCCAATTCTACATAGGATAACAATATTATACAGATACAAAAGTTCCCTGTCAACATGTGTGTTCAAGTAGATTGAGATGGCCGCTTGTTTCATTTGGTTTAGCCTACTGAAACCTGCGTATTCCTTCTTCTCTTGGAGGAAACTTGTTTTGGGCTTCTTCTGAACTCACTTTTCTCTTGAATGATCCTTGGACTGTCGTATGTGTGAAAACCGGTTCATTTTGGTGTTTGTGTATTTTAGTCGACTGAAAATATTTAATTTGGTGATATATATACATATGTTGGTGTTGGTGAGTGGCACCCAAACTGAACGCATGGAGTTTGAGAACGCGTGGAAGCTTTTCTGTATATATATATATAATTTTCTTCTTCGTTTTCTTCTGTTTCTTCTTTGGTTGTTGACCGGTTTTTTCCTTAAATTTCTTCATCTTGTTCGTCGTGGAGATTAGGTGAAGAGTTATAGACAACAATCTACCATTTCATTGGGTCAGAATAGACGATTGGAGCATGTTTCTTCGAGTTTGGGGGGTTAGCCCTTGTCTAGCATTTGGGTTGGATATCTCGAATTAACTCGAGAAATTTGTTGAGAATCTTAGCCTTAGACGAGGGTAGGAGTAATAAGGGACTTGAATCCTTTGTTATTTCTCCGCTTTGAAGAAAACTTCAAAGTCGACCGTTCATTGGTTTAATTAATGCTTGTATAGGGCCAATGGTTCTTAGAAAATAAAACCCTTAGTTTTATTTACCCTTGGGGGGTTTAGATGACTAGGGTTAGCTCGTGGGTTGGTTTAGGCTCAATTAGGGGTCATTGTTCGATCCCTCAGGGTTTTATGGCATGCTTGGGTAGAATGTTCTAATTTGTATTACTTTGGAATGCTTTTAACTTCCATTTGGTTGTTGATTTAACTTGCCCCAAGAGGTGAGACCTCATGCAAGGGCAAGGAACCGGCGGAGGATAGTGTCGAACTTGTGGTCATCCATGTTTGTGAGTGGGAACAGTTGATATGCATGGTTTACTTGTTTTATACATGTTGCTTACACTTACATGTATCTTGTGGAAAATCTTGTGTTTTAAATATTGTTTTCCTTTTGATATTTTCCTTGATGGATTGGTTTTGGAAAACTACCTCTTGCTATGAATTGGGCCTTCCGAAGGTTTTCTCAAAAATGTGTGGACCGATATATTTTATCTTCAAAAAATGAATTTGTTATATCGAGTTATAGCCTATGGGCCAGCAAGTGTTTATATTTTTTTTTTTAACCTTTGGATGGGTTATTGGTTTTAGCCTTCAGCCTGTATGTTGATCTAATTTTGTTTTATCTTTGAAGAAAAAAAAAAGTTTGGTTATATTGTGTACAGCCTTCGGGCATATTACTGTATTCGCTTGTGAACGGTATATGGATTTTAGCTATCATACATATTATTGTTTTCATCTTTGGACGGAAGATGATTTTTTCCTACGACGGTGCACTAGTCATAAGCCTTCGGATGGTACAGTTAATGCGTTGGTTATGTTGGTGATATAGGGTTGCGGCCCTGATTAGTTACCGGTATGGTGGGCGCACGAGCCTCCTACAGAGGGAGTGGCAACCCATACCCAGTTGTTTCTGCCATGCAGGAGGCGCGTAGAGATCTTGGTCTTGGCGGTATTAACTGAGAACCCAGGGTCACCACACAGGGTCTCAGTGGTCAACGCTGGAAGGGGTGATCTTCGGTGGTTCCAGAGTTAGCTGCGGCCATGGCTAAGGATGGAAAGTTTTGAGACTAGTTACTTGTTCTCGGTTTTACTCATATAAACTCTAGTAAATTACTATGTTACGAGAACAAGATTGTGGAATGACACATGTTTTTCATTTTCGGTTGAAATATTATTATCATATTGTATTTTGAATATGGATGTTTACTCGTGCTTATTATTTCCTAAGCACTATTTATATTTTGTATTCCATATTCCATATTTTGTATAGCCTATGCGATAATGAATATAGGTTGTTATATGTATTTCGTACTAGTTGAATATGTTACTTTATTCGGTAACATGAAATGATTCTAGTACTAGCACGGGTATTAAAATATTTTAAATTATGTATTTCATGGTCCGTATTTTGTATTTTATATAAAATCTGTGAGAACGATTATATGTTATGATATGTGTTTCGTACCATTTGAGCATGTTATACTGGAATATGGTAATTGTTAAATTCTATATTTCGTATTTCATACTCATATAAATTGTGGATTTGCAGCGTATATCTTGTATGTGTATATGACATGTATTCCATGTAGTTCTCCTCGCTGAGTAATGTAGTTACTCACCCATCTCCCTCCCTTTCTAGGTGTTAAGGCTTAGTAGCAGTATGGGCGAATGGTTGGGCTAGGATTTGCACTAAACTTTTGTGTGCATCTTTTTTTTGTGTATGTTACACATCCTGGTTATTTGTGCATATAGATGGGATTCACTTGTATTGTGCTTTGTTGTATTCTGAATTGTCTTTGGCTTACTTGTTTTTTATTCGTGTTGATTGCCAGGTATTAGTGTGTACCTTGGCATGTTGTCCATATTCCGGCTTGTCCAAGTGTTGTTCAGAGGTGTACCCTGTTTTATTGTCTTATTATTTGGTAGTATTCTTGTTATCAAGTCATACCAAGCCACAAGATAGCCATCATTGCAATCCAAGGTTAGGGTGGACCCTACCTCACCCTCGGGTTTCCGTGGTGATAGTGTCAGTGATGCTAGGACCCGCGGGTCTGGGCGTGATAGTATGGTACCAGTGCAAGTGCATCATCTTTCGGTTTATCCTTCTGGAAACTGGGGAGGGACTTGAGTAGTATGTCAACAACACATAATGCCTACTCTTCCATTTTTGATACGTCAATCGAACAAGATTATGGTTGTGCAAACAATTTCTTCTGCGAGGCCCTCTTCGGTGGAGCCCTCTTGGGTGTGGCTTTCTTTGGTGGGGCTTTTTTTGACGGAGCCCTCTTTGGTGGGGTCTTCTTGGATGGGGATCGCTTTAGTGGAGGCCTCTCTGGAGAAAGATGACTAGGACTACGTTGACTTGTGTCTAGTGCAGTCGTGTGTCGCGTTACCCACTTGGGAGGGGTCTCAGTTTTACCGCCTTCTGCGGTGGATGTCACCGAAACAAGGGCAAACACTGGAGCCTTAGAAGTAGTGATTCCAATGGGAAAAAGACATGACAAGGAATTTGGACGTGGAGGACCATTCCCCGAACATGTGTTGTAGCTTCTGGGACGGGTCGGGTAACTATTGCCAGTGGAACCTCAACCTCCGGGTAGGATACAACCTCCTCAGGGCCATCAATTTTCTTTTCACCAGTCGTCTCTGCACTGTGCTGCCCTGAGCGAGATCTCTATGACTGCTCCACTCATTTGAACCTCCAACCTGAAGTAAGGAAAGAACCTGAAGAAGAAGGAGGAGGATAACTATTGGGTCCACACTTGTGCCGGAGCCTATAGGCGGTGACCATGAGTCGCCCCTTTGTCGCCATGCATCTTGGGTGTTACGCTAGTATATACAAGCTCGCATTTCCCGAAACTCAATCAGTAATCGCTATAATATCCAGTGCATGTCATCGTCACCCTGAAAAGCATCATCCAAGCTATTAATCGACTACCAATGGGGGGGCGATTTTTTCAGGGTCGATTGGTGGGGAATGATACCGACCTCGCTTCTCGGTGGTGAAGCTTTTGGTTTTTTCCGAGAGTCCATGGGGACATTATTTTTTTCATTGGTATGGTGGCCTGGTTCGTAGTCAGGTCCTTTTTTGTGTCATCCCTTTCAGACGCTCTCTCAAAGGTTTGCATCGGGGTCTCTTGCCTAACATTGCCAGCCAATGTCTTCTTCTCATCATTGGCTGGCACAAGCTTTAAAAACTACAAAGCAAACACGCAAAAATTACAAAATCGTTAGCATATCATACACATATAATCTAAAACGTACACATCAAAACAAAAAACTATATGTGAATTATAGTTTATACACAGTAAGGTATAATAATACACCGCAAGCCAAGATGTTACCTAAAAAGGTAATATATTACCCAGTAAGCCACGATATTACACAAGAAACTACGATATTACATAGGAAGGCAGTATTATAGACATGAAACCATAATAATACACATGAAAATGCATTACACAAATTTAGCAAGCAAACTTACTTCTTTTCCTTCAAGTGATTTCAATAGCGGGTTGATGGACGTCGCCTTTATGAAGCTTATCTCATCGTAGCACATTATATAGGGTATCCGTTCCAGGCACACTTTCTTCACACTTCCTGTCACCTCGTAGAATCCGATGACTAGGGCAGTGGCGCACCCTTTCAAGAAGCTAGCCGTGGTATGCTTTCCTTCGCACCAAAGTTACCCACGGGCTGCCGTCGAAGGGACATCGGCGATCAACCTTTTATGAATAGCATGCTTCCAGGCGTAATGGCTGAGGGAGGCTAGATTGTCAGAGTACCTTGCTCCTAATGTTGGCACCTTCAGAGAGGTATTAGGGAAAAAGATAGTTGTCATCAAGTAGACTACGAGGAGCTTCACATATGTCACCTCCTAGTCACCATCTTCGCTGTGAACAAGCTTAAACAAATATTTGTTAATTGCATCACGATGTCAGTTATACATTTTTCTCAGAAAATTCTGCTCAAATCGGGATTCGATCCTCTCGTGCTTGAAGGAGACAATATCTTCATCACAGCCGAGGCCTACAATGAGGGCGACATCTTCTGCCCCAGACGACAGCATGTTTTCTTCTATCCTAAACCACTGGTTGCCATCATTGTACAGCTGCAACGGAGTGTCAAGAACCCCCCTCTCTTGCATCACTCGTGCGACATCCATGAAATGGGTGAAGACATCCCGAGGAGGATCTCCCAGTGTCACCTATGCATCAACTTCTTCAACTCCGAGACTGTTTTGACGACAGGGGCCAGGTAACACCTTGTGTTCACTAACGTTGTTGCCATCGTCTATTGTTACAAAAAAAAAATGCATATAATGAATGAATGGATGAAAAATCGAAATTTTATTATACACAGCAAGCAAAAAAATAATACAAAGCAAATGAACAACTAAAATGACAAACATTGGCAACTACACAACAAATAATGTCGAATTCTACGCATGAGTTAAGCAATAATACACAAGAAATAAAGAACGAGACTGTAAAAAATAATAACCACACAACACTGGAGCCTCATCTCGCTTGAATGGCTACCCAGGCTCGTCTTCTCACCTTTCGGCTGGGTTTCTTCTGGAGGGACATCGCTAGTAAATGTTGAACAGAAACCCTTGAACAAGAGAGATAATATCTCTAGGGAACTCGAAGGCGGTACTCTCGCAAGGAAAACGTATGCGGGAAAATATGATCTCGAGAGGCTTCAACACAATAAGAAGGCAAAGTGGTGTGGCTTCAGCGAGGGTCTCCGGATCGCATCCCAACGTTTCGGGCGGTCGATTGTCAGCGGTTTCCAAAGCCACTTGGATGGTATTTTTGTTATTTCGTGAGTCTGGAATTCTATTTATGGGGTCAGTGGTAGTCTGGTAAATTCCCCGTCAGATAAAGGCATTTCCAGCTTCGTTTGAAACATTTGGACTGAAAAGGTAAAAAACATAAAATGGACTTTTAGGAATACCGAAATTTGGAGGAATTTATTGGGATTATGCAAATTATAGGAGGACTATTAGTTACTTTTCTGTTTTATTTATCAAAGTACATTCATTAAAAAAAATATACAATAAAAAACCAATGTATTAAAAAAATTTGTCAGATGAGACAAGATAAAAAATTATATTATAAATAAAAAGATAAAAACAAAAGGAAGAAAGGAGATCTGACTTTGATATCTTACTGAATATCAAAATATATCCATCTTTCCATTTTCTATGATTCTTTATTTCTCTTCCCACTTTCCATGATCCCTTTTCTACCCTTCTCTCTATTTTTTTATATAAATATAGAGCAGCATCTCATCTTCTTTTCCATAAGTAGAATGCTTTTTTGTGCATCTCTCTCTCATACTCTGTCTTCTTGGTTTGCTTGTAAATATCTTAGACAAGGGTTTATTCCCTCTCTACTTTTCTTTTTCCCTATGTGTGCACTGAAAGTGTAAATCTTTTTTATTGTGAGCCATATTCTGGGCTGGTTTATTATATATATATATATATATATATATATATATATATATATATATATTGATGTCGGTTTATTTGTTTTTTTACAATCTCTTGTATTCTAGCTCATCAAATATGAAGGCTTTGCATTATAGTAAGTTCATGAAATATGCAAGCAATTTTGAGAAATATTACCCTTTTGGTTTGCTTGTGAGCCATATTCTGGGGGCTCTCTCTCTCTCTCTCTCTCTCTCTCTCCCCCTATATATATATATATATATATATATATATATATATATATTGTGATTGTGCTGGTGGAGATTAGTAATGTGATATAAAGAAGAAGGTGACGATCCTATGGATAATTATATTCATGGAGCTCTTCACAAATTCTTTTTTTGGTGATTATCTGGCTCTCCTTCTTTTTGCATTTTTTTAGTCAACTTATTTTTAGTTTTTCTGCTTAATTTTTACAATTTTCTGTTAATTTAGCCACTCAAGCGTTTTAATATATTTTGAGTTATTATCTATGATATTTAAACAATTTAAAATTTTTTCCTCTTAATTTTATAAAATTTTTTACAATTTTTGCGTGTTTTAAATTAAATTTTGTAATTCTTATTTTCTTTAAAAAATCAGCTAGCTTTCTTGCAGACCAGACCATGGCCAAACATATTTCAGCCTGACTCGCTGGTTTTGGGAGGTGGTCCGTGCTAGGTCTGGGTAACCTAAAGATGACCTGTGACGCATTGGGCTCGCCTAGCCAACTCATCCTGCCAACCGACACTGTAGATCAAGACATTTTTGGATTAGTTTTTGGTTGGCCCGAATAGACCAAGTAAGGCCCGTTAGCCCTAACTAACCGGCCCGTGGCTACCTTTAGGCCTTCATTTGTAATAAGTATCTAAATACACTAATTTTCATGTTTACATTTATACACTTTTTATGCAATTTTAATGTGGCAATGCTCGATTTGTATTAATTGTGTTCATGGCATGTGAAGAGCACGCAGAGCTTGGAGAAGCAGCATTTTGAACTATTTTAGGTAAACTCCATCACTTTTAAAGACCATTCGAGTCCTACAAGGAACCCAAGCACAGGCGTTGAAGGCAAAGCATACTCGAGCAAGACCACAGCTGAAATGACCCTCCAAGAGGGCCATCCGGCTTCTATGCAGGCGCACAACCCCTGCAGAGCACTTGAGAACCAGGTTTTGATCCCTTTCGCACTCCATGTAGGCATTTTGCGCCCACATGACAACTCACATGCCTAGAGAAAATATAAGATTAGTGTTAGGTTTTTAAAAAAGACTTTTTGGCTGTTATTTTACTCCAACCACTTTCATTGCCAAATTTCATTGAGAGGAGGCCTTTTTAAACGCTGAATGAAGGAAGAAAAGGGAAGATATCAAGAGGAGCATTAAGAACTTGATGGGGCGGATCCAACAAGCTTTCATGATCCCATAGTAGATGAAGAGGGAGTTTTATTATGAGCTTTCAGTGTTTCCATATTAATCTTGTATCTCTCCTTGTATTCATGTCGAATTAAACTCTTAAGGTCGCTAGACTCCTATGAACCTTGCAAGGAAGACTTTGTTGGAATGGTTTTTATACTTTAAAGCATGGTGGCTTATTTCTTTTTGGGTTTAATATATGATGTTTAATGTTTAGTCTAAAGTGGATAGGTTAATGTTGAATGATATATGTGGAATCGGATGTTCACATGTATTAGGTCATACATAGATTAGAGAGGGATTGATTGTATTTTCACACAGGAGGTTCCGGGTGTTGATAACCTTCCACATTAGGGTTTAATCCTAGTTCTAGATTTCTTGTATCCAAAGCAATAGTAAAGATACTGGGGATCGGAACTTGTATGAGATTAGGGTTATCAATGAAGCTTTTATGGGTAGCCAACTTTAGAATCTCACGGTCTAAAGCATAGCCAATAGTTGTATCATTTCATATCCATCCTTGCATTATGATCTCTCCTAAGGGATATGCCTGAGCCCTATTTCATTTATTATGTTATCATCGCATTCTAGTTCAAATGGTGGCATTTTTTGCTTTATTTATTTTATTTGCAATTGAAACAATCACTCTCTCGGTAGACTAAATAGTGATTACAAAAAGAAAAGTAATAGCACTTTTTAGGGTATGTCCTAGAAAATATGACTTTCTCGAACCCATGTGCGAAAGACTTTATTACTTGAAAACTCGTGCACTTACACCCAAGAGAGGTGTTATTATACACCTTGATACCATCAATTTCAAAAATTGGGAGTGGTCTTTCACTTGAAAAATAAAAAATACAATCCACATTTAAATGTTTGGTGGCCACCAAACATCTCTAATGAAGCATTTATTATTTAAACGCTTAATAAGTAGCATTAGTTTTGTCAGTGGCGTTAGTCCAAGTTATGAAGCATTTGAACATTATACGCTTAAGGAAGAACTAAACTATAAAAAATACTGTTAATCTTTCTAAAAGGGTTTTTGCATGTGATAGATGTTTGGGTTGCTTACAGAAGTGGTCGTAGGTTTGAATTTTTTGTTTACCTTTTGTTTTTTGAATTGTTTTAGCATTTTTGTTTTCTTAATTAAAAAATTAAAATTAGATGATTTGACCAAACAAAGCGGGGGTTGGTGGGTCTTGTAACTTTGATACCATAAACTTACTTCTTCACTCCAGATTAAAATTTTACGAACGAGTCTATTACACTTTTATAAAGTAGAAAATAGGCGAAGTGAACTGCTTGCTGACTTTCCTACCAATTAATATATATATTATAGTTTTAGGTTATAAAAAACGTTAACGGGTAGAAAACAATACATTATAATAAAAATGAAAATATTATATATGTAGTGAGTATTTTTTTTATTTTTCAAACTTTCAATGTGGTCTTTACTTAAGCTTTTCAAAGAAATTGGAGCCTTGAGAAATCATTGAATGTGTTAATGATAGAGAATATGAACGATGAAGTTTTCAAACTTTAGATGAAGTTGTTATTTTTGAAACTTTGAATAATAATATACTTAAAAAATTATTATCAATAACGATCATGTCTTTTTCACAAACATTATTATTAAATTATTTATAGTCACCATCTTTTTGTGCATAGAGCATGATACTATTTTTAATATATAATAATAAACTAATTATTTTTCAAGTGAAATATTAAATTTTTTTCAGTAACAAAACGTAAGAGTTTTTTTAAAACAAAAGAAAAACATAAAAGTTTAATTTACAAGGAGAAAAAACTTTTATTCGATTTGGATGTTGGATAAAATTTAAAATTAAAACTAACTGAGCTTAATCCCTGAACTGATTTTACTTATTTCAGACAATAAACTCAACGCAAAATCTTTAGAAAAACGGACTAAACGGATTTGGTTTGTTGAGTCAACCTTCATTTAGTGGGGTCTCATCATTAAGTGGGGTTATCTCCATAATTATAAAAAAAATGAATTGAGAGTGAAGAAAGAATCAATAAGTGAAAATCAAGAGGATACGATGCCGGATCTCACTTAAATTCCGGATAGATAATTCTTACAAAAAGCTATTCCTATTGATTAAGTTTGATATTTCTTTTGATCAATACGTGTTTGTTATCCATCTATGATGATGATGATGCTTGTATTATTAGACTTCTTTTGGTGAATGTTGTTGTCAATGGGGAAGTGCACCTCTAGTTTAATCTAGAGAAGATATTATAGTTCTTTTGTTGACATAGTGGAAAAAGGTTTTAAGTGGCCTTAGAATTCCATGGTTTTTTACCCATAGATTGAAGGGATTTTTCACGCTAAATCGTAAGTCTTGCTTGTTGTTGTTTGATGTTTTTATTGTGTTGACTAATCCTAAATTTGTACTCAAAGAGGTGAATAACTGATCCTGAAAATTCAAGAAAAAAGCACGGCTGGTATAGTAATCGTGTTTCAGCCTATGTAGATTGCAGTTTTTCTGAATTTTCTTCAAGTGCTACAATACCTCCTATGCTACAATAGTACTATAGTATTAGATAAAAACTGAGAGTTGCACTACCGCTACAGTAGCTGTGTTTCAGTCGGTGTAGGTTGTGACTTTCTGAATTTTCTTCAACTGCTATAGTACATTGTTACATAATTGTTGCTACAACGCCCCCCTCCCGGCGTGTGTTCGTTGCTGCAGTACTTTAAAAAAAACACCGTTTAATGACTCTGATTGTCCCGTTTCTGTAGCGTTTTGGCTTTTTCGTGCATGCATTGTTATTTAAGTTTCCTTAGGTTAGTTGTGTCTTGGGTTATGGCTCATTTTTGGTCATTTTAGACTGAAAACCAGTGAAAATTTAAGTTTTGAAAAACTACACTCGTAGTGGCTGAGATACACGCCCATGTACTTTGTCCGTGTAAATCTACATGGGCAGAGGCTGTTTTTCTTGACTATGTTCTTGCCCATGTAACTTTCTAGATGCACGATTTTCACTCCATTCAGAGAGACACATGGCCCGGCTAAGATTTACACGGACGTGTACGTGGTTGTGTACTTCTAGAGGTATTTAAAGTCCCAAACTTGAGCCCTAATTCTCCAAAATTTCTTTTTTTTCCTTTTCTTTCCTTTGTTCCCACTGCTTTGGATGAGAAGAATGAGCCATTGCTTAATCTCAATCTCCACTCTTGGTTGAAGATCCTTGAAAGTGAGCTCTTCTTTTCCCTCATTTTTCTCCTAATTTTCTTTTGGTTCAAGTATGCTTGCCCTAGGTTTTAGATCTTGAATCTTTGTTTGTTATTGATGAATTTGTTGATTAGTTTAATTATTTTCTTTTATTATTCCTTGTATTATGAAGTAGATATAAAGATCCACCTTTTCTACCTTGTTAAAGCCATCTCCCTTTGTTCTTGAAATCGAGCTACTGTAGTATTGAGAAATCCTTTGTAAATTTTTAGTTTCTTGGTTGTATTGGGAGTTTATCTCCATGGAAATCCTTTGGAACCCTTAGAGTTTAAGTTCAGTCCATACCCCTTGTTAGAGTTTCATGGTTTGTAGCATGAAGAAATTCTTGCTTTTTTTTCTTTTGTGTTTTCTTTTGGTTTTAAGCCCTTGTGGCTTGTGTTGGCGTAAGTGGTAAGAGCTAGGATAGAGGCAAGGAGCCATTGGAGGAGTAGCGCCTTTGAGCAGTTGTTTTGCTCAGTTTGTGTGTGGTTGAAATATTTTTGCAGTCTTGATATGAGTAGTATAATGTTCCTTATATGCTTTACAGCTTAGTTTCATACCATATCGTATCTTATTACCGATATTGAATTTAGTAGAAAGAATTGAACATATTGGGAAATTTGGAAACTATCTATGTATTTTATTTAAACTTGACATTTCTATGTTCATATATGTTTTATGGTGGGTATATACTGGTGAGCATATGTATTTTATACTCCAAAAATGTGGAGAGATAGTGTTATTGGGATGTTTATATATGTGATTTGATTTTAATAGTGACAGCGGGCCATAGCCCGACCCCCAGACTTCGGTTTGAAACTGTAGTGGGGTCCTCATGGTATGGTTTGATAGGAGACGGCGTGGCTGACCCTAGGTTTACCCTAGTCAAGAGGTGCACAAGGCCATTGACAAGGTTGTGGA
The DNA here is from genome assembly GCA_902712375.1 of Dioscorea dumetorum. Taxonomy (NCBI): domain Eukaryota; kingdom Viridiplantae; phylum Streptophyta; class Magnoliopsida; order Dioscoreales; family Dioscoreaceae; genus Dioscorea; species Dioscorea dumetorum. Next base: position 9,185,691 of record CACTHL010000803.1, on the reverse strand, counting down.
GGGATCCTCCCTATCTTCATGTTGAGAGACCCGGGTTCACAACATAGGGATCTCAGTGGCCAACGCCAAAGAATTCAGTATTTGTGGTTTTTCTTAAACCTCATGAGATTTTGGAAACCACCTTAGCGGTCTATACCTAGTCCCGACCATGATTAGGTCGGGAATAACTTGAGGCCAGTATATGTTGATTTGTATGAACATGTGCTAAGAGATTCTATCGGTGGATTGCTTTGAAAACTTATGTTTTTAAAACCTAGTATGTGGAATCCTCTATGTTATTGTTAAAGACCAGCTTTGGTAGTTGTATTATTATATTTTCGAGACATTATGTTTATGTATTATTTCAATTAGTTTATTTGAGACTATGTTGTTACCACTTACTGGGTAACATATATGTATGCTACTCATCACTCTTTTTTTCCCTTTCAGGTTGCGACATTATGGTTGGCTGTGCTGGGTAGACCTTTTTCTGATTTTGTTTATCTACCTGTGTATTGCTGTGTCTTTGCATTCTTAATTTTATTTAGCATGTAGAACTCATGGATCTACTAGATTGCATATTTGTATTTGTAGTGATATTTTGTACTCATTGTATTCCTATATCCCAGTGTATGGGAATATGGATTTATTTGTGTTGTTGAAATTCTATTCTTGGTTTGGATTGTCTCAATTTATTTTTAAGTTGCTATCATATTTTCTTGAGTCTTGTGGTAACTTAGGTGTGGGGTGGTGTGTGTGACCCTCTCCTAGTTGTTGCCACAGTTGACACGTGCCCAGGTAGGGTCAGGGCGTGACAGTTTCTCCCTAAAAGAGTGCTCAAGTGGAATGATTAAATAAAATTTCTCAAATTACTTCATTTGGAAGCGCAAGATACAAGGCATATTGATTATAAAAGATTTGTTCCTACTTGTTATGGGAAAACCAAATGGAAAAAGCTGAATGATGATGAGTGGAGACACTACATCTAAAAGTAGCTGTTATAATTAAATAATGAATAGATGGAATATTTTTCATTATATATGTCTGAAGATTTAAAAGCTAATGAATTTTGGAAGAAATTAAAAGTCATGCATGATGCATGACTAGAACACATTCAGAAATGATTAATCCGGTTTAAAACTTTAGATTTTTGACACTTATATTTAATATAATGATTAAATTAGGTATATGTATTAATATCAATTAATAAAAGAATAAATCTTTAAAACAAATACTAGTTAGAATTGGAGCAGGTGCTGGAACTCACTATTGGCCAATACATCAATGCCACGTTGATGAACACGTGTCACTCCAAGATTATATCACAACATCGAAATCAATATCCTTTTTTCCCCACCGTCTCTGAATCGAAAGCTTCGCGAGAAGAATAAGGCTCGCGTTTCATCGGAGACCATCATCGCGGCGTTGCCCGGGAAGAAGAGGGATCGAAGACAAGGCTTCAGCGATGCCGAAGAAGATGGGCGTGAACTCCAAGGCCGAGGCCGCCCGCGCCCGTAAGAGCGCCACGGAGACGGAGCGCAAGGAGCGGGAGACGCGCCAGAAAGAGGACCAGTATTGGCTTGAGGCGGAGGGAGCCAAGTCCCGCGCCTCCAAGCGCCGTGAGGATGAAGCGGACAAGCGCGCTGAAGTGGCTGCTCGCAAGGCGGAGAACCGGAAGCTCGCCGAGCTTGAGCAGCAGGAGCTCGAACGAGCTGGGAAAAAGCCGGATAAGAAGGCTAATCGTGTGTCTATTCCGGTTCCAAAGGTCACTGAGGCGGAGCTCGAGCGGCAGAGGGAGGTGGAGAGGCAGAGGATCCTTCAGAACGCGGAAGAGGAGAAGAAGAAACAGAGTCGGATGAAAGATGAGGAGGAGTATCAGAGGATGGTGCTGGTGACGAACACCAACAGGGACGATTCTATTATTGAGGCGCATTCTCTGGAGGATGCGATCGCGAGTATGGCTGTGACAGAGGCGCTGCTGCCCCCTGATAGGCACCCGGAGAGGAGGCTCAAGGCTTCGTTCAAGGTATGCGTTTCCTTATCCTGTTCTTTTGAAATTTTTTGCTGGAACATGATTGGATGGAGGTTAAACCTTTGTTTTGTGAATTTGGATAAAAGGATGCTGCTTTTAGGGTTAATTGTTTATTAACTAACTATAGATTTTGAAGCTGTATGATACATCAATATGGTAGTGTATGGATCTTGATAACAAAACGGAAACGGAATTTGCATCTACTGTTGCTTTACTTGTTAAAAATTTGTAGAGGACCATGATTTTAGGTGAACCCCTTGTTTTTAGGAATTAGGAACAAACTTGGTGATTCTAGTCCTAATTATTTTGAATGTGATATTGCTCAATTAAGATGATGCCAACAGAGTGTTGTATCACTCTTGATAAGAAACTAGGAACTTTTTCCCAAGAAAACATGGATAATATCTGACAGTGCCTTCTCTCTAGGAGGATAACAACTGACATATAGCACAAATATAATGATGCTTTCATGTGCGTTGAAATTAGAGTGTTGAATGAGAGAGAAGTTTGTTGAGCACCAAAATCATAAGATCTCTCTCAACATCTGTTGGGGTCCCCTTTGACTTTAGATGTGATTGCAGGAAGATCCTAGTAGGCTATTGCTGAATAAGCTTTACCTTATGAGTTTCCAACTAAAATGGTGCAAAGTAGGGCTCGTGCTAACTTGAAACTTCGGTATTCTTGTTCACAGTTTTCCACTTTGTCTCAAATTTCCTTACTGTAAATTAGGATCTCTATAGATAGCAGCTTTGAGAATTATTCTCTTGAATTCAACTATTATCCTTGGAAGTCGAACCACCAAAAGCAGCGAAGTTTTCAGTGTTCAAACTATGCTTGGACAATATTCTAACCCTCCTATTCAATACGAGAACACATGACTCAAAAGAATCATCTTGCAGATATCATAAGGATCTTTTCGAGAGGTAGAAAGATATCAATATCAATTTATCACCATCATTAAACCTGCATCTACTATTTTCTTGAACAAAAGAAATATCTTATGGATTGAAGACTTCCTAGTAGAATGCGATGATCTTTCTATTGATGAATCAAGGAAATTCCACCACCATGGAATTTTTGGACCATGGTAGATAGGCAGTGACTCTATTGATGTTTCTTGTGGTTGCACCTTTGGATGGTTGAGAATACTGTCTGGTTATTTTGAAAATTTTGCTCTACTTCTCCTCTAACCTACAATCAGGGTGATTCCAAAAATGAAAGGAACTTGAATATATTTGCTTTTAGACATTTGAGGATCAGAGAAAACAGATGATGCACCTCTGATAAAGAAATTGTTTCTACACAAAGCATAATGAAGGATGTTCTTCTGCTTTGAATGCTGATTTTTATATTATCTTCGAAAGAGCCTGTCTTTTCTTGAAATAATACAGATGGAAACTCAAGCATTTAAAGGCAGGACAACAGAAGGCTGGAACCTATCAAACTATAATAATTTTTCTAATTTTTTGAGAAAGTATCATATAATTTGCAGTATATCATCTCTTTTGATATTAGATGATCGTAAAACTAAAATGTTTTCTTAGCATACATACAAAAGAAAATGTAGAAAAAAGAAAATCATAAAAGGGGATTGATGCAGATAGCATATATCAATTTGTGCTGATAGCACAAACTGACATGCGCATAATCTATTGGTCTATTATTGTTTGGCCTACAGATCTATACCAAATTTGGACATTTGTCGAGCTATCCCTTCCGATCCTTATGCAGACGCAAACAACACCCTAATCTTAAATCGACAAAAGTCCTATGGGTCTTAAATTTGAGTGTTCCATTTAAGAATTACCTATAGCTCCACATATTTACCATGTATTTGATAAATTATAATCAAGCCAGTTGCTACATTTTGCCATCCTATTTCATGGCATAATGGGAAGGCAGTGCTGATTTGAGAGAAGATACTTATTTGACGAGAGGATATGCTCAATGTTGAACCACTATTCAGAATGGAAGCATATGCAAGCAGTTACTGCCTTACGGTCAGTGGACACTTCTATATTGATTGTGTAGGGCAGAGTAGAGAAACGGGTTACCTAAAGGGTTTTTTGAAAGGAATCCCAAGCAATGTTGCAGGCTTGCTGCCTATCATGTGAACATGCTTTATTTATATAATGATTAAAACAACTCAAAATTTTGAAATAAACTGTCATAAACAAATCATAAATCCTAATTTCTCACAAGAATTATTGAAACATGATATTTGCCCAAAAATCTTAGATATTCAAATAAACTCTAAAGAATTATCATTAAGAATTGAATGTTTAGATTTGCCGTCTATAAATCTTGAGCATTTGTTATTGTTAGATTCATGTGTACACTCATCCAATTATTTTTACATCCTTTGAGAACACTTCTAAATTTTCTTCTCAATTCTTTTTTTTTTTTTTTTTTGTATTTAATAGATGAAAATTAAGTGGCTGTTTCTGTTAGCAGACTATAGCGACATTACTGCAACTATGTTTTCCCAAGGAGAGCATTTGCTTTCTTGTGATTCTTGCCCATGCTAATTTCATTCACCTGGTCTGCTATTTTGCATTCATAAATGATTTTTTTTTTAATATACAGGTTCAAGAGATCATTTTTCAATTATCTTTGACAAGCAATTAAACTGATAACTTTTTGATATTTGCAGGCTTTTGAAGAAGCAGAACTTGCCAAACTGAAGGAAGAGAAGCCAGGTCTGACCCTCACTCAATACAAAGATATGATATGGAAGCTATGGAAAAAATCACCGGACAACCCTCTTAACCAGGTATGGCTCAGAGATGATCTTTAGAAGCTGCTGAACTTTTGCTTATTTCATTCTCCACTCATGGGCACTTCATTCCGTCTCATTTGCTATGTATGAAAAGAACACGTTTTTGGCTCTTTTTTTTTTTTTTTTGCTTTTTAGCAGTATAAAAACTGAGTGAACTTGTGCTGATTGGAACACAGGTACTAGGCCTTGCTGTTTCCAGAAATATGAAAAATATTTTGATAGACTTTCAAAAGGATTTATACCAGTTATCAGTTCTATCATTGTGAATAATGAGGCAACTTTTGTATGCCTTCTTGTGCTCACTTTTTGCCATACATTCTCTCAGAAGGAAAATGATCTTGCCAAGGCCTTTTGTTTGTCAGAAATCCTTTCCAGTAATATTGAACGCTATATTTGGTAATTTAGTGAAACAACAGGTACAAGAAACTAGGATGTGAGATATTATAGCTGAAAGACAAATTACTTGGTGAGAATACCAATGAGCCAAGACTTGGATCCCATAAACTTGGGTTGGAAGATAATGGGATATTGGTGTTTCTGATTTAGAAGAAATATCTATGCATGGAAGCTCAATGTAGAAGCAATGGATTATTGCAGGAGAAGGAGAAAATCTCTCTCTCTCTCTCTCACACACACACACACACACACATGCATGCGCACATAGGCTTTGCCGTGTCTCCGACTTTATACTACCATCATGGTGGTTAATCCTATAACCACCTCAGTATAAAATGGATTGAAGTGGGAGGAAGTGGCTATAAAGTGATTTTTGTTTTAATAAACCCCTTGGCTGCGTTTGGCTTGGAAAGGCTTATCCTTAACCCAATTGAACTAAACCCCCAATGTTTATGCCACTAATCCAAGATTTAATTATTTAAATAAAAATATTAAAAAATAATTTTAAAAATCATTAACATCAATAAACATCTGTAACTAATTAAAAAAAAAATTAATCATAAAATAATTTGTTTTAATTAGTTATATATAAAAGTTATCATTTCAACCCAGTATCTAATAAGATCTCCTAGGCCTCCATACTTTTATGCCCCTAACTGAATGCCTCCTCCGTTTTGTGGTTATTTGTTTTTTTCATCGAGTGATTTTAAATTTCATAATCAACTCATACTGTTAACTGATTCCTTTCAATGAGTTTGTGTGGCCTTTGGTACTTCTGCAACAGATGATTAGTTTACCTAGTTTAGAAGCATCTTGATATGGCACTAGTTTGGTCCTGATGAAGAAGTGCTTATTATTTAGTGCTATGGATGTAGCTCTACTTTTTTATGATCTTTCTTTTAGGAGGATGACATTAGAACCTTAGGTATATACTAGCGACATTGTGCTATTGAAAATTTGGAGCATCACCCATTGTTCTACACAAAAGGGTACATACCTTAGCATTTGGACAATATTTCTTATGTGGTGAACCTTAGCCTTTGGACAATATTTCTTGTTTGGTGAAATGAACATTTAATATTAATAACATCGTGAATTCATGCCAAACAAATGTTCTGTTTCTATTTATTTCTTGAGATCTATATTATTTCTAGGTGTTTCCTTAGTTTAAGGCCATGTAATTGGGAGGCTTTATGAAACCTAATTCAAGGTTATATAACTGCTGCATCTAGAATTAATCTACTGCTTACGAGGTGCACGTTTTCTTTAGAAAATTCATTATTCAGTTCTGCTTGCATAAATAAGCTGCAGAAGTTTGGATTGAGAGGCTTTATGAAACCTAATTCAAGGTTATATAACTGCTGCATCTAGAATTAATCTACTGCTTACAAGGTTCATGTTTTCTTTAGAAAATTCATTATTCAGTTCTGCTTGCATAAATAAGCTGCAGAAATTCGGATTGCACCATGCCTGAGGGTCTAACTCTGAATGTTCATTTGTCTTGCAAAAAGTTAATGAAACTTCAGCACATTAATCATGTATATGCCCATTAAGTGTATGCAGTTTCTTTACTTGATGTCTGCCTACAATTGAATGACTTGAAATTATTTTATAAATCATTAACCATTTGGGACTGATCTCAATTTTCTTGTGCAGGTTGCTGAGTGATTTATCTGTGATCTGTTGTGCGATGATAACTGGTACGATCATTGTCTAAAAACAACGAGGAGCTATTTGATTGCTTCTATTCCCTGTCGAATTGTTAAACTGTTTGTGCATCTAGGTTCTATAACTATCGAGTGTGCGTGGTGTACATTTTGGAAAGAGTACGACAATATCTCTTTAAATAGTTATCGTAAATCTTCAATAAATGTCAGCCTTTTTAATACATTCCAGTGAGGCTTAAACTGTAGATTTTGGTCTTGTATGCTTAAGCATAAATGATCATCACCATTTGAATGACCAGAACATTAAAATATGGGTTCAATCTGAACTTGTTTTAATTGATGTTCACTTGGTGAAGAGCATTTTCTAATGTTAGATTACATCTCACTGGCTTACATCTGAATGGTTGATGCATGTTCCGCAGAAATTAGATCAAATGTGTTATCTGGTTTGATGTGCTGGTGCTCACGCTTTAGAGAAATTTGTTTTCCTGTGAAGTCTCATTTTAGGGATTGTCTTTGTTTGTATCAAATTTATTGCGTCAGAATCTTTGGATGCACACTGAAATTTAATAAATTAATAATCTCAATTAAGTAAAATTTTTTTCGGTGCTTGACTTGAATTCATGTATTAAATTAATATTCTCGTAAAAGATAATTATATTTTTTAAAATTCTATAGAGTCTAATAAAAATTTAAATTACTAATTCATTGAATATATAAAAAAGTATTATATAAAATTTATAATGTTGAATTTTATTATGAAAATTTCTATTTTTAAATTTTATTTTTTTTAAAAATATGCATTTGAAGTTGTTTTTCCTTTATTTGTGAATTAAATTGAATTTTATGTTTAATATTTTACAAAGTACACACAATAATTGGTATAAGTTTTAGATGAGATGCCATGAAAGGGAAAGATTGAAAAATTATGAAAACTATGAAGTATTTTGAAAGAATTTTGAATTATATTAAATGTTATTCGCACGAGATATAATTTATATAAAATACAAAAAGGCATGGCAAATCATAATTATTCCGGTAATATCCACAAGAATGATTATAGCCAAACATAAAATATTACTCTCCAAATATAAATGATTATCACCTACTTATTGTCATAACACATGCAAGAGCAATTCTAGTCAAATATAAAAGATTTTTTTGCCAATTATGGAGGATTCTTGATTAATTCTCTTTAGCCTTGTAATATTTTGAAATTTAAAATTAAAAATTGTTGAATATTTATAAAATTTATATTCAAATATATTTGAAAGTTGTATTACACTTAATTTATTGATGAAAACTATATTCAAGTTATAAATTATAAAACTATTCATTTATCTATAAATTAATAAATTATTTATTTATCGATAAATAAATAATTTTTATAAAATAATGATTCTTATCAACCGCAAGAGTATTATTTATAGAGGTTTTACCATATGTCATATAAATATAAATTTATATTTTTGAAATTAATCGATGCGGGACAATTGGGTCTGATTTAACTTAAAAGTTTAAGCTTAAGTTTTTGGCCAATAGTAAGAAAAATCAAAAAGCGTAAAGTTTGAGAAAGTGGTTGCAGTGAGGAAATGAACAAGTATCAAGTGGCAATGACCTTATGATTGATAAGGCAGTTGAATCCAAGAATTGTTATTATTGCTGAGATGGGAATTAGTTAAGTATCATCATAAAATAATGTGCTTGTGATTTGCTCCTTGAGCATTCACAGTAAGTGTATGGGTTTTAAGAATTAGTAAAATGTATTTGTAGATTGGGTAGTCGAATACACGAGATCCAGCTCTTCTAGTACTTGTTAGTTGTCTACTATCTAGTTGATGAATTAGGATAAGATTATGCTAAAACTAGTGGGTGAAAACTAAAACAAGTGAAACTCTAATGACGAAAGGAAAAATCAGTAAGGGATTAGAATGGTGGCTTGAACTCTATCCCCTCAAGACAAATGAGCAATGATTTTCTATATTGGCGTTAACTCCAGTGTATTTAGACTGTGAAGATTCTCAGTTAATTGGCCCCTTTGGTTTCAACAATCAACCCTAATCCCATACCGCAATAAAATTGCGCTACAATTGTACTACGCTCTATGAAGCCCACTATTACGTTTAATTTTAATCTAGAGAGTTCGACACTGTATATTCTATCTCTAAGCGTGCATTCTTCCCTTATCTTTTGTGTGATCTAAAATGATTGATTTCTTAATCCTAATTACGTCAATCTGATATGTAATTGAAGCCTTAACATTAATCAATCACAAGTATAAAGCAACATAGAAGATTTACAAGAAACTTGAATTCATTATAATATAATAAGAAATTAAGTAGACAATGTCATGAGATTTAAGGTCGAGGCACCGAATGACGGTTTTTCCTATTGTATTAGGAGCAAACAAAATACAATCTATAACAAAATACAATTCATAAGGAAGATCTACCACATCGGGTAATGGTCATCAATAAATGTTACAAACCATCTATTGCAAGTTTTAGACGACTTTGCATGGACCCCAAATATGACAATGCAGTAAAAGAAAATGGAGTGGATTTTTTATAAGCTTAGGAAAGAAATACGCCCCTTTCATGTTTCACCATTTAACAAACATCACAATATAAGTTAAAAAGGCTTTTCATTTTCAAACAACAAGGGAAAAAAGTTTTTAAAAGAAGAGATACGAGGATGAGCAAGCCTGAGATTCCATAACATTATTTCTCTACTATTATCATTAATTTTTCCTTTTCTTCTTGCAACAACGAACTTGCTTGTCAATATGCTTTCTTCCAAGAAATTAACCATTCTCTTATTTAGATGGAGAAAAAAATCATTACACAATCTAGTTCAAGGATAAGTTTGCTAACTAAAAGTAAATTGTATGTTAAAATAGGAATATGAAGGACTGATTGAGCATATAATTTTTCTGATAATTTTATAGTCCCTTTTCTTGCAATAGGACTACGTGAACCATCGGCAATAGTGACATTTTGTTTATTATAACATGTAATCAGAAAATAAGTTCAACAAGCATGCCATGTGATGAGTTGCACTTGAATCTACAACCCATAAGCTAGGACTTATGGCATTTGAAAAGGCAAACTAAAGATGACTCATTTAGGATGCTTGAAGATTGTTAGGTAAATTAGTGAAGCATGCAATCAAAATTTTCAGATAAGCATATAAATTCAAAAATAAGTGTTAGAAATTTTCAACTTGGGGAAGGCTTGCACAAGCACTGCCTTAATGCTGAATTGGCCCATTCATGCGGGTTTGATGACCTCACTTCAATGCCATGATACTCTAACATAAGATGGAGGAAACTCTCCACCTAGCACGTTCGACGATGAGCTTTTCCAAACGCAAAGATCCAAGATTCATGTTTATGGAATGAAGGAGAAGAAGAAGATAGAGATGTGATGCTTAGGAAAATTGCAGTGAAGTATTTGTGGCTGCTGGATGCTAGCATTTTTGTGGAGGGCTGAGATCTATCAACGGATATATTTCTATCAGTTGAAAAATCAACAGCTAGAAAATTAGCCATTGTAAAAGGATGCAAAAGATTATAATGAAATGCAAAAACAAGAAGCTAACCCACTTGTTCGGCGTGCGCATGTGGTGTAAACCAGATCTTATTCTCTCCTAAAAGCATATGCACATAGAGAATGACAAAGAACATATATAAGGTGGTGAAAAGGCTTTCTCATTTTCGAATGTGTGACTAAACAAAGTAAGAAAGGTGCGTAGGCTTAAGTTTAAGTTATGAAAAGGTGTGGGCTAGCCCAAAGGGCCTACATCCGACAATCCCCTACTACACTCATAATCTAACTATGATTATTATCAATAGACAATGTAGCTAAGAAAATTTCACAAATGATAGAGTTTTGAGAGAGTCAAAGTTAAGCAATGATGAGTACGGGCATGGTCAAGTAAGAAAATGTAGTAGTGAACAACCTGAATGTTGAATTTCCACAAGATCAAGCTAAGGTGTCTTTGAAGACTTGAACCTTAACTTTTTGTTAGAGTTCCCAATTGATAGAGACAGTAGTGAATTGAGTCTTGAACTACAGTTTTTTGAATCAGAATTCAACTTTAAGATCTCACAATTGCACTTGAACTAACAAGGTCAACGTATTATAGGCCATGCACTCGATATCATTTCATGAAGATTTTTAGAGTCTGCCCAGGTACTCTCATAGCCGCTGCATGATAGCAATCTTCACATGGATGAGATCTCTAGAGATATCTGTAGTATAATATTTCGCATAAATAACTTTTGATCTCATTAAGAGCTAAGCTCAACCTTAAACCACTACATGAGAGCACACGTCGTAGGAATGGGGTAATGGTATACGCCTCGACTATCATCTGTCTTGATAACCCTTTAGTTAGGCAATCTGCTAGATTTAGCTTTGACTTTATGTAATCAATGCTCACAATGTTGCACTTAAGATGCCTCCACACTGACTTGTGACGAATCTGCATATGGATGTTCATTTTATCATTAGTACTTTCATGCTTGCACAATTCAATATCAAATTTATAATTACAATGTATAGCAATCGAAGGTATTAGAGGAGATATGGCAGGAATTTCTGATTATAAATTTCTAATCCACTCAGCTTCAGTGCATGTAGAATTAAGCGCAATTAGCTCAGCTTCCATGATGCTCCTAGCATTGAGCTTTTCCTTAGCAGATTTCCATTAAATAGCTCATCCTTCAAGAAAAAATACTTGGCCTGAAGTTGATTTTAGATCTAATGAATCAGATATCCAGTTATCATCTATATATTCCTCTACCAGGCTAGAAAATCCAGTTCATCTTAGTTAGAAAGAAGTAATGCCTTTTACAAATCCAAGAACCCCTCAAGAGCAATCCAGTGTTCTTGATTAGGGTTATTGGTATATCTGCTCAGTCTGGATACAGAATATGCAATGTCAGGTCTGGTTCGGTTCGATAGGTACATCAAAGATCTTATGATTTGAGCATAAGGATTCTGATTCACATGTTCAGCTTTATTTTTCTCAGGGTGCATGCTATGATCAAAAGGTGTAGCAATAGGTATACAATTTAGCTATCCTTATTTCTTCAACACTTTCTTAGTATAGTTGAAATTGGGATCCAGACACTACTCTAGTAAGCTTGATCCCTATAATAACATTAGTTTCTACTAGATCTTTCATACCAAACTTACTAGTCAAAAAATTTTTAATATCATTCACAAGATCCCAATCAAAAGCAAATATAAGCAAATCATCAACATACAAGTACACAATAACACATTTGTCATCTACTACTTGGCTGTAAACACACTTGTTATAGTTGTTTACAATAAATCCATAAGAAATGATCGTAGATTCAAACTTAGCATACTACTGCTTAGGAGTTTGCTTTAGTCCATAAAGATATTTTGCAAGTTTACAAATCATGTGCTATTGTCCAGGGACAACAAAGCCTTCAGGTTGCTTGATAAGTGTCTAAATACACCGATTTGTAATGGTAAACTACTTATACTTTCATGCATTAATTGAATAAAACCGGTGCCATTTGATGTGTTTTTCTTGTTTTTCTATTTCAGGGCATTTACGGACCATTTACGTTGAGAGAAGCATTTATAATTGGAAAATCAAGGCCACTGAGCGAAGAAACGAAGGATAAACGAGCTCTAGAGGGCACCCAAGCGTTCCTACACAACCAGGCCCCTTTTAGGGCCTGTGTGCTGGTTGTGCACAGCCCGCACACCCGTGACAGAGGGGTGTACGACCATGTGTGCGGTCGGCACACTGGCCGCAAACCAGTTGGGTATTTAAGCCCGACTAGGGTTTTTTCCAGGGGACTTTTGACCATCGGCGCCTCCAAACACCCCCACGCTCAAATCATCATCAAAGGAGGTCGTTTTGGAGAGAATTCAAGTGGGAGAATATTGGAGAACTTGAAGATCTTCATCTTAGGGCTTTCCGACGCTGATTCGATGAGTTTTTACATCATGTCTAGTCGACACATTCAAGAGGGAGTTTTTGGTGTTTTATTGATGTATCTTTCATTGTGTGAATTTTCCTTCTCTATTATGTCAAACTAAACCTCCCAAGGCCGCCCGGCAACAGGTGAACCTTGGGAGGAATACTTGTATTGGATGATGTCTTTTTAATCTAATGAATGCATGGTTTGTCTTAATTGGTTTCTTTCATTCTTAATTCTTGTTCATTCTACAATGGATGGTTTCTGTAGAATTGATTTTGAATGATACTTGTTTGGCGGGATGCTTGCATGTATTAGATCAAAGAATGTTAGAAGAGGGATTCATTGTACCGGTGCACCGGAGGGTTTGGCTGCCGGTAGCCTCCCATGGGTTGTAGAGTTCATCTTAGCACAATTGCTCATGGATAACTCTAGCCAAGACTCCCTAGGCCCAATGACATCGTGTGAGTATCCTTAGGATCAAGGAACTTGTACTGGATTAGGGCTACACTACAGAGGTTCCGGGGTAGTCGACTTCCGAGTCTAGACGGACCAAAGTATTACAATCCATGAATGCATTATCTGTTATCACATCATCATTTCACATCATCATTACTTGTATTTTTCCCAGGGGAATTCTCGCCTTGGGCCTTATCTTCTTAATTTGATTTCTTTTCGGTGTGTTTAATTTGTTGGTGGCTAAAGCTTTTATTGTTTGTTTTAGTTTTACTTCTTTGCAACAAACTCTGTTTTGATCCGACTAAACAACGGCTCGAAGAGAAAGTAATAGTGGATCTTGGGACTCTAGGGAATACGACCCTCTTGTGAAGTATTACTTGACGACCCGTGCACTTGCGGCCGGGGAGCCGTGGCCGCCATCATTGCTCCATGTAGATCTCTTTCTCCAAATTACTATTTAAAAAGCCAGTCTTTACATCCATTTAATGGATTTCAAGACTGAAAGCATATGCAAGTGCTATAAGAATCCTAATGGTGGTAATGCGGGCTACTGTGAGTATGTGTCAAAGTAATCAAGTTCTTCTTTCTGTTTGAACCCTTCTGCAACTAATCTTACCTTAAACTTTTCAATGGATCTATTAGGTCTCAATTTCTTCCTGAAGACCCATTTATAGCCCAAAGGTATATTGCTAAGAGGCTGGGAAATAATAATCTAGGTGTTGTTACTCATGGTTGAGTTGTACTTATCAGTACAACTTTCTTTCAGAAGATTGAATCTGCAAAAGCCATAACGTCCTAAAAAGCAGTAGGAGTGTCCTGAATCATGAATGTGACAAAGTCCTTGCCTAGGTTATTTTCATTCTTCTTCTATTACTTCTTCTAGGTTCCTCTATAGGAGTAAGAACTGACCCATGAGATAAACTAGAGGTTGGACGTACAGAAGGTGTGGGATTGATGGTTGATCTTCGAGGGAACACATTCTCAAAGTAGACTACATCTCTGACTTCGATGATAGTGTTTCTAGCTATTTCACTAACTTCTGAGTTAATAACTAAGAATCTGGTAACATTGTTATCCAGAGCATATCATACCAACATTGAATCGAGCATTTTAGAACCTATCTTCCTAGTTTTAGGGTTAGGAATTTTTACCTTAGCTAGACAGCCCTTACTTTGAAGTAGTTGAGCTGTGGAGCTCTTCCTTTCCAAATTTCATAAGGGATTGTCCTACGATCCTTAGAAAAAAATCCTATTTAGGATAAAGCAAGCTGAGAGTAGAGCCTCCCTCCACAAGTTCTCGAGTATACAAGAACTTAGCAACATGGCATTTACCATGTTCATTAGAGTCATGTTTTTCCTTTAAAGAATCCCATTAGACTCAACTGTATAAGGAGCAGTAACGTCATGCACTATCCCATTCTGTTCACAGAATGTAGACATGGCGTTTGAATTATACTCCCACCTCTATCGGATCTAAGAACTATCATGGTTTTTCCTAACTTGTTTTATCTTCACCTTTGAAAATAATAAACTTGTTAAGGGCTTTATCTTTGGATTTGACAAGATAGGTGTAACAGAATCTGGAATGATCATTTATGAAGGTGATGAAATAGTGATTTCTCGCTCTAATAGAGGTCTACAAGAACACAAATGTCATTGTGGATCAATTCAAGAAAATCAGAATTTACATTGATGTGTTGGAAAGGTTTTTTGAGTAATTTATCTTGGACACAAATTTGACATTTGAAACTTTGATCAATTTTTGATTTAGAATAAAGTCAAGGTTCATCAACCTTCTAGTAGTTCCAAAGTTATATGACCCAATCTTCCATGTCAAACATCATAAGAATAAACATTCAAGACAACAGATACAGAAAAAAAATAATCAAAAATTTTATTGAGAGATAAAATCAGAAGATTCACAAACATTGAGTTTGAATAAACCACCATATACAAAACCTTTGCTAGCAAATAGATTTCCCTTAGAGATTACAAGACAATTTAACTCAAGTACAATCTTATAACCAGATTGAATAAGTAGAGAACCACTGATCATATTTTTCCTAATATCGGATACATGGTGAATGTCTAATAGAGTGAGAATTTTTCTAGATATCATCTTCAAGTCAATCTATCATCTCCCTAGCACGTGTGCTACTGATCTGTTTCCAAGAGTCACACATCCTCTATTTGAGATCTGATAAAGTGGAGAACTAGAAACATTCAACACAAACATGGATGTTAACACCTGAATCAAGAAGCCACTCTAGATTTTGATAAGTTAAATTGACAAAAAGAATAAAAGAGACGGACCTAAAGTGTGTCCCAGAGGAGGGTGTACCCATCTCAAGCACATTTATTTGTGGTTTGTGTAAACCAAGATTTTTCTTGACAGGCTCAGTCTTTTGAAGAAACAATCATGAACTACATGATTTGTCCTATAACAAACAAAACAGTGTTTAAAGTTTTCATTAGAAAGTTTAGGAATAGAAGATTTGGGAAGTTGAGAATTTTAAGGATGAGAGTGGGAAGGCTTGCCCTTGGCCTTAAAAGATTTCCCTTTAGGGGAAAATCACCCTTACGTGAAGAGTGTGAACTCTTATGACTAGCACTATGTTCAGCTAGGTAAACCTTGCCTTTATGAGAATCAACACCCTTAGAGAAAATTTGGTTGGTCTCCTCAATTCTAATAGTATTATAAACTCTTACACTAAGGAATCAATCATATGCCTATATTCATTTGTAAAGCCTAACCACAAAGTTGGTAGCTTGTTTAGGAGAATGGACACAATATGGTTCTCATTTTCCACTGTACCACACTTATCTATGGCGCTAAGGTAATCTTGAAAGGTGTGAACCTGCTCTCTCATATCTATTCCATCAATCATTTTATAGTTCTCAAACTTAATACTCAAGTGACTAATTTTACTAGCATTGTTAGGGCCATACTTTTTTTATAGGGCTTTCCAGATATCCTTGGTAGTCTTAAAATCAAAGTATTTGTCATAGAGACGATGAAATAGGATGCTAAGAATTCTATGGCGCTAATGAAAATTGATTTCTTCAAGTGTCTTACTAGAAGTTGAAGAACTAGAGGTTTGATCTATAGTTGAGATAGATAATCGACGCAGTCCATCCGAACTAAGATCAGAGGTGTCCGAATCAAGTGTTTGAGAGAGTGTTGTGACTAAACCTAAGGTGAAAAGCCAGAATTCGGCTTGACTTTCGCACATCCTAAAGTTAACTTTTTGATCAAAATAGACATGTCTACAAGAAGTATTTGATTGTGCGTTTATAGTGTGTGAAGGTACATTAATCAGAGTCATGGGCTATTAATGTTACACAAGGAAGTTTTTATGCTTTCAGAATGCAGAAACACAAAAAAATAACAAAGCTCGTACTCTTGCAGAAAATTCATAAACACAATAATAGGTTTGTAGAAATTTAGACCAGTAGAATTCAGCTAGCAGAAATTCAGAGATGTAAATATCAAGTTTGCAGAAATTAAGCAAACCAGAAACCATTTTGCTGAAATTGACTACGCAAAGATTCAATGTACAGTAATTTTGTATGCAGAAATTCAATGTGCAAAAATAGTACTGCAGCAATTTAGTGCCTAGAAATGCTATTGTACAAATTTACTATGTAGAAATATATACTATTGCAATAATTTAGTTCGTAGAAATGCTATTACAAGAATTTAATGTGCTGAAATTTGGTGTGCAGAAATTCAGTGCATAACAGAATTAGTAATATGAATTGTAGCTAATGCAGAACATCTAATAGAGCATCAATTCAGCATTATACTGTTAGCTAAATCTGGAAAGCATGCAATCAATATTTTCATATAAGCATATAAATTCAAAAATAAGGGGGTTTTAGCTGGCATGAGTGGAGTGGGAGTAATTCTTTCAAAAGTGTAAGATTTTGTTTGGGTGTGGAGTAATGAGAGTGGGAGATGTATGAGGAAAGAGTGAGGGGTTTGTGTGAGGTGATTTATAATCACGAGAAAATTGGAGGATTGTGGATTCCTAGATGGTAAAATGACAGTATTGCCGGTAGTCAAAAAGCTTCTCCATTAATGACAATATCGTTTCTCCATCTTCCTAGATAAAAATTTTGAGATTTGGTGACCTATTAAATTTAAATATTTATTTATAACAATTAATTTATTGTAATACTTAAATATTTTAAAAAATATAATTGTCACAACGCATTACTATATATATATAATAATATTTATTTGCATAAAGGGCACAATAGTTATTTTATCATTTTTTTTTTACTTTTTCTATTCTTAATAAAGTACATCTCAAATTCTTCCAACTAAACATAGTTTTGATTCTCATGATTTTTTCAACCCCCCTCATTTTTATTACTCTTTCACTCCTCTCCATTCCTTACAACCAAAGGGTCCTTAAGTGTTAGAAATTTCTAGCCTGGGGTAGGCATGCACAAGCACTACCCTAACACTGAATTGGCCCCTATTCATGCAGGTTTGATGGCCGCACTCCAACGCTAAGTTACTCTAACCCAAGGTAGAGAAAACTCCTCGACTAGCATGTTTAGCGACGAGTTTTACCAAGCGTAAAGATCCAAGATTCAGGTTTATGGAATGAAGAAAAAGAAGATGGAAATGAGATGAAGCTTAGGAAAACTAGCAGTGAAGTATTTGTGGCTTCTAGATGCTAGGGTTTTTATGGAGGGCTGAAATCTATCAACGGATAGATTTCTATCCCTTGGAAGATCAATAACTATAAAATTAGCCATTGTAAAAGGATGCAAAAAATTATGATGAATGCAAAAAGAAGTTGCCAGCCAGTCTGGCGCACGTGTGGTGTAAAACCAAACCTTATTCTCTCCCAAAACCCTATACACATAAAGGGTGACAAAGAACATATATAAAGTGGTGAAATGTTTTCTCATTTTCTAATGTGGGACTAAGCAAAGCAAGGAAGGTATGTAGGTTTAGGTTCAAGTGTATGAAAAGGTGTGGACAAGCCCAGTGAGCCCACATCCAACAAAGATAGATTGAATTATACACATAAACCTGATTAAGTAGTCCATTCGTTTCTTGAAGAATACACTTGCTTCTGATTCTCCTCAAACTTGGATGCTCCATCTGAACATGCATTCCTTGATTGTTATTTCAGAACTAGGAAATGAAGTGAAAGATCTTCAGTTTTCTTCTGATTCTCCTTCTCCTCTAATTTCAGGGAAAGATCTTCAGCGTTCTTCTATTCACCTTTTTATATAAATTGATCTCTTGGTAGATGTTATTAAAAGCATTGAAGCAATTCTCCATGCTTTAAGGTTTTCGCCTTCTTTGCAAGCTCAAACAATCTTGTATAATTCCCTGTGTTCGTGAATCCTGTGTGTACTGCTTGCCCTACTTGCTTTGCAATCAAGCATAAAAGAAAGGCTTGATTTATTCTCGGCTCCATAGATTTCAGTAGGTAGGAAATCAGTGTACAATTTTTTGTGTTACCTATTTAGAATTCTGGGTCTCCAATTGATTCTGTTTTCCTCATCTCATTGAGGAGGTCCATTTTTCCTTTTCTACAAATAAAAAACTTGACACTCTTTAACCAAAGGAGAAACTATTATTCATTGAGTCTGTATCATAATGTGTGTATCAATAGCTGGTTTAATGTGCTGGAATAAAAAAGTCCACGATAGTTTTTCTCCTCCTTTCTGATTCCTATCTCCATCGCCATGTTGAAATCTCTAACTTTTGCTTTGATACCATGTAAGCTTGGGGAAATTCTCCAATATATCTTTCATTCCTTCATCTGAATATATATATATATATATATATATATATGTCTTTTTTGGGAACAGTTGCAAGCTACAAAATTGGATGAGAGACTGAGCAAGCCTCGTCCTCATCCTTCCTACCACATCAAAACACGAAAATAATAAAAAATAATAAACATGTAAATTTTAGGGAATTCACAAACGCCTTGATTTGTCAACAATACATGCTATTATATTTTAATTAACCTATTGCAAGTAATCAAATATATTGAATAAATCAAGCTCTAATACCATGTTCAATTTAACTCAAAAATTTTTAGTTTACAAAATAAAAAACCTAGATTTAGATAATTAAATTTATACATTTTAAATTAATTGATATGGTGCTCTCAATTACTTTAAGGCCTTGCTTGGATTGGCTTAAAAAAAATACTTTTTTTTTTTTCAGTTTAGTAGAAGAACTTTTAAAAAAAGTGCTTCTCAGAATAAGTTAAGTGCTTATTTGTATTTATGTTTGGATAAGTTAATGCAAAAGTATTTTTATATGTGTGAAGTTGTTTGGGTGTGCATTAAAAAAACTTTTCAATGGCAAATTACTAAAATGGCTATTCATTGAGTTTTCATAATATCTCAATGTTTATGCATTTAAAGCATAGTAATTGCTATTGATAATGATAATAATAATAATAACACTAATGATGATGATGATAATAATAATATTACTATTTTTATTATTATTGTTGTTGTAGTTGTTGTTGTTGTTGTTGTCGTTGTTGTTATTGTTGTCCCTTTCTTTCTTTATTCCTGTCTCTATTTCTCCTCTTTTTGGATGAAGATGGAGACAAGAAGTAGGAGAAGACTTGGAAGAAAGCTTTGAGATAGAGGAAACTATTAGCACTATGAAAAATTAGGAGAAAAAACACAGTCAATTTTTTATTTCATAAGGCTAATTGAATAATTTTATAACCCTAAAACAACTTTTGAAAAACATTTTCCCCAAAAGCACTACATGACTAATTTTTGAAAAAAAACAACAGTATTTCAGTTTTTTTCTATCATCTTTTGCTTCAGCAGAAAAATTAATATAAATAAGTTTTTCAGAACCCAGAATTGCTTAACTTATAAAAATACACTTCTAGGGTTTAAAAAGCTAATTCAAACAACCTCTAAAAATTCTTATATATGTGAGGTAAATTATTGAATATGTGTCATATAGTAATTAGTTTTCGGATGAATAAATTTTATTTATTTTGATAGATAGAAAGTCTTTATATGCTGTGGGAAATCTGATCACAGTTTTTTGTTTTTTATAAAGTAGTTATTTATAAAATCAATTTATATTTTAAAAAATATATTCATATGGTCAAATGGTTCGTAGATGTGATCAACGGCATTTATGATAAAGATATAAAAGTAGGAATCAATATTCCCAAGATGAAAAAAATGATAAATTGTAATAAGAGTATTATATAGGATTATAGCCACTTGTGGTTTTATTATATGGATTACAACACAAATCATTTTTTTTTTATATATATATGAGCTTTAAAAAGGAAGCTTTTTAATATTCCACGCTTCTAAAAAAAGTAGCATTGCCCCTTATATAATTAATTTAAGTGGCTGAATTATTTTAACTACTTTAGAATGCTAATTTATTTTAATTATTATGTCAGTTCAGTTGAAAAAACTTAATAAAATTTAATATAGTAACAAAAATTTGGGACGCCCCCAGAAAAAACCTCCTCCTAGTATATATATATGATTGTATACAGCTTTATGTGATAAATGATGCTCTTATTGTTGGTTTTGCCATTTAAAGTGAAAGAAGTGATAATTTTGCCACTAGAATGGAATGAATTCGCTCATTTTAGTCTCTTTATCTCATGGGATAAACACAAGGATTCACTGTAGTTACTAAGCCATAAACTTCCTGTAGATATCCTTGGTTTTTTTATATGATTACGCTGTAATCCAGTATTTCAATAACCAGGCCGGTTGTCAATCCAGTTAGGTAACTGGTTTACGATCCAACCCGTTGAACGGGTCAGTTCAACTAGATTTAATATTTTTTAAATAAATAAAATTTAAAAAATTTAAAAAATTTAAAAATAAGTAAAAATAATTTAAAAATAAGAAACATTTAAAAAAATACAAAATTACATATTTGAAAGTTATATTGCCTTTGTAAGGTCACAAAGTGTCAACTCTACATAACATTGAAAAATAAAAGGAGACACTATTCTCATGAATTATGAATGTCATAGTCACTTGTTTCACTCATTATCATCATTTCCATGAATTTCATCCCCCTCATTCCCTTGGTTGACATCAAAGGATAAAAAATTAATTCCATCTTGAACCACCAACACATCCTCATCATCACAATTTGGTGTATCTATCAAAAAATATATTGTTTGTAAATAATTAACATTAAATAGAACATAAAATTAAGTTGCAAATTGCAATCATATTAGTTATTTAGTCCAAACAATTAATATAATGGATTCCTTCATTTTGCCCTCCTCTTTGTTATTACCCTTCTTCTTGTCGAGCAACCATACTTTCAAACTCATCAAGATTAAGTTTGGATTCCCATGAAAGATCATTCTCTACAACCCAAGGAACAATTTTGTAAATACACTCATAATCAATAGGATCTAGAGAGTTGCTCTTGTTGAAGTTCCTACAAATAAAAAATAATTTGTCAAATTTATAATAAGAATAAGGTCTCAAAGCAATTAAATAAATGAAAAACCTATAAATTACTGACATACCTATTCTTTAAACGAAGGTTGTAATGTATATAGGCAAGATCACTTAACATTTCATGCTCCAATCTATTCCTCCGTTTTGTGTGTATTCTCTCGAACACACATCAATTTCTTTCACAGCCAGATGAAGAAGATGTTTAATTAAGAATTCTTATAGCTAACTTTTGTAAATTAGGAGTACTATGTCCAAAGAACCTCCACCATTCATCTACATGAAAAAAATAAAACAATTTTCATGTTATTGATGAAAATGTAAAACTTAGTTAATTTTTTTATTAATATACTACTATACCTGGCCTTGTTTTTTTGCTAAAAGATTGGCTTAGAGCATTTCCAAAACTACTTAGTCACTCTCGGAATGTAGAAGATTCAGTTATCATTTTGCTATGTTTCGGTGTAATATGAGCGTTGATGATTATAGTTATAAACCCATCCATGATATTCAGTGCTGGGCAAATAGAGTCTATATCATATTGAAAGATTGGATTCAACCAAAATGCAGCAGCATGAATATCTTGATGCAATTGACGCTCCCATCTTTCTTCCAAAATTGACATATAAGGTTGATACAATCTCCTTACATATTTAAAAGTCACTTTTATAGCTTTATTTGCTCTAATCATCCCCTCTTAAACATAACCCAAACAAGGTCTTTCATCATAATCCACAATGCGTAGCAATCGTACAAGTGGAGACACAATTTTGACAACTATTAAGCAATCATTCTAAAATTGATTATCTAAAATAATATTTTAAACTTCTTTTGCTTTCTTTGTCTTAGATCCACTCTAACCAAGAAAGTCTTCAGAAGTAATCATAGCTTACAAATCACATTTATGATCATAAAGACTCTTCAAAGCAATAAAAGTTGTGGCAAAAAGAGTATCTCACCAGGTCGAAGGATCTTTGCCCAGCCTTTTATATTTCTGAACCAACCCAGTTTATATGTGATTATACACAAAAACAGTAATAGAAGAAGCACGATGCGCTAAATTCTCTATGTGTGGCATTTTAGCAATATCCTTCAACGTCAAATTCAAACAATGAGCTGCACAAGGTGCTCACATGATATTGGGATACTTCTCATTAAGCAATCTTCCTGCAGCTTTATAATTAGTTGCATTATCTGTGATCATATGAATAATATTTTGCCAACCAACAATCTCAACGATCTCAACAAATAAATTGCAAAGAGTTTGAGCATCAGAAATTAAGTCTGATGCATCAGCAGGTTTGATGAAAGATATTCCTTTCAGAGAATACACAAGAAAATTGATCAAAGATCTTTATCAAATATTTTTCCAACCATCTCCCATTATTGTGCATCCACAATATTCCCAACTATTTTGATAAGTGTCAACAAGTAATTGCAATTCTTTCTTTGACTCCTCCAACAAGTTTGTTCAAAAAGCATGATAGGTAGGACCTTTGTATCCCAAACCAATACAGGCTATGGCATCTATCATTGGTTGGAAATAAAATGAATTTGAAGCATTCATTGTGATGCAAACATCATAAAAAAATCAGGCAATAGCTAAATCCACTTCATGCCATCTTTCTTTGCTTTGTAATGCTGCCTTGATGGTGGGTTGTGATCCAACTTTGCTACCACTAGGAAGATAAGATGCAATTCCTATTTTTTTTCTTTTTCTTGATAAATCACTAGGCCCACTATCTTAAAGACTTTCAGTATCTTAACCTTCCATATCACCTTCAAATGGATGCACACTAGGCCCAAATGGATTTATTGCTTCCCGTTCATTGACCATTTTTTGTGCTTGAAATTCCTTTAAATTTTCTTGAAATATATGGCAAACATCTATGTGAACTTTATTACAAGGCCCTATTTCACCCCTTTGGTCAACCAGATGCATTTTCATTCTATGAATACCTCTATTTTTCACTACTTTAGGACAAAAAGTACAGATGAACATTTTTTTCCCATCATTACTTCTTGATTCACTAATATAATTCCATGCTGGATCAGATTTTGAACGAATAGATTTGGAAGATTGCTCAAATGAATTTTGAATTGATGGTGTCGAAGTTAGTGATGGTGTTGTGCTGCCATGAGTTTCTTCCATTCCCAAAATATAATTGCCAAGTCCTAAAGTCCAACTTTTACAAATGGAACAAATAAATAAAACATTCAAAAGTAAACTTTAAAATAACAAAAATATGAATGAGGTTAATGGCAATAACAATAATTAGGCTAAAATGTGCAAAACAAAGTAATTCAACCAAATTAGGCTAAAATAACTTCAAAGAGCATAAAGTGCATCAACTTATAGTCTTATACCACTTCATCAAAGTAAATAAACAAACAAATGAATGAATGAATAAAATAATAAAACTATAAAAGAATGAAGTAAAGAAAAAAAAATAATGATCATATGCATAGATGATTCATCAGAATTTGTTCTTCCTAAACAAATGGAAGTGATGAACCTGAACCAAATATATATATATATATAACGCAAAACACATCTAGTAATGCAAAATGCAATTGTGGGTTACTGTGTGAATGAGAGAGAAAGAGAGGGACATGTCTTGCTGCCAATTGTAGGCAAGCATAAATCAAGGCACATCTAATGAATTGTATGAGTTTTCAGCATAGAGGCCATGAATCATGATTTGTCTCTGTTTCTCGGTCAAAGGTACTCACCATTATTATTATGTCCAGTCAAACAAACAAACACTCTTTTGTTTCTAGTGATTCCATTAAAGCATCCAAGATCTTTAAAAGAAAAAACACGAAAAACATTATGGCGAAATTATTGAATGAAAATAAGCATATAAAAAGAACAAAAATTTCATCTGTTAAAAACTTAAGGATCGTTCACGGTTTGAGAACAAGATAAAAAATTTCATCTGTTAAATACTTGTTCTAGATAAAGAGAAACGCAGAGATGAGTCAGATGATGATGAACCCTAGATCCTTCACGGAGGAGAGATCGCGACTGACCTAGATCGGCTGAAGCTGAAAAAAGAAGAGAGGAAGCCGCCAACTTCACGGAGGAGAGATCGCAGCTGATGGGGATGGAGAAAAAGCGCTTACTTTTTTTCTTAGGTTTAAGTGTTTAACTTTAATATTTTAATCAGTCAAAGTTGTGCAACCATAATGATAATATCTTGCTTTTTGTTTTTGAACAGGGTTTAAGTGTTTAATTTTAAAATAAAAAAACTAATTAAATTTATCAACCATCCGGTCCGGTCCAACCGATTCACCGGTTGAACCTGCCAGCCCTGTTATATGTTGTTTGGTGTGACTAACCAGACCGATTTACCAGCAGGTCCCCACTTGAACCGATTGAACCGGCCTGTCCGGCCTGGTTTTTAAAATATTACTGTAATCTATTCGTATTTCTTTGACATGGTGTGCGATGCATATATCAATCCTTATATTTATTAATAAGCTCTTAATTTATTAACACTAGGCGGTGCTCGTATCATTGTTAAAAACTCAAACCTCAGCTCAAACATAATGAAAATATAAATGTATGGAGGTATTAGCTCTACACTTATGCACAAGCTTAACACAGGACTTGTCCGTATGTCATAAATAAAAAGAACCCTTTAATCCACCTTAGCATTGCGAAATCAGTGTGAAGCATCCTTCTATACTCCTAAACTAGTTACATGAAACATTAGTTTTAATTTTTAAAGATATGCCTATAATTTTTAAAGATATGTATCTAGTTAAATTTATAACGACATACATAGATATTAAACATAATTTCTAGGGAGAATTAAAAAAAAAAAACTTTGTGGTTTTTGACTTTTGCAAAATAAGGATATATTCATTTTATGTTTTAGACTATGTGCTTTCTCTACCATGCAAAAAATGTAAAAATAGTCAATGGTGTTAACTTTTTTTTTTTTTTTTTTTTTGACAGATAAATTCATCAATTCCTTTAAAAGACTAAGCCATGGGGTAAAAAACATGATTTTCAATGTGATTTTGTTTTGTTTTTAAGATTTAAATTTTTTTTATTTAATAAAACTTAAGAGATTAATAAACTTAGAAAAATATATATTTTATATCACATGAGCCATTTTTAAATGAAATGACAATTTTATCTTTATATTAATACTGTTAACAGCTTGTTAACAGTTTAACGGTTTTTTTATTAGCAAAAGAACGCACATTGTTAAAAACCCAAAAATAATTCCTCTATCCTTAGTTCGGAAATTTGTGAAATCACAAAGGTTTTTTTTTTTTTTTTTTTTAATTTTCCCTAATTTCTAAATATTAAGAAGAAAATTTAGGCTGGATGTGTGATAAACCTGTCACTGTTTCTTGATTAATATGAATTACATTACAAAGATTTCAGCTATTTTACAAAGTTTGCACAACAGAGATATTAACAGTCCTTCGAGTTTTCCTGCATGAAAACTTTGGTTTGCTGGGCAGTGATATGCTTTAAAAGTGCTTGTGAGGATTGCCGAGCAAAGAATTTTTGCTGAAGCTGAACATACGGGTAAGCGATAGACGAGAGTAAGTTTGCTGGCTTTGAGAAGGAAAATATTTCATACCAAACTCGATCATTCTCATCCCATTCGATGGAGAACCGCTCTTCACCCGCCTGCACCCATGAGTTCAAGAAATAATTGTGAAAGAAGTCTGGAATTAACAGAAATACAATGAAAGATTAAATGCAGATGAAACTTTTCTCCTCTAATTTGAATTGTTAATAAGCTCATGAGAACTTGTTAATGAATGCAACTTCAAATAAAATCATACCGAACTAATTATGGAGATACTATGATTATATAACAAATTTAACTCAGCCAGCCATAAATAGAAAATTAGAACTTGGAAGTCCTCTAACATATTAAAGTCAATGAATTTGGAAATGAACAACAAGCACAGATCTCGTTGAATGTTTAGGTTAACTCTTTGGGTTGAAGTTGGGCAAACATGTTAATACATATGATTTGCGTCTACCATCATATATGAGGTTTTGGGATTGGTCTGATTGCAATCTGACTAATAAAATATATAAATCCAGGTCCTCCATCCTATTAGTTCAACTTTTAGGTTGAGTTAGGCCCAATGGGTAATATTTATGTTCCATGAAATCTATATTATCATATGCGAGAGAACAAAACTGAATTACTAAAATCTGGTCTCGCATCCTATCAGTTCAAGTTTTAGCCTGAGTCAGCCCAATAGGTATATTTATGTTCTGTGAAATATATATCATGATGCGAGAGAACAAAATTGAATTACTAAAATGCCAAGCTTCAAGAGGATCACCAAGCTTTAAAATTTCCTACTCTAGAAAATGAGTTCATGGTTATTTATTTTTTTTATTTATCTCATAGAGAAAATAATTTATTTCTTTGTCCAACCATGTATAATTGAATGATTTTGAATGCACAAATTCAATTGAAAACATTGATCCTTCTGCCTTGAAAGACAGGCTATAAAATGGGAAATTTTCATACTTCAAGCTTCTTCAACAAAATGCTGACGGAACCAAAACAATTTACAAAAAGGTAGAAATTTTTCATTCTGGACAAAACACCATGAATCAAATCTGTATGAAGTTCAAATAAAAATTCTTCCCTCAAAATCCCAAAGTTTAGAACCACTGGCATCCAATGGGTTCCATCCCAAACCAAACAACCCATGATAAAAAGCCAAAACTATGCTGTTGATGAAATTCCACTTAAAGGATGATCATCCGAACTGTAGGAAGACAGTAGATTCCTCACCGCAATCAAAGTTTCCTAATTTGACTCCACATTGAAAAGTTGTCTTCAAGATTTCACCTTCAAAGGACTCAATATCATGAAATCATGCAAAAACTGGTGCACGAGAATTGACACCTGGTTTGGTAAAGGAATCAAAAGATGCTTGCTTACTAAGGGGCCTTGATTCTGAACTGTCATGACATCTTGGCAGGTCCTGCGGGGATGCTAAGCAAGATACATTCCCCTAGTGCTAATCAAATGTTACCAACCCTCTTTAAAGGTAATATCAAGCCCTTCACATTTGTTGATTGGTGTTTATAGAATTTAATTAGAATATTGGTTAAAACCACGCAAAATTCAGATGCCTGGAATATTTGATTCGCCCTTTTCCAGATGCTTGGTGTTATTTAAATACTTACTAAAGATTCTGAATTTACTTAGGCTAAAAAAATGCACTCTTCCACCTTGATTTTAGTAATTTAGAAGCTTTCCCACGACAAACAGAATAACTTGAGCTCTTACCACGAACAAACAATTTGAGTTCTTAGACCTTGTTCTCGGTATCTTGGAATCCTTGTCTTAGGACAAACATATGATTTGAGCTCTTACATCTTTTTCTTTTCAGTAATTTACAATTTATCTTGGTATAAGAAGAATAAAGTGAGCTATAAAAACTTCTTGTCAGCAATCCTGGTTAATTAAACTAGAACCTTTCATATCTACCATGTTCACCTCAATCCTACTTCTTCTTATTTCTGTGACCTTGAGTTTTTGCAAACAAGCCCATCTACCATGATCACAATTACTCTCAAATTTACAATCAGTCCAGGCAACTTCTTGCCATTTTCTCAATTCTTTTTTTCCCCCATTTTGGGGATGAAGATCTAGATTCAGTTCAACAACCAACTTGAAGATCATATAATGCATTAAAAAATAATATCAAAGAAAAACATGAGAAAACTACAAAAAAAAAAAAAAAAAAAAAAGAACTTGATAAATTGGGATTGGGGGTAGCAAGAGAAATACCAGGAGATGGCCATGGAGAGTTCCACTGCCAAAGCCAAAGGAACCCTTGTTTTTCCTCGGCGCATTACTGACATAGGCGATCTGGAGAGGCATCGATATCCATAAAGGAAACCACTCCTTCACAGAGACGCAGAACCGAGTGCCAGGCTTCACTGGCGTTTGGGAATCGACGAAGGCCCAATCGAGCTGGAAGTGAGACCAGGACCGGAGAGCGGATGCGGCGAGGTTGAAGGTTCCGGCGCCGGAGCCGAGGAGGACGCGGGCGTGGTTGATGAAGAAGCCATGGTTGGAGAGATCATCTTGCACTTGTTGTTGATCGCATTGTTGGGATGCGGCAACGAATTGGGGATCGTAGTTGAACGAGTTGGGATTGGAGAGGAAGTTCTTGTGCTGATCCGGAGAGGGGCGGCCCCAGCTGAGCAAGAAGCACCCCAGCGCCATTGTTGTCCCCTCTCTCTAGTCGTCGGAGTTATGAATGGAGTGTCGTTTTTCAAGATTTGTAAGTTGGGTGAGGGCATAAGTAGATTTGTATCTGTGGAGAAAAGTACTAATGTTTTAAATATGACCCAAAATTATCAACGGCGTTTTGGTCAATTAACACTTGGGTTCCCGTGAGGACGCTTTGCAAATGGCGAGAGTTCGAATCCTTGGGGTGATAGTGCATGTCTGAGAATTGTGAGCATGAACTGTGGGTGGTACCAGCGCCCATGTGTGCGCAGCCCCACATGCCGCAGTCGAGGCATGCACATGCCCCTGCCTTAGTTTAGCGGGCCCATTAGAGATTTCGTTCTTCTTGACAAAAAAAAAAATGACCCAAAATTAAATAGCAAAATTTATGCAAAGTGAAAATATAGATATGTAAAGAAATTAACTCCATATGTTTGCATGCTCATAACTTTTCTTATATGAGGTTTTCGTCATTTATTCCTCGAAAAATGATACTTAGACAAATTTTATTAGTTATGAGCTCCTGCTTAGAATGCTTGTGTTTTTTTTACACAGAAGATGGATTTGAAACTCACCATTATTTTTTTGTACACAACGGTGTTGTAGTTTGTTTGCTTTGTGGAAAAACAATAAAAAATAATAATGATGCCTAATTTTCAATGTATGGGAGATTTGATACTCCTGTTTAATAAGAGGGGAGATTGCCTAAGATTAAAAGTAAGATAAAGACAAATGGGGTTATGATTTAGAGAGAGATAGTGCAGGGAGAGGGAATCCTACGTTAGTGGATTTTCATATATTTCAAATCTAGTTGCACAATCTAACAATGTAGAAATGGCATTCTTGAAAATTTACAATTTCACCACCAAACAAAAAAATGTCATTGGTTATACTATGTGCCTTTTTCTAATGCACATGGTGTTAGTAAGCATTACTGATTAGTTTATTTTATTTTATTTTCTTTTTGTAAAATGGAAAAGCCACAATAGGAGTGTGTGTAAATTATTTAATTATATCACATACCCTCACTCTAGAGTAGTAAGTAATTGAACTTGTGATCTCTCACCAGTGCATAAAAGAACCGGATACTAATAATCTAAGAGGTTGTTGGTCATTAATGTATTTCTCATTGATCCTAATGCATTTTTACTCAACAAGAAACTAACATATGATATTCGTCTCAAGAACGCATATAATATGACAACAATGAGTGTTTTTTATTTATGATTAATCTTTCCATCTCTAGTACATGCCCAAATGAAAAATCATTTAATATAGTCACAATCTATATGTACATATATTTAAGGTAGTTATATAATCTTCTCTGAGAGAATTTCAGGAATGATTTTAAATTTTTTTTTTTAAATTTCTATATTACAGTCTTTGTTTGTATTAAATGTAATATTAGTGATGGTAAGTATTTAATTCCATTTATTTGTTTGAATAAATGTTTATTAAATATTTCAAACCAATTATAATTATTAAAAATATTTTTATTTTGCGAGGGAGAGTATACCAACACTTTATATATTGTTTGGAGTCTAGCTATTAGAATTAGGGCAATAAATGCCCATAAGACCTTTCACAACCAAGATATGCCAACAATTTTTATTGTAAGGTGTTACATTATAGTCTCAAAACCCTCAACATTGTAAAAGCTTCCAATGTAAAATGACTGAATTCGCCCTAATTATCTTACCGATAGATGCAATGCAATCAAGAATATTACTTTTGTACAAAGAGGAAAAAAAGTATTTTTTTTTTTTTTAGAAAATTAAAAAAGGCTTCACAGATTTGCGAAATAATTACAAAAGATTTTTTCTTTCCATTTTAAAATTACACGGTTTAATCAGCTAACAGGAAAAAGAAAAACCATTAACTAACTATTAACGATTCATAGAGTTAAAATCATTATTTCATTTAAAAACCAACTCATTTGATATAAAAATGTATATTTTTTTTAAGTTAGATTAATATCTCCAAAATTTAATTATGCATTTGTCAAAAACTAAACAAAATCATGTTTTTTATGCCATATGACGTTTTCTAAATAAATTGACAATTTTGTCCTTGCCAAAAAAGCACAAGTTAACACCATTTCCCCCTATTTTTTCCTAACCGAAAAAACTATTTTTTTTCTAATTGAAAAAAAACACTTTTCTCTAACTAGAAAAACCACATTTTAAAAATAAACAAATTTTCCTCTATCTCTATTTCACAAAGTTGTAAACCAATTGGTTTTTTTATTAATTGTTTTAATTTGGATTTGTGTTATAGATTCAAACCTTTTATATGTAGAGTTCATCATAACAATATCTTATATTATGTTTAAAGACTTCGGTTTAATAAAGGTAAAATGCATGTAGAAAAGACTATAACTGTAATTATTAATGAAGATAAATGCACATGGGTTGTGTGATAAAACTATGAAATAATAATCTCTATGCAAAAATTATGCTCACCGTTGAGAGAAGGTTTGAATAAAATGAAATAAAAAAAACCTTAAAAAATTTATTTATTTATTTATATTAATAAATACAAAATGTGCACTGCTCATTTAATAAAAAAACATCACATACGTGCGTAGAATTACTGTCTCAACATGTCCATGATTTTGTTTTGCTTGGTTTTGAAGTTCAATCTCGGATTGACCAAATGATTTGTTGGCATAAATACCAAATTTCAATTTAACCAAGTGAAACTCAAAAAAGAACAATTTTCCCATTAAATAAGTATCAAGCATAAAACTCAAAAATGATAATTTTAATATTATATACATACAGACATACATACATATTTAGCAGATTTTCTTATAAAAAATAGGTCAAATCCAGTGAAAAAATACAACACCAAATATACATAACAGGCAAATAAAATTCTTAGTCAATGATGACATACAAAATACAGTAAAAGCTCACATTATTCACCCAAACAAGGAGCTAAACTTGTGCACACAACACCAACTTTGTTTCTTATAACCTCCCGAATTAAAGTATGTGATTTGGTCAGAACATCTTATGCGGTGAACAGAACACTAATAAAGGAAGAGGACAGGATGAAACCCAAAATCTGATGCCTCCTTATATAGAAACATTGCTTTGAAATTTGCTTTACTTCACAAATACAAAGGGGAAATACTTCATATGGTTCAAGCTTGTTTTTTTTTTTTTTTGTCAAGAAGAACGAAACCCCTAATGGGCCCGCTAAACTAAGACAGGGGCGTGTGCATGCCTCGACTGCGGCCTGTGGGGCCGCGCACACATGGGCGCTGGTACCACCCACAGTTCGTGCTCACAATTCTCAGACATGCACCTTCACCCCGAGGATTCGAACTCTCGCCACTTGCGAAGCGTCCTCACGGGGGACCCAAATGCCAATTGACCCAAAGGCCGTTGACATGGTTCAAGCTTGTTAGCACAATTCATGCACAAACCAAGAAAGATCCATTTTGGGGTGAAAGAGTAGTTCATCTTGTTTGTGCCGGAAATGTAGCATCAGCATACACAATCTTTATTACTGATGATGAAATTCAGCTTTGGCACAAAAGGCTTGGTTACTTGAACCTGAGGAGTTTACAACTTCTGTCACAGTCATAGCTTGTAAGAGATCTGCTAACCATTGCACCACCAGATACTACACACTCCTATGAAACATGCGCTTTTGGGAAGCAAGCAAGACAATCCTTTTTTGAAAAGGACAAGCCAAACGAGCCATCGAGCCACGTGAATTCGTGCATGGAGATTTAGTTGGACCTATATATGCAAACACCATCGATCCTTAGGAGGTAACAGGTATATGTTCCTTCTCATCGATGACTACTCTCAATACAGTTGGGCATATTTTCTGTAGAGAAAGTCTGATGCTTTCAAACATTTCAAGGCATTCAAGTAGATGTAGGAAAACCAATTGGACCGGCTGCTGAAGGCACTTCGTACCAATAGTGGAGGAGAATTTCTCTCACAAGAGTTCAGCGAGTACTGTGAGCTCCATGGTATTCATTGCCAACTGACATCGCCGTATACACCCCAAGCATAACGGGGTTGCAGAGAGAAAGAACCGCACCATCATTGAAATGGCGAGGTCATTGCTGAAGAAGATCGGTCTTCTGACAACCTTGTGGGCCAAGGTAGCTGCTATAGCGGTGAATATTATCAACCGGTAGCCCACCAGTGTGGTTGAGGGTCAAACCCCATACGAGGCACTCAAACACGACAAACCATCGGTTGGGCACTTCCGTGTCTTTGCGTCCGTGGGCGATGTGCTGAATGACTCCTAGCTTTGCCAAAAATTTGATTCCAAGACAAAGAGATGAGTGCTGATTGGGTACTGTGAAGACACGAAGGTATGCAGGATGTTTGACCCAACAACTGGAAAGGTCTCTATCAGCATAGACATGAATTTCTTTGAGAGTCTCACTAGGGATTAGTCAACAACTGGAAAGGTCTCTATCAGGATAGACACAAAGGGTATTTTGGTAATGTTAGTATTTTCAATTCAAACACTAGAAGGTTTGATAATCTCCATTTACTCTACTTTAAGCACAAACAAAGTGCAACTTAAACCCTTCTTTTCTCTTACTTTACTATACCCTACCTTCTTTTATGAACCCCTCCTTCATCTCATCTAAGCAAAACCTTATTCGAATGTGTAAAGTGAACGGCCTCTAAAGTGCCACATTAATCACTTCAGCCTTGAGTTCGGTGAGCCAAACACACTGAAGGGGAGTTAATCAAAGCACACATATCTCATGCAAAAGGCAAACTATTTCTATCTTCCTATAGCGTGCAAATACTTAGAGAAACATCTCATACTCTTTTTCTTTTTCTTGTCAGATTTTAATGACTCTATCAGCTTTCTTTCACTTCTCGTTGAACAGCAATCACATCTCTTCATTCTGTCCCCTTCTTTTACTTCTTTACTTCTCTATTCTTTCCTTGTTTTTTCTTCATTTCTCTCCTTCTTCTTCTATTCTCCTCCCATGTTTTTTCTAGGTTCTTTTCCTTTTTCTTCATGGGGTTCTTTCCTTTTTTTTTTTCTCTCTTTTCTTGTTTCTTCTTCTTTTTGTCTTTTTCCCAATCTCCCATGTTCTCCGTAGAACAGTTGAAGGCGTTTTCCTTTTAAATTTAAATTTAATTTTTAATTTTTTTTATTTTTTAATTTAAAAATGTCTTTCTAAAAAAATTTGAAAGGTAAATTTTTTTAATTGATTTTATATTTTTTTTAAAATTGTTCTTTTTTATATTCCCTCCCTTTCTTTCTCTTTTTATTGATTTGATTTAAGATTTGCAAAAACAAAGTCTCTATAAACAATGGTAATATTTAAATAAGGTTATGAGCAAAAGTTTTGAATGAAGAAACATTTACGAACTAAAATATAAAAAATTTTATATAAAAAATTAAAAAAAATAGACTAAACGCTTTACCGTTTTTCATGCAAAGCACAAGAATTATAGAGCACCAGTAAATTTTTTACCGGTTTCACGCGTAAATATTACATAGAAAGTGTAAATTCATAATAAAAAAAGATATATATATAATATAAAAAAAAAGTTATGAAAACATTCCAAATTCAACTATAAAATGTCACCCATGCATTTACTTCAAAAGCTGCAATAGTTATAATGATACGCGGATAAATTATGTACAAAAAATTATAAAATAATAACCCCTATGCCAAAGTTACTCCCAAAGTTGAGAGAAGGCTTAATTAAAACAATATAGTAAACCTTCAAATATAATTTCAGCAAATAAAAGTGCATATATATAAAACCAGTCGGGGAAGGAACCTTCAAAACTATTAAGGTTTTGTTTTGCTAATTTTCTCAATAAAATAAGTATCAAGCATAAAAATTATACACATGCAGATTACATACATGTTTAGCGAATTTTAATGGGAAAAAAAATGTCAAATCCAGCCTGGTGCAACACCTGAAAAGACTGACATAATTTTAGTAACAAGCCAATAAAGTTTTTAGCCAATGGCAACATACAAAATACTGCAAGAATTCACATTATTCACCCAAATGAGGCCATTAAACTTATGCACCAAACAACAGCATCCCTTCTTATAACCTCCATGATTTACAAGGACGAACGGATATGCTTGAGAACTACATAGCCAGACAACACTGCCCGATTTCTTTCTTTCACCTTTGTTTGGTATATCACCCTGCCGGAAAGAACTTTCAGGTTAGTTCTTGAAAAAAGATGAAATTTAGAGACAGATTGAGCATATATAGAAATATTGATCTCACTTTGTGCCTTCCAGCCACATTTCAGTAATTAAAGTTTCTCCTGGATACACATGCAAAAGGAATCGGCCAAAAATGCTTTTCACCAAAGTTGGTTCTCCGTTGCAGCAGGACTTGATAACAGCTCTAACTGCGAACCCAAGGGAGCACAGGCCATGAAGAATTGGACGGGAAAACCTGCCAATCATTTGAAATGGTGGAAAAATAAATCGCATTTGATAACTGATGATGCCTGCTGTCAATTGAAACAAATGTAGCTAACAATAATATCGTCTTGCAATTTAAACATACAACAACAATTGCTTGCAGTTTAAGCCCAATCAATTGTGGATTCTTGGTAAGGAGTGTCTAGAAAAAAAAACCTCCCTTGTCAATCGGTGTCAACCATTCTTTAGGAATGGGGAATTATTTGGTAGTAATGTTCTTCCAAGTTGTTTGAAAAGTAACGTCTTAGATACTCACCCTGCATTCTTTGCAACCATTGGATCTGAATGTAATGGGTTATAGTCACCAGACAGCCTGTAAATAAGCGCCTGCACATAATTATTACATGGATATGCACTCTGTTACTCACAAGAAATTTATAATGGGGATAGGTGTTGGTAAAAAGAAAAAAAAGAAAAAAAAGGGAATTGAAATATGTGATTTGGTCAGAGCATCTTTGGTATTGATTAGAATACTAATAAAAGGAAGATGACAGTATGAAACTGATCGGATGCCTTCTTATATAGAAGCTTGTTTTGGAAATTTGCTATACTTCACAAATACAATGGGGAAATACTACATATAGTTGATTGAATCAAGATCATTATTCTGATGAGCAGCCTATTGTTTAGTATTTAAGCAACAAAAATATGTGATGAATCTAATAATCAGTCATTACCAACAACTTGAGCCAATTTAGTCAAGAAAAGTACATGAAAGTTGGGAGGTCCATTACAACTTATTCTGTGATATACATGATGGCCACATAATAACATGAATGGGGAAAAGGAACACTAAAAATCACATGATCTAAACAATTTTCCAAATTATTTCAAAATGTTTGTCATTGGCTTTGGGATTTAGTAGATGAATAAGATATTCCATGTAGCTTGATAAGTATACAATTGTGCGTATTTTATATATTGAATTGTATACTTATCAAGTTAGTATTGGAGCAATTCAGTGGAATACGAGTCTAAATCGAATATAAATTGTCTTCGCAGGCACCAAGTGTGGATTAAAGCCAAAAGAGAGCCAAAGCAAGTAAATGGGAACAAAAACATCGAAGATGGCACGCTCTTGCACTAGCACTTGGAAGACTACACTGTTTACGGGCTCATTAAGGCCGGGCTTACGGCCGTAAGCCAGAGGCAGAGAATCTTACGGTATCCTTATGCCCATAAGTGAAGAGGTCCTGTAATACAGAGAAACTTACGGTCACGCTTACGCCCATACGTCAGACCGTAAGCCAAATTCAGAGGACTTTACGGGGTGAACTCCAAGTAAGGGTGTAAGGCAATGGAAAAGTGAAATCCCGACGCTTACGCCTGTAAGCCGGCCGTAAGCTTACGGCTATTTAAGCCTTTGCTGGAGAGAGAGAAGGGAGTTCTTTTTTTGTTTTCCTTTGAGTTTTGTAGAAAGAGTGGCTGAAGAAGGAAAGGGCTTATCTGCGAGATCAAGAGGTGATTTCTCCACAAAGGAGCCAAGGATTTGTGTGTGCTTCTATCAACACCACCTTCATCATCCATTAGAGCACCACTGTGGTCAAGGATTGCATTTCCCCCAACGTCAAGGGAAACTTCAAACCAATCCTCGTTTCCTTGGTTTCGAGGGAGTTTTCCACTCTATCTCTTCATGATGAATGGTTGTAATTCCTTGCTATCATTATTTTGGACCATGAGCTAATCCCCCCTTAGGGGAACTTGGACTTGAACCCTAGGGGAATTGTTAAACTCTTCTTTTATTCCTTGAATGATAATTATTTATGATACTTAATCTTTGGAATGCATGTGTGAATTGATATGTGTCATTTATACATTGCGTGATTGTTGACGAGTGGTGAAAGCCCGTTATTTGATAGATTAGCGTGCGGTGAAAACCCGTCAGTCCTTAAGGCTAGGCGTGCGGTGAAAACCCGTTATACCTTTCGGAGTAGCGTGCGGTGAAAACCCGTCTTACCTTCACATTCCTGTTAAGATTGCTTGTAATTGAGCAAGGTTTATCTGTTGAATTAGTACCTCACTGTCTAATCCCCGAGGTAGTATTGTCCAAGTATACCCCCCCCTCTACCATTAATTCTCACACTTGTTGTTGTTTTCAGACTTCTAGGTAATTCTAGATTTTCCAACAATCACCCTTTCTAGGCTAGATTTCATAAGCTAAAATTAGTACTAGTAGGTTTGTTCCCTGTGGTTCGACAACCCGATCCCCCTAGGGGGATTCATTTTATTACTTGACGATCCGTTCACTTGCGGTGACGCGAGAGGCGTTTCATAGCTGCACATATGATAATTTGAAGGAGTACAACAGGTTGATGGGAAAACCAGTGGTATGTATGCTTACACGCAAAACATATATTATTTGAACCAAATTCAACCAAAAAGCTTAAGCGGTTAGTATAAGAGAACTAGAGTTATCTATTCAGATTTATATAAACCAAATTAATTGATATGTGACTATTAGTTATTCTAGTATGCTCACTTGATACATGCTAGTGGAGTGTTATCAAGGCGCTCACTTAGGCGAGAACTAGACTTATATATTCAGATTTATATTAACCAAATTAATTGAAATATGACTATAAGTTATTCTACTATGCCCACTTGATACATGCTAGTGGAGTGTTATCAAGGCGCTCACTTAGGTGCACTTAAGAGCTAAGGTGAGGCGCAAAAAGAGAATAGCGCCTTTGTACCTTTCAAGCAAGGCACGCTTAATTAGGCGCACACCTTTGGCATTTTTGTGCACCTTTGTCTGAGACTCAAGATGCAAAAAAGGCCCACGTCATTGAAGAGCTTGTTATATTTTTTTTTTAATAAAAACTAATTTATTATGAAAACCATAGCCTCACCTATTTAAAATTACTTGATCGCAGATAGATTAGATTTAATACAATTAAAATCAAGCCTATCCAAATCTAAAATGTTATTTGTAATATTAAATTTTATTTAAAAACTTATCCAATACGATCTAATAACTTATTAAAATCAAAGCATCCAAATTTAAAATATTATTTTGAATATTAAATTTCACTAAAACCTTATCCCTTAATTATTATCCAAACTCAAATCATATAGTCATTAAATTAGAGTAATATTCTAATATCAAAAAATATATAGTGATAATTATCTGGACTCAAAATTCTCATCAAAGAACATCTTTACTTTTTTTTTAAATTAGCTTTAAAAATTTTTATTTTTGTATGAATTTTATAGAAACGATTCCTATGTAATTCAACAATATCTTGACTTGAACTAAGTGTATCAACTAAGCCTATGATTCACTAATGATTTTTAATTCGTTATATTTGGAATAGATTTTAGGAATGGGTCAAACTTTATAGTTATAGTCTTCAAACAATCTTTCTGATGTAATTAATATTATGATTATCTTATATTAAACTTAAATCTATTATATATATTTATTTACTTGTATGCATGCGCCTTATTTCACTCGTGAGCGTTTTTGTTGCGCCTTGCGCCTCGGGCGATATAAGGGTCCTAGCGCCTAGGATGTGTTTTATGTCTTTGACAATGTTATGCTAGTGTAATTAGCCATGTTGCAAACAAACCAAACAGACCTAGCTTTGATATCCTACTCCACACAAGCTGAACATATATTATCTAGATCCAACTCAATACAAAAGCTGAAGTTGATTGAATGAGAGATCCAAGTTTGCATGTTCATATCTATCTTTACTTATATAGTACAAAAGAGAAATCAAAATGGAGAAAAGCAAGATATGTTTGTGTTGATATGATGGTCAAAAGGTGCATAAGCTCTTTTATTGGAACTTCAATCCTTTCACCCTAGATGGAATTAAAAGTACTCTGAAAACATTCTGTAGAAGAGTGAATTCTCCAGCAAACATTACTTCAGTCCACCCATAACAGTATTATCCTGACTTGCACCCATTACCACATTCATTGTATTTATATTAGATAACGTTTGATTTATGATTTATTTCCAACGTAAAGTTGAAAGCATGTTTGACACGCAATTGTGTTTGTAACTCAAATAATTAAATCACAAACGGATACATAAGCAGTCAGCCTGATATGCATCTCATCGATTCAAAAAAATTAACATGGACTGCGAAAATAATATTTGGCAAGTTAGAAATCGTAATAAGAAGTATTGATTGCTAACAAATAACAGAGAGTTAATATCACAGCAAAGAAAGATGACATGCCTGGGATTGTTGGGTAATGTCCTCATAAACAAAGGAAGGCTTAGAATTTGGAATCTTAACAGGAGAGATCTGGTTGGCTGGATAATTAGCATATGAATAGGGTTTAGATGACGTAGAGAAACCACCAGCACCACGCAAGTAAATTGTATTCCTGTAGATAAGAAGCCATTTAGGGAAAAGGTTCTTATTTGTACTATTACTTTTATGAACTTAACAAGTTATAAAAATACTAACCTATTCATGCACAAGGCTTCTCCAGAATTCTTATCATAACTGGTTGTTTGAATCTCAATTATGGCAGCTTTACCTAGGGATATATGATTAAAAAAAGACCATAGTATCCTCTGTGTGCACTCGGGAATTCATGTGCATGTGTGCGTTGAGTGAGTGCTACAGAAAATCAAGGCTTGTATAAATACCAACCTTTGTCATGCAGACCTGCAATTACAACTTTATTCCGGATCTGCACAGAAAAACTGAACGTTAAAAGTTTCAAAAATCTAACTAATATCTGAAGAGAAGAATTAAGTGCAGCTGGCAATAAGCAAAATAGGCAGCCTAAAAGTTCTTGACAAATAAAACCAGTCAGAATTTTTATTGCATACAATGTTGACTGCACTACATTTATTCCATTTAAAATGGGTATAAGAATGGTGCATCCTTAGTATGTGCAGGGAATTAGAGGAAGAGGAATATCAATTGGAATATGGGAAGCTAAGAGGATTCTCAACTTAGACAACACCGGAATTCATGCACAATAATAAAGCTCCTTTTGCAAAAATCACCATAAGTCTAATTTCCACAAGGTATTTCTTCTATATATACTGAAAAACCAAAAGACAAACCATTACAACCTCCAAACATAACGAACAGTCATATTTATGCACTATTTTGTAGATATCTAAGTTTCAATTATGTTCTGAACCATATGCTTCCTCAGATTTGTTTGACTAACTATATCCTTGATTTCTTTTTATTGGAATATGTCCTACCTCTATTCTCTACAGCATTTGTCATTTGTTTACATTGCTTAAGTTCAAAACTTCAAATAGAGTCATGCTCTAGCAAACGCTTCAAATATATATTGTTTTATATCCCCTTTTGGTATGAAGATCAATTTGAGAACCCAGAAAAAGCCAGATAATTTTTCTAGATGCAAGATGTAACAGCTTTCCAAGAAGGCAAATCTAACCCACCCACACTGTAACACTAACAAAACCAAGCTGTCAGCATGATGATATCGAAACCTAATCAATTTATTGACTATACCCTCCAGCCTGAATATATTAACTGATAGAAACCCCTTTGAACATCAAGTTGAAGACCTAGTATACTAAAAACAGAATTAAATATTCCAAATTGGCAATTTCACTGCACAAAATTTTGTACATTGCAAGCTTAGCACTCATTTATCAGAGCAACTTTCATGCTTGACACATTTCTTATGACAAGAAATGCAATAAATTAACTTGTTTAAGACTTTATCGTTATTATAAGAGAAAATTGTTCATATACCCCTCAAAAGTGAATAATTGCTAATATATCCTCAAAAAAATCACATTTGCCTATATAACCCTACAAAGTGTTTTATTTGCTTATATACTCTTGTAATTAAAAAACATTACAATTTATAAAAATAGAGATCAATCATTGATTCTTTTTCCTCGTTTTTTTTCTAAGGTGAATGAGTGAGGAGGGTGAAGATTGTTTTCATAAAATATTTGAATTGATCTTTGTTAAAGGGATATATAAGTAAATATCACATTTACAGGGGCATATAAGCAATCACACATTTTTGCATGAGTATGCAAGGGGAAACATTGGGGTAGTATGAGCAATAGTTCAGAATTCAGACTACAAAAAGTTTGGCCAAAAAGAATAAAAAATAAAAATCAGATGAATAATACAAAAAATTAGCTAAACAACTCACTAAAATATAGAATATATTAAGAAGAATAAAGTAAAGCAGCTATGGATGCATACAAGGTTTAGAAAGGAAAAAGAGATTGTTTAAGAGC
Organism: Dioscorea dumetorum; assembly: GCA_902712375.1. Taxonomy (NCBI): domain Eukaryota; kingdom Viridiplantae; phylum Streptophyta; class Magnoliopsida; order Dioscoreales; family Dioscoreaceae; genus Dioscorea; species Dioscorea dumetorum. The sequence continues at coordinate 9,144,049 of CACTHL010000803.1, read as the reverse complement.
CTGGCAATGGTACAATGAATTTCTTACACAACAATTAGAAGGGAAAGGCTTGTAGATCTCCAGGTATTGTTGGCCATGGAGCAGCAGAGTTGGGTCAAAACTGCCAAGAAAATATTGGTGAGACTTTCACTTCTGACTATGAGAAGCTATAGAGAAAACTCAGAAAAGTTAAGTTATGGCCTTAAGATGTCATAAGATAAACAGATTAAATGTTACAAAAGGACTCAAGCAAATTTAGGGACTTACTGTAAGCCGGGCACTTCAAGGCTTTGTTTATTTTGATACACAAAAGTAGCACCAAATGTAGGCAAAACCTGCAATTAAACGCTTTAACATATGTTAGGATGACTTAAATTCTTTGCATAAAAAAAGGGAAAAAGAATATTTGATTCTTCACACAAAAGCTAGGTCTAAGAATAAGTGAATCAAAAGGGAAAAGTAGGCAAAAACTGATAACAGCTGCTTGGAGCAGTTAATTTCTGTCAATCAGGGAAAACTAGAATTGTTAATGGCACTCCCCTCTCTCTATAAACAGAGGTCATTCTACATCTTACCTGCTGATTCACATTCTTGACAAAACCAAAACTAGGTTCATATGGAAAGGTCCAAGAAATGAAATGCAAATTTACCATTTGGTCTTTGAACCATCAATTTATTAGAATCCAATCTTGCCCTCATTATCAAAAAAAATGGAAACTAAGTTCTTAAAAAAATCATATGATTAAGCTAATTCGAATTCTTGACAACAAAAAATGCAGGACGATACAGAACAATGGAATTCCATCACTGATGAGAAATTTGAGGACAATTGGCCTATCATTTGGAGTTCCACTATGAATCAAGAGACACATAGGGGAAAGGAGAATAAACATGAAAATGACAGATGAATGAGATCAAACTTTTTAATTAACCAATCTTTACAGTCACTCAGCTAATTTAGAGTGCTGGTTGGGCCATTATAATCTTCTCACCAAGCTCAGATCTTATTTCAATTACAATAACAAATGATCTCTGCACCGACCAAATTGAACAAAGCGAAGGAAAAACAATGAGGATGTTTAAGGATGCTATTGTAAGCAAAAATTTGTTCAAGGCAAAAAGTGACGACTGGCGTGCTTTTATTCCCAACACTTGCTTGTTCCCCTTCTTTAAATTCCACATCAATATCCCCTTCTGCATAGACAATAATTTTGTACAGCTATTTCCCTTAAGTTTGTGATATTAATTGCACCGATCATGCTGAATTATAATCCTGCAAGTCTTTTCTCATACACATCACTGTAGCACACCTGTCTCATTGACATGATAGTAAAATTATGAGAAATTGAAGACTGATACCACATGGCCGATTATGTTCCTCTATAGGTGTTCCTGGAATCAAGGTAAGTTCATTACTTTTGAACTCAACCTCTGCTTGCTGTTTGTTTTCTACCACTAACTCTTGCGATTTGTCCAACTTACTCTTTGTCATACAAACCTAAGCAAATATTATAACTGGCCAGGATTTAAATTCGAATTTCTACAGCATGATGTCTAAGAAAAACACAACAAAGAATGTTCAGAATAATTTCCAACTTCATTGATCAAACTGAGTAACAAGAACTTCCATTTTCCATCAAAGGATTCATGTTCTGGCTTAAAATGCAAGGCATCCTGCTCAAAACTAGAGGAAGAAGTAATAGAAAAGAGGTAAAAAAAGAAAAAAAGACTTCGACTTCTAGCTTAACACATTGCAATATTTGGAATTGTTGCAACCTTCAATTTGATCACCACTGGCAATCACAAACTCAACGAAAAAGTGACAAATGCTAGCAACACCCCACATTCATGATCTAGCACAAATATATAGAAATGGAAGAATAAATATATCCAGCACAACCATAAGACATACTTCAGCTGGGTATTATGTGTTTCACCCAACCTGACTCACTTCCATGGGCACGCCAAACCAGTACCCACTACTGTTAAGAAGAATGGAGATAATTATCTCTCCTTTGAAGTTATGAACAAAAACCCTATCCATAAGGCTTAATCTCTTCCTAACACTGACCCAAGTGAAAAAAATTCCGCATCCTAGATAGAGAAAACCACCAAGAATTCACCTTTCCTTCTTCCAAGAAGCCCTGCTCGCTCCTTTCCTTTTCTATCATGCATTACAAAAACTATATCCCCAAAATGCCATTACATAAACCAAACAAGCAATCAGTCAACATTTATAGGCATTACATAAAACATATCATACTCAAATTAAAGGGAAAATGCACTGAAAAAATGATTAATTACAGTGAATTGGAGATCAACAAACCCAACAGTACCAATTTCCAAGAAGCTTCAATTTTCCATCAAAAATTTCAATTTATAGCTTGACATGCCCAGGCATCATGCTAAAATTAGAAGAAAATTTATTAAGTTAACAGGAAACAAGAAGGCGACCTGAATGAAGGGCTGCCCATCCTGATGGTACACATACTTGAGCTCCTTCTCATCCAAAGCATCTCCACCACAAGCTCCGACCCCAAGAGCATACAGAGCCACATCTCTTCACCGAAAACCACCAACAAAACCAACAATTCATCAATCCCAATGAACCTACATAACTAAAAAACACATCATAGAATGAACCCTAACCCTAGCCAACCTCTCGTTGTAAGAGAAAACAGTCTGCAAAAGAAGAAGAGACAGAGATTCATGAGATTAACGGCGGCAGTCGGGAAAGAAGCAAAACCAAGAAAAGATGGATTCAAATGAAAACTAACATCGGAGAACTTGAAGGAGAGTGCGAGCTCTGGATCGATGGAGGATGAGGGGGACCCGGAGATTGCCATGGTCGTCAACGGCGAAGAGTAAAAAGCTTGAAGAGAAGAATTGAGGCGGGTGGCTAAAAAAGCGAAGCAATTTAAGACGCTACAAATGATTGAGAATGGAAAAAAATAAAAATGGTGTTGTGCTGAGATTATTTTTTTACTTTTATATAAAAAATATTATTTTATTTTAAATAATTATTATTTATAAAATAATGAAAATATAGATATTTATTTTATTATTATTGATTAATATTTAATTAAAAATTAATTTTAAATAATTATTAATTTAATGAAAATATAGATATTTATTTTATTATTATTGATTAATATTTAATTAAAAATTAATTTTAAATAATTATTAATTTAATAAGAGCAGAATAAGACAGAATGAAACATTCTCCTCGTATATTTGGAGGACTAGTACATTACCTGTGAGGGTTAATAGTGATTCTTTCAGGGTAATAATTACATCCAAAAAACCCAACAAAATATGGTGTTTATATAAAAAATATATATCAGAGTTTTAATAAAATTAAAATTTTATCCCGATTGGGATAGGATTTTCAAACATATATATTAAAAAAAATAAAAAAACTCTGATAAGAATAAAACAAAATTTTCGAAGAAAGGAGATAAAAAACGAGAAGGAAGGAAAAAGACATCAAGAAGAGAAAAAAATAGATAAAAAAATCAGGTATGTTAGAAATCTTAAGTTCAGAGTATGTATACGACATCTTAGCATCCAAATCTGTCGTATACCAAAACCAGAGTACAACATCTAATATGTTGTATTAATCATATAATTGATTATAGCAGAAACAGGATCACATACCTCCAGCCATAGCAAGTTAGATAGAAGTTGAAGAGACCGAGATCTGTACTTGTCCACAGGTTTTCACTTGAGAAAGCTAAAGCTGCACTTGAGAAAACCTAAGCACTTGATGAAACCAAAGGCTCTTCCAATCTATCCCGTTCTCTCCGACGATGGAGCTGGGTACTTTCAAGAACGATAGAGTGGGGACCCCTGGTGCTGTCCTATATATAACCCTTACCATCAAAGGATTAACTCCACTTAAAACACTAAGTAGATCATTATCCAAATTGCCAAATTAGGATTAACTTAAGATTCTTATGATTAAGTCATGGACCACTTAATTCAATTTGAATTCAGATTAGATTAATATCATCACGAAGTTATTCTAATAGAATTCAAACTAACATTCTCCCACTTGGTCCAACTTTATCATAGGAAACTTAATATCCATACACATTAACCTGTAAATCTGGATGCCCATATTAAAGAAATACATTACACGAATCATGACGGTAAGTCATCATTAAAACAAATGAGTATTACCTTCCATGTATTACGATGCAACTTCTCTCTTCAATACAAACCTTTATATAGCATTTTATCATAATGAATAAGCCCAATGCTTATTCGGGTCCAACACATAAATAAATATGCATAAACTTAATAATTGTCATTCTCAAACTCAATGTATACGCTTAAAGAGAAGACAATATAAATACTAGAGTTTCATATTTATAGCGATATAAATTGTTCATAGAGAAAAACCAAGTCCCATATGTTCTACATGATCTCTAAACAATTTTGGTGATATGTCTTTCGTCAAAGGATCTGCAATCATCAACTCTGTGCTAATGTGTTGAATGGTTACTTCATTGGCGGTCACACGTTCCTTTAGAGCCAAATACTTGATGTCGATATGTTTACTTCGACTACCACTCTTGTTATTCTTAGTAAAGAACACAGCAGCAGAATTATCGCAATAAATTCTCAATGGCTTGGATATAGAATCAACGATCCTAAGCCCAGATATAAAACTCTTTAATCAAATACCCTGAGAACTAGCCTCAAAACTTGAAACGAACTCGGCTTCTATGGTGGAAGTAGCAACTAAAGTCTGTTTTGCACTTCTCCATGAGACAGCACCACCGGCCAACATAAAAATGTAACCGGATGTTGATCTCCGAGAATCAAGACAGCCCGCATAATCCGAATCCGAATACCCGACGACCTCTAAGTCATCTGATCTTCTGTATGTAAGCATGTAGTCTTTCGTACCATGAAGGTACCTCATCACTTTCTTTGCAGCTTTCCAGTGGTGCAACCCTGGATTACTTTGATATCTTCCTAACATCCCCACAAAGAAATGCAATGTCTGGGTCTTGTGCAAACCTGAGCATACATAAGATTTCCAACAGCCGAAGCATACGGGATGTTTTCCATTTGTTCCATTTCCAAGTTGGTTTTAGGACATTGGTCCAAATTAAATTTATCACCTCTCACAATAGGTGCGACACTAGGTGAACAATTTTCCATACGTTATCTCTCCAAGACTTTATTAATATAGGCTTCTTAAGACAAATCCAAAACTCCACGAGATCTGTCTCTATGTATCTTAATGCCAATGACATAAGACGCCTCACCCATATCTTTCATATCGAAATTCTAAGAGAGAAATTGCTTTACCTCATGTAACATACCCTTGTCATTGGTTGCAAGCAAAATGTCATCAACATATAGAACTAGAAAACAAAGTTTACTCCCACTATCCTTATAGTATATGCATTGATCCTTAATATTCTCAACAAAACCAAACGAAGAGACAACATCATGAAACTTCAAATACCACTGACGGGAGGCTTGTTTCAATCCATATATAGACTTATTAAGTTTGCAAACCAAGCTTTCACTTTCACTAGAGAAGAATCCTTCTGGTTGTTTCATATACACCTCTTCCTCTAGATCTCCATTCAGGAAAGTAGTCTTCACATCCATCTGATGTAATTCTAAATTAAAATGGGCAACTAATGCCATTATAATTCATAATGAGTCTTTTTTCGAAACAGGAGAAAAGGTCTCAGTATAATCGATGCCCTCTTTCTGAGTAAATCCCTTAGCAACCAGTCTAGCCTTATAACGCTCAATGTTGCGTAACGAGTCTTTTTTAGTTTTATAGACCCATTTACTCCCTATGGCTTTCGCCCCTTCAGGCAACTTGACTAGATCCCAAACACCATTATGTGCCATGGATTCCAACTCATCCTTCATAGCATCATACCACAATTTAGAATTACTACAACCGATAGCTTGTGAAAACATCTGAGGGTCATCAACGGCTCCAAAGTCATAGTCAGATTCTTGCAAGTACACGAGATAATCACTAGATATTGCTAGTTTCTTAATTCTCGTTGATCTTCTTAATGCCACATCATTGTCTGCCTGATGACGTTGTTGCTCAATAACTTATGGTTGATGTTGTGCGGCTTGATCTACTAGATCAGCAGGATGTGGTTGTTCAATGATTGTTTCTTCAATGTTTTCCAGGTCTTGATGGTGTTCATGTGAAGCAATCAATCTTAGACTAGTATCCGGAGTTACTTCATGATCTTCTTCAAGACCTAAGTCTAGAGATTGATCACTCCCACTAATCACATTATTCTCAAGAAATTTTGCATTTCTTGATTCCACAATTCTAGTGCCATGTGATGGACAATAAAACTTATAACCCTTGGACTTGTCGGCATAACCAATAAAATACCCACTAACAGTCCTTGGATCTAACTTTCTCTTATGTGGATTATAAACTCTCACCTCAGCTAAACAACCCCAAATGCGCATATGTTGCAAACTCGGTTTCCAACCTTTGAACAACTCAAATGGAGTTTTAGAAACTGCCTTGGTCGGAACACGATTTAATATATACGCTGCTGTTTTAAGAGCCTCGGTCCACATAGATCGAGGAAGTTTTGAGTTGCTAAGCATACTCCTAACCATGTTCATTAAAGTGCGGTTTCTTCGTTCAGCTACACCATTTTGATATGGCAAGCCAGACATAGTGTCTCAATTAAATAATTTGGTACCCTAAATCTATGGTATGATCACAAATTATATGGTAAAAAAGTATCAGCTTGATAAAGAAAAGTCAGTAGTTGGCAATACGCAAGTGCATCTTTTTTTTTTCTTACACACAATAAAAATAGAAGTTAAATTTTAAAAAATCATAAATTTTACTGACTTGCTTTTTCAGTTTTTGATCTATCCAATGGATTAGTGCTAATACACTCTGACCAGCCTTCTATTTCTGTAGAACTCATGTGAGAAGAATGTCATTAAGTAGAGGATTCAAGAAGTTCATTGCCAAAAGCTAATAAAAGATTTTTCCTAAAACTTGCAAATAAGACTATTCCAAAAGCACTGTGTAATAAAAGACTAAAGAAAGGTGAAAAACACATATAACTACACAAAGGAAAAGACACTTCTAGCAGCCAAGTAAATCCAAGCACACATTAGAAGTGCTCCAGATGTCTCTGATTATAACATCATCTCCTGAACAGCATAGCAAGTGTCAGAATTAGTTTATAGAAACACAGAATTCTCATTCATCAAAAATCGCGCCAACCAAAAACAAAACCTAAATTTTTCTCCCAAATCTCTTCCTCAAATCGACACAAAAAAGACAAAACACCGCCAATCTCCAAAGAAAACCCTAATTCCAACAAAAAAAACCAAAACCCCACGATCCCCAACAAATCAGCCCCAAATCACCACCAAAACCAAAGAAAACAAAATCAATCAGCTCCTCTCCTCATCCCCAGCCCAATCAACGAATCAAAAACCAATACAAGCATAGAAATTGCACCTAATTCCCACCATAATCAACGGATTCGATGAAGAGAGAGAATGAGGGGCGATAGTGCTCTCCCCTATTTGAAGAGACTTTCGGGCCTCTCTTGCCGTCTAAGAAGGGACGGTGACACCAACGCCATGGCATATTTTTAATTTAAATTTTAATAATTAAAAAAATCAATTAAAAAAAAGGGGCATAACCGCATATATATATATATGTATAGCATTTAAAATTAGCCCCGCACATTATATTTTCACATAGCCCATTACGTTTTTCGGGAAAACTTTTTTCAGGGTTGAGGCAGGAAAAATTTTCCACTGATTTGAGGAAAAATAGGGTCACATGATAGAGTTTGTGAAAAATTTGGCAAACAAATAGCCTATTTAGCTGGAAAATGACTCGTGAAAAATTTTTCCAGGAAAAAAAAGGCAATCAAACACAGCCGTGGAGAAATTATTAATTTTCATCTACCCCACTCATAATTCTGTTAAAATAAGAATTTTTTTATTAATTTACATTTGCAAACTAACTGAAGTTATTATAAAGAACTTATAAACTCGCATTTAGATAGTGTTATTTATCCACATTTAGCAATATATACACACACAAAAATTCTATTTTGAATAAGGTGTAAATCTAGTTCAATATGATCAAGGTAAAACATTCAATTTAGTGTTACATATCTTTGATTGAGCAATTTATGAATTTGTATTTTAGTTCAATTTATTTCGATATTTATATATTTCATTTAATCAATTTTATAGATATGGAGAGCGTTTTCAAATCTGTACCAAAAGTGTTGAAGGTAGAGTGAGTATAGTTTCTGATGCAAATACTACTACAAAAAATAAAACTCGTGTTGAGTTTGATTCAAGTGATATTATTGTTGACCCAGGGCTTCAAAAACGGCTTGAGGAATATGATGCAGGAATAAAAGATCAAGTGAGAAGAGAGTATCTATCACTAGGAACATTTTAGTCGTTACTGATTTCTAGAGTTATGTCACTATGATTATGAACATTATGGGTGCTTTTTGGAAAAGAAACGATGCATTGCTTCATAAGCATCATGATAAGATTGTGGAGAAATTAGAGAGAGGTGAGATTTTATTTAGGAAGAGACCAACATAAAGAGACTAATCAAGGAAGGCCCACTGATACTTAGTGGGCCTCACATCATAGAACTTTAATCTGCCTATTTGCTATGTGGGTATCAGTATTAGAGGTGTTAGATAATGTTTGTAATGATGAGAATGTTGCAAAACAATACCATCGGGTTTGATAGAAAAGATGGAGAGTTTTGAATTTATATTTAACTTACATCTGATAATTAAAGTGTTGGGATTGACCAATGACTTGTCAAATGCCTTGCATCCAAAGTTCAAAAAACATTATTAATGCAATGGGCTTGATTATGATAGCAAAAGAACTTATGCAAGACTTGAGGGAGAATGGATGGGATATATTTTTAGAAGAAATAAGGAGCTTTTGATGGCAATGTTAGTCTTAGCGCCCAATATGGAAGATTGTGTACCAGCTCAAGGTCACTCGAGACGTAGAGGGCAATTGGTTACTTATTGCCATCATTATCATGCAGATATCTTTATTGTTGTAATTAATTTACTTACTGCTGGGATGAATAATCGGTTTAGTGAAAGTTCTACAAAGTTATTGAGATGCATTTCTCGTCTTGATCCAAGAAACTCTTTTTCCAAATTTACTCATAGAATGCTTCTTTGACTTGCTCAGATTTACCCAGATGATTTCAACACATCTGATCATCCTATTTTGAAAGAGCAATTTCATATATATGTTCATGATGTGAGATAATTTCAACTGTTTTCAAGTTGTCACGATCTTGTAATTCTTGTTGTGAAGTTGGTTCAAATTGATAAACATTTAACTTTTCATTGGTTTATCGCCTTATAGAATTAGTGTTAATCTTACCAATAGCAACAACAACAGTTGAAAGAGTATTCTCAATAATGAATATCATCAAAACAGATTTACGAAATAAAATAGGCTATGAATGGTTGAACAATATGATGGTATGCTACATTGACCGAGAAACGTTTGGTAAAATTAATGAAGACATAATATTGCAATGATTTCAAAACATGCAATAACAAAAATTTTTAGCTCCTTCCTTGCAGTCATTGATGGTTTTTATTTTGTATTTTAAACTATTATTTATAGTGTATTATTTTAAAATTCTAATTTATAAAATTATGTTAATTAATTTTTCTTTAGTTTGTAGCTCCCCCCCCCTTTCCACTATAATTTTTGGTTTTGCCTCTATTACTGGGTGCTTTGCATAAGTGGGTAGATATTAACTTCTTCCTTGTGCACATCTCTACTATGGCTTGTCCACCATATCAAAATAAAAACGTAAACTATTAGTGTTGAAGGCACATAGTTGGTATTATTTGACAACATATATTTCCAACAATAGTTCATACTGATGTAGCAACTAGGATGGCATGGCAATTGATGACAAGACTTGCTATATGGCAAAGATATTATCCCCTCAAGATTATTGAAGAACGAGCTATCTCTAGATGAGCTATACTTGGCAAGTGGATCAAATTGGAGTGTCAACTTGAGGAGCAAGTATGGACAAAAGACAATATGAAGGCACTAGCTATTTTTGCTAAGTGAATCAACTTAGAAGATCAACTACATGGAATTGAAGTTTATTTGAAGCCTAGTTTGGTAGCAAGATAAATGAAAATACAAGTTATGAAAGCAAGCAAGATCTAATGACATATAAAGATAGTTAAACGAAGACATAATATTCTATGATCGACTCGGATTTGGAGGAAAGCTAAATATGGACGAGTTATTTGAAGGCACATCTAAGGTACGGATGGAGTTATTTGAAGACATAACCATACATGGAGAAGATTGAAGACAAGTTTGTGAAGATCAAACTTGGATGAATAGAAGATCAAGTTTAGAAGATTATGGAAATCAAACTTTAATGAATGAAAATCAATTTTGGGAAATAAAAGATTGTAAAGACCAACTTGGATCACTTGGAGATCAAGTTTGATAAAAGGTTTGAAGATCCTTGGAAGATTGTTGAAGAAAATCCTTGATATAATGAAAACGGCCATGTGTGTGTGACACTTGAAGAAGGCACTACTGATAATGTTGGGATGAGATAGGTTAATTGTTGGCAAGTCAAAATAGGAAAGATCCAATTGCATTCAACTAAGATTTGACACAACCAGGAGGGTTGAATGTGTCTTAAGCTAGCATTTCAATGGAAGTTGTAATTGAGTCAAAGTCAACATGAGAGCCATGTTGCAACCTCAGTTATAATTGGAGGTGCAATAGCTAAGTTTGAAAAACATCAAAATTAATAGTCATGGAGATTTTAAAATAGGAAAGTGTTATGTTTGGTATGTGGAGAAGTCTATATAAGAGACCCTCCTCTGAAGATATTAGATTAACCACTAGAGAGAGACTTAAATGTGTCGCTGAGAGAATGGGCATCAAGTAATCTAAAGAGAGTTTTTGTATATCATTGTGAGAATGACTAACAATGTTGTACTTATGTTGGTGAAGTCAAACTAGGTAACCAATTCGTGCTTCTCCTTCATTTTGATTTGTGGTGTGTTTGGATGTATGCTTACATGAGATTTTGATTGGTTTTTAACCAGCAAACATGTGGCCGAATTCATAAACTATAGTAGTTTTGGGTTATTTCATAGTACAAAATGATAGGCCTCTACGATTGTTAAGAGTACGGAAGTTTGCTCTACCTTAGAGTTAACAAGGAGGTGGAGTTCAATAATCTAATTTATAAGGATTTTTTTTTAAGTTTAAAAAAGTGATATCTTGATAAGTTTTTTAATTTTTCCTACTATTGATGGGTTATATATTTTTTTTACTCTTATATATTGATTAGTTTTATATAAATATTACTACCATCTATCATTATGTTTTTTTAACTATTTAAAAAATAAATTCTAACATTTTGAACATAAGGGAATCGGTGAGAAGAAACTAACATAATGTTTTTGAAAGTTTTATGAAAGTTGGAAGAGTAGTATTCAAGAAACTGTTATTGTTTGTGTGAGGAAAAGATTAGAAACTGTCACTGTCAAAATGAAAAATATATTAATAACTAGGGCAAATTTTTGAGAGGTCACCAAACTATACTCATATTTCACTTTAGGTATCAAATTTTAATGTCTCGTTTTGGTTATTTTCCTATGATTTGATTTCAAAAGGAGAGCATGTCAAATCCAAATGGCAAAGACAAGATCATGCCAATCCAGAACATGTTTGTTGCAAATTCTTATGGTCTCCTACTTCTTGAACCTAGGGCATTCTAGGGAAGAGGGAAAAGGAATACCCATTGAGAGTCATGGACCCCCTTGTAGCATGTTATCATCGTTCTCCGATGGATTTGAGGACTAGATCTTTGACCTTAAGACACCTACTAACCTAAGTCCTAAAGACATGCTAGTAGATCGAGTTGTTCATGTGCTAGAAAACACTTTGCAGCAAATTAGCCATTTCCATGAAGATTTGATGGATGATAAAACAAAGGAAGGTGGTACTATTGAGAACCATTATGAACTAGATGAGAACATGGCTCCGGAAGAGTCTCAAAATGATATTAAGATGGCAGTGGTAGTTAGGAGGGATTCCTCTTCAGCATCCTGCTTAAAGAATGGGCGTAATAGCAGCCTTATGGAATGATTTTTTCACTATTAGGTAATATTGTTCCTTTCTTTCTCACTTGATGGGAGCTTGTTATCTTGTAAGAAGTTTTGTAGGAGCCTAGAATGGGCAGTAGTTCTTGCTAGAGGAAGATCAAGTGGAATTATTGTCATTTCAAGTAGGAACCTTAGTAACTTCCAGCTCTTTTTCTAGGAATTCCTTGTATTTGGTTATCTGTTCCTCTAAATATACTCAATGGATCCTGTCAATTATTCATGATGCTCAATTGATAACCTTTCAGAAAGGTTTGTGGCATCACTTATTTGGTATGGCTTTCCTTAACCTCTTTTGGTCTTCTAGTAGGGGATTTTACTGCCATGTCCGTTAACTCTGAGCATGGAGATGGGAACTTTTTTCCATTATGTGTCTAAATCCAATCATTTTATTAAATTTATTTTTGAATAATCAATTACTTTACGTGGGATATGTGGGAACTGGTTTCACCTAGTTTAATGGTCAAACTAGTATGATTTAATGGTGGGCAATGCTGCATCGATATCTTGCTAATACTAACTTGGTGGCTATCTTCAATACCTATTATAATCCTCATCTTCCCAGAACTTCTTCTTATTATGCTATAATGTATGTTGATGCTTGTATTTACTCATATAAAATGAGTGAAGTTTTTAGGTTTGATAATTACTTGTAATACTACTTTGGTTGCCATAGTGTCTAAAGCTTGGAAATTTTCCTATAATACCTCTCCCTTAGCTTTTCTATTGTATTGCTTGAAATAAATCTTATCTTATTAATTGGAAAAATTTTGGCATGACTTCTGTTGATGTTGACATCGAAAACACTAGCATGATATATAGCAGTCGACTTGAGATGCTTGATTCAACTATTAACCTTGATTCCTTTATGCTACAAAGTTGAGAGCATTACATAATAAGAATGTATTACTTAGACATAATTCTATTAAATGGGCTCAACAAGTAAGACTCTTGCTGATTAAAAAAGAGGTTTTGAACACTGGTTTTCTTCATAATCATGCTAAGGTCCGAAATTAACATAATAAAATTGCTAAAATTTTGGATGCTTCTGGAAATGATTTACTGATATTATGGCATTGAAAGATGCTTCACTAATTTTTATTCCAACCATTGGGGATCTAAATTTAATCTCTTTTTTGATGAGATTCTTAGACTTCCTAATGAGCTTCCAAACTTATCCTAGTCAACTATAGATTTGTTAATAAGGCTTGTCAATATGGAAGAGGTGTTTCAAACCATTAAGTCCATGACTAAGGGCCAAATTAAACCATGGGCTACATGGACTCAATGTTGAAATTCCAGTCTTCTAACTTCTTGGGGTTAAACTTATATTGTTTTAATTCCTAATTTCAATTCGCTTAAACTTGGTTTGACTTCAGACTAATCTCTTTGTGCAATGTGTGCTACAAAGTCACTTTTGAAACTCTTTCTAATCCTCTTAAGAGAGTTGTTCGCAACGTTGTAGGGTCTAAGCAAAGTGCTCATATGGCTAGTACGTTAGCCATTGATAATATTATAGCCTTCCAGGAAGTTTCCCACTCTTTAGATAAGGATTCTCATCGCCATCTTAAAATTTTAATTAAAGTACACTAGAAAGTTTGTCATTCTATAGAATGGAATGCTACTTTGCCACTCTTAAAATGATGAATTTCCATATCATGTGGATTTTTTGGATAGAAACATTTATCACTTTTAGTTGCTTCTCCTTTCTTATTAATGGTCAATCTTCTAAGTGGATTAGATCCTATAAGAATGTTAGACAAGGGTATTCCCTTTCCCCCTATTTATTCATCTTAGTCTCTCAAAATTTACTTACTTCCTTGAATTATGATCTTCTGAATAATTTCATTCTTGTTTTTGACAATAAATTGAATAACATCTACAATCATTTGATGTTTGCTAATGACTTGATCATTGTCACCAAAGCCAATAGGGCCACTATTAGAGCGTGTTTTCTTTGCCTTAATTTTCACTAGAATTTGATCTACTAAAGTCCTAGTTAAAGTAAGTCTTGTGTCTATTACACTTCCTACTGCAACAAATAGAATTTCAAGGCCATTTGTAGAATCTTGAACATGAAGATTAGTACTTTCCCGCTAAATATATAAGAGCTCTCTTCAATTTTAATAGAATCCCAATTCTCCGATGCTAGTTCCTAGTGGACATAGCTAATAAGAGTGTGGGATCTTGGAATCACTCTTCCATGTCTAAAGCTAGAACATAATTATCATTAATAATTCTTTGATGCCCATTTCAAACTATATGTTTATTCTTGTGCAATTCCAAATATAGGTTTGGACAAGATCTCCAAGATTGCTACGGAATTTTTCTGGAATAGGAGCACCAATGTTAGTTGGCTTTTATTCTATTATTTGGAACAAGATAACACTTGACAAATCTAAAAGAAGGCTAGGTATCCGAAATCTTAGAGATGCTAAAAATGCTTTAATGGCTAAAAACATCTTCTCTATTCTTAATGGGGAAAACAAACATTGAGTTGAGATTTTCAAGCTTAAATATGGTGTTTTCAACATCTAGAAATGTTTAAATATCCTAAATTCTTTTTGTTTTTGTATATATATTTGCAAAACTACCAAAGCCATTCAGTAAAACTTATGAATCAAAGGTTGTGACCCTAATTAAGTAGATGTTTGGAGAAAACCATGGTGTTCAGATATTCCTTTAGATTGGAAAACTACATGCATTAATATTGATTTTCCTTTGAATGACCATGTTTCTAATTTTATGATTGATAGTCACATAAACATGGACATAGTTCATAATGTCTTTGGTACTACTGCTGACTAGAATAAGATCACATACTTTGAGGTCAATCAAAATAACTCAAATTTTGGGATTGGTATGCAACAACTAGTGAAACAAAATTGTTAGAGTCAATTATTATCATCTTAACAAATCTTTGAATCATGGTGATTGTTGGAAAGATTGGAATGCTATTTGGAAACTAAGTGTGGACCGGGGGAAAAATTATTCATGTGGAAACTTTGCCATAATAAGTTTTCTTCATTAAAATACTTTCATAAGTTGAATATTGGGCTTTCCAAGCCTTGTACCTTTCGTAGCATTTGTGTAGAAACAGTAGAGCACCTATTGTGAGAGTGCAGAACATATGTAGTTTGTCAGAACATCGATAGGTACTTTGCAATATCGAGCCTCAACAGAATTTAGGCTTTTACCATAGGATATTGGCTAGCTCAAAAGTTCACAACTAAAATTTATGGTCACCTATTGAAGGCTCTCTTGGTGACATATGCTTAGGCCTTATGCAGAGCAAGAAGTCAATTAAGCTTCAATAGAATAATCCTACACTTTCATGACATTTTCTAGAAATCCCTCATTATTGCTCTAGAGTTTTCAATGAATCAACAGAAATATATTAGGAAATGCTATGCTACTTATAAAGCTCCTTAGAATATTTCAATTTTTAATGATGATTCTTGGAGTTCAAAGGATTCTTGGAGTAGATTTCGGTTTGTTGTTCTTGTTAATAATAAGTTTTATGTTCTAGCAAGGATTTCATTAGTTTTGGTTGACTTGAGTCTACACGCTGACCATTTGACTTTACTATTTGCTCTAAGGAGTTGATGTGAGATTAACCTAGAGTTTGATTTTATATTGATAGCCTGCAAAAAACTAATTAACGCAGTTAATAATGAATATATCAGAGCTAACGAGAGAATAAGATGCTCTATTGTAGAAATTAGATCAATGTTGTCCCAGGTGCTAGAGGCTAGATTAGAAACCATTTCAAGAAAGTAGAATGAACTAGCTGATATGTTAGAAAATTATGCTCGAGCTAACAATGTTGTTTAGCTTTAAGCTCTTCTTTTTTTTTTTTTTTTTTGCTTTTTTAGAAAAAAACCAAAGTAGTGTTTTATTATAAGCACTAAAACAAAAAATGTACTATTTGTATTTATTTAAAAGTTAAATTGTTTTCATGAGAGACTGAGGTAGCAAGCCAAGTCACATGCCACTTGCCACATCAACACTACAATAAACACCATGTGGGAGGCAAGCTTTTTTCCCTTTTCTTTATTTTCTGTATTTGGAAAAGTTTAATCCTTTCTCTCTCGAAGCCTTAGAGGGATTTTTCAATCTCTTCTCGGCACCATAATTCCTATCTTGTACTGTTCCAACAATTTCTCAATCTCTTCCAACACCATAATTTTGAGAGTAAAAAATTCCGAAGAAACCTAGGGTTTTAGTCTTGCTTTGGAGCAATTACTTGGTCTCTTTCCAGCACCATGATTCCGACCTTCATTAAAGTAATTTCTCAATCTTTTCTTCATGCTATGATTCTGAGAAAGTAAATAGGAAGAAACTTAGGGTTTGCAAGCCTTGGAAGAAAATGTAATTAGCTTCTTGAAATGTAATCAGCTTCTTAAGGTATTGATAATGTTTTGCAGGAGAAATAGTTACATAACAAAGACTATTTTGTGATGTTGAAGACAGTGCAAGACCAATCACTATTGCTAATCCTATCATTAATCACACAATCATCCACATCAGCATCAACTTCTCTTCTCTAACAAAAGCTTGATGAGTATTAGGAACCATAGAATACAAGCTGACACTAAATGAAGGTAAAGTAAGGTAAAGTAAAATAAGGGTTTTTAAAAACCCATATTTGGTTGGAGTAGAGATGGGCGCGGGACATCTGCAAAACCGGCCCAGAACCGGCTCGCCGGTCCAATAACCCGGCGAGCCGATTCATTGACCCGTAACTGGCCCATCCTGTAGAAGGGCCAGTTACGGGTTGGGCCTTCCCAACCCGTGCCCCGGCAGGCTGAGTTGAAATCTAGTTTGGAACTGCGCCACCAACGGGGCCAATGGCTCCAAAATTAAATTTTGGAGCCGTTGGCTCCCCAATGACCCCAACGGCTATTAAAGCCGTTAGGGTTTTTTTTTTTTCAATATTTTTTAATTAAAAGTAAAAACAAAATCAAAAAAACAAATTTCAAATAAACTTCTATATATACCCCTTATCCCCACCCTATTTGTTTTTCACCAATTATCATTTTTCCGCAACTTTTTTCTTAATCTTCCAACTCCCACCCTCATTCTCTCTTAATTTCATTAATCCCCAACTCTTACTTGGATTATTTCTAATTATTTGGATACTTGGGGTCTTAATTCTTGTAGTCTTGGAGACTTGGAGAAAATTTGGATTATCTATTATTTTTTTTATTTTTGAAGGTCTCTAATTAACAAGGTTGGTCATGATTTATCTATTTAAATTATTAGTTTAGATTTGTGTTTTTAAAAAATTCGCATGAAATAATTAGTTGGAGTTATTTATTTGCATGAAATAGTTAGTTATAGTTTAGATATGTTTATTCATTTATTTTATTTTGCATGAAATTATTAGCTTTATTCTTGTTATATTAAATTTAATTATTACTTGTAGACTTTTTATTTATTTATTTTATTTTGCGTAAATTATTATTTGTAGTTTTTTGTAGATTTGTTTTTTTATAAATATTTCCTAGTGATTTCTTTTACACGGATACCATGATGAGCACACCTGGTGCAACAACAGGTAATGAGTCTGACCAAGACCCAGATGTTAACGAATAAGTAAGTGAACTACGTAGGCTTTGATTCCTCTCACACCCTAGAGGATACGTAGGCAATTTAATTCGACAGGTAAACGAATTAAGTGCAAGCTATTTATTTTTGAATTTAGTGTATTTTGAATTTTTAAAATTAAATTACATTTTTTTGGTAATTAATTTAATTTTTCCCTATTTTTTCGGAATTGTCTGGAATTTTTAAGGATTGTTTTCTATTTTTTTATGGATGGGCCTAAACCGGCCCGGCGGGTCAAACCCGTCAGGTCAACTAGCGGGTCGGCCCTGTCCTCCAGGTCAATAGGGAGCCGGGCCTATTCCTGGCCCAGCTCCAGTGACCTGGACCTGCCGGGTCAGACGGGCCAACCTGGCCCGGTGAGTTCCACACCTCTGCCGGGCCAGTTAACCGGCCTGTGCCCATCACTGGGTTGGAGGTAAAGTAAGGGTTGGTAGGTTTTCGAGGTTTTTAAAACCTCCATTTCTCAACCCCTCAAAATGATGGGTTATGGAGGTTTTCGGGAAATATATAGTTTTTATAGACCATAATACCCCTAAAACTCTATAGAAATTGCAGGGTCTTATAAAAATTATAATACAACCCCTTCTTTCATCTCCGGCCCGTACATACTCTTCCACCAATCTGGGTCAGTGCTTTTCTCACTTCCCCTGATTTCTGATCTCCATCTTGTTTCTTTTGAATTTTGGTGTTGATGTTTTTAAGATTGGCTAGGGTTTATCATTGCTTATCCCTTGTGTATTGATTGTTGGATGGGAAGATCATTGGCATGCTGTGATTTTGCAGGGTATTCTCTCCCGCAACCCAGGTGATGCCCCCATTGTGAATTTCCAACGAGGGTTTGCGAGGTATAGCGGTTTTTTTTAATCATTTTCTTCTTTTTTATGAATTACTTGCCTCCTCATCTCCTTCTCCAGCACCTTCATCCTCGTCATCACCATCTTTGCTCTCTCTCTCTCTCTCTCTCTCTCCCCCTCCCTCTCTTATATATATATATTTTCACAAACATATGGCAGCCATGGAATGATTGTTTCGGGCTGTATGCGTAGAGAGAGGAGATTGGTGATGCTAGGGTGATTAATGCTTTGATGCAGGATTTGAGCCTATCCTGGATATCTATTTTTTCTGCTTTTACTTTGTTTTTTCATGTATTCTTTTGATGATACTTTGATAAATTTTTTTTAGCCTAGTCTTTTGATCAATCTCTCCTATTTTCTGAGTTTGCTTATCTTGCAAATTATACAGAAAAGATAGTTTTTGTTATGTGGGTAATTTAATATACCAATGAGGGATTTCATGGCAAACTATTATGAAATTAAGATTGTCATCTTCTTGTAATGGTGTTTTTAGGATTTTAATTATGTTCATGATGTTGTATGTGCATTATACTTTTACTCTTGGTATGTTGATAATGCTAATAGGTGCCTTTAATTTCGTTTATATTATGTTCTTGAACCATTTCTCCATCGAATCATGTTTACTATGCCTTTAATACTTGAGAATCAAAGTTTTTTAAAAGCTTCTCTTAAGCTCTTTGTTGAAGACTTGATGATTTAGAATTTGGAGTAAATCATTTGATTGCAATTTGGTTGTTGTTTCTAGAGAAATGAATTCTGTTTGGTGTGCATTGAATTTATTTTCATTTTAAAGATGCTTACACATAGGCTTAATCTTCATTTTGAAGATGCTTATATATATATATATATTTGTTGTTGTCTTTGTTATTTATAATTCTTAGCATTTTCTATTGAATATCTTTATTATTTTTTTTTTTCTAATGTATTGTTATTGTGATCTTGTGATGTAGGTAATGGAAAAGTTATCTTCGTCTATGTTGAAAACCAATGCAAGTGCTTAGTGTTGCATTTTGTAAAACCTTGAACTATATGGTGTTCTTAATTGATGTAATAGCAATTTTGATCTTGTGATGCATGTGACGAAAAAGTTATATTCAACTATGTTGAAAATTAGTGCAAACGCTTAGTGTTTTGTTTTGTAAACTCTTGAACTATATTACTTTCTTAATAGATGTAGTAGCATACTTGAGTTTGTTTTTGTGATGTTAGAATAATATTAATATTTTTCTTGTTAACGATAATGTTTATTTTATCGTAAGTTATTTTATTTTATTTGTTTTAAAAAATATTAAGCATTTATTAGTTCATAGTTAATATTGTCGAACTATATAGTAGTATTAATTAATCTAATAATGATATTAATTAATTAATTTCATTCTACAAAATGAAATCTTATAATAATCAAAGGAGGGATTTATATAAATAATGGAGAGAATTATGTATGTTCACGCAATTTAGTAGACGAAGTTATAACTTTGTCTTTTATCCTAAGGGTAATTTAGTAATATAATCATATAACCTTACCCCCAAATACCTTCATCCAAACATAACAAGGTTTCAAAACCTTTATTTACCTTACCTTGCCTCAAACAAGGAAGGGTTTAAAAACTCCCATTGCCATATTTTTTACAAAACTTTCTTATACCTCCATCCAAATAAAGCAGAAAAGAAAAGGAAAACAACACCATTTAGGGGGTGTTTGGATATGCTTTTTTAAAGCCCAGAAGTGCTTTTTTATAAGTTAAGCACTTCTGGGTTTTAAAAACCATGTTTGTTTGAGCTTTTGGCCAGAAGCAGAAGCTGTGAAAAAAGCTGAAATTCAGCTTTTTTTAGAAGCTGCCACATACGTGTTTCTTAGAAAAGCCCTTCTGAGAAGCTGTTTTGAGGGATGTCAAATTACCCAAATACCCCTCACAAATAAATCAATTCCCTCAATTCTTATGAGAATTCCTTTCAACAGACTGAGCGAGAGAGAGATCGCAAGCGAGAGTGAAGGCAAGGCGGGAGGCATCTCCGACATTTTGCAAGAAACCATGAAGGAAGGGCCGACAGGGATCTCCGACACCGGTGAGAGGCCGAGCTGACTACGATCATCTCATCAAGCTAGTCCTCATCGGAGACAATGGCAAGGGCTTTTCCTTGTTTCTTCTCCTCTAGATCAATACACAATTTAGGTTTTGTGGCTATTGATTCGTTCTCCGATTCGATTTGGGGTTTCATTGTGGTTTGATCTATGCATCGATTTTGATAAACTTGTATCTGTGGATGATTCCTTTCTGTGCTGTATTTGTTCGTTGATTCGAGCTGGGATTCGATTGATTTAAGAATCAGGTTTTTCGAGGTTGTGTGATTTTTTATTTTTTGGAGACATTGAATCCATGGACTTTTTTGTATGTCTGCATGTTAAGCATTGGCTTTGTAGGAGAGATAGTTGGCAATGGTTGACAATTGTTTTTTTTAGTGATTTGGCTTGGTTTTCTTTTTCTCTTGAGCTCTAGAGAGAGATTCATTTCAGCTATATTTGCATTTTGATGCAGGGTGTGGTTTATTGGCAACCTCCTGAGCAGGTGTTGGAAAAGGTTAAAGAAATTGTATGGGACCCTTCTGATTTTCCTGCCATTCTTGCTCCCAATCCGTGTCTTCTTCTTCCAGGCACTTTAATTAATTCCATATCATAATCATATCGTTATTATACTTAATCCCTACTTGATCTTATCTTTGTATTTATTTATGTTGTTGTTCCTGTTGTTTGTTCCTTTTTGTTATCTTTGTATTTATTTATGTTGTTGTCCCTGTTGTTTGTTTTGTTTCTTGTGAGCAGATTTCTAGATTTATATAAATAGATTGATATATATTGATGTGTTTGCAATATGATGATAGGCAAGAAAGAGAACATTACATAGAGCATGATGATGTGAATAACAACATTAGAATTTTAAACACCAAAATCAAATGCATAGAATCTCAATTTCATTTGTACATCAAACTTTCCTGGCTTGCATGATTGTACTTTAAACCAATAATAAGCCGGATATAATTGAGATGATTGAACTTAAAGAGTGTTTGAGCTGGACTTTTTATTATAGGAAGTTTTTGGTTCATGGAAGCATTGCAGGACATAAATTGTTCCTATACTTAAAATTACAAGTGCACAGTTAACTACAATAAAATTTGTTTTGAGTGGAAATGCTTAATTTATTTTGTCTCAGCCATTGATGTTAATATCTGGCATAAAAATCAGCTCCGTGTGTTGTGTTATTTGGGTCATTGGGCATGCCTGAATTCTGAAGATTTGGAATTTGTTGATTGTTGCTGCTACCTTGGTAATCATTTTACTAGCAGTAAATCCCCTTGTCCTAGTCTTCTTTTTCCTTTTTTTTTGTCTAAATAAGTTTGATATGTGATCAATAATGCTATGCTGTTGTTATTTTTATGTGAGCTGAATATCTTCGAATTAGGAGTGTTCATACTTCTCCAAACCTATTTATTAGCCCCTTCTTCCACTTTAGTGTCTCCTAATGTCTATAACTCATGATGTTGACCTAGGCTATTGTTTTTTTTATGGCTCATAGTTATATCAAAGTTAAGCCCCCCATCTATCAACTTAGTTGTTGTCAATGGGTTCTATTACACCATTGCAGTGTGACAAAAGTGGCTAATATATGCAAAATGTTCTTCTGCATTAGCAGCACTGTTATGTGTTTCTATCATGTGACTTCAATATATGTTTCACATTTGCGCTTATTGGCTGGGAGGGATCTGCACATGACAAGCGTATATTAATGGAGGCTTTAAGAAATCCAACCTTGAAATTTCCTCAACCACCAGAAGGTTAGAACTGAGATGAAATTAATTTTAACATATATATATATGTGTGTGTGTGTGTGTGTGTGTTCACATTTTCATTATCTATGGTGTTTTACTTTTTTAGAGAAATACTACCTTGTGGATTCTGGATATCTGACAATGAAAGGATTTTTGGGACCAAACAAGAGTGCGAGGTATCACATTCCACAATTTAGGATGTCTCGTGCATTTAGGTTTCCAAATGAAATATTCAACTATCATCACTCGAGTTTAAGAAGTGTTATAGAAAGAACATTTGGAGTTTGTAAAGCAAGATGGAGGATCCTACAAAATATGACCAAGTATACATTGAAGGTTCAATTCCAAATTACATGGTCATGTTTTGCGCTCCATAATTTTATTCGTAGAATGGGTGTCAATGATTTGGATGTTCTTGAGAGCTTTGAAGATATCAACCAAATTCAAGAAGGAGAATGTGGCTTTGAAGGTGATGATAGTGGAAGTTCATCTTTTTGGCAACAACCTAGCAATGAGGACACTCAACGAATGATCACAATTAGGAACAATATTCGGGATGAACTCTCCCGTCGCTACTCCACGTAATATTGTAGTATTTATAACTTATAGCTATGGTTGTTGTGGTGTATGAAACAAAACAAACAATGTTGGTTGCAAGGAGTGGAAAGGAGAGGAGTGGAAGAGTAATGAAAATAAGGAGGATTGGAAAAGGCATGGGAATGAAAACTATGTTTGGTCGGAAGGATTGGAGAAGTAGTTTATTGGGAATGAAAAAAGTGGAAAAAGAAAAATATGATGAAATGACTATTATGCCCTTTATGTAAATAAATATTGTTATATATATAATAATGAGATTTGCCAATTATATTTTTAAAAATATTTAAATATTAAAATAAATTAATAGTTATAAATATATATTTCATTTTAGTCTATCAAATCTAAAAAAAAATTATTTTTCATT
This sequence comes from Dioscorea dumetorum, assembly GCA_902712375.1. Classification (NCBI taxonomy): domain Eukaryota; kingdom Viridiplantae; phylum Streptophyta; class Magnoliopsida; order Dioscoreales; family Dioscoreaceae; genus Dioscorea; species Dioscorea dumetorum. The sequence continues at coordinate 9,120,611 of CACTHL010000803.1, read as the reverse complement.
ATTATAATTAGTTATTTGAATTAAATATTGTGCTTAAATTATTAAGTATTATTAAAATTATCTATTTACTTGTTATTTGAATTAGATTATTATTTTTAATTATTAGTTAATGTAATTCAATTATTAGTTATAATTATTTTCAATTTAAATATTTTCATTATTTATGTAATTATTATGTAAATTAATTATAATTTAAATTATGAAATAATATTATTTGAATTAAATTATTATTTTAATTATTAGTTATTATTATTTTCAATTTAATTATTTTCATTGTTTATTTAATTATTATGTTAATTAATTATGATTTAAATAATTAAATAAGAGGGGTATAATTGGTATTTTACCCCAAATAGTGAGGAGGAATGAGCAATATTCCCATTTTTGAAAGGATTGCTCACTCCTCTCTCACTCCCCCTTCATTCCTTACTCTCACCCACTCCTTTCTCACTTCCATTACTCCACATCCAAACAAAGTAATGCCCCATGTAAGTAATGACTCCCATTCCATTACTTGCAACCAAACAACACCTTAATATTGTAAGCATGACGATGTTGTAGTATTATAAGTTAATGTTGTACTTTTTTTTTCACAATCGACTTCATAAACCTATTATAGTTACTATTACAGTTATTATTATAATAATTACTATCATTATATAATTAATATTAATATTAATATTATAATTATAATTGTAATTATATTTGTGAACATTAATAACTTAATGACAATGATAATAACAATTATTACGTAATTACTATTATAATTTTAATAATAATAATAATATTTATTATTAGTATTATTATTATTATTACTATTATAATTATAATTATAATTATAATTGTAATTATATTTCTAAACATTAATAACTTAATGACAACGATAATAATAATTATTACGTTATTACTATTGTAATTATAATAATAATTATTATTATTTTATAATTAATATTAATATTATAATTACATTTATAATTGTAATTATATTTCTAAACATTAATAACTTAATAACAACGATAATAATAATTATTACGTGTTTACTATTATAATTATAATAATAATTATTATTGTATAATTAATGTTAATATTAATATTACAATTATAATTGTAATTATATTTCTAAATATTAATAACTTAATGACAACAATTATAATAATTATTAGTGGTTGCTGTTATAATTATTGTAATAATAATTATTATTATATAATTAATATTAACATTATAATTATAATTATAATTTTAATTATATTTCTAAACATTAATAACTTAATGACAACGATAATAATAATTATTACGTGATTACTATTATAATAATAATAATTATTATTATTTTATAATTAATATCAATATTATAATTATAATTGTAATTATATTTCTAAATATTAATAACTTAATGACAACGATAATAATAATTATTACGTTATTACTATTATAATTATAATAATAATAATTATTATTTTATAATTAATATTAATATTATAATTATATTTGTAATTATATTTGTAAACATCAATAACGTAATGATAACGATAATAACAATTATTACGTGATTACTATTATAATTATAATAATTATTATTATTATTATTATTATTATATAATTAATATTAATATTATAATTATAGTTATCATTGTAATTATAATTATTATTATCATAACGTTAGTCTTTATCATTATTAAAATAAATATATAATAATAATTGAATGTAAAGTCAATGAATGTTATTTTAGTTATTTGTCACCTCCAAAAGTGTCTTTACAAATTCAAATTCAAATAAATTCACACATATTAAAATACTTCTGTATTAACCTATCCAAACATAAAATACAAAAAATTACTTAACTTATTATGAAAAAAAAAATGCATTCTCCAAAACTTAAAAAAAAAAAAAAAATACTTTTTTTAAGATCCAATCCAAACAAGCACGTATTAGGCAGAGAAAGGTGTTTGGTCTCTGATGGAGAAGGGAAAGATTGGGAAATGAAACATGCATTTATGTGGCACTTATGACAATGCTATGAAGCATGCCATTAATGCATAGGCTGTAGATTTTAGTGAAACAAAATTAATAAATAATTTAATTAAAATTTTTTATTGTCCGGTAACCAAACTACGATGTCACAATTAGTGACAGTGAGCTGTTTACTTTTTTTTTAATAATAAAGTAAGTTAATATACAGGAATTTACTAATTTGATAGCCAAATGTTCAGATTACTTCAGAAGTATCTATAAAAAATTGTTATTTATCGTTTGTGGTATATAAATTCGATTATCGGGTATTTAAGAGTTGAATTTCAAATGAATCTCAAAAGGTGTTTAGGTTATTTAACATCCCAACCCCCACATAAACCCTAAAACATTATCATAATTACAAAGAGTTTATTTAATAATAACAAAGATATATTTATTAATATTGGAAAAAGAATTATCATGAAATTTAATTTCAAAAATCAATGGGACAGCTATATTTGACCTTCTCTAAGTCACATTTAATATATGCAAATTATATGTTAAACTCCGCTTATCATTTCTGGACTAAAGAGTTACTATTTCACTACATCAAATTAAAAATTGAACTTCCAACAATGCTACTTTTATATTCTCATATTCAAATTTAACAAAAAAATAATTATAGAAAAGCTAATGCATGTACATTTGCACATAACCTATACTAGTCTATATACAAATCAAAATCACCCTTTGTATTTGTTCTCATATAATTAAATAATCATGTCATATTAATGAAGGAAGTATAATATGGACCGGGCTTTAAGCCTGAAAAAATAAACTTTCAGAGGTTCAACCGGGGACATCAATTTTATTAAAAATAAATTATTATTTTAATGGTTTATGGATTCTTTTTTTAATATTAAAAAATGAAATAAATTCAAATTAAATAAATTAAGTGTGGTAAAAAACTCTATCATATCCCCAATTTATGTATGATTAAAGAAGATTCAAATACTGAAGAAAAAAAGACATTGAAACATGATTTTTAAAGCTTTAAGCAATTATATAGCGCATATTCAAATACTCCAAATAACATAAATATGAACTTGTTAAAATCTATACAAGGCAAAACATTAACATGGAAAAAACTAAAATATCCATATTGACAAACATAAAAATATTTACAAAATAATATAAATATAAACTTATTCAAATCTTCACAAATGAAATATAAACATGGAAAACACAGCTGAAATATCCATAATTGACAAACATAAAACATAAAAGTGTTCACATCCCCATAAAATAAAACGTAAACATGAACCACATGTTGAAAAGACATTACATAAATCTATGGACTTTAGAGTTTAAAATATTTAGTGTTTATAAGTTTTAACTTTTAACCTTACACTTTAGTCCGTTCAATATTTTGCTATTAGTATTACTTATATATTTTATTATGCTGATATGAATAAAGAATTTAAAAATAACAGAATAAAAAATAAGAAAAACGCAAACCAGGGTTGATAACTCAGCTGGGTTTTAATCTTAAACCTTGTTCTAGATGAAACCTGTCAAACCAGCCACTCTGGTGCAGGTTTAAAAACATTGGTAAGGACCATGCATAGTTTCAAAGTGACAAAATAGAGCAGCTACCAAGTCCCAATATTTTTATATTCCAATTTTGCCCTTCTTACTCTCCTTTCATTTGATGCAGCCGGCTGGTCTCTCGATCTTGCTCTCACCTTCTCTAATAAGTCTCTATAGTTATTATATTGTTTTTTTATGCATAATTATGGACATTATATTATTCACATTTAGGTTATATTATATAAAAGTCAAATTACTGGTATTTTTCTGTAACTTTAAAAGTAATTCAGAATTTTGGGATCAAAAATATAATTTTTTTATTTATTATTGATTATCATATATTGTATAAATAATTGTAAAAACACGATAGAGTGGTATGTTTCACGTTTAGAGTGGAGAGTCGTAGCATTATTGTGAGTATTTGTTATTATAGTGTATAGTAAAATGGAACAATTAAATAACCTTCGATCCAACATTTCAATCTATGATGCCTACCTTGGGCCTATATATATAATTGGATTGTATGATAACGAGCAGATTAGTTTTGAAAATATTTTCTTTTGTACAATATAATTAATTATTATATATGTATTGAAATTATTTTAAATTTAACATAGCAAGGAGACGCTCATAAATGGACATTGAAAATACGTACGATCGGTAGTATAATCATAGTTTCTTATATGGAGTACAAATTAACAGAGAGATCATAAATAAAATGTTATATTGGCATTTGACAAGTGAATATCTCCTAAGTTTTTGCATTAAATTTCAATTTGTTGAGCAGAGATTGTAGGTGAATTGTGGTTACTTTTCAAGGTTAATATAAGCCACACTCTTGAGCCTTAATTTCTAAGGCAGATTGTATCTCAAATTTTGTAGAAAGCACTAGTTTTTTTGTGGTACTAGTACTTGTGAAGGAGATTTTCCCAAGATACCAATCATTAACCAAAATTTAAAGGTGCTTGCCATACATACAATAGTTGCAATCAGTATGAATTCAACAGCATTTTGCAAAGGACCAAGGACAAGTTTAGATGGAGAAAAACATGTCACACTTGTTTTGTTAGACTTTAGTTTTCTCTTTAATTAATTCCTTAAAGTCTTGGAAGCATAAGAGCCTCCAATTAGCTATCTATGTGAACAAACTTTAAGGTGATCATATGTTGGACTTAATAATAAACTATTAAGGGATGGTAGTTCTACTGCAATCATATTTTTAATTAAATATGTTGTGGGTCTATCAACTATTAGGTTTGTTGGGAGGACCAATCAGAAGTGATTTTAAAAACAAATGTACACAATAATTAAATTTAAGATTTGGTATTTGAAGTTACTCAATTAGAACTAATCTAATCGCGATAATTAGCATGTGTGTACTAGAACTAATCTAATTATTGTTGTATCTCAAGAGATGCAATTAGACATAATAATAATAATAATAATAATAATAATAATAATAATAATAATAATAAGGGAAAATTACTGTTCACCCCTCAAGAAATTCAAAACTTTCTAAAAACTCCCTCCAACTTTTGCACACCCCTGGCCGCCCCTCCGCTATAGTTTACTTCCTGTCTATCCCCTGCCAGTCACTTTAAATGTATCCTTGGTATGAAATTCCATATTTACCCTTGAAAATAGTGGGAAAAACCCCGCCCGATCACATCACATCATGTCCGCCCTTAATGCACACAATTGTGGTTTTTTTCCCTTTCATGCTGGCTTTTTGTGAAAGAGAGTTTAGAAGGCGAATTACATCTTATTATTCTTCTTCTTCTTCTTATCTTTCGCATCTGAGGTCTGCCCGTTCGCCGATATTATACAGAGTTTTTGTGCTATTGCTAGATACAACGGGGAGGGACGAGTGCTAATGTTCAAGGCGCTGACTATTTAGGAGTCAGTGCTAGCTGAGATATGTCAGAGATGGGGTCTCGATACTTCCTGTGTGAGGGTGAAGTTTATCACACCCGATGGACATAATACGGTTTGCCCGATAAAGAACGAGATGTGTCATGTTTTCTCCATCTTAAAAGGCGGTGTAGTTGATCTTGTTGTCGAGACGGATGGCGCGTCATCGCATCCTACTGAAAATGAGCTCTTCTCGTGGTAATGTGATAGTCTCAGACAGTTATGTAGTTGTATATGTTAGGTATTGGTTAGTAATTCTCTTCTCTGTTTAAGTTAGACACGTTACCTTTTAATTTTGGAGTTCACCGTGTAAGTTCTCACGTTACTGTTTAACTATTTACTATACCGTTTACATTATGGAGTCTGTGTTTAACTATTGTTTTTAACGTTTATAATTTTATATTTACCGTTTAACAAAATAAAGTTTATGGTTAAATCCTGATCGTTTTCATTTGAACTGAAGTGTTGGCAGGAATTCGGAATGTGGGAGCGCTTCTGTTTCACCTCATAGCGACCCTGATGGTCTTGCATGCGTACCTTTCTCGTCAGAACAACCTGAAATGCTGTCATTGGATGTCGGACAACGTTTTCAAGGCGTTGAACATTTCAGAGACGCACTTCGAAATTTTGCCATCAAACGGAACTTTGACTTCAAATTTGTAAAGAACGAAAAACACCGGGTCACTGTGGAATGCGCTGCTAGTGGTTGTGAATGGCGCGTTCTCGCATCAAAGGAATATAACAGAAATACATTCATAATCAAGACAATGGACCCGTCACACACTTGCGGCGGTGGACTTGGCTCGGCGTCACACCCGAAAGGGTCCAAAAAATGGGTAAGCGCACGAGTGATCCAGAAGCTCAAGGACCGGCCCTTGTACAAGGCCATCGACATTCAGAAAGATATGTTGCGGGAGTATGTTGTCCACATTCCATAAAAGCAGGCTTCGTTGGGAAAAGAACATGCCCGGGTGACCCTCGACTGCAGCGATGTCTCCAGCTACAACTTGTTGCTTTGGTACGTCGATAAGGTGGTTGAAACGAACCCCGGCAGCATTGCGTTAGTAGATAGAGACGGTGAGCAGTTTAAGCGTGCGTTCTTCTCTTTCAGCACGTGGATTTTGGTATTCAAGCGGGCATGCAGGCCGCTGCTGTTTGTCGATGGTACCCACCTCCTCGGAAAGTACCAGGGTACTCTGTTGGGTGCCACAGGAAAAGATGGGAACAATGGCTTCTTCCACGTCGCCTTCGCTATTGTCGACAACGAGACCGACGCCAACAGGACGTGGTTCATTTCCAAGTTAGGTGATGCTTTATATGACGACGGCGATTACGAAGAGATAATTACATTCGTGTCGGACAGGTCAAAAGGCCTTGTCATCGCTATTGCTAGAGTCTTGCCTTCATCCCTACATGCGTACTCCCTTCGACACTTGGAGGCCAATTTTATGAAAGCCAATGTCAGACTTGGGAAGGCATTGAGGGATGAGTGCTGGTCTATATACTTTCGTATTGCGTAGGCATCGACAGCTAAAGAATTCGATAACACCGTCAATGAACTGCAGGCCGCATCACCCGAAGCCTATCAGTGGTTGATTCATAAGTCGGACATGGCACATTGGTCGAATTATCTGTTCAAAGGCGAACGCTGGGGGAGATGTATTCGAATGTCGCGGAGTCGTTCAATGTTTGGATCAAAGAAGCTCGTCATTTGCCGGTGAAGAAAATGGTCGACGCGATAAGGTAGACGACTGTTGTTCATATATACCACTTAAACTTTTGCTTTATCATTTACCACACATTGTCTGTGTTTAAGATCCCCCATAAGTGTTTCAATATCATTGTCTGCGTTTAACTTTCTGGATTACCGTTTAAGTTTTTAAAATACTGTTTAACAATATGGCTTTCTTTTTAAGTATCAATATATTCACTTTAATTTCTTCAAAATTTACGATCTTCGTTGTGCAGGTTCAAGTTGATGCGCCTGTTATGCACTCGCCATGAGCAACCGAACAAACGGGAGACCTACTTATGCTCGGACATACATTCAAAGGTTGAGGCGATTGTTGAGGACAGCTGAAGTCTTCACATTGGTCGCTGTGTCAATAACTGTTACAAAGTTATTGACCAGTGCAACAACTCTGTAAATCTTGCCACTCGAGTTTGCTCATGTCGCAGATTGCAAGTTTTTAGTATCCCGTGCAAACACGCTTGCACTGCAATAATGCAGATGGACACCAACGTTCATCGTTTTATAAGCAGCTACTTCACCGTTGACACTTACAAGCTGGCGTATAAGGAAGCCATATTCCCCATACCCAACAATGAGCGGCCTACGAACAAAAATCGCGATCTGTCTTTGCGGCCGCCTGTGACGAGAAGGCAACCTGGGCGTCCTAGACGAAGGAGGATCGAGTCCCAAGCATTTGAGGTCCACGAGTTACATTGCAGCCGTTGCCACGCGTCCGGGCACAATCGAAGATCCTGCAATGAAACCGTCGCCGACGAACAGCATTGTGAAGGAATAATTTATGAAGGGAAAGACATTTGTTTCAATGTAAACGTATATATTTAAACAGGGACATATATATTTAAACGAAGGTTCCCGATGTTAAACAGTAACTATTGTGCTTAACTGGTAACACGCATATTTAAACGGAGACGCCGCAAATCAAACGGGAATAATATTTTCTAAACGGTGACACAAATATTTAAAAAAATAGTACTTTATTTTACATATGATAACTGAAACTTAAACGATTATTTGATCATAGACAACTTCATTTTGGGATTCATTCATATTTCACCTTATTCACGGAATGTGAAAATGGAAACATATTCGTTTATCCGAACAGTGCTTCATAGTTATTGCAAGTGATCCATGTTTTTAAACATGGAGAGCTTTATTATCTAGTTCGGTATGTTAATTACTAAACTATCAGAAGCCATATTTTATTACATGTGAGGACTGTTTACAAACGGAGTTCTCATTTCTTTTGAAGTTATTAGAAGCCATATTTCATTACTTTTCTTTTAGAGTTCTCATTTCATTCGGAATCCTGTAATGAAATTGTGTTCGAGTAGGCGTCGTAGGCGAATAATTCTTGAAGGGAACAAATAAATTTTGCTTGTTTACTTTTTATATTTAAACTGGTGACTTAGCAATTTAATTATCGTTTTTTGTAACTTGGATGGGGTCACCGAATGTTAAACGTAAAAGGGTATTATCTATGGGTGTGACAATTGAGGTTAAATGGATAAGTGGTTTGGTATGCAGAGAAGCGTGATGTTAAACAGAGTACCTGATATTTAAGCAATACAGTTAACATTTAACCAATTTAAGTCAGTTACACAAGAGTACAGCCGTTGGACTAACACATGTACGTAATCATGTTGGGGCCATGTCATTGGGAAAGAATAAATTGAATTTAAATTAATGTCGGGAAGAAAACTTAAGTGGAGTACTCCCTTCGTGGAACTGTATTACTACTTACTCACGTTAATCTGATATTTGAATTCGAAACGTCAGATACCACCTCATCAATAACTATTACCACCCTCATCAATAACTGATGGCAATTGAATTCATTAATTTCATTATGGAATTTGATAACTGTTACCACCCTCAATTGAATTCAAACGACTGAGATTTCTATTTAAACGAGACGCTGAGACGGGGTTAAACATCCAGATATATCCAAAACGAAGACAATGTATAAGTCTATCCTTAGTGAGCTCTACCAGATGAAGCGTCTGCCCTCGACCGAGTACTCCACCGTCAGGGAAGGCCCCGACCACAGCCCCGTCTTTCTGACGACGATATCGGTCGGCTGTAACTCCTTCTCTACTGCTGAGCCTGCGAGAACTTCCAAGAATGCCCAAAACCTTGCTGCCGAGATCGCGTAAAAACAGCTGTGTCCCCCGTCGAGTGGGGGGGAAAGAGATGCTCCGTTCCCCGATTTGTCCTTCGCTGCTCCCGCTGCGCCACCCGCCACCGCTGCCGCTGCGGCTCGTACTTCAGCAGGGCCTTCCTCCCCTCGACATCACTCCAGCAACGACGAATTGGAGTGGTTCTTCAAAGACTTCCTCCACGAGCTAGCTGTGAAGGAAGTGTTTGCTGCTGCAAAACTAGAAGGAATAAAAAAAAGAAGGGCCCACGTCGAGAAGCTGCTCCAAGCTATGAAGGCGGCAAAAAAGGACAACTAATAGATTCACACCCCTTGTTTTAATTTTGAAAAATAAGAACTCTTGTTTTGTGTAATTTTCGTAATGATGTCTGTTAAATGCAACGTTATTTTTTCTTAATGATGTCTGGTAAATGCAACCTTATTTCATAATTTTAAGCAGAGTCACAATATTTTAACCAGACACACCTAATGTTAAACGGAGACTCTAAAAAGTAAACGAATGTACTTAATTTTATAACAAAACCCTCGTTACAATTATGTGGAAAGTCTGCCACCTCAGAGACAAAATAAAACTAGCAAAATAAAAACTAGCAAAGATCCACACGTATTTTTTCCTTTAACTCTGGTTAGAAGTTATGTGGTATCCGTTGAAGCTTGGTCAATGTCATTCAACTTTGTTCGAGAGAGAAAATCTGCCTTATGTTCAAGCGTTGATATTTAAACAGAGACAGTGAAAGTTAAATAAAGACTAGCAACATTGGATATGGTCACTGTATGTTGGGAAGATAAAACGATAGTTAAACGGGCACATCTAGTAGTTAAACAGAGAAGGCTGGCTTTAAATGGGAACGCTGGATGTTAAACGAGAAACCTTATAATTCAAACATAAATGAATGTTTCAATAGTGACAACGTCGTTTAAGCAGATGTACTTAACTTTATAACGTAACTCTTGTTACAATTGCAACTCAAACTAAGAATGCGAAGGTAAACGACATACAGACGGTGAACGAAAGACAGTATATTTATATTGGAAATTTTGCCACCTCAGACGAGAACACCGAGTTGAATAGAAAATAAAAACTAGCAAGCATCCAGGCGTATTTTTTCCTTTAACTCTAGTTAGAAGTTATGTGATTTCCGTTGAAGCTTGGTCAATGTCATTCAACTTCGTTCGAGGGAGAAAATCTGGCTTATGTTCAAGCATTGATATTTAAACAGAGACATCGAAAGTTAAATAGAGACTAGTCTAATTACATGGGCGCCTTATGTTGGGCAGACAAAATGATAGTTAAACGGGCACGTCTAGTAGTTAAACAGAGAAGGCTGGCGTTAAACGGGAACGCTGTGTGTTACACGGGAAACCTTGTAATTCAAACGTAAACGAATGTTTCAATAGCGACAGCGTCGTTTAAACAGATGTACTTAATTTTATAACGAAGCCATAAAACGAAACTGTAAGACAATATTTTGAAAGAATGAATTGGCTAAAATAGCGACACTTCCATTTTTTATCGCGGTGTGGCATCGTCGTGAACGAGCGGGTAATGTTTGGTCACCGTCTCTCCGTACTCCATCTCGAGACAGGTGTCGAATAGTTCCCGCTGTCGAGGTGTATATTATCTGGTTAGAATAACAACCATCTATGAAACTTGGTGTGCCTCATTATCTAGTTCGGTATGTTAATCATTATTTAATTATCGGAAGCCATATCTAATTACATGAGAGGACTGTTTACAAACGGAGTTCTCATTGTATTTGAAGTTAACGCTTGAGAAGTGGTTCTGCTGATTAAAAATTGCACGGTTTTTATATTTAAACAGATGACCTAGAAAATTAATTGTCGTTCTTTGTAACTTAAATAGAGTCACCGAATGTTAAACGAAAACGTGTATTATCTACGGGTGTCACAACTGATGTTAAATGGAGACGCTGTTGGTTATGCAGGGAAGCGTGATATTAAAGAGATTCCCTGATATTAAAATAATACAGTTAACTTTTTAACAATTTATGTCAGTTACACAAGAGTACAGTTAACTTTTTAGCAAAATGGAAGTTACACGGGTACGTCTAGTAGTTAAACGGAGACGGATTGTGTTAAACGGGAACGCCTGATGTTAAACGGTAAACCTAATCATTAAAGCGTAAGCGAATGTTTCAATAGCGACAGCGTCGTTTATGCAGATGTACTTAATTTAATAACGAAGTGACGTTACGATCGCAAGCCAAGTAAAGAATACGAAGTATAAAGACATACAGACGGTGAACGAAAGACAGTATAGTTACATTGGAAATTCTGCCACCTCAGTCGCAAACACTGAGTTGAATATAAATTAAAATCAGTAATCAAAGACGAATTTATTCGTTAACTCTGGTTGGAAGTTATGGGGTTTGAGTTGAAGTTTGGTTAATGTTATACAACTTCGTTCGACGGGGTAAATGTGGCTTATTGTCAAGCGTTGACATTTAAACAGAGAAAGCCAAAGTTAAATAGAGACTAGTAACCTTGGATATGGTCACTGTACGTTGGGCAGACAAAATGAAAGTTACACGTGTACGTCTAGTAGTTAAACGGAGACGGATTGTGTTAAATAGGAACGCCTGATGTTAAACGATAAACCTAATCATTAAAGCGTAAGCGAATGTTTTAATAGTGACAGCGCCGTTTATGCAGATGTACTTAATTTAATAACGAAACCGTATACACGGGGATCCATATTATTTAACTGTAAGACAATATTTTGAAAGAATGAATTGATCTTGAAAGAATAACGAACAGTAGTAAATGTTCATTGACATGTCTGCCATGTGGATGGCAAAGAATGAATTGAATTTAAACAATAACGACAAAAGTGCTTTACATTTGTTAAAGAATTCTACTTCCCCGAAGGTGGAGGCATCCCTTTTTATTGGATGCCGGCCGCGCTCCCTTCCTTAAGCATGAGGGTAGTGTACTTTAATCTCAGGTAAGAGACTTCCCCACGATTTACTTGTAGCTTCTCGCCCTGGAGTAATTGCTCTATAAACTCCATGACGTACACGGCGCAGTCGACACTTCCTTTTTTTTTACGCGGTGTTGCATCGTCGTGAACAAGCGGGTAATGTTTGGTCACCGTCTCTCCGTACTCCATTTCGAGACAGATGTCGAATAGTTCCCGCTGTCGAGGTGTACAAATTGAGGTTAGAATAACAACCATCTATGAAACTCTATGGAATGATACATTCAGATCGCAAAGAACTTACCATTGCAACCGCGTCTTTGTCGTACTCTTCACTTTGGTATGAAGTGTAATGCCTGTACTCCTGGTTATAATTGTCGAGCACCACGACATGGAAGCGGCCATTCATGATTATGGGAAGGATGGCAATGTCGACGTTATGAACGACTTTGGTGGCATCTCCGATCATAGCTAAAGTCGTCTCATGTGCGTCTTCTTGATTTGACATAAACAATGCCAGAGGTCTTGTGATGGAGGAGCGCTTCTTGTAGGGATATGGTACTCTGGTCAGTGACTTTGTATTATGCACACGAAGGCTTCCATCACATCATCCGTCACTATCTCCTTCCCGTCGAGTAGTATGAACAGGTTGGACCGTGTGTTGCTGGCATAGTCATTCCTCCATACGAAGACCCTACGGTTAAACGGAAATATGTATGATTAAAACAGAACACTAAATCTTGAACGAAAGACCGTATACTCTTAAACGGTAATGTATACAGTTAAACAGTAATGCGGACAGTTAAATGGTAAAGCACGATAGTAAACTGTAACCCATACACTTACACGAGAAAGGAAAAACGTAACTGGGAACATCTGTATGTAAACAGAAACATAAAAACTAACACACTTATGAGTCCATGGGGAAGTTGAGGAAGATCTTGATCAACTCCTGCTCGAATACGCCGAGGCGCGATTGACCAGCGTATTTTTTCTTCTTCGGAACGAAGTCTTTCCGAACTTCTTCATATTGCTGGTTGGCAAGGATCATCGCTTTCGTTTTGTTTTCGGTGACATTCCCTTGCCCCTCGTTAGCAGCTTTGTTGGCTTCATCCTTAGATGCTTTTTGCTGTTGCGGGATTACGCCTGCATTGGATGCGGCACTGTAGGCCGCCCGTTCCTCCGTGCAGGATTTCCTTCACAATAGAGGCAACGGTCTTCTCAACTACGGTCAATGCAACATCATCAAGGGGAGACACACCCTCGGTTGGTTCTTCTTCTTCAGGGCTTGTGGCCACCACCCTCGATGCCCCACCGTCGGCTGCCAGCACCACTGGGACAGGGATTTAGGAGGCATCCTCAAACGCGGCGGTGGTAACGGCCTCGACGATATATTTAACCTCGGCGGGCACATCAACATCGGCGACGGACACAACAACAACATCAACCGCCGATGGTGCTGGCATTATTTCATCGTCTGCCGGTGGTAAAACGAGAGGCTTTATTGCTTTCGCCTTTTTCGCAAGCCTCTTCAAATGTGGCCTTCTTAGAATGGTCATCCCGATAAAGTCGTCATCACATAATTCCGACGCCTCCTCCGTCCCGGACCCTTCCTTTATTTGGCCAGAGGTGCAGTCCATTGAAACCATGCCTGCAATGCCTCAACCCGAGCGACAAGATGGGGGAAAGCGTTCATCATCACCTGACACGCTTGCAAAAACCCGGAAGTGATTTCATCGCCTACTGCCGTGGAGGGGGCTGCTGCGGTCGGGGGCGGCTGTGGCGATCGGGGGGACTGACGTTGTCGCTGCCGGAGCGTGGGGTGCTGCCGTCAGGCGGGGTAAGGAAGGGCTTACCCGACGCCGAGGATTGCGTGTTGGGCTGGAAGTGGGGGAATGGCGTCGTCGAGCACGCACGGAAGAGGCTGCCCTCTCCTCTTGCCTTCGTACAAGTGGTTCCGACGCAATAGCATCCCTCCGCCAGCTGGCCCAAACAAATATCTCCTCCTCAGCATTCGCAGGACTAGCTCAGGAAACTAAAATACGTGAACAAAACAATCTCAGTCAAATCATTCAATTTAATCAAAAACAGGCGTATTTAAACATTTGACATGGTCACGTAAACGGTATAGCACATATTTAAACGGAGAATAAAAATATTAAATGCAGACACCTAAAGTTAAACACATATACTCATTGTTTTAATGGAAAATACTATAATTAAACATTAACTACTCATTCTACACATTGTTCATGATTTGTTACCTCTTTTCCTTCGAGAGTTGCCCAACTGTTTTCTATCGTCGCATGCTTCCGGTGAGTACTTTCACCATAGCACAACACCCTTGAGGTCTTGCCGAAATGGACTTTTTTTCCGGTTCCGGTCAGCTCGTAAAACCAGATGCACAGCGCGATGGAGCAACCCTTAATGTAGCTTGCACTCGAGCTGCAGCTTGTGGGACGTCCTCCATAAGCCATTTGTGCATCGCCTGCGCCCATGCGTAACGCCCCATACCTGGTAGATCGTCGACATAATCGACGATCCAATTGGGCACCGAGGATGAGGTAGTGGGAAGAGGACTGTCTCCATGAGGTACGCCATCAACAGTTTCACAAAATCTTCCTCCTCCCCCCTCTGTCAAACAAGCCGCTGGGGAATGGCCTTGATGTACTCTCGGTGTCTCTCGTAGCTTTTCAATAAATACCTTCCCTCGAATGCTGACTGTGTTTTCTTCTTCTTAAACTGGACCGCGTCTCCGTCGCAATGCAGACCCAGAATCAGAGCCACATCCCCAGGCCTGAAGCTCAGCAGGTTCGCCCCGATCCTGAATTTATTGGTGCGGCCATCGTACCTCTGCAAAAGCGAATCCAGAACGGCCCTCTTCTGGAATACAGCTTCCACTTCAGTGAATGCCGCGAACGGTGTCCTTTGGATGATCTCCCAATGACGAGAGGTCATGTGGACTTTCAATTCGGCCAATGTTCCTACTACCGGTGCCAAGTAGCATTTGCCGTTGACTAGGTTTAGCGCCATAATCACAAGACTGCAACACTGACAACAATTGTTAAGCGGAGACATCAATCGTTAAACAGAGATATAAGATGTTAAGCGGAATGCTGAATTATTAAATAGATATATAAATAATTCAACAGAGACCTAAGGTTTTAAACAATAACCCATTTCTTAAATGGAAACCTCATTTTACAAACTGCAACCATATGAAATGAAAGGGGAAACACACGTTGTAAACATTACACAAAAAAAAACAACCGAAAACTGTTTCGATGCTCGTGGACACAGCCGAAAATGTAAGACAAACCAAAACCCTGTCCGACAAATCTGCCTGCAGACCAGAAAAACCCCAGCCGAGAAATTCCCCCGCATACTTCAGTGTCTTCCGATAAAAATAGAACCACAAAACAAAACCGACGAATATCTTTGTGTAAAAGAGTGGTTCAAATAAAACACTTACTTAAAACACAACTTCTTCAATACCTTAAACTGCAAACTGATGAAAGTTCCGAACGCTTACCACGAGTGATTCAGAGTTTTGAGAAATGAATTTGCGGATGATGTCCACGCAGAGACAACTTCGGAAATGGAAAAGCCGATTAGGCGCGTTCGAGAAGAAAGGCGTATACGGACGTGTCTTGGGATCACTCTAAAGAAAACTGCCCCAACTTTCAAAAGTTCCAGTGTAACGACTTCCCATGCAAGAAAGAGTAATTTCGTCCATAAAATTCAAACATAACTCCGTTAACGTCTGTTGAAAACTTTGGGGGTTGGAAAATATTGACTTTAAAAAAAAGGGGTTTTTAGGTATTGAGAAATTAACAGGGTGTTTTTGGCCATATTGCAAACTTATGGGTTTTTTTTAACAATTTCCACTAATAATAATAATAATAATAATAATAATAATAATAATAATAATTTCATATCACTCAATTAAGATATGCTATTTGAAATCACTGTCAACTTTTTAAGTGGAATTGACCAATTGCATTATTAATCTTAATAATTTATTTTAAGGGGGGCTTTTTTCTGTGCATGTATATCATTGAAGATTTATTTATATAGCCTTCAATAAAAAATTATACATGCACCAAAAAAACAATTGGCTAGGTGTTTATATACATAACCACCATTAGACATTTTTATGGGTATATATACGCAGTTTTTTTTTGTTTTTTATTTATACAATAACTCATCGTAAGTATGCAGATTACTGTTCACTAAGAATGTTGATTGCGAGTCGAAAAATTATGATCAAGTGACTATTAATTATATAAATTTTGTATAAAGTATTATATACTTTTTACTGTTCGATCTTGTTTATCGTTATGCCTAAATGAATTGTAAGCTGTTAAATGTAAATCCATTGACCATAATAAATTTTTCTAGATTTTAAATCTAGTGACATGCCCAGATAATGGATCCTCTCATATATATATATATATATAGCTAGTCTGTCTGTATTTTGTTTTCTTTTTATATATTAATTTTTTACATGTGTATTGCCATCGTCTATCACTTTCCTTTCTTTGAAGACTATTAAAAAAAATACAAATTGTAACACTGGAAAGAAAAATAAGGAAATAACTCAGAAGAAACTGCACCCAATGTTGTTAAAGATTGTGTGAAAGTCAAGGGAGTACTATTCAAAATTGTTATTGTTTGTGTTTTGCAAGGAAAAGAATGTGGAGATTATTTTACTGTATTGTATTGATTTATTGTAATAAATTGCAATATTAAAGTAATTTAATAGTAAGTTTTAAAATATTATGTTACATTTTAAAGTAATTAAAATATTATTTGAATATTTAAAACTATATTTTTAAACAAAAAGAGAAAAGAGGACATGAGGGCCTCTTATTATGGAACATAGGCCTCCTTGGATCTCTTTGAAAGTTCGGAAGTTTCTTCTACCTTCTTTTTAGCAAAGAGATGAATTTAGGATATATAACTTTTGATTAAGACATGCATAATGAAGATGGATATATATATACATTTTTTTAACTTTGTTTTTATTGTTTTTTAGACATCGTTTTTGTGTATTTTAATTTTGTTTTTATTATTTTTCATATATATATATATATATATATATATATAATTGGTTATTGTTTTATGTATTTATTTTATATGTGTTTTTATTGTTTTTCCATACATATATAGATATATACATAGTATTGATTTTATTTAACAATACTTGAATTCTTCTGATTGGCCTCTTTTTTTTATATAATTTAGTGGCTATGTACTTAAATATTAATAACATTTTAATTTTTTTTTTTAACTTTGCTTTATTTGATTTTATACAAACATTGATATAGACATGATTCTGTGTAATTTTAATTTTGTTTATGTTGTCTGTTTTAATTATCTTTTGGCAATAAAAGAAATAAATAAATAACTTTATTGCTTTTTATGTATTTTAGTAGTTTTCATATAGACATGATTTTGTGTATTTGAATTTTGTTTTTTTTGTTTGTTTTATTGTTATTGAACAATAAAATAAATAATCAATTAATTGTTTTATTTTAATATATAATATAATATTATGTATATATATCTTTTATACATAATAATAATAATAATAACATTCTAACATTCTTATTTGTTTTTGTTTTCTTTTGTTTTTAACTTTTGTTTAAATGTTTTTTATTAATTTTCATACATATGGGATACATACAAGATTTTGCGCATCTTACTTTCGTTTATGTTATTTGCTTTATTTTTCTTAACAATAAAATAAATGAATAGATTTATTGCTTTTTTTACTTTGATATATAGTACATATATATTATGATATTATATTTATAATATACTTATTAGTAATAACATTTTTATTTGGTGTAATAATATTTTTATTATTTTAATTTTTGAAAATTATATTTTAATAGTATAATTCTTGGATGTGTATCTAATTTGTTATTGTCTTGTTTTAACTTCAACAAAAAGAAAAATGGTAATGTCTCCATAAATCTTTGTAATCTTTTCCCTATCTATGATGGATATTGGTTTTGACTGTAAGGCACAACATCCATCAGTTTGTTATATTTTATCATGTAATTGTACTATCCAGCTATATTTTTCTATTTTACACATTAATTGTTTTTTTAATAAAACAGATAAACCACAGATTTACTGAGAAACAAACCATCACAAAAACCCAAGTTTACATAAGAGACAAAAAAACGAATAAATAGGACTAAAAAAACATGACACTGTAGTTGGAAGAGAAGAAAAAATGTGAAAATGGAAATGGGTAAAAAAGTACAACGTAACAACACAACAAAAAAGAGAGACACTAAGAGATGGCTAGGGCCGATATGTCAGGCTAAGAATTGGGCTGGGATGGTCATCTTCCATGGACATTAAGGCTCTCATGAAAATGAGACTTGGTCTGATTGTTGAGAGAGACGCCTCTAATATAACTTTAATCTGTTTGAAGCTACATTAATTCAAGTAATAATTATATAATCAATTTTACAAATGATTATTACTGCCTTCCATCCCTTGTAATTTAATATCTATTTATTTATTTATTTATTTGTGAGATTTGTTAAACACATCCTAACACGTGGAGGAACAAATAGAAGCTTTGCAGGGATTGGCATTGTTAGAAGGAAAAATATATTAATAACCTCAAAAAAAAAAAGTCATTGGAAGAAAAAAATCACTTCTAATTATAAATGTTTTCATGTCAAAAGTAAGTTTTAAACCAAAGGGCTTGTAGCCCAGCGGTACCTCGGGTTCCCTCGTGGGAGGAGACGCGAGTTCAATCCCCCCGAACCGCGCTCCCCCGTTCCAAGAGGGTGAGAACGTTGTAGGCAATCCCCCGCCACGCGTACGCCCCTGAGAGTTAGCGCTTATCATCCTATTTCAAAAAAAAAAAAGTAAGTTTTAAAAATAATTCTAATAAAATTGATTTCTCTTCAAAGGTGAATTTGGAAAACAATAGATATGTTTTATAAAGTTATAATCAAGATGATATGAAATTTTTAATATCAACAAAGCACTTGTAGTTGCCAATATTATGTCAAAGTTCATATGTTGGGATGGCAATCTCACCGTCTCACTTTCATATTTTTTTTATATTTAAATTTAATAAATAAATAATTTTAGAAGAGTTAATGCATATGTGCGTTGCATTAAGCATTCTACTAATATTTATACATGTCAAGGTTGGTTTCTAGAATTTTTTTCATATAATTAAATAATTGTGTCATTTTATTTAATACAAAAATGCCACTAATTTAGAACATGTGATACATATTTGGTACTAGAGAAAAAACTGTTGATGCAACAAACTCCCCCCAGCTTGCAAAGAAAATCACAGCAACCATTGTCTTCAAAACAATCAAAGTTATGAAGGACAATATTTAGGGCTAAGTCTTTGTCCAAGATGATTATAAAAGATGCAATAGAGTCAATTACAGGCATGCAAATGAAGCAAATAGAGATGAAATCATACTTCATTGGGATCCTTCTTCTTGTGATCATTGTTACCCCTACTGTTGCTCTTACACCTTATGCCTTCAATATTTTTGGGGACTCTTTGGTTGATGTAGGGAATAACAACTATTTGCAAGATCCTGCTCCTAAGGCTAATTTTCCATTTAATGGAATTGATTACCCTGGAAACATTTCCACAGGAAGGTTTGGCAATGGTTTCCTGGGTCCAGATTATTTGGGTATAAATTTTAATTTTTTTTTTCTTTTTGATGTTATATATGCATTAATTCATGGTGATGTTAAATATATTGGGTTTATCATTGACTCAAAGTTCTACCAAGTCTAATACAATGTTGTTCAATTCTGTTTATTTATTTTTTTATTTTAAAATGAACTTAATTGTTTGGAAAATTTAAAAAAAAAATGAATTGTTTACGTTTAGGTGATGTAAAAGAATAATTTAATTTAATTTAATTTAACTTATTATTTTTTTAACTGTCTTGGTTTTTTATTTTTAAAATTTGGCAGCAAGATACATGGGATTCCCACAAAGCCCACCTCCTTATCTCTCTGTCACCAATGAATCTCAGATGCTCAGAGGAATAAACTTTGCTTCTGCTGGATCAGGGATCTTGAATTCAACTGTATGTATGTTTTTTCATTTTTTTTGAAAAAAATGACAAGCATCTGTAAATATCTCTATCACACATGAGGCATTTGTCTTGTACACACTTATCAAGGACTTACTCGCATGAGTTATTGTCTTGAACGTGCCCTCACTTCGTAGATGCATGTGAGTGGGGGGTGTAATATCACCCTTAAAGATTTGAACTCTCATCACACTGCTTACCACAAAAGAAACTCATGTTAATGCTACTAAACACTTGAACCAAGTAGCTTTGGCGCATGTGTGTATATATATAAATCATGTTATTTTATTTTTATTTTTTTAGTAGAATAAAATGGGAATTTAAATAATTAATCAGCATTTTATTTTTTTATGATTTAATCTTAGGGAGAAGGAACAATATCATTGGGAAGGCAAGTGATGTATTTCCAAGAGGTGGCAAGGAACTTATCAAGAAGGGTTGGCAATTCGGCCGCTAACAAATTCCTATCAAAATCTATCTTCTACATAAGCTCTGGAAGCAATGATATATTTGCTTATCTTTTGTCTTTTCGTCCTCAAAACCAAACAACAAATGATCAATTCGTTGCAACCCTTGTGAACACCTTGGAAACACATTTGATGGTAGTTTCATCCATATCAATTTTCCTTTATAAAAAAAGTTAAAAACCTAAGTATTCATCTTATTTCCACTTGATGAACTTGTTCTTGCTTTATATCCTCAAGGTACATACGTACACTCATTAACTCAGATATTTTTCTTCATGTTGCACCAATATTTTTCTTCATGTTTTATATGCTACACGTAATAAACTCATTTCCATGCATGTCTCCACAAAAATTAATATATATTTTTATGATCTAAGTGTACAAATTTCTAGCTACCATCTTATTTAAGCTAAGAATAATAACCTTGCATTATTTTTATTATCAGCAGACATTGTACAAGTCTGGAGCTAGAAAGATTGTTGTGCTTGGTACATCAGTCATTGGATGCATTCCAGTTGTAAGAAGTCAATCCTCAACTGGTGATTGTTCTGAGGAGTTAAATAATCTTTCTATACAAGTTAAAAATGAAACCAGAGTTCTTCTCCAAAATCTCACATCAACATTGAGAGGGTTCAATTATAGTTTCATAGATGCATATGAAATGGCCACTCTAATTACTGCTAATGCTGGTCAATATGGTAAGCTTCCTATAACTTTTAAAGCCAATAATGGAGGAAGTGAAAATTTTATTACAAAAAAAGAAAGAAAGAAAGAAAGAAAGAGAGTACTATAGAACATCTTTGCATAGATATGTACCTTCATCCACAACAATTTGAAGTTATAGCAATGTCAATAAGTAACTAGATGTCTAATCTCACAGTAGTATTTTCCAATCCCTAGCGTTCACACAATATATAGGATGCTTTGTGTCCATAAATCTTTTCCAAAGGATTAACTTTACCCCAAAATTAATATAAATAAGAATTAAGATAACAATTTTTATGAATTTTTAATTTCACGGATACCCTAACTCCCATCATTCCCAAAACAATTGGTGTTAAAAGTGATACTACACTTGACATGTTTATTTTTCTTTTCTTCACATCACCACTTATATATATATATATATATATATATATATATATATATATATATATATATATATATATATATCTCTTTAAAGGATGATTTTGAGGAACCAACTTACATTTTGATGGTTTGTAAACATCATGGCCATCCAATATTTATACATAATTTATGATTAGTCACATTTGAAAGGTAGACATCAATGGTAAATCATGAATTTAAAATTTTATAGTGGTAAAAGAGATTACGAATAAACATCATTAATTACATATGTTAACTATGGCCAAGGTGGTCAAAATCTAATCTTGAACCATGAAGACATGCAATGAAGCCTTAAACCTTTGTATATGAGTGGAGTAAGGTTTTGAAAACTTCAAAAAAGCCCTTAAAAGTCTAATGTTAAACCTTTGCAATATTAAGAATAAGAGGAGGAAATGCTCATTTGTATTTGGGTGTAACCATATATATATGCTGAGCAGCAATCTAATATTAAGGAGAAAATCTAACAGAATACAAGCGCATAAAATAACATTTTATAAATCAAATAATAATTACTAATTGACTGTTTAATTTTGAGTTCTTAAAAATGTTCCAAAATGGCATCATCATAACAAATTAAAGAAAACTTAAATTCATTAATTAACATATAGTTGATTTTTATTTGTGTAGGATTCACAGAGTTAACAACTGCATGTTGTGGAAAGGGAAAGTTTAATGGAGAAGCTCCATGCACACCAAGCTCAAATTTGTGCTCCAACCGTGATAATTACTATAGCTGGGATCAATATCACCCAACACAACGCATCGATAAGTTGGTGAGTGAAATGTCATACTTTGGCTCAGATAATGTCTCCCCAATGAACATCCAACAGTTAGTGGGTGCATAAAAGTGCAGGTGCAACTCTAAATAAATGGTTATGTATGGAGACTAATATATTATCATGTAACTGCCTTCACATATCAAGTATTTCAATGTAATAAAAATACTTCCCATACGAATACAAATGATTTTATCTGTATATGTACTTCTTAAAAAGAAAAAAAAAAAGCATACTTCATTAGCACTTTATGGAGGACAAGAACATTATTGGTCATCTAATAACTGTCTATTACGTGCTTTCTAATAGGCCCACTACAACATTATCTATTTATGATTATAATTTTATAGCTGCTAAAGATATTTTTGTAGCTGGAATACTGCAGTGGCTATATATACTTTTTTGCTATAAGTTTTTCTAAAGGTATAAATATAGAATGTTGTAGTGAGGAATATAAAAGAGAAGATTATGGAGAATCACAGACCTAGATTTTCACTGATGTTGGAGGTCTCATCTTGTTTTTATCAAAATACCTTCAATGATAATAATTAGTTTAACTTGTTGAAGTCCTCTATTTAATTTATTAACAATTATGTTGGTAGGAGATCAACTATTGAAAAAATTGTGGAGGGAATGCAAGGCAAAAATGTTGTGTAGAAATAATTTAGAAACACTAATTACTAAGGAATAAGATAGGAAGGTACATCCAAAACATTATCTTTATGGAAAGCTTTGCTCTCTCATGCATTTAAGGGCACTTTTCTCCCAAGATTCAACCCTTTTTTTCTTCAGATCCTTTCACTGGTGCACATGCAATCTGGGTATTGAATTTGTTCTCGTCTTTAGGACAGCTCGAAAAAATCATTAAGCAATCCCAAAAGCTAGTTTGGTGGAAATCCATGTCTCTGTTTGTCCTCTTCATTTCATGTGATTATATATATATATATATATTAGATTGACTTTCAATCTCCAACTTAAAGTCCAGGTTGAATTGAAACTTATAATAAAAAAAACTTATCCCATAATTTCCAACGTAGACAACTGGGGCATGGGATAATTCCTGTTTGAAGAATGCCTCGTGTGAAAATTTTATACCAGAAAACAACATAGATGTATACAATCACACAAATATAACAAAATCTCAAACTTATTTTTAAAGTGTCTGATGCACACAAAACATAAGGTGATGTGTTAACTCTTTGTGTTACCGCAAATGCACAGGTCATCAAGTAATACAATAAACTCAACGAGTCGGTTGTTGAACCACAGAGAATAGAAATACTAGTAATTGCTCATTTTTTGTTATTTAGCCTAATGGATGTAGTGTTGTGATTATCTAGTGGGCAAACTAAAGAGTGTCACTAAGAAGAACGCATGAATCAAATAGAGGGAGTTCTCCGTTGCTAAATTCAGGGTATCCGGACAATGTTTCCCCTAGGATTCAGGTATTATGTACTGGATTACAAGTGTTTCTAAATAAAATAATTGAGGCGTGGGTATCCTAAGATATACCGGCTCTTGACCTCATGCCACCGGTAACTAGTCCCCTATGAGGTCATGGCAGAGAATTCTCTCGATGCTTCACACCACATATGACTACTTAGCACTCTAGGAATCCCGAAGATATAACATATTTCTAAAAATAGATCCAATCCTGACCTTATGTGAAGGATCCCTAACCCCCTACGGGGGCTAGGCGGATAATCCTCTCGACGCCTCACACCAAATATGGTTGCTTAGAGCTTAGGGAATACGAAGATAGGTAATATCTATTGGAAAGGAAAGGGAACACCTCGCTATCTCATGGCTCACAATCCCAACCCTCTTTACTCTTAGTAATTCTAAATCTAATGGTGATATCTCTCGTCACTAGGTTGAATAAGCCATGCAATTCAAATAATATTGAAATTAAAAGAGCATGAAAGCATTAAGTACACAAGAGTAAAACTTAATATATTGAAATCAAATAGAAACACAATGTGAATCTAATTAGAATAAGAATCCTAGGGTTCATATGTCCGAATACCCGCTAAAGGTTTAGCTATCCATTGAGCAAATTACAAAGCAAATAATTAAAGGATTAACAATTGTAAAAGCCATAAAAATTAACCCCCCCCCTATATTAGTGATTATGGCCTTGATGGGTAGTTTCGACGTCTGGATGGAATCGACTCTGAAGCTAAGTCTCCAACAGCTTCCTTGATGCTATGATAGAGGAAAAATCGATCCAAGTTGGTGAAGAAACCTTCCCTAAGCACAAACGAACTCCTCACAAGGCCTAGCTACTTGCCTCTCAAAAGTAGCCGAAAACATTCTCAAACAATATGGCAAGGTGACTTTTATAAACTGAAATAAGGGCTTCACATAGTCTCCCACACGGCCGTAATCTTCTCCAAGTCCACACGGTCGGGCACACGCCTGTGTGGTAGGGCATGTGGCTTTCTATCAATTGAAATCATCAAGATCCCTCTTCAATTGTGCATGCAAGCTGGGACATGGATATGTGACAGCTTTCGTGCCTTTCGGGTTCATGTATCGACTTGAAAAAGCTTTTGAAGTTGGCACACATACTCATGTATATGAGCAAACCTCCTGTTTTGATTCTTGCCTTGCTCAAAAAGGGTCTTGAAAAGAGCCATTATGCCCTATCTTTGCTTCTTTTCCTCACTTCACACCTCCATAGCTCTGTTTGCTCAAAAAGACACAAAATACACTTCATGAACGATAAAACCTGATAAAAATAATGCTCGATGTATGTAAAATGATGTTATAAAATATGTATAAACAGGCACTTATCAGTGTCCAATAAATAATTATTTATTTTACTTGAATAATTTGTGCCAAAAGTGCGTTAGTCACTTATTTAATGTATGCATTCAAACAAGCCAAAAGTTATCAATTAAAATAATAATGATGGTAAAATTTATATATTTAAACACTAGCATATGAATTCTTAAACTTCTTTAATACAATTAATATAGCTTTCTAATAATCAACATAGTTATAAAGCTATAATTGTTTTTTGAAAAATTAAGGGTAATTGTTTTCGGTGGATACTAAACTTTGGTCTTGTTTTATTTTGATCACCAAATATTGATTTGTATCAATCTGGGTATTTTTCTTTGATTTTATTTCAACGAGAGGCTACTGGGGTTATTCCAGTGAGGTGTGGCTTACGTGTATACTGAAGTTTTGACGGGTACGATGACTTTCCTCTCTATCCGCACACGTGTGTGTGCCACGTGGACAACTTAACCACGTGGCTTATCCTTTCCCATGTGGAATGCCATCCCCTCGTCCTCTTCACCATCCTCACCTTGAGGTTATCACCTGCTTTTGTAATGGAGATGTGTTCCTTCTCAACTCGGTTGCTTACAAACCTAGATATCACATCTTTTGAGCTCCTCTATGGAAACCCTATATCAGAAGGATGTTGAAAGAGGGTACAACGCAGTCGGTGGTGGTGGAGGAGCTCCCGAGGGCCATTGTGCAATGATTGGTGAAGGAGAAGCTTGACCAGCTTCGATGCGGTGGAGATGAGGACGTGAACGTGCAGAAGGATGCGCTACACTCCTTCACTGAGAATGCGTGCATCTTCATCCACTATCTCTCCGCAACTTGAGTTCCAAATCCTCTAGGGCTGGGATTTTCTACGTCCAAATTAGAAATGAAATTAGTGTTTCATTTGGTTGGAATTCGTAGGGCGAGCGATCTTTGCAATGAATCGAAGAGGCAGATGGTGAATGCGAAGAATGTTTTGAAGGCTCTAGAGGAGATTGACTTCCCCGAGTTCATTGAGCCACTTAGGCATTCTCTGCAAGGTTTGTTATTGTTCTGTCTTTTGGTTTTCCATCAATGTTTGCTTTAATCACCATGAGAATTGCTTATTAGTTGATCAACCTATTCTTTATTTTGTAAAACTATAGACAAAACCTCTCGTTTTGTGGGTTTTGTGATGTTAAAATGGGGTTAAAGATCAAGTTGAGGTCCTTCCAGCAAGATGCACTCCTTCTCAGCCTAGTTTCTTACAAACGCAGAAGACAATCTCGGCCACATGCGGTTGACAAGCGGTTGCCGGGGCGAGGATGGTGAAGAGGATGAGGGGCCCTTGGGGAAGACACTCATTTCTTGGGTAAGAGGGAGAGTTTAAGCATTGACGTGGCATTCCACGTGGGAAACGATAAGCCACGTGGTTATGTCATCCACGTGGCATGCACACGTGTGCCTATGATGAGGAAAGTCATTATACACGTCAGAACTCTGGCATACAAGTAGGCCACCTAGCTTGGTACAAGTCAAAATTTAGTGCTCAAAATGAAACAAGACCAAGGTTTGATACTCACCCAAAAAAATTACCCGAAAATTAATATAGACAAGAAACAGGGCAAGAATCAAACCCTTTAAATTTTAACCGTGAAGGAGATGAAATACCATGATAATATAAGGCTTTTATATTAATTATATATCTTCGATAAAACTCTGTAATAATAGTATTAAAATAATAATCATGATTGTTTTTTATCATGTTTGCTTTCAAAACAACCCATCAAGTGTTTAACTAGAACATTTTATTATTATAAGATGTTATGTGAAAACTAGTATGTCATATAAAATCATTTTTAATTAATATTTAATAATATAATGTTTTTTATTTTTTTAAATATAATTGTGGGTATTATATTATTCATAGTTTATTATATGTACACGTATTATCTTTGGGATATATTATATAAAATCAAATTAATTGTAAAGATCATTAAAGTGCCGTATGTTTCTCCATGTTCATTGTAACTATAATATAAGGAAAAATTAATTATTAATCCTTGAAAATTTCAAAAACTCCCGATCAATCTTTCTGACATTTGAATTTCACTGTTAGACCTTTCTTTTCCAGTTCTCATCCCTTTTAGTCCCTCGTGCCAATTTCGTTAGTACCTTTTTTATATAATGTCAACTTTGCCCTTGCCATTGGTGGGGAAAATCCCGCCGTATCTTGTCACAATTTCAAAAAGTGTATGGCTGACAGGGAAAATTACAAGTTTTTTGGTAGCTTTTCACTTAACACTTGTACTTTTCATACATTTTAAATGAGATCTTCCTATCTTCTTCAGATGACATAATTCCTTTTATTCCCTTTTGTTTTGCATTTACATAGGATAGATTTATCTTTTCTACCCATGGGTGAGTTGCTTCCAAACACTAGCTGTATTTGTCGTCATTTAAGGGAGTAGTAAAGAAGGTTTACTTTTTTACCTTATTTTGGTGAACGAGTTGTAAATGTTTGTTTGATTCTAATCCATGACAGGGTGAGGCTTTTATGCCACAGGTATTCCATGGATACCTTCTGCGCAGTAGCTAGATATAAAGGAGAGGATTAAGCACTGCAGTTCATGGTATGAACTTCTTGGGAGACAGTGTTGAATGAGATATGTGAGAGAAGGAGTCTCAAAATTTCAAGTGTTAGCGTGAAGTTTGTCACACTGAACGGTCTGCCCCATTAATTATGAGGTTGATTTTCAGTGAATGTGCAATGTTTACCATATATTCACCTACTTTGCCGTCGACCTTATTGTTGAGACAACTAAGGATGCAATGGATGCACCCCGGGTTCCTCTTTACCATCGTAAATATCATATCTTTGCTTATGTATACAACAGAGGTGACCATTTAGTACGTGTACTTATGGTATAATTGTGGAACTTTCCGCTTAGCGGTAGTGGTTTCCGCTTATGTTTTGGGGTTTTCACTTAGAGATTGCAGTTTTTGCTTAATTGTGGAACTTTCCGCTTGGCAGATGTTGTTTGCATTTACGTTGTTGGGTTTTCCCTTAGAGGCCAGCGTTTTCGCTTAGTATGAGAGTTTTTAATTTAATATTGCTTCGAACGCTTAGTACTCTATCCTTATACTATTTACTTTACTTATTTTCTGCCTATAGATCAGTTGCATGCTTCTCCATATCTTACATTCTGTTGTGTATACCAGAAGTAGGGATTCAATTTCGGAGAGAGTATCATTCAATTAATGCATATTGTCATCCCAACAACACAGAGCAAGTGGTCTATCGATGGCAATGGACTAACTTGAAAATGCATGTCTAGAAGTTGGCTAACGATTCCATGATGGTGACTGTAAGGGTCGGTGCCCTTACACTTGGTCATTAGGAGGACAATTTAACATAGCCAAGACACAAGGGCGCACAGCTGCATGGATTGGGTAGCGCGCGAAGGAGCACGGAACATGTGTTGTGTTGCAACCAAGAGCGGGCGAAATATCTCGCACAATCATGTGCGCTGAACCATAGGCGTGCGCGTGGCCGATGAGCACGTGGGGTAGGTGCGCCCATACCAAGAGTCAAGTGTTGTGGACTTAGATTATTTTCGAGAGTGGATCTCTAGCAAGTCTAGGCGGGGTGGGATACCTGATCATACCCAGAGACCCAGATGCTGATTCTGGATTTGTCAAGGGTTTACGTAGGCGTATGCAAATGGATACGCGGAAGGGAGCCTGGTCGAGCGAGGGGTGAGGATGGCACGCGGTATTACCGCAAGTGACCGGTACTCATGCGCACTGTGACCAAGGGTAGATGGTTAAAGCTACAGTAACGTCGGAGAACACTGCAAGCTTAGTGGAAGTCCGGGACTTTGCACCAGACCTGTATTAGGCAAGGGGCTCAATTAACAGTGGGGATTTAGGGTAGCGCTTGTAATATGGTCTTTTATGTCTTTGGGAGGGGACAAGACCTCTTGGTGACGATCTTTGGCCATGATTGTAAACTTTTCTCAATCTAAGAGAGTTTATGTTTTTCTCTCTTCTAAAACTGGTTTCTTGTGTCGTCTTCTCATACTGTGAATGTTTTTCCAGTTTTGCTCGCTTCTTTTATGTGTTGTGCTTGCGTTGCGAACAGGTGTTTTCATCCCTGATGTTGGACATTAGGGACATGTCCGAGGAGGACAAGTTATTTAACTTCCTCACGGGACTACAAAGTTGTGCCTAAATGGAGATACGGGGCAAGGAGAGAAGGACTGGTAGACTTGCGGACTCTACCAGGAGGAGAAGGTGAGGAGTTCAAGTCTAGAGCAAAGGAAATGAAGCCGATGGAGAAAAAGGCCGGAAATGGGTTTTAGAGGAGGAAGCCTAACAATATCCAGGCCATGTGAAACAGACCCAAGACAAATGGGAAAGCGATAGGTGGTTCAAGCAATAAGGCAGGAAGATGTTTTATTTGTGGTGGACCACATATGGCACAGGATTACTCCAAACTTGAGAAGTTGCACGCGTTTGTGAAAGAAGCAGATAGCGATCCGGAGAGCCCAGCAAGAGTGAGTCATTTACAATTGTTGGGTTCCTTAAAGGCTGTTACGGGTGATGGCCCAGCGAACCCCTTATCAATATGGAACTGACCTTGGATGGAAATGCCATACAAGGAATGGTGGACACAGAAGCGACTCACACGTTCATCAAGAAGAATGTGGCTACTCGGTTTTCTCTTGGGTCACTGCCGGAACAAGAACTATTTCCTCACTCTCCTTGGTGGATAGTTTGGGAGAGGTATCCTTTGGTGCACACAAGCTGTCAAAATCAAAAGTTGAGATAACAAAGTCTGTCATGGCGGTGAGAGACTTAATGAAACTGTCTACGT
Organism: Dioscorea dumetorum; assembly: GCA_902712375.1. Lineage (NCBI taxonomy): Eukaryota > Viridiplantae > Streptophyta > Magnoliopsida > Dioscoreales > Dioscoreaceae > Dioscorea > Dioscorea dumetorum. Next base: position 9,090,199 of record CACTHL010000803.1, on the reverse strand, counting down.
TAATAGCATCATTGCCATCGTTGTTGGAAGATATTATTGAAGGACTTGGTGAACCGTCCTTCATTCTGCCCTTATGGGCAACTTTCTTCCTGGTACTAGTGCTCACACAGGGCATTGCCGATTGACTTGTGACCCTTGTAGACCTCTTAAGGAGGTTGTGGGGTTTTTCTGCTTCACGCTTGCCTGGGCAGGACGGAAGGAGGGACAACCATTGGTACCGAGGGCGACTTGCGTGTGTCTCCCTCCGAGAATAGAGCGGACAACCGAGCCCATCGTTCAATAGCATCCATACACGGGCCTGTAGACCTTGGAACTCCCTCATTAGTGTCTCAAACCCTTGCAGCAACCAAGTCGCAACATTATCACCAATTTCAGCCATCCAGGAACCCTCTGTCCCGTGACAAGGCCGACTTCAGTAAGGGGGGCTAGTACATGGGGCCTGGGACCGACCAAGTTTCTTAGAACGCTTCTTGTTTGCGTCAGATAGAGCCTTCGGGTCGGTTTCTGCTGGAGATGCTCAGCGTGTCTCCCAACCCAGGGTTTCGTCATCACAGAAATCGGGGGCGCGCTCAGAATACTGTGAACAAAGGATGATAACATTCAAATGCAAGTGGAAACAAACATTCTTAAACGGTGACTCTCCATATGCAAGTGAAAACAAACATTTTTAAATGGGAAAACTCCATATGTAAGTGGAAACAAACAGTTTTCAACGGGAACCTTTCGTATGTAAGTGGAAACAAACACTTGTAAACAGGAACCCTCCATATGTAAGTGAAATAAACAGATTAAATGTAACAACATATTATTAGTGGAAAGGGTTAAAGTTAAATGAAAATGTTTACTTGTGAATAGTAACTTCATACCTCTTCATTAAAAGATGATGGTAACGGATTGAGAGAATCTTGTTTTCTACAACTGTTTTCCTTGTAACACAGTATCCGGGGTGTCCTCCCAACACAGACCTTCTTCCCTACTCCAGTGACCTCGTAGAACCATATGTTGAGGGCTACAGCGCATGCGCGCAGGTAGCCTGTCTCTATCTTCTCCTCGCTAGTTCTTTATTGCACTCGGGTAGTCATTTGTGGGGCGTTTTTCACAAGCTACCTATGTGTGGCCTCCGCCTATGTATACCTTCTCAGTGCAGGGAGGTCCGCAACATAGTCCACCACGCAGTTTGGTACGAAAAAAGTTGTGTTTGAGAACAACACTGTTCCCAAAAGATACAATATCAGAAACTTCACAAAGTTCTCGAACTCCCTTTTCTTTTAAACAATCCCAGAAGACACAATATCAGTCCAGAAGATACAATATCAGCAACTTTTATGACATCCCCGCTTCTTTCAAAAGTTTTGGACTGACATTTTTCTTCAAAGTCCGATGGTTTTTTTTAACGTCATAATGTCCCCATCACAACGTAGACCCAAGATGCTGGATGCAACACAAAGCAACTCGCACGCAAACATACGCTCGATCGTTGTAATACTCGAAGAAGGCGAGGTCGAATACACAGGGACTTAGTATATACATACTCACTCTTTTTCTACTATCTAGCTAATAACAACACTTGATTTTGATTAAGAAACATGAAAGAAACAAAATTAATGTTGTTAATAAGGAAAAGTTGAGAATCAATAAGAATGAGTAGTGTCCGGGTTAACTTCATTGGGAAATTAGAATTGAGACATGATTGCTAATTAAGATAGGTTGACCAAGGTTAATTAGAAAAGAGAGAATCAAATGTAAAATAGGCGCTCTCTCGAGACGCCTTAATGCTATGCAATAGAAACTAGGATTCTCATGTCAAGAAAGAGTAATGGAATACCGGATACTAGCCAAAAGGTATGTGACTCCTCTACTATCTCTAGCGGGAGTTCATCAATACCTATTCATTCATGGGTGTTCTAATCACATGAATCGCTCGACACTCAAGTGCTAATAAGATGGTAAGATATCTCTCGATACATCAAACCAATCAATAAAACATGAATGAATCTGAAGACACAAGGAAAAATACATTAAAAGGACAATCAAAACATATAGAGTATTCCCAACTACATTACTCAGGGCACCCAAGGAAGTTAGCATTCCATAAGGCCTATGTTCATCAAAACAAAGTTCATCTATGTCTTAGAAAATATAAAGATCGATTGGAAACCCCTTCTATGACTGTGACGATCTTGGAGCAAGTATGAGCCGCTATCGTCTTTAGTGAATGGATCCCCCATGACTCCCTCAAGCTCTCCTCTTACTTCAATCACCTCCAGAGATATTTTCGCTCATCCAGAAAACCCTAAAATCTCGTCCAAAAATCAAAACTCCGAACCCCTTCTATTTCTTCAAACATGCTATTTATACATGGAGAAAACCAAATGGTACACGGGCAGGTACACGGGTGTATACCTGCTCATGTAACTCTCGAAAAAACCTAAAAATAAAGTCTTTGAGATACACGGCCAAGTACACGGCCGTGTATCTTTCCTTCTGCCCGTGTAACTCTCTGGTTGTTCCCTTTGCTCTTGCTCGCGATTTACAAGGTCGTGTAATCTTCCTCTGCCCGTGTAGCTGTCTAGGGCAAGCTCCACTGTTCTTCAAATATACATGGGTGTGTACTTCAATTACATGGCCGTGTACGTACCTCTAGGTTGGGAGATAAAAAACGGGAGTTGCGTTGATGACACATGACATGCCTTTCCTCTGAAATTCTTCTGAAAAGTACACGGGTGTGTACTTTACAAGTGTAACTCATTATCTTGCCCTTTTTTGTGCCGATTTGTTTTTGATTTCATTCATCTGCCCATTACTGTGCTTTTCTTCACCAGCTTGATTGGTAAAATATGAATAAACTAGCACTTATCATTGATAACATCTTCGGGTCTGTACCTCACCAAGCTCTCAATGATCCTGAATTTTTCGCTGCTGTGGTCATATTGCTGCATGATGGCATCAAGTAGTCCCCTCTCTTGTAGCACTCCCTCAATTTCTGTGAGATGGGCAAACGGTGTCCTTTTAACCATCTCTAGTTGGCTTGCACTCATTTGTGGTTTGAGCTCCTCCAACTTCTTTACGACGGGTACCAAGTAGCATCTGCCGTTAATAAGGTTGTCGGCCATGTCTGTGTTATATACAACATTACTCAACCAACAATGCTTGCATTCTAAACAAAAAGAAAATAAATAATACACGGAAACTCCACATTCTAAATAGAAAATAGTTCAATAGATTGGACATCAACTCTAAACCACATTCTGAAAAGAAATTGCATATTCTAAATAGAAATTACATATTCTGAACTTTACCATTAGAAGAAAGCCCGATTATTGTAAAACTGTAAACTAAATTGCATGAGATTTCACAACCCTAAACCACAAAGACAACAGAATCGAAAGTGGTAGAAGAGAAACACTATTCCACAGGAGGTCTCCGATAAACTACCCACTTACCTTCCTAACTTCAATCGCGGTGGCTGGGAATGGGAGGTCTTTGGTACGCGGCGATGTGGGAATGGTTTTTTTGCTAGAGCTTCCAAGTAGAGGAAAAGGTTTCTCTTGTGACTGTCCAAGAACGCAATCGAGAAGTCGATGCAATCAATGCGCTCGCATCCCAAACCTCGGAAAACACAGTAACCCAATTACCGGCAACAATTGTGTGTGAGTGAAGGAGCATAACCATCAATCCACGTGACTTTTAACGGTGTCAACCCATGCGCAGGACCCAAATGGAAGCAAACCAAAAAAGGAGAGACTTTATGTGGATATTGAAATTATTAGGGTTTTTCTGTGAATACGTGAACTTCTGAGGGACTTTTTGTTCATTTCCCTTTAATATAATTCACAAATTATGAAATAAAATGTGGCTTTAAATATACTTCTTACTAGTAACCACATGTCATAATGCTATATGTGATAGAGCAGTATCTCATTGCTAGAGTAGGGACTCTTAGCAGAATTATGGATATTCATTGTTGATGAATATTTAACTAGATTATTACAAAACTCTTAGACCAGACATCATTAGGGAAAGAGAGAGTGAGTTATTTTTGTTTACAGAAACTTCTCATTACTTGATAATATTATCATATTCTATGCTTGATTTATATTGCTTTAATATGTTAAAATAGTGGTGTGCTATATATGGAGACATTAGGTTGTACAACCAATTTATAAAGATTTATAGTAATCTTTTCTATCACTTATGTGTTTTATTTAAAACTCACTAACTAATTTTGAAAATATTTTAATATATAAACGCATAGAATATTATAAATATTTTGAAATCATTATATATTCAATATTACCACATATAAGTCTGCAATATAAGTCTTCATTAATAGTGCCATCGGTAGTTTAATTATAACTATCTGTTTGAAATATGAATGAATAGAGAGACTAATATATAAAATATTATATTGATGGACGTGATTGTGATTATTAAAATGAATAAAGACTAAATTGCTAAAGACACAAGAATCAAAGGTAAGTCACTTGCTGCATACTCTAATCTTAGCATGCTTTCAATTATATACTGTATTCAGGTTTTCTTGATACAAAATTTACCAAGAGCAACTTGTGCATCTGCGGATTATGTACTTGTAAAATCTTTATATAGTGACCCTAATTTATTACATATATCTATACGTCCATGTGATTGATCCTATACCAAGGAAATACTTAATTAGATTAGGAGAATTGTAACACCCTACATACTGGCATGTTGAAAACTACAATATAATAACGTGATGATATCGATTTTGGGTAAAATATATGACTTAATTGCAACTAATCTATGTTTTGTGTAATGCAATGATAAATTTTTGAAAAAACAAAATGGAGGAACCTCAAATTTATTAAAAGAAAGCAATAGCACACAAGAATATTTCAACTAGGAGTGGGAGCCTAAACAAATAGCATTGGAGTACATAAAAGAAAGACACAAAATTGAAAAGGTAAACGAGTGTTAGGAGAGAAATAAATCACTCGAGCCTTAAGAAGGTACTCCTACTGTCCGTGCAAACACATAATCAAGGGACGGCTAATGGATCTAGAACCTACATATTAAGGTTGTGATCGTCTCTCGTGCAAGGCCCTAGAACCTGGATGCTTCTCCTAACCGTTGTTGTTGCTTGCTCTAGTTTCTATTTTTTGGCTACTGGAGCCGCAAAGACCCAAAAGAGAAACATATGACTAATTTGCAAAATATTAAAATCGAGTGGTATTAATTTGAAATTAAAGATGCATTCATTTCTAGTAAGTTCAATATGCCATGTGCTTGCTTTGGCTAAAAGTGTCAAGGCTATTCTATCAACATATCACATATTACGAGGCTAGTTTCCCAAAGATCCACTAAGGAATGCAAGGTTTGAGTCTGCCTAATGGTCCTTGAAAGGTGTAGCCAAATATTTTTAGCAAGGGGCAGTGAATGAGGAGATGGTTCATTGTGTCAATGGCCACTTGATAGAGAACGCAAGTCGCAATTGGAAGTCTATTGTATTTTTTGAAGAAGAGATTCTCAAGAGTGAGAATTTTGTTATTCCAGGCTAACCAATTGAATAGGTTGATTTTTTGGGGGCAATATCTCTTTAGTAGGATGTGTGTTATGGGGAATCGAAGGCCCCTGTCTATTAGAAGGCGGTAAAAAGATTATACCGTGAATTTTTTGTTTAAAGAGTGGCTTCAAGAATTGGTGTCATAGTTGAGAGGGTTTGAGGACATGATGCGATTACATGTATCAGTCAAGAAGAGGTCTGGGTCTAAAAGGTTTGCTTCCAAAAAGAATAACATAAGATCTTTCACTATACCCTTAGAAATTGGGATTGCAGCATGGGTTCTAACCAAATGTCTTTTGCGACTCACCTTAAGTATCATTTTTCACGCTAGAAAAAGGTGGTCGTACCTTCGCAAATAGTGAAGTTGATACAGGTTGTAAAAGTGGCAATTGAACATTGAACACCTTGCAGGAAAAAGAGAGTTCTCTTTGGGTATAAAATGCAAAGGTTCCATGTTGGCATATTTAGGAAGTTATTAAACTGGATAACATGTGTGGCACATAAAGAGCTTCTGGAGAGGATTTTCCAGCACACTTGCTGAATGGTACAATGTTGAAGGATTCTAGATTGAGGATACCCCAGTCTCCTTGTTCCATGGGTCTATAAAGGCGGTTCAAACTTATGACATGGCATTTGAGTTTCTCAATCTCGAGGCCACTCCGAAGGAAGTCTTTTATGACCAAGTCAATGGCTTTCCTCACTCAGGTGAAAAGTTTGAAGATGGGCATCCAATATAAAAGGATGGATGTCAACACTGAGTTAATTAAAGTGAGTCTGCCGCCTAAAGAGTGGAAATTAGTTTTCCAAGATGGTAGTTTCAATTTGATCCCTAAGATGAGAACCCCTCCAATCTTGCCTCCTTAGTCATTTGCCAACAGTTGGCACTCTAAGGTAGGTTAGAGGGAGAGTGCCTAGGGAACAATTGAGAGTGTCTAACGAAGTAAAATCAAGGGTTGTTTCATAAATAGAGGGGTACAGTTTGCCTTTAAGGAAGTTTTATGGAGAGTTCTGCGATAGCCTCGAACAAGAAAAAATTAATTTACCGAACTGTCCTAGTGAGACCTCATACAGTATACCTGAAGAAAGGGCATCGTTGAACATTGAGTTGAGTCTATCCGCCATAAGCACAAGAAGCGAAAGGAAGAAAGGGTCACCCCTTCTGAGTCCTTACTGATATCTTAATAATCAATAAGGGTACCATTAATTAATATTTTGGCTTTAGATGTACTCAGCAGAATCTGATCTCAGTTTATATAATGAGGACTGTAAAACGTCGAGCAAAATAGCAATCTAGTAAAATCTCCCAGTCATCATAGCAAAAGCCTTTGCAAAGTCAACTTTAACAATGTTACCTCTAATGCCCTTTTTTGGGAACCAAGATCAATTCTTCCAATGCAACTACATTGTCGGAAATTTGTCTACCCCTGATAAAGTAAACGTGGGGACGATAATGAGTTGGTTTACAATCTCTCCAAGTATGTTGGCTAGGGACTTAAAAATGATTTTGACAGAAGAATTGATAAGAATTATTGGTCAAAAAACTGCGGTAAAGGCTGCGGCGTCTACCTTATGAATTAAAACAATATTTGCCCAATTTATTCTTTCCTGGTTGGCAGTCCGCTCTCAGAAGTCCTTACAAATCTTGAGGAGGCCTGGCTCTACTACATTCCAAAATTTTTGAAAGAAGAAAATAGAAAAGGCATATGATTCGGATGTCTTATCAACTACTAGATTGAAAGTTGAGGTTTTAATGTTCTCTAAAGTGAAAAGAGACTCCAACAATGACAAATCTATAATGAGTTTGTACGAAATGAGAAAAGGGAAGTCAAATCGGAATCTGAATTGTGTGTTTGTTTTTGTTTTTGATTCCCAAATGGGACTAGATGTAAGTGGTGAAAGCCTTTCCAATTTCGTTGTGATAAAATCTGTGATATCATGCCTAATTTTAGCAATGTGATTTTAGTTATGACACTCATTGACCACTGCTTGAAGAATTTAGTATTCACATCTACTTTTAGCCACATTGTGCGGGCTCTTTATTTCCAATTGAGTTCTTGTTGTAATAGGATATTCAATGACTACGAGAGTTCACCCACTTGTGCCTATTCATTTAAGATCAAAGCATCGGTAGAGCTCTATTTTTTTAATTTTGAAATAAGGTTTGCTTATTTAAGAACAATAATATACTCTTTCAAAAAGTAAACGGTTTTTTAATAAATGAATAAATTTTTAAAAAGTAACAATGGTTTTTTTAAAAAAAATGGGGTTTAAAAACCCATTACTTTGGTAATTATCAAAAGAAGCGGCAAATGTAAACAAAAATCATTTATTTTTTGCTTTTCAAATGTCATGTCAACAGTCCAATCAGTATTTATTTATTGACTCAATTTTATGGTTGTCGGGCCATTTTAATTAATGAAATGACCCCACTACCACAAATTAGACCGTAAAAACAAAATGTCAAAAACTAAGGTTTTAAAAGAAAAGAGCCCTTTATTATTACTTAAAACATTAAATATTTCATTTTAAATATTTAATTACTAATTAGTATATTTTCTTAAAAGTAACTTTTCTCAGCTCTAAAAAAAAAAGTATAAATAACTTTTAATATATATAACAAAACAAAGTATAAATTTATATATAAAGATATAACCACGCAATAAGTTGGTAAACTATGGTTGTGAAAATATTATACATTTTTATAAATAACTTTTTAAATGTGATTGTAATTTTCCAGAATAATTGTAAAATATACAGAGCTCCCTTTCTAAATATATCAACTCTATAACAAAAATAAATTGAGTTGTAAATTCTAGATTTTGATGAGGCAATCCAAGAATGGTTTGCCAAAAGGTTTAATTTTCCACAATTTTTACAGTTGCACCTCAAAGCTGCATATGTCTACTGATTCCAAACACTTCCTCACAACATTAATCACAAGCTTAAAAAAAAAAATAAAAACATAGGAAACCTAAAAATCTCTCAGATTTTGTTTTAAATTGATGAGCTGAGACAAGGTTTTAAAAAAAAAAAAAAAAAAACGAAAATGTAAACAAATAAGCATTATTCAAAGATGAGCTTTTCCATTCAACCAAACAGAAAGATCAGTCACAACAACCATTTCAATTAATACCCAGAAATCATCTTAGTTGCCATCTTCAACTAATTTCTTGAAGTTGATAGGAGTAGCAAATGGTTCTGGGCCACTGTAAACTGCAAGTCCAAAAAACTTAGCAGTTGCATGTGTAGGGTGCAAAAAGTCCCAAAACAAGTGCGATCGCCGATCGGAACAAAGTGTAGCATTCGGAGTGCATCCCGATTCAGCATTGAACTTGCCGGATCCACAACACGCAGTTTTCGTTTCCTTAAAACCTGAAACATGATCAGAAAGTTTATGAAATTTATGTTTGGAGATGAAGTTCATTGGTTATAATATATATTGAGGAGTGGCCTGTAATAACAAGAAGTCATTTGTGTGATAACTTCGCAATTTTGTTACAACTGCATGTATTCCTAAAATGTAGAATGTGGAAATACAGAAATAATATACATGTCATAGATGAATCAGTGTATTTTGTGGCTTAAAAAATTTGGTTTTGCATGTCATAAAAGAACATATATTTTATTTAAATTTGAACTGAGACTTGAATTGTCTGCAGGTAGAGTTGTTAATCCTTTTGGAACGTTGTCTTCTCACTTGTTTACAAACTCAAACAGGTTATAAAAAGTCAACAAATAATAGAATGCATTATATTTTATTTTAAAACCCTAGTTTGAGCTCAGACAATCATATGGAAAGATAAGTAAATTCATTCACTACTTACCGAGGGTTCCAGGGTCATTAACTATGTTCATGATAACAGCGTTAGAACTTCCAATAGAATATTTCATCCCTGTCAATGTTGAGCTTAGATCATTCATAGCAATCTTCAAAGCCCTGTTGAATTCCCATGCCAATTCGTTTAACGTTTCTAAACAACCACTTGCAGGGTTTAAACTTCTAGAGTAAGGACAGCATCCAATAGGTGGAACATCAACAACACCAAACTTCCTCCCTCCAAGATTATAGAGTTTCTGTTAAAAATAAAAAAGGTCAAAAATATCAATTTAATGGGAATATGGAAGTCTAATAGTGACTAAATTAATGCATAGTATATAGTATGCATGTAGATCAAAGAAGATTTGAAATAATTAATTACCTTCAAATGATCCTCGTATTTTGTAACAAGAGTAGAAATGAACTGATGCTTTTCAGTGACATTTGGGAATTTATTTAGTGTGAAATAGGCAAATATATCATTTCCCCCACTACTTAGGAGGAGAAGAGACCTGGAGAACAAGTTGTCAACTTGCTGAACCGCCAATTGTCTCATGAGTTGTGACCGAACTGTAGAAAAATATTGTATTTGCTTTGTCATGGAAATGCTGCTGTTGGCCTCTCCCTAGAATTTCCAGAGTAATGAAATCAATGAGAAAGATATAAAAATAGTGATGGCAGCTGGTTTAATAGGTTTGATACTTATTACCCGGCAAACAAACCCTAATAGGACCGGTTTAGAATGCATAGGGATGGGTGTAGCAATATTTGAATGGTACCACATGTGTGTATAAATATAATAAATATAATGTAAATAGTGATTTATCGATTTTATGGGAATGATTTAATTAATTTGAGATGTGTCTTTGTTTATAAATTATATAACAAATATAATGTAAATGGATTTTCATCTAGACATTGTATTTTCTGTGGATAACCCTGGTACTTCTGGGAAAGAATAGAATATAAAAAAATAAAATAAAAAAAATTAAAGAAAATAAAAATAAAAGAAAGGAACTTACCGTTGAATCCAAAATTCCACTACCTCCAGAGGCAAAATTTATCCCTTTCTGGGCTTGAACAATCTCGTGACTAGCACTATTAAGAGAGAGAAAAGGTGGTGGGCTCCTCTTAAATCCCGCATGCATTGCTGATTCAAATAAACACATAAGATAACCTACGTTAGCAAAAACCCACGACTGTTTGGTTGCATATTGAAGGAATTTTGGAGGAATAATAGTTGTTTGATCGGAGAATTTTGATGGAGGAGGAAGAGTTTAGAGGAGTGATGCACCACTTCAAACCCTCCAAACCCCATTCCGATCTTGTAGAATAGCGGGTTTTTTATATTTTTTTTATTTGACAAAAATACTTGTTTTTTAAATATATGATACATATTCTATTTAAAAGACAAAAAAAAAACACTAAATTTTCCTATTTTTAAACCTTATTTATATTAAAAGAATATATGCTATTTAATTGGCCTCAGTGTTATTAACCCCCACTTTAATTTTTTTACTATTTTTATTATTTTTAATATTTTTAATATTTTTATGTAGGCGATGATAGTTTTTATCTCAAGATAATTTAATTTTGTGAAATAAAAAATATTTTTATTTAAAATTAATTATAAAAAAATATTTTTAAAAATGGTAAATTAATCGATATACATTATACTCACTTTCACTCTTCCATCTAACCAAATAAAAAATTTGAAGTACTTTTTCACACCCCTCCAATGAACCAAGCATAATATTTATATAAACCCTCCATTGGTTCGAACCAAACAAGGGGTTAAGAGTTATAAGAATATGTCACTTACCCCGGATTATCCCTACTTCTACAATATCTATCGATAACATAAGCCACATTCAAACTAATTGACTGCCTAATTAATTAAAATCTCGAGTATTTTTATTTTCGTTACACAAATGATATTTTCAGAAAATGAGATGATACATTTGCCGATTTCTACAAGCTCGCAGTGTCGGCTTGTTTATTTAAGTTGAATAAATAATTTTTGAGTTTAATTTTTAAGCTCGCAAAATAAATAAGCCAAATCCAACCACCACGCTCCCAAACAGAGGCTTGCCAACAACTCGTACTGTATCGCATTAGTTACTGTAGATTTCTAGTACACGCTGATAATGATACCGGAAAAAGGTAGAGAAAGAATATGATTAACAGGATAATAGAAGCCAAAGAAGAAACTTTTTACTTGACTGGAATCAATGAAATAATTTACACACAAAAAAGGATGAGATTTCAATGGTGTGTTTTTGGAAACAAGTTTTCATCTGAAAAAATAAAGGAGAAAAGAAAAGAAAAGAAAGGAAAGAATAGCTCACCCAAGAAGTCAATGCCATTGTAGCCATTACTGAACCTTCCAGTGGGTCTAGAGAAAGGGAAGTCAATGCCATTGTGGGGGAAATTGGCCTTGGCCCTGTTCCCGGGCAAATAGTTGTTGTTGCCCACGTCGGCGGTGGAGTCACCGAAGACGAACACCGCCGGAACTTTGGGCCTGGCCTGGCCCGAAGAGAAGGCCGGTGCAAGGAAGAGGGAGAGGAATGGGAGTAGGATGCGGAGGTGGTGAAGTGCTGCTGCCATTGTTTGTGCTTTCCCAAAAGCTTCACTGAGCATGTTGTTATAAAACTAGTGTGTGGGACCCGCTTATTTTATTATTATTGTTATTATTTTATTTTATTTTATTTATTTTTGGAAAGTTTGGGTGCAATAAAGAAAAGTGATATCGGACCAATGACTTTCACATGTAATGCCAAATCACAGTGAATTTTTTACTTCTTGAGATAAATAAATGATATAGAAATTTCAAATTTTCATCTTGCAGATTTATGTAGGTAAATTGTAATGCTTAATCACACGTTTTTCTTGAGTGAGGTACCGTCACGACCAATTATTGGTGTGACTCAAGAGATGAAATAACACTGTGAAAAATTTTTAAATTTTCAAAATAAAAAATAATTGGAATGAAAGAGTAATTTTGAATTTATTTGGGGGAAAAAAAAAATTACTATCCTTCTTCTTCTTCTGATGTGAAGTGGTGAATTTTTTATGATTGTTTATATATGAGACTTAAATAATATAAAAATTACATTGAGGGTTAGTGTATAGTGTAAGATGTGGAAAAGTTTTGTAAATAAAATTATATTTTTGTGAGCCTAAAAGGCATTGAAAAGTATGGTTCTCCATTTAGAAATGTAGATGAAAAAAATAAATAAATATTAGAGGTAAATATAAAATTAAAAGTTACGCCTCTTACAAAATAAAAAACAAAAGTAAATATTCTTTTAATTTATTCTAACTACAATACAATCATAAAGAAAAGGTACTGTGTTGCTCTCAATGACATTAAAAATGATATAATCATTTTTAATGTCATTGAGATTCACATTGATGATATAAGTACTGTTCTTAAAATATTTATATTGATTAGGGTTGATTTTTTTTTCTTTTTCTATTTGTTTTTCTTGTTTTGAAAGCCCAGAATTCTGAACCGCAGATATTAAAATAATATGATAAGAATGAAATCTAATTAAAAATTTAATTTATTTCTCATATGTTAAATACACGGATCAATTGAATAGAAAATTTTTTTAAATTTTTATTCCTTCTGCATGAATCGATAGTTTATAAGTCCTTATATAGAATGCAAGCCCTACATTTAAAAAATTAAAAATAGAAAATAAAAATAAATAAAAATTATACAAGTAAAAAACAAATCTTTGATTGCCCGGAATTACACTATAAAAGACGATTAAAACTATCATAATATGAATACTAAGCTATATTGAAAAAACTAATCATTGAGTTTGAGTGGAAAGCAATGATAAAATAGAACTTCGGAATAACATAATATTAATAAATAAATTTGCAACATTGAAATTTTTTAGAAATTCTCAAGTTGTTTAGAAGATCAACTAAGCTATATTTCCTAAGTTACAGCTTACTCTAAAGACCCATTTGGTTCAGAAGTCATTCGCCAAAATGGTGGAAGTTTGAAAGTGGTACTTCGTGGGAGGTGAACACTTCAATGTGTTTAATTGTACTGAAAACATGACTTCCGAGAGCACTTCCTGTGTTTGGATGATAGAACTAAGAATCTGAAAAATCTCACTTCATCACTTTTTTGGTGTTTAGCAACACCGAAGTGGGGACATAATCACTACTTCGGAAAATGGGTAAAGTTACCCTTTTATATTTTGAAACTTGCACATACATGCTCATGTTCATTTTAAAAAAATTGATTAAGTTATTAACGAATTAGTTAATTAGTTTATTAAAAAATTTATTAGTCCCTTCATTATTTAATTAAAGCTTTTACTTAATAACATGTTTATTACCATGTGAAATTGAATACTATAACCATATTAATATATTAAATTAGTCAATTATGTTATTAGCGAAAAAGTTAATCATTTCATTATTAAAAGTTTATTACATAATTTGATTAATTATTTGACGACTTCAACTTAATAAGTTGTTCATTTCCATGCAAATTTGGCTATTGCTAACATGTTAACATGTTAAATTACTTAATTAAGTTATTAACGAACGAGTTGATTAGTTTACCAACAATAGACATTTAACCATTTGATAAATTAATTTATTCCTTTTTCTTAATAAGGTGTTCTCGTGCATAAATAATTCGTTATTATTAAAATGTTCTTAAGTTAAATTAGTCACTTTAGTTATTAACCACTGACTTGATTAATTTATTCAAATATTTGACTAATAACTTCATTGGTTAAATTATTACTTTTACTTAATAACATGTTCTCTTGCATGGAAATTAATAACATGTTCATATATTAAATTAGTCAAATAACTTTTGAAAGAATAAATTTATTAGTTTATTAAAAACCTAGAGTAGTAACAACATTAATTAATTTATTACTTTTACTGAATGCCATGCTAATTCCCATGCAAAAGTTGTTATTATTTGAAGACCTTGGATAATAATGAGTCCACTGTACACATAGTTTTAAAATGTTGGGAAATCCTCAAAACATCTCCCTTTTAAAAATATATGTACAATTACATGATATGATTGATATAGACAAATTTTCCCGGTTCGTACAGCCACACATGTGGGTTACAACAAACTAGTTGACAAGATGGAAGTGGTCTTCCACCTGCACGATACGGACACACACCAAAATAAAATCGCATGGTTATCTGGTATAAATTATAAAAGATCCATATATCTTACCACAAACAAGTACCAGCTTCGTCCTTGCTCACACCAAAGAATGGGACAGTAATATGCAGGGAAGCAGGTTGCTAAAATTAAAAATGCGGCATTGACTAGAAGCATTAACAGTGGGATGTTATCCAAATTGACAAATGGATACAATACCAGATTTTTACAAGCATTAGAAGTAGGATCAACAAAAGCTATGGGTCCGGAAGCATTTAGAAATTGACACAATTTCACAAGCATTAAAAATATGATTAACAAAGTGAAGACATGATCATCATCGAAATGCATATTAAAATTGACAGATTTTGACAAGCATTAGAAGTAGTGATGGCAACGGGTCGGGTCGGGTGTGGGTTTTGTCATACCCAGACCCGAACCCGCTACCCCGCCCCCATACCCGAACCCGACGAGTTTTGAAAACCCCAACCCACACCCGAACCCGACGGGTATCGGGTACCCATGGGTATACCCGACCCGCCATGACCTTATTTAAAAACATTTAAAATAAAATTACAAAATCAAGTAGAAATTAAAAGAAGCATTCAAAGCAACACGAGAATAATACAAATTGAACATAAAATAGACATTCAAATCATAAATTTTTTGTTTTTGCTCAAATGACCATCATTTAACTAGAAATTAAAATAGGCATTCAAAGAGGCATTCAAAGCAACACAAAATATACAAATTGAACACAAAATAAACATTCAAATCATAGGTTTTTTGTTTTGTTCAAATGACCATCATTCAAGTAGAAATTAAAACAGGCATTCAAAGCAACACAAAATATACAAATTCAACACAAAATAAACATTCAAATCATAGGTTTTTTGTTTTGTTCAAATGACCATCATTCAAAGCGACACAAAATATACAAATTCAACATAAATTAGACATTCAATGATTCAAACATAGTTTTTTTTTGTTCAAATGACCATCATTCATCCTAATCATCATCTTCATAGAGATCAATTGTCTGCCAATGCATGAGTAGCTCCAAACCTCCACTTGCTAATAATTCACCTACATAAAACAAAATAAATATTACAATTCCAAATATGAAAACTATATATTTTATACCAAATATCTTTACATTTGTAAAATTTTATTTTGACCTTCACATTCAAAACCTTTCCCATTAATAATCAATCATACCTTCGAATAGAATGCGGGATCACGGGATTCACGGCGGCTTCTCCCTCTCTCTTTTCCTATCGAAACCCTAAGACAAAAAAAAAGGATCGAGATGAAACCCTTAAATTAATTAGTCGCAAACATCTACTCATCAATGGATAGCAAAGAAGATGAAAAACTTATTAGAGGAATTGGGGAATAATTAAAAAAAAATCACACCTTTTGGAACCCGAGAGACCACGGGATGGAAGTCGCGGCTTCTCCCTCTCTCTCTCTTTCTATTTTCCTATTGGGATGATGCTCATATAGCTAGCTATTTACAAATCACCCCCCGGAATTCACCAAAATTCTAATTTATCTTTTTAATTAAACTTCGGGTCGGGTTCGGGTTCGGGTCGGATATCAGGATTCCCATACTCGACCCGTACCCGCTTTTATGGTGATCGGGTTTTACCCGAACCTGACCCGAAACCCAGTCAAACCTGGTATCACCGTCAAACTCGGGTCGGGTCGGGTCGGATCGGGTTGGATCGGGTTTGGTTATTTTTGCCATCTCTAATTAGAAGTAGGATTAAGAAAATGAAGACATGAACCTCATCATGATTGTGCAGAATTTTCACAAGCAATAGAACCAGGGCTAACAAAATAAAAACATGAAAATCACCATGGTCATGAACTAAAAATTTGATAGACTTTCAAAACCATTAGAACCAAGATTAACAAAATTAAGACAAGAACATCATCATAATCAGGCCAGTAAAAATTTGACAAATTTTCACAAGCATTAGAGCCAAGATTAACAAAATTAAGACATGAACATCATCATGGTTATGCGGTAAAAATTTGACAGATTTTCAAAAGTATTAGAACCAAGATTAACAAAATTAAGTCATGAACATCATCATAATCGGGCTGTAAAAATTTGACAGATTTTTTTGACAAGCATTAGAACCAAGATCAACAAAAATAAGACATGAATATCATCATGTTTATGAAGTACAAATTTGGCGGATTTTCACAAGCATTGGAAGTAGGATTAACAGAAATTTTGGGTCACCAAGCATGAAAAAATAGTCCCAAATTTCAAAAGAATTAGAAGCATGATTAACAAAATGAAGACATGAACATCGTCGTGATTATGCAGTAAAAATTTGAGAGATTTTCACAAGCATTAGAAGCATGATTAACAAAAACTATGGGTCAACAAGCATGAAAAAATAGCACCAATTTTAAAAGCATTAGAAGCAGGAATAACAAAATGAAGACATGAATATCATCATGGTTATGCAATGAAAATTTGACAGATTTTCAAAAGCATTAGAAGTAGGATTAACAAAATTCCGAACTCATGGTAGGGAATATGAGGAAAAGGGGGGAGGGGGGGGGGGGAGACTATAAGGTAGGACATTGAACGGTGTCTACTTTTGTATGTGTGAAGCAGTGTGGTATCCAAGCTTTGCCTCGCCATTGGTTGATCTTGAGTGATAGGGCGCGTAAAGAGACGTGGTTTTGTAATGATTGCACAACCAATATAACAAATGGTCATGGCAGTTATCATCGCCCAAAATACGTACACTACTCACCCGAGTATAGATACTACGTACATGATTAGTATAGACTGAAATCTCACCCAATAACTCTACCAAAAACCGGAGATTATAGACAATAAGATGAAAGTGCCAATAGAAACCGATTTGCAAAAAAAATACCCAAAATGACCAATTTGAAAAAATAGGGCTTCACAAAAACAAAGAAGCAAATTATGACATGTACATGATCTCTCTAGGGAACAACCAGTTTCATGGAGATTATAAAAACTGAAACGAAACAAGAACCAACAGACGGGAACATCAATGTGCCAATAGGATCATATTTGAACACAAAACAAAAAATGAAAACTCCAACCCTCAAGCATCTTGGTTAACCATTTAGAATGGAAACTGAGCAAATTAGTTTTGAAAATGGTGTGCATGCAGATTAAAAAAATTAAGACATAAACATCATCAAGGTTATACAGATTAAATTCGACAGATTTTCACAAGCATTAGAAGTAGGGTCAACAAAATTATGGGTCAGCAAGCATTACTAAATTATGACTTGTATATGATCTCTCTAGGGAAAAACCAGTTTCACGGAGAATATAAAAAATGAAACGAAACAAGAACCAACAGACAACAACATCAATGTGCCAATAAGATCATATTTGAACAAAAAAAAAATGAAAACTTTAGCGCTCAAGCAACTTGGTCAACCATTTAGCATGGAAACTATGCAAATTAGTTTCGAAAATGGTGTGCATGCAGATTAACAAAATTACGACATGAACATCATCATGGTTATGCAGATTAAATTTGAGAGATTTCTACAAGCATTAGAAGTAGGATCAACAAAACTATGGGTCAGCAAGCATTACTAAATTTGACAGAATTTGGCACACAAGAATTACTAAATTAGAGGTAGGATTAAGAAAATTAAGACATGAACATCATCATAGTGATGCAATAAAAATTTGACAGATTTGCACAAGCAATAGAACCAGAACTAACAAAATAAAAATATGAAAATCATCATGGTTATGCATCCAAAATTTGACAGATTCTCAAAAGCATTCGAAACAAGATTAACGAAATTAAGACATTGACAACATCGTAATCAGGGCATTAAAAATTTCACAGATTTTCACAAGCATTAGAACCAAGATTAACAAAATTAAGACATGGACATTATCATAATCAAGCCAGTAGAAATTTGACAGATTTTCACAAGCATTAGATCCAAGATTAACAAAATTAAGGCATGAATATTGTCGTGGTTATGCAGTAAAAATTTGTCAGATTTTAACAAGCATTAGAAGTAGGATTAATAGAAATTATGGTCAGTAAGCATAAAAAAATAGTGACAATTCCTAAAGCACTACAAGCAGGACTAACAAAATTAACACATGAACATCATCATGGTTATGCAATAAAACACTTCACAGATCTACAAGCATTAGAAGCAGGATTAACAAAATTAAGACATGAACATCATCATGGTTATGCAAAAAAAATTTGACAGATTTTCACAACCAATAGAAGCAGGGTTAACAAAATAAAGACATGAACAAGAGAAACAATTTAATAGAACAAATAAGGGAAGCTATGTGAAAGAAAAAAACCAGGGATAAAAAACAAATTTCACAGAGGATAAAAAAACTCACCTGAAACATGAGCCAATAGACACCAACATTAAAGTGCACGCAGGATCAGATTTGAAAAAAAAAAATCAAAACTTGCAAATTATAGCATTACCACTACGACCTCTTCACAATCCAAAATGAACACAACCCATTTACAACACTCACCGATTACCAAATAACCGACGGAAATGGAAAAACTATCGCTAACAAGCAACTTGGTAAAGCATTTATTAGTATGAAAACTGCACAAGTTAGTTGTGGAAATGGTGTGTATGTGTAGAGCATCTGGCACAATTTAATAAAAACACTAGCACAAAATCAATAAACATGTCAAAGTACCAATGAAAACCATCATGAGTACATGAATGACACAAATAAGGCCACTAATGTAGAATAAAAACCAGGGCTTCACAAAAGAAACTCGGGAAAATATATAGGTGCATGATCCAATGGATAACATATTAAAACTCACCGAAAACTAGAAAACTGACAATAATAGAAAAACATCAGCGAGCAAGCAACCTGGTCAAACATTTAGAATGAAAATTTTATAAAACAATTGTGGGAAATGGTGTGTCTGTGTAGAACACGGGAAACAATCTAATAAGACACCATACAAAAAACCATTACACATGTTAAAATGTAAATGGAAAAAAACCTCGACTCCACTAATGACACAAACCAGGCTAGTTGTGTTTAAGGAAAAACAGGGCTTTACAAAAGAAAGAAGAAGAGAATAACATGTACATGATCGAGCCAGGGGAAAACCTAGGAAAACTCACCCAAAAAATTCAGGAAACAACATACAACAAGCTGAAAGTGGCAACTGCAATAGATCTGCCAAAAAATTTAAAAAGCCTAACTGAAGCATTAAAACTAGAAGCTATTAACAATCTTAAATAAAGGCAACACACTTACAACACTCACCGATAACCGGAAAAGTTACCAAATAAAAACTTTAGCCAACAAACAACATTTACAACCATTTAGAATGAAAATTATTAAATTATACAAACGAGTTGAGAAAATATTGTGTCTGTATAGAAACGGAAAACAATTTAATAAAAACACCAGGATAAAAACAGGCCAGTTATGTTAAAGAAAAACCAGGGCATTACAAAAGAAAGAAGGAAAAAAAACATGTACATGATCTAGTCAGGGGAAAATCTATTTCACAGATAATCTAAAAACTCACACAAAAACCAAAGGAGAGAACAGACAAGAAGATCAAAGTGATAATAGGAACATATCTGAAGAAAAAAATATAAGGAAATATCATCACAGTTATAACCTATTAACAATCCAAATTTTGACCCTTAATCCATTTACACGACTCACCGAAAACCAAAAAACCCTAGGAGAAGGGAAAACGCTAGAGCAACTAGTGGAAGAAGGAACCTGCATAAAGAATAGGGGAAAATAGCAGTGTGAGCTAAGAAAGTGCTGTGAAATTATAGAAAATGAAACAATTTAATGGAAAAAAATGACAACCAGTGGAAGAAGTAGATTGACGAACAACACCGAAACAAACCAACCAAAACCGCCAGTTAAAGCAACCGGAGCATTTTCATGTTGGTGTTTTCCACGGAAGAACATAGGCGAAGGAAGGAAAGGGAAGTCATGAGGCCAACCTAGTGGGGATGGGATCTCATAGGCAAGGCTCACACTGATGAGGTTTCGAGAGAGGTGGCTGCGAGAGAAAACCCTAGATGGATGAGTGAGTAGAGAGAGTGGACTTTGGGATAGGGGTGACATTAACAGGCACGTGGAAAAGTGTGTGGGCTGAACTGAGGGGGGAAGTGATGGCTTCGGGATTTTTTGGCCTGAAGTCATTGACTTAAATGGAGGAATTGGGAAGTTGTCCCATCACCACTTTGGGACCAATTTTAGTGAAGCAAACATGTTGAAGTGAGCCAGAACTCCCCACCCCAGTCACTTCAGAGTCCACTTTAGCGAACCAAACGGGCCCTAAGTCTCAACTAGAAATCTACTTTATATAGGAACACCATCATCTGATCACCCTTTTTCATCTTGAATATTAGTTTCCATTCTCCTCTGGACATGATTTGAATCCAATGATAGCTATTTTCAAATCAATTTTAGAGAACAATCTAGCATTATATAATCTGTCTATCAAATCAACTAGCCTTAGAGTAGAGAACTTATACCATACACTATATTTGTTTATAGCCTTACTATTTATATAGAGCTTCCAGTTTCCATCTCCGTTTGGAGTTAATAATGCAAGTACAACACAAAGGTTCATGCTCTCATATATAGATATGCGCTTTTCCCCGATACAACTCTTTTATTTTCTCTTTAAAAAATCTCACTCTTTCATGGATCTCCTAGAATTAAATCTAAACGGTGTTCTATATCCAATATAGGTGGTAATCTATTAGTTATCTCTTCTATCATCAACTACTCAAATTCTTAGAGTAAGAAATGTGCCACTTCATATTACTCCCTATTTGAGTTTCATCATCATTCATCAATACCCATTTGATAATGGATATGCATTATATTCTTTTAACTTTTTAATCAAATTCCTTAGTAACATTCTAGAAATTTGTGATGAAACTTGATGGGAATAATCTCTATAGAAGCTTGGATCTTAGAAATAAGAAGAGTTAGCAAAAATATACCTTGACTTGAATTCATTGACTAGGATAATCTTGTTTTGTGGATCTTCTAACTAATCTCACATGTAAAGGAAGATTGGAATCCCAATCCAACGAAAACCTTAATTTTAAATCTGAATCGTTGGCATGCATCATTCAGGAACAATACCCTATTTATAAAAAAAAAAACTTATGGGGCTAATTATACGTTTACCCATTATAGATTTCATGATTTTGTTCCAAAATTTTATGCATTATTACATAAATGGTCACATCTGTTTTAGATAATTAGGACCATATGTGAAATTTATTTAAATCAATATAATAAGATCATTTTATTTATTTAAACATGGCAATATATGCACAATTATCAATGCAATCTGTGTAAGTCTACATGACTAATTAATGCATATATATATATATATATATATATATATATATATATATATATATATATATATATATATATATATAGATGCTTACATAATGTGTTTTCCACAATTCAACAAGTTGCTTTTTAGATGAAGAAGTTTTATTCTTTACTAGCAGCAATGTGCGTTGGACATCATCCTTCTGCAATCCGTACATGTTATCTCTACCAAAAAGCTATGCATGTACACCATATTTGTTGAGAGTGCTCGGTTTACGTGTGTGGCATCTGCCGATGTCTTGAGTCCGATAAAGTGATCTTTGTTGGAGCTTGATGACGGGTTGATGGATGGAGACCGAGTGGCGATTGGGCAGCGCTGAATCGAGAGAAGTCCATATTTTTACTTTATCTTTTGTCGTTTTCTCTAGTTATTTGTAGTTGTGAACGGTGGTGTAACCGTGTAATCAAAAAAAAAAATTCTCATTTTCTGTCTCCCGATTATACTCCTTGTCTCCATTGCTCTCACCGGTGATATTTATCGGTGGTATCGAGCTGTTGGAGAGCAAGGAACAACCATGAGTATGGGCGACAAGTTCGGTGCTGCTTGAAGGGTCATCAACTTTAGTTCCTCTCTTCGGGGGTGAAAGTTATAATCTTTGGAGCTTGAAAATAAAGACCCTGTTTCGGTCTAAAGGGCTCTGGGAATTGGTAGAGAATGGCATCGGCAAGGAGAAGGATGAAAGGAACATGTTTGAGAAGGGGAAACTTGAAGCTCAAGCACTTGTATCTCATACAACAGTCACTTGATGAAAGAATCCTTATCGGGATAGCGAGAAGCATCAACGGCTCGGGAAGCTTGGAATGGTTTGAAGACGGAGTATCAAGGAAGCTCCAAAATAGTGATGGTGAACCGGTATTCACTACGGCAGGAGATGGATAGTATGAAGATGAAAAATGGTGAGAAGGTACAAGAGTATATTAGCGGGGTACTTGATATTGTGTACAAGGTTCACATGCTAGGAGACACCATCATAGAACAAGTAGTAGTCTTCAAAATCCCGAGAAGCTTAAACGGAAGGTACACTCATGTTGTGTCATCTATTTTAGAAGGCAATGACATGGAAACTATGACGATTAAGCAACCTGTCGGGGTCCTTAAGGAGCCATGAATCAATACTAGAGCCGAGCCTTGGAGCTGAGGATGAGAAGGCTCTACGGGTCTAGAACCCTACTCAACGGCCTAAAGAGAATAGTAGTACGGGTGCAAGAGGTCGAGGCCGTTCATCCTTCAAAGGGAGCTTCGGAGGCGGAAGAAGAGGTAGGTTCCCCGATAGATCAAGTATGCGGTGTCACATATGCAAAACATATGGCCATCTAAAGGCCCAGTGTTGGTATAGAGAGGAAAAAGCCAACGTAATCGAATAAGAGGGTCTAAGTGATGAGCGAAGCTCTTCATGGCAAGTAATGGATCTGTCTTTGACCCGACAAACGTATAGCTCATAAACAAGTGGATGCTAGAATCATATGAGCGGGATTAGAGAGCATTTTCATGATTTAAAACAAAGTGCCCAGCAGGTAGTGAGGCTGGGTGATGGAAAACACTCAGAGTTGCAGGAATGGGAACAGTCAAGCTTCGAAGTAGCAATGGAAAGGTTAAGCTTCTCCACAATGTGCAGTTCGTCCCACGGCTTGCTCACAACCTTCTAAGTGTGGGACAACTAGTTACAGATGGGTACTCTGTGAATTTCATCAACCAAGAGTGCAGTATCAGGGATCGAGATGCTGACACACCTTGCTCATAAGGATACCTATGACATCACACAGCTGTTTCCACTTGAAGTAAAGGAAATTGGTCAAGCTCAAGTTGCAATACAATAACCCTGAGGAATCGGTTCTCTGGGTACGGACGGTATGGACATCTCAATCATCTCGACTGCAGCGAATGGTGAAGAAGAAGATCACAATAGGTATGCCTACTACTCTATTAACAAGTATGTGTGAAGGATGTTTGCGGGGAAAGCTCATCAAACACGCCTTTCCAACGGGAAAAGCCAAAAGAGCCAAGCGATTCTTGGAACTCATCCATGGTGATTTGGTTGGGCCTATACGAGACCCGACCATTAGAGGAAACAGATAATTCTTCTTGCTCACGATGACTTGCTCAAGATATAGCTAGGTGTATTTCATCTCCTCAAAGGCGAAGCTTTGCAATGTTTCAAGGCATTCAAAACTCAAGTGGAGAAGCGGGTGTCCTTGCCTATCAAGACACTTAGAACCGATCGGGTAGGTGAATTCATGCCAAAAAATTCACACAGTGCGTGAGGCTCAAGGTATACTCAAGCAACTCACCGCACCTTACACACCCCAAAGAAACGGGGTGGCGAGAGAGAAAGAGTCGAATGGTGGTGGAAATGGCACGCACTATGATGCTTGAGATGGAAGTGCCAACCGAGTATTGGGTAGAGACAGGTAGCTAGAGTCAGTTTACTGTTGAACGAGCTCTCACAAGCTGCAATGGGAGGATCAAACGCCTTACGAAAGGCTTACAGGTGAGAAGCCTTATGTGGAGCATCTCAAGGTGTTTGGGTGTGTGGCTTACACACTCTCGGATGGCTACGCACGGGGAAAGCTTGATGCTAAAGGAGAACGCTGTGTGTTCTTGGGATACAGCAAGGAATCGAAGGCCTATAGGATTCTACATCCGAACACTGGGAGAATTACTGTCAGTGTGCATATAACGTTCTGTGAAGACATGAAATGGGACTGGAAAAGAGGAAATGAGGCAGTTCCAAATGTAGTAATTGAACACAAACTCAATGAGAGTTCGACAGAAGAAGGTGAAGAATTACAACAGTCAGGAATAAACATAGATCCTATCAACTCTGATGGTGATGCAACTCGACAAATGTATAAGCTGTTAACTGAGTTATATAACACATGCTCATTTGCACTCACAGATGCAAATCCTACGATAAATGAAGCTGCATGTGAGAACCAGGAGTGGTGTGATGCCATGATTGATGAAATGAGCTCCATCATCAAAAACGACACCTGGGAACTCACTTCACTCCTTGCGGGAAAACAAACTGTGGGACTGAAGTGGGTATTCAAAACCAAATTTAAGTCTACTCAAGAGGAAGGCCAGACTCTTCACCAAGGGCTATTCTCAAGTGGAAGGGCTGGACTTCACTGAGGTTTTCTCGCTAGTTGCCAGGCTTGAGACTGTGAGGATCTTCCTTGCAGTTGGGGCACAGAGGCATTGGTCTATTCATCAATTGGATGAATAGACGAACGAGGAGGTATATGTGGATCAACCACAAGGCTTTGTCACTTCTGGACAAAAGGAGAAGGTATATAAGCTGAAAAAGTCCTTGTACGGGCTCAGGCAAGCTCCGCGAGCATGGTACAGCAAAATCAACCTGCATTTCGTGAATATGGGGCTTGAGAGAAGTGTGAATGAACCCACTCTGTATAAATAGGAAGTGAAGCATCAAGGTACCTTGATCATTTGCTTATATGTTGATGATATCATATACATGAGTGATTCTGTTGATATGTTAGAGAGATTCAAGAGGGAGATGATGCAGTCATTTGAGATGACTGACTTGGGATTACTTAAATATTTCTTGGGGTTTGGAGGTATCACAGAAGCCAGGGATTGTCACTGTGTCACAAAAGAGATATGCTGAAACCTTGTTGAAGGAGTGTGGTATGCTGGGATGCAAAAGTCTACCCACACCTATGAAGTCAAATGAGAAACTCAGGAAGTGTGGCAATTCAAGGCCAGCAAATACAACTAGATATCGAAGAATAGTTGGGGGCCTATTGTATCTAACCCACACGCGGCCGGACATTCAATTCACTATTGGAGTTGTGTCTAGGTTTATGCAAAATCCAACCGATCATCACATGGGTGCAGTGAAGCGCATACTACATTACATTTCTGGTACATTGGAGTTTGGTCTGTGTTGCAAGGAAAGTGATAAGTTTGAATTAATAGGCTACACTGATAGTGACTTTGGGGGCTGCCTAGATAACAGAAGGAGTACAACATGATGGATCTATTGCCTTGGATCAGTAGCAATTTCTTGGAGCTCGAAGAAACAGAACGTGGTAGCTCTGTCCAGCACTGAAGCTGAATATATGGCAGTAGCTTCAGCAGCCTGTCAAGTCGTCTGGCTTCGGAGGTTGTTAAAGGACCTCAATCACAACCAGAGTGAAGCAACAACAATTTATTGTGATAATAAATCAGCTATACAGCTCGCTAAGCATCCAGCTCAACATGGGAGGACAAAGCACATTGACACCAGGTTTCATTACATCGGGGATCCGTAACCGAAGGAGTAATACAAATGATGCACTTTGCTCTACGGATGATCAACTTGCCGACATTCTCACCAAATCGCTGACTTTTCAAAAGCATGAAATGTTTAGAAGACAAGTTGGACTAACCGAGGCCGGGGAGGATGTTGAGAGTGCTCGGTTTATGTGCGTGGCATCCGCTAACGTCTTGAGTCGGATAAAGTGATGCTTGGCTGGAGCTTGATGACGGGTTGATGGATGGAGACGAGCGGTGATTGGGCAACGCCGAATCGAGAGAAATCCAAATTTTACTTTATCTTTTGTCGTTTTCTCTAGTTATTTGTAGTTGTGAACGATAATGTAACCGTGTAATAAAAAAAAAATTCTCATTTTTTAGTCTCTTGATTATACTCCTTGTCTCCATTGCTCTCACCGGTGATCTTTATCAATATTACCATGCTCTACATCTATATCCACAACATCATGATACATTTCCTCATAATACTTATTGATTGAGAAAGGCACCATGCAATGTTTTGTCACCTTGATCTTTACTGTTTCTGCATTAATCCAACTTAATGTGTAAAGCTTAGTTGCTTCTCACTAGTAAATATAACTTACTCACAACCTCCTCACGGATAATGTTTTTATAACTATCACTATCACTAACGGTACTCAATGCTGCATCATTTGTAATTAATGCACCTTGGCACTAAGTCTGGTATTCATTTTTTAGAGTCAACATCATTGCCTCACAACATATATATATAAGTGTGCCTCTTATATGTTTCTTGCTCTTTTCCTCATCACAATCTGCTTCATAGAAAGCTCCTCCTTCAACATATCCATCTCTACATTATTCATATTCTTCCTCAGTGATCGAACACTCATTTAGCTTTATGTCTCTGCTTGTTACACTTAAAACACTTTCCTACGTTGGGTCTTGTGTACGGATTTTATGCTCTGCTCATTTCTTATTTCTTTGTCCTCCTTCTTATTTCTTCTTAAAAATAAAAAAGTGTAATTTCAAAAATTAATTTTGACTATATAAATCCAAGACTTATGATGCATGTTGTATATATCTTTATTGTTATTTATGGATACACATATATTTTTAATTATTATTATTTTGACTATATTTTTTAATTATTATTAATATAATACATTTTTTGAAGTAGTGAAATAAGCAAGCAAATCAAGTTGCTTGTCAATTTTTTGAGAAAAATATTTAATTAAAAAGAAACGTGCAAGAAAGATATAGTTTTCAATACTTGAACTGGAAAGGTTAAATAACAAATTGTTCCCCCTCTGTCCCATGTCTCCCAACACATGTGACATATGACATGTGACATGTGATCGAAGAAGTGGACAACTCCTTTCCGATCTCTCGTAGGTCCTCAATTATTTTTGGAAATATAAAAATTAAACAAATAAATAAATAAGGGAAGAGAGTTAAAAAAAAAAAAAAAAAAAGAGGAGGAGAAAGAAGTGAAAAAAAAAAAAAAGAGAGATCAGGAAAGAATAATTAGTACTGAGAAAAGCAAAAAAGATGGAAGGAAGAAGAGACGGTAAAATACATGTTTTAATTTTGAAGATTAATTTGACTAGAATATGTATATGTATTAATTTTGATATATTTTTTTAAAATAAGATTAATATAGACAGATCTGTACCAGTTCGATCTGATTTATTGCAAAATTATGAACCACCATGAGCCTAGTCTGATTCTTACCTTTAGAACCAGACTGAGTAAAACCGGAGCAAGACTTAGTGACCTGATTGATTATATCTAGAACCAAATGAACATGTCCGGTTTAAAAGATCAAAAATGAATTATTAATTTTTTTTGAAATCAAAACTTTGAGTATTGATTTGAGGATTTGTGCAAGTTTATGAATTTACCTTATGCTAGTTATATTTGAATGCTTAAGTAATTCGGGTTATCATTCAATTATATATTTTTCATCATTTTATTTTGATTGTTGTGTCTTTATTTGAGCATCTTATAGTGATCCAACATTTCAAAATGCATTAATAGGTGAAATAGTAAAAATATACGTGGTTGCTAAGTACCACATAAGCATCTACTATAGTATGACGGCTGTTGTAGTACTAGTTTAATACGGAGACTATTGCTCCAGTTTAAAATGTCAATATCAACTACTATAGTTTGTATCACTATTTTCATATTTTATAATATTCTCCCTAAGATGCCGCTATAAAAAGATATGCTTTATTAAAACTTTATTAAAAAGAACCAATAGGATGAAAATATAATTAAAAAGAAAAAGTACATTATCTTTGATATATTTGAGTGTGACTGCCTCATTAAAAATCTTGTCTCGGAAAAATCTATTCAGATATAACCTTGATAAAAGAAAAAAGAATACACTTTCTCACTCAAATAAATAACTTTTACTTTGTTTCAAGATTACTTAGATCCTAAATTTTTTTTTTTACCGATTTTGTAAATAATTCTTTTTTAAAAAAGAATATATTTATTTTTATGTTTTTTAATTTGAATTGTTTGATGGATATAAATATAATAATATTTAATATAATATAAATTGAGATATTTAATATTATCCAAATTAGTTCTCAACAAACATGCAGCTGGCTAAATTGATTTCAAACACATTATTTTATTTAAAACTTTATTGCTGAGTGCATCATTGCCTAAAGGTGGAAAACCCAATAGTAATACTATAGTTTTTTTTTTTCATTCTCTTATAAATAGAAGCTTCATTTTATTTTTTTTAACAGTGTGCAATATTGAGATTAAAATTAATTTTACAAGGAAAAGCCAAAAACTTGATAATTATTCACGTTCTCTCACATGCCAACGGTACGTGTGACATGTGATCAACCGTACATGTGACATCTGTCAAGAAAGGTGGACAACTGTTGTTTTCTGTCTCTTCTCTTGTATCTCCTCAATTATTTAGAAAATGTGAAATAAAAATAAAAATAAAAATTAAATAAAAAAGGAAAGAAAGACTTATAAAATGTGATGACAGGACAAAAGAGATGATAAAAAAAATAATTATGGTAAAATGGTAAAATATATGTTTTCACTAGAAAATTATTGAAATGACATGCATATCAAAATTGGGCAAGAATAAGTGAAACTTTTTATTTAATAAATGCATGTAATGAGCAAACTTCTCCTTACAAAGGGAGTTTTAAAGGGAATTTTTTTTTTTTTTTTGAATGTGGGGGAAAAAGAACTTTTGAATCTTAGACTTCTCAAATATTGTTTATCTCCTATCCTTTAATTGTATTTTAATCCCTCCCCTTAAAATAATTCTTTTTGTCTTTTATATATTCAAATTTCTTTTATATGGGATATTATTAAATATTAAATATATTACTAATTTAAACAAATAATCATGAGATTTTTATTTAAAATAAAAAAAAGATATAATAATGAAAAATCCTAATCTATCTATCTATTGAAGTAGAAGACACGCATGAAAAGTGTCAAGCAATCGTGAAAAGTTTTTCTCTGAAAAAATAAACAAAATATTATTATAACTTTTAATATTAAATATGTATAATATATTCTATAAAATTAAATTATATAAATTTTCAATATACAAATAGATTATCTTTTATCAGGATAAAATTAAAATGCCTTTACTATAAGAGAATCTCAATACACAATTTTTTCAAAATTTTGATGATATGTTTTGCTTTTAAAATTTTGAGTGAGAATATATTTGGTTAAATTTAAAAAATTATTATTAAAATCATCAATGACAATTATATCTCTTACGAAAATTATTATTAATATCATTTATTGCCTTCATCTCTCCCATGCATAGAATCAGGGTAAATTTTTAATAAAATAATATAAGAAATGGTTAAAAGCTCCCTCAACTCAACTTAAAGTTAAAGCATCAAAATTTGTTACCAGTATGAATATCTAAAAAATAAAAGAGAGAGAGGGAGTGACAAGGAAAATATAAAGAGGCGCAAATATAGGGTAATTTTTTTGGGTGGGTACTAAACTTTAGCTTTATTTTATTTTTAGCACTAACTTTCGATTTGTATCAATATGAGCACTCAACTTCGATTTCATTTCAATAGGAGGGTACCATGACTATTCCGGTGAGATTTTTCGACGTGTACGCGGGATTGCTTGACGAGGCCGTTGACTCACCACGTCGGATGGGTCGGGAGAGGAGAGAGGTGGGGAAGAAATGGTGTTTAAACCCTTGACGTCGCATCCGACGTGGAAAAGAAGCTCAGCCACATGTTTAAGTTATCCACATGGCACATCAAACGTGCATCCGACGTGGCGAGTCAACGGTCTCGTTAGCAATCCCAGGCGTACACGTCGTGAAAAATCTCACCGAATAGTCATGGTACCCTCCCGTTGAAATGAAATCGAAGTTGAGTGCTCATATTGATACAAATCGAAATTTGGTGCTCAAAATGAAACAAGACCAAAGTTTAGTACTCACTCAAAAAAATTACCCCGCAAATATATAAAAATCAAAATGTGGAAAAGAAAAACCAAAATAGGGCAAACAATTTACGGGGACATGGCTTTGATGGAATTTTGTTTATTTTGATAGAAATTTATTTGAAACGTTTATTTTGTTATTTACCTTGCTAAATTTTAATATTTAATATTACCTTTTTCGAGGTGTAGTCCCATCGCAATTGATCACTTGTCTTGTTCAAGACAAAAAGGACATTGTGATAAACTTGATTGTTTTTTTTTCAAAAAAATGGTAATGATGGGATACTTGCCAATTTTGTATTGTTGTTTATATATATATATATATATATATAAAGGGTAAATGAATGAAAAAATAGAGAAAGGACAGGCACCAAAGAAGAAGAGGAAAAGACTGAAAGACTTTATATGACTGATTGGATGGTGGGTGCTCAACACTGTGTTATCACTGTGTATCTCTTTGTTCTTATTATAATTCTTGTGAAAAAATACTTAAAAAGAAAAAATTTCACACAATCATGGAACTTTTTTTGTCACAAATACTTTCATTATCATTATACATCTGTGAAAAGCAGGGGTTTATGCTTGCAGAGGTCACACCTTATAAGGAAAACATTTAAGAAATGGAACCTTTGAAAGAGGTTGTTACTCATAGTTTAATGTCCTACTCAATTGAGGTTTTATACTAATTGTCTATATATTAATTTTCATATTTTCTTTTATATTTTAAAAATTCAAATAAATAAGTTGTCAAATTATAAAAAGGAAGAATTGGCTATGCCTAAGCATTTTAAATATAACATTAATATAGGAATATGCCACAAACCAAATTGGTTCAGAGTATCCTGTTTTGATTTTTTTGAAAGTGCTAGAAACATTATGGTAAAATTTTTAAATAATTTACTTTTACCAATTAAATATTTTATCAACGATAATTTTTTTTTTTTTGAAAAAAAATAGATAAACCACTATATATTAAAAACAATAATCAGTACAAGCAGTCTAAAAAAACCACAAAACAGAAAAAAAAAAAAAACTAGAAGAGGACACAAAAAAAAAAAAAAAAAAAAAATCCACCAACGATAATTTTTTTTAAAGGCCTTATATTTAATCTTGGGTATAAAAAACACAAAATTTTATAAATATTAAAATATACTCTATTTTATTATATAATGAAAGTCAATACATAATCATTGTTAAGTAAATATACATTTTATTTAGATATTATTATTATATATATGTTCATACCTAAATTAATCTAATTAATGTAAAACTGAGTGCATCTTCGTGCAGGCCTTGCCCCATGCGCAGGCCAGTGCTTTTGGCAACCAGCTTACACAGTTACGAATCTAGATGGATTCAAATTTGGGTCCAGTGGTCAATCTCTAAATCATACACAACTTATTCGTATAGGCATAATAAAACTCTCATAAATTTGTACTTAACATGCGATCTCTAAACGCATTTTACATCCATCGTACAAAGGTTATTTATAAAATTAAATAATTACATGTTTATATTTAATGTTTAATCCAAAACATATATCTAAATATGATCATAAAGAACAAAAATATTATGCAATATTATCCGTGCGCAAACAAAGATTTAGATTCCCAATATGATTACAACTAATAATCATGATTCCAATCATTCAAAATGGAAAGTAATTAAAATATGATCACAAAAATGCTGATTTATGATAAGAAAAGGTCAAATGATTTTTTTGTATTAACCGTTAGAAATTAATGAGAGTATATAGAATAGATATCTAAGCATCTAAATATGTTATATCATATTAATCGAATAATTAATAATCATGGAAGTAGGATCACTTATCTTCAACGATAACAAATTAGACTGAAATATGGACTTGAAAAAAAGACACTTGAAGAAACCACCCGCTTAGAAATTTAAAGTAGATCATTATATAAAATACCATTTATGGTTAACTTAGGATTGTAATGATAATATTTTGAGGCTACTATAATTATTTAATTTTACTTAAATTTAAATTATCACAACAATAATTTAAATTCAAATTATATTTCAACAAACATAAAAAAGCCACTCCAAACTTATTTGAAAACACCAAAACTTTTATATTCTTTTCTTGGAGCCAAGGAAAGCAGTGCACTTATTTCGCTTGCTGGGTTACATATGACAATGATAAAATTTATTGGTAATAGGACCATTAGGCAAGAATTGTTGAATGTTTTATGATATTGATGAAAGGAGCAGCCACATAGAGACCTGCCACATAGCATAAGTTGGTAAAAAATTATTGTTGTGAAAATATCAGTTCATTTTTTTTTAAAGGAAACATTAATACATTTTTATAAATTATTTTTTTTCATTTTATTGTACTTTTCGAGAATCATCATAGCATTAACAAAAATAATTTCAGAGTTTATATACAAGATATTAATTTGACTCATTATTTTCGGGCATTTTCTTTCTAAATCATCAAGAGTTTTGAGGAGATCATCCTCGGAATTGTTTCTGCAAATCTAATGACTAGATTAGATCCAAAATAGGGTTTGCCAAAAACTTTTCAGCAATGTCTACAGCAGCATCTCAAAGCTCTGTATCTCTATTGATTCCGAAAAATTACTCTGCAACTCTGACATTAATCACAAGCTAAAAGAAATTTAAACTCTTCAGATGTTTCTTTAGCTAATGAGCTGAAACAAAGATTAAGAAAAAACAAACAAACCACAAAAGCACACAATGAAACTTTGTTCAAAGAACTTTCCATTTAACTAAAACAGAATGTTCATACACAAGAGCCATTTCCATTGAGAGATTATCTTAGTTATGATCGTCAACTAATTGCTTGAAGTTGATAGGACTGGCAAATTGTTCTGGGCCACTATAAACTGCAAGTCCAACAATCTTAGCTGTTGCGTGTGTAGGGTGTAACAAGTCCCAAAATAAGTACAGGCGCCGATCGGAACAAACCGTAGCATTGGGAGTGCATCCAGATTCACCATTGAACTTGCCAGATCCACAACATGCAGTTTTTGTTTCCTTAAAACCTGAAACAAGAGTGAGAATATATATGTATATATATAAGTTATAGCAGAAAATGAAATTTATGTCTAGAAAGGAAGTTGGTTTATATGTTGAGGAGTGCCCTCAACAACAAGACATTTCTGTGATTATTTTACAATTTTGTTACAACTGCATGTATTTCTAAAATGTAGAATGTGGAGATACAGAAATAATGTGCAGCTGATTTCAGGTAAAGAGCAAGAATATATCGACATTTTGATAAACTAAACCCTTTGTGAAATCTCAACAACATAAAGGGCTAAAGAGACGACCACAAGGACCAAGAAGCAAAAATTGCAACAAAGCAGCGAGAAAGAATCACAAATAAGAGCTTATACGGCCGTGGAACGCATAAAAGACAATTAACAAAGATGTCATCCTTTGCATAGGCCAGTGAGAAATGACTCCTAAAATGAGTTGGATTGCTTCGAACTTGACATTAGGTCCTACATATCATAAAAAGCACCAAATAATGAACATAGTTTGATGCCTTCCTATTTTCATAATAGATGGTAAATGGATAAAACCAAGAAAGGGGTAGTCAAAATTGCAATAAACGAGCTCGAAAGAATCACAAATTAGAACCTATATGGCCATGAATGGACAAAATAATGAATAATAATGAAACAAGATGCATCTTCTTTTGTTTAAGCCACCTAGGAATGAACCTAAAATGAATCATGGTATTTTGTGGCTTAAAATTTTGTTTTATTTGTCATAAAAGCACCACGTAATGTACATTTGAAGTGAGACTTTCTGAAGCATCCTATGTTTTCATTTGGAACATAAGCAAATGATATCTAGTAGAGTTGTTAATCCTTTTGAATTGTCATTGTTTATTCTACACTTGTTGGTATAGTTTTCATTTGTTTACAAACTGAAACAGGTCAAACAGTCAACCAATAAAATGCATTATATATTATTTTGAATTCCCAATTTGAGCTTAGGCAATCATATGGAAAAGTAAGTACATTGATTTACTTACCGAGGGTTCCCGGGTTGTTAACTATATTCATGATGACAGCATTGGAACTTCCAATAGAATATTTCATCCCTGTCAACATTGAACTCATATCATTCATAAGAACCTTTAAAGCCCCATTGAATTCCCTTGCCAATTCGTTTAACATTTCAAGACAACCACCAGTGGGGTTTAAACTTCTCGGGTAAGGACAGCATCCAAGAGGTGCAACATCAACAATACCAAATTTCCTCCCACCAAGAGCATAGAGTTCCTGTACAAAATGTCAAAATTGTCAATTAAATGGAAATACAAAAGTTTCATTAGTCACTAATTATATCCAATGCTATGCATAGAGATAGAATAGTTGAAATTACCTTCAAATGATCCCCGTATTTCGTGATAAGAGTAGAAATGAAATTTTGCCTTTCAGTAACATTTGGCAATTTATTTTGTGAGAAATAGGCAAATATATCATTTCCCCACCACTAATGATGAAAAGAGATTTAGAGAATAATTCATCAATTTGCTCAATCGCCAATCGTCGAGTAAGTTGTGACCGAACTGTTGAAAAATATTGTATCTGCTTTGTCATAGAAATGGTGCTATTGGTGCTTCCCTAGGATATTCAAAGTAGCAAAACTTTATGAGAAGGCCTATAAAACAAAATGGAAGAATACAGATGGCAATTTTCATGGATTTGACAGGTACATGATCTACCCAAACCATAAATAACAATATCAAAAATTTGAAAAACCCGGTCCTGTACATACACATTGACACATATTGAAACACTTCGCCTTATTATAATGTTTATATTATTACTTCAAAGAATTAAAATTTTTAGTACTCTTCTCATATTCAATTTTTATGAGGGGTTTGAAATATTGAATATTTCATGTATTTTTTATTTTTTTTTTAAATTTTTTATGAGTTTGTCGAAACTAGCCTAGCATTTTGCAGCATTCATTTTGATATCCTACCTTTTACTAATAAGTTAAATAATATTTATTAGTTTCTAAGTACCATGCGATGATTTTATTTGTGATTATGACTTATAGAGTTTCAGTAGTTGATGTTGATCTCGTATATTAGAAAATGTTATTTTTATATTAACAAATATTTAGATGTAAGAGACTTTACAAGTCAATTAAACTCATTAAGATTACGGCTATAACTATTTGAAATTCGTCAGTACTAATATAGTAAAGACATATGATTAATTAATTTTAATTTAAACATTAAATAGGATGCGTTTGGCGGGTTTGGACAGGTTTGGGAATTTATGTAGACTTTATAAACACATGTATACAATTTGAGAATCTTAAACAAGTGTGGATTAAAAAAAATCTATTTTTTTGCAGGTACCCATGACATTGCCATCCCTAGGGAAGAATGAAATGAAACAAAAGAAACATCAGAGAAATAAAAATATATAAAAAGAAAAGATGCACTTACTGTGGAGTCCAAAATTCCAGATCCTCCAGAGGCAAAATTTGTCCCTTTCACTCCTCGCATAATGTTGTGACTTATGTTGTTTGAGAGAGAGAGAAAAGGTGGTGGACTCCTCTTAAATCCCACATGCCTTGCTGATTCCAGTCAAAACAAAACATAATGTTAGCAAAATTTAAGACAGTTAAGTTGCATATATATGTTAGAGTTCTATGAGCATGCCCCTTACCCGCCATTATTCCTACCTCAAACTTCAAGAGATGATGAATCTACAATATGTGCACATTTAAATCGACTAACTAATTAAAATCTTAGGTATCCATGTTCTAGATAGGCAAATTATATATTTAGTTACTGAAATGATAATCTTTCTTATATCTCACAGAACAATTTATTCCAGAATTAGTTATTTCCAGAGTAACGTTCAAATAATTGCAAGCAAAGAATTCCATGGTAATTATTTTACCAACTTCATTCAAAGCAATTCTTAGTTTGGAAGCAATCAGCAAATTAAATCTCACAGATACACACAGGTGGATCCCTCAAATGTACCTTTAAGATTTGGAGCAGAGGTTCTTCCTGAGCAAAAGACTACTCTTTATAAAGTATGCCATTTACTTTAACATGCAGCACTTTCTTTCAATTGATTAATTTAAAAAAGAAAGTTAAAAACAAAATTTATAACTTTATCTCTATCCTCACACAGATTTATTACAACATTATATAACAGGCAAAAGCATGGAAGTCTTTAAACTAAACAATTGGACAGTTTATCAGATGGCAGACTTCTAGAATTCTGTTTCTAATTAGTGCTCTCAATAGATAACAACTGTTGTCATCCCTTTTGAAAAAGAAACATGAGTATGAGTGGCATCAATGGCTGTTCACTAATCTTTGGACAATATTATATCAAATATTAAATAAAGAAGACAGGAAACACTTGGCCCCCACTTTTCAATGCACAACTTTAATCAAAGACAATGACAACCCTCTTAACCTCTCCACTACACATTTAAAGAAAGGATTTCTTTTACCCCCCTACACCTCCCTGACATCATGAAATCTTTCATGCTTGTAAATTCCCTGAAATCTTTTCTGTATGTACATACATGCCTCTGAGTTAAGATTTCATGAATGACTAGAATATTCTAGCAATTTTTTTCCAATAGTATTTGTTATAATATATTATATATATGTTTTAATACCTTCTCATCTCTTCCTCCTCTTCCATCAAATCTAATTCTCATCTATAATTTCTTTAAAAGCATATGTAAAAATTTCACAAAATGAACAAACCAGACCAACTTTTCTGTTGAATTCCCTCTCTTGAACCCATTTTGTGTAAGTATACATAGAATGCATACAATTATTTAAAAAAAAAGGTTTTCTAATAAGATGATTTAAACAAGGAGTAGTAAATATATCATGCTTTTGACTCTCAAATATCAAGAAATAAAGTTTTCTCACCTCACGAATTTTGTCGTCTATTGGGACTATTTTATATTTTTTAAAAAATTCAGAGCAAAAGTGCGTGTTCACAGGAAATGTTAGAACTTCAATTAATTACTGTCTTGAATGATAAATGATTAAAAAAATCTTGAATGATTAATACGCAAGAACATAAGATTAAACAAAACCTTTGAAACAACAACATCTAGTAAAAGAATTTTAAATAAGAACCGTTGAAACAAAACTGAGATGGGAAAGTTATAAGCAGCCTTTGATCTATTGATCTGAAAAAAAACAAAACGCAAAGAATGAACTTGATTTAATTTGAATTTATATGCAAAAATACTCGAAAACAAAACAATCTATGAAAAGAAAAAATATATATAAAGTACAAACCACTGAAACAAGTAACACTAACAAGTAACAATGATACTGAAAAAGGTAAAGCAAAAACCATTATATGATTTGGTAAAGTACAGAAAGCAAAGAATGAACTGAATTTAATTAGTACTCAGACTGATAAATGATTAAATAGTTCAATAATTTACATCAAAAACATAGAAACCATTGAAACAAAAAAATCTATGTCCAAAATAAAATAAAATAAAATAAAATAAAAACCATTGAAAAGAAAGTGCACGCTGAGAATGATACCGAAAAGGCAAAGCAAAAATATGATTAAAGGAAAAAACATAGAAAGCAAAGAAGGAACTTTACTTAACTAGAACCTATAAAATAATTTACATACAAACACATAAGATTTCAATATTTTTTTAAAAAAAATAGAAAAAACAAGTACACAATAAGCATAACATGAAAATCAATGTAAAGCAAGAAGCAAGCTTTGAACTGAAAATAAAATGAAAAGCAAAGAAAGAAGAGCTCACCCAAGAAGTCAATGCCATTGTAGCCATTACTGAACCTTCCAGTGGGTCTAGAGAAAGGGAAGTCAATACCATTGTGGGGGAAATTGGCCTTGGCCCTGCTCCCGGGCAAATAGTTATTGTTGCCCACGTCGGCAGTGGAGTCACCGAAGACGTAGAGCGCCGGAACTTTGGGCTCAGCCTCGCCGGAGGAGAAGACCGGAGCAAGGAAGAGGGAGACGAATGGGAAGAGGGAGAGGAGGGAGTGAAGCGGTGCTGCCATTGTTGATGATTTCCAAAAGCTTTACAGAGCATGGTCTTATGAAAGTGGTGCATGGGACCCACTTTTTTTAAATTTTATTTTTATTTTTGGTAAATGTGGGAAATAAAGAAAAGTGATTTTGGAAAGGTGAAGGCTGTTGTTGGCTTTTGAGGTGGCACCATCACTTTGAATAACGATGGTGATTTTTGTGTATTTAGATAAGTATTAGAAATACCACTTTAGTGAAAACGTGAGATAGATATAGAATTCTATTATTTGGTTGTTAATAAAAAATATCATATCAGTAATCATTAAGTGTTTAATTAATTAAAATTAAAGTTTAGAAAATACTATTTCACACATCTATAGTTTATAGTGTTTGATAATATTAAAAATAAGTATATAACTATGAATTGGGTATGGTTAACCCCCAAGTTGTATTTGTATAATTAAATTTAATTTAAAAAAGTTATATGTTTAATTTTTTTTTTAAGATCAACTACTTCTCATTATTAGGTGATACGTGACATAATGGCATATTTTTAACATGTTTTTTTATTAAAATTATAATAGTTATTTTTTATGTTAGATTTGTTTTTGTTTTTTTAATGCCTTAATTTGCATTTGTATAGTTAAATTTAATTTAAAAAATTACATGTTTAGTTTTTTCTAATATGAAACACGTCCTATTATTAGGTGATACTTGGTATGGTGGGATAGTTTTTACATGTTTTTTTGTGTTAAAAATTTTAGTACTTATTTTTTATATGTTAGATTTGTGTTTGGTTTTTAATGTGCAGTCTATATATATACTTATTTATTTAAATTCGGCAAACTCTATTAAAATGTTTGAAGTGGGAGGCTGAATTCCTACCAGCATACGATAGCACGTGTTGGAAGTGGAAGGTTGTGAATCGAAGTCAAAAGCTGAATCTAGCCTTTCACATCATTATTTTGGCACCCACTTCAGTGTCAAACAAGCGGAACTGGCATGAAAATCACTGATTCCACCACTTCAGGTCCGCGTTCAGTGAACCAAACACGCCCTTACACAGGTGAATTGATCAATTGTCCGGCTCAACACATAAAAGACATGATAATAAATTTCCTTTTTTAATGGGCAAAAACCATTGCAGTGATTAAGTATCTTTTGAATATTTTGTGGTTAATTGCCTTTTCACAAAAAAAATTGTGTTGTTATATATATATAATTTAAATAATAATCCACAAATTATATTGGGTGAAATTTATTTTTAAAAAACAATTTAGAGGTTTTTGAACATTTGTAAATTATGTTGAAAGTCCCTTTGACATTTGAAATGGCCAGCAAATTCCCCTATTTATTTTAAAATCCTTTTTTTAATTGTTGTGATATGAATGCTTTATTTCGTTTTTTCCTTTTCTCTTGCAATGTTTTAAAAATCTGACCGGATCGACCGGTTCAATCAGGAACTAACTGGTAAATCGGTCCGATTAGTCACACCAAACAATAAGTAATCGGACCGACTGGTTCAACCGGTGAACCTATTGGACCACTTCAGATGGTTGGTTAATTTAATTAGTTTATTTATTTTAAAATTAAACACTTAAACCTAGTCCAAAAACAAAAAACAAGATATTATCATTATGGTTACATAACTTGCACTGATCAAATCATTAAAGTTAAACACTTAAACCTAAGAAGCCGACGGCTGACATTTTCTTCCTTTCCTCCTTCTTCATCTCCAGCCAATCTAAGTCAGCCGCGATCTCTCCTCCACAAAGCCGACGATCAACCTTCTCTTCCTCTCCTCCTTCTGCATCTTCAGCATTCGATGACGATGCTTTATTTGCTTTGGAAGCGGTGAGGAGAAGATGAGGTTCATTGAAGGAGAAGCACTTGCTAGAGAATCGATGGACGTTTTGGTTGGATAATCCATCCTGGAAATCAAGGCAGGTGGCGTGGGGCAGTTGCATTCGCCCCATCCACACCTTCTCCACTTTCAAGGATTTCTGGGCGTATGGTGATATTTTGATCTTTGCTCTATTGTGCTTGTTATTGATTGAAAGAATTAGGATCGATTTGGTTATTGTTTGAGTGCTTGATTTGAAGACAATTCTAATGGTGTTTGATTTTGAGATGCAAACTTAGCTGCAGCCTGCAGGATTGTTTTTTTTGGCTTTTTATTGGATCCTTACCTGGTTTGGGTTATTTCATGCCAGAAATTATAAATTATATATAAATTTTTTTATGTGTGTTTTAATTCTAGTAAACAGGTGATTGCTATTTGAGAGTGTATCTAGATTGGTTCTCATAAAAACATGGTTTTTGGGAAGTTAAAATTGCATGA
Organism: Dioscorea dumetorum; assembly: GCA_902712375.1. Taxonomy (NCBI): domain Eukaryota; kingdom Viridiplantae; phylum Streptophyta; class Magnoliopsida; order Dioscoreales; family Dioscoreaceae; genus Dioscorea; species Dioscorea dumetorum. The sequence goes on along the minus strand of CACTHL010000803.1, from coordinate 9,049,178 downwards.
ATGGTGCCACAGTCAAAGGGAGTTGTGAAGTGATGTAATGAAGAGGTGATGATGAGAAAGGACGAATAAGTTTCAGTTCTAGGATTTGAAGAAGAACAAGATGTAGAATGAAGTCAGGATTGTGATAATGAAAATAAATTTTATAAATGAGGATAAAAGCAAAGTTGAATAGGTTGAGGGTATTAGGATTGATTGATAGAAAGAGGAGTGCATATTGAGGATCTAGGAAAAATTTTAATATGGTGAACTTCTTTAGAAAATGGTATTGTTTTAAGAATTCAATACTCATAACTAAATTATTATGTATATTTGAAGTTTATCTACTTTATGATGCACTATCTTATCCTACACACAAAATACATGCAAAGATTTGCATGTAGTTGAAGATAGATTGAGTTAAGACGCACATCATCTATGCATATGATCATTAATTTTTTTTTCTTTACTTCATTCTTTTATAATTTTATTTTTTTATTCAGTCATTCATTTGTTTATTTACTTTGATGAAGTGGTATAGGATTATAAGTTGATGCAATTTATGCTCTTTGAAGTTATTTTAGTCTAATTTGGTTGAATTACTTTGTTTTGTACATTTTAGCCTAATTATTGTTTTTGCTATTAACTTTATTCATAATTTTGTTATTTTAAAGTTTACTTTTGAATGGTTTTTTTATTTGTTCCATTTGTAAAAGTTGGACATTAAGACTTGGTAATTACATTTTGGGAATGGAAGAAACTCATGGCAGCACAACACTATCATCAACTTCGACACTATCAAGTCAAAATTCATTTGAGCAGTCTTCTAGATCTATTCGTTCAAAATCGGATCCAGCCTGGGCCTATATCAGTGAATCATGAGTAATGATGGGGGAAAAAAATGTTCATCTGTAATTTTTGTGCTAAAGTAGTGAAAGGTGGAGGCATTCATAGGATAAAAATGCATCTTGCTTGCCAAAGGAGTGAAATGGGGCCATGTAAGAAAGTTCCCATAGATGTTAGCCATAGATTTCAAGAAAATTTAAAGGAATTTCAAGCACAAGAAATGATCAATGAATGGGAAGCCATAAATCTGTTTAGGCCTAGTGTGCATCCATTTGAAGATGATATGGAAGGTCAAGATAGTGAAAGTCTTCAAGATAGTGGGCCTAGTGATTTATCAAGAAAAAAAGAAAAAAACAGGAGTTGCATCTTATTTTCCTAGTGGTAGCAAAGTTGGGTCATAACCCACCATTAAGGCGGCATTACAAAGCAAAGAAAGGTGGTATGAAGTGGGTTTAGCTATTGCTCGATTTTTTTATGATGCTTGTATTCCAATGAATGCTTCAAATTCATTTTATTTCCAACCAATGATAGATGCTATAACATGTGCTGGTTTGGGATACAAAGGTCCTACCTATCATGCTTTGCGAACAAACTTGTTGGAGGAGTCAAAGAAAGAACTGCAATCATTTGTTGACACTTATTGAAGTAGTTGGGAAGATTGTGGATGCACAATAATGGGAGATGGTTGGAAAAATATTCGACAAAGATCTTTGATCAATTTTCTTGTGTTTTCTCCGAAATGAATATTTTTTATCAAATCTGTTGATGCATCAGACCTAATTTCTTATGCTCAAATTCTTTGCAATTTATTTGTTGAGTTCGTTGAGATTTTTAGTTGGCAAAATGTTGTTCATATAATCACAGATAATGCAGCTAATTATAATGCTGCAAGAAGATTACTTAATGAGAAGTATCCCAATATTATGTGGACATCTTGTGTAACTCATTGTTTGAATTTGATATTGAAGGATATTGCCAAAATGCCACACACAGAGAATTTAGCGCAACGTGCTTCTTCTATTATTGTTTTTGTGTATAATCACAAATGGACTTTGGGTTGGTTAAGAAATATAAAAGGCTGGACAGAGATTCTTCGACCCGGTGATACTCATTTTGCCACAACTTTTATTGCTTTGAAGAATATTCATGATCATAAATGTGATTTGCAAGCTATGATTACTTCTAGAGACTTTCTTGGTTGGAGTGGATCTAAGAGAAAGAAAGCAAAAGAAGGTCAAAATATTGTCTTAGATAATCAATTTTGGAATGATTGATAGTTGTCAAAATTGTGTCCCCACTTGTACAATTGCTACGCATTGTGGATTCTGATGAAAGAACTTCTTTAGGTTATGCTTATGAGGGGATGATTAGAGCAAATAAAGCTATAAAAGAGACTTTTAATTATGTAAAGAGATTGTATCAACCTTAAATCTCAATTTTGGAAGAAAGATGGGAGCGTCAATTGTGTCAAGATATTCATGTTGCTGCATTTTGGTTGAATCTAATCTTTCAATATGATAAAGACTCTGTTTGCCAAGCACCGGATGCCATGGATGGGTTTATAACTATAATCAGTAACCCTCATATTGCACCGAAACATAGCAAAATGATAGTTGAATCTTCTACATTCCGAGAGTGATTGGGTAGTTTTGGAAATGCTCTAAGCCAAACTTCTAGCAAAAATACAAGGCTAGGTATAATAGTATATTAATAAAAAAAATTAACTAAGTTTTACATTTTTATCAATAGCATGAAAATTATTTTATTTCTTTCATGTAGATGAATGGTGGAGGTTCTTTGGACATAGTGCTCCTAATTTAAAAAAATTGGCTATATGAATTCTTAGTCAAACATCTTCTTCATCGGGTTGTGAAAGAAATTGGAGTGTGTTCAAGTGAATACACAAAACGGAGGAATAGGTTGGAGCATGAAAGGTTAAGTGATCTTGTCTATATACATTACAACCTTCGTTTGAAGAATATGTATGTAACTAATTTATTTGTTTTTTATTTATTTAATTGCTTTGAGACCTTATTATAAACTTGACAAATTGTTTTCTATTTGTAGGAACTTCAACAAGAGCAACTCTCTAGATCCTATTGATTATAAGTGTATTGGCAAGATTGATTTTTGGGTTGTAGAGAATGAGCCTTCATGGGAACCAGAACTTAATCTTGATGAGTTTGAAAGTATGGTTGCTCAATAAGAAGAAGGGAAAGAACAAAGTGGAGGGCAAAATGAAGGTATTATATAGCTCATCTTTAGTCCTCATAAACATCAAATCAACCTTTTACTTTCTATTATATCTAGAATGCCCCTATTTCATTTTCTTCTATTATCATCATCAATTATATTCATCATCTTCTTCTCTCATCTCTTTGTTTGGATTAATGTTATTCTTCTTTGTTACTTTAGTGGTCATGGGCTAGTAAGTTTTCAAAAACATTGCACACACACACCATAACAAACTAGAGAAAAGGACATAAATACTCTCCTAACACATCTTGCCATCACTTGTCAATATTTGCAAAGTCGAGACCAAAGAATAAAATTCGCTGAAAAAAAAAAAACAAAAAGTATTGTGAATGCCTAATTTTAATATTACTAAGAATGTAAGCTATCTAATATGCTATTCTTATGTTTGGTGTGAATTTAACAAAATTAATCAAGAGAATCATTTATTCTTAGAAATGCATTATTTTCATAAGTAAAGATTTTTTATATTCCCATGGGCGTCGACTCTAAATCATTCGCATGATAATGGAATAAATTTAGGTAAATAAAATCACTAGAAAAACTCTTCAATTTCTATTTTTTAAATCACATCCTCTTTCCTATAAAACCCTAGAAAACCTCTTCTCTTACTTTATATACACTCAAAGCTACAAGTTAAATTTATCACTCTCTTCAAACCTCCATGTTTATATTTTCATGTTCAAATTATGGCTTTATTTTTTGATAAAAAATTACTTAATTAATTATATAGTTGATTTGAGTTGATTTATGTTTTCAGGTAATTTTGTGTATAGGGGTTATCTTGGAAAATCATTTATATTCATGGAACCTTATTCTAAAACAAGGGAATAAAATTTTACTTAATATTAGTAACATATTCCATGAATGTTTTTGGTAAACCAAACAAAAAATGATGCATTATTGAGAAACCTATGTTCAAAGGAATCCGTATTTAGTAGGGAATATTTCAAACCTTGTACAAAATGCAACCTAAGGGACGAACTACATTTAAGATGTCCACTCTGAAGACTTTCTTGATTAACCTCTACTTGATGATAACCTCCATCAATGTGACACGGCTTCTCTAGGATTTCCACCACAATCACCAAAGTGTTTAGCTTGCACTCACAACCTTAATCACTACTTCCGCCCCCTAAGGCCTCTCTTGCATTCCAAGTCTCTAAGCCAAGACTTACATTGTCCTCACATGAACCGCTTCTTATAACTTCATTTTGTTCTCAATTCTCTAAACCTTCCATATTTGGCATCACCCAAATCTAATGTTGCAACTCAGTTATTACTTGGACCACTTACTAACTTGATGAGTGCATTTTATACACATATTTTATGCATCTAATACCTATTATTTTTCTGTCATTTAGCTATTAGTTTCCTCTTTCGATGCTATGTAAGGTATTTGGTGTCAATTGTCCAGATATATAGGTCCTGGAGCAATTAGAAGTGCTTTGGAGAAGTTTTCATCACGAAAAGACCTAAAGGGGCAATTCGTCAAGGCAAGCACGGCCTAAGCACATGCATGCTCCTCAACCGTGTAAATCACAAGAGTTTGAAAAGAAATAAAGAGTTCAGGAGCACGGGCATAGTCCTCTGAACACGGGCGTGCAGATGAGAGCACGGCTCAAGGATGGGCGTGTTTCAGCCCGTACACTTTACTGCCTAACGAGTTTTTGGAAGCTATTGGAATTTTTCATCTGCCCATAAACTGCACGACCGGAAGCACGGCTTAAGCACGGCCGTGCTTGTGTCGAAACCTAGTTTAGAAGCACTGAAAGTTAGGTTTTTCAGGGCTTTTTGGCTGGCGACGGTGAGAGGCGAAGAAGGAATCACTGCACATAAGTTACCACCTTCAGGAGAGGATTTGGGCGCCAATTGTATTCCAATATGAGGGGTGGTTTCTCATCAGCATTAGACCCTCGGAGCTCGATAAAGATGCAAGCAAATAGGGAGTCTTTGAATTCCTTTGTATTTGTTTCTCTCTTTGTTTTCTTGTTGAGTGAACCCATGGGGGGCTAACTTTCTCGGCAACCTCTGGTTGTGAACTTGGTTTAAAGATTATATTTGAATGCTTAATTTTACAATGCTTATAGAGTCTTAGTAAATTCTATGTTAAACTTGTGTTGCATAACTTGGTGTGCATGATTGCATAGCATGATTATAAACTTGGTGTGTGTTTTACCTTAGCGTAATTACCGTAGTGTAATTGCTCCCTCGAAGTGCTTGAACCTCGCAGTATAATCACTACCTTGATGTTTATCATTGCCATAGCTGCAGCAAAGCCTCTAGGGCACATATAGATTTCTTAGATGTACCTGATAAGTCTTGTAAGAGCTTGAGTACAATTTGACACCAAGAGATCAAACCGGGGCCCTACTCCTCAATTGTGCAATTTGCTAGGAAATTCCTCTCTCTTCTTTCTCTTTCTTGTCTACGTTTCTAGGCTTTTAGTCTCAATTCAATCCTAATTGTTAATTGATTAGATACTAAGCAACGAGAGAGTATTGGAAGCTATACCAGTCCCTATGGATTCGACTACTCGATCCCATATTGGGTACATTATACTACTTGTACGACTAGAGCATTTGCGAATACGCAAGGAGCGTATCATAACTCTAGCTTAGTTACAACTCAGTCTGAATTAATCATTGTCGAGTCCTCTAGATCTTTGCTAAAATAGCAACCTAGAGAATAAGATGTCAGCAGGAACCTCACCAAGGGTGTTCACACAAGCCCAAACATGGGTCTTCATGCACACCAAATATTTCTCTCTTCAATCATGTCAAACTTTGGCTTTAATGCAATCTTGAATGATCTCTATTAACAACCCAAATTTGGTTTTCAAGCAACCTCCAACTTGTCTTGAATGGCCCAAATTTCATCTTCATCAAACCTTTAATAATCTCCATAATCTCACCTAACTTAGCTCCATGCACAATTATCTTCAACTCTATTTTAAGCTCTTCTTAAAATAACTCAAACTACTCTTCTTATTTAGATTCCTTAAAACCCTTTAAGTGTGACCTTCAATCAATCAAGTGCTTGCCAAAGATAGCTTCAATCAATTCTTTAAATATAGTCGTTCCATATCATCGATGATCATATCCATGTTTGGTCTTTAATCAATCATCACTCCAAACTTGGTTTGCCATAAACTACACCAAATATCAAATCTTTTCCTACTAATTAGAAGCTTGTGACAAATAATGCCAACTCAAACACTAACAATTTTCCCCTTACATAATAAAACCCTTGTTACAACAACATACTCCAACATAACAAGAGTTTTAATACTCCAACATAACAAGAGTTTTAATTAATAGATCTACGTGGTTACATGTGAGTTATAACTGAATACAAACACATCATAGACAATAGTATAAGCTAGAGTTGCAACTAAACATAACATTGAAGCATAACAAGAAAAATCAATTGGATACTCAAACCATCAAAAGCTTCTTTTGCATGTTTGTGGCAAATGATGGAAAACATAGATAAAGCCTACAAAATCTATTTAGTGAGGTTGAAGAGATGATTCATGCTCTCCCTTTATTTTGCCTAAGTGCATAAAGAAGACCCATAACATGGGCTTTTTGCTTCAAAATAATAAAAAGCTTTGCTGCAAGCATCTTTTGTGTACAAATGATGTCCTCCAATGTTTGCTCTAAAACTTGTTCATATTCCTCCTTCGAGGAAAGAGCCTCGCAACAAATAAACCTGGTGCAAAAGCAAATTTATGTACTATAAAGGACTTTGGGACTAATCTTGATGAGTCTTGATGTAGGTAGATCAATTGTCTTCCCATTAGTAAGTAGTTTGGAGAACATTTGAAGAACATTGTCACTAGACATTACCTCTAATTTTTTGTGTTTCACACATTTCTCATGTAAGTACTACATGATAAGAGACAAAACATACTAGAGTATAGTTGTTGATGTGATCTCAACATCTTTAACATCGTTAAAATAGATGAAATACCCTATGCTAAACTTTTTGTGGTTCTAATTGCATCAGGTAACACTGCCAAGTTCTTCAGAATGCTAAAAGTGTTCGCAGTTAGAAAACAATTGAAGATTCCTAGCCTAAACAAAATGTTATACTTTATTGCTAGTAATAATGTTAGTACTTTGGATTATGATAACCAAATGTTGACCTTCTGATGAGGGCTCAATAAGTCGCACGCAAGTATACATGCCCTATCACGTAATAGAGTACTTTAGAAGCAAAATTCGTTTCCTCAGGGGCTAGAAATTACCAGTAGTAACTCAATTCTCTCTAACTCAGAACACAACTCAACAATGTGAAAGACAACTAAATCAATGGCTAGAAATGTTAAAGAATATGGAATTAAGGATAGAGAAATCAAAATGAGAAGATGGTGTCTGGAGAGACATCACTTGGGATTTTAAGAATTAAATCGATTGCAATATCAGATAGAATACCTAAGGCTTGTTGGACAAGTGAATTACAAAATATACTAGGTGTTATCTCAAATCGCCATAATACCTAATCCCATGCTTCGCAGGATTGAATCTCTTCCTTTCCTACTTCCATACAATTGTATGGAGCTCTAGAAAATTCATAAGAATTGGAGCTCTCGCTATGCAATCCTATACCAGAGGATATCAAACGTCTTATCTCTAGAGCACTGTTCAACTGAAGAACAAATGGGGGACATTTTCACTAAAGCGTTGCTTGTGAAGAAGCATATGTTTATCATGACAAAGCTCGGTTTACTGGAGCCTCAATCAGGGGAAAGTGTTAAAGGTGGTGAATTGATTGAGTCTCACTTGAGGGTTGGCTCTTGAGCCCTTTGATAAGTCAAATAAAGGAGCTGGTCACCTTCTTTGTCTTAGCATTGATTGGTGGTCAGTTTTGCATGTAGTGGTGTTGCAATAAGTGAGACAATGAAAAGACATGAGAATCTCTTCAGTTTTTGGCTATTGAAAAGCCAGTCAAGATTTCTTTATATGTTGCATGTCTTTTTATATTACGTATCAGATGCTATATATTTTCTCATGTGAATGAATAATGTGTAGGGCACCTTTCATTCTCCTTTGAAACAAAAACCTCTATATCCCAAACTCTCACTAGGTTCAGAAGAACTGAACATAAGCAAGAGGATGCTCATGTTGATGAGGAAGAACAAGAATTTCAGTCTCCACAAATTTTACAGAGATCTACAAGGACTCCTAAACCCATCCAAAGGTATTCCCCATCCTTGTATTATGCTATATTTATTGATGAGGGTGAACCCGAGTCTTTTCAGGAAGCACAAAATTGTCTTGAGAATGTTAGGTGGTGAAAGGCCATAAATGAAGAGATGGACTCTTTGCATCGGAACCAAACTTGGGACTTGGTGAAGCTTCCAAGTGGTAAGAAAGCATTAAAGAATAGATGGGTGTATGTGATAAAAAATGAAGTCGATGGATCAAGGTACAAAGCAAGACTAGTGGTGAAGGGCTATGGCCAAAAAACATGGTATTGATTTTAATGAAATATTTGCTCCCGTGGTGAAGCATAGCTCCATAAGAATTATTCTATCTTTGGTGGCTAATCTTGATTTAGAGCTTGAACAACTTGACATCAAGACGGCGTTCTTGCATGGTGACCTTGAAGAGGAAATTTATATGTCTCAACCGGAAGTCTTTGCTAACAAGTCTAATCCTAACTCTGTGTGCAAGTGGAAGAAATGGTTGTATGGTTTGAAACAAGCTTCTCTACAATGTTACAAGAAGTTTGACACTTTTATGTAAGATGAAGGCTATTCTAGATGTGATTTTGATCATTGTGTTTACTTCAAAGGTTCCACATGTGGCATGTTTAATTACTTGTTGCTCTATGTGGATGATATGTTGATAGCTAGCAATGATTGGAAAGAGATCAAGTTATTGAAGCTCCATATGTCAAGGAAGTTTGCTACTAAAGATCTTGGTGCCGCAAAGAAGATTTTAGGCATACGCATTCATCGAGATAGAGAGCATGGGAAGTTGTGGTTGAGTCAATCTGAATACAATTCCAAAGTCCTTGAAAGGTTTGGAATGGTTGATTGCAAACCAATTTCTACACCTTTAGCGGCACATTTTAATCTATCCAAGAAGAGTTCTCCAAAGAATGATAAATTTGAAAATGTTCCTTATACCTCATCGATTGGTAGCTTGATATATCCTGTGATATGCACAAGGCCGGATATTGCTTATGTAGTGGGGGCTGTTTCAAGGTATATGTCTTGTGCCGATTGGGAGCATTGGCAAGCCGTTAAGTGGATTCTTCATTACTTGAAGGGTACACAAATTTATGTTTGTGTTTTGGAGGTTCTTCATTAGTGGTTAATGGTTATGTTGATGCCGATTATGCCGGTTGTAGAGAGACAAGGAAGTCTACTACGGGTTATGTTTTCACATTTAGTGGTGGTGCGGTGAGTTGGATGTCTAGACTTCATGACATTGTTGCCTTATCTACTACTGAAGTGGAATATATTGCTCTAACTGAAGGAGCAAAAGAAATGATTTGGTTGAAGCATATGTTTAATCAATTTGAAGTGGTACAAGAAAAATATGTGTTGCATTGTGATAGTCAAAGTGCGATACATCTTGCCAAGAATGCGGCTTTTCATTCTAGAACAAAACACATTGATGTGCGGTACAACTTTATTCGGCTTGTTTTGGAGCGTGGATATTTACATGTTGAGAAGGTCCACACAAATGGCAACCTTGCGGATTTGTTGACAAAGGTTGTACCTACGGAGAAGACCTCACATTGTAGGAGGCTTTGCAGGTTAGTGGAGACGTAACCCAGATGTTTGGAGGACAATGCTTAATGATTAATTGATGCTTATTTTAAGATTTGTCTTCAAGTGGGGGATTGTTAAATATTGGCTTGATATCCTTAAGATGTGATTTGATCATTGGGATGAAGCCAAATCTTGATCTCTTTTAATCCAACGGTCTAGATTACTCTATTGTTTATATAAAGTTATATTTGTTGGATGCTAGCATAAGAGAAAAAGTGAGAGAATGTGAGAGCTCTCTTGTATTTTTGGAGAGTCAAAGAGTGAAGATGTAGAGGAGAGCTTTTATTCTTGCTTCATCTCATTTAAGCTAGGTAAGATCCTTGTTTTTGAGGTAAGGTAAGTTATAAGAGCTTTGGTAATCCTCTTGTAGTTATATGTCCATTTCTTACACTCTTGTACTCTTGTTATTCCCCATGATATAATGAAGCATTGTTCTCCCGTGGATGTAGGCTTGCTCTTGGTTGAACCACGTTAAATTGATATATCTTATTTAAATTATGTGTGATTGGTTGTATATTGTTCTTGCATTGTCTATTCATTGTGTCATTGCTAGGTATTTTGATATTGCACACCAAATGTTCAACGAATTATCACATTAGTTCCGTGTTTCCTTACGCGCAACACTTGCCACTTTGAAGCTCCTTCAATGATAGCCTTTGCCATTTCCATGTCACCAACATCAACCCGTGTATGCATTATTCGCCACCTAAACATCCACCTAAATGTGTGAGAAATATTAGCAACTCAAACCCTGACAATACTGTTTTGTCTATGGCATTTTATATTCATATCTACTACTCTAGTTTTTCACAGCATCGCAAAATAAAAATCTAGTTTCGAGAATCGAAAATGATTTGGAGTAGAAGAAATTTTCTTCTCTTTTTAGCGTTGATGACAGAATAAAATCCTTGCAATTACATCCCTTTACATAGACGTACATATATATGTATCATGAAGAGACTAGAAGTAAAAAATGATAACCCAATGGTTACAACAAAATTATAACTGAAAACCCAAAAAATTGGTTCTTAAGATTCAAGATTTTGGCAGCCACGTCATTTTCTAGAAGCTTACATTCTTAATTTCCATTTTTTATGTATAATATCTGTGGAGCATTCTTAAATCTCATGGAGGGAAAATTTCACTCAAATTGTTCTTGAGGAGTACCAAATGCTGATAATGGTTTTGATTCTTCTATTAATGTAATTTGCCAAAATCTATTTTTGCAGTCAAATATAGAGAACCATTTTGCATCTCTTATTTTTTTGGTAGAATACCCTATTTAGTCCATGTATTTGACTCAATCTGCCCTTTTAGTCCCCCTATTATAATTTGGCCCAAATTGATCCCTCTATTGATAATTTGAGGTAAAATAGGTCCAGTCTGTGACTGACGTTCTTTTCTCCGTCTGATATTGCTGATGTGGAATTATGAAAGTTTTATAAAATACTCTATTGAGTCCCTGTATTTGTCTCAATTTGTCCCCATTTGTCCCTCTATTGAGCTCAATTTATCCCTTTTAGTCCTTCTATTGATGATTTGAGGCAAATTAAGTCCAGCACATAACAAAGAAAAGAACATCCGTCATGGGTTGGACCTAATTTGACTCAAATCATTAATAGAGAAACCAATTGGGGTCAAATTATAATAGAGAGACTACAAGGACAGATTGAGTAAAATACATGGACTAAATGAGGTATTGTACCTATTGTTTTTAAATACTTTTTTATCTAGAAAATAATATCCATCTAAAAGTTATAGACTAGTTTGTGTGCCAATGTTTGTTCTTATCAATCCCAATTCTAGTATTTCACTGAGTTGCTTTTGAAATTCTTCTTATTTTGTAGCCAGAGTATATTTTAGACGTTTTCCTCAAATTTGGTGACAAGAAGCTACAAGTTTTATTTCATCATATATTTTATTTTTATCCCATCTTTTTAATGGATTTTCTTTGTAGATTAATTGTAATTCTTTTTCTATCCAAAGGGTAGTTTGTTCTTACCCTTTTGGTTTATTTATTATGTATTTATATCTTCTAGCTGTTCTTTTAGGGTATAACATTGTATAGTTTGTAACTTATCAATTTTATTGGTTCCTATGACAATAAAAGCTTTATACAGAGTAAACATTTATAATTCAATAGAAAATCATTTCCTACTATAAATTCTTTTAAACCTTTTTGTCCCCATAATTTTATATAATATTGTTGTTTATTTATAATTAATCTACTTGTGATATATATTGATTTAATTCAATTATGTTTTTATCTATATTTATTTTTTAGTACTTTTTACCCTATTTATCAATTGTCAAAGTATTCTATATTAGTTATAAATAAATGTATGAATAGATGTATCTCTAATGCTTTTAAATAGACAAATTTTTTCTATCTCTATTTCGTCCAATATTATATTTCCATAGTTCAATCTAATATTCATTTTGTAAATGTTACTAATACTTGTGCATAAGTCTTCATAATTCTTTTCATATAAAAAGGCGTCAATTGTTTGACTGAATGCTGACATTTTTTTATTTTTTTGATATTATGCGGATGTATATATATAATTTTAATAATATAAAATTATATGGGATAAAATTTATTACTTTTTATTTGTAAACTTGACATGTTCCATATCATTACATCTTTTGTGGTAGACCAGAATAAGTTTTTTTTTTTTAAAATAAACGTTTGATAAAGAGATTCAAACTTTGATATTTGATTTATCATGGAAATGAAATTCCAAATCTTCTATAGTAGGGATGGTAACTACGAAAAGATTTGTGTATATATTTATATCCTTTGTAAGTGTAAAAGATTGATATTCATCTTTCTCCATGTCTAATTCTAGATGAAAAAATAAAGGTAGAATACCCTAATTGGTCCCTTTATTTGTCACAATCTGCCTTTTTAGTCCCTTTACTTTAATTTGGCCCCGATTAGTCCCTCCATTATCAATTTGATGCAAATCAAGTCCAACAGCTGACCGACGTTAGGTTGTCCGTCTGAGTTTGCTGATGTGGCTTTATAATGGATTGGTAGAATACCCTAATTGGTCCCTTTATGTGTCACAATCTACCCTAATTGGTCCTCTTATTTGTCACAATATGTCATTTTAGTCCTTTTACTTTAATTTGGCCCTGATTAGTCCCTCCATTATAAAACTACGTTAGCAAACTCAGACGGACAAACTAACGTCGGTCAGTTGTAGGACTTGATTTGCCTCAAATTAACAGTAGAGGGACTAATCGGGGCCAAATTAAAGTAAAAAGACTAAAAGGGCAGATTGTTATAAATAAAGGGACCAATTAGGGTATTCTACCCAATAAATATTAAGTTAAACATTAAAGCAAGACATACACTAGAAAACCAAAAAACAATTGAAGTGAAAATTTTTGAATTTTTAGACTAATCATTTTTGCTTTTTTTTTTTTGTTTTCTTTTTACAATGTGGATATACTCTAATCATTATACATAAATCACTTTCATTTAATTATGAACTCTGTTTAGTTGCATATATATTATATAATAGTAAAGTTTCATTTAAAATTTGCATCTTAAACAATAAGTCAAAATATCAAAATAGTCTCTCTATTATACAATTCCAACCCTTTTAGTCCCTTCAATATAAAGTATGCCTTTTAAGCCTCTTTATTTTCATTTTTGGGAAGTCTGGGTCCAATCAATGATGGTCGTTTGTCCAGCCGTTTGGTCTGTGCTAACATGGCTCATTATTGATTAAAAAAATTTTTAAAAATCATAAAAAGGTTGGATTTAATAATAAATTGATCAAGAGGATTTGGATCACAAAAGTAAAGATCCGAACCCTCATTCTTAAATCCCTAGGTTCCTCTTCCTCGTCAGTGAACGAAGAACATCTACCTTGGTCCACCCCCAACCTGTCGACGTCGTCAGTTCCGCCGCCGACCCTCGGCCATATTGTGTGAAATCCAACCGATGACGCCAGATTTCCTCCATCACCCTCGAGTAACCTTCCCGAACTCTTCTCCCTACGAACTTCCCGACCGACGCCACATTCTGCCGGCGACCTTCCCGACCGATGCTATATATTACTTTAAGTCCTTGATTTAGTTTATTAATATTGGGCAATTAGCTGTAATATATGTTATTACTTTAAGTACACTATTAACTTTTTTTTATAGTAATATATGTTAATATATGTTCTTTGGCACTTGTGATGTCAGGCAAGAAGGGATGGAAGGCTTGCTGCAACCAAGAATCAAACTGGAGAAAGCTACCATAAATCTACAACAGAAGAAATTTTGTATTTCCCAACACAACAAAGCAGGGCAAGTAATGTAATAACAGAAAATCCTCAATCTTGAAGGAAGGAAGCATAATGAGAGGGATGGTTTTGTTTCTTTGAGAATGGTTTAAATTTGTTCCAACTTGATATATGCTATGTGAAACTTGATGATTTAGCAAAGTTATATTGTTTTGTTGGTTAAATTAATGAGTAGAGCGAGGAGCACTTACAAACTGACTAAGAGCACGAGCAACATAAGCAATGTTGAGTCGAGTGATAATCAAATAGACAAGAGTAACAACAAGTGCTCCATAACGAGTGGGATCAGTCAAAAGCTCGCCATCAGTAGAGAAGAGACGATGATGTAGCTTAATAGGAGTAGAAACAGTGCGAAGATCGGTGATGCCAGATCGTCAAAAAGTGTCAGAAATATATTTCTGCTGAGACGCCAAATAACCACGACAAGAATAAGCAATCTCAAGACCCAGAAAGTAACGAATGGAACCAAGGTCTCTCATCTGAAACTCGATGTGTAACCGCCATTTCAAAGCAAGAATAATATCAGCATCACTAGAAATAACCATATCATCGACATAAAGGAGAAGAATAGTGAGACCATGAGGAGTCTGGCTAGTGAAGAGAGCATAATCGTGAGAGCTCTCGGTGAATCCTAGAGCAAGAATCACACTGCGAAAACGCTCAAACCAGACGCAAGGAGCCTATTTGAGCCCATAAATAGCCCTACGAAAATGACACATATGCTGAGGGGGATGAGAAAAGCCAGTATCTCCTAAAAAACGACCTGCACACATAATTGCTAGTTGGTTAATTGAAGAACAAATAAATTTATTGCAAACATACAGAACTCAACCAACATAAAATGCTCAAGAAAAAAAAATTCATTTGTGATTTATTGAAAGAAAACATATAGAGCAAACAATGTTCAAAGAAAAGAAAATACACAACTTTATCAAAATAATATAGGGACTTAAAAGGCTCACTTTATGATATAGGGACTAAAAGGGCACACCTAGGACAATAGAGGGACTGTTTCGGGAATTTTACCGAAGATGGAGAAGGCCACGTAAGCCCA
Source organism: Dioscorea dumetorum (assembly GCA_902712375.1). Taxonomy (NCBI): domain Eukaryota; kingdom Viridiplantae; phylum Streptophyta; class Magnoliopsida; order Dioscoreales; family Dioscoreaceae; genus Dioscorea; species Dioscorea dumetorum. Next base: position 9,033,955 of record CACTHL010000803.1, on the reverse strand, counting down.
GTCGCGTGCCACGTGGCTCCACGTCAGCACCCATAGACGGCACTGGTAACGACTGTTAGCGGGTGGACTGAAATTTCTCAATCAAAATAATAGAGGGACTTAAAAGGCTCACTTTATAATATATGGACTAAAAGGGCACGCCTAGGACAATAGAGGGACTGTTTCGGGAATTTTACCTACATACCCAACTTATAAGATGAAAGTTTCGTATAAGTTTTTATTATATTCTATAGTATTTACCCAAATAAACAAAATTCACAATTATTTTGAATGGTTTTTACTTAATAATTACAGTAAAAATTTAAATATTTAATTTGAAATATTAAGTGTATTTATTATATGTTTAACTTTGATATTTATTTTTTTTTATGTAAGTTTCTCTACAGAGTAAAATCTTTATTAATCTCTTAATTGACACAAAACATAAGTGAAAAATTATTTATTAGTTCATAATATTTTTCAAATATATCAATAAGTCCCTCTAACATTTTGCAATTATGATCAGACTGCACTTTTTGAATTTTATATCATTGCATCCCCTCTCATTACTTTGATCAGTCATATTTTTTTTAAAAGCTTGAAACTACCCTTTTATTTGAAGGGAAATTAATCATGCTGTGAAGGGAATTTAGCCCCTCGGTCAGTCAAGATATGGGTGGTTGCACGTCCAAGACTTGATTCAGAAGTTTCTCTGCCGGCTTTTTCTCCTTTGGTACTTGTTCAAAATGGTTGCATGTGTTACTTGTTAGGGAAGCCTCTTCATGTTTTTAACTTGTTTTTTTTACACGTATTATCTTCATCTCCACCTTCAACTATGTCATTGTGCATAGAAAAACCTTCACTTGTGGTCACATGCTCGTCTATTTCTTCATGTTGTCTTGTTAAAATCATGTTATGGTGTTAACGAAACAATCCACCATGTGTTTTTCTTTTCTTGCTTTCTTTTTTTTGTGTTGAAGTCCTCTAATGGACACATTTTGTGTTAAAATATTAAACTGTATTTTCTGTGCCAAAAGGATTGCCTCCTGCTAGGCAATGTGATCACAGAATTGAATTACAACATGCTGCTCAACCAGCTAAGGTCAGGCCATATAGGTATCCCCGTAGCCAAAAAAATTAGAAATTGAATTATTGGTGAAGAATATGATGACAGGGGGATTAATTGAGCACAGTACAAGTCCATTCTTTTCTCCAGTTGTGCTGGTTAAAAAAAAAAAGATGGAACTTGGTGATTTTGCACAGACTATAGGGCTCTCAATGGTATAACTATCAAAGATGCATTTCCAATTCCAGCAGTAGATGTGTTATTGGATGAATTGGGGCTGCCACTGTTTTTTCTAAGTTAGACCTGAGGTATGGTTATCACATCAGGTATTACTTCATACAGCAGACAAACACAATACATCATTTCGTACACATCATGGACATTACCAATGGCTTTTGATGCCATTCAGATTATCAAACGCACCGGTTACATTTCAGGCATGAATGAATGGGATGTTTTTATGATATTCTTGTATACAATATTGTTTAGAGCGTCCATCTTCAGCATCTTGAAATTACGTTGTTTACTCTTCAACAACATAAACTTTATGTAAAATATTCTAAGTGTGGTTTTGGGCTCTTCAAAATAGAATATTTGGGCATGTAGTGCCTGCAACAGAGGTCCAAATGGATCAAAGCAAAATCACAGATATTAATAATTGGTCGGCTCCAACAAATCTTAAGCAATTAAGGGTTTTTTTGGCATCAGTGGATACTACAGGAGGTTTATTATCAGTATGCTTAAATTGCTCATCCTCTGACTTATCTTTTAAGAAAGACTCCTTCAAATTGTCAGAGCAGACTTTGAAAAGTTGAAAAAGGTCATCATATATGCTTTTGTACTACAATTGCCAGATTTTTCTCATCCTTTTATATTGGAGATAGATACCTCAAGAGTGGGTATAGGAGCTATATTGAGCCAACATAGTCACCAATTGCTTATTTCTCAAAGGAAATAACTCTTTCTATGCAAAATCAGTCAACCTATGTTAGAGAATTATATGTATTGACTGAATCAGTCAATAAATTTAGACATTTTTTACTTGGCGCAAATTTATTATTTATACAGATCAGGAGGCTCTCAAAAATTTATGCCATCAAACCATCCATACCCCAGAATAGTAAAATTGGTTGCCAAAATTATTCTGCTATGATTTTCAGATTGAATATAAAACCAAGTAAAGAGAATGCGGGAGCTGATGCTTTATCAAGAACTTTTTGTTTAGCACTTTCTTCCATTCATTGTGGTTTCATTGATCAACTACAACGGCTATAATAATAAGACTCCAATTGGGCTAACTTAATTACTTCTATACAAAATGGTACTTTAGCAGATATTACTTTTTCCTACAAAAGTAAGTCGTGTAGAAATGGCAAAATTGTAGTTCCCAATATTGCAGCAATCAGGCACTTGTTGCTTCAGGAGTATCATAGAACTCCATTGGGTGGTCATATTGGTTCTCTGAGGATATATACACGATTGGCAGCTCAGTTTTAACCGCAAGGAATGAGGGGAGATGTTAAGGAACATGTCAGGTAGTGTGGAGTTTGTCAACAAGCTAAAACCTCCCAAAGGCATCCGGGTGGTCTTCTAAAGCCACTTCCAATTCCCCAATAGGTTTGGGAAAACATCTCCATGGATTTTATTACTGCATTGCCCGTGTCCAAGGGATTCACAGTCATATTTGTAGTGGTGGATCAGCTTTCAAACTTCGGCCATTTTATTCCCCTTGAAGTTGGCATTTCAAGTTCCATTGTTGCTGAGGCATTCATCAAAAACATAGTTAAACTTCATGGCATTCAAAGATCCATTATCAGTGACAGAGATAAGACATTTCTCAATTATTTCTGGAAATATTTGTTCAAAGCAATGGGGACTTCACTCTCAATGTCATCTGCTTACCATCCTCAGTCAGACGGACAAGCTAAAGCTCTAAATAAATGTTTGGAGTTATACTTGCTTTGCTTTGAATCGGCTAATCCTAGAGCATGGGTTGATTGTTTACCATGGCTTAATTTTGGTATAAATCTACATTTCATTCCAGTGCAGGAATGACACCATTCAAGATTGTGTATAGCAGTGATCCTCTATAATTAGTACCTTGCAATTCAGATGATCAAGACCCTATGGAGGTAGCAACACTGCTACAACAACGAGATCTCATCTTGTGCCATCTGCCTTTTCAATTTGTTTATTTCAATCATGTCAGCTCCTGCTCATAAAACTTCAGACATCTAAGTCTTTCATCTCAAACACTTCAGACATCTGCCTTTTCAATATGTTTATTTCAATCATGTCAGCTCTTGCTCATAAAACTGTCAAATTTCAAGTACCACTGTCTTGGAGCTTGCTTCAAGCCATATAAGTTTTTCTTTAACTTGCAGACCAAGTTTTCTATTCCAAACATTTGAAAGCCTTTTGGTTGTGTTATGTAGATGTCTTCCTCAAGATCACCATGGAAGAAAGCAGTCTTAACATCTAGATGATCTAAATGTAAGTCCTATGCAGCCACAATATTTATCACAAGTCTGATAGTAGTTATCTTGACAAGGGAGAGATAATCTCATTGTAGTCAATACCTCTTTTCTGCTAAAACCCCTTGACCACTAGTCTTGCCATGTACTTTTTACTGCCATCAATTTCTTCTTTGATCCTGTACACCCACTTATTCTGCAAAACTTTCTTCTTTGTTGCTATCTCAGTTAATAACCAAGTCGCACTCTTTTCAAAGAAGTCATATCCTCTTTCATGGCCAACTCCCACTGAATTGAATCATCCATTTGGATGGCCTCGGATAACATTGGGGCTTACCATCCTAAGTCAAAAAGCAAATAGTTTGTCGAAGGAGAATATCTTTATAGAGGTTGCAAAACTCTGTTAGATTTTCTAACTTCTGTTTCTGGAGGAATTGAAACCACATCTTCTTCATTTGTGCTCTCTGAACTCTCACTATTTCCTACTAGATCAGCTTCTTGAATATTTTCCAACATGACATTTTTTTTCTTTCTGTTTCTCTCTAGCCTCAAATTCAGCTGTAAGCCTATCTTTGTACATCATATTCTCATCGAAAATGACATATCTGCTTCTGATAATCTTCCTGCTCAACTCATCCCAAAAGTGGTAGCCATGTCATCTGCCCATAGCCAAGGAAAACACACTTCTTTGCCTTTGGATCAAGCTTCTCTCTGTCAGAATCTTTAGTAAGAACATGGAAAACATATCCAAATACCTTCAAGTGTGAAAGAGACACTTCTTTGTCGTACCACTCCTGAAGAATCTTCAACCCAAAAGAAACTGAGAGTTTTTGATTAATAAGATAAGCTGCTGCACTTATTGAAGCTGCCCAGAACATCTTCGGCAAACCTTCATGAAGTCGAATACTCTTTGCTCTCTCATTCAAGCTTTTATTTATTCTTTCAGCAACACTATTCTGCTATGGTATCTTAATAACAGTTTCAACATCCTTATTCCATTTTCAGTACAATAATCTATAAATTTAGCACAATTGTACTTACTACCATTATTAGACTTCAAACACTTGATTTTCAACCTTGTTTTATTCTTAACAGCAGCTTTCCACTTCTTGAAAGTTGCAAAAACATCAGACTTATGTTTCAAGAAATAAACCGATACCTTCATAATAGGGCGATCCTCCCATCGTGGCAACTGATGTTGGCACATATACATCTGTATGAACAAGAAAGCTTGCACTTCATCATCAAATTTAATATTTAACTTGACCAATCTAGTCAAGATAAAGTTAAATTCAATCACATAGTTCGGGTAAAATTTTTGGTAGCCCACCAAACTTTGGTCAATTATCAAAAAGGTGTCCCAACTTCAATTTGAATCAAAATGGTTACCCATCTTTAATTTTCTTTCACCGGGAGGCTACCCGAAGGATTCCGGCAACTCAGTGGTGACGTGGCGGCCACGGGTAAATTGCCATGTCAGCGCTGACGGAGGATTTCCGGCCTCCACGTCACCACTGAGTTGCCGGAATCCCTCGGGTAGCCTCCCGGTGAAAGAAAATTAAAGATGGGTAACCGTTTTGATTCAAATTGAAGTTGGGACATCTTTTTGATAATTGACCAAAGTTTGGTGGCCTACCAAAAAATTTACTCCACATAGTTCATAATAGATACACCTTCTTTCATCCTTATATTGACTAAGTGGCAGATCAGAAATATCTTATTCGAAGCAAATGACTTTTCGTACATATTCGACAATGCTTTGAATAAACCGTGAGTAGCCGTGAGATAACATTGTATGTGACGTTCTTAGCCAACATCAATCGAATCACGCCAAGAGCTTGGCGATCTAATAATTCCCAATCTTTTTTGCTCATATGATCTGACTTCTGCCCTGACAGAGGTTCATGTAGTTTCTTCAAATACAGATAATCTTTAATCTGCATCTTCCAAAACCCAAAGTCGCTACCGTCGAACTTGTCTATCTTGGCTTTTCCTTCATCAACCATCGCTTCCGCTCGTCTCACAACCTGTAGCTCTCGCACCATTGTTAAGAATCGGGCAATTTGAGCAGTGACAAAAAGAAAAAGCAAACACACACAAGAAGACAGAAGAAGACACAAGAAATTTGAGTGGTTCAATTTTGAAGACCTACGCCGCACTAATATCAATTTATTTCACTCACAACAAATTAGGGTTTTACAATTTCAGGGTTATTTATAAGGAAAAGATAACATAATATTTATAGGATATTTATAAGGAGAATTGAGATATTTATATAAAAAATAAACTCTAATCAAAATTCCTATATGGTCTTCGGTCTGAAAAGATAAATATTAATGAAGACTCCGCATACCACAACAGTAATTTCCTCCATCATCATACCGTGATTGGTACATTAAGCTTTATTTAATTAGTTAATACAACAAAGGTTGTAAAGTATTAAAAATGATGAATAGTTTATTATTTTCGTCAATATATTGACAATGAAACTTTTGAAATGAATTTACGATGTACGAAACATATATTAGTAATATATATACAATGATTTTTTATGTAAGTAAATTTATATTTATTGAGTCAAAAAAAATTTTTAAATGGATGAATTATTTATTTATAGATGTTTTATTGTGTATAAAACTTATTTAAAAGTTGAAAGCGTTATATTTCTTTTTTTAAGAAAAGTAATTTTTATTATTTTATTATTTTTGAAAAGTTTCAAAATTTCACAAAAATCAAGGGGTTTTTATTGATAATAATGATGCATAATCATATACAAATTAATACATAAAACTATATATTTATAGTGGCCCACATCTACCTTATATTTTGATATCAAAAATTGAGTTTGTATAACTTTTGAGTTGCTCAAATCCACCATCATAATTGGTTGTAAAATGAGACGACATGAAGTGATTAATTAGTATAGTGTTCATGATAATAACTGTTTGATCACAATGGCCTTAAAGATACAATTGTAATTGCTCAATTCTAAGAAGGTTTTTAAAAAAATAGTTGGGATAATGAGTATATGTATTTTTTTGAAAATCAGAGTGAAGATGTCATGACAACGTGATTAGACAGAGATCTGAGTAAATGAAGATCTGCAAGCCTTTTTATTATATGCATGGATGCCATAAAATTTATCTCTTGATGAAGAACATTATTAGAGACAAATAAGATGCAATGATATTGTGATTTAGGTTTTGATAGTTGCCAATTGGCCAAAGTTGATGGGAGTCACAAACTTCCTTGAGCCAACAAGGAGTGTTTGAGCAGCAACTCTATAAGCAGCTTCTGTTGGATGATTAACATCCCAAAACAAGAACTCTGCCCTGTTTGCACAGAAGGTGGATCCTGGAAGACATTGGGTTTGGTTTCCACAGCATGCTTCTGTTAGCTCCTTGAAACCTAAATATTCAAAGCAATTAGACATTATAATATATATATATATATATGCATATACTCATTTCATGAACTAATTAAGATCCATTGTTTAAGGCATGCTAATTTTTATTCAACTCTTTTAAACACTATATACTGTTTTATGTTTGTGGTTCATATTATAAATTAGTTAAAATTTATGGTTCAAGACATCACAATTACAGATAAACTATGCCAAAGTTTAAAAACAAAAAAAATTCTATTTTCTTCTAGTGGGAGATTGACATAATAATATGCTTTTCTGTATTTTTTGTAAAATTGCAGTAGCGCTAAGCTTACTATTGGTAAAACAAAGAAAATGGTACTCATTTCTTTGAAATGTTAATAATTCTACATTGGTTAATTTAAAAAATATGGATTTAAATATATAAAATTGAGTTTTTCATCCTATTAGTATAAGATTTTGGATTAAATTGACCCAGATAATTAATATGTTTGATTGATATCCAATTTGACACTAGAGCTTGCCTTGTATAGTTTATTTATAATTTATTTAAAATGGACAAGCTAATACGTGTCAAAAGTATGTGTTAGAGTAATTAATAATCTTAAGTCAGTTGATTTGAAAACTATGTATTTAAATATATCAAACCTAGGTTTGTCATCCCATTAACCTCAACTTTTGAGTTAAATTAAGTGCTATTATATTTGATTTATCTATAGCATTTCCGTCATTTTGAACTAAAAATAAATGAACGCCAAGAATTTCTCCACTTAAAAAATCAATCAAAGTGCAGAAACCGAACAACCACTTATCTCAAAATGAACACAATATGAAATGTACTATGAGGATAGATTTAAATAAAATTAGATAGGGAGAAAGATGAATTTACCAAATCGAGAAGGGTTTTTAAAGAAAAAATCAACCATCTGATATGAATTTCCAAGTGAATACTTCAATCCTTTGAGATTACAACTGAGCTCCTTCAGCATGACTTTCATTGAGCTGTAGAACTTGAGTGCAGAGTCATTCAAAGCACCAGAAGAGTTATTAATGCCTCTTGCTGCTGGAGTGCATCCAATTGGTGGAATGCTTAACAAGCCAAACTTTCTTGCTCCCAAGTTATACAGTGCCTATATGCAGCTCATAACTTAATTAAATTTATAAACAAATTGATTAAATATGAAAGAACTTATGGATGTTCTCCTTGGTCAATTTGACAATGGATAGATGAAGAAACTGACCTCCAAATGGTCCTTATAAGAGGCAACAAGTGATTCAACAAATGCACATCTTTCAGTCACATTCTTCGCAGGATTAGCTTGAAGATCTTCAAACAAATCATTACTTCCAGTGCTCACAATAAAGATGGACTTTGAAATCAACTTCTCGGTTGTTCTACTTCCTAAATTTGCTGTGAGATTAGCAACAACCGTCTCAAAGTACCTCCTTTGCTTCCCCAAGGAAAGAACTTGAACCTATATATGAAGATATATATATATATATATATATATATACACACACATATAGTTTCCATGCATATCAAAAAACATTAATTAATAAACTTGATTAAATAGTGAATTCAAGAACTAAACATCGCTAATCAATTAAGTTGCTTACAAATCTTGTTCCTGTAGTTTCAAGAAGGCCTGAACCCCCAGAAGCAAAGTTAGCACCTCTAAGTGTTTGAGTCCATGAGTTCAAAGAGAGAAAGGGTGGTGGACTCATTTTCAACCCTAACATCTGAACTGCAAACTCACATTTTTGCATGAATGCATGCCATGATTAATTGACAATATTATTATTCAAAATACAAGTGATACACGAAAAAGAAAATTGCTTGACAAAAAACAATGATAATGGAACTTAGAATTATGAGGACAGCAAAATAATGTCCACTAATTTTATATAAAGAAACCGCTATAAATAGTAACTAAAGTAACAGAAAATGCAATAACATATCTGCATTCTACAAACAATAATCCTCAGTATAAACTGCCATAACATACAAAAATACTAACCACATAAAATATAAATTATCATGAAGCACCAATCTACTAAATATATTTCAACCATCACCAACCTATAGAATCAGCAGCATTGAACCCGTTGGTGAACCGGCCTGTCGGTGTTCCGTTTGGGAAGTCGACCCCATAAGGATGGAAGTTGACCTTGGCTTTGCAGTTTGGCAAGAAGTTATTGTTTCCCACATCAACTATGGAGTCTCCAAAGATGAACACAGTTGGAACTACTCTTGCATCAACAATACTGACTACCACAGATAAGAATGCAAGCAGGAGGACTACTTGAAATGTTTGGTTGTGGTCAGGCGCCATGTTCATCATCTTTATTGATACTTGTTGGGAGGGAATTGATTAATTTTGATCAATTTATAGGGGCTTTAATTTATGCTTGATTTGAGGGACATGTACACAAACAGTAAGAAGAAGCTAAAAAGAACAGCTGATAGCCATTCACTACATTTTGGTACTCTTGTTCTTGTTGGAGTTATTAGACCGGCCTTCGCTTCCATGCATTTGGCAAATGTTTAATTAATTACAACTTTGTGAATTCCTTGTTTCAATCTGAGTCTACTTTCTAGCTTTAAGTTGGAATATTCTCGCATTAATTGTATCAAAAGAAGATTACAATTGTTCCTGTTATGATGTGAGAGAAAAAATGACCACCTTGATTTTGCACCCATCGAACTAAGTTCTACCGTAAAAATTAGCTCCGGAAAAAGCGACAAAAAAAATACATATCTAAAAATAACCATCTTGGTTTTGGGCCTATTTGATTTTCATTAAAAAAAAGGTAATTTTTTTTTTTTTTTTGTGTCACTAAAGTATATTGCACCAACTAATATGGATATGTTTAAACCATTTTTAATACAATGTGATACATATTGAGCTAAATTTATAATCAATCTTGCTTGAGTTGATCAGCTATGGATAGTGGAGGGGGTCTGCTCTTCTCCACAGTGAGCACCTTGTTATAATCTAATGTATATATGATAAATTTATTATTGTGCTAATGAGGTTTAATATCAAAATACTAATAGCTAGGTTTTAATATAAAATCACTTTGTAATTTATTGGGTTAGAACCGAGGGTTTCATGGCTGCCAAGAGTTTGTTTGTTGTCTAAAATATAATGAAACTAAATCCTGATTGTACCTTAGTGGATTATAGAAAAGTATCAAACCATAAAATGTCAGATTTTTATGATTTCTATGTGAAACGTTAGTGTCATTTATTTTGGGCTTTTGTTTTTTGTAAATTTCATATATTATTCAACGTAAAGAATCCAATATACATTATGCTAAGAAAAAACACCGAGAGGCAACATAAATTTATATATATGCAAATATATAATATTATTTATTTATTTATTTATTTTTGACAAATAAAAAAAAGACCCGGCCCATCCCATTGAAGAAAATCAAGAACGTGTACAAGTAAAAGGCATGATACCCAAAGGTTAAGAGACTGTTGCATATGATATTAATTTTGAAATAATTTATGATATCTTTTAAACAAAAGATATAAAGCTTGCATGATGGATGCAATTGACTGTAGAGTGGTGGAAGAGTCCAATTGAAAACGTGAAAACAAATATATCCATTCATGATTTGATAAGCTTTGAATTTCAAAACTTGTTGGAAACATTTTAAATTGGGACAGCGGGACCATGTCATTTCATTATTAAATGCCTTTCCAATGCAAGCAGTGAACATTATGTATTTGGAAACCTCTTCATCATTCCTATGAGTTTGAGGACAATATCAATCTTTAAAATATAGAAAATTTGAGACAATGCATATATAGCTAATAAACTAATGAATGTCACTAACATGATTGATTATATGGGATGATCACAGGGATGCGGGATATTCCACTTTTAGAGTTATATTGTTATTTCATTACTTGCACGTTGATTAGTTTATATAAAATTAAGTCACGCAACATGGTTATAAGTTATTAAATTAGCGGGCAATTAATTTTATTTATATAATAAAATTGGATAAATCAGGTCAATGCCAAAAAAATAGATAGTATCCATGCATGTGTTACAAAACTAATAATGTTAACATTAATCTCTAAGATATATATATATATATCGCATCTTTTATCTAACTGGGATTACTTCCAATGTGCAGGTATCAAATATTGAAATTTTATTGGTAATTAAATATATGGATATAATTTTTTCCTATCTTCAACCCTGAAATTTAACATTAGATTTGAAAAGCTACCTACAAACGCTTTACATCCACTCATTTGGCAAGTTAGCCATCTGTTTAGAGATAACTTATTTTCTGATTTTTTTGTGATAGAAAGAGACGATTGCTTGGCAATCTGTCCTTAATGTAAATTCTTCAGCAGAGATAACAAATAATTTGAATTTTTCCATTGCTCTAATTGCAGCTAGTATTTCTGCATCTGTGCTAGATACTGGTGTGGTATAAGTCCCACTATCATACCTACTAATCTGTTCTTCTTTTAATGGACTGGTTTTAGTGGGTCTGTATTTGAGTACAGCTCCACATCCTCCAATCCGTCCATCGGATTCTATGATTAGATATGCACCTTCCGGTGGTAATTGTAAAGGCTTAATTTTTCTAACTACATCCTTAATTTTTTGAATTAGCTTAATATCCTCATTATTGAACCTTCTCTCACCTGTTTGTTTTGTTTTCATGTAAAGAGGTCCAGCTAACTGACTTAAGTTTGGAATGAAATTCCTAGCATAATTTAATTTGCCTAGAAATGACCTAATCTGTGTCAGGCCTTCCAATCTGTCAGGCATATCTAAAATACTAGTAGCAATATGTTTTTGAAGTTCTACTTGCCCTTGTCCAATCAGGACACCTAAGAATTCTATCTTTCTACAGCCTATCTTCATTTTCTTTTCAGATAAAGTAAGGCCATTCTTTTTGCATTCATTAAAAAATATGAAAAGATGTTCTACATGTTCTTTGGCAGTGCTACTAAAAAGCAAAATATCATCAATATATACTACAATGAAAGGATATTTTCTAAAAATTTTATCCATCTTTCTTTGGAAGATTTGTGGTGCATTCTTTAAGCCAAAGGGCATAACTTTCCACTCATAATGGCCATTATGGGTTATGAATGCTGTCCACTTCTTACTATTTTCTTCCATCCTAACTTGCCAAAAACCACTCTTTAGATCAAACTTACTGTAAATAAAAGTATGCTTTATTTTTTGTAGGAGTGCTTCTTTGTTTGGCAAAGGGTACTTATCTTCTTCGGTATTATCATTCAGTCTTTTATAATTAAAAACCATTCTACTTTTCCCTCTCATTACTTCACTGTGTTTATTAACAATGAAAGCTCTCGTCCTGTGTGGACTCTTTGTTTCTTCTATTATACCTAATTGTAATAACTCTTTAATATGCATTTCAAACTCTTTCTGTTCATAAGGAGTTGCTTTGACCACAGGGCATGTGATTCGTAATTCTGGATTAATGATCTCCAACTTACATTCCTCACTAGTCCTATGTAAAAATTTGATTGGGTTTTCTCCAATGATTCCTTCATGTCTTAATCTATCTAGAAGAGGCATAAGTTTTTGTTTTACACCTTCTAACTCATGATAATCTACCTGTAATTCACATTGTTCCTCCCATTCTGTTTCTTCATGGGTATGGATATTAGATGTATAAGGAGTTGTTGTTACTACATCCAGTCTTTTAAAGACTGAAACCAGATCTCCTTGTACTAAAAGTCCTCCCGATTGGTGTCAAATAAAACCCATTCCTAAAATAAACTGTGTAGGTTTATTTTTCTAAAAAGGCTTTAGCCATGTGAAGGGTAGAGTATAGATCTGATTATTAAATCTAACTGTCGAGTCTGCTAACTTCTTAGTTAAGACTATATTGTTGCCAAAGGCATCATGTACTACCGATTGTTTTACTACTTCCTCCTGGTATTGTAGGGGGACTATGTCTTGTGAGATATAGTTCTTGCTAGCTCCTGTGTCTATGATACCATTAACCGGGAGCTTGAATCCATCTTTAAATTCTATAACAAATTGAAGATTAAGTAGGTTATTGTATCTCCTATTTTGGTTTATTGTCATAATATCTTCATCATAATTTTCATGAAGATTTTCCTCTTCTGAGTCATTATCATCCTGCATTATTATTATACCTTTACCTTTAGATTTATAAGAATCTAACTCTTTGGTTGCCTTATCAAGCTTTTCTTCTAGGCTGTTTATCCTATGAAGCAGCTGTCGAATAAGCTCTTTATCTACATTATTGTCACTATATTCTATGTTTTGCTTTGGACTGTCATTTTCTTCTCTGGCATCTAGTTCTTCAAAAGTAAAATCATAGTGCTCTTCAGCACATCTTCTGCAAAGTGATGTCTGACACTTAAAGCAAGTCACTCTATGCTTTAGCACGTGAAAGTAAAAGCACTTATCACATCTAGTCTTGTGATTGTACTTAAAGGGTTCAAAATGGTGGTCACAATCTATCCTAGTCTCTATGATGTGATAGGTATCAAATAAAAATTTTGGATTCTGGTCTAAGCTATATTTCTGGGGCTTTTCTTTACTCATAAATTGAAAGGTAACTCTTCAGTGCTTGTGTAAGGACTATTCTCATAATAAAAGTCTCTGAGTTCTTTTAAAAGCATATAAAGAAATAAAATTCTCTCATACCTTTGCATACTCTGATTTTGTTGAAAGCAAAATCTTTTATAAATATAAAAGTTCCTAATTACTGCGTAAAGTAAGGGGACTGTATTCATTTTAGAATTTTTCCATCTGGTCTTAACTTCAAATCCTTCACCTTTTGTAAATTCTTGTTTTGTACTAAGTCTATGATTTCTCTAACAGCTTCCTTAGTGGAGAGTAAATATCCTAGACTTACTGTTATGAGATCTACTGCTTCTAACTTCTTTTTATCCCGATCTGTTTCCTTTAAAAATTTATTAAATTCTTCAATTATTAAATTATGGTAAAGAGACTGTTGTTCAGGATTATCTTCTCCTACTGACTGTTTACCTAAATGCATAAACTTTTGCTGTTTGGTAATCCAATCCATCTAACCGTTTTCTGGAAGCCATTCTACATTTCCATATGTATCTTGGAAATCTATCAAATTTCCAACTTCTTCTAGTCTTTCTAGATTATCTTCACCAAATATACTACATATATCACTGTCCTTCTCACTATCATTACTGTCTAAACTAACTATGTCAAATTCATCGGCTAATTCTAATTCTTGGAATAATTTTAACCTTTCCTTATTGACAGTTTTGTTTCTACATTCTCTTGCATAATGACCTTCTATACCACATACATTACATTTGCATTTTCGAGGTGGTTTGTGTTTTTTAAACTTCTTAACATGGTTATACTTAGGTCTGCCTTTTCTATAATATTGGCTTCGTTTTAGTCTCTTTCTTGGTTTATATTCTTTATGTACTGCTGGGATATAAATCTTATTACAATAACTGTAACTAGATACTTGCCTAGTTGCTTCTGCTTCTAGACATTTATCTTTTAAATAATTAAATGTAAATAGGATTGCTGGTCCTATTCCTACAATCTCATCATTATTTTGATCTACCCATGATTTATAGATCAAATCTCCTAAGGGTTTAGGTAACTTGCTAAACCATCTTTTAGTTAATTCTGTTCCTGTAAAAGCTCTTCCTGTCTTGGCTGCTAAAGCTAAATACATTTGGCTGAACTTAACTATCTCATTAAAACTTGTGATTTGTAATCTTTCCAAATCTCTTGCTGCTACATCTTGAAATGCTGTTTCACCTCTGGCTGGGTTTGTTCCTAAAATTATAGACCTTATCTGGTTCGTAATATTATAAGGATTGTCTCCCATTTTTACCATGTTTTGGTATTCTTGGGGATATATAATTTTCCAGCTGTTTAATAACTCTCTGGCCGTTGTGCCTAGTAAATTTTCTACAAAATTTACCATTGCGAGATCATCTAACTGGTAGGAAATTCTACCTAATGCATTCATAGCATCCGATTCCCATCTATCTATTAATTCAGGCCATTTTTGTGGGTGTACTGTTGTCAAGACTAACATACTCCCTTCATTATTTTGTTTAGGCATGTCACGTATAACTTCTAGGGGATCCGATCTACCTCTTCCTCTAGGATGGGGTCTTTCTGGTCCAAAAACATGTTTAGTTGGATATTGCATTGGTTGGGTTGTCCTTATATTAGTTGTAACGAACCCTGCTGGAGCTAGTCCTGGAGGTGCACTTGGTCCTGCCTCACTCATAGAACTCTCCTGGGTCTGAGTCTGTATTTCATTTTCTAATGGTGGAATCAAAGGTTGTTCATACTTTTTCATTAAAGCATCCATATCTAGTTCATCTAATTGTCTAACTAATTCTTCATCCGTATACTGCATGTATAATTCATCTACATGTGTTTCTATCTTTTCTTGGTTTTTTCTGGGCCAATTACCGTAAGGGTACCTACATTCTATTAAAAAATGGATATCATCCATACTTTCTGGGAATTCTTCAAAATCTACCTCCCAGTCATAATCTGGATAGTATTTATCTAGATCCATTAAATATAATTACTTTCTATATTTTGATATTTCTTTTCTAAGTCAATTTTCCAATTTTCAAGAAATTGGACGTCATGTCTGCGCCATCGCTTAATTAATTCAGTAGTCTTTATTGGAATCCTAATTGGTCTAAGGCACTCATCATATTTTAATTTTTTGCTACTTGGCTCGCCTTCATCTTCAATGATCTCTTTTCCTTTGTTTCTTCTTTCTCTTTCTAATGCCAATAATTCTTGGTGCCTGTGTTCTCTTTCCATATCATTTTTGGTCAATAAATACCTTTTAACTTCTTCTAACCATTCATATCTAAGCATGTATATTTGATCTGATACGGAATATCCTGATCTAACTACATACTTCTGTAAATACTCCATATGGTTTTCTACGTTTTTTACTGTTCCTTTCTCTAGTAATTGTTTCATCCGTATAAATTTCCTATTCTGTCATACATTTTTTCTAATCTTTTTTCTTCTTTTCGTAATTGTTTTAACTTCTTGTTATACTCCCTTCTAACAAGAAACCTTTGGATATGTGATAAATGAGATAATCTCAATCTATCTTCATAATCTGCAATAATGTCTAACTTTTCCTCTACATACGTTTCTACTTCTATTAACCAAAACCATTTCTCATAATAAATTTTCTGTCGTAATGTCAGCATGTGGTATAGCCAGTTATTAGTAAACCTACTAAAGAACTGCCTTCTTTCAATTATGGGAGCTAAAGTTTGGGATTTCAAAAGACTTTTCATTAAGTTCTGATTTGATTGGCTATCTTATCATAATCTTCTTTTAGTCTTTTAATTTTTTCTGCTTCGTATTCCAAAAATTCCTTTTGTTCAGCTGATATTCTATCCTCCATATTAATACCTAGTCCTTGATAATATTTTACGTATCTCTTAGTTTCTAGGACCTGTTCATAATATCTTCTCTGTTCTATAAAATATTCTAAGAAAATTTCTACTCTAGATAACCAATGGTACTTTTGTAAAACTACTTTACCATTGTATGATTCTTCATTCATTTTCCATAGTCTATCGCTATGTTGTTTCCTCATTCGTATCACTACCTCTACATTCTCAATATTAACTAAATTTTTCATTGTTCTGAGGTTTCGCCTTCAGGAATATTGTCTTCTATAGCCAATCTTTTATTATACTTAGCTACTCTAAAGCTTAACCTGCCATCAGAGTGTTCATAAAACTCTGATTTTTCTGGTCTTAGTGTCATAGGTAATAGTGGTTCAATTGTCCATTCTTGTCCTGCCAATGTTTCTGAGTCATAATACTTGGCTGGGATTGCTTGGATTCCTTTACTACCTAAGATATTCGTGATGTTTTCTATTCTATTTGTTTTTAATGTATACTTTATAGTATTATTCTTTGATATCTGTCCTGTGAATGCCTTTGTTATGGCAATGTTTGGTTCTGTATCTATCATATTATATCCTCTAGTTCTGACTATTAGTTTTATAAACTTAAATAAAGTGCTTAATGTTACTATGTAATCAGGTGTCATATATGTTGCTTCGAAATTATTATTCATGTCTGCTTCGGCTAATCCAATAGCAGATCTTGAGACTGAATCTATATGCCTTATATCTACTAAACTTATCATCACCTTTGTTCCTAGACCTTTTCTATGCATACCAGTAATGCCTAATAATACCATTCCGAGATGCATTACTGTATATCCTTGACTTACTAATTTGTCATAAGATTCTTGGGTGATTAAATCTAATGCAATCTGTGTTTCATCATTGGGGCAACATACTTGTACTTCGTCATAATGTTCATAAATTCTATTTGAATAATCAAAGAAACCATGTTTATACAACTGTTCTCCTGGCATAAGAGATAAATTTTCTTCTTTTAACCTCTTTGCTTGCTCTTCTGGAGATAAAGCTGTTTCTATCCTATTTATATGTTTCACCGGAAATATCGGGAACCTTCTTACTCTATCTTTACTTAAAATAATTTGGGAATTATTCCTACTTGTATTATCTTCCATTACTTTCCTTTAGGAAATCTCATCCTATATTGTTGTGGTTTTTCTAGTTCTTCTTTTGACCATACAGCAAAAGGTGATACAGCCTTTCTTGCTGGTGGTTTTCCTGTTCCTATTTGAATATTTTTGATTAACTGGTTCAAATCATCGATCTCATTTTCTGAGACTCTTTTTGATAACTGCTGTTTAAGATAATCAATATTTGATAAGAAGATATCTAATTTAGCTAACTGAGCTTCAACTGCTGTTAATTTCTTCATAATATGATCTAATTTATTTTCTATTAATAAAAATCTGGCTTCAGTCATAGTACGTGACCTCCAGGAACAAGTGCTATTGAGTCCCTTTAAGACTTTAGAGAAGTATCCAGACTATGCTGGGCCTCCCTTGGTCCTTGTAACTCATGGGTTCCTTGATAATGGTCCATATACTAATGATTGAACTATTGATCAAATTCATCTTCTACTAATAATACTCCTAGATTTCTTGCTTCTTGTAAGCAATCTTCTACTAAAATTGCTAGAAATTTGATAAGTAACACTATTAATAAGAGATAATACATAAGCTGTATTTTTACTGAAATATCTGGTAAAATATTGGAATAATAATACTGTCTTCTAAATAACTATAATTGTCTACTGAGCTAAAATTTGAAAACTGAAAACTGGATTGTTTTAATGAGCTCTAATGATTGCTGGCTTTCTGAAGTGTGACTGTCTTATAAAAACCTAGGTATTCCCAGGCCTTCGGCTTTCTTGGATAGGGTTGAAAGTCTTTCAAGACAAATTTCTCTTGGTTGTTCTTACCAACTACAGGTAGCTCCTCACGAGTCCATTGAAGTCTGTAATGAGTGGACGAGTCACCAAACCGGTCCCATCTCTGGTGTTCTCTCATAAAGGTTCCGCCACGAAGTTCACGTGCTTCTGTCATCACTGGGTTATTCCGTCATTGCTGGGAGAAAAACAAGGACTTACCACACTGCCTCCTTCAAGCCAGCACCTTTTCGGCTTCGGCCAGTGCCTTTTCAGTTCATAGACCTAAGCGGCTTTACCCCAAGAGATACTAGTCCGAGATTAGCCCAATCAACAACTCAGGCTCACTTCCCTGGAATCAAGTGATTTACAAGCCAAAATAGCCCAAAGAACAAAGAAGAGAATAATTCAACCGGTAGGTCCATCCTTTTGAGTTATGGGGAGAATCTGGGGTTAACCAGACCACCAATCTATAAATACCAAGCTCCACACCTAAACTAATCCAACAACGAATGAGCAAAAACCCACAAATTAGTGAGCTTTTGAAACCTAAGCACTTAATTTCTGAGAGAGCAAAGAGAAACATGGCAGCCAGAACACTAGCTCAATTGGCCTCCACATCTCGCACACCACAACCAGCGTATCCTATGGATACGATGCTGAATCTTCCAATGTTTCCAGTAGATTCACCACTTTATTTCAAGACGAAGGCTGTTCTCAACCTTCATCAGCAAGTTCTAGTGAATAACCTCTGGGCAAGTCGAAGAGACCAGAAGGCTCTCATTCCGCTACTCCACCAATTAGCAGAATTCTAATATCCCACTACTCTGAATTAACACTCAGAACTTGCGGATCACTAAAAATGATTTTTAACTAGTTGGCTATAGCAGGTTTGACATTCAAGATTATTTTTTTTATTTTAAGTAGAGAAGGAAAAAATTCTTGTTTTAGTAAATGAGAAAATTTATTCCATATCTTGTTTGGACTCCTACAATACAAGACCTTGTGACAATGTACAAATGATGGGATACACATTAGATAAACTAATACATCAAAGGAAATAAAAATTATATTATTTAAAATATTAATAGGCTATTCTTTAGGACCATGACTTTTGAGAAGTAGTGCATATGAATTAAAATTTTATTTAGTTGTGACTATTAAGGTAAATAAATTCTTTTAACCAAAAGTAACTGCTAGTTCCATTAGGGATCATGAGGGTTAGTAGTTTTTCAATAGGAAGAAGGCACACCATAGCAATCAACAGAAGAGGCATAACTATTTAGTAACAAAGTTCGGTTCCACAAGTCTATGTGTATGGAGCTAAGCCAGGAGAATCAAATCTATTAGATAAGATAAAATGCAAGTACAAATGGTTTGTAAGAACAATCTCACAACCAGATAAATGTTGATCGAAGATCTTAACTTTGAAGGCACTCTTTGACCAACCTCGCATCGGCCTTGACCTCCCATCTATGGGACACTCTGTCACTAAGATCCTTCCACAATTACCTCAAATGATAAGCTCCGTTTCATGAGATTGGATGATGCTCCAAGCCTACTCCTTAGGCTTTTCTCTCTCTCTCTCTCTCTCTCTCTCTCTCTCTCTCTCTCTCTTTCGCATCCTAAATCCTCTTGGTTAATAATTTGACCTTATGACACCTTCAATTTTTCAGATTAAGACTAAGTCACAGGTGGCCCAATGCTCCTAATCTCAAGTGACAATGGTAACCTGTTGAACTTCATATCATGGAAATGAAAATGCTCATGGCTGGGTCTTCACACACCCTATACTAAGCAATGATACCATAATATGTCATCAATCAACTTTATTTAATCTTCATTGCATTCAAAGATAGCTTCTTTGCATTGGTCATGTCATCATCCTTATTTAGCTATATTCAAACTCTTGATGCATGACCTCCAATCAATCATGTGCATGATCTCGTCCAAGTTTGGTCTTCAATCAATCTTCACTCCAAGCTTGGTTTAGGTAATTACACTAGATGTACTCATCAAAACTTCCCCTTCAGATCTTCTTGCCACTTTGCAACTCTCTCAAAGATAGTTTATATTATCTTATTAGCTTTCCATGCCATCATCTTCCACGTCATTATCATTGTGCAATGTTGTCAACTATGTCCTTAGCATGAAATCAGGTAATTTTTTAGGTGGGTTACTAAACTTTGGTCGTTTTTCACTTTGGTTACCAAACTTCGATTTGTATCTTTTCAGTCACGATAGATTGATTTGGTTACTCCGGGAGGTCACTGGTGGGTTTTCCGGTGTTATTTGTCCACGTGGCCCCCGGAAACTCCACGTCACTGCCTATTTCAAAGGTGACAACACAGCCATGTAGGATACTTACCACGTCTCTTTTGAAATAAACAGATGTGGCAAGTATTCTACATAGATGAGTTTGAGGGATGATCAGCTGACGTGGCAAGTATCCTACGTGGCTGTGTTATCACCTTTGAAATAGGCAGTGACGTGGAGATTCCGGCAGCCACGTAAACAAATACTAAACAAATACTGAAAATTAGAAAAAATAATAATACAAAAGTAGCAGGGATACAACCCCTGCTAATATAAAATAATCAAAATAAAATCATGAAATGAAACAAAAATAAAGCCAATCTGCGTCGTCGCCTTCTAGCTTAGTAGATGCCTCTCCGTCAGTCTCCTCATCCTCATTCTCCTCCTCTACCCCCACTGCAGATGTAGAAGATGTGGCGAATGCCAGAGGCAAGGGAAGGAGCTCCACCCCAGCGTGTGCCGCTAGTCAGCACAAGCTGACTACTATCCACCACTAGGTCGCAATAGAGGATGGAGGTGCTTGGGCAGCTGGGACAGCTGGCGGTGCCACTGAAGTCAGTGACGGTCAAGAGAGAGGTGATGCCAGAGTTGGGGCCAATGGCTGCTCCCACTATTCCTTAGACTCCGTTTCAAAAACATAAGTTCTCAAAATGATCCACCGATAGAAACTTCTAACACACGTTTATACAAATCAACATATACTGACCTCAAATCATTTCCGACCTAGCCATGGCCGCGACTTGGTACAGGACCACCAAGGTGGTTTCCAAAATCCCAAAACATTTAAGAAAAAATTACAAATACTGAATTCCTTGGCGTTGGGCACTGAGATTCCAGTGTGGTAACCCCAAGTCCCTCAATATGAAAATAAGGATGATTCCTCCAAAATCCTGTCAATGGCCGTGTGCACCTCTTGACTAGGGTAAACCTTGGGTCAGCCATGTCACCTCCTATCAGGCTGGACCGTGGAGTGCGGACCGAAGTCCGGGGTCAGACTATGGCCGGCAGTCACCATCAAAATCAATTACAAATATAAGCATCTCAATAACACTTGTCACTCCACATTTCTGGAGTATAAAATACATATGCATACTGGTATATACCACCATAAAACATATATGAACATAGAAATGCCAATTTTAAATAAAATACATAAATAGTTTCCAAATTTCCCAAGATGATCAATTCTTTCTAATAAATTCAATATCATTAATAAAATATAATATAACATGAAAATAAGTTGTAAAGCATATAGAAAAAATATTACACTACTCATATCAAGATTATGAAAAAATATTTCAACCACTCATAGAACGAGCCGCCTAGGCTTAGGATCTGCTCACGACTCAGCACTCTCCTTTCCCTTAGCATGGGTCTCACAGCCTAATTAAAAGAATCCAGTCTATGAATAATATATGAAAATGGAAAGACTAAATACCAAGAATACATGATTTAATTTTTAACATACTAACACTAGGGCTATAGGGCAAACAACATAGTTTTGGACCCCAAAACACCTCAAAATCACAAACAATAAATACCAATGAAGTCCTGGTGGTAAGATTTACAATTTGGAACATGAATTTCAAAATAAAAGAGAACTTGGTCTCGGTGCTACAATAACCACGAGATTGCTACAGCAACTATGAACTTGCTACATTAACTCAGAAGGGAAACATATGACTTCTCATAGATTACAACACCATTTCAACAATGTTTCATGTGAAACTCAAGTTGTCATACAAGCAAGCTCAAAGGCTACATTTTAAGCCCAAATACCATAAATCTATGGAGATTCAAGTAATATCAGATCTATGATTGATAACAAAGGAAATACGATAGAAAATACATAAATACTCGAATGAAACTAGAGTATTATTACTTCCCGAAGGAGAGAGCAAGTGAGGGAAGGTTTTTTGACAAAGATCCGATGAAGATCTGTGACGGAGAAGGAGAAGGAAGAAGGACTCACAGCCAAGAAGAAGGAGAAGAAAGGGAAAGAAAGAGGGAAGGAGAAAATTTCAGCCTCCCTTTTTTAAGCGAAATTACCAAATTGTCCCTCTACTAAACAAATATCAAGAAATGGTCCAATTAGTTGATTTGCCCTCGGTTTTCACTAGCTTTCACACGAAAGACACCATGCGAACATGCAGAAATGCCACTAATGCTAAAAATGACTAAATTACCCATAATGCATACACAAATGCCGAAGCACATCCGGGTCTACTCTTGGATCGGGTACAACACTCGGGCTCAGCGCCGACCAAGATATAGCAATGTCCTCTGGCCATCCACTGAAGACGGACCACTCTCATACCTCGAACTGTCTCAATGCGAAGAGGAACCGTGCCCCACATGAAGCGTATACGCTCCGTGCCTTGTAGTTGCCCTATCCCACGAACCAGCCTAATGATGTAAAGGCCGCCGTGGAGGACTCACATGGCGAGCTTCAGAGGCTTGATGGAGGATCGACTGCACAACAGCATACCCCACGTGAAAGGGTATGTGTTCAGTCATCGTACACAGGGAAGTTGAGTGCAACATCGATGTATTCGAGCCCGGTAAGTGATAGTAAAGCTCGCTGTTGAAGTGGGGCCCTCATGCCTCCTGCGACGTCCCCAGAAGTATTTAAGAATGCAGCTCTTTGTAGGTGGAAGTCTGGGTAAACTCTCTACTATACAGCCCCAGGTTCAGGGAGATTTTGTGTAAGACATCCGGATCATCTCCCCGTAAAGCTGGAACTAGATTATGTTGCTCCAGTCCTATCTGGTTAGCACCCTCTGCACGTGGAAGATGAAGAGGACCTCCAGCGCAAGTTTCTGTAAGTGGGGTCCTCAATCTGGAACAGCCGCTCCCATGTTCAATCTTAGAGCAACTCTTGAATGTTATGGGCAAACCCCACTGACTCAAGAGTTTCCTAATCAATGGTTCGGGTCGTACTTAACCCCAACTAAAAAAGTCTAGTGTACCACTCCTGATGAGCCAATATTGTAAACTGAGGGTGGCAAGTGTGGAAGAGGAATGAGTAAATAAATTTCACGTTAGATAAACAAGTGGAAGAGGAAGGAGTAAATACTATCTTCTTCGTCCTTGGCATGATCTGCAAAAAAAAAAACATTTCAAGTTAGAATGCGGGAGAAGGAGTAAATAATGACCTACGAGGTCTAGTACACGGGCATGTATCTAAGTGTTTGCCCGTGTACCTCTAGAGTTTCTGAAAATTATGTCCGGATAGAGATTTACATGAAATGGTACACGGTTATGTATTTTAATGTGATGTCGTGTACTTGATATTTAGTTAAAAGTGCAACTCATCCTAAGAAATACACCAGCAGGAACAGGCCTGTATATCTCAAGTGAGAGCCGTGTTCTTTTGCTGCCCAATCTAGACTCTAAGCCATAAGATACATAGGTAAGAACAGGACCATGTACTTTTCGATTGTGACCATTTTCTAATCGTCTTCTTCTCTAGGAAGAAGAAATACACGGGAGCCATAATGCTCGTGTATCATCTTCTTTGTTCCCATGTAACTCGCCCTAGGTGTCAAAACGGCATGTTTTCTACATGAAACTTATAGATCTATGTTAAGAATTACTCTAAATGTCCCAATGATCATGTTTACTAGAAGATTTAGAGCTAAAAGCAAGTAAAATGCTCAAATAAATTAGACAAAACTCACCGAAGAATACGGTTCAAGAAAACAATGTTAGGGAGTAATCTAGTGAGATCGACCGTTTTAAACGTGTTAAAAGCCCTAATAACAGTGATTCGATGGTGGAAAAATTGAAATAAAATTTGAAGCGAACAAGAATAAGTAAAGGAAACGGTTGGCGGCCCGCAAAAAAAAGGAAGAGACCCTTCATTTCTCAAGTACACCGAGAGAGGTACATGGGTGTGTATCTTATCAGCTGCCCGTGTACTTACTCTGTGAAAAGAGTCGTTTAACTCAAGAGAAACATAGCCCAAGCGCATGGCCGTGTAGCTCTCCGCCTACCTGTGTATCTTTCTGGATAAAAATCTTATGAATTTAGAATGAAAACCTGAGAAATACACGGCCCTTTACACGGTTGTGTAACCCCTCGCTTGCCTGTGTGTCTCTCTAAATAAGAAATTTTGAGTGAGCAGAAGCCAAACAAAGAGTTACACAGGTAGATACACAGGTGTTTAAATCTTCAATTGCCTACGTACTATCCCCGAAATGCAGATTGTCCTTTTTTCAACTTAAATTAACCTAATTCGCTTAACTTTTTAAAGCACAACTATCATAAAATAGTTTAAACATCAATGTGCTATGAAAATGGACCTAAAAGCATGTAAATTGCGGCAAGAAACAATTCAAATCATGATGTATTAAAAACTCACAAAATCATACTAAACTAAAAAAACTAAATAAGAAGTTTGGGTTGCCTCTTAAGAAGCGCTTGTTTTATGTTTCTAGCTTGACGTGCCTGTAAAATCAAGGAGGCTCATAAAGATAGAGCACTTCCTTGCTGTCCAAATTCATATTATCATGATTCGCAGAAGAGTATAAAATTGGCGACATCTCATCGGGAGGATAGGATGCGCGGAGCTCGGGTACACTCGAGGCTTGGGTGTCCCCAATGAGTGGTTGCCATTGGTTGCAACTTGCCTTCGTTTGTCTCCACAGGGGAGGTTTCATAGATGACTTCTCCTCAAAGACTGCCATTACCTCCTTGGCCCCTTCTAGTTCCTTGTCCTCTTCAAACATACCATCGAGTGTAGACGTGGCCATTTTGAACCGAAACCGTGGAACCGAACCTGAACTGATAAAACCGGAACCTTCATATAAGGTTCAGTTCCGGTTTCAGAATTTGAAAACCGTGGAACCGATGGTTCAAACCGGTGTTCAAACCGGAGATTCAACCGGCGGTTGAACCGCCAGTTCCAGCTTTATATATATATGTCTTTATTTTGTTAATATTATTAATAATTTATTAATTTAATTACATGTTTAAAGATATTTTAAATAAATAATTAAAGATATTAACTAAATTGACTAGGTCTGATTCTGAACACTTGAACTTAATTAGCTGATTATGACCATTAAGTTTGATTCATAACATTGGTTCGACTTACATGTATTGTGCCATGCCAAACTTTGTTACTCATGCAATAAGAGAAGTTATAACTAATTGATTACGCCGGAAATTATTAGTAATAAACTAGATATGGATTTATTAAAATAATTTAATTAATGAGGAGTAGTTAAAAGTGCTTTAATAGAGATTAATCTCAATTTTTAATACTAATTGAAATATTATTCAATTGCTTGTTTGTATTGACTTTGAAATAATACAATCTAGAGCATTTATAAGAAACAGAACTCTGTGGTCTTGAGTAAGGGCGGAGCGACAAGGGGGCAAGTGGGGCGGCCACCCCCCTGTCGCAGGCGGCGTCAACAGACCCCGCCTGGCGCGGTGGCGCCTACTCGTTCCCTCATGACGAGCTCACTCGCCCCCTTCGTTCCCGACGCCCTTACGGGCCTTACCCGCCCCCCTTCCGCCCCTCCCCCTCCGACCTTCTCCTTCGGCTTTGCCCTTTATTTTTTTTATTACTTCCCCTATTGTACTTTTATTACAAAATATTGATTTGAATTATTAATACTTTTATTTTTTTTAATAAAATATTATATTAAATTAATTGTTGTATTTTTGTATTCATTTAGTTTGAAATATTGAATTATTTAATTAAAAAAAGGCTGAACCGTTTGAACCGCCAAACCGAAACAATTAAACCGAACCGCTAGAACCGGAACCGGAACCAGAACCGTCAAGAACCTTGCCCAGGCGGTTTGGTTCCGGTTCAAGATTTTTTTGAACCGCAACAGACGGTTCCTGAACCGTGGCCATGTATAATCTAGTGGATCTCCATCAAAGGTTTCCTGCACATTTTCAAAAACTAATTGATCAACTCTGTCTATAGAAAAACATGTATCATCCTCTTGTGATGAATGTTTCATCACCCAGCGCAACGTGAAAACAACTTGTTCTTCTCCCACTTACAACGTCAAGTGCTCGTTATTGACATCATTCAAAATGAACGTTGTGAGGAATGGACGTCCCAGTATCAGCAATACTTCCACATCATCGTCCACATCCAAAATGACAAAATCCACTGGAAAGATGAATTTGTCGACCTTTACCAGCATATTTTCCATGACACACCTTGGATGTCGAATTGATCGGTCAGCCAACTAGATGCACATCTTCGTTGCTATTGGCTCCCTTAGTCCAAAGCTCATGTATATTTTGTAGGGCATCACATTGATACTTGCCCCTAAGTCTGCAAAGCTCTCTCCTCAACAAAACTCCCAATCACGCAAGGGATATTAAAGCTGCCCAGATCTTTCAACTTCCTTGGCAACTTGTTTTGTAGAATTATCGAGCACTCTTCACTTAGTATCAATGCTCTGTTGGAAGAGTTTCTTCGGCATTATGTTTCTTCTTCGCAGAAGAATTGGCTAAGTCTGCTTGATGTGGGGCTTTTTAGCTACAATCTTCATTGGTCTTCATCGACGAAGAATATTCCGTTTGAGCTTGCGTATGGATACCAACCTATTTCTCCTTCAGAGGTGGCGAAGCGGAGGACAGGAGGAAAATGTCCTACCATGTATCATTTTGCCATTGATCGGCAAAAGATGATAGAGAGTGCTAGGGATGGCCTGACCAAAGCGGCTCCCCGAATGAAGAAGTATACAGATCAAGGGAGACATCCTTTGGATTTCCAAGTAGAGAACAAGGTTTGGTTGAAGCTCACTCCACAGGGGTGGAAGAAATTACATCGAAAGGATATACACAAAGGCTTAATCATGAGGTATGATGGGCCTTTCACTATTATCGGGCAGATGGGCAATGTGGCATATCATTTGGATCTGCCATATCGGCTGAAACTCTATCCAACTTTTCATGTGAGTTTCTTGAAGACATGTCACGAGGACCCCACAGATCCATCGAGGGCGAAGAAAAGTCGGGCCCCACCTACTACTCGCAAGGAGTTCAGCAAGGTAGCTGAGTGGATCTTAGACCGAAGAGTAGAAAGCCAAAGCAAGAAGAATTGCAGGGTGTTTTTCTTGTCTAATGGAAGGACTTGCCTATGTGGAAGGCAAGTTGGGAGGGTGATACTACTCTTTGGTAATTCGGGAGTTGGTTCAAGACTTCTTGAGTTCAAGACCAACGAGAACGTCGGGTTCAACTAGTGGGGGTGGTTTGTAAGGGTCGGCGCCCTTACACTTGGCCATTAAGAGAATAACTGAACATAGGCCAAGACACGAGGGCGCGCAACCACGTGGATTGGGCAGTGCATGGGGGAGCGCGAGACATGTGTTGTGTCGTGACCAAGAGCCAGTGGAATATCCCGCACAATCATATACTGAGACCGTAAGGCGTGCGCGCTCTGGACCGTGGGCTTGCGCATGGCCGATGAGCGCGTGGGGCAGGCGCGCCCATACCAAGAGTCAAGTGTTGCGGACTTAGATTATTTTAGAGTGGGTCTCTAACAAGTTTAGACGGGGCGGAGCACTTGATCATACCGAGAGATCCAGATGTTGATTCCAAATTTACCGGAAGTTTACACAGGCGTATACAAGTAGGCACGCGAGTGGGAGCGTGACAGCGCCAGGGGCGAGGATGGCACGCGGTATTACTACACGAGACCGGTATTGCTGCGCGCTATGACCAAGGGTGGCTGGCTAAAGCTACTGTAACGTCAGAAAACACTGCAAGCTAAGTGGAAGTTCAAAACTTCTCGCTAGACTGGTATTGCGCAAGGGGCTCAATTAACCTTGGGGTTTTAAGGTAGCTCTTATAATAAGGTCTATTAAATCTTTGGGAGGGGATAAGACCTCTTGGTGAGCATCTTTGGCCATGATTGTAAAATTTTTTCAATCTAAAGAGTTTATGTTTTTCTCTCTTTAAAAGTGGTTTCTTGTGTCTTCTCGTATCGTGAATGTTTTCCGGTTTTGCTCGCTTTTTATTCATGTGTTGTGCTTGTGTTGCAAACAAGTGTTGATTCACTGTTGCTCCTATAAAGAAGGCTGACCTGTCATTTGGTGTGTGTCAGGCGCCGCACGACCGAAGGTGATTGGTTGAGGCAGTGACATCTACCACGGTCATTGCCTATGGCCCCTGATATGTCAAGTACCCATAATTTATTTCTTAAATTATATTTAAAATTTTCATATGTTATTATTTTATCTAATACAGTCATATCATTAACAATCTTAACTATTTTTAATATATAACATTTATCATACTTAAATGGTTTATGATAATATAAAATTATATTAATTTTATCTCATTATCAAGGCTGGGCACATGATTTCTTGAGTCTCGTCATCCATGATTTTTCTCAAAAACTTATATTAAGAATTTTGATTTATGATTATTATTATTTTATCAACATAATCATATAAGAATCTTAATTTTTTGAAATATTAAACTTTGATTCACTTTATAATCTACATTTTTAAAATTTTATTATATAATTTTTTATTTAATAAAAATAATTTCTTATATTATTGTCTAAGGCCCCATTTGCGCTAAGACTAGCTTGTGACTTAATGTAAGATTCAAAATATATTTAAAAAATTCATATAAATCACTAATGATTCATAAACACACAAGAATAAAATAAATGAAGACTCATAAAGAACATTAACTGAGGAAAACATGTATGACTCCCAGAAATATTATAGGTTTATCTTATTGCATGACAACAAGAACTTCATAATTGATAACTATATATAAACTTCTCCCATATTTCTATATCAAACTGACCTTGAGCAAAGATCATATTTGGCAATAACCCTTATCAAAAAAATAAAACATTGACCATCATAAATTATCTAATAACAACCAAAGAATATAATATACTCCCAACATTTTGCTCTTAGATCAGAGGACGAGTATGCCTTCCTGCAGCTCTACCACAAAGAAGAGCATTTTTCGGTATAGGATACTCATCTCTTATAGAGTTCACCGGAGTATATACTCTTAGATAGAATTGTTGGCCAAGATACCGACGAGACCAAAACTCGGTCCTCACGTTCCACATCCCTACATTGTCCAGAGCTACATAGATAGCCGTCCATGATTTCGGATAAACCTATATACAACAAAATGAAGAAAAAAAAAGGTATGGACCAAAAAAGTTATGCATCATGTTCAAGTAAAAGATATATCATTCATGCATGCATCAAATATTTGTTGGTTTGATTACTTGAGTGGTGCAGCGAGACACTGCATCTCTTAAGTTATACTCTTTTCGGCTAGCAGGGCTCCACTGTCCTCCATCCATCCTACATTAAGGCACATAGACTAGTGTTAGTATGAGAGATTATAATGTAGCTAAGAAAATTAATTATTAATTCCTAACAACTTAAGAAACCATTAGATAATTTTAGTATCAATACTGATCTCTGAACTAAGTTATGTTGGTCCAGTTGACCATGAAATGAATATTGCGACCATCAATTGATGCAAGGTTCAAAGATTGGTATAAATAAAAGGAGAAGTATGCAATTAAATATTTGTTACCCAACAACCCAAAAGGAGTGTCCATCAAGATGCCATGACTGGATAATGCTCTCCTTATTTTCGAAGATGATCTCAATGAAGGTCCTATAATCAGCAGGCATTACAGAGGTATCAAGATACTCCTTCTGGCCAGTAGGGTTATCAGAGATGCTACCAAGACGAAAAACACCAGAGATTTTGTAATAATCTGCAAGCTTTAAAGGAGTGTCTGATGGAATGAAGGAGACACTATTGACAGCATATCTTTGTTTGCCATTGATGAGGCTTGCAGAGTTGGCAAGACGAATGGTACGTGAAGTGTTAATCATGCCATAGTGGTAAGAGCCTTGAGGGTTTGGTCTTGGCCCACTTGCTGTAAGATTTGTCCTGTGATCATAAATAAATTGAGATGAAATTTTAAAAAAATAATATATACATATATCAAGTTGTACATATGTTTCTATATAGATATATATATATATATATATAGTTGGTTTTTTTGTTATATTTATTCTGCGTACTCTTAAACCATTCCTCTAGATAAAAAAAAAAATAAAAAAAAAAAAACTTAGATGAAGTTCTATAAATGTAGTTATGTATTCTGCATCACAAATGTCCATATCATGTAGCAGCAGATGAACTGAAAGGAGAAACGGGTGGGTTACATACTCTATTTTTAGTTATCAATGCATGGGATAGGTGTCAAATGGGATAAGTCTTAATTACCAAGTTATTGTGAGAATTACATAAACTACACCTATGGAATTTCACATCAATATCCAAAACATTATATAAGAGTTACAAAGAATAAATAAATAAATAAACAAAACTAAAGAACACAAATGTTAAAAGAAAACATATAAATAGAACCTGATTGATCTGGCTTGATTGAGAGACCAATCAATCTGGACAGTAGGACCACCAGGAAAAGGTCCAGAAACTCTTGTACCAGAGTTACTATAATGAAGAACAGCAGTGGTAGTGAGAATTTTGCTAGTGAAGCGAGTTGAGACCACAATATAATAATCCAGAGGGGCTTGGTCCATTGTGACTAAGAAAGAGTAAGACTGTCCTACATGCACGTCAAGGGATGAGTACGTGTTTTGTAGGGTATGTGTGCCCTCCACCTCCACCAACGTCATTTTATGCCCTTGGAACCTTATGTTTAGTGAGTTTTGAAGACCTACATTTGACACTCTAAATCTGTATGTTTTCCCTGCATCGTTACATACGCATAATCATTGTATGCTTTTCAAATATGTTACTCTTTTTTAATTAATGGATATATATATATATATATATATATATATATATCTTAAAGGATGTATAATTTGAAAATTGAATTTTTTTAATTTTAATAAATTGAATGAATGATAAATAAGTAAATAACATGATATAATGCGTATAGATTCATGCACTGATATTACATTTATAAAATCTATAGTTCTATCGTAAAAAAGTTACTTCATTAATTTAGGGATGTACATATAATGCCTAAAAAAGATTTTAATGAGGGCCTATATGCAAATTTCCATTTATTCTTTTCTATAAATTGTACTTGAATAAATTTTGAAATTTTTTATTACTTTTTTATCGAAAGAAATTTTAATTAATTCAATAATAAATAATTGATTTGATTAAGGTTAATTAAATGTAATATAAATACAATAGAAACAAACCTTGATCCACAGTAAAGGAAGCACCGTTTGAGGCACGGCCGTTGATAAGGATTGCATCAGGGAAAGGTAGTTTTTTGCCACGGTCTACTTTTGCTTTAAGCGCCTTACCGAAGAAAATAAAAAAATTTAGCATAATTAATTTCTAAATGTTTATATTATTAGAAAGTAGATTAAGTTTAATTATATGCATGATTCCATCATTATATTTATAATCCTAAATCTCTCTTTTCTTTTCTTATGTACTAAAATATTAATGTCAATTCAAATTATACAAAACTCATGTAAAACAATTTTAGGGTATTTTTTGCTTTATATTCTTGGAATACCTCTTAAATTTTATAAAATATTAAATGACTGAAAAAACTGGGCATATATATCTTGAAAACTATCTACTGATTTGTATGCTAATATTTTTGTTATATTCAAACTTAAAAACTATTTAAACTTATTTTATTTATTATATTTAAATCATAAAAATTGTTGATAGTGATTAAATTAATAAATTTTCATATATACACTCTAAAAAAAATTTAAGCTCATTTCTATCTAAATAAAAATAAAAACAAATTAGGGATAATTTAGTAATTCAAATAAAATTTTATTTTTACTATTTAAAAAATAATTTTTTAACATAATTTATAATACGTTTTGATAGTGTATATGAGATGGAAAACTGTATATAACAAATTTTAAAGTTATACATGATATTTAATTTTAATGAGAGAGATATAAACGGTGAAATTTTCCCAAATAAATAGGCAATGAAACACAAATTTAATATATAATCTTGGTAATTATGTAAAAGGTATTAATGAAAACCCATTGGTTTATTATATTCATTTTAAAAAAGTAAATTTACAAAAATATCAATATGAAAATTTTTAAGATTAAATTATAATCTTAAAATATATAATATTAATCAATATCAATTAAATTAAATTTCAATAACTCAAAGAGAACCTTTTCCTCTACTCTTTTATTAACCCCACATGAAAGCCCTATATATATATTATTTATTGATTTATTTCTTTTTGTAAAGCTGGTCACATGGGATATGACAGGGATTGGTTGAAAAGGTTGGAAGATGAGGTAAGGTGACATCACATTGTAATGGGAAACGAGCTAACTTCAAGTAAGGACGCACCGACACACACACCCCTTTAACAAGCCATTCAACAGCCCAACATTAAGTTTTCTCTCTATATAATATATACTTTAAATAATAATGATATATATGTATATATAATTTGGAGGGAATTAAAGTAATTATTTAATTTTGATGCTTGTGGGAAAAGATTAAATCATAATATTAAAAAGTAATTAAAGTATTGGAAGAAACTTACCGTATGGTTGGTTTTGTACCAATCACCGATAAGAACAGTGAAATCTCCAGATGGATCTGGGAAAGGAACTGGAATAAGCGGACGACTCAAGATTCTGATGCCACCGAAACCCCCGCCAGCTTTATGAAAATTAAGAGATGGAAAGTAAAAAAAACTGCCGATTTGATCTTTCACTTGAAGAATGTACGTGAAATTTTTGCCCGGTGGTATGGGGCAAGTTGTTCCCTCCACTCCGTCTTCCCATGAATTCCTCCTTTGTTGCAACCCACTCCTGTTTCAATGACAATTCAATTTTCTTATCGATTGTTTGCGATCTTTTTAAAATATTTACCAAAATATTATAATTTTTTCCTAAGTATTTTATGAAAGGCGTCTTTCTTTCTCTAACCTCATTACTTTATTGTCAGCCTTAGTTTTGAAACACATTCACATTCATTGACAAGTAAAAAATCCTACAAATTAATAGAAACAAATATAAACATAAAAAATTTAATATTTGTATATATATAGTGATGTTTTTTAGATCATAGGTCATATACATAAATATATTTTTATAAGACATATATGATAATAAAACTTTAAATTATTTGGCAATGAATCAAAGAAGGGGCTGGTGGTCACCGTGACTTGAAAGCAAAGCAATAGGTGCCCCAAAAAAAAAGTGTCATTCATGCAAGTGACATGAGGCATGTCCCTCTCATTTTCCCTTTCAAACCAACCCTAAAAAGACAACATTAATACTCTCCCATGTTTCCAAATAACCGAAGTTTATTTAAACCAAATGATCACATCACCATTAAATTACGCACAAACTAAATGAAAGACATGTTGAGAGAATTAATCATCAACATCAACAAATCCCCTTTTTTTTAAAATGATATTTATTTGTTTAGACACAAATGAATAAAAATAGTACTCTTTAAGAAGTTAAGGTTTTATACACACACACACATATATATAACCAAATGATCACATCACCATTATATTAGTTAAAAACTAAATGAAAAACATGTTGATAAAATAGATCAACAAAATCAAAAGATCCTCATCTTATATATATATATATATATATATATATATATATCTGCAAATTCACCATCAAAACTCCATGATCAGTCAAACTAAACTAAAACTTAATGAATATGGGTACTCGTTAGGAAGATGAGGTTTATATATATATAAAGAAAAGAAGAAGAAAAGTATAGAAGAAACTTGCCATGAGATGAGGAAAGGTTCAGTGAGGCTATTGTGAACATTGATGATGAGATTGTCATTAGTATTACAGTAAATATCTGGCCCAGGGAATTGCCCATTAATAAGTATTCCCTACACATGAAATAACAGCATTAATTAGAAAGACAACATTGACAAAAACACAAGAACAAAAACAATAAAAGATCACCAACCTGTTGAGGAACACCAAGAGGATATATATCACCAAAAGTGATGTTCCAAGTGAAGAACCTGTAAGGGTCATCAGCATGAACATGAGAGAGAAGAAACAAGAGAGCAAGAGAAGACACACAATTCCACATTGTGTTTGTGATATGTTTTTTATGGGAAGTGATTGAAAGATGGGAGAGGAAGTTTGTATGGTTTTTTTAATTGTGTGGAAGGGGGAGAGAGAGAAGTGGTAGAGTGGAAAAGGGGGGGGAATGATTGGATGGAGAATATAAATGAATGGTAGTGATGTGAATAGAAATAATGGATGATAATTAAATGTAGTGTC
The DNA here is from genome assembly GCA_902712375.1 of Dioscorea dumetorum. Taxonomy (NCBI): domain Eukaryota; kingdom Viridiplantae; phylum Streptophyta; class Magnoliopsida; order Dioscoreales; family Dioscoreaceae; genus Dioscorea; species Dioscorea dumetorum. The sequence continues at coordinate 8,999,112 of CACTHL010000803.1, read as the reverse complement.
ATTGTGTTTGCCTGTGCAGTTGATAGTCTATATTTATAGTAGTTTTTATTAGTGGGGTATATAGTGGAGCAAACTGTCTGTCATGGACTTTTATAATCAAGTCTTCTTGCTATGGAGGACAACTGCACAGGAGCATTTAGACTACAACAAGATATTTGTTCTTTGTGCTCTTTTTTATTGTAATTTTTGTTTCTTGAAAGTATTTTAGAATATTATTAAAAATATATGGTTATTTTTTAATTAATGTGAGCTTTAGAGTTAGGGTGAATACTGATGAGTAATAGTAGTAAATTGATCATATTTATTAATCACGTTAGAGTATACATACAATATATTGTTAATTTTATAAAAGATGAAGTTTTTTTTTTTATTTTTACTATAATGTATTAAATTCTCACATTGTGTAAGTTGCAAAGTGTCTAACACGTATAAATAAATAAATTAATATCAACGGCCTTTGGGTCAATTGGCACTTGGGTCCTCCATAAGGACGCCTCCCAAGTGACGAGAGTTTGAATCCTTGGGGTGGGGGTGCATGTCTGAGAGCTATGAGCACGAACTGTGGGTGGTGGGCCCACGTGTACGCGGGCCCCACAGGCCGCAGTCGAGGCGTGTGCACGCACGCCTCTGTTTTAGTTTAGCGGGCCCATTGGAGGTTTCGTTCTTCTTGACAAAAAAAAAATTAATTAATTAATAAATAGCATATTGAATAAATGCACCAAAAAATGTAGTCGTTAATATTATTCTTTGAATTCACACATCTAATTGATTTGTAGTGCACACCATCTTTGATAGGAGATGATGTTTTATTATTTTAAATGTAGATTTATAAATATATATGTTTGGTTTTCTTTATTTATAATTGAGTGTTAATTATGGAGGATGATTTTAGGAGACTTGAAGTTGCATGAACATGCTTAATTATACTCTCCCCATATCATTATAATAAAGTTCTATTGTGTTTTAACATCATTAATGCCATTACTTTTGCTGTGTTTTAGAGCTCAGCAGAACTTCATTATTATGATTTAGGGAGAGCCTTAGAAGAAAATGTTCATGGAACTTCAATTCTTAGAAAATGATCTTCAATTTATCAATATTCCTCTAAACCTTGCAATTTCATCAAAAATTTCATACATTTTTTTCCTATTAATTTCATTATATATATATATATATTTCCTAGTTACTGGATCAATGAGCTTGAGAAGATCTAGGCTCTAGTCAAATTTTGACGCTACCGGCCTCCATCAGAAGCAATCCAACCTCAGGTAATGTGCATTGCTATATGATCAATATCATGCATACATTCAATGACTTAAAAGTTGTAAATGACCCAGTACCAGGGAAACTACCTAAATAGACACCATTTGGCCACCTTTTGAAGCTCACACCAATATTTTAAAATATATAGTTCTAGAGACTGTAAATTCTTTTCAAATGTCCTACGGACCTTTAGGTCTTTTCCATAATATTAATCATTAAAAACTTTTTTTTAAAAACAAAATTGAACCATGCATGTGTAAGATAGAAAATGACTTGATTAGTTTTAGATTTGCAAATATATATATATATATATATATATATATAAAATTGAAATGCGTGAGAGAATTGAAAGAGGGTGGGAAAGCGAGTTATATATGCCCCCACATCTCCATGTTGTGTTGTGCCAAAGAGATGAGAGACAAGAGTTATACATGTGGAGTGATACATGTGGTGAGACAAAGTCACATGGCATCTCTCATTTTGTCACTGGTTGAATGAAGTTGGAAAGAAGGCATCCGTGATAGATGGATGATGGACACGGAGAATGAGTGTGGAGTTTGTTGTGAAACCCACTGGAATCCCATTTGTTCCATTAGTTGTCAACCAGTGAAAAAGGTTTGTGAAGGAACCTTCAAGGAAGCTCTTTTTTATCTTGTGAGCTTTAACTGTTGGATGTGGGCCAAGCCCAAGCCCATGCCCAAGCCCACATAGTTTATACACTCAAATCAAGAAAACCAACTTTTCTATAAAAGTTTAGTACCACATCGGCCAGTGGAAGTAACTTCAAGCCCCTTATATATACATATGCTAAAAAACACTAAAAAGTAGAGACGCTATATGTTTAAAAAAACCCTAATCTTTTTTCCCAACCTACTCTTCTGCTTTTTTTTGCCGAATTTCTTTTTGAATCTCAAAAACTGAAGCTGAGTTCTTCTGCACTTTATGTTATTGCTAAACGTTCTCAAGCAATAAGCGAGACGTCCGATTTGGGTTAGAGTATCCTGCGTTTGGAGTGAGGCCGAAAATCCTACACGAGGGGGGCTAATTCAGCGTTAGGACAGTGCTTTCGCACGCTTATCCCAGGCTGGGCATTTTTAATCTTTTATTTAAATGAATCTTGATTTACTGTTGATTATATTTTCTTTGAAATATTTGTGATCTCTATAGTGCTCATTTTAATATATTTGCATGCTATGCACGTTTGATTTTCGAACATTCTAACGCTGAATTGTTGCTCTAGAATATATTTTGCATACAAATTATAGCAAATTAAATTTTTTGCATATTATTTCGTACATATTTAATTTTTCAAAAATTAAATTTTGCATATAATTTTCAGAAGTTGAATTTCTCCACATTTATTTTCAGAAATTGAAATTTTCCATATTAATTTCTAGAAAATTATTTTCCTGCATAATTAATTTTCAGAAATTAAATTTCTACATTTTTAATTTTTCAGAAATTATTTTTTGTGCATTATTTTCTAGAAATTGAATTTCTGCAAATTAAATTTTCTGAAATTATTTTACTGCGGATTATTTTTTTTTTCAAAAATTGAATTTCTGCACGTTAAATTTCCAAAAATTACCTTCCTACCCATTAAATTTCAGCAATTGTTTTTACACATTAAATTTCTGCATACTAAATTTCTGCATAAATATTTTCTGAATACATAATTTTTGCATACTAAATTTTCACATATAGAAGTTTCTGCATATCAGATTTCTGCAGTTTAAATTATTCTATATTAATTTCCTGCACTTCAAATTTCTGCATGCTTGATCTTCTAATTTTGAATTTCTGCTTATTGATTTTATAGCTTGTCCAAACTTTTGCAAGCTCATTCTTATGTCTGAATTTTCTAGCAAATTTATAAGTTGTGTTAATTTTTTATATTTCCATATTTGTTAGAAAAAACCTGAAAACTTGTTTGTGCCACCTTAGTAGCCTCTGACACTGATTATCGTACACTACACACACCATGGATGCACAATCTGATACATCTTGTAGACCCGCCAAGTTTGATGGAAAGGAAAATTTTAGGAGGTGGAAAAATCAAGCTGAATTTTGGTTGTATACCTTAGGACTGTAATCAGCCCTTTCCTTAGCTCCTGATTCTAATTCCTCTAATCCTGGTCCAAAAGGACCTCGTCGTTTATCTATCTCCTCAGCTGATCAAACCTCTAGTTCTTCATCTCCTGGTAAGACTCCTGAAGAAATAGATTTTCATTGTCGCCATAGAATTCTTAGCATTCTTTCTGATCGTCTTTATGACAAATATTTTGATTATAAGACTACTAAGGATATTTGGTATGCCCTAGAAAAGGAGTATGGCCCTGACAATGCCACTATAATCAGTCACCTAAGTATTGAGTTTGAGAACTACAAGATGATAGATAGGGTAGATATGGGAGAGCAGATTCATACCTTTCAAGATTACCTTAGTGCCATACAGAAGTGTGGAACCTCTTACAATGAGAGCCACATAGTGTCCATTCTCCTGAATAAGCTACCACTTTCTTGGTCAGGGTTTGCAAATGGACTTAGGCACAAGATTGATTCCCTTGATCTCATGGGGGTCTATAATACCATTAGAATTGAGGAGGCAAACTGAACCTTTTCTAAAGGTGTTGATCTACACAAGGGCAAAGTTTACCTAGCTGAACATAGCTATAACCCTAAGAGCTCTCACTCCAAAGCTAGAGGTCATAAGCTTTCACCTATAGGAAAATCCTTTAAGGCAAAGGGCAAGCCTTTCCATACCCGTACTCAAAACTTTCAGCAAGGCAAACTTTCTGCTCCTAAATCTTCTAAGAAAAATTCTAAACACTGCTTTATTTGTGGTAGGACAAACCACATCGCTCGTGATTGCTTCTTCCGCAAAATTGAACATGTCAAGAAAAACTTTGGTCCACCTAAACCGCAAGTAAATGTACTTGAAATGGGTGAACCTTTCTTAGCAGTAACTTTTAGGTCAGTATCCTTTATTCCTTCTGTTAATTTGATTTGTCAAAACCTAGAATGGTTCCTTGATTCTGGTGCTAACGTCCATGTCTGTACTGAACGTTTCTGGTTCTTCACTTATCAGGTCTCAAGTGGAGGATGTGTGACTCTTGGAAACGGATCAGTAGCACACGTGCTAGGAAGAGGACGGATTGATTTGAAGATGACATCAGGAAAAGTTCTCACATTATTGGATGTTCAGCACGTACCCGACATTAGGAAAAATCTGATTAGTGGTTCTCTTTTGATTCAGTCTCGCTATAAAATTGTACTTGAGTCAAACCGTCTTGTAATTTCTAAAAGTAATCCTTTTGTTGGTAAAGGTTTTGTATCTGGTGGTTTATTCAAACTTAATGTATGTGAACCCTCTAATTTATATCTCAATAAAAGTTCTGATAATTGTTCTTCTTCATCGGTTGTCTTGAATGTTGAATCCTATGATATTTGGGATGGAAGATTGGGTCATGTAAATCTTGGAACTATTAGAAGGATGATGAATCTTGAATTGATTCCCAAATCCAAGATTGATCAAAGTTCTAAGTGTCAAATCTGTGTCCAAGCCAAATTACCTAAGAAACATTTCCAACACATCAACCGGCACTCTGATCTTCTTGATTTGATCCATAGTGGCATTTGTGATTCTTGTAGACCTCCTACCAGAGCAAGAAACCGTTACTTCATTACTTTTATTGATGATCATTCCAGATTTTGCTATACCTACCTGATCAAATCCAAAGATGAAGCCCTAAGCAAGTTCATGATTTTCAAAGCCGAAGCTGAAAACCAGCAAGGCAAGACTATTAAGGTTCTTAGATCTGATAGAGGTGTTTGTATCCATCTAATGCTATGTCTTCATTTTGTGAACAAAATGGAATTGTGCATGAGTTTACTGCTCCCTATACTCCTGATTCTAATGGTGTTGCTGAAAGGAAGAACAGAACATTAATGGATATGGTAAATGTCATGTTATTAAGTTTGAGTGTACCAGAGAACTTGTGGGGGGAGGCTTTGCTCTCAGCTTGCTTTATCTTGAATAAGATTCCTTTTAAGGACCGTAGCACAACACCCTATGAACTTTGGAAAGGAAGAGCTCCACAACTCAATTACTTCAAAGTGTGGAGGTGTCTAGCTAAGGTAAAAGCCCTGATTTTAGAACTAGGAAGATAGGTCCTAAAACCTTTGATGCTGTATTTATAGGGTATGCTCTAGACAGCAATGTTGGAAGATTTCTAGTTATTAACTCAGAAGTTAGTGAAATAGCTAAAAACACCATCATAGAAGCTAGAGATGCAGTTTACTTTGAGAATTTCTTCCCTCTGAGATCATCTCTTAGTCCTACAAATTCTGTACTTTTTTCCTCCAACTCCACTTCTAGGTCAGTTCCTATTCCTGTACAAGAACCTAGAAGAATCAAAAGAAGAAGAGTTGAAAGGAACCTAGGTGATGATTTTGTCACCTTCATGGCTGAGGATACTCCTACCACTTTTCAGGAGGCTATGGCTTCTGCTGATTCAGTTTTCTGGAAAGAAGCTATAGATGATGAATATCACTCAATTATGAGCAACAACACCTGGACACTTATTTTCCTGCCTCCGGGGAGTAAACCTTTGGGTTGTAAATGGGTCTTCAGGAAAAAGCTAAGACCTGATGGATCCATTGAAAAGTTCAAAGCCAGGTTAGTTGCAAAAGGGTTCAAACAGAAAGAGGTACTTGATTACTTTGACACCTATTCCCCTGTGGCCCGCATCACTACCATTAGGATTCTTATAGCACTTACATCTGCTTTCAGTCTTGAAATCCATCAAATGGATGTAAAGACTGCCTTTTTGAATGGTGATTTAAAGGAAGAAATTTACATGGAGAAACCTGAAGGCTTTGTTGTCCCTGGACAAGAGCACAAGGTTTGCAGACTTGTGAAATCTCTTTATGGACTTAAGCAAGCCCCTAAGCAGTGGCATGCTAAGTTTGATTCTACAATCATCTCTTATGGGTTTGCTGTAAGCAACTATGACAGGTGTGTTTACTGCAAATTAGTAGATGAAAAATGTGTTATTGTGTGTTTGTATGTTGATGATCTGCTCATATTTACTTCTGATATTGATCTTGTATGTGATGTCAAGATTTTTTTGAGTAGTAAGTTTGATATGAAAGACCTAGGAGAAGCTAATGTTATCCTAGGGATCAAGCTCACTAGAACACTATATGGCATCACCTTATCCCAGTCACATTATACTGAGAAAGTGTTAGAGAAATACGGATATCAGGACTGCAAATCTGTTGCTACACCTTTTGACCCCAATGTGTATCTCAAGAGAAACAAAAGTGAACCTGTAAATCAAGATCTTTATGCTCAGATTATAGGGTCATTGATGTACCTATCCAACAGAACCAGACCTGACATTGCATATTCAGTATCTAGATTGAGCAGATACACTAGCAACCCAAATCAAGATCATTGGCTTGCTCTTGAAAGGGTTCTGAGATTTCTAAAAGGCACAATGTCTGTAGGATTGAGATATACTGGATTCCCTAGTGTGGTTGAGGGATATACAGATGCTAATTGGATATCTGACTCTATAGATCTGAAGTCCACATCAAGTCCAGTGTTCTTGCTTGGAGAAGGAGCTATTCAATGGAAATATGCCAAACAAAAGTTGAATGCTAGAAGCACCATGGAAGTAGAGCTGATCGCGCTTGATTCTACATGCACAGAGGCAGAGTGGATTAGAAACTTGCTTTCTGAAATCCTTATATTGTCTTCTCCTATGTCTCCTATTTCTATACATTGTGATTCAAAGTCTGTTATTGAATTATGCAAGTGTGAAAGTACTAACGATAAAATGAACAGGCATATGCGGATCCGACACAAGTCAGTATGGAGACATCTGAAGCACAACGTTGTGAGCATTGATTATGTAAAGTCAGAGCTAAATCTAGCAGATTGCCTGACTAAAGGACTATCGAGACAAATGATAGCCGAGGCGTCGAGGGGAATGGGTCTTTGCCCATAAAGGTCAATAACAATGGTAACCCTACTTCTTTGAATGGAGATCCCAGGATAGAAGTTCAAAGGGAAACTATTGAATGGTTGACTGGGAGAGCACCCTACACATATTTGAGATATGTATTTCATTACCCCATTCCTATGGCGTGTGCTCTCATGTAGTGGTCTAAGGATGAGCATAGCTCTTAATGAGATCAAAGGCTGGTTAACCGAGATATTAAACTATAGGTATCTTTGGAGATCTCACCTATATGGAGATAGTTGTCAGGCCGCAGCTGTGAGAGTACATCGGGTAATATCTCTAATAATCTCAAGGAAATGATAACGAGCGCATGGCCAACAACGCGCCAACCCCGTTTGTTAAAGTGCAGAAATGAGATTCTCATTAAAGCTGAATTCTGATTTAAAGAGTTGTAGTTCAAGACTCAGTTCACTACTATCTCTATCAGTTGGAAGCTCTAATGAAAATTAAGGTTCAAGTCTTTAAAGACACCTTAGCCTGATCTCATGAGAACTTAAGATTCAGTTTGATCTTTTCCACATCTCCTCTTGACTGCTGCTATATTATGTAATTCAAATTGTTTTGTTCATTTGCTCAATTCTTCACTTGGAATTCTTATTGAAAATTTCTATAGTTTGATTAACTTGTTTATTTTGCTTATCATGCTATCTCTTATTGTGAGTGTAGTGGGGGATTGTTGAATGTGGGCCAAGCCCAAGCCTAAGCCCACATAGTTTATACACTCAAATCAAGAATGCCAACTTTTCTATAAAAGTTTAGTACCACATCGGCTGGTGGAAGTAACTTCAAGCCCCTTATATATGCTTTCTCTTCATCCCACTTTGAAAAGCTTTGAGAGAGAGAATGAGTAGTTTTACTCACATGCGCACCGGTTTGTTGAAGTTTTTCGATTTCTTTTCTTTTACTTTAATTACTCTCCATTGCATCTAGCCGTTGGAAATTACAACAGCTAGAAATCCAACCGTTGGATATTTTCAGCCTTATAAAACCAGAAAAAAAAACCTAAAAAGTACAGCCGCTATATGCTTAAAAAACCCTAATTTTTTTTCCCGAACCTACGCTTCTACTTTCTCTTGCCGAATTTCTTCTTGAATCTCAAAAACGGAAGATGGGTTTTTCTGCACTTTACCTTATTGCTGAACGTGCTCAAGAAATAAATGAGACGTCCGATTTGGGTTAGAGTATTCTGCGCTTGGAGTGACGCCGAAAATCCTGCAAGATGGGGGTTAATTCAGCGTTAGGACAGTGCTTTCGCATGCCTATCCCAGGCTGGGCATTTTTAATCTTTTATTTAAATTAATCTTGATTTACTGTTGATTATATTTGCTTTGAAATATTTGTGATCCCTATAGTGCTCATGTTAATATATTTGCATGCTATGCACGTTTGATTTTCAAACATTAACCACACTATCCCTAACTTGTTATTTGCTTCGTATTTTGCTTGAACATGCATCAACTAAAATTGTGATCTCGTGGATCATGACATGCCATTTTTAATTCAAATCATATATACTTCATATTCAGGGGGAACCTTGAAGAAAATTAACCTTTTTTATCTTGAGGTGTGACCACTCTAACACTAACTTGTTATTTGCTTTGTAGTTTTGCTTTGACCGGAAGGAATAAGAATTGGGGTCATGTATCTCATAACATTCCTTATTCAACTGCCATCTCATATTCAATAGGGAGCTTTCTATCATGAAGTTTGACCACACTAACCCTAACTTGTTATTTGTTTTGACTTGGATGAGCTAGAGTTATGGTCTCATAAACCGTTGTTGGGGAGAAACGGAACAGTCAAAGTCACCAAACGGTGTTTTCCTTAAAAGTACTGTAGCAACAATACTTTTAGCACTTACACTGTAGTACTTGAAGAATTCAAAAACTTGTAATCTGCACAAGCCGAAGCACGGTCACTGTAGTAGCTGTGCAAGGCTGAAGCATTGTCACTGTAGTAGCAGTACTATAGCAATGGTAGTGCATTAGAGTATTGCAGTAACAGTAATGTAGCAAAGTACTGTAGCACTCGAAAAATTCAGAAACCTGTAATTTACAAGAGCTAAAACACGGTTATGCAAAGCTGAAGCACGGTCACTGTAGTAGCTGTGCGACACTCTGTTTTTGAATTTTAAGGATTAAATCTTTCCCACTTTGAGTACAAGTTTTGGGATATAATCAACACAATGAAAACATCAAACAACAATAAGCAAGACTCGCAATTTAGCGTGGAAAACCTTTCAATCTAGGAGTGAAAAATCACGGGACCTTAAGGCCACTTAAAATCCTTTCACTACTTCAACAAAGGATTACAATGTCTCATCTCGATAAAACTAAAGGTACACATGCCCAATGGACATTTATAAGCATCATCATCTTCATCATGGATGGATAGCAAACACCAAGTAGGGATAAAAAAAAGATCAGGCGCCATATCGTCGTCAGATCGTCTTGCCCTAGCTCAACCTCTTTCTTCTCCTTATCTCATGGTTTCTCATACTAATGATTCTACTTTTTCAATTGATTCTCCTCTTCATTGCATAGTTTTTTTTTAACTTGGGCCTTAGAGCCTAACTTTGTTACATGTTGGTAGCCCACCAAATAGGCTTGGCCCAATAATTCTCCCCCTCAGCATCATTTAAGGGGCTCTACTAACCCTACTCTTTCCCGACATCGTTCAAGTTTCTCCTTGGATAATGCTTGGTGAACATATCGGACCCATTCTCAGTAGTGTGTATCTTCTCCAAATACAACTCTTTGGCTTCAAGAACATCTCGAATACAATGATATCTAACATCAATATGCTTGGACCTTTTATAAAATGGTGAATTCTTAGAGAGATGGATGACACTCTGGTTGTTACTATAGACAATATACTTGTCTTATTGCATGCCCAATTTTTCAAGAAATTTTTTCATCCACAAAGGTTCTTTGCAACCCTCAGTAATTGCAATGGATTCAGCTTCTATGGTGGGCAGGGCAACAAACTTCTGCAACTTTGACTGCCAAGAAACAACTCTTTCTGCAAAAGTCATTATGAACCCTAAAACTGACTTTCTAGAGTCCACATCGCCTGCCATGTCCAAATCTGTATACCCATCCAAAATCGGTTCACCTCTACCAAAGCACAAACATACCCATGAAGTACCCCTCAGATACCTCATTATCCACTTCACTGCAGCCTAGTGTTTTTTCCCCAGATTTGAGAGAAATCTGCTCATAATTCCAACAACATGAGTAATATCTGGCCTCATATACACCATGGCATACATCAAACTGTCAATTGCGGATGCTTATGGAACTCGGCTCATCTCTTCCTTCTCTTTGTCATTTGAAGGATATTGATTTGAACTGAGTTTAAAATTACCTGCAAGTGGAGAATAAACAAGTTTGGCATTTTTCATGTTGAACCTTTCAAGAACTTTCTCAGTGTGGTTTTCTTGCGACAACCACAACTTCCCATTCATCCTATCACAGAAGATTTTCATACTAAGTATCTGTTTTGTTGTTTCTAAGTCGTTTATAGTGAAGGAGTTGCTTAACTGAATCTTCAGGTCTTCAATCTTGCTTGCATCACGGCCAGCAATCAGCATGTCATCAACATAGAGCAATAGAATAATGAAATTATCATTTGAGTGTTTCTTCACTAATATACAATGATCAACAGATGTTCTAGTTTACCCTTGAGCCATCATAAAGGAGTCAAACTTTTTGTACCACTGCCTTGGTGCTTGTTTGAGTCCATACAGGCTTTTCCTCAATCTGCACACTAGGTTTTCTTTGTCCTTGACTTTGAACCCTTCTGGTTGCTCCATATATATTTCCTCTTTTAAATCACCGTGAAGAAATATCGTTTTTACATCAAGTTGTTCGACCTCCAAATTCAAGATGACAGCTAAATTGTAGACAACTCTGATGGATGACATCTTCACAACTGGAGAAAATATCTCTTCAAAGTCAATACCTTTCTTCTGACTGAACCCCTCTACAACCAACCTTGCCTTGTACTTTGGTTGTGATCTATTACTTTCAATCTTCAACTTGTACACCCACTTGTTCTTGAGTATCATCATGCCCTTTTAGCATATTTACCATATCATAAGTATGGTTCTCACCCAAGGATTTCATCTCTTCCTGCATGGCTCTAAACCACTAGTGCTTCTTCTCATATTGCATGGCTTTTTTATATGTTTTTGGCTCTCCCCCCTCACTGAGCATAGCATACTCATTCATATTGTATCTACTAAACGGATGACGGTCTCTAATAGATCTTCTCACTTGGGTCTTAACTGGTGGTATTGGTGAAGATTTTTCTTCTTCGTCAACTGGTTCTGCATTGTCAGCTAAATGAGTTTCAACATTATTTGTATCATCACTATCGTGTTGGGTAGCTCCCCCTTAAGCTGAACTCTATATAAGAGGAGGGACTGGATCTAAACTTACATGAATTTCAACTAAGGAGCTAAAGGCTTCTCCTTGCTCATCACTATTAGTGATTTGGTCTTTCAGAAGCATAATATCTCTGCTCCACACAATCTTCCTATTTACTATTGCCACAGTCTGTACCTGAATTCCTTATGACCATAACCCAAGAAAATGTATGGCTTCACTTTATCATCAAGCTTAGATCTTTCGTCTTTAAGAATATAGACAAATGCTCTACAACCAAATATTTTCATGAGTATAGGAAACTTCTTTCCCAGTCTACACTCTGCTGCTGGAGAAGGCTTTATAATGTCCACTGCAGTCCTCATAACTTTCCCCCAAAAGGATTTAGGAAGCTTTGCATGAGAGAGCATGCATCTAATCCTTTCTTTAATTGTTCTATTCATTCTCTCAGCCACACCATTGAGTTGAGGTGTCTTAGCTAGAGTCTTCTCAAGCCTGATCCTATGAAGTTTACAGTATTCTTCAATTGGCCCTATGTATCTACCACCATTGTCTGCTCTAACTGCTTTCAACTATTTTCCTCTCTCTTTCAACCTTGACATGGAAATCCCTGAAGACATCAAGCACTTAATCTTTTATATTCAAAACAGTTGCCCATACCTTCCTTGAATGATCATCGATGAATGTCACAAAATAGTGTCCACCCCAAAGTGTTTTGTCTTGCATAGAACAAACTTCAGTATGAATCAAATCAAAAATATTTGATTTTCTAGAAGGGGGTTGAGAATGAAATGCTACTCTATGTGTTTTTCCTGCTAAGCAGTCAACACATGTTTTGAGAGACGCACCTTGCAAGCTTAGTAGAAGGTTTTTCTTAGCGAGAAGCTGTAGTCCGTTCTCACTAACATGCCTAATCCTCGTGTGCCATAGCTGAATGCTTGCATCTTTTTAAACTGCATTCAACTCTCCTGTGTGTAGCTCATCTTGCATCACATAGAGCGTGTTCATTTTTCTTCCTCTAGCAATCACTAGAGAGCATTTGGTAAGCTTGCACTTACTTTCACCAAACCAACTGGTAAACCCCCCATCATCAAGCTCGCCTATGGATATTAAGTTTAGGTGTATGTCTGGAACATGCCTAACCTCCTTGAGTACTAGCTTCAGTCCCTGACTGGTCTCCAAGCAAATGTCTCCAATACCCATTATCTTTGATGCACCACTATTTCCCATTTTTACTACTCCAAAGTCACCACTAGAATATGTAGTAAATAGGTCACTGTGAGGAAAACATGAAATGAGGTTCCTAAGTCAAGCACCTAATAATTTTTTTCACTCACAAGACGGATACACCTATCATTACAAATGACAATGATGTCACTCTTTGTGGCTACTGTATTAGTCTCTTTCTCCTCTTTATTTCTACAACTTTGTTCCCTTTTAGGAACCTGCACTCTTTCCTCATGTGGCCCATTTTGTTACAATGGAAACATTTGACGTTCTTCCTGCTCTTTGGCGTGTCTCTGGATATATCTCTGTTGCCATGACCTTAAGGATAGCTACTCTTGCTTCTACCACGGCTTTCAGCCTTCTCAGAAACAAGTACACCAGAGGAAGTTTCACCTTTCTCCTTCCTCCTAGCCTCTTCACTTAAGAGATTTTCTTTAACCATCTCTATGGTTAATGTCCCACAAGGTGCTGAAGTACTGAGTAACACCACTACTGTTTCCCAGTTATCAAGAAATGAACTCAGAAGCAACAATGCTTGTAACTCTTCTTCAAGAGGCATTTTCATAGATGCCAATTAGTTTACCAAGCCTTGGAAATCACTTGTGTCCTCTGTCATGCTTCTGCCATCCTTGTACTTCAAGTTTACAAGCCTTCTGATAGTCGTGGCCTTGTTTCAAAATGTATTCTTCTCATACATGGCATCTAACTTCTTCCATAGTACATTTACTTTTACATCTTCAGAGATGTGATGAAAAATATTCAAATCTGCCCATTGCCAAATTGTTGCAGCATCTTTTAGATATAAAATCTCCCACTTATCATCAGTTATCTTCTCCGGCTTTGGTTTTCCCATAACAGGTAAGAACAAATACTTCACTATCAACAAGTCTTGCTCTTTTCCAAATTACATAGTTAGAGGGGCTTAATTTAATCATTCCACATGCATTTTGGCCTTTCATTTTTGTACTCAAGAAATTTCTGGTCAATCAGGCTTCAATACTACTCTGTTAGGGAGAAACGGAATAATCAGGACAATCAAATGGTGTTTTTCCATGAAAGTACTGCAGCACAAAATACCGTAGCGTTTGCACTGTAGCACTCTAAAATTGAAAAACATGTAATTTGCATGGGTTGAAGCATGGTCACTATAGCAGAAATACTGAAGCACAGCACTGTAGCAAAAGTACTGTAGCACTTGAAAAATTTAGAAACCTGTAATCTGCATGGGCTGAAACACAGTCGTGCAAGGCTGAAGCATGGTCACTGTAGCAGCTATGCAACTCTCTGTTTCTGAATTTGAAAGATCAAATCTTTCCCTCTTTGAGTACAAGTTTTGAGATCTAATCAACACAATAAAAATATTAAACAACAACAAGCAAAACTCCTAATTTAGCGTGGAAAACCCTTCAATCTAGAGGTGAAAAACCACAGGACCCTAGGGTACTTAAAATCTTTTCACTACATCAACATAGGATTACAATGTCTCTCCTAAATTAAACTAGAAGTACACATGCCCAATGGCACATTCATAAGCATCATCATCTTCATCATGGATGGATAACAAACACCAAGTAGGGATCAAAAGAAAGATCAAACCTAATCAATATGAAGAGCTTCTTGTAAGTATTTTTCACTAGGAATTTGAGTAAGATCCGGCTCCGTATTGTCATCCGATCGCCTTGCCTTAGCTTAGGCTCTTTCTTTTCATTTTCTCTTGGTTTCTCACACTGATAATTCTCCTTTTTCAATTGATTCTCCTCTTCATTGACATTTTTTTTTTTTTTTTTAATTTGAGCCTTGGAGCCCAACTTTGTTATATATTGGTAGCCTACCGAATGGGCTGGACCCAACAACCATGACATGCCAATTTTATTTAAATGATATTTCATACACACACACATGCACACAAATATAGGTATGGGAAAATATTTTTAAAGATAGAAGATTGTACTACAAGGAATTGTGATGTTAAATATTCTAAGGACGATTGCCAAGTTTTACTCGCCTAATAGCTTCTGTAATTTGAGAATGATGGATAAAGGAAAAGTGTTTTTGAAGTTTTTTTTTTTTACTTTATTATTTAAGTAAAAGTGGAATGGTTGAAAATGAGTATTAATTTTATAAAAAAATATGACAAAGTGGTCATGTGAAACAGTTTGGAGAGGAATATTATTCTATTTTCATATATTAGTTTTTCAGTGAACCATGTTGACAAAATTATTGTATAAATACCAATTAATGATCATGTGGGTGATGTGCTATAAAAGATCGCCTCCTTAAGTAAAGTCAAAGCCAAAGTCTCTATGCTATAGAAAGAAAATAATCAATATAAATTGGTATGAGCACCAAAATTTTATTTTTATTTATTTTATTTGTTTATTATGGTGGGATAGTGCTATAATTGACAAGATCAATGTTTCCAAACATGTACAACTAGTACCATAGATGATCAAAGGGTCAAAGTTTGAACCGGCGATTAAAGCATTATATATATATATATATATCATAATAACAACATATCATAAATACATGCTTGTTGATCTAATATATTATTTAGTTTTTAAAAAAAATGGGCAAACCATATGCATCATCCATAGTGGTGGAAAAGAGTAATGCTATATCGTGCGAACCGGTCCCACGAACCAGCCACACGACTGACGTGGCTGGTGATGTGGTGACCGGCCCACCAACCCATCATCTCATTTTTTTCATTTTTTTATTACAAGTTTTTTATCTCTCGTGACCGGTTTCCCCTCTCTCCCGCCGCACCGATTCCGGCCGCCGTCGCCGATTCCGGTCGCTCCCCTCTGCTCTCGGATCTCCTTGAAGTCAAGTACAGAGAACGGTCATACCGAAAGAGAGAGGGGGCGGTGACCGGCCGGGAACCGGAGCTGCGTTTCAACTGGCACCGGACCGACGACCACGGTTGCCGGCGTTACCTCGTCTACGACTATAGAATGGATGAGCAGCCATGTACCATGGAAGAGATCCAAGCTTTGGTGCAGAGCAAGAAAGGCGCGGCCTTGAAGAGAGAGAAGGCACTCTTGTAAGCGTTCTCCCAGCATGCATAGAGACCAAAACGATTCATTGAAGAGAGAAGTGAAACAGAGGAGCAGCACCCAAGGTGGCTGGAACAACGGATGGCGTCTCGAGCTTCTTATGATTTTGCCAGTAGTGTTAGCAGAGGTCGAACTTCCATGGATCACAGAGACCCGAACAAGACCTTAGAGGTTGACACTGCTCGTCTTTTCTCTTACTCCACGCCGAGCACAGTTCGAAGGCCGGCACCGCAGCCGGTGCACCTCCATCGCTTTCCTGCCACACTTTCTCCTTCAAAGGCGAGACCTTTACATGTTCGCTCCGCCAGTCCTCGTTGCTCCTACTCTTCCGCCACCAACTCTGGCTTCGCGGCAGGGAGAAACCAGAGCCATACGGCAGTGCCAAACTATATGGCGGCAACGGAGTCGGCCAAGGAGAGACTGAGATCCCAAAGCGGGCAACATCAGCGTTCGGCGACTTCAGAGAGAGACCGCGCGACGGCGAGGAAGCGGCTTTCGTTTCCTGTCCCTGCGCCGAAGCCATGCTACAGTGCATACTTGTTAAGGAGTCCAAGCTTCAAGCGCGGAGGGGAGGTTTGTCGGCGAGCAGAGGCCAAATGCTTCATCTTCGTACGCAAATAGCATCAGGGGAGAGATCTCGCCGTGCTTGACGACGGATCTCCGGCGATGGGCTCCGGTGAGGGATAAGGACGAGGACGTGCCTCGCGATTCGCGTTCGTTTTTTGATGTACTTTGAGAGGGGGGCCGGTTTTGTCAATACGTGCTGGTGATTTGGATGCGAGAGAAATAGCATCCACATCATTCGGACGAGCATTTCGGACCAGCATTTCGGAAGAAATAGCATTTCTCGGTGGAAAATTATAAAGTACAATATAAAAAAAAAGCATAAAAGCTAAACACAAAAAGAAACAATAAAAATGCTTCTAACCCCAAGGAAATTAGGCTTGTCATGAACTGGCTAATAACTCCAGACTGTGTTTTGCGGATACAGCAGATCCCTCCAGTCTTGCCTTTTTCGTTTTTAGAGCTGCATTAATCCATGATAAGAACATATGAATAATTTAAATAATTATTGACGAAAATGCAGAGCATGTGTCACTAAAAATGTGTGCATTTTTTTCTAACCAAATATTCCATAGTATAGCTCTAACAAAAATATATAATATTTTTTTGTACAATAATAATAATAATAATAATAATAATAATAATGATAATAATAATAATAATAATAATAATAATAATAATAATCGAACCTAATAATGATTTCCAACGTGTACTATATGATTGCATACAGGTGCAATATAATTGGCTTTGGTGCACCAAGTATGAATGCAAATGGGGCGGGGTTGGGAGGGGGATGGGATCCCCATCCCCATCCCGGCTTCCCACGGGGTAGGATTCCCCTCGGGAGAGAAATTTCCCCCACTCAGTCCCCCATGGGGATTCCCACCCCACCAAAGTTTTTATAGCATATTTATCTACACATCATATATAAAATAAAAAATAGATAAAATATTTCTCACAATAAATGTAATATAAAGTATGATGAAACAACAAGCTAATTATTACAAATGATATTTAGTTTGAAAGTAAATAAAAATATAAATTCATTAAAAAAATTCATAATACAAAAACAAGTACAACAATTTTATATTTTCTTTAAATGTTTTCATTCTTGGAATCATTTAGATTGATAATCCACTACCGCTAGCATTTTAATATGATATTTTCATCTTCAATAATAATTAAAATTATAAGTACAAAATAAAAATTATAATTAATAGCAAAATTAAAAATAAAATTATATGAAAAACATATTTACCTCATTATTCTTTTTGAATAAATAAAATTAATCATGAGTTATATATATATATATATATATATATATATATATATATATATATATATATATATAATTAAAAAATCTAGCATAAGTTTATTACATAGGAAATATAAATAATTATTACAAAAATTATAA
Source organism: Dioscorea dumetorum (assembly GCA_902712375.1). Taxonomy (NCBI): domain Eukaryota; kingdom Viridiplantae; phylum Streptophyta; class Magnoliopsida; order Dioscoreales; family Dioscoreaceae; genus Dioscorea; species Dioscorea dumetorum. Next base: position 8,981,168 of record CACTHL010000803.1, on the reverse strand, counting down.
ATTATGGCATATTTTATTTTTACAGAATGAGTGTTTGGTTAACAAAATAAAAAAATATTACATAAATATTTCACATACTTTACAATGTTAAAAAGCACATACTTCAACTTACAAAAATATTCCACTCCCATTATGGCATAATTTTGTAGTGTAAATTAGATACCCAAACAGGCATTATAGCATAATTATGTAAAAATATTATATTATCCTATAATATACATATTATGGCATAATATTGGGTTATCCAAACAGGACCTAAGTCACATTATGAGTCTTTTAGATTTAAAAAAAATTCAAATTACAAATTTTCGTAAATAGTTAACTTCAAATTTAAAATAGATGGTATTATGGTATTCTTAAAATATTTCTATAATATTTTTTTATTTACATAAGTTCGAACACAAGGAAGAGGATAGAGCAAGACTTGAAGTTGAAAATATGGAGAATTAATATTATAATAAATATAAAAAAAAAATTAACATACAACATAAAAAGAAAAAAAATATAAGCAAGGGATAGGTCCAAAATGTTAGACCCCTTTTTAAATATACCAAAATATGAAAATCCGTGGTTAATAAAAATGGTGGGCCGGCTGGGCCCATTGGACTTCTCCAAGCGTTACTCTTCCCGGGCCATTTAACAAGTATAGTTGCTCGGCCGCATTGTGTGCTTGGAGCTTCAGTCCTTCCATTGGTGTAGGGGAAGTGGGAACAAAGATGTCACTGTGAATTCCTGGAACAAACTGATAATTGAACAGTTCAAAATAAAATATATAATAATTAAATTACACATGCATTATGAAAGTTATAAATAGTAACAATGGTTCAATAAAATATTTGATATCTTTAAAAAAAACTTTTATTGTAAAATGTTTTAAATAGAAAATTTTATTGCAAAAATAACTGATATACTAGGTTATATGAAAATGACAAATTAGATATAAAAATTGCATAAGACAAATTGGAATTTTGAATGGCCGGGTATTCTATAATAGTTTCTCCGTTCTTCTCTTCGGTCAAGATTACTTTTTTCAAAAACGAATATACCTACACAAATAGTTTTATTATTATATAATAATGAAATATTTGTTATTTTATTACATACATAATTGTTGATATTATATTATTTTATGTTTGATAACATAATTTATCTCTAATTTCCATTGCAAATTCATGATAGAGGTTGAGAAGGATTTATATACTCATATAATAAAAATGCCTTTTTACATACTGCTGAATTTTTCAGTTCATCTTTTACTATATGAAAGAGCAAAAAGTGAAACACTTCTATGGTTCAAGTTAAACTCAAGAAGGCATTAAAGGATTAGCTAAGTATTGAAGAATTCCTTCTTCTCTTTTTTTAACTTTTCTATCAATTCATGTAAATCCTAACTTATTTGCTTGTTAGGATGTGATTTCGTGTTTGATTATGTATTAAAAGTTTTTGCGATACGGTTTGAATGAATCCCAATATGTAACCAAGACTCCTCAATTGCTTTAGTGAAAGCTAGTAGTGATGTTGTGCCATCGTTTGGTGGATGGCTCATAGAAAGATCTTGAGATACAGGGTTGGCTGTGGCAAAAAAGAGTTGAAAAGAGTTGAGTTGAGTTGAGTTGAGTGGGAAAAGGTAGTGAAATAAATAGCTGTAGCCTGTTTTTCCATTCACAAGTTAAGGCCAAGATGAATTTCTTGCTCTCCTCTGTCCATGATTTTTCCGTCAGTAATAGAAAACTTTCCATCGCAATAAAATTCAACCACGGAATTAGCAACGGAGTTATTCCTCTGGGAATACCCAAATCACAATTTAACTTCCATCAGTAATTCAAACTTCTGCCGTTATTTCTTGTTGTGTGTTGATAATGTATTCCCTTGCAAAACAAGAACACTCTGTCATTAATTTAATAATAAAATATTCATTTTTAGATGGTTTTATAAAAGTTTTCTTCCTATTTTCTATCGCTAGTTTCAATTAGCAACAAAATAATCCATTGTGATTATTCTTATAGCAATGGAAATTTCTATTCTACTAGCATTATTTTTTTTTTAATAACAGAAATCCATCACTATTATCCTAGGTGCAACGAAATTTCTGTGGCTACATATTCATTAGCTATGGAATCTGTATTCTTTCCATTATTATTGTTCTTTTAGCAACATAACATCCATCACTATTTTTTCATTAACAACGGATTTTACTTTTTTTTATTGATATTTTTATATTATCAAGAGAATATCAGTTGCTATTCTCTATTAGCAGCAGAATTTATACTTTCTTATTTCAAAGTTTGTATTAGCAATGAAATTCCCATTGCCATTTTGTTATTGTTAATTACTATAGCTATTAGCCACAAATTTTGTTTTTTACACAATCTACATGATTAATTGCCAAATGGTAAAAATTGTAAATACAAATAATTCAAAATTTTTCATACAAATACAAATGATTCAAATGATCCATAGAAGAACTGTGTCATTAAATACTAAACACCATCATTCAATTCATACATATAATACAAATCATCCATACTAGTGATTCAACATTCCATTACAACCAAAAAACCATTGTGGTTGTGAGGTACTTTATTCTCGACAGCTTTTAGTAGGGTTAACTTGCCAAACATAAACAAATCATCAATCATATTTTAATTGTTTTTGGTTTTGAGGTAAATGTGGGTTCATGACTTCTATTAGAGTGAAACCCTAATATTAATTACTTTGTGCACAGTCACAGAAATCTTTGATTAAGAAAAACGTGAATGAGAAATAAATAAATAAACGAAACATAAATTTGATTTGGTTAAATTCAAATGGCATATGAGTACATGCACATGAATGAAAATATAAGGCTAAGAGTTGTACATTAGTTTAACCCTATTTCCTAATTTTTTATATTCTCATGATTTTACCCATGCTCCTAACTGCTTCATGACATGCCCTTTGTGTATGTGTATAAGTGCACGGTGTCAAAGTAATAAAGAACACAAGGGTTAGGTTATCATATCTACATAGAGTTTTTGAGTACTAGGTACTACTTCAGACCTATTATCTATCCCTATACTCAAAAGTGATTTAGAGAAACAAAAAACTAATGGAATCAGAAGCTGTTGCCTAATAGAGAAAGAACACATGCAAAAGAAAAATAGTGGGTACTTGAACGATGATCCCCCTATGATATTGGTCAAAAGGATTATGGTAGCTAAGAATCTGTCTTTAAATCCAAAGAGTTAAGCCATGGGAACCCAAAATCTCTCTAATCCTGTTGGCACGGTGATTGGAGACTTCCTCAATAGAAATCCTTCTAATAGTGACATGTCACAATACAAGGATTTGTATAAGAGTGATAAGCTCTAGGGATTAACAAGTGATCAACTAGGTACCCGAAGCAAGCTAGCGCTTTGGCAAATCAACTAACCACTAATCAAGATTAAACATTAACAAGACCTGTCACATCCAAGGGTTTAAATGATTACTTTAATCATATGGGACATGAAGGTAGGTGTTGGTCAACTTGAAAGCGAAGTGGACACTCCTTTACCGAAGGATCACTTCTTCACCCTTTCAAATCTCGCTAGACCTATTCTAGTGGGACCTCCCAACAAGAACATTGACAAACACAATCAATGTTGTCACATACAAAGATCATGAGCATTAAAGATACTAGATTTGAGGTTAAACATTCAACTTACTAATGAGAGAAAAGCTCCAAAAGATTAAATCATCCTAGGGTTCACATGTTCAAGTACCCACAACAGAGATTTAGCTCCTCATAGAGCAATATAAATTAAACACAAAAGTTTTAGATAATGTGATAAAAAAACATATAAATAATAAACCCCTTTTCTCCAAGCCAGACAGGTCAATATCTCGGTTACGAATGACGCTTTAAAGACTCCCGAAATGATGTCGGATCACCTAGTATGTGCCGATGAACTCCCTCTCCAAGCTAAGGTTGCACCCGCCGTTCCACTCGTCCCAAAAACCCCATTTACTTCGGAAAATAGGGTTTTTATACCCCTTCTAAGACCGACTTCACGGCCATAAACGGCTCCCATGGCCGTAAACGCTCTTTTTATTCGTGGCTCCACGGGCGTGAACAGTAAAGTCCACGCCCGTGTACTCATCTATCTGGTTTCAGAATGACTTACTGTAAGGGTTGATGACCTTACACTTGGTCAGCGGGCGTACATTTTCACATAGGCCATGCCACGAGGGCGCACAGCTGCGTGGATTGGGTAGCGTGCCGTTAGCGCGAGGCGTGTGTTGTGTCGTGACCAAGAGCGGGTGGAATATCCCGCACGATCATGTGCTTAGACCGTGAGGCGTGCGCGAGCTGGACCGTGGACGTGCGCGTGACCGAAGAACGCGTGGGACAGGCGCGCCCATACCAAGAGTCAAGTGTTGCAAGATTTAATTATGCAGAGTGTTGGATCTCTAGCAAATCTAGGTGGGGCGGGACACTTGATCAGGATGGGAGACCGATGGCTGATTCCGGATTTGACAAGGTTTTACACAGGCGTATACAAGTGGGCACGTGGTCGGGAGCGTGGCCGAGCCAGGTGCTAGGATGGCACGTGGTATTACTGCGCGTGACCGGTACTGCTGCGCGCTGCGACGAAGGGTGGCTGGTTAAAGCTACAGTCGCGTTAGTGGACACGGCAAGCTAAGTGAAGTCAGGGAATTCAAGCCAAACCTGCATTGGGCATGGGGCTCAATTAACCTTGGATTTTGGATAGGTCTTGTATTAGGGTCTAATATGTCTTTGGGAGGAGACAAGACAATTTGGTGATGGTTTTTTTCCATGGTTGTAAATATTTCTCAATCTAAGAGAGTTTATGTTTTTCTCTCTCAAAATAGGTTTCATGTGTCGTGTTTCTCGTACCATTGATGTTTTCCGGTTTTTCTCGCTTTATTTTATTTCGTTGTGCTTGTCATGCAAACAGGAATTCACTAACTGTTCTTGCAAGGAAGGCTGACCTGTCTCTATGGTGCATGTCAAGTGCCGCACGGTCGAAGGTGATCGGTTGAGGCTGTGACACTGACCATGGTCGTAGTGAATAATTCCACAGCCATGGGCTCCTTTTTTTGGATACTAATGGCTTTGAATTTCTCACCACGCCTGTGGAAAATATTCCCACAGCCGTGGACCCCTCTGAACTCCTCAGAACTAGTTCTTCACTCCATTCTTGCTCCCCGAAGCCTCTAACACTTAACTTGGGCAAAGGAGGAAAATACAAACACTTGAGCCCATAAAACTAATATAATTCATGCTCATGTGCAACAACCCATGCCACTAAAACATGTTTAATCAAACACTTATCACTTCACCATAAGCATATTGAAATAGGTCTCTCTTAAATTTGTTAATATTGACCTTTCTTGTAGATATCAGTCTCCCTTGAGCTTCTTCTGTTCATATCTTAAAATATCACTTAAATCTTAAGTTGTAACCTCTCTATATTGATAAGTCACAAATTTGATCTTCTTCGTTCTTAGTGCTTAAATGCTTCAGTATTTCATATTTATTATCCACTCATGAATATCAAACATAGAAGCCTTCAAAAAATGTTTTTATCAACCTTCAGCGACCCCCACAAGTGTTAAACCACAATCGGATTAAAAGAATTCACATATTCTTTTTTACCTTTGTGAGTGTCGAGACCTCAATATAGGCTTGGAAAGGTTTTCACATTTTTTTCTCACCCCTGTGAGTGTCAAGACCTCAATATAGGCTTGGAAAGGTTTTCACATTTTTTTTCTCACCCCTGTGAGTGTCAAGATCTCACATAGTAGGCTTGAGAGAGCCTTGCTTTGGTTGTTTACTTTTTTTCCACCCATGTGAGTGTCAAGACCTCACAGTATGCTTCAAAAATCTTTGCTTTGCTTGTTTACTTTTTCTCACTCCTATGAATGTCAAGATCTCACAATAAGTTTGAGAGAGCTTTGCTTTTGCTTATTTACCTTTCCTCACTCCTTTGAATATCAAGACCTCACAGTAAACTTGAGAGAGATTTGCTTTGATTTTTTTATACTCTTCTTCGCCAATGTGAGCGTTAAGACCTTACAGTAGGCTTGAGAGCTTTTCCACTCTTCTTAATCCCTGTGAGTGTCAAAACCTCACAGTAGGTCTCAACAAAGTTCATAAGTGTCATTACTTTTATCTGCCCCCATGAGTGTTAAGACCTCATGGTAGGTTTCAAAGAAAATTATAGACTTCATCACTCCTATACACCCCACGAGTATTAAGATATCATGATAGGTTTCAAAAGACTCATAGACTCCATCCCTCATATCCACGCTAATGAGTGTCAACACCTCATGGTAGGTTTCAAAAAGTATCTCCATAGACTTTATATCTCTTATCAACCCACATGAGTGTCAAGAAGTTAAGGTAGGTTTCAAAAAGGTCTTCATAGACTTTATTCATTTTATCAACCCCCATAAGTGTCAAGATCTCATGGTAGGTTTCAAAAACTTTATAGACTTCATCCCTCTTATCAACCCCCACAAGTGCCAAGACTTGAAGGTAGATGTCAAGGGGTCTTCATTGACTTTATCCCTCTTATCAACCTCTATAACTGTCAAGACCTCAAAATAGGTTTCAAAAAAGGTCTTCATAGGCTTCATCCCTGTTATCAACTCCCATGAGTGTTAAGACCTCAAGGTAGGTTTCAAAGAGGTCTTCATCAGTTTCATCCGTTTAATCAACAAATGAGTGCCAAGACCTCAAGATAAGTTTCAAAGAGGTCTTCATTAGCTCCATCCTTTTTAGTAATTTCTCGCTTTTGCGAAACCAGCTTAAATCAAGCTCATTTCTCATAAAATCTTTGAATTGGATTGGTTCAAACAAGCCCAAACTTCATTAAACCAGTTCATTGCAATTTCACATAAACAAGACCTGAATGAAGCCCTAATTGAGTCCAATGGACTGAATTCAACAAACTCCTAATAATTTAACTAAATCAAACACAATGATTTCATTAACCAGCTCACTCACACACCAACCCCAGTTCAAATCAACCAGCTAACCCACTCCATTAAAAGCATGCTTAACTCAAGCCCAACAATCTCCTCACGACCAACTCAACAATTAACTCACACTCAAGTGGAAAACCAACCATTTTCCACCTTCCTAACCTTCTATATTACCATTGCCGCTTTTATTAATTTATCATCAACATCCTCATTAATCACACCACCACCGCCTTCATCCCCATTATGATCTTCTATCACTTAGCCGGTCGAAGCTACAACACCAGCAGCTCTGAACCCAAAAGCCTCTTAACTCCTTGAAGACTTAGTCTTTATGCCAAAAAAAATAAACCAAAGGAGACAGAAGAAAACTCATCAAGGTTCATCTTGATGTTCGTCGGACTTACCACTTCCATTCTTCTCTTTTGGCCTCCCACTTCTTCATCAAATCCCAATAGAGGCCATGAGAAACTCTGTAGAGGCACCAACGGCCGATAAGAAGTATTAGGAGAAAGGGTTGAGAAAAGAGAGATAGAGAGAACATAAAAGAAGAAGAGCTATTAGTTGTCCTTTTTCCTATTCCTTTTCAGGCTATAAAGCCGTGCACTAGTAATAAACCTTGTCTTATTGGACACCCTTTCTTTACTAATTCATAACAAACTTCTCTCATTGACCACAACACCCCATTACTCCTAATAACCTATATCTATTGGACACCTTGCCCACTACCGAGATTTCCCCTCATAATCCACCTATTACAAAGATTAGTTTCCCATAATCCCAACCTTATCACATGATAAATCTCATGATAAAATCTCTAAATCTTGTGCCATTTGTTAACTGCCAATTGGTGTGAGTTACGCGATGTATCCCTTCCTGGCTTATGTGCATCTCTTCTTCTGGAGAGTGTCTTTTAATTTGGTCAATCCCTACATCAGCCCTCTCTTCAAGATTCACCTTGTATTCAAGGTGGAACTCTTGAAAGTTATTCTTTAGTGTTTGTTCTTTGACCCATGTGGAATCAGCAGCAAACTACTGTTCCCATTGCACTAGGTATCGAAGTTCTAATCGCCCTTGTTGTAACACCTCCAATGATCGGAGTATACCTATCCGCTTGAAAATCGGTCGCTAATCATGGCACATTTCTGGTAGTGGTAACCGCTGAATGTGTGGGTCTCTAACGCGGCATTTAAGCTTGGAGACCTAAAAAACGTTATGAAGTTAGGATGCCGAAGGAAGTGCCAAGGGGTACACAAAGCATGACCTATCTTTTCCAAGATTTGAAAAGGTTTTAAGGACCTTTTAGAAAGTTTATGAGTTGATTGCCGGTGGAGAGAAATTTGCCATAATGGTTTTAATCTTAAGAATACCCAGTCGCCCACTACGAAGGAGACATCTGTTCACTTGAAGTCCGCTTGGTTTTTCTTGAGTGTGTGAAGGATCACCGATTGATTGGATACGAAGTCATCTACTGTTGCAACGAGAGGTGGTGTTGTTGGTTATATAGTCAATCGACATGGGTGGAGCTTGGCCAAACACGGCTTCATATAGGGTTATCCGGATTGCGGAGTGCCAAGTGGTGCTATAGTGCCATTCCTCACACGCACATAGTGAAACCAGAGGCAAAGTTGCTCGACATGAAGGCTGCGCGAGATAATCCTCCAGTACCGATTTAGTATTTTGGTTTGCCCGTCACTCTGCGGGTGATAGGTGCTACCCTTGGACAATTTCATCCTTTACGGTGGGAAGAATTCTCGCCGAACTAGCTCTTAAAAGTAGGGTCCCGACTAGAAATCAACGATGTTGGAACACCATGCATGCGTATAATTTCAAGCACACAAATTTCCACCACTTAAGGTGTGGTGGAGTTTCATCTCGAGGCCTATGAAATGTCCCTACTTCAACAAGCGATCCACCACAACAAGAATGACTGTCTTCCCGGTGGATGTGGGTAGATGGGTAATGAAATCTAGTGACCCCGAGTCCCATATTTTCCCCGGTATAGGTAAGGGTTGTAAGAGGCCCCGGGGAAAGCGGTTGAATGGTTTCACCATTTGGCAAACAGTGCACTCTTAGAAAAACTCACAAACCGATTGTTTAAGATTACGCCAAACGAAAGTCCCGCACCTTGCAATGCTACATTCACCCGATGCCTACGTGACCTCCGATCGAGTATTGTGGAATTCGACTAGAAGTAATTGTTGTAGTGTTGAATCTAGTGGAATAAAAATGTGTGGCTTGAATAACGTAAGTCCATCACTAATCCGCTAGACAAGTGTGTGCCTCCCGGACTGCTCCGAATGATATGAAATAGGACACCGATGTGTTCTTTGTCCGATAATATTGTCGAAGAGCTTCTAATATTGCCGATGTGGTCCGGACATGGTTAACGAGCCATGCGCTTGGGTGGAGTCGTCATGTAACCGAGAAAGGGAATCTCCTAGCTTATTTTGGGTTACCGATTTATAAACAATGTCAAACTCGTACCCTAGGAGTTTAGTGAGCCATTTATGTTGATCTGGCATTCGCACCATTTGATGAAATAATGAGCGGAGGCTCTGGTGATCCGTATAGACCACGAAGCGCCTACTGATAAGTGTATGTTTATACTATAATTTCTATATCATTTGGTATATTTATCGGGTTTGTATTTAAGTGATTTTAGGAGAAATTGTGCTAATTTAGGTACAAATCATTCTTGCAGATAACAGGTGGAGGTTAGAGACAAAAGGGAAAAAAAGCAATATGGCGCCTGAATAAAGAAGATAACTCCCTCGTAATCTCACCGCTTGTACAAGGAGCCAAACTAAAGACCTTATGGCCGGGACTTACGCCTGTAAGTCAGACTATAATGAATATCCAGAGAAGTTTATGGATGGACCTAATGCCCGTAAGGAGTGATCGCAAAGTTGGCAAGATAAGCTTACGAGTCTCACACTTACGCCCGTAAATGGAACCTTAACAGGGAGATAGAAAACCTTCATCGGCAGAGCTTACGGCCTTAAGCCGACCGTAAGGCACGCAATCAACAAAAACCCCACTTTTTACTGCCCGAGCTTATGAGCGTAAGCTGGCTCGTAAAGGTGAAGGTATAAAAAATATTGGAAATTTTCGGAGAAAGGACTTGGAACTTTTAAGCTAAACTTTGGAACAATCTTAGAGAGAGAAAGCTTGAGGGCTAGAGAATTCGTGGCAGCCTGTGAGGTTAGTAGCAACAAATCTTTATCCAAGATGGGGGGGGGATCTTGCCCGCACTCATCATCATCATCTCTTGAAGCGTCGGCATGGCCAAAAGCAACCCATCAGCCAACTTCGAGGGAAACTTCGCGTCCATCCATCCATCATTGATCTTTGAGGGAGTGTCATTTATTTTATGCATTCAAACATGATCTTGTATGTTTGCTTGATTTTCTCTTGCTCCATGAGTAGCAAAACCTCCATTTGGGAACTTAGACATGAAACCCTAGGGCTCTTTTGTAATCTATTCATTTATGCTTCTTATTTGTAATGGATGTTAAGATTTTGATCCTAGAATGCTAATGTTCAATTTGAATTCTTGGATTGTTCATGTTACTTGATTACATGATTACTAATGTCTTTGTGAAAACCCGTTAGTGTTTCATCTTCCTGGATCAAATGAGATTGAGAGAATGAGCCTGTAAGTAGAGGAGCATCCTCTTTCCCTTTCACTTAGTACCTTAGTGTTCCCATGAGCTCTGAGCAATCGTGTAACCCTAGAGTCGAGAGAATTCTCCCTTAGGGAGTTGCATGGGATCAGGGGCTGTTTATATCAAGAGAGTGAATAGCCTAATTTCGAGAGCCAAAATTGACCTGTATTGGGAACCCTAGAGCGAAGAATAGCCGTGTAGGGCCCAATGTCGAGAGAATTCTCTACTAAACCCCCATTTTGGCCTAATCCTAGTCTGCCGTGAGAGCGAGATCTGGGGACTGTAGGTTTCTAGTGACTCACATCCATTAGATTAAGAAGTATATCTTGAATCCTGCGCTTCATGTCATGACCTTAGGAAATCATTGTCCAAGTACCCATGCTTAATCCATCAGTTTTACTTGATCTCATTTCAACTACTTTTCTGTATTTGTGTTATTTTATTTTCATCATTGCTACATCATGTTCATTTAGGATGATAATTTTTACTGGAGTTAGTACTAGTAATCTTGTTTCGTGTGGATTCAACAACCTAACCCTTCATTGGGTCCACTCTATTACTTCATATGACCTGTGCACTTGCGAAGATGTAAAGGGCGTGCCACCTGCCGAGAAGGTACTAATGCCACCGATGAATAGACTCTGTGATCACATACATCTCTCATACATACGCTGAAGATAAATGTAGCCTTGGAGATAGCTGCTTACTAAAGTGCGTGATCTAGTGTTGGTTCTGGAAGAGCACGGCCCCAATCCCTATTGCTGATGCATCAGTTTGTATCTTAAATGGGTAGTTGAATTCTGGCATTTGAAGTATGGGGGTATGAATCAGGGTGTACTTGAAGTCTTGAAAGGCTTTGTTAGCGGCTAGCGTCCAAATGAACATGTTTTCCGTAAGGAGTTCCGTTAGCGGGACAGAGATGGAAGTGTAGTCATGCGCGAAAGGCAAGTAGTAATCGGATTAACCCAGTAATCCCCGAAGTTCGTGGAGGGTGGCTGGTAAAGGGCATTGCTATATGGCTTTGATGTTCGCTTGGTCCACTTCAATACCCAATACTAGAGCATCCAAAAGGGCATTTGCTTCACTTCGGAATATAGAGAAGATGCTTTAGAGGTGCTCCATATGTCCTACCCATGTTGTGTTCTACACCAAAACGTCATCGAAGAAAACCAGTGCAAGCCTTCATATCGCTGGCATGAAAGTAGATTGCATACACCATTGTAATGCCCTTCATGCGTTCGAAACACACTTTTCTCAACATCAGATGGGTGTATACGCACCTTGAGATAACCAGATCGGAGATCCAGCTTTGAGAACGCCTGTGCGCAGGCGAGCTCATCAAGGAGTTCCTCTACCATGGGAATTGCGAAGCGGTATTCACTGTTACCGCCTTCAAGGCCCGGTATTCTTACCAAGGATTACCGATGAGGAGAATGGACTGGAACTTAGTTGGATAATGAGCTCCTTCAACATCTCTTTGACAAGCCATTCTATTTCTTCTTTCTGAAAATGTTGGTAATGATACATACATACATACATTCACGGGTGCAGCATCCGGCAGAAGAGGGATATGGTGGTCAAACTCCTGGACCAGTTGTAAGCCTGTAGGAAAAGAGATCTTCATACCCTGGTATCAGTGTATTAAGTTTATCCACAAACATAGATGGTCCGTCTAGATCTTGAGTTGGGTGAGGAGCTGATGGTTGGTCTGGTTCCACCACGTCTAAAGAAATGGCAAGATGTAAGAACTGGCTCACTATTTGGGTTCGCACATTCCGCTTTAGCGAAGACGTGGTTGAGTCATGCAAATTAGGGGTTTTGAGACCCTGAAGCAGTGTTCATATGCGCGCACATGTGACTTCCATCCACAGCTCATAGTAATCAAATATTATTTGGCCTAATCCAGACAGCCAATGTACGTTGAGGATGATGTCTACACCGAAGATGGGTAACAGAAGAAGGTTCATCGGAAATCAGTCTCTCCTAGTTTGAGCGGCACATGCAAGCACTCTCCTCCACATGTGAGCATTTCTCCATTACCCACTATCACCTTGAGATGTGAAGATGGCTAAACTGGTAGTCCCAAGTGATGTGCCCAACTGTCTATATGAAATTATTCGTGGATCCACTATCTATCAAGACCACAACCTTCTTGAAAAATATCTTTCCTGCAGTCTTAGAGTAAATAGTACTAGGTATCTAGTGAGTGCAAGGAACAAGATACAGGGTGTGTGTCTTTCCAACATTGCAGCATTGGGCGCTTATGACTTTCCACATCATCTGGCGGCTTTGGTTCCGTGTCTTCCACTTCCCCGGAATCATCATCTTAAATCATAAGGCATAGAAACTGTAGTGGGTTGCACATATGACCTCTGATGAACTTATAATCAAAATTATAATAAAGGCCACGCTCACATCTGGCAGCCATCTCTGTTGCCGTCAAACTTTTAATGGTGATAGACGACACCAAAGTTGATGCTCTATTAGGTGTGATAGTTGTAGCTAATGAGGGGTTGGCAATAGGTGCTTGAGGTGGATAGTAACGGTTCAGCGTCTTCACGCAACTCGAGAGAAAACAATTCAATAAGCATGTGGGGTTTTATCCTGTCACCCTAGTGAATAAATACTCGAACTCCGAAAGTTATGTTGTGACTATGGAACATTGTTTGATCTTGAATAGTTGAGCTTCGTGATTCATGAACGATGATGGTATGAAACGAAGCTTGGCTTATTGGGTGAACTCTTCCCATGAAGACAGCTGTTGAGTAGAGTACAGTCAATGATACCACTGTAGGGCTTCGCCAGACATATAGAACGCTGCTTTTTGATCTTTTGTTCAGGAGGGACTTGGTGGAACACAAAGAAATTTTCTATTTAGAAAATCCAAGAGAGCACACTTTCTCCTGCAAACAAGGAAACTTCCAGCTTCAGCAGCCCACCAAGGGTGGTGACTAGTGTGACAGTGGTGGATTCATGGCAAGATATTGATGCGGGTGTTGTGTGGGAGGGGTTGTGGGGGATAGAGCGGTAGCGGAGCAGGGTTTAGCCTCTCCAACCCTGTTAGTTTAACCATCAATTCTGTTATCACGGTTTGTTGGGCGGATAATGACTTTTGCACAACGTCGAATAGCTCGGTATATTGATGAATGGAGAAACAAAGGTCCTTCACTTTTGTAAGCATAAAGTCGTGGAGCTCAATGATCGCCACCATCTGCTCCTCCATTGCACAAGATCATGTTCGCACTCCCTCTGTCATAAATAAAGGGTTCAATGAAAGCACCACTGTAGAGGCACCAGTGGATGATAAGAAGAATTAGGAGAAAGGGTTGAGAGAAGATAAAGAGAGGGCAAGAGAGAGAAGAGAAAGGAAGAAAAGCTATTCATTGCCCTTTTTCCCATTCCTTTTCAAGCTATAAAGCCGTGCACTGATAACAAACCTTGACCTATGGGACAACCCTTCTCCACTAATTTATAACAGACTTCTCTCATTGGCCATGACACCCCACTACTCCTAACAACCTATATCCATTGGACACCTTACCCACTATTGAGATCCCTCTCATAATCCACCCATTACAAAGATTAGTTTTCCATAATTCCACATGATAAATTACATAATAAAATCTCTAAATCTTGTGCCACTTGTCGACTACCTATTGGTGTGAGGTGCACAACGTATCCCTTCCTGACTCACATGCGTCTCTTCTTCTGGAGAGGGTCCTTAGACATGGTCAACCCCTACAAACTCCTTCTTAACACCCCATTGGCTTATCGGTGTAAAAGCAAAGTGCTCAAAGTGAGATATCAAACCACACATTAATAGATCAAGGTTAAACAAGACTCTCAAGTCAAACCATTAAGCTTAACCCATATCCCTGAAAACTTACATAGCCATTCATGACTTCAAGAGCCCACCACGAGCCAACATTTCAATTTCTATTTTTTGGTTCAACTTCTGGTTCAGTCCCTGCTTGAACGAATTATTACAGAAAGATTCCTGAAAATTCAAAAACAATCCCTAATTTTCCACAAACACCCTTATATAAGTTCTTGAAATGCAAAATAACCCCTGGTCATGAAAATCATTGCCATGAAATTCCTTGCAAAAATTGAAAATAACTATATGAAAAATCCGGGATATTACATATGGTCAAAGGACTTTTACCATTTGTAAGCAATTCTAGAAATATACATTTTTACTACTGATATAAAGTAGACAAGTCTCATGGTACTATCCGATCAATATGATCAATAAATACAATTATAGTCCATTGATAAATTTAATAAATTAATACATTTCAATAGACAATGTATCAGTTAATATCGGGTTATCTACAAGATTTTTACCGACTGTAAAACAAAATGTTAGAATGGACATTTTTATTGTTGCTATAAGTTTTGGAAGATTTACAGACGGATTTTTGACTTTTACTAATTTTTTTATGTTGTCATTATTGGCAAATTATTTGTAAATTAGGTTTTGTTATTGTCGCATCTATTAATGTGATCCTTCTAGCAAGGGTAGTGTATAACCATGGCATCAAGATTCCAAGCAATAATTGTAGCCCTCAACTAAACTTGCCCCTCAAGCAATGCAAACGAAGAAGTTTGACTCTTGATCGGATGTTTTTGTTTTTTTTGGTGTGACAGTACAACACTTGTGGATACGATCAATTATGATGTTCCTTGAACAACTTCAAGAATTGAAGCGGAGATGAACATAGTCAAGTATTTGCTCAAGCGGAATTTGGTGGTAACGTTTGAACACATCCCTGTGAAGTTAAATGGACTAGTAGACACTCTTGTGAGCTACTATCTTCTACAAAGATGTGAACCTACCTAACTAGTTGTTGGAAGTTGCAAAAGCAAACACATCTCTATTTTTATGTGTTGCATCGTGTTGTTCTTTTGGTTTTAGGTATTTCTTAGATTTACAAATCCTTTGTTTAAAAAAACAAAATAACAGTAGCCCATGGTCATTTTATTCGTCTCATCAAAATGACTCTTGTGAGGGTTTGTCTTTTAAATTTTTGTTTAGACAATCTAGAAAGACCAAAAATACCTCCTTAAAATGCTTTCACAACCCGTTCATGATCGAACTCTAATGGAAAAAGAAATTATACATATATATATATATCTCAATAATTTAAAAAAAATAAAAAATAGATATGTTTTAGCAAATTAAAATACATATAGGTTTCAAAAAATTGTGCAAGAATGCTTGTTGGTTTAACAAAAATAGTAATAAGTTTTTTTAAAAACAAATAAGCTTTGTAAAAAATTCAGCAGCACTATTTCTTTCACAAAGAAATGTGCTAGAAAAAAGCGCAATAGCGTTGAAAGAAGCTTCCTTTTTGTTGCTTTATGGTGGCAACCAGCAAGGTGTTAATAAGAATGGCTCCAGAGCTATTTTGATGCATAAAATGGTTTTGAGGTCGTTGTGGCAAACATACAAATGTTAAGGTTAAGTTGAAAAAAAAAACCCACTCTTTTGTGTATGTTTATCAAATTAGCTTTGAAAATGAACCAATAATTAAGCTTGAAATATGGTATCATATCATCTAAGTGTAAAAAGACTATGGCATATTTTTAAGTAAGATAATTAGTAAATATATTTAGTAAAAATAGTGTTTTTTTATATATAGCATGCTAAAAAAATAAAAAAATTACATTCTTTTTTTTTTTAATTAAATTACCATCAAATGAAAAGCGTGAAAGAAGCTTTGAAAGAAAAATATAAATTTGTTGCTTAAATAGAAGATAACAAAAGTATAAGTAGCACTACTTGTTATAACCCCTTAATATTATTGAGAAATAGTAGCAATGTGCTTATTATAATTGTAGTTCAGCCAAATGAAAAAAAAAAAAAAAAGCTTATGCAAAAACTCATAAAACAGATAAAGTCTATTACTATTATTTTTTAGAATTGTCATTGAGAATTTGATACTGAATGCGACTATCACACCAAAAATAAATATCAATGTTAAATTGAATTGTTTTAAAAAGCTCAAATTATTCATTAAAATAATGATATAACCATGAAGTCATGACAAAAACTTATTTCTCAAATTGAATTCAGTTAAATGCTGATATAACTTTATCATGTCATGTGAAGCCTTAGTCATGAGTATCTTGAGCTTGGTTTAATATAAGCTCGAGCTTAGCTTGAAATTTTGAACTTGGTTAATCAAGCTCAAAATGAATTTTCATTGCTAATTATAAGCTTTAGCCAAGCAGCTCAAAAAATGCAATTATATTGTATATATATTTATAATATTATATAATATGTCATTAAATTGAAGATATTATGTAATTTATATTTTTTATTTTTTAATAGAAAAAATCAAAATATGATTGAAGCTTTAGTTTAAAAAAAAGGGAGTTGGATTTGAATTCTAAAAAATAAATCAATTTAATTTTAATTTTGATTTATATTGTGTCAAAGCCAAATTTTTGAAACTAAAAATAGAGCTAAACTGAAACAAATTTTCTTTAATTAATTTTGAGCTTGAGCTAGAGCCTAATCCAATCAAACAGAGTTTGTTTACAACCCTAGCCAGTAAAGACATTTATATGAAAATCTTTTCACTAAAATAAATGATGATATGTTAAATTTCCTAATAAAATCAATCTAAGCAAGAGTATATAAATCCAACTTGATATGTAATTGGCATTTGGGTCAATTGGCATTTGGGTCCCCTGAGTGGCGAGAGTTTGAATCTTCGGGGTGAGGGTGCATGTCTGAGAATTGTGAGCACGAACTGTGGGTGGTACCAGCGCCCATGTGTGCGCGGCCCCATAGGCCGCAGTCAAGACATGCGCACGCCCCTATCTTTGTTTAGCGGGCTCATTAGGGGTTTCGTTCTTCTTGACAAAAAAAAAACTTGATATGTAATTGCAACAATAATTGAATATACCCCAAATAGGAGGGCCATTTTTTTATTATTATTTTTATTAAAGCCATATTTTAAGATTGATAGCTGCACCTTAAAGACAGACATGGGAAATTCAAGGCATAATTAAAGTTGAAGTGGTGATTACCTAGATATCAGGTAATGGTACAATTAAAGTTGTAAATGTAATTGATTTGAATTAATTGCTCATATGGAGCATATGATATCATATGGCATCTTTCTCTAGGGACTCTCATGCATGCATGTCATGTTGCTCTCTCTTTTTATTGAGTGCTCTTTTGACCAATGTAAAAGTAAGTCTCTACCAGAATACAGTCTTTATTTTGTCCTTCTTTTATGTTTTTTTAATTGTTGGAAGAATAAGAAATATTAGCAAATTATCATATATAATTTTAGATGTATATTGTCTTTATACTTGTCTGATTTGATGGGTTAGTGAAATATATATATATATATATATAACATATACCATTATTAATGAGAGATAATTCTCTCAATACCCTTTTCACTTTTCAAAAACTTACTTTTTAAATCCCTGTGCATTCCATAGTAAATTTTTAGTTTTTTTTATTATTTTAATTAAGTTATATCAATTTTTTTTTTAGCATTCAGAGTTTGGATTTTAAAAAAACTGACATGACTTAATTAAAATAATAGAATGATTAAGGCAGCTCAAGATGAAGCAAGTAAAACAACTCTTTTAAACCTTACATTTGACGTCCTCATGCTAACTTGTGTTTTGAAGATTTTTTTAAGTCTCATTGTAACTATAATAAATATTTGTTATAATAAGTTAAGATTGAAAACTTTTAATTTAATATCTATTAGAGGCCCCAAAGTACATTTAAATCTTAAAATTTTTTAAAACCTTATTAATGTAATTATAATGTATTATAAATTGATATTTAAAATTTTAATTTTAATAGTTTAAAACATTTGATCAATTATCATGTTAGCATGCTTATTTAAAATTTTTAAAATATATATATATATATATATATATATATATATATATATATATATATATAGGCAATAAATGGCCCATACAAAGAGAATTGTGTACAAGGGATAATTCGTCCCCCAAACATAAAAGGCAACCACAAATTTAATAAACATGTAGATCTTCAAGTTCCGTAATTTATTAAGGTAGTGTTTGGTTGAATGTAATTCTAAATGCAGTGAATTTCTAATTACAATGTCACTAAAAATACATGGATTTTAAAATTCAGTGAAGTCGAATCTAATGTTTAATTAGATGTATCTGAAAATACTATATTATAATATTTAATATTATCTTAATAATTTTAAGTGCATATTAATTACTTTAACGATTAAATTTAAATTCATTATAAATTTATTAAAATTTTATTATATTTAAAAATTTTGAATTTAATTATTAACTTCACAAAAAGTGCATTTCTAAGAAATTCATCTAATTTTAACAAGTTATTTAATATTTTTAATTATTAAATAAATTATTAAATAAATTATTAAATTTATTATTAAAATTTATAAATTTTTTATTATTTATAAATGTTTAATAATATTTGTTTTTCCTTAGTTGGTATATGAGTGAGCAAAAAGATAAGAGATTTCGTTTTATGGCCAATTTGAACGTAAAACCAAATTTCTTATTGGATGTAATTCGAGTTAAATGAGTGTTTAAAATCCTGTGAAAGAAACACTAGATTTTCAAAAACTTAGTAACTTAAGTTACATATAATTTCAAATCTTTCCAAACAAACACTACCTAAAATAAATATCCGACGTAAAATGCTAGTATAAATAAACCAAGAAGCGGTTTATTTATATTTTATTATATATACACGGTAGTATATTATATTAAGGCCCTATAGATATAGGTGAAAAAACTTTAAAAAATAATAATAAAAGGTGGTCCAAGTCGCAACATCGTGCCTCTCACGTGCGCCAAGTCACACCAAACACAGACCTGCTCCACCGAAAGCTTATCCACGTGGACACGTAGGTCCCACCCATTAAATTATAATACGTGTCGGTGATTCGTTGGTTGTCAGCAAGAAGAGTCGACACCCTCTTCCTCTCTTTGATTGCAATGGCCCCTTTCAACTGAGCGAGACACCGTGGGTCCGATATCGCTGATCCCGGAGCAACTCTAACGGCTACGATATCCTCACAATGCGGATGCTATGAATTATCGGGTCCCACCCGCACTTTAAAATAACCCTTTAGTCCGTCACGTGCCTAACACGTGATGCCCAGAAAGTCTCTATATAAGGACTTGCACCACTTCATTCTTTTGTATCCCACTTCCGAAGCAATTCTTCATAAATTGGTTGTTATTTAGTTTATTGTTTTCATTATTATTATTATTATTATTATTATTATTTATTGATAATTTTTTTTGAGAGAACAAGGGAAGGATGGCTCAAGAAGAAAAGCAAGTTCAGGATGTGGAAGTGAAGGAGAGGGGGTTGCTAGATTTCATGGGGAAAATGGAGGAAAAGAACAAAGAAGATGAGGAAGTGGTCATCGTAAGTGGGGTGGAAAAGGAGGAAGTGGAGGAGAAACCTAATGATCATGAGAAGCATGGGATTCTTGAGAATCTGCAACGCACTCACAGTAGCTCTAGTTCTGTAAGATTTCTATTTTTAAAAAAATATTCATTAATTTTATTATAAGTTATGAAATTAATTAATATGAATCCAGTTGAGTTCAAGCTTGTCAAAAATATGCTTCCATATATATATATATATATACGAGTAGTATCTAACAATTCTGTTACATTTTTTTAATAATATTTTTGAAAAATTCTAAAGTTTATATTTTGGTGATATTAACAGTCTAGTGACGAAGAAGAAATAGATGAGAATGGAGAGAAGAAGATGAAGAAGAAGAAGAAGAAGGGAATGAAAGAGAAGATCAAGGAGAAGTTTAGTACCGAAGAGAAGGAGAAAATAGAAGTTAATGAATCCATACAATCATCCGTTGTTACGGACGATAAAAATTCAGTAATCATAGTAGAAAAACTGGAAGGAACATCACTGAAAGACGACGAAACTCTGGCCGGAGAAAACAAGGGATTCTTGGAGAAGATCAAGGAGAAACTGCCCATGCAAAGCAAGAAACCAAGTGAAGAGGATGTTGGAGCAGTTGAATGCAAGGAAAGTGATAAGGAGGAGAAGAAGGGGATATTGGAAAAGATAAAGGAGAAGCTTCCTGGTTTTCATAAAAATGAGAAGGAGGAGATGACCAATGAGGGCACTGCTAATGCTAGTACTTAGTGAGAGGAAACAGATCAATGGTTTGAACATTTGTTGGAGTAGTTGTTGCTTAATTTAGTGTCTTTGGTTTGTTTGTATGTTGGTTGGTTGGTGACTTGGTGGGTTTAGAATGTTGTTGTGCAGGTGTTTTTATTTGGTGATATTTGGACTTTTTTATATATGTAATAAATAAGTACTGTTTTTTTATGTAGTTTTGTTGTGAGTAATGTTATTTGAGATTATTTGGTGATGTTTGGACTTTTTTATGTAATAAATAATTACTGTTTTTTATGTAGTTTTGTTGTGAGTAATGTTACTTGAGAACTCCATTTACAGATTAAAATATTTTTGATGGAAACCATTACATGATTGACATTCTGTGACTTGTTACATGTTATGATCATGTGAAAAAAACACTTGGGTTCTCACATATAACACAATTTTTTTTATCCATTTGTTTTTCAAATAAAGGAGGAGTAGAAATGTTTTATACATAAAACACAATAATATAAAAATTTTATCAAACTATAATATAATGAAAAAACAAAATTATCCCTGATTAAGATAAAAATTAACTATATCATTCTTAATAATGGTAGTAAAAATCCGAGCATAACCGGATCCATACAAATGTAGTTATAAATAAATAAACTTGTTGTCCGGACCCAGACCTATTTTAAATAAGAATGAACCTATTCTGTCCAGACCAGTTTTATGTAAAATAGAATTGTCCATATGTTCAAATTTTGTGAAAAATTTTATAAGCTATATTGAACTTTATTCAAATATTGGTTTATTGTCAACTCATGTTTTTTTATTTCAATTTTTTCCTTTGAAAACAAAACTAATAAAAATATCTCTGGCACCTTATTTTGTTTTAAAAAATTTTGACAATAATTCCCATGTTACAAAAAAAAATAAATAAAAAACAATATTTTTTTGTTTTGGAAACTGTTTTAAAACCCCTTCTCCATCTATGCATGGGCGGAGCTACATATATTTTTATGGGGTCAGATTGTCACGGACTCGGACTTTCACCGACGACGCGTGCGGCACTTGATCGCCTGGCCTTGATCAAGTCAGCCTTGCTTCCCACACTTAGGCAAAAATACGATTTTTGGAGGTTTGATGGAAAGAAAGCTTTAAGAGAGCTTTGATGTGGAATGGGAACTTCTTATTATAACACTTGCTAACTTGAATTATAATGGCAAGACCTCTTGCCCTTTTATAGGCCTTAACCTCCTCAATGGACGGTTGAGATCTATTTAATCCTATGGCCCTCATTAGCCCTCTAGAGGCTTCCATACTTTTCTACAATACCCTCCAACTCATGAGGGCATTCTAGACACTTCCGCACTCTTCATGAGAACTCTTACATTCTTCATGAGTTCTCATGATACTTTGAGAGCTTTCTAGATACTTCTACATGCTTCATGAAGGCTTCACACTAATCATGAACCTTCATGACTATTCTAGCATTTTCCGTATTTCGTATTTTTATCTACTCAAAAATATTCTAAGTGTGAGGGACTAACCCTTAGCCCGGTAACATGCTAGCTTGTCACGCCGGGCGTGACAAGATGACCCCACAAAAAATTTTAGAATTTTTAATATATATTTATATAATAGTTAAAAAAAGCTAAGTTGACCCCACAAAATTAAAAAGTTGGGGTCAACCTAGCTCTCTCTACAAAATTAAAATTAAACAGTTAGGGTCATTTATATTTTTATAATGCTTGCATTACAAATGACAATATTATATTAAGAAACTTATTGTAGGAACTTTTTTGTTTTTTTTTTTTATCTCTACATAATTTTACTTTTATTTCGTTAGGTGGCATTTAACATGTTTAAGGAAGAAATTAGAAACAATATATTTTTATAGTGCCATTGGATCTCTGCAAATGAAAAAATGATGTTATTTTTATGCATTTTCAAGTAATATATGTGATTTGTATTAGAACTTTTTTTTTGTTTATTTGTGCTTCGTATAATGGTTTAACTATGATTGCTATATATATATATATATATATATATATATACACACACACAAACATGTTTGTATGTAGTACAAATGATAATATTGTACTTATTGACCCTACATTATAAATTTTCTGGCTCCGCCACTGCATCTATGTAATCCCCCTCCTATTCTACATATACGCACACACTCTCACATCATCCATTAGGTTTTTTTTTTTATTTTTTAAAAATATCATTTTACACATTAATACCTTATAGTATAAAAAAATGTTTTTAAGAAACTGTTCATAAAAATTTATTATTTGGCTGGTTGATATTTTACAAAATGTTCATATACTATAAAAAATTATACTTTTCAAAAAATATTTGGGAACATTATTGTTTGACACCCTAATTTTTATAAACTAGGATGTAACATATAAAAATTATTTTGAAAAATATTTGCAAAAATTAACTGTTTCAGCTATTGACTTTTTACTTAATTTCTCTAAAAATTTGATTACACCTCTATAGCGCGGCTGCCCCAATCTACATATATATCTTGAATTGTTTTTAAGGTGAATCCCTCCATTTGTACTTAGTTTTTCTGAGTCAGAGCTTTCTATATTTTTTTCGGGTTCCGTCATTGAAATTAGGTAACCTACAATAAATGGCTCGCATTAAAAATGAAATTGCAGCTCAATTATTTATCAACATGTATAAAGTTTTTAATTTTAAATAGTGAAATTTTTTATTGAAATTTTCCACCCATACAATACCAATCATATTTTATTAATTTTATTTAATAATATGATCTAGAAACTAATATAAAGATAAGCTTCTATATAAAAAATATAAAAAACATGAATTAAATTTTGTGTTAAACCAAAAATATTTTGGTTTTCAGCTTTTCAAAATACAAATGCATCTAAACAAGATCGTTTTGTTTTAAAAAAAAAAAAAAAAAACAAAAAAAAAAAAAAAAAAAAAAAAAAAAAAAAAAAAATAATAAAAAAAAACAAAATTAACCTTAACAATAAAAATTCACTTTTTGATTGTTTTTTTTTTTTTTTCTAATTTTTTTTTAAAATTTTTCTTTGGACATTTTATTTTATTTTTTTTTTTTTTTTTTTTTTTTTTTTTTTTTTTGTTTTTTTTTGTTTTTGTTTTTTTTTTTTTTTTTTTTTTTTTTTTTTTTTTTTTTTTCTTGTTTTTTTCCTTTTTATTTAATTTTGTTGTTTTTTTTTAATTTTTTTCTTTTTTTTTTTTTTTTGTTTTTGGTTGTTTTTTTTTTTTTTAACTAAAGGGGAAAATTTTTCTTTCAAATCCTAGGAAAAATTTTCCAGAGAAAATAAAGGGGGTTATTTGAAATATTAAAAAGCAAGGTTTTAAATTAATTTGGGGGAGATTTGTAAATAGCAAGCTATATCACCATCATTGAACGAGAGAGGGAATTTAAACAATTTAAACAATTTAATAATTTGCTTTCCATTAAACAATTTAATAATTTTTTAAAAAATGAAATGCAGTAATAAATTAATCAGAGTTAAACACTCGAAAAAAATTTGAATCAATTTTGAGATTAAATTCTTATGTACACAAAAAATATCTATTACAAAATCTTAAACAATGATTTATTGGGATTAAATAGCATTTTAGGTAGGCAAAAATATTTTCATGGAGAAAATTTTCCATGGAAAATATGACATTTTTCCAGGGCAAATTGATGCAATCAAACAACAAATGTGGCATTTTCCCATGGAAAATACAAGCAATCAAACAACAAAATCAAAATTTTTCATGGAAAAGTTTTGATTTTCTGGCCAGAAAATAATGCCAATCAAACGTGTATTTGTTAGTTTTCCAAGGAAAATTTTTCCATGGAAAACTTTTTCATGGAAATTTTTTTTTCCATCAATTTTCTATGTTGCCAATCAAACACAACCTAAGAGTTAAACGAAAAAAATTTGAATCAATTTTGAGATTGAATTCTTATGTAAACAAAAAATATCTATTACAAAATCTTAAACAATGATTTATTGGGATTAAATAGCATTTTAGGTTGACAAAAATATTTTCATGGAGAAAATTTTTCATAGAAAATATGATATTTTCCAGGGCAAATTGATGCAATCAAACAACTAATGTGGCTTTTTCCATTGAAAATACAAGCAATCAAACAACAAAATCAAAATTTTCCATGGAAAAGTTTTGATTTTTTGGCTAAAAAATAATGCCAATCAAACGTGTATTTGTTCGTTTTCCAAAGAAAATTTTTCCATGGAAAAATTTTTTTCCACCCATTTTCCATGTTGCCAATTAGACACAGCCTAGATAAAAATAATATCCAATAATTAAAAAATTCAGATCAAATCACACAAAAAATGAAGTTTTTGGTTGATTAAGCTTAGGCAAATGGGGTTTAAAGTGTTGGTTGTCTAAATTTATTTTTAACAGACTCAAATTTAAATTTGGACAACTAGGTTATGTTAAGATCAAGCCCACATTAGCATAATTTTTATTCAAACCCGTCTTATTCTGAACGGGACAGAAGTTGAGATAGAGTATTAGCACCTCAAATTCTTAACATATTTCATCTCAGTAAAACCGAATCAAAATTAAAAGTAATACCCATCAAATATCAAATATGAAAACATTATCAATATTTATGGTGTAAAACCATTTATGCAATTCTATTGTTTGTGTTGTTGTCGTTAACGAATCAAATAATATATCATGCTAAATATATATATATATATATATATATATATATATATATATATATATATATATAATTTTTATTCTTTTAGTAATTAATTTTTGTTATTGGACCTTATTAGATGTAATATATATGTATATAAAGTCGTAGACAACCCATCTGTGTTGTGTCATGTTATTTACTCATTTATCACTATAAAAATATTTATTTATTCATTTTCAAAGAAAGCTTTCATAAAAAGCTAAATTTTTTCTATATTTGTTTTATTTAATATTATAACATAATGAAACAGGAAAAAAAGTCTAAAATAAATTTGGAACTTTATAAAATTTATAAATTTAAAATTTTAATCATGAAGCATAAATAAATAAATAAATACATTTCACTAGAGCAAATACAACTTTTATGAGGGTAACTTAGCAAACATGTAATTTATAGCAAGAGTCCGGACTGACTACAACCACATCGACGCCTTATCCTCCATCACCTTCGCTCCCGGCCTCTCCTTCTCCAATGGAGGCCATGCTCGTGAACCCTTCTCTCTCTCGTCTCAAGCTCCCTCCCAATCACGTTCCCTTTCCCATTCCCATTCCCATTCCCGTTTCCAAACCCGCTCTTCTCTTCCTCCCTCATCGTCTCTCTGCTCCTCTCCGCTCCTCCGTTTTTCAAGACCAGTTTCCCACCGCCGGTGCCGGAAACGAAGATAAGGACGATGACCCCTACTCTTACGGTGAGGTCAACAAGATCATCGGAAGCCGCACAATTACCACGCCAATCTTCAACGACGATGGCTCCGTATCCACCACCACCTCCACCGAGTACCTCATCGAATGGAAAGACGGCCACGAACCCTCCTGGCTTCCATCCTCATCGATCGCCGCCGACGTCGTCGCTGAGTACGAAACCCCATGGTGGACAGCAGCCAAGAAAGCCGACGCCGCCGCTCTGTCTGCTCTCCTCTCTGACGAGACCACAGCGAGAGATCCGGACGCAGAGGACGCCGACGGTCGCACGGCATTGCATTTCGCTTCGGGGCTAGGGTCGGAGGAGTGCGTGCGAGTGTTGGCGGCGGCGGGGTCGGATTTGGAGAAGAAGGAGAGGGCAGCAGGGGGATTGACGGCGTTGCACGTGGCGGCAGGGTATGGGAGGGCGGAGGCGGTGAGGGCGTTGGTGGAGGCGGGGGTGGATGTGGAGGTAGTGGATGGGCAGGGGAGGACAGCATTGGAGGTGGCAAAGGAGGTGTTGGCAGGGATTCCGAAAGGGAGTTTAGTGGCATTTGGGAGAAGACTAGGGTTGGAAGGAGTGATTAGGGAATTGGAGAAGGAGGTGTATGAATTTGTGGAGGTGGAGAAGGTGTTGGAAAGGAGAGGAGAAGGGGAGAGAAGGGAGTATTTGGTGGAGTGGAGGGATGGTGGGGAGAGGGAATGGGTGAAGGAGAAGTGGATAGGGGAGGATTTGGTTAGGGATTTTGAGGCAGGATTGGAGTATGGGGTTGCGGAGAAGGTGGTGGGGAGGAGGGAAGGGGAAGAGGGGAGAATTGAGTATTTGGTGAAGTGGGTTGATTTGGAGGAGGCTACTTGGGAGCCGGTGGAGAATGTTGATGCTGAGCTTGTCGAGGAGTTTGAGAGGATTAATGGGAATGGCACGGCGGAGGTGGCAGTGGTGCTGGAAAAGGAGGAGGAAGAGGAAGAGGTTGGTGTCCAATGAGAGAAGAAATTGTTTTTTGGATGGTGAGTTTGCTTTGACTCTCTCTTCTTTTTCATCGTATTTTGTTGTTGTGCATATGTTTAATATGTGATATGCTTTAAGTTGAGTGAATTCTGGAGGGAATTTTGATTGCTTCTTGTTTTTGTTGTGCATTTGTGATGATTTAGCTTGTAGAGATGTGAACTTGATCATTAAGAATTCATTTAGTTTGGCAATTGGAATAGAATGAGTTGAGGAAAAGGTTTTAAGAAGAAAGGGTGAACTAGCATGAGAAAATGAAAGTGGATTGAATTGGTACATTCAAAAAACTCTTTATACTAGTTGTTGTTATGTGCATGGTTATGTAAATCAGTGGATTACAATGGCACATTCCAAATACTCTTTATACTAGTTGTTATGTGTGCGTTTATGTAAATCTTTGGTTTTTGTGACTTGTGATTGTTTGTTGTTTTTGTGGTGCATTCATTATATAACTAGTAGAGATGTGAGCTTGATCTTTAAGAATCCATTTGTTTTGGGAGTTAGAATTCATTTGTTGTGAGTTTTGGAAAACATTGGGAAGATGAAAAGTGGATCAATTTAGTTCGGTCAAAAACTCATTGTGCTATTTTTTGTTGTTGAGTTCTGTAAATCCTTTGCTTGAGTGGATTGTATATTTGTATCAGAGGGATTGTTGCTTGTGTTGTATTTTAGTACGTTGGTGATTATATTAGGGATGGGAATTGAAAGGTTAGTTTGGCGAAAGGCTCTTTTTACATAAAATTGAAAAAAAAAGAAGATATTTTTAAGGATGAATAGATTTATGTTTTTTTCTTGCTTTTGCTGCGTTTAAAGCATTAAGAGGAGGATTGTGTTCAATGACACAGTGAGACTCTTGCAGAGTGAGTTGCTCAATTCTTTAGCCCTTTGTTGTATTTGTTGCTTTGTTATTGTTCCACTGTGTACATGGTCTAGAATGGAGGGCTTTTTGTTTGATTTTTCTTTTATGGTGCATGTGTGATAGTGGCCATGTAATTAAGAATAACTTTGGTTTGGGAATTAGAATGCATCTGTGATGAGTTGAGGAGTATGCTTAAAGAAGGATTGTTAAAATAGACCAGAGGTAACAAAGCAACATATGTAGAGATTAGATCTTTTGGTTTTTTGGAGCATGAGGACTACAACTCTTTTAGGAATAACTTAAGTGAGTTTCAAACTTTTAAATTGTGTAATCTGTGGTTATAACTCTCAAATTAACACTTCACATTTGACCATAATTGGTTGATAATTTGAAACACTTCTTCAATCATAAACTCTTTACTTGTTAATCTAATTAACTTTGTATTATCACAAACATTAAAGTAGTGTTATTCAGTATTTTACTTGTTTTCTGTCTATCATTTATTATGTATTTATCTTTATTTAGTTCAAAAGAATAATGATGCCAGATTGTACTTATTGCATTTTGGGATCTATTAATGAATTCTTGAATCTCTTTTTCTTTAATTTAACAATTAGTTTGTGTTGCCTCTACCAGAATATGAAGAGCATAACTGTAAAAGTTTTAAATTTGGCAATAGGTTCTGATGAAGTAATAAAAACAATGTGCTAGGTTTTGATGATTCATAAGATTTAATTGCAATTTTTTTTATTATCTGGATATAAAAAGAAATCTATTCTTTTTGTCTATTCAATTTAATCAATTGTCTATTTCTAAAGGGTTGCATCATTTCCAACATAAACAAAGTATGCATGTAAGCGCTCATTGTTTACTCTCTCCATCCTCAAATAAGTCTCGATTTAGCTAATTTTTTTTTTTCAATTTACTTATCATTGTACGTTACCAAGAGAATTTTTACTCTTCTTCCCGGACATTGATACCTAGTGACAATTGTGCATTTTTTAAAGTTATTTTAATAAGTTCCAAGTAATTTTAACCTCAAAAGAAAAGGGTAATTTAATCTCATGATTAAAATTTTTTTTTCTAGATTTTAGAAGATTTATTAATTTGGCAATCTTTGTGCAACATTTTAAAATATGCCACATATCTTGTATCTTGAGCAGAGCTCATAGTTGCTAAAGTTATTTTTAACTCCTCTTGAGGCAAATCAGAATTATATCATTTGATGACAAACGTTTTGGATAATTCCACTCTTTATTTGTAGTTAGTTGGTAGTTCTGTCTATCTCATAGTAGTGATTATCCAATTTAGCCTTGATATAGTTCATGTGGTTCATGTAGTCAATCAGTTAGTGCTATGTGAAGGGGACCCCATTCCATGGTCTTTCTTACTCCTTTCACTTCTAGAACTATCGGCATATTCTTATGTTGACTGGCTGGTGATTCCACTAATTGAAGGTCTGCCATTGGTTATGGTTTCTTTTTTAGACCTCTTACTTATCTCATAGAGGAGTGAGAAACAAAATGTTGTTGCCTGATGTGGTACTAAGGTTGAACATCGAGCTCTTGTTGACACCATTTTCAAGCTTGTGTGGTTGCAATGATCATTTCAAGATATTGGTGTTCCTTTTCTCATACTTCATAACTTTCCTTTGTATCAATCATAGTGTTGTTCAAATTACATATAATTATTTTTGTCATTAATGAACCAAACATATTGAGATTGATTGTAATCTTATCTGTGAGCATGACTTTTGTAGGACTTTACACCTTGAGTCAGCTCCTTCCATTGCAGATACTATAAATCTCTTCACTAAATCACATCCATATAATCTCTTCTGTGAGCTTGTCATCAAACTCAATATGGTTTTTTCCGTCCATTGTAAGTATAAGGTGAGTCTTAACAATAAAATTGTTATTTTTTGTTTTTTTTAATATCTATGGGTATGGGCCCCATCAAGCATGTCTTAATCCTCAAAAATCTTTGAGAGTATTAGAGAGCATTCATTTCAGTGTAAGTAGGGAGAAGTCAGAAAATGGGCGAAGTGTAATTTCGGAGCATTGGTTTTGGTGTAAGTTGATGGAAGTGAGGGGAAATAGACTGATTTCCTCTATTTCTGATTTTCTTTTTCTCTGAAGTGAGAGCAATGGCCACTTTCCTTTTGAAGTGAGGGCAGTGACCATTTTTCCCACTTCAGCTTGAAGTGGGGTTCAGTTAAAACACATTTCAGTGTTTTTTATATCGAAGGTAAAGTGAGCTCTCTATAAAATCTCGCTTCTCCTCATTTTCAAAGACTCATTTGAAATCATTGAAGTAGAAAAATGAGCACAAGAAGTAGGAAAATAAGCATTTTATGGAAGTGATAAGTGATTGTACAGAGAATCAATTTCACTATAGCGATCGTGGCAATGGTATTGTAGCACCTCTTAGCCCCGCATCATTTGTTGGGGGGGGGGGCCGGGGCTCCATCTCCAGTTTACACCACTATATGGTTTTTCTATACAATGGTTTTATCTGAAGTCTAGGGGCTCCTTTCTCTATAAAAAGAGCTCCCATTTTGTATTTGAGGGCATCCTTGCCCCCTATCTTCCTTAAAAAAAAAAAGAGTTTTTACATATAGATACAAAGATGGATTTGATTTTTAAAAAATTAGTCATCTTAGAAAATCAACTCACCAAAATAGAAGTTATTATTAACAATATAAATTATCTCAAAAATAGCATGGATAAGCTAAAAAGTAACCATATAGACATTGATAATATATGTTTAAAAATGAACAACGTCCAGTTAGAATATGGACCAAAAATTAAAAAATCAGTTTCCGCATTTAGAGTTTGTATAGAAGAAGAACTGAAAAAACCTTCCGAATAGAGGTTAAATTTTTTCTCGAAATTAAGATGAAAAACATCTTAAAAGCTAAAAATTGAAGTGATTTTTACCCTTTTGTTTAGAAAAATATATGATAGATGAAGAAAAAATAAGCAAGTACATATTATCAGAAAAAATAAAAAGACAAAAATTAGATTGGTTACAAGAAGCAGAGGAATACTTAAATTATCAATGGTAATTAAAAGAAGATGAAAAAATGATATATATGCAAAAACTAGTCATCCGTAGATGGCATAAAAATCATATGGATCATTTAAAAACTTAGGAACAAGGGTTAATAATACAATATGACTAAATAGAAGTCTGTATATGCTAAAAATGCATGGATATAGTTTGTAAAAAAAAAAAAAAAATACAAGAAGAAACATTAAACAAGTTAGAGGAAGAATATCATAAGAGATTACTTGAAGCAAGAGCCTTTAGAAATATGAAAGAAATGAAAAACTTTAGAATACTTTTAATAAGAATAAAGCATAGAATAGGATATTTGAAAGATTTAAAAAAGATTAGAAATAACCAATGCCAGGATACACATTAAAAAGATAAATAGAAATAGTAAAAAGAAGAATTGAAATTTTATTAGTTAACTATTTTCAACTAATTAAATAAAGACAGTTTAGTAAATTAATAGAGATAAAAGAAGAAATAATTTACAATAACAATAATTAATTTTCTATCTTTAAAAATAAACATACTAAAAGAAAAGAAGTAACATTAGTCCTAGAACAACAGTTAGAATTAACAAAAAATAAAAATATCACTTTAATACTTGGAGAAGAGTTATACAACAATGGCATAATAGAAACACAAAAAAAAAATTTATGAACATTATGATGAAACAGAAGCATGTTGTCCTAGTGAAAACTCTCAATTAGTGCTGGACTTAATAACTAAAAAATCTTATAACAAACTAATAAATTCTGGATATACTTTAGTATATCTTGGGTTATTAATATTTGAAATAGTAGGACTGCACAAAAAAGGATTAGGAGCAAGATTACTAGCTAGCTTAGTAGACTTAAGGCAAAAAAGATTTCATGACAAAAGCACAATAGAAATCAATATAATTAGATGTGAACAAAGAACCTAAAATAGTATATATGATCCCAAACTTCATTGTACTTTTGGAAACTTTCCACAAATATATAAAATTAATTATTCTATTCAAAGGACATAACATGACTACTGATGCCTCTAATTTAATAATATCCAAAATTTTCACAGGACAAATATCCATTATTAGTAATGTCAAATATATTTAAAAATTGAAAAACTTTAAAAATTATTAGCTACCCTAGGCATAAGAGCAAGAATTGAAAAATATTACTCATTAGAATTATTAGAAAATACTGAATGGAATATAAAATCGATACCAATTAAGCAAGCCAATTATCCTAGCTCAGCTGAATATTTTGAAAATCAAGATGGTAGCTGTAGCACAAGAGTGAATAATTATAAAAATAAAGGTATAATTATTGAAGAAATAAGTGAAGAAGAAATATGGAAAAAGTATTAGAAACAGAAAATTTAGATGAAATAGAAACCCATTTAGGACCTTTGAGGAAGTATTTACATAAAGATGACATTGGAAACATAAGTAACCATATTAAAGAAAGAAAAGCAAGATGGTTAATCTACGTAATAAGATATATTAGATTTAAGATCCAAACAAGAGAAAATGGAGAATACCTATATAAAATCAAATAAAAAATTGTACAATCTAATGGAAAAGTAAAGTATTTGAAAAAAAAAATACCTTAAAAAGAAATCTTAAACCAAGACCATGAAAACAAATTAGACAATGTCAGAAACCTTAGAAAATGGTTAGAAACACAATATGAAAACATAGAAAATTGCTATTGTTAAAACAGAAAAATTAATTAAAGAAAGATACTTTGGATATAACTGAAAAGTAGATTTTGAGAAATTACTAGAAGATATGGATAACATAGAATTTGTGATAAAATGTAGATACACCCAACATGATTATCCTAATGAAATAAAAGATAAAGTATACACATATATTGAACATCATTTAGTAACAGAAAAACTATCTAATGCTCTAGAGTATGAAGAAATCATAAAACAATTGGTTGAACTTTTAATGAAATTTTAACAAATAAAGAAGATAGTAATCACCAACAAGCATCTACTAGTAGTAATGCTAGGACATATGTAGGATCTACTTCTATAGAACAAATAATTAGAACAACACAACCCTTACAATACCTTACAAAACATAACTTTAATGAATATCCAGAACAAGGTTATCAAAAATTTAGAGGGAAAGGGAAATTAGACCCACTTGAAGTATTTAGGACTATGAATTAGATGTTATTAATGCAATAGAAAGAATCCCACATGCACTAGATTATGGAGGAATGACAAACTTTATAGAAAATTTGTTAGAGACTATTGCTAGAGAATTACTTAATAGCTGGAAGATAAATTTTCCAAATAAATATCAATATATGATACAAATGGTAGACAATCCTTATAATGTCATAAGTCAAATTAGACAAATAATTTTAGGAACTAATCCTTCCAGAGGAGATACGGTTTTACAAGATATAACTACAAGAGACTTAGAAAGGCTTCAAATAAACAATTTTAGTGAAATAGTAAAATATAGCTATATATATATAACATTATCGGCAAAAACACGAAAAACATTTGCTAGTAATGAGCAAACAAAGAGGTGGTTTAGTAAATTACCAAAACTCTCAGGAGAACTTATATATAGGAGCTGGAAAAAAAAAGACAATGAAAACTTAACAGGAATAGGACCAACCATAATGTTTACATTTAATTTCCTAAAAGACAAATGTTTGAAAGCTGAAGCCAATAGACAAATCTCAAATTACAGTTATTGTAGGTAAATATACGTGCCTACTATAATCAGAGAATATAGACAAAAATAAAAGATTAAAGAGAAGCCAATATTATAAAAAAGAAAGACCAAGAGCTAATCATGTTAAGAAATTCAAAAGGCACAAACCACTAACAAAATGTAAATGTTACCTATGTGGAATAGAAGGACATTATGTCAGGGAATGTAGGAATAACAATGTGAAAAAAGAAAGGTTAAATTTATATAAGAATCTGGAGCTGCAAGATGAAATTGACATAGTAAGTATTACCAATAATGTTAATGAAAATGATAGTGATGTTTGTAGTATATATGAAGATGATGGATCTAATTTTACAGAAGATCTAGCTGCATATAAAAACCTTGTAGAATTTTAATGAAACATACAACGTTGACTTATAGTCTAGATGATGATCCTAAGTTTCTGTTTAACAATATAACTAGGTAGAAGACTCTACAAAATGCAATCATGATATTGAACATTTTAAATTTAATTACAAAACGAAATGTGATAAATGTTATAGATATCATATATTAAAACATAGAGTTACTTGTAAAAATTATGACCTATCCCTATGTAGAAAATGTGTATTAGACTCATGCAAATTTGAGTTTGGAGAATTAATAATAGAAAATATGCCATAAAAATTTGATAAAAGAAAGAAATAATATCATAATTATTAAAATCAATACAAATCTTAGAAGCAGAAGCCTCTAGATTAATGGAAGAAAATATACTTCTAAAAAATAAAGGAAAGTATATCACCAAAAACATATACGACATTGAAGAACAAACATTGACAATATCACCAGTAGATTTTTGAAATAATAATCTAACCTATTGCTACTAAAATCTTTTACATGACAAGTGTCTAAGAGTAGCACGGTAAAATATACAATGAAGACCAACAAGGTAGAAAACATTACAAATATCCTAGGAAGTTATGGGATAAAAGCAATGCCTGCGAATATGATGATTTGCAAACATTGGCATGACAGGAATGGATAATTAATCCCATATTACCTTATACGTTACAGCAAGAACAACCAGATTATTATGAACATCCTGATGGAAGATTATGCTTTAGAGTCGCAAAATATAATAAAAGATTAGCTATTGACTATGATATTGGAGAAAGTAATTCTTTAGAGGAATGAAGAATTTGGTAGATAAAAGAGAAATTCCGACAATAACCAGGTTAAGACACCAGTACCAATGCCAGCGAGAAAAAATGGTTCTAGATACACCAAGGTTTAGAATTATTAGAAAGAAATATAATTGGTTAGGACGAGTAGAAAGTTTTTTACAATACTTCATAGCACGAGACGTATGTTATGTAGATGTACTAAACAGACCTCTAAGAACACTCACAAGGCGCAGAATCCTAGAGGAATAGGAAACGTATATCACATTCCAGGAAAATAAGATTCAAGCTTTGAAGAACCTATATGATCTTATAGAAAATACTTGTAGATGAAATACCTATTGGATTCAGAGACTGTTGGGCCAATAGTTAGGATGAGACAACATTATGGGAGACATGTTAGTGATTTACCCTATATTGGTACCACAATAAGACAGAAGATACTTAGAGAAAAATGGTATTGGTTAATAGAAGTAGAAAATTATATAGAACAAAAAATGCAGTTAATAAGAAACTACAATGAACAAGCAGTAAGGGCTAATGATACACGAATTTTGGAACTAAACAAAAGCTTAAAAAGACATTTGAAACGATTGGGAAAGGATAAGATCAGGTTAGCACGGTAATACAACCAGATCTAGTCGCGCATAAATTTAATAAATGAAGTCATTCTTAACTAAGGGGACCATAGTGGACATAGAACTAAGGATGTCAAACTATGAAAAATATTTTTTCCCGTTACAGAATCCAGTCTATAACATTAGACAACAAATATATATCCAGAGGTTTCAATGGTTAGAAGAAGTTAAGAGAGATAGATTGGCAAAAAAAGATTTGGATAGGGAACATGCTATTACACTTAAACAAGCAGAATAACGAAGACTTAAGGAAAAAATGGAAATTGATGATGTCAAAGATAAACCAAGTACAAGTAAAATCCCAATTAAAACAATGGATTTAATAATGAGATGGAGAAAACATGATGAGGAATTTTTGCAATCGTGGAAAGAAGATTTAGAAGAAAAGTTGGAAAAAAAATTGAAAGCCATTATTGTTAAAATGGAATTACCTCAATACATGGAAATATGGGAAATTAATAGGTTAAGTATTGAAGACCAGATAGAATATTTTTACCATGGTTATGATTGGACGATAGATTTTGAAGTAATGCCAGAAGATGTAAATGATGTGAGATTCCTTTTGGCATGTAGGTATCCTTATAAGGAATACCTTAGTTGACCAGTTAAAAAAGAAACGCAAGAAGTAAGCTGTGTCGTAGATGGACTGTATGTTGAATCAGAAAATGAGCTAATAAGACAATTGGATGAAATAGATATAGAAGGGTTGATGAAGAAATACGAATATATTTCTACACAAGAAATACATATGGAGGCAGAAAGTTTCACAGGACAGGTAACACGAGTCACCCAAGCCCAAATAGAGACAACAGGATTTGCCCCTACAAACCAAGTTAGAACAACACAGCCTATGCAGTTTCCAGCTGGAGTAAGTATAAACTAGAGACACCACAGCGAATAGCAGAGGTAGAGGAAAACCAGACCCGTCAGAAGTCATTAGGGAAATGCCCAAGCAAAACAATGACGGTAGTTTGTTGATACTTACATCTGTACACCCACAGAAATGGCCATAATTAATAGATAGATGGGAAGCGGATGCACTAAATGCATTTGGAAGATTAAATGTTAGGTTAGATGACGTAGGAATAACAAATTTCATAGAAAACCTCTTAGGCACCACGGCGAAGGATTTCTTAAACAGTTGGAAGATTGCCTATCCTTCGGAATATAGAGACACGATAACAATGGCAGAAAACCCTTATAATATAACAGGACAAATAAGATAGATAATCTTAGGAACAAACCCAGCTCGGGGAGATACCCTAATTCAAGATAATGCTGCAAGAGACCTTGAAAGACTTCAGATTGGTAATTTTAATGAGATAGTTAATTTTAGTAAAATGTATATTTCCTTAGCTGCCAGGACATGAAAGGCTTTCCCAGGATTAGAGATCACAAAACGTTGGTTTAACAAATTGCCTAAGCCATTAGGAGATTTGATTTACAAAGCATGGGTAGATAGAGGTCATGAAAATATTGCATGAATAGGACCAACAATTTTATTTTCATTTGAATTCCTGAAAAATAAGTGCTTAGAAGCTGAAGCAGGAAGGCAAGTAGCCAATTATAGCTACTGTAATAAAATCTATGCGCCAACAACACATAAAGAATATAATGATAAGAAAATATTAAAAAGAAGTCAGTATTATAAGATGGGAAGACCAAGAATTAACCATGTTAAGATGTTTAAAAGACACAAACCTCCAAGAAAGTGTAAGTGCTATGTGTGTGGAATAAATGACATTATGCTAGAGAACGTCGTAGTAAAATTGTCAATAAAGAAAGGTTAAAGTTGCTCCAGGAATTAGAATTAACATATGAATTTGATATTATAAGTTTAGAAAGTAATGATAGCGAAAATGACAGTGACATTTGCAGTATTTTTGGTGATGATAGATTGAAAGAGTTAGCAGAAGCAGGAAACCTCATTGAATTCCAAAATATATATGGAGATGTAGAATGACAAACATAGTAGAAAAAGCAAAGGGTTTTATGAAGTCAGGACAACAAACAATAGATGAGAAAAATGAACAGCAACAAAAATTAAATGAAAATTTGATAAAAGAAGAATATGATGAATTTATTCAGGAAAACAATCTCAAACTTAAAAGGAGAGAAGCTGTAGATTTAGCCCTCGTTAGTATCTGTTATCTATTATCCTCATGAGAAAATGTTGAAGCATTAATTGATGAAATACAAAATAAAAACATAGCCAAAACTCAAAATCTGAAAAGACGTGAGGATAGAAAGATTTTAAAATGAATAGCATTTCAGTAGTTTACATGATAATTAGAAACTTTTATCTCTATGAACTTTGTATAGTATCACAGTCACCAGATAGAGAACAAGTATATGCCGCATGGGGGAGAGCCTCATTACTTTACTCGGTGTTAAAAGAGTTAAGAGATTACTATTATGACTATGAACATTATGTATCTACATAACCACTCCCATTTTTTCTTTAATGGAAGATAAAGACATATTACAGCCTAGATTCAAACCCTAAGTATTTATTAGAATAATATCGTACGGTAGAAAATTTCTTCACATGTGAACATATCTTAGAACCATTTAAATATAACTTTAAGAGCAGATGTGATAGGTGTTATTGTTTTCATGTATTAAAACATAGAGTCGCTTTAGGTGTGAATTATCTTTCTGTAGGAAATGCGCTAAGCATCTATTTAAGTACGAATTTCCTGAAATAATAGAAGAACAAACAGAACCTTTACAGCCTGTTGTCAATATTGATAAAGAAGTAATAAGGCAGCTTTTGCAAAGAATATGTTCTCTAGAGCAAGAAAATAAAACACTTACACAAGAACTACCACGTTATAAAGAAAAAGGAAAGATAGTCATCGCTGAAGAGAATATAGAAATACATGAGGACATCAATGTAGTCCACCAAACCAAGAGGTATAATAATTTGCTAAATATAGAGGCTATAATAGAATTTAAAGATGGCTATAAGTTGCCGGTACGTGGCATTATAGATACAGGGGCCAGTAAGAATTATATCTCCTAAGATTATGTTCCCGATAAGTATAAAGAATAAGGCATCAAAGCTTCAGAAGTCCAAGATGCTTTTGGAAATAGGATTTCTCTAACTCATATGTTAGTAGATAGCACGATTAGAATAAATCAACAAACTTACACTCTACCTTTCACATGGTTGAAACCTTTTCATAAAGGAAAGCCCACTCAGTTCATTTTAGGGATGTGATTCATTAGGTCACAATCAGGAGGATTAATGGTCCAAGGTGATTTAGTAACTATATTTAAAAAATAGGAACCGCTTAAAGAAAGATTAGAACCTTTACTTGCTCAGTTACGAAAAGAATAAGTTATAGGAGAAAACCCGGTTAAGTACTTAAGTAGGGCTAAGGATGAGTGCAAGTTAGAAATTATTAACCAAGAACTTAGAATTACATGCCTGGTGATAAAAGCAACCCCATATGAGCAAAAAGAATTCGAATTACATATTAAGAAATTATTATCTTTAGGTATTATCTCTGAGACCAATAGTCCACACCGAACCAGAGCGTTCATAGAAAATAAACATAATGAAATGGTTAGGGGAAAAAGTCAAATGGTTTTTAACTATAAAAGACTGAATGATAATACGGAAGAACATAAGTACCCCCTTTCTAACAAAGAAGTTCTCGTTCAGAAATAAAGAATATGTACATATATAGTAAATTTGATTTAAAGAGCGGATTCTGGTAGGTCCGCATGAAAAAAAAAAGTAGGAAATGGATGGCTCTTATTACACATAATGACCACTATGAATGGAAAGTTATGCCTTTCGGGTTAAAAAATGCCCCTCAAATATTCCAAAGAAAGATGGATTCGCTTTTTAGGCATTATGACTTGATAGTAACCTACAAGACGATATTTTAGTAATGAATGTGAATCTAACACCGCATGTTGAGCACCTAATCCTTTTCTTTAATAAATGCAGACGGTACGGTCTTATTCTTCCTGAAAAGAAGATGAAGATAGGATGCAGACGAATAAAGTAATTAGTTGTCCTTATAGGACAAGGGCAAATAGAACTGCAACCACATGTTTCTTCCAGTATACTAGAAATGCCAGATAAACTTGAAGGTCTAACCCATATTAGATCATTCTTAGGGAAATTAAATTACGCCAGGAACTTCATACCAAATCTTAGTCAGTTAGCAGGACCATTATATATGAAAACTAAACAAATCGGTGAGAGAATGTTTAATGCGGAAGATGCCAAACTTGTTCAACAAATCAAAGATATCGTAAGGAAAATAAAACCTTTGCATTTACCACCACTAGATACATATCTAATCATTGAAACAGATGGAAGGATAGGTGGATGGGGTGCTGTGTTAAAATACAATCCCAAGAAAGAAAGCCCAGTAAAAGAAGAACAGGTAACCAGATATGACAGCGAGACGTATACAACACCAGTATCTAGTACGGACGAGGAAATTTTAGCAGCTATCAGAGCCATGGAGAAATTTAAACTTTTTGTTATTTTTTCAAAAGAATTTTCATTAAGGACTGACTATCAAGCTATTGTTTTTTTTATCACAGAAAGTCCGAGAACAAGCCATCAATCAACCGATGGCTTAACTTCGTAGATTACATCATCGGCAATGGGTTTAAAGTAAGTATAGAACATATTAAAGGATCTGACAATTTTCTTGGAGATCAACTAAGTCAGATGGTTCATAAGACATTCATGGACGGGCCAAGACTTTGAGGTTATCTATCCGCGTACTAGTGAATGGGGACCACATAGACCAGTGGGTTCCTCTGAACTATTCTCTA
This sequence comes from Dioscorea dumetorum, assembly GCA_902712375.1. NCBI lineage: Eukaryota > Viridiplantae > Streptophyta > Magnoliopsida > Dioscoreales > Dioscoreaceae > Dioscorea > Dioscorea dumetorum. The sequence goes on along the minus strand of CACTHL010000803.1, from coordinate 8,940,760 downwards.
GTATGGTGGGACTTTTACAAAAGCCAAAGGACTGGCCATCTATATGCTAAGGATAGGATTCACATAAACCAGCGAATACCTCTAGGTATCCAAGGCATGGTGGAGTCGAGATGTAACCTAACCTTTAGCCAAAGGCTGGTTCCTCTGTATGGTTGAGATCGTGGCTACAATACCAGTAGATCCATGCAAATCTTAACTATGGGGACCGTCTGGATGACCGTATCTCCATTTCCCCGGTTATAAAACTCAGTGACCGGAGGATAAACTCCACATCCCAGAAATTAAGACAGTAAAACCAAGCTTCACTTACAACGAGCAATGGCCGGAAAGACCCCTCAAACCTCTTACCAAGTAGATCCACTCTTAAATCTCCCCATTTATCCAGTAGACTCACCGTTGAGGTTCAAGACCAAGGTAGTTCTTAATTTACACCAGCACGTGATGGTTGACAATCTTTGGGCAAATAGGCGAGACCCAAAGGCATTGCTGCCACTACTACACCAGCTGGCAGAGTTCTTTCAATACATTAACGAAGAGATAGAGGCACAAGAAACAGTACCAAGCCCTCTGTCTAAGATGAAGGCGCCCATGGTATTCAAGCCTTAACCGGTTGACTTTATCGTTGACCAGGAGGGGAGGATAAAGACACTGGAAACAGAAGTTAAAATACAAGAAGAAACAGTCAAGAAGTTGCAACAGCAACTAGAGGATGCCAAAGCTGAGTATGACTAGTTTAGTAGAGTAATCTTAGAAAAAAGGAAGAAGAAGCTACAAACATAGGAGGAATTCCCGGAGGAGCTCTCAGAGATAGAGCATGTAGTTTATCAGAAGGTGCTCCAGCATCTAGACGCACGAATGATGGACGAGCAAGAGCGCCTACAGCACATGGTGGTCCAAGGCTACCACCCACCTGGCATGGTTCTGTCAGGTATTGCTTTTAAGGGAAATGCTCACCCAGACCCGGCATGCAGATGCAAAGAAAGGTTCGTGATCTGTAAGACCTCAATAAACATGGCCGAATGGAAAAATGTTGAAGTACTAGGCACTCCAATGGAGCTGTTATCATTATTCCGCCACGGCTTTGTGGCAAGAGTTATCATCGCGGAGGCATCGCACATCGACGCCTTCTCACCATATCAGCAGTTAGATCACATCCTAAGAAAGCTGCTGAAAACTATTGATCTAGGTCATGGATATCTAAATGTGGAGATCAATTTAATCCCACCAGCTATTCAGTCCAGTTACGCGAATGAGGCACGCCACCTCATCAAAAGCACGATCATGCGTCACCACCAGGCGATACGGGAAGATATAGAGGAGATGGATGTCTTCGATATGCGCATAAACCTCAACATAATAGAACAGCTACACCTATGGAGGGCATGCGCAAAAACCACTGGTTGGAGGAGGACGGGGCCTACAATATCACCACCCTAACAGGTCCCATTGGTCCTAGAGACGCCAACCATGAAAAACACTGATCCCTTATACTTTCATGTTTGGTGTTTATTTCTACATCTACTTAGACAGAAAGACCGGCCAGTGTACCACATGAAAAGCACTCTGGCATGGACGCACCAGTACAGATTCGGACATTATGCAAGCTTATCTCTAGAATCAGGGCATATAAGAGAATAAAGGACTTTAGTCACTACCAGCCGCGTGTTGGAAAAACTGTTCTTTATTCTCTGACTGACGAATAAAGGAAAAAGGAATGAACGGTTTAAAGTGGGCTAGATGCCTGCCACTCCTTGGTTCCTTTTTTCTTAATTCGTCCATCGAGAATAAGGAATGCTTTTTCCAAAGACGCGGCTGGTAGTAACTAAAGTCTTTTATTCTTTGGTACGCCCTGACTCTAGAGATAACCTTGACTCAGACTACATTATTACAGACTTTTTACTCAAGAAAAGCATAAAAAGTACCTATCTAGGTACTCTGATGTTGACAGAATGTTCATCCTTCTACCATATTGTTTAAGTTTTGTTCCTCTACCTCATCTGCCATGAGATTCCCGTGTGGCTGGTTGTCATCTAGCTGCCTCTCTAGTGAGCTCAAGGCTACTGGGCTATCGCAGTGTCGTCTCTTGGATCTCCTGAGCTGATATCATCGTCAGAGTCACTGGTTAAGATTGCTACTGGATTCGGAGTGCTTAACCTGCCATAATGTCCGAATCTGTATTGGTTTGTCCATGCGAGAGTGCTTTTCATGTGGTACTCAAGCCGGCCATTCTGTCTAAGTAGATGTGGAAATGGACACCAAAACAGGAAAGTATAAGGGATCAATGTAAACCCTTTATGGTTGGCGTCTCTAGGACCAATGGGACCCGTTGGGGTGGTGACATAGTAGGCCCCGTCCTCCTCCAATCAGTGGTTTTTGCGCATGCCCTCCATAGGTGTAGCTGTTCTATTATGTTGAGGTTGTTGCGCATGTCGGAGACGTCCATCTCTTCTATATCTTCCTGTATCGCCTGGTGGTGACGCAGGATCGTGCTTTTGATGAGGTGGCGTGCCTCATCCGCGTAACTGGACTGAATAGCTGGTGGGATTGAATTGATCTCCAGGTTTAGATATCCATGACTTGGATCAATAGTTTTCAGCAGCTTTCTCAGGATGTGATCCAACTGCTGATATGGTAAGAAGGCGTCGATGTGCGATGCCTCCGCGATGATAACTCTTGCCACAAAGCCGTGGCGGAATAATGCGATGCCTAGTACTTCAACATTTTTCCATTCGGCCATGTTTATTGAGGTCCTATAGATCACGAACCTTTCTTTGCATCTGCATGCTGGGTCCGGGTGAGCATTTCCCTTGAAAACAATACCTGACATACCCATGCCAGGGAATTAGGGGTGCACCAGCAGCCGGAGCCTAGCTGCAAGGTGTTAGATCAGATAGCAATCTTACTATGCTATTGTGGAGCACGAAGTGATTGAAGATAAAAACTTTGATTTATTTCACTAGTGTGGTTGGATCCTGATGATCTCGATGCTCCATTACAAGGGCTCCGGACTTCTATATATATATAAAACTTTACTTGCTATCCAAGTAAAGCATCAGACTCGATGACAAGCTAATGGAATAAAGTTAAAAGAAACCAAAGAGTGGTAGGCATCTAGCCCACTTTGAACTCTTCATTCCTTTTTCCTTTATTTGTCCGTCAGAGAATAAGGAACAGCTTTTCCAGCACGCAGCTAGTAGTGACTAAAGTCCTTTATTCTCTGATATGCCCTGACTCTAGAGATAAACTTGACTTAGACTACATTATTGCAGACTTCTTACTCAAAAAAAGCATAAAAAGTACCTATCTAGGTACTCTGATGTTGACAAGATGCTCATCCTTTTGCCATATTGTCTAAGTTCTGTTCCTCTACCTCATCTGCCAAGAGATTCCCCCGTGGTTGGTTGCCATCTGGCTGCCTCTCTGGTGAGTTCAAGGCTATTGGGGCTATTACGGTGTCCTCTCTTGGATCTCCTGAGTTGATGTCGTCGTCAGAGTCACTGGTTAAGATTGCTACTGGATTCGGAGTGCTTAAGTTGCCATAATCTCCAAATTTGTACTGGTGCGTCCATGCCAGAGTGCTTTTCATGTGGTAATCTAGTCGGTCATTCTGTTTAAGTAGATGTAGAAAAAAACACCAAACAGGAAAGTATAAGGGATCAGTGTAAACCTTCATGGTTGGCGTCTCTAGGACCAATGGGACCTGTTAGGGTGGTGACATAGTAGGCCCCGTCCTCCTCCAATCAGTGGTTTTTGCGCATGCCTTCCATAGGTGGAGCTGTTCTATTATGTTGAGGTTGCTGCGCATGTCGGAGACGTCCATCTCCTCTATATGGTTACCTTAAACGGTCAAAAATATAATTTTCTACACACATGGATCAAACCTTTTAATAAAAATAAATCCATACAATTTTTGTTATGCATGAACTTTATTAAAAACCAATCAGGAGGAATAATGATACAAGGAGAAAAGGTAATTATTTTTAAGAAGGCGAATAAGATAATGATTAGCTTTATGATAAAAGAAATATGATGCTTAATGGAAACAAATAATATTCCTCTAGATGAAGAACAAGATGTAGAGAGCCAGATAGAATTAAACCAGTTAGAACTTTTAATGCAAAAACTAAAACCACTCTTGAAAAAACTGAGAGTAGATGGAACTATAGTCGAAAATCCCATTAAAAATATTAAAAGAACAAAGGAAGAATGTAATTTAGAAATCATCAACTCAGATATAGGAATAACCTGTCTTATAATAAAATCCACTCCGTATGAAGAAGAAGAATTTGGAAAACATATTAAGGAGTTGTTAGATTTAAAAATAATAACTGACTCCCAGAGTTCTCACAGGACTAGAATTTTTATTGTAAACAAATATAGCGAGATAGTAAGATGAAAAAGTAGAATGGTGTTTAATTATAAGAGACTGAATGATAACACTGAAGATGATAGGTATCCACTTCCAAATAAAAAAAAATTGATCAATAAAATAATATATATATATATATATATATATATATATATATATATATATATAGTAATTTTGATTTAAAAAGTGGATTCTAGCAAGTCCAACTAGAAGAGGAAAGTAGCAAATGGACCACATTCGTTACTCATAATGGGCATTATGAATGTAAAGTAATGCCTTTTGGAGTAAAAAATGCCCTGCAAGTATGCCAACAAAAATTGGATAATGTATTTAGAAATGATAATTTCATAGTAATATACATCGACGATATATTAGTATTTAGCGAAAGTATTAAAGACCATTTACTCTACCTTAGTATATTCTTAAAAAAAATGCATGAAGAGTGGATTAGTGCTGTGCTATCGAAAAAAAAAGATGTAGATCGGATATAAAAAATTGAATTTTTAGGAATAATTATAGGATAAGGACAAATAGAACTGCAAAAACATATTGGCTGTAGCATTCTAGAAATGCCAGACATAAACTGGATGGTCTTAAACAAATACAGTCATTTTTTGGAAAATTAAATTATGCTAGAAATTTTATTCCAAACCTTAGTCAATTAGCAGTCCCATTATGCAACAAAACTAAATAAACAGGAGAACGCAAATTTAACCAGGAAGATATTAAACTAGTTAAAAAAAAATTAAAGTTATAGTAAAAATAATAAAACCACTAGAACCTCTCCCCCCAAAGGTCATACATTATTATTAAAACAGATGGAAGAATGGGTGGATGGGGAGCAATCTTAAAATTTAAACCAAACAAGCAATTATTTAAATAAGAAGAAAAAATTAGTAGATATGATAACGAAACTTACCAAACTAAAGTAACCAATCCTAGCTTGCATAAAGGCATTAGAAAAGTTTAAGTTATTTGTTATAGACAATACTGAGTTCATGCTAAGACATATTGTCAGGTAATAGTTTCATTCTATTATAAAAAACCAGAAAATAAGCTATCCACTAATAGATGGTTACATTTATAAATTACATAGTAGGAAATGGTTTTCATGTAATCATAGAATATATAAAAGGAAAAGATAATTTTCTAGTAGATCAACTAAATAGAATTATACAACAAGGATCTAAAAAATGAGCAATTTATACAAAAGTAAAAGAAAAGGAAGAACCAGTTATTATAGTTAGAGATCATAATGATATGATAGACATGATAAAAGAACTTCAAGAATTTATGTACAAAATAAGAAACAAATATCCAGTCTCATACCCAAGAACAAAAATATTAGAAAATATACAAGGATTAATTGACTTCATGAATAGAAAAGTTGACTAGCAAGGGAAAAGCAATAAAATAAAAGAAGGAATATAATATGTGAGAAAGAAAACCACAAACAAAATAGTGCTAGAACTTCAAGAATAAATAAACATTATAAAATACAAGGTAGAACAGCTGGAACAGAATATGGCAATTAGTAACGCATATAATTTTATGCAGGAGAATGGATAAAAGGAACCACTAACTATAGCATACTCTAAAATTACATATCTTTCAGCCTAGCTCTAACTTAAAGTTCCGCACACCTCACACTCACCAAACAATAATATATTCTACTTGATAATCTCTGGGCCACAAAAAATAGACCTTATGATTTTCTACATGTTATGAGAACACTAAGTACATAGTTCTTTAAAGAAGCCCAAAGCTAGCATGATCTTGTCCTCTATACCCCACAAAAACAAAAAAAAACAGCCGTATTTACTCCACTTGTTGTTGAGTACTTCATCCCTCAAAATCATACCATCAAGCGACTACAAGCTGAAATAGAATGGAAGACTAAAGAGAAAAAACCACTTAAACAAGAACTCCAAAAAGCAAAAGCTGAAGTTGAAGACTTGAAAGGATATTTAATACAAGAAGAGAAAAAACGTGAATAAAAGCATGAATATTTCCCCAGCCAACTACATCACATGAAACATGTTATCATAAAGAAAATACTAAAGACTGAATATGAAGATTTTTTGAAGACACAGGAGGTGCTCAAAGAATTATCCAAGGAAGATCACATAATAAGCAGGCTTTGGTTTGACATTAGAATCATATTTAAGAGTCAGTACACAAAAATCAGTACTGCTGCTGGAAAAGTTTTACAGTCTTCAAAGCAGTATTAAACCTCTAAATATAGGAAGATCAGAAAATCCATAGTAAAAAACTTACCCCGGAGAACTTATTCAAGTATGGTTTTCTATCAAAAGTAGTACTCACGAAGCCAGCACGAGTAAACTTTTTCCCAAATTATTCGAGGTTGACATATGTCTTGAACAAATAATTCCAAAAAGTCAAGATGCCGGTAACGATCATTATGACAATAAACTCCATACCACCGGGTTATGAAATAGGCTATCCTGACGATGCAAGACACTTGATCCAAATGGAAGTAGCTACAGAAATATTTCCAATAATGGATAGAAATGACTCATATGACTTTCAAGACAAAACAGTCGATGGGCCTATAGAAGAACATATGTGCTTATGGAGGGCTTTCTCTTTCTCGATCATTCCTCTAAAGCCCACAAATCAAATGATAATGGACAAAAGAAGCTTGAAGGTCTATATCCAAAGGGATTATTCAAAGAAGTCATGTATCATTCGGGAGTATCCTTCATAATGATCCAGTGTCTATACAGCATTTTAAAGACATTAATGCAAGAACTCTCTTAGTACAAAAAGGATATCAGCTAGACAACATCTTACTTTTGGATTATACTGCAGGAGAAGATACTTGGTCTCCTACACAAGAAACGAATCTCGACAATATGATGGAAGACTAAGGTAGTGTTTGTTTTGAGGGTTTTGGAGTTACATGTAATTTGACTTAGTGGGTTTTTGAAAATCCAGTGTTCGGTTTACATGATTTTAAAAGTTTATGTAATTCAAATTACATCCAATAAGGGATTTGGTTTTACGGTCAAATTTACCGTAAAACAAAATCCCTTATATTTTTGTTTTTTCACATATGACCTCCATATGATCTACATGTGGCCAACTAAAAATAAATAAATATTATCAAACCATTACTGGTGGGAAACTTATAAATTCTAATAATAAGTTTAATAATTTATTTAATAATAAAATTAATAGTTAAATTATCGATACCATAATTAAAACTATTAAATACCTTGTTAAAAATGGATGAAATTTTATTAAAGTAATTGGTATGTACTTAAAATTATTAAAATAATATTAAATCTTATGATACAGTATTTTAATATACATTCAACCAAACACTATATTTGACCTCATTGAATTTTAAAATCCAGGTATTTTCATTTACACTGTGATTAGAAATTCATTGCATTTTGAATTACATCTAACTATATGCCATCTAAGCTATTTCTGAACTACTCCGTAGTCTGTTTTTTTTTTTGTTATGTAAAAGTAAGTAACCGTTCTGTAGCAATGGTACTATAGCATTATACTATAGATCACCGTAGGAAAACCGAGCCTTCACCCTCAGTTTTCACCACAGTATGGTTTTCCTGTACAATGGTTTTATATTAAGTCTAGGGGCTTATTTCTGTATAAAAGGAGGCCTCTCTTGTAGTTGAGCGCTTCCTTGCCCACTATCTTCCTTATTATCAATAAAACTCTCTTCAATTACCCTACTAACCTCTTCTCCCAAAACTCTAATCCTAATCCTTACTTCACCTAGATTGCTCTAGCAAGGCGTATCTTAGCAAACTCCAGTGAAATTGTTACAGTACTGCTACAGTATAGTTACTTATTTTTACATAAACAAAAACTTCATAATAGTTTAGAAATAGCTTAGTTTTCCGTCATGTTGTCAAGATTCGTTTCTTGTGTGGCAGACCAAGTGTCTTCTCCTGGAGTATAATCCAAAGGTAGGATGTTGTCCAATTGATCTTCTTTTTGTACTAAGAGAGTTCTTGTATTAACGTCTTTAAAATGCTGTGTAGCCACTGGATCATTATGAAGGATACTCCCGAATGGTACATGAATTGCTAAATATTTCTGCTGGATATAGACCTTCCTGCTTCTTTCTTCCATTATCAATTGATTTATGGGCTTTGGAGGAGTGATCAAGAAAGAGAAAGCTCTCCATAAACGCATATGTTCTTCTATAGGCCCATCGACAGTATTGTCTTGAAAGTCATGAGTCAGTTCTATCCATTATTGGAAATTTTTCTCTAGCTACTTCGATTTGAATCAAGTGTCTTGTATCGTCAGGATATCCTGTTTCATAACCCGGTGGAATGGGGTTTATTATCATAATGATCATTACCGGCGTCTTGACTTTTTGGAATAATTTGTTCAAGTTGTATGTCAACCTCCAATAATTTCGGAAGAAGTTTATTTGTGCTAGCCTCGTGAGTACTACTTTTGATAGAAAACCATACTTGAATAAGTTCTCCAGGGTAAGTTTTTTACCATGGATTTTCTGATCTTCCTATATTGAGAGGTTTAATACTGCTTTGAAGACTGTAAAACCTTTATAACAGCAGCATGACTGATTTTTGTGTACTGGCTCTTAACATGATTCTTATGTCAAACCAAAGTTGCTTATTATGTGATCTTCCTTGGATAATTCTTTGAGCATCTCCTGTGTCTTTAAAAAATCTTGATATTCAATCTTTAGTATTTTCTTTATAATAACATGTTTCATGTGATGTAGTTAGCTGGGAAAATATTCATGCTTTTCTTCACGTTTTTTTCTCTTCTTGTATTAAAGATCCTTTCAAGTCTTCAACTTCAGCTTTTGCTTTTTGGAGTTCTTGTTTAATAGTGTCTTGCTCTTTAGTCCTCCATTCTATTTCATCCTGTAGTTGCTTGATGGTATGATCTTGAGCGATGAAGTGCTCAACAACAGGTGGAGTAAATACGGCTGTCTTTTGTTTTTGTGGGGTATAGCGGACAAGATCATGCTGGTTTTGGGTTTCTTCAAAGAAGTAAGTACTTAGGGTTCCCCCACTTTTCTGCAAAATGAACAGAGAAGTGGTGGAAGTTGTATCACTTCCACCACTTCAGGAAAGAGGCACTTCCCCCACTTCTTGACTTCTCCTCACTTACACTGAAATAAACGCTGGTGGAAGTGATATGACTTCCACCACTTCCTGTGTTCATTTTGCAGGAAGTGTCTTTGCTATGAAATGTGCATTTTTTCACTACTGGTGTTCATTTTGGTGTGAGTGGTGTCATTTCTGAAGGGTCTTTGGAAGTGGGGGAAAGTGATCGCTCCGGTGTAAAAAATATTGAAGTGCGTTTTAACTAAAACCTATTTCAGTTTGAAGTAGGGGAAGTGGCCACTTCCCCACTTCAGAGGAAAAGAACATTAGAAGTGGAGGAAGTCAGTCCACTTCTCCCCATTACATTGAAATAAACTCTCCTTTATTTTTGGGGTGGAACTTCTTTTTCTTGGATTTTCCAGGAGACCTTAAAAACTGAAGCTTTTCAATGTTTTTACTGGGAAGATCAATGTGCTGGTTTTCAACTATAACCTAAATGTAAACATGTCCCTTTCTCCTCTTCTACTTCAGCCAACTCACCTTGTAAACCTTCAGCATTCGTAGTTGAGTGTCCCTCGGTACACCCATGGTGTTCATCTCCTTTTTTTTTTTTTTTTTTTTTTGTTAAATGCTACTTTGTAACTGTGTATTAAATTGAACAAACAAATATTACATGAGATATACAAAGTTTATAGCAAATGGAAACAGAGTTAGAAGAGACGAAACTAAAAGTAAAAAGCCGAGTTCTTCACACTTTCCACTTCAATGTTTATGGAGTTCAAGTCATAAATATGCTTTAAGTCTCATTTAGCTTTGGATTCATTCTCCATGCGTTATCACTTTTGGTTTGGTCAAGTATCTACTTAATTAATCCCTATGATGTCTGTGAAGATTATATCAATGTTTAAACTCCAATCAATGGCAACTTGGAAGCTGATTTCTATAGCATATAGTTCCGCATCCAAGATAGAGACAGCTTCAATTCTTGTTCAACTTGCAGCCATAATTTTACCATGAGATTTCACAATAACAAAACCTACAACGTCAGAAAGGTTATTGGGGATCCAAGAGGCATCATTGGAGATAGAGCATTCAGAAGAGTTGGAAGTAAATCAATTAAGAAAGAACTCCTCCCTTTGATGATTAGTAGCGGATTAAATTTTTTGTAGGTCACTAAGTTTTGGACTTTTTTCATTAAGGTCACCATGTTTTAATTTGTATCAAAAGGGTTACTAACTTTCAATTTTGTTTCTCCGGGAAGTTACTCGCGAGTGAGCATAACCTTTCTGCTGACGTGGCTACCGAAATTTGCACAGTCAGCCTTACTGTGCCACATCACCAGAATGCCACATCAGCTATTAATGGGATTTTTGCCACATCATCTAAGTGAGAAAACCCTGACCCTAACTAATTGAATCCCGAAACAGTTGGCGGCGGCGGCGGCCGTAGCCTTCGAGAGCTCAACGTCCTTCTCTTCCGTTCATCTTCAACCAGTCCCCCGCTTCTCGTCCGACCCTCTTGCTGAGCGTGGCATCCTCTTTGGCCCCATCGATCATGGGTTCTTATCCGCCCCATCGACCCCCGTGCTGCATCCTTCTCCGGCCCTATGGAACCCAAGCCATCAACTCCTCCTTCTAGTCTTCAACGCAACATCTCCCGCCGCGCCACCACCAACCTTACGAAGGTGATCCGGTGTCAATTAACCAATTTGAAGAGCTAGAGACAATGTCAAGAGGATTTTGTGAGCTTTTGAGTTTCTCTCCAATTTGACCAATCGGTTCAATTTATGAACTTGAAGCGCGAAATCTATCAACTTTCAGTTATGTATGAGTAGAGTTGTTTAGATGGTCTATATAAATGAAAATCTCTTTATTCAATGAGTGAGTGTTGTGTGAATAAAGTGGATGATGGAATCAAATTCTTTTTCTTGCCTTTTCTTTTGATATCTGAACTCAATAAACACTAAATTACTGTTTAGTGTTTAACATTAAACTGCAGCAAAAACTTGGAATCAATCTCAAATGTTGCTCTAGATATAAATCCCATGGTTTTGGTATCTGGTGCCCATGAACTTTCATTGGTCACCTCCTCCGTCAATCTAAGAAAAGAAATTTTCAATTTTTTATTAGTAAAAAAAATAAACATAAGGGGGAAAATAAGATTGCAAGCTTATTACAGTTGAGCAGGTGTAACATCAGTGGGAGCCAAGCAAGTAGTCTTGATCTTCTCCTTGAGAAAGAAAGAAACTTGCTTTTTGAGCGGGTAAAATTTTTGGTAGGCCACCAAACTTTTGTCAATTATCAAAAAGGTGTTCCAACTTCAATTTGAATCAAAACGGTTACCCATCTTTAATTTTCTTTCACCGGGAGGCTACCCGAGGGATTCCGGCAACTCTGTGGTGACGTGGCGGCCACGGGTAGATTGCCATGTCAGCGCTGACGGAGGATTTCCGGCCTCCACGTCACCACTGAGTTGCCGGAATCCCTCGGGTAGCCTCCCGGTGAAAGAAAATTAAAGATAGGTAACCGTTTTGATTCAAATTGAAGTTGGGACATTTTTTTGATAATTGACCAAAGTTTGGTGGCCTACCAAAAAATTTACTCCGAGCTGAACCAAGAAAGAAAACCCCATGTTGGACATTCCCAAGATGGAAGAAGCCATTAGAGAACAAGCTTTAAACTCTCACAAATTATGATATAATCTGATCAACAGCAACTGCTCCACTAGAAACTACTGATCTAGACTTTGAAGGTGGTTGGAGTTCTCCACCTGCAAAGCTTGGAAGCTCTTGTTTGGTTGTTAATGGAGAGAGAGAGAGAGAGAAAAGTCAAGATTTATGAATAGGGAAAGCGAAGCTAGTTCAAAATTTCAAGGGATGAGGTAGCCGTTTCCAAGTAGGACAAACGACTTGGTGACGTGGCACAGTAAGGCTCTCACTTTGTTTTTTCCGGTTGCCACGTCAGCTGAATGAATGTGTTCACTCGCGAGTGACCTGCCGGAGAAACAAAATCAAATGTAAGTAATATTTTTCGATACAAATTGAAACTTGGTGACCTTAATGAAATAAGTCCAAACTTCAGTGACCTATTAAAAATTTAATCCGATAAGTAGCCCTTGAATCTTTCTCTACATGATAAACATAGGGTGTTTGGTTGTATTCTCTTTTATCATAGATTGCACCTGGGTTTTCTATTGTTTGAACTATTGATATTTTATAAATTATTTTATGTAGTATAAAGTTTTTTTCATAAATATATTTTGTTACCCCTTGGTTTTTTACAAATCAATTTATATAGTATACAAAGTTTTTATAAAAGTTTATTGTTTAATTCTTGATTTTAATAAACTAGGTTATAACAAATAAAAAATATATTTAAAAAAAATATTTGTAAAAATTTATTGTTTGTTTTCTTGATCTTTTGTAATTTACAATTTACTCCCTTACGCTGCAAATTCTGATTCGACTCTTGCTTGAATTGAAAGTGTTACAAAAGAACTACTCTGTAAGCTCATGATTAAAGTCATCTATCTACCATCATTTGTTTGATGTCATGTGTTTCCAAGGTGAAGGTTAGACTCATTTTTGACAAGGATTCAACCTTAGCAAGATTGGTGAATTTAGAGCTATGATTTGTATCATATTAATACTTGATGATAATATAAAAATTTAATAGAAGGGTGGTCACTTATTTCCGGTGGCGGAGCCAGAATTCACAAATAGGGGAAAGGGGGGCAGGCAATAAAAGCTTATTATACCTTAGTTCAAAAATACTCAAAATATAATATGTCTTGTTTTTAAAAAAACTTTTTTACATAATCAAGTAATTAAAAAAATCAACAAAATAGATATATAATTGAGGTCTATGTCTTTTCATATTTTGAAAGTAATAAATGACTGTTTTATTATCCATACAACCAAAAATATCATTGGCAATATATATTATTAAGTTCTCATCTAATAGTTGATCAATAATTTTATTGTATGCTCGAGTCTTAACAATTTTTCACAGTGGCAAAGCATCCTACATAGTTGTAGTGGAAATTGGTAAAATTAAAATTAGAGTTATGCGCTAACAAAGCAATGGTTATAAAATTTCTTTTTTTTGTTCTCGCTAATTTTGTAGTAAGATCATTATTTCTTAATAGATCATTCATTTTTGTGTTGAATCCCATGTAAGTCTCTAAGTTATAAACAATAATTATGCTTCTAGAATTTAATATTAATAACTTCTTAGGGGATTCCTCGAAGTTGATTTTTGGGAGAAAAATTGTAGGCAACGGAAGAACGTTTGTTTTTCTAAAATAATAATTATCTTTTTTTGCAACTTTTGCTTGAAGGTATCAATTATTAATTTAAGTTAAAAAAAAAAGATCCTTCTTTAGTAAGCTGGATGGAGGCGAAACATATGAAAGGCAAATCCCAAGTTGCCATTGACATAAGTTCATACATTTTTTTCTTGTCCTATCATCGAGAACCATTCTATTTTTTAATAACTTTTTTTAAATTATTATTTTGTAATATTATATAAAACAAAGGCCAAAACAGACAATAACAATAAAATGAATGCAATGAAAATATATTAAATAAAAACTTATTATTAAATATATTTAATGATATTTTTTAAAGTAGTTTGTTCAATTTTTTTACAAATGTCAATCTATATATATATATATATCAGAGAAAGGGGCAATTTCCCCTTCTTTTATTTCGTGGCTCTACTAATGTTTATTTCTCTCCCAAGTGAGAGTTCAAATCCTTTTTATAATAATAGTTAAGGATCATAGGTTATTGACATTTATTAAAAAAAAATTCTTTTGATCTTTCAAAGATTCCCTAGAGTTGCTAATATAAGGTCTCATCCAATGGATAGGATGCTTTATTGTCATATTATAATGATGTATTGTTCTCTTGCGGAAAGTTAAGACATGCAAGTTTTAGATACTGTTTATAATATTGTGTAAATAGGTCCCACTCCGCGTGAGTATGTTGTGGGAGTTATACCCTTCCAAAGTCATGTGACAAGAGATTTATTGTGTGGTATGTTGGAGTTTATTATATCAGAGTTCATTAAAAGTTATTGAAGAAAACAAAAGAAAAGAGGAAGGAGAAACAGAGTTATACAATTGATCACAGCTTAAGTATTTTGGGTTATACTCATGACATTGACAGCTCAGCAACTCATTAAGTTCTAAACCAATCAGTGGAGAGAGTTTCATTTCTGAATTCATTTCATAGTAACAATGTTTTTATTAGTTTGTTACTTCCGTTATGCCAGCGTGGCATTCAGACAACATAGTCTATATAACACAGAACTTTGTATCCTTCGATCATCTTTTCAAGCATTCAATACATCAAACTTCTTCTTCTTTACTTCTTCTTTGTCTTCTTTTCTCTACCCTCATTTGGATTTCAGTAAGACCATTCATGGAGGTCAGATGTTGAAGGTGATGGTGATCAAGTTCAATCCAAGAATCCGAAGCAGGGAACTGGGAACTGAGTGAGTTCTCTTGATCTTTTGAAACTCTTCTGACATGGTATCAGAGCTATAAGATCGATTCTGATCTTGTTCTTGGAGGCAATTACTTGATTTCTTGGATTCACTTAGCTTTCTTTCCAGTTCTGCCCTCATTTTTTTTTTTTCTGAAAAACATGGCTGAAAGTTCTAAGATTGGGAGTAGAGGAACTTCTTTAGATGTTTCAGATGTCCTTTTCATGCATGCATCTGATAATCCTGGCATTATTTTAGTTTCAAAACCTTTTGATGGAATGGGTTTTGGATCATGGAAGAGATCCATGGAATTGGCGCTGACTGCCAAGAATAAATTGGGTTTCGTTAATGGTTCTTGCAAGAAGCCAGATTTGGATTCAAAAGATCTTCTCAGCTGGGAAAGATGCAATAGCATGGTCATATCCTGGATTTTAAATTCTCTTTCAAAAGAAATCTCTGATAGTGTGGTGTATATGAATGTTGCTAGTGAGATTTGGGTTGAATTGGAGGAAAGATATGGGCAATCCAATGGTCCACAGTTGTTCCAAATTCAGAAAGATCTTAGTCAGATCAGTCAAGGAGTTAGTAGCATAACTTCTTATTTTACCAAAATCAAGAAGTTATGGGATGAGTTCCAAGCCTTGAATGTTTTACCAGCTTGTTCTTGTGGAGTAATACAAGAATTACAGAAGGTTGAAGAGAAACAGAAACTAATGCAGTTTCTAATGGGTTTAAACGATAGCTACACGGCAATTAGAGGGGACATACTCATGATGAAGCCTCTTCCTACAATAAGACAGACTTATTCCTTGTTGATTCAGGAAGAGAAGCAGAGGGATATTAGTTCAGGTGTACAATTTTCTTTAGAGGCAATTTCCTTGAATGCAGGAAATTTGAATAGGTCTGGAAATTCCTACAATAGGAATGTAATACAAATGCCAAGTAAAGGCAGAACTGATTTCAGAAAGTTGATTTGTGATTACTGTAAAAGGCCTGGTCATACTAGAGAGAAGTGCTATAAACTTCATGGATTCCCAAGTAACTATAAAGGCAACAAGGAGAGGAAGTTTGCTGCTCCAGCTCAAGGTATTCCTGCAGAAAATTCAATGAAGGCTCATTTTCCTGATCTGACTTCTGTCCAGTACATGAAGCTAATGAATCTTCTGAATGATAATTCATCTCAAAGTTCAGAAATGATGAATGTGAATGGCAATGCAAGCTTGGCTTCAACAATGGCAGGTATTACTGAATCTTCTAACAAAAATTACAGCTCATATACATTTAGTAGTAGTCATAGCAAGCATGTTCCTCTTGGCACCTGGATAATAGATACAGGTGCTACTGATCACATGTGTCATGATGCAAAATTCTTTGACTCCTTTCAATTGCTATCCAAACCTTTCCAAATTACTCTACCCAATGGCCATGAAATCAATGTTACACATTTTGGTTCAGTAAAGCTAGCAGAAAACCTTACAATCTCAAATGTTCTTTATGTTCCATGCTTTCATTACAATCTATTATCCATAGGAAAACTCATACAACAGTTAAACTGTCAAATTATCTTCACCCTTGATTCTTGTATTGTACATGCCCCTTCACTGAAGAGGCCACTGGTTCTTGGTAAAGCCAACAATGGATTGTTTCTGCTGCAATCTCAAGAGGGAAACTTGAATACTGCAAAGTCTTCTAGTCCAAATTTAATTTCTGATTACTGTTTGAATTTTCACAATTGTAATCCTGCTTGTTCTACCAACTGTTCTGCAAATTCTTGCTTCAATTCTGCTCTATGGCACAATAGAATGGGCCACTTACCTTTTCATAAAATGAAACAGGTTTCTGTTTTGAATTCTGGCTTCAATAAAGACTCTAATTTTTTCTGTGACATTTGTCCACAAGCTAGACAGCATAGATTACCTTTCCCCCGAAGCAAAATCCATACAAATTCCTTATTTGAATTGATTCATGTTGATACTTGGGGACCATACCATACACCAACACATGAGGGATATAAATTTTTTCTTACTATAGTAGATGATCTTAGTAGAGCAACTTGGACATTTCTCCTCTCATCTAAGAAAGATGCTTCCTTTGCCTTAAAGAATTTTGTCAATATGATTGAGACTCAATTTGAGACCAAAATTAAAAAGATTAGATCAGATAATGCCATGGAATTAGGTACTGGTCTAGATATGAAATGTTTCTTTGTTGAAAAGGGTATTATTCATCAAACATCTTGCACTTACACCCCCCAACAAAATGGTGTTGTAGAGAGGAAACATAAGCACTTACTAGAAACTTCAAGAGCTCTCCTTTTCCAGTCCAAGTTACCTTTGAAATTCTGGGGAGAATGTCTACTCACATCAACCTATCTCATTAATAGATTCCCTTTAAAAATTCTGAATAACAAAAGTCCTTTTGAAATACTCTTCAGCAAACAACCTGATTATCATCACCTTAAGGTATTTGGCTGTCTATGCTTTGTGTCTAATGTTGAAAAATCTAGAGATAAATTTCAACCAAGAGCTCATTCAGCTGTTTTCATTGGTTATCCTTTTGGAAAGAAAGGTTATAAAGTCCTTATTCTTGAAACTCAACAAATAATTGTTTCTAGACATGTTGTCTTTCATGAGACAATTTTTCCTTTCCATCAAAATATTGCATCTATTCCACTTTCAACCTGTTTGCCAAATCCTATTCAGGATGTTTTACATCCAGAAATTACTGTTCCTTCAGTCAGCGATCCTACTGCTGCATTTCAAAATATTTTATCACCTTCAAATTCCCCTGTTAATCAGGATCATTTATCTCCTATTTCAGAAATCAACATTTCTACACATACTTCAATCATTCCGTTGAACCTATCTGACAACTCAAGCAATTCAGACAATTTAAATTCCCACACTTCAATTTCTAGAAGACCAAGCAGAATACACAATCCCCCTGCTTATTTACATGATTACATTTGCAGCAATGCAAGAACCAGTACTGACCACCATTCAATTTCTTGTCCAATCAATTGCTCACACACCATTACAAATTCTTTTTCCTTACCAAAACACATTAGCTTTACTTCCTTAACACATGACAATCAACATATGCTTGCTATGCTAACTACTCTACAAGAGCCACATACCTTTGAGGAAGCTTCAGTAGATGATAATTGGAGAATTGCCATGGAGAATGAGTTTGAGGCTCTTGAAGCCAATAAAACCTGGACACTGGTTCCTTTGCCCAAAGGAAAAAAACCCATCAGCTGTAAATGGGTATATAAGATCAAACCCAAAGCAGATGGTAGCATTGAAAGATATAAAGCAAGATTAGTTGTCAAAGGCTTTACTCAAAAGAAAGGTGTTGATTATACTGAAACATTTTCACCTGTAGTGAAAATGACAACTGTTAGGAGTTTAATTGCTGTGGCAGTAAAAAGGAAGTGGAGACTTTTCCAATTGGATGTTAATAATGCCTTTTTACATGGTGATTTACATGAAGATATATACATGAAAGTACCACCAGAACTGAAAGTTTCAGATAATAGACTTGTTTGCAAACTAAACAAGTCACTCTATGGGCTTAAGCAAGCCTCCAGGCAATGGTATTCAAGATTGTCAGATGCTCTTAACTCAAGAGGTTTTGAGAATTCCAAAAATGACTATTCACTCTTTTATAAAGAGACCAATGGTCGAATCATTTTCCTCGCCATCTATGTGGATGACATTCTCATGACAGGAAATGATGAAGAAGAGA
Source organism: Dioscorea dumetorum (assembly GCA_902712375.1). Classification (NCBI taxonomy): domain Eukaryota; kingdom Viridiplantae; phylum Streptophyta; class Magnoliopsida; order Dioscoreales; family Dioscoreaceae; genus Dioscorea; species Dioscorea dumetorum. The sequence goes on along the minus strand of CACTHL010000803.1, from coordinate 8,922,071 downwards.
TGCTAAATTTAAAGTCATTCCTTGATCAACAGTTCAGAATCAAAGATTTGGGTTTACTCCATTACTTTTTGGGTATAGAGGCAATTAAGACAGGAAACAACCTCATTTTAACCCAGAGAAAGTTTACTTCAGATTTGTTGAATGAATTCAATTGCCAGGATTTATCTGCAGCATCAAGTCCTTTAGTTTATGGACAAAAACTTACTCCTGACCAAGGTAAATTGCTCAAAGATCCTACAATCTACAGAAGACTAGTTGGTAAACTCAATTACTTAACCAACACTAGACCAGACTTGTCCTTTTCTGTACAGCACTTAAGCCAATTCATGTCTGCTCCTACCCTGGTTCATATGACTGCAGCATTACATGTTTTAAGATATCTGAAAATCAATCCTGATCAAGGAATCCTTATGAATTCTGATTCTAATTTCCAGCTTCAAGCTTATTGCGATTCAGATTGGGCAGCCTGTTCCCAAACAAGACATTCAGTTAGTGGGTTCTATATTGCTTTAGGAAATTCCCCGATATCCTGGAAATCCAAAAAGCAGAGCACCATTGCCTTATCTTCTGCAGAAGCAGAATACAGATCCATGAGAAGGATTTGTTCAGAACTATCTTGGCTTACCAGGTTATTACATGAATTCAAAGTACCATCTGTCATACTTGTGCCTTTAAAATGTGACAATCAAGCTGCCATTCACATAGCTAGAAATCCTGTGTTCCATGAAAGAACCAAACATATAGAATTGGATTGTCACTTTGTCAGACAACAACTTCAAGCAGGCCAAATTGTTCTTCAACATGTTCCATCAAAGCTCCAACTTGCAGACATTTTTACAAAGGCTCTACCTGGGCCACTTCATCATTCTATTCTTTCCAAGTTGGGAATATCTTAATATACCCCCAACTTGAAGGGGGGGGGGGTGTTGGAGTTTATTATATCAGAGTTCATTAAAAGTTATTGAAGAAAACAAAAGAAAAGAGGAAGGAGAAGCAGAGTTATACAATTGATCACAGCTTAAGTATTTTGGGTTATACTCATGACATTGATAGCTCAGCAACTTATGAAGTTCTAAACCAATCAGTGGAGAGAGTTTCATTTCTGAATTCATTTCATAGTAACAATGTTTTTATTAGTTTGTTACTTCCGTTATGCCAGCGTGGCATTTAGACAACATAGTCTATATAACACAGAACTTTGTATCCTTCGATCATCTTTTCAAGTATTCGATACATCAAACTTCTTCTTCTTCTTTACTTCTTCTTTGTCTTCTTTTCTCTACCCTCATTTGGATTTCAGCAAGACCATTCATGGAGGTCAGATGTTGAAGGTGATGGTGATCAAGTTCAATCCGAGAATCCGAAGCAGAGAACTGGAAATTGAGTGAGTTCTCTTGATCTTTTGAAGCTCTTCTCACATGGTATGATTTTTGTAAATTTTTTGGGCGTTGGGCATTCACTGCATAATCAAATTAATAAATTTTTATGAGTCGATAAGACGTGATCACTAGTGCATTTCTGTATTTGTTTATTAGACAGAACTAAGAGGGCAAGAAGGTACTCAAGCACCCCCTTGTTCCCTTGTTCATTGCATATATATATATATATATATATATATATATATATATATATATATATATAATATTAAAGTATTAATAATTATAATTTATACATAGCGACTGATACTGTTCATTTTTTTTTAATTACACCCGTACACTATTTAAAACAAATTAAATAAAAACAATAAAATTATTATATTAAATAAAATTAATGTTAAGTGATAATAATAATTAATATGCCTAACCCATGGATGTTCAAATATTTTTGTTTTTAACGTTTATATTTAGATAGATTTTTTTATTGAACTTATAAATATTAATATTTTTAGGATATTAATATAAAAGGCAACAGGAATAATAAATAAAAATAAAAGTAAAACCCTATAAAAATTCAATCTCTCTTTTCAAATCTCTAAAACAGATCATGGGCCAAGTTTATGTTTTATCTTTTATTGTAGGGATTTATCATTTTGTACTTTTGTTTTATACTACTTCGATTTGTTTACTGTTTTGCCTAATTATTTATTGAAAAAAATATTTGATATTTATTGAATAATTATCATATATTTGTTAAATATTTGTTTGATTATTTTGTTATGAAGATTTGCTAGGGAAAATTTACTGTGAAAATTATTGTGAAAATTTTGGTGGATATTTGTTATGATTAATTGTTATGAAAATTTTGATTATTTATTGGATTATCTATTGAATAATTGTTGCATTTAATTTTTGAATTAGATTGTGGATTTCTGTTCAGTTAATTTTTAATTGCATTATTTGTTATTTTATTTTTTACTAGTTGAGTTACTTGTTAATTATGTATATATTATAGGCGTTTTTACATGTAGATCAAAATTTGTAGATATATGTATATTTATATTTTTTGAAATGAGCTATAAAACTAAGTATCAAATTAAAAATAATAAATTTTAATTTATTATAATAAATCACTACTGTAATTATGATGACAAGGTTTTAAAAAAAATTAAGATTTTAAAATTAAGAACAATGCATTTAAAATTCAGTCGCATAAGCAATGTTTTAATAATCGGAACAGTTGTCGACCCGATTAGGCAACAGGTTCAGAGTCCAACCGGATTTAATATTTTTTAAATAAATAAATTTTTAAAAATTAAAAAAATTAAAAAATAAGTTAAAATAATTTAAAAAATAAGGAAAAATTAAAAAAAAACAAAATCATATATTGCAAAGTTATATTGCCTTTATAATGTCACAAAGTGTCAATTCTACATTAAATTGAATTTTTGAAAGTACAAAGTCAATTCTACATAAAATTGAATTTTTGAAAGTACAAATATACAAGGATATAATCATACAACAAATATTCAAAAATAAAAAATTAGATAAAATATAAGTATATACTATACAACAACAACAACAATAAAAAAGAACCATACAGCAACAACACCAACATTAACAATATCATTCAAAAATGAGGAATGAAATAAAATACAAGTATGCTACATCAACAACAAAAAAAATAAAAAGACTCATCTTCTCAAATTAGAAAACCAAAATGTAATCCAACAAGTCCACATGCATAAGGAAGAAAATACAATACAATACAATACAAGAAAGTCATGTCTTCACCAAATTCAAACACAAGCAAAAAAAATAAAAAGAGACACTATTCTCATGAATTATAAATCTCATATTCACTTGTCTCATTCATTATCATTATTTCTATGAATTTTATCTCCCTCATTCCCCTGGTTGACATCAAAGGATGAAAAATTAATTCCATTTTGAACCACCAACACATCCTCAGCATCACAATTTGATGTATCGATCAAAAAATAATAAAATATATTATTTGTAATTAATTAACATTAAATAGAATATAAAATTAAGTTGCAAATTGTAATCGTATTAGTTACTTAGTCCTAATAATTATTATAATTGATACCTTCATTTTGCCCAATGGAGACCTTCATTTTGCCCTCCCTTTTGCTCTTGCCCTTCTTCTTGTTGAGCAACTATACTTTCAAGCTCATCAAGATTATGTTCGGGTTCCCATGAACTCTCATTCTCTACAACCCAAGAATCAATCTTGTCAATGCACTCATAATCAATAGAATCTTGAGAGTTGCTCTTGTTAAAGTTCTTACAAATAGAAAACAATTTGTCAAATTTATAATAAGGTCTCAAAGAAATTAAATAAATGAAAAACATATAAATTAGTTACAAACCTATTCTTCAAACGAAGGTTGTAATGTATATCGACAAGATCACTTAACCTTTCTTGCTCCAACCTATTTGATGAGTGTATTTTATATATAGATTTTTACCATTTTATACCCACTCTTTCCTTGCCCTCATATCATTATTTTCTTAATTTAGTGCTATTTGAGGTATTTTCCGTTGATTGTGCAGTTATCTAGGTCCCGGAGCAATAACAAGTACTTTTGAGTGATTTTGGTAGAAAAAAGACCTAGAAAAAAGTTCGGCAAGTCAAGCACGACCTAAGCACAGTCGTGCTCCCAAGGCGTGCAAATTACAGAAGAATTCAGTAAGAGTCTGCACGCTCTCAGGTCTCCGAGCACGGTCGTGCAACTGTCAACACTGCCGCATGCAATTGTCAACACTACCGCAACACACCCGTGTTCAACTCCGTGGATATTACAACCTGGCGTGTTGCAGAATTTTTATTTGGCCGTAAACTGCAAGGCTTGAAGCACGGCCGTGCTCACATCGAGATAGGGTTAAAAAACACTGAAAGTTAGGGTTTCTGAACTTTTGGCTTGGGGGGAAAGACGGGAGAGTTCAAGGGGGAAGCTTGTACAGTCGTCTTCATCATCGAAGGAAGATAATGTGTGAATTGTAGGCCCAATTGGAGGCAGAAGCGTATCAAGATCGGCACCTCAGAACTCAAGAAGGATGCAAGCAAAGAGAGAGTTCTTGGTTTTTATTGTATTCGTTATTTTTGTTACCCTTCTGCTTGTTGAATTAATGAGGGGCTAAACCTCTTAGGGTGCCCCAAGTTGGTGAATTAGTTGTGTGAATCTCAGTTTGAATTAATGCAACATTTATGGATGTTTCAATATCTACTTGTTAGATCTCTTGTTTACTTGAATGTTAGTTGTTGAGCGGTTTGATTGTTTGAGTTGCTTGATTTTCGCTTAGCTTGTATGTCTTTTTGATTGATACAAGAAATTGGAAATAGGCTCACACTTCCAATTCCACTATTCGCATCATCCATATTATGGTAACAAGATGCTAGAACATAGATTTATTGAGACACGCCGGAAAACTTCTGCAGAATTTGAGTTCTGAATCACACTAAGGCACTAACCCGGGGCCCATTCCTTCCATTGAGCAAATCCTATGTTTCTCCTTCCGTGAATCTTTTTCCCCAATTTCCCCCGTTCCTAAGTTTAGAGTCATTCATCCCAATTCCAATTGATTAGATATTAACCAGTAAGAGATTATTATGAGATACATTAGTCCCTGTGGATTTGACTACCCGACCTTTGGGTACACTTTACTACTTATGTAACCCGTGCACTTGCAGTTAAGCAAGGGGCGTATCACTATTCCTCCGTTTTGTGTATATTCTCTTAAATACACTCCAAATTCTTTCACAACCCCATGAAAAAGATGTTTGATTAAAAAGTTTTATAGCCAACTTTTGTAAAGTAGGAGTACTATGTCCAAAGAACCTCCACCATTCATCTACATGAAAAAATAAAACAATTTTCATGTTATTGATGAAAATGTAAAACTTAGTTTATCTTTTTATTAATATACTATTATACATGGTCTTGTATTTTTGCTAGAAGATTGGCTTCGAGCATTTCCAAAACTATCCCGTCGCTCTCAGAATGTAGAAGATTAAACGATCATTTTGTTATGTTTCGGTGCAATATGAGGGTTGCTGATTACAGTTATAAACCCATCCATGACATCCAGTGCTTGACAAACAGAGTTTTTATCATATTAAAAGATTGAATTCAACCAAAATGCAGTAGCATGAATATCTTGATGCAATTGACACTCCCATCTTTCTTCCAAAATTGAGATATAAGGTTGATACAATCTCCTTACATATTTAAAAGTTTCTTTTATAACTTTATTTTCTCTAATCATCCCCTCATAAATATAACCCATAGAAGGTCTTTCATCATAATCCACAATGCATAGCAATCATACAAGTGGTGGCACAATTTTGACAACTATTAAGCAATCATTTTAAAATTGATTATCTAAGACAATATTTTGAACTTCTTTTGCTTTCTTTGTCTTAGATCCATTGCAACCAAGAAAGTCTCTAGAAGTAATCATAGCTTGCAAATCACATTTATGATCATGAAGATTCTTCAAAGCAATAAAAGTTGTGGCAAAACGAGTATCACCAGGACGAAGAATCTCTGCCCAGTCTTTTATATTTCTTAACTAACCCAAAGTCTATTTATCATTATATACAAAAACAATAATAGAAGAGGCACGCTGCCCTAAATTCTCTATGTGTGGCATTTTGGCAATATACTTCAACATCAAATTCAAACAATGAGCTACACAAGGTGCCCACATGATATTGGGATACTTCTCATTAAGCAATCTTCCTGCAGCTTTATAATTAGCTGCATTATCTGTGATTATATGAACAACATTTTGCCAACCAACAATCTCAACGATCTCAACAAATAATTGCAAAGAGTTTGAGCATCAGAAATTAGGTCCGATGTATTAATAGATTTGATGAAAGATATTTCTTTCGGAGAATGCACAAGAAAATTAATCAAAAATCTTTCTCAAATATCTTTCCATCCATCTCCCATTATTGTATATTCACAATCTTCCCAACTACTTCGATAAGTGTCAACAAGTAATTGTAATTCTTTCTTTGGCTCCTCCAACAAGTTTGTTCGCAAAGCATGATTGGTAAGATCTTTGTATCCCAAACCAATACATGCTATAGCAACTATCATTGATTGGAAATAAAATGACTTTGAAGCATTCATTGGGATGCAAGCATCATAAAAAAATCAAGCAATAGCTAAATCCACTTCATGCCATCTTTCTTTACTTTGTAATGCTGCCTTGATGGTGGGTTGTGATATAACTTTGCTACCACTAGGAAAATAAGATGCAATTTCTATTTTTTTTTCTTTTTTCTTGAAAATTGCTAAGACCACTATCTTGAAAACTATCAGTATCTTGACCTTCAAATGGATGCACACTAGGCCCAAATGGATTTATTTCTTCCTGTTCATTGACCATTTTTTATGCTTGAAATTTCTTTAAATTTTCTTGAAATCTATGACAAACATCTATGGGAACTTTCTTACACGACCCTATTTCAGCCCTTTGGCCAGCAAGATGCATTTTCATCCTATGAATCCCTCCACCTTTCACTACTTTGGCACAAAAATTACATATGAACATTTTTTTCCCATCATTACTTCTTGATTCACTGATATAAGCCCATGCTGGATTCGAATTTTGAACGAATAGTTCTGGAAGACTACTCAAATGAATTTTGACTTGATGGTGTCGAAGTTGATAATGGTGTTCTGCTGCCATGAATTTCTTCTATTCCCAAATGTAATTGCCAAGTCCTAATGTCCAACTTTTACAAATGGAACAAATAAAAAAACCATTCAAAAGTAAACTTTAAAATAACAAAATTATGAAGGAAGTTAATGGCAAAAACAATAATTAGGCTAAAATGTGCAAAACAAAGTAATTCAACCAAATTAGGCTAAAATAACTTCAAAGAACATAACTTGCATCAACTTATAGTATTATACCACTTCATCAAAGTAAATAAACAAGTGAATGAATGAACAAAAGAATAAAACTATAAAAGAATGAAGTAAAAAAAAAAAAAATTAATGATCATATGCATAGATGATGTGCATCTTCACTCAATCTATCCACAACTACATGCAAATCTTTGCATATATTTGGTGTGTGGGATAAGATAGTGCATCATAAAGTGGATAAACTTCAAATATACAGAATAATTTAGTTATGAGTATTAAATTCTTAAAACAATTCTATTTTCTATAGAAGTTCACCATATTAAAAGTTTTCCTAGATCCTCAATATGCAGTCCTCTTTCTATCAATCAATCCTAATACCCTCAACCTAGAATGCAAGTGTTATAATCTTAGCTCGTCGCTTAATGCACATGTAGCAGGTAGATAGTTAGATACTATATCCCGGACTTTGTGATTGGTGTGAGCTAGATGAATCTATTGTTAACTATGAAATGGAGACAATGCAACCCGTATTATAAATAATCATTCAAGCTGTCGACTGTTCTTAGATTGAAGTGCTATTCTGTTTAAATGCTTTGCTGTCAGATTGTAAAAAAAAAAATTGGCATATCTTGTACTTTGTGATCAGTATGAACTAGAGGAATCCATTGTTGACTATGAAATGGAAACATTGTTGCTAATATTATATATAATTATTCACGGTGTCGACTATGTTTAGATTGAAGTGCTATTTTGTGATTAACAACTGATGAACCAACTTCATTTTGTTCATCATATAAGTTGTGGTCATTCTATCGCTTCTTCTGTGTCAAATATGATTATTCTCTTAAAATTTACATAGAGAATGAAAAACTTAAGCTTGAAGTGGATTCTCTTCAATTCAAGACCAGGAAAAAGGAAATTCAAGATGTAGATAATGAAGATTCAATTGTAAGTTAAGCTAATGTATTGTGGCAATACAAGTAATTTTTATCATTCTCGTTTTCTTGAGCTAATCTACTTGTCATATTCTCTGGAGCTCAATGATTAAATTAACTTAATTATTGATCTTATTCATACCCTTTCTGCATGCTATGATAAAGAAAAAAAAGGCATTATAACAAATTTACTAGTGTACACTTTTTCTCTTCTGTTAAGTTAAATATGCAAGCAAGAAGTAGCCAAAAGACAACCGAAGGATACTTGCAACAGCTGAGAAACTTAGACAATGTTAAGGATTTGATAGTTAAGAAGATGAATGAATTCATTGGAGAGCAAGAAAAAGAGGAATTTCTTAACATTCTCATACTAAAAAAGCAGATGAGTAATTTTGAGCTAGAGGAAGTTCGCAAGGAATTAATGATTGTAAGTGCCTTATTCATCGGCTTTGCTTCTGAAATACATGAGTGATATTATGTGAATACATATTATTAGACAGATACTTATCATATTGCATCAATATCCTAGGAGAATTATTTTTCAGCTTAAATCCTAGAAAATGAACTCATTCGTCTCAAGTTGCTTTCTTTCTATTCAGGGTTTGAACTTTGAAGGACAAATTAACTTACCGTAGTGCGATTGGAATAAAGAAAGTGGGTGAGCTTAACAATAAGCCATTCTCGGATGCATGTTTTGAAAGATATCCAAATGAGGAAGCTAGTATATGAAATGCACTCGACTCTCCTCACCGTTTCCACCGTGATCAAACGCTGAAGATGAGGAAGAAGGAGAGGAAGAGAAGGTTGGCCGTCAGCTTCGTGGAGCAGAGATCGCGACTGACCTAGATTGGCTGAAAATGAAGGAGGAGAGGAAGAGATGGTCGGCCGTCGGCTTCACATAGGAGAGATCAGATTGCGGTTGATGGGGAATTCGGGATGGAGAAGAGAGTGTATTTTTTTTTCTTAGGTTTAGGTTTGTTTAACTTTAATGATTTAATTTAAGTAACCAATTAACCATAATGATAATATCTTGTTTTTTGCTTTTAAAACAGGTTTAAGTAAAATAAATAAACTAATTAAATTAACCGGTCCGGTCCAGTCCAACCAGTTCACTGGTTCATCGATTGAACCGGTTGAACCAAGCAGTTCGGTTATTTGTTGTTTGGTGTGACTAACCAGACCGATTTACCAATCGGTTTTCTGTTGAACAGGCCGGCTCAGTCCGGTTTTTAAAATATTGGTGTATAGTTTGTGTAGTTTGCCACTAGTTCCTTCATAGTTGTCTTAGAAAATAACTTATTTATTGTTTAAGGCAATATGGGCATTATGAAAAATGTGCCATTCTGTTAGTTATTGTTTCATAATTCTAAGGTAATATTTATGTTTTTTTTTCAATTTTACTCTTTTAATTCTCTAAATTATATAAATGAAGAGTGCCATATTCATGTCTCACAAAAACAATTGGTTTCAAAAAAAGTTGATTTAGCTATTTGGTTTATTTTTATTCTAAATTTTAAAAAATTTATAGTCATCCTTAATTCTTGTGTGGGAATCTTAAATGACACATATTTGAAAACAAAGTGAGTAGTAAGTTTACTAGGAACTCCATGAACTATGAATTTAGGGAGTGTTTGGATGTAAGGAGTGGAATGTGAGTCATTACTTTTCCATTCCACTCCTTTGTTTGGATGTTCATGTCACGCCCCGAACCCGGCTCACCAGACTCGATGTGTCGACAAACGACCGTATACACACTAGGCCGAGACCTAGTGGGCACACAAGGTCTCAATACTTGTCTCTCAAATAAAAACATAACACCACACTAATTTCCAAACAAAACCAAAGAATTCAATGAATAAATAAACAGGTTTACAACTAAGGTTTAAAGACAACTAAAAGCGCAATCTCAAATTCTTAAACAAATAAGAAATTTATTAAACACAAAGAAAAACTATCCTCGTGCTAACCACCTGGTGATCACTCACCGTCCCCGCTAAGCTAGTCACCACACACCTACTCCTGATCTGAAAAGGATAAAACAACTATTTATGAGCTTAATAGCCCAGCAAGTAACCACTAAAACAATAATAATAATAATAATAATAATAATAATAATAATAATAATAATAATAATAATAATAATAATAATAATATAGGGATTACAAAAATTCAATGCTTTTAAAAATGTACTTAAAAGTTGTGTTATATAATAAATCTCATAAATGAGACCCAGACATCAGAACATTTCAAACAGATATAAATTTTCCAAATAAACATGCATATATGCCCCCAAATAACATGATTTATATATTTAAACTCGGTGACCAGAGTCAGATTATCAGAGTTCATTTATTTACCCTCGGTGAGCCGAGCCAGATTATCAGAAGCAGTTATTCTCCACCAATGGAACGGTGCAAAACTATAGTTTCTTATCAGAATCAGAAATTCATGTCGACATGGTCAGTGTTTAACCCCCAATGACATGATTAATTCAAAGTTAAATTGGGGACTACAAGTTACTATGTCAAAATATGTCAGATCCAAAATCATTGTCAACACAAAAATAATGAAATTCGGTGATCCCATTTTCTAATAAGCATAACTCAAATTATTTCAAAATATAATAAAGCTGATATGCGGCAATAATAATTAAAATATAACCATTCAATAACTGAATAAATACATAATTAATTAAAATAGTAAAATCAGTTAAATAAATAACAATTAAATAAATAAATAACTAAAATAATCAATAAGTTTGAAAATAATAATATGCATAGTATCTCAAAACCTAAAACATATAATTATAATATCATAAAATTTTATTCAATATAATCTCCAAAATAATTAAATAATTATGTAAATTATTTTTGAAAATATGAAATTTTATATACAATATGCGGGTATATATGTGGTTTACTTACCTGAAAAGTATCCCCAAGCTATAAGATCCCTTCGGACACTCACAATCAAGATTTGAGCGAAGACTCTAAACATGAACATTACACTTGCCTTAGATTCTAAACTTACATACAAAATTAACCACTGGTTAACCATGATCCAGGCTCTAAACACTAATTATACTAGCAACATCGTCATGCGCAACGAAAAAAATTCTTTTTCCTATTCCCACGACACAATCATATGGCTATAGGATGCTATTAACAACAATTTTGATTGTGGACGGTTCTTAAATACATAACAGGAAGAACTCTAGTTTGTGTGAAAGTAGGCTAGCTTAGATGCTTAGATGCAACTAGATTTGCAACCAGATCTAAACCAAGCCGGCCCACAATAGTCAAAACCCCTGGAGTTTTGAAGTGCCTTATAGGTCAAGGTTTAAGATGAATATACCCATCATATAATAAAAAATTGCACAAGTCTCCCATCCAGATTTCAGGAAATAGTACTTCTATAAGCACTCAAGGATCAGAATATCATACATGTGGAGTGGCCATTTGACATTAAAATATATCACAAAAATGATAACATATCTTCTATGAACAAATCCAATCTGAAATCCTTAAGCACTAAAACTCCTGGAAACAATAGTGGAAGGTATGGCCCAAAAATAAATGAATAAACCAAAAAGCATAATTCGCAGAAGTGTGCAACAAAATTTGGTATTGAGAGAGATGCAGGCTCTAAAGAGTAGTATATAAATAATCTGACAAAAAGAATAAAAATTCTAAAATTATATGTAGCATATCCCCTAAGCTCTGTAGAACTACCAACTTATTAAAGCAAATCAATGAACAATTCCACCCAATGGAATTTCCCACCAGAAGCCATATATAAAAATCGGTAATCAATCATGTCAGGATGAAAGCTAGAACAGTTCTCTCTTATGTAAGAGAATTTGCCCAGTATCCTCAACATTTTATCAAGTATCAAATGCTTCACTATTTATCAAAACCAATATAAGCGATCCCAATGAGAAAGAAACTCAATTTTTGCATGATCTAAAAGGGTGTTTCACTGGGCAAAGTGGTGGGGAAGTCAAGCTTTTATAATGGCGATTGACAGAGAAGACGTGGGTGATTAAGAAACTAAGAAGCTTACCTCCAGAAATAGGGAACAAAACTTTGGTGCTGAGATCCTTCCCTCGTCCTCACCGTCGGCACTTACAGAAGCCAAAAAAGAGCGAGGCTAGGTCTCGGAGTTTCTCCTCACGATTGATTTAATAGTTATTAGGGATAAGGTCTGGATGTTAGCGATAACCTACTTTTAAATTTAAAAGAAATAAAAATTTAAAATGCTAATATAATGGCTGAGATTAAAAGAGTGGATTTTACAGTTCATGAATGGGAGTGAGAGAGTATTGGGTGAGGAGTGGGTGGGGAGTGACAATCCTTGCTCATTCCTCCTCCATTCCTTAAGGGTAAATTACAAATTTTCCCTCTTATTTAATTTAATTAATATAATTAATAAATAGATAATTTTAATAGTAAATAAAAATTAAATATATAATAATAACTAACATTCAAAATAGCCATTTTACTAAAATAATAATAATAATTAATAATTAAAATAATAATATAACTCAAATAATAATTAAATATATAATTTTAATAATAGATGATAATTAAAGTAAAATAATAATAACTAACCATTAAAATAATAATTTTATTCAAATAATAATAATTAATAATTAAAATAATAATATAAATCAAATAATAATTAAATAGATAATTTTAATAATAAGTAATAATTAAAGTGAAAATATTAAATTCAAATATTTCATTTTAAAATTAAAAATAATAATATTCAAAAAATTTATAATAATTAATAGTCGTTATTTAAATTAACATTTTATTTTATATATAATATTATTTACTTATTTCAAGGTATAAAAGTCAATTTACTATATTATCTTCTTTTATTTTTCCCATTTACAAAGTGCTACCTACCCTCTCATTAGGGGTGGACATGGGTCGGGTGACCCATAGGCTGGCCCGAACCTAGCCCAAAAAATACAGGGCCTGGGTTTAGAAAGTTGGCCCAAAAATCTGGGTTGGGCTCAAATGTTTTGGCCCAATTGAATTTCGGCTAGATTTGGGTCAGAAGAATTTTAACCCGACCCGACCGAATAAATAAATAATATATATAATATTATATATATATATATATATAGGCTTGAAAAGAGTAAACATTAGGCAGCTTTTTAGCCTTTGATTTTAGATTTTTTTAATATAAAAAATATATTGGGATCTGTGCATGGCAAGCTTTCATCTAATTGTGTCTTTGTTTTTTTCGTTTGAGGGCTCAGGGATGACATATGACATTCAAATAATAAAAAAAAGTGTTTGTCTGTATTTCTACTTCCATTATCAAGCTTCACTCCTCCATCAAGCTTTTCCCCTCTTGCTTTAACCAACCGCCATGCTCTTTTATTTTTGCACTCATCCATTTCATATCCGGTGAGGATTTGGCCATCAGGTAATATATTCTCTGACTTTTTTTTTCTTCTTTTGATGTGTAGTGTGTATTAGTATTTTGCCTCTTTTTAATCAAGTCACTTTTATATGAATGTGCAGACATTCTTCTTTTTGGAATCTTGAATTCATACTTCATGAGGTTTCTCTAGGTTCCATGATCAAGCTTTTCTCATACTTTAAGCAATCATTGTGTCACTTCATCCATTTCATCTCAAGTGAAGGTCTAACCATCCAAGTAATATATTCACTCTTATACTTCAGCTTTTAGATTTTTATTTATAAATTAATTTTTTTATTACACCACATGAATTTTTTTCTATTGATTTTTTTTTATTTTGTTTGTAAATTATTTTTTTATTCAATAGATATGGAAAGTCAATCAAGTACACCAATTAATCTTGATGATGAAAATGTTGAGCCTGGATCAAAGCGTAGTAGATCGGATGTGTGGGAGCATTTGGGCAAATTACCACCAATTGATGCAAATTCACAAAGAGCTCAATGCAAATATTGTAAGAAGGCATATTCTTGCAAAAGCACAGGAGGAACATCGCATTTGAAGAGGCACTTTATTAAATGTCTGAAACGTGTTTGTCATGACATTAGACAATACACAATTTCTCATCAAACAACAACCAGCGGTACGTCATTCTCAAATTATAAAATTGATGTTGAGATCATTCGTAGAGAAATTACTATGATGATTGCTGTTGATGAACAACCTTTCATAATGGTTGAGAATATTGGATTTAGGCGTGTGATGGAAGCTGCATGTCCTGAATTTAAAATGATAAGTAGAAAAACAATCAAAAGAGATATTATGTTGCTATATAAGCGGGAAAGAAAAAATTTGAAAGACATTGATTGAGTGCCCTAACAGAATATGCTTAACATCAGACACTTGGAAATCTATCACTGAAGATCACTATATTTGTGTTACGGCACATTTTATTGATCATGAATGGTTGTTGCATAAGAGGCTTATCTATTTTAAACTCATTCCACCTCCATATGACAGCTTTTCTATTGAAGATGAAATTAATACCTGTGTTGCTCAATGAAACATTCAACATAAACTATTCAGTATCACTTTGGATAATCCGAGTACAAACGACTGTGTTGTTTCATTGCTTAAGAGTCGTCTTAACCAGCGGGGTTTTCTTCCTTGTGATGGTGAATTCTTTCATATACAATGTTGTGCTCATATATTAAATTTGGTTGTGCAATCAGCATTTAATCTTATTATGTTGACCATTGGCAAGTTGCGTCTTGGTGTAAAATATGTGAAGCAATCCACTCATAGAAAAAAGAAATTTTATGATATTGCAAAGAAGTTAAATTTGGACATTAGAAAAAAATTATACCTTGATTGTCCAACCGGATGGAACTCTATCTATGACATGCTTGTTGTGGCACTTCATTACAAAGCTGCTTTCTTGTATTTGGGTGAAAGAGACAGTAATTTTATATATAGCTTAATTGATCAAGAGTGGAATACTGTTGCTGTTTTGTGCAATTTTTTGAAGTCTTTTCATGAGGTGACTTGCATATTTTCTGGTGTCAGATATCCTACTTCTAATTTATATTTTAAAGGTGTGTGGCAAATTCATTGTAAATTGCTAAATGTGGTTAATGAACCAGAAAGCTTCTTGACACCTATGGTTAAAGAAATGCAGAAGAAGTTTGACAAATATTGGTCTGAATATAGCTTGATTTTATCTTGTGCTGTGATTTTGGATCCTCGCTATAAAGTCAAATTTGTTGAATTTTGTTATACTAAAGTGTATGGGATGGAATCTAGAGAATACACTTCAAATGTGGTTGCTACTCTTGATAAATGTTTTGAAGCTTATAAAAAAGATCGAGCATCTTCTTCACAGTATACTATGAGTTCCAAAAGCAATTTGACTATGAATGATGATGATTATGATGAAATGCAAGAGTTAGATGCATTTGAAGGTCATGTTAGTAGAGTTCAAATGCAAAAATCAGAGTTGGATCTTTATTTGGAAGAACCATGTTTGGATCGAAATGTGGGGTTGGATGTTTTGGATTTTTGGAAGTTTTCTTCAATGAGATTCCCAGACCTCTCAAGCATGGCTCGTGATATTTTAACTATTCCAATATCCACTGTTGCCTCAGAGAGCACATTTAGCACAAGCCACGAGTGATTAGTCCTAATCGAGCTTCACTACATTCAAAGACAATACAAGCTATAATGTGTCTTCGAGATTGGTTGCGAGCATCCTTTGAACCAAGTAAGTTCATTATGTTTTAAAAAGTTATGTTAGTATGTTTTAACTAAATATTTGAAAATATTGAATTATGGTTGTAATTAATAATTTAAAGGAAAATCTGATGGGGTGGTTGGTGTTGAAGAAGATGATTTATCTTTAAGTTCCAGATTCTGTGGATGACTTTTCAACATAGGTATTTTCTTTAAATATTTTAAATTTTAGGCTACTTTTTTGTATATGTTTATATTAACATTTTGTTTAATGGTGTTTTGCATAGGTTATTATCTTCTTTAATCTATTTGATGGGGATCAAGAATTAATTCTTTGGTGATTTTAATTATGTAATATTTGCTTCTTATGGGACAATTGTTGAACTATTGTACTACTTATGTAATATTTGCTTCTTATGAAACTCTTGTAGAACCATTGTACTACTTATGTAATATTCTACTACTTATGAAACTCATGTTGAACCCTTGTACTACTTATTAATATTTGTTTTTTATCAATGGTATATTTGTACTTGATGTAATATTTGTTGATAATATTACTACTTATTTATATAGAATTTATTTGAATAATTTATAATACTTGTGTTGTATTTTTTTAATTGTTTGAAAAAAATTTAGGGGTTGTAGTAGTAGTTTTATTTAGTTATTTCAATTATTTTATAAAAAAATTATTTATTTTTTGGGTCGGGTTGGGCTGGGCCTGGGCCTAATGACAATCAAATGGGTC
Organism: Dioscorea dumetorum; assembly: GCA_902712375.1. NCBI lineage: Eukaryota > Viridiplantae > Streptophyta > Magnoliopsida > Dioscoreales > Dioscoreaceae > Dioscorea > Dioscorea dumetorum. Next base: position 8,905,438 of record CACTHL010000803.1, on the reverse strand, counting down.
GGGTTTGGACCATTTCAATTTGGCCCGAACATGGCTCGGCCCAGCCCAGACCCGACCCAGCCCGGCCCATGTCCACCCCTACCTCTCATACCTTACCAACCAAACACATCTTTCATTCACAATCCTCCATTCTTTTTTATTTCCATTACTTCCTCACTTCTTTCCATTCCCAATCCAGGAATCAAACGACCACTTAGAGTCGGTGCTCATGGTTTATGCCCATGTTTGGGATGATTCCCCCGACTAAAGAATGAAAAAAAAAACAATTTTACTACTTATTTTGTTCTAACTAAAAATTATTAAACATAATAATTTATAATATTAAATTAAATTAAAATAATGATATTTAAATATTTTTATAAATACATAAATTTTGGCTAGTAATTGTTTATTTTAGATAAATATCATTAATTTAAATAATTAATTATAATAATAAAGTTAATAATGATATTTAAATTATTTTATAATTAAAAAATTTTACTTACTACTTATTGATTATTTAAATTTTAAAATAAAGCCATCAACTGCAATAATTAAAGTGATTAATGATATCCAAAAAATTTATAAATAAAAACTATTTATCATTAAACAAAAGCTAAATGCTATCTATTTACTTTAATAGTAAAATATAATGTGTATTACATTTTCCCCTCTACATTTTCATTTTCCAAATCCCATAATCCATACAAATCATATTATCTACTTGGAGAGAACTTCAAGAAGTAAATTTAAAATAATTAAAAAGACAATACTTTATTGTGTTTAAGTTTTTGTTTACATTAAATATGGCATGTCAATATTTTGCTTTGTAAGAAGTAATTTAATAATAGGCGTTAGAGTCGATGATGTTGATTACCTTGGGATTTATAAAAAATGGATGGAGAGGGTTATACAAGTAATATCATCAATTTTCTTGGGTCATTGTAGGTTAAACAAAAAGACAGAATAAAAAAATCTTTTATTCTCTCTTCTAAAAGAAAGAGAGTATATATCAAAATATTCCAGCACATTTCGATTTCTTCTATTTTTTTTTTATAATTCAATTCGAAGGTTTAAAATACTTTGACAAATAAAATGTGTAAAAATATGACAAATGCTACAGTACCACATAAACGGCTAAGTTTATGTCCAAAAAAAATAAAAAATCTTGAAGAGACAAAAATATAGAAAATTAGAACATGGATAGTGTTGGAATTCCAAAAATCATATAATCCTCTGATCTTTTTATTTGCCCATTTTAATTTAAATCACATAGAAAAAAAAGTTAGTAAAAATTAATTGATAATAAAAAAGTTATAAAAAATTATATTGATTTTCAAAGAATATCATTATTTCAAATACAATTTAATAAAAAGTATAGTTGAAAATAATTTATTGAAAATTGCATGAGTAAATCAAATATAAAAAGTAAATTTAAAAAAAAATCATTTAATATTTCATAAATTTTCAAAATTGACATGTAAAAGGAACGGAAGAAAGCTTATAAAATAAAACAAGCAAAACAGATTTGAGGAAGCAATTGCTTAAATTTGTGCTCAAAATACAGTTGTTGGTAGTTATTTTGATTTTTTTAGTGTTGTAATTGTTTGATTATTAATATAACATTTTTTTAGATGTTGGAGGAAATCAAATAAATTGTGTGATAATTTTTAATTCTAACTATACTTCAACTGAATTTCATATTAAATTATTTCATTTAAGAGGGATAATAAGTTAATTATATTTCATTCTTAAATATACTCCTAGAAATCTTTCTTATGATTGAAAATAAAATTTTTGCTGTTAATTAGACTCACTAACTTACTTTTAATTATATTATATTTAATTAAAACATCCGCATTACAATGTATATTACTGATAATATTACCTTCGTCCAAATTGTCCATTTCAGGGATTTTGTGTTTTCTTTAAATTAATATTTTTATGAATTTTATACATTTTTTTCGTGATTTTATCTATGTTATTTAATAAAATTTATTTATTATACAGTCTCTCTGATATTTGAATATCCCAAATAATCTTTTTTTTAGCCCCCAGCTCATTTGGTCAGTATATTTTATTTAAAATTTCAATTTATCTTGTTTATAAAATATACTTTCACGCTTATTAAGTATATTTTTCATTTACTATTATATTTTTATGTATAAACGCATAAGTTTTTAATTAATATGTTTCTTTTTTAATATTTTTTTAACATTTAATATCTTATATTCTCATTTAATAGTGCATGTTTGGGATTAAAAAGAATTAAGAGGCATTTTCGTCACTTCACCTTGGAGCAAACGGTGTTAGTTGATGGAAATTCTAATATAACATGTTACCAAAAAAGAAGGGATTGAAAATGAATATTGAACTGACTGGAACTTTTTGAGAATAAAAACGTTGGGGGATTTTTTTTTTGAGAATTACAAGTTAAAAAAATAATGTATACCCATTCAAGTAAATAATTTTAATGTAAAATAAAATTACCCTAGGGTAGTATATTTTGGGAAAATTAATTATTAGTCCCTATATGTTTTAAAACATCCTAATTAGTCGCTTTTATATTTGAATTTCACTATCAAACCTTCTGTTTCATTTCTCATACTCTTTAGTCCCTCAAGCCATCTCGATTAGTACCTCTTTTATCTGATGCCAAGTTTACCCTTGACATTAGTGGGAAAAACCAGTAATGTCTTGTTAGGTTTTGAAAAAGATGTGCTGCTAACAAGGAAGATTGCAGGGTTTTTATTATCTTTTCACTTAGCACTTGTATATTTCGTTTATTTTAAATGAGATCTCCCCATCTTCTTCTCCATCTACCAAAATTCCTTCTGTTATCTTTTGTTTTGCATTTACATAAGATAAATTTGTCTCTTCTACCGTGGCTGAGTTGCTTCCAAATGTCAGTTTCATTTGTTGTCATTTAAGAGTGTGGTGAAATAAGGTTTACTTTTTTACCTTGTTTTGATGAACGAGTTGTACATGTTTGTTTGATTTTAATACATAACAGCATGAGGTTTTTATACCACAGGCATTCAGTGTATACCTTCTGCATAGTAGCTAGATATAAGGAAGAGAGTCGAATACTACAGTTCATGGCATTAACTTCTTGGGAGTTAGTGTTGCAGGAGATATGTGAGAGATGAAGTCTCGAAATTTCTAATGTTAGAGTGAAGTTTGTCACGCCGGATACACACCGAACAGTCTGCCCTATTAACTCTAAGGTAGATTTCCAATGGATGTGCCACGTATACTATATGTTCAACTACTCTGCCGTCATCCTTATTATTGATACAACTGAGGATGCGGTGGATGCGCCCCCGGGTTCCTCTTTACCATCGTAAATATCACATCTTTGGTTATACATTCAACTGAGGGTACTAGTCATCAAATCATTGGTTTCTATTTAATACATGTACTTATGGTATAGTTGTGGAAATTTTCACTTGGAAGACGTGTTTCTCGCTTACATGTTAGGGTTTTCACTTAGAGGCAATCGTTTTCGCTTAGTTGTGGAGTTTACAATTTAATATTACTTCGAGCGCTTAGTACTTTATCCTTGTACTGTTTAATTTACTTTGTCTCTGCTTATAGATCAGTTGCATGCTTCTCCATATCTTAGATTTTGCTGTATTTATAAGGGTTCATCTTTACTATTATAACTGAGGTGAGTAGTTATCAAATCATTGGTTTCCATTTAGTACATTTACTTATGGTATAGTTGGGGAACTTTCTGCTTGGTGGATGTGGTTTCTGCTTACGTAGGGTGGGGGTTTGGTGGGAGGTAATCATTTTTGTTTAGTTGTGGAGTTTACAATTTAATATTGCTTCGAACGCTTAGTACTCAATCCTTCTACTATTTACATTACTTAGTTTCTACTTATTGAGTAGTTACATGCTTCTTAGATTTTGTTGTGTATATAAGAAGCGAGGTTCAATTTCGGAGAGTTTATTATTCGATCGATGCATATTGTCATCCCAACAACACACAACAGGTGGCCTATCGATGGTAATAGACCAACCTGAAAGTGCATGTTTGGAAGTCGGCCAACGATTTCGTCATGGTGACCACTTTAAAGACACATTGCGAACTCTTGCCATTATACGAAATTTTAACTTCACATTTGTGAAGAACGATAAGCTGAAGGTAACTCGTCCAATGTGCATTTGAGGGTGGCCAAAGGCATGTCCATACGTCGAAGGATGGTGATGATGGCACCTTTAGGATCAAGACAACGTACCCCATACACACATGCGGCAGGGGTATTGGCACGACCACGCACCCGAAGGCTTCTAAAAATTGGGTTGGTGAGCAGGTGATACGGAAACTAAAGGATCACCCTCTTTACAAGGTTGTCGATATTCAACGTGATCTATTGCACGATCACGATGTCCATCTATCTTATAAGCAAGCTTGGTTAGGGAAAGCGGTTGCCCGGGGTGTTCTTCACAAGAGTGAAATGGTGAGCTATGACCTACTTATATGGTATGCCAGCAAGGTTATAAAGACCAATCTTGGTAACATTGCCATTGTGGACAATGAGGGTAACCAGTTTAGATGCACATTTTCTCTTTCCATGCATCCATTGTTGGTTTCAAGCAAGGTTGCAAGCCCTTGCTATTCATCGACAGAACTCACTTGTGAGGCAAATACGGGGACACGTTACTGGGTGTAACGGGGAAGGATGATAATGACGGTTTCTTTTATGTTGCATTTACCATTGTTGACAATGAAACGGATGCCAATTGGACATGGTCCCTTTCTAAGCTTGGTGATGCATTGTATGGAGATGATGATTATACTAAGATTATAACATTTTTGTCTGATTGGTTGAAGGGTTTCATCAACGCAATCGAGAAGGTTTTCCCTTCATCCCCGTATGCCTATTGTCTTAGGCACTTGGAGGTAAATTTTATGAAATTAAATGTTAGGATTAGAAAGGCATTGAAGGAGTCATATTGGTCTATATTTGTTAGGATTGCATTTGCGTGCAAGGAGAAGGAGTATAATGATGCAATGAACGATATCGCACATTGGTCAAACTATATGTTTAAAGGTGAAAGATGGGGCGAGATATATTCAAACATTGAGGAATCATTTAATGCATGAATCAAAGAGGCACACCACCTTCTTGTAACAAACTTGGTGGACTCGATATGGTAAGCTTACTTAGAACATCACTAGCGCACTTATACGTAGAGGTTCCCCTTTAGTATTATTCATTACCGTTTACTTTCTTCAATTATTAGGTAGTGCTTTTGTTTGGCATTTAGAAATCATTGTTAGTGTTTACGCAACACACTTCTCACTTAGAACATTAGTTTCGCGTTTATATGTAGATGTTGCTACTTATGTTTATGCATTTCCGTTTAGTTTGTTCGGCTCGCATGCAGTGAGTTTGGTTGCCACTTAAATGTCACTGTCATTGTTTAATACGCATACTTCTCACTTGGAACACTACCATCACACTTGCATGTAAACGCCTCTTCGTAATATTATGTTTTTCACTTAACTATTTTCTGGCGATAGGTTTAAACGCATGAATATGTTATGCAATGGTCGTGAACAATCTTGCTGATGGGAGACACACCTATGTCCAGACATACACAACAAAGTCGAGGACCTTGTAGAAGAATCACGTACTTTACTTGTAGGTTGATCGAATGGTGATTATTTTGAGGTGGTTGATCGAAATGGCTTTATTGTCAGTTTGCTGTCAAGGACGTGCTCGTGCCATAGGTGACAAGTTTACGGCATTCCTTGTAAACATACATGCGCAGCTATAATGCAAACGGATGCAAACGTCCATCGGTATGTTGAGCACCACTTCACCACCAATGCGTACTATTCGTCTTATGCCGAAGCCATTTTCCCTATCCTTGACAATAATAAGCCAACGGATAATTCCTGTCACTTCTAGCATGCCCACCCATAACTGAAAGACAGCCGGGACGTCCGAAGTAGAAGAAAATTGAGTCACAGTCGTCTATTGTGCATGAGTTGAGATGTAGCAGGTGTAAGGAGGATGGCTATAATCGAAGATCGTACAATGCACTCATTGTGGACTAATTGACCTCAACTCATACTATTATTAAACTTTCTGTTGGTTTGCCAAAGTAAGTAATGACGTTTACCAGTAAGCAGTAGCACTTCGTGCTACGTAATAACATGGGGTAGTAAATGGTAACGCATCATGTTAAATATTAATGCGGTGTTGTAAAGATAATTACATAAACATAAGTGGAAAAATCTACTAGTAAGTGGTAACTCTCCATGTTAAATATTATCGTGTTGTTTGAAAGACAATACAAACCAAAAGTAGTAATTATAGTTTACGAGAAACAGAAATGCGAAATATTAAATAAGGAAAGACATTTTAACGGTTCTCAGACACTGCCGCTTTGACGCCGTCTTTTGCATCCCCCTTCCCTATTGTGATTCTATCCATCAGTATCCGTACTATGAACTGCAGATGCAATAATGGCAGGTCCATTTGCGGGAGTCGGAGTTTTTTTCCATGAATTACTTGTTCGATAAAATGCATGGTGTAGGCCGCCCCTGCTTCGCCGGGCAATCACGGACATGGACTAGCAAGTATCCTTTCATTTTGGTCTTGCCGATCTCAACAGTGAGACATCTATCAAAGAGCTCCTGCTATTAGGATTATATAAAAGGGTGTAAGCAATGGAAAAAAAAAATAAAAAAAATATATACCTGATACGCCCCTTGCGTAACCGCAAGTGCACGGGTCGTATAAGTAGTAAAATGTACCCTTAGGGTCTGGTAGTCGTATCCACTGGGACTGGTATAGCTTCTAATACTAACGTTCTGCTTAATATCTAATCAAACAAAGAATGATGGATTTGACTCTAGGTTGAATTGAAGGAGATTGAGAAAATGAATTGCACTAAGGGAAATGTGAGGATTGACGCGATGGAGGAGATGGGGCCCCGGGGTTGGATTCCTGACATTCACTAACTTGGTCTCTCTCAGCAATTATCAGAGATGTCTTCGGTTCTAAATCTAGTTATGCTATAAGAATGATGCTTACAAAGGCCGTTGAAACCTAAGTTGAAATCTTCCTGCTTGCAACTATCACTAATGATTCACAAGCCAAGATAAGAAAACCAAACTCTCAAGCATTCAACCACTAACAACAATCAAGATAGCCAATAACCGAAATTTATTTCAACGAACAAGACATTCATAAATGCTGCAAGTAAAGACATCAAGTTCAAGCTACAATGTCAGACAAACCACCCCGAGGCTCCCTTAAGAGTTTAGCCCCTCATGACATTAAACAACAAGGAAATTACCAAAGAAATTAAAATACAAGAAGTTGAAAACTCCCTAATTTCTTGCATCCTTGCGGTTGTCAGAGGCTCTATGATGTCGTGGAATCTCCTCCCAATCGGCCTACCATATGTGCGACATTCCCTTGGTGAAGATGAGGACGGCGCCCCAAAGCTCTCCCCTTCTTCCTCCCTTAGTTCGCCACCCAAAAAAGTCCCCCAAAAACCTAAGTTTCTGGGGTTTTAATCTTTTCCCGATGTAAGCACGGGCATGTTGAAGCCGTGTTTTAAGCCGTGCAGATTATGGCCAAATAAAACTCATAAAACTCACATTCCTGTAATCTGCACGGGGTACAACACGGGCGTGCTTAGGTCGTGCTGATGGGTTGAACGACCGTGCTCAGCGAACTCGGCTCGTGGCCGACTTTGGCTGAATTCTCCCGCAATCTACACGGGGGTACAACACGGGCGTCTTAGGCCGTGTTGAGCTTGATGAGTTTCTTCTAAGTCCTTTAGCTTCTAAAATCATTCCAAAACACTTCTTCTTGCTCCAGGACTTTGATATCTGCATGAAAAACTAAGAATACCTCAAATAGCACCGCACTTGGAGAATTAAAGCTAATAAATTCAACAATTATGAGAGTAAGATATAAAATATATATATATAAGAAATGCACTCATCAATACCTAAGAGTAAAAGTCCTTACCATAGCTGTTGCATCGGCGTCATATGTATGGCTATGCTCCGAAGAGTAATGCAAATACTGCTTGGATTGTTTGTGGCAAACGAGGAAATGGAACTGTGTGTTGAAGATGATGGGTATCAAGACGACTTCCACTTCATTGAAATTACATGTGGCATCTTCCACTAACAAGAGTATGACCACTGTACTGTGTTATGCTTTCGACATCAGTAGCACTAATGGCCGTGTGATTACAGTGCGCTTCTTGTACGAGTAAGGTGGTTTTTTAGAGACTCCATGGTGATGACAACAAAGACGTCTAGCACATCGTCAAGAACTACACTCCCATCCACCAATGTGAACAGGTGATCTCGTGTCTTGAATGAGAAATCGTTCTTCCACACAACGATCCTGCATGCAGGCAATGGAAATTATGAATAAATGGTAAATTGTTACACTAAGTGGGAATGCGACGGATTGATGTGAAATGCAAAATACTAAATGGAAACTCAAACATGTAAGAGGAAACACAGTCTTCTAAGCATGAACCCCTACCGCTAAATGATAAATTAGTATTGTAAATGAAAATAAAGCACAGTAAGTGAGAAGCTTACTTATCAATTAAACAGTTCAAAAACATGGCTATAGTTGCTTGCTCAAGTTGGTATGCCTCAAAAATCCAACTGGCATTTCGTTTTGGGAATGATATCCGTCTTGACCATAGTTGATTTTTGTTTTTCAATGACGGATACGGCTACATCATTGACGAGGGGTTGAGGTGGTTCTTTAACGGAAGCATGCTCACCTGTTTCTTCTACAGGTGTCGCATCAGTAGTTGCTTCAGGAATAAGGTTGACATCTTCCTCTGTGGGAGGGAGTGGGGATGGTTCGTTAACGAGTGTTTCCAGAGTGAGGACGGTCTTATCACCCACATGTAGTGGGGCTGGATTGGAACTTCTTCATCTACAGGCGGGTTACACTAGCATCTTTATCTGTGGGTTAGAGCTGAGATGGAACTTCATCATCTACAGGGAGAGTTCGACTAGCATCTTTATCTGCGAGGGTGAGCTGAGATGGAACTTCTTCATCTGTAAGGCTGTTGGACTAGCATCTTTCTTTGCGGGTGCCAAGGGGGAAGCTAAGATGGAACTTCTTCGTCCACATGTTCTACAGAGGGGTTGGGCTAGCAACTTTCTTTGTAGGGGGAAGCTGAGATGGACCTTCTTCATCTACATGTTCTACAGGGGAGATAGACCTTCTTCATCTACAGAGGGATTAGGATGCCTTGGCTTACATCATCAGTTTGCTCCAATTATGGAGCTTTTCCTTCTGTTTCGGTAGATTATTTGGAAGAGCTTCCTTTGGTAGAGCCACGTTCGGAAAATCAAAATGAGTGATAACAAAGTTTTTCATGGTAGTGAGAAACTTGATGATACTGTCCACGTCGATAGTATCCCCGCCATCATTGTCAGAAGATATTATTGAAGGACTTGGTTAACCATCCTTCTCCATGTTGCCCTTATGGGCAACTTTCTTCATCCTAGTGTCGGTGCTCACAGAGGGCGTCGCCAATTGACTTGCCCTCAATATAGACCGCCTAAGGACGTTTGTGGAGGTTTTGTGCTTCACGTTCAGGGGGAGCAACCATTAGTGGTCGTTGTGTGACGACCTTCTTCACATTATTCCTGGCCGTCGGAGATGATAATGAGGGCGACTTGGGTATGTCTCCCTCCGAGGATGGAGCAGACACCCGATCCCATAGTTCAATGGCATCTACACATGCTTGTAGACCTTGGAACTCCCTCGGCAATGTCTCAAACCCTTGCAGTAACCGGGTTGCAACATCCTCACCAATTCCCCTCCGCCGGAAACCCTCTGCCCTTAACGATGCATTCTTCTACACAGGGGACTAGTACATAGGGTCGGAGACCGATCACGTTTCCTCGGATGTTTCTTGTCCACGTCGGACTGAGCCTTCAGTGTGGTTTCTGTAGGAGCTGCTCGGTGCGTCTCCTAAGCCAGGGTTTTTTCATCACCGCAATCGGCCAGAGCTCGGAATACTGTGAACTAACAATGACAACATTCAGTTCAAATAAAACTGCATATCAATTAGTAAGCAGAATTACCTGACTCTAAGTGGAATAGAAACATATTAAACGTCAATATCTTAAAGTAAGTAAATACGTACGCGTAAGTGGAATCACAAAACCGTAAATGAGAACCCTCCATATATAATTGGAAACCAACATTCTTAAACGGTAATTCTCTATATGTAAGTGGAACAAGAACTATCCACATGTAAGTGGAAATAAATATTCTTAAACGGGAACTCTCCATATGTATGTGCAAACAAATACTAGTAAATGAGAACTCTCCATATGTAAGTGGAGCCAAACAATCTTAAACGGGAACCTTCCGTATGTAAGTGGCAACAAAATCCCTTAAATGGAAACTGTGCATATGTAAGTGGAAACAAACACGTGTAAACAAGAACCCTCCCCATGTAAGTGAAACAAACATATTAAACGTAAACAACAAATTATAAGCGGAAAGGGTTAAACGAAAATGTATAATTGCGAATAGGAACTTAATACCTCTTTGCCATCGAGAGATGACAGTAACAGACCGAGAGAAGTTTTTTTCCTAAAATTGTTTTCCCAGTAATACAGCATCCAGGGACTCCTCCTGACACAGACTTTCTTCCCTGTTTCAGTGACCTCATAAAACCATATGTTTAGGGCTACAGCACATCCACACAGCTAGTTCCCTTGACCATCTCTAGTTCCCTTTCACTCATCTATGGTTTGAGCTCCGCTAGCATCTCCACTACCGGTACTAAATACCATTTGCCGTTAACAAGGTTGCCGTTCATATCTGTGTTACATACACTGAGGCCAATACATTATTTAATTAACAATGCTTGCATTCTAAACCGAAAACAAATAAATAATACACATAAACTCTATATTCTAAATAGAAAATAGTTCAATAGATTAGACATTGAACCCTGAAGCACATTCTAAACAAAAATCGCACATTTTGAACTTCACCATCAGAACCAAGCCTGATTATTGTAAAAACGTAAACTAGATTGCATGAGATTTCACAATCCTAAACCACTAAGATAACAGAATCAAAAGTGGTAGAAGAGAAGCACTATTCCATGGGATCTCTCCTGTAAACCACCCACTTACCTTCCTAACTTCTGTTTCGGTGGCTGGGAATGGAAGGTCTCTGGTAAACCGTCAATGTGGGAAGGGTTTTCTGCTCAAACTTTGGTCTCCGAGTAGAGGAAAGGGATTCTCTTGTGACTATCCAAGAATAGAAGAGAACCATATGCCATCAATGCATTCACATCCCAAACCTCGGAAAACACACCTCCTAACAGCTGCAGTGATCATGTGTGAGTAGAGGGGCATAACAATAAATCCACGAGACCTTTAATGGCGTTAACCCACGCAGGGACCCAAATGGAAGCAAATAAAAAAAAAGGCGCTTTCAATGGATATTGAAACTATCAGGGTTTTTTTGTGAATATGTGAACTTCAGAGGGACTTTTTGTTCATTTTCCGTATATTTTTTAACATGAAAGTAACTAATAGTCCTCCTATAGTTTGCATAATCCCAAAACATCCCTTCAAGTTTTGCACCGGAAAGCTTTTTAATACATAGAAAATGTGTATTTTACATAGAAAGACATTGTAATACACAAAAACAACTAAAACTACACACGAAAGTAAAATAATACACAAGAAAGCTTTTTAATACACAGGAATGGTGTATTTTATACATGAAGACATTGTAATACATAGAAACAACTAATATTATGCACGAAAGTAAAATAATACACAGAAAAGCTTTTTATATACATGAACGGTGTATTTTGCACACGAAGATATTGTAATACACATAAACAACTAATACTACACGAGAAAGTAAAAATAATACTATACTGGAATGCTTTTTAATACACAAGAATTGTGTTTTTAACATGCGAAGACATCGTAATATACAAAAAATAACTAATACTATACGTCATTCTCCTTTATATCACGTGCAACATAGAAAGTTTCCATTAATGATGAACACTTGTACGAAATTTTGAAAAACTCATAAGGTTATCGGTTTTTAGTCTCACTCTTACTATAAAAATAAAGATAATGCAAAATATAATAAAACACTTCTGACTTCCTCGAAAGAATGGAGAAAAATCAGATAAAAAAGAGAAAAACGAAAGAACCAAAATGATTTCGCTACGAATTTGAACACCTAAGAAAAACAAAAAAAATGAGAAGATGGAGAAAGGGAAGAAGAATAAGATAATAAAAAAAAGGAAAATTAAGTGTTGATGTGATAAAAAGAAAGTGACTTGATAAAAGCCATCAACTTTTATTTTTATCTTACGAAGATATTTTTAAAAATTTATATGAAATTAATTGACGGACTTGATTACAGGGATTTCAACTGAAATAGTTGAATAAATGAGAGACTATATGAAATATCAAAAAATCAGATAGACTGAATAAGAAAAAATAAACTTAACATAGATTTATAAGTAAATTTTTTTTTAATTTTAATAGTTTTAAAATTGTTTGAATGGTTTTTAGGAAAGGTTAGATGTGACATAATCTGGATTGAAAGGCGTATTTTATTATATCAAAAGAACAAGGTACAACACGTTTCCCTAGATAAAAGATGCCTGTCCACTAGCAGGCAGCTGATCTAGAAGTCTCTTACGATACATTGATCCTGCGGTTCAGCGTATCAATCGGAAGAGCGATAAACTGTTCCATCTCCCACCATATCACCCTTCTGGAGCTCCAGAACTCGAATCAGAGAACCCTCGTTCGTCTCCGATGATGACGGCGTGCGAAGCCTGGGAGAAGCTCTGCGATTACTGTTCCCGACGTTTCCCCTGTCTCTGCGATTCCGGTGCTGCAATCCCTCTCCAAAATCCGAGGTTTTCTCCCTCAATTGATAATGCTTGAACTTCTCTGATTTCGTGCTGGTTTTGTTTAAAGGGAGAAGGCCGTCTTGGGGTTTGAAAGCCGCACTGGTGCTCCTCCATGTTGTGTTCGTGGGGGTCTTGTTCCTCTTCGACGCGGATTTAATACGGAAGACAAAGGAGGAGTCTTGGTACTCTTCGTTTTTCTTTACCCTCTACTTTAGGTTTCATATGCTTTCTATTTTGGAGACATTGTTCTTCTATTTCAAGTCCATCTGAACTATGTATATGTGATTCTCTCTCTCAAAATCAACTTTTAGAGGAGCCAGGCTTTTCTTTGATTGTGAATTATTTAATTGATTAAAAACTATTAAGAATCGATACATTATGTTGTAGACTGAATAATTTTGTTTAAGAGGGTATATTGAACTTGTAATTGTTTTAGAGAAGTTCTTCTCGGTGTGTACTTAATTTTGTATAACTTAAATAGACATTTTAGTTGCTGGATCTGATGGTGTCATGGAATGTACGTACTTTGTTTATTATCTAAATAATAGCTGAAGGAACCTGAGCTTAACCCTGAAGGTCATTGTATTGTGTTATTCGGAGAAAATCTCGAGGATACCAATTTAAGTGTAACATATGAAAACTATTGATGAGTTGCGGGTTTAAACTGATGTTAGAATGAGATTGTAGGGACCATATTAAATGAGTAATTCATAGAGGTTGGATGTAAATGGAGCTCAAAGGTTAGAGTTTGTAATGCACTGTGCCCTTTGTAATATTCTTATGAGGAGGCATCATTGAGATTAAAACAGGAAGATCACTACAGATACATTAAGTATATGTTTTCGTTCATTAACATCTTTGATGACAGTAATTATTAATGGCAGTTTTGCGGGGCTTGTTGCTGCATATTGAATATTCTCTTTTTCTTTTTGATGATCCTCGCCTAATTCATAATGTAGGACTTGAAGTAATAGCATCACCTTTTCCACCGAAGAAAATTCTTGTCCAAGGTGCTAGTTTGAGATTTCAACTGTTGTATGTCTTTATGTCATTGAATTATATTTGTAATGTACGAATTAACTTTGATTGCCAAGTCTATGTTATAGCCGATAATGGTTTTTTTTTGTTTTGACATTTAAAATAAACAAAATTTGATCCATATGGGTTCCTTCTAGCATTAGGTATGAGAAGGTCAGATGTAGCAGACCTACCATTCATGCATGCAGAGATACTACTTTTGTACTTCAAATGATAGAATTGCTTAGGAGCAACATTGATGATGTAGTGGTATGCTCTTTCTATTTCTTGTGAATCTTCCCATGCCCGCTAAAGAATATTGGGGTCGCTTGATATTAGGTTCTTTGTTTCTGTAAGAGTAAGTACCTTAAGGAAAATAAAGGTTACCAACCAAGTGTATAGTACAAGAGGGCACCTCGTTCATCAACAAAAACCCTGACTTTCCTTAGAATTTGCTGAAAATTTAGGCCTCAAAACTGCTTTGATAGGCCTATCATGTGAGCATAAAAGCTTACAATATATTTGATGTATTGAGTACTCATTTTATTCGTTCTTTCCTTTATCTCTAGTAAAACTTCTTAACATGTTGGATCTGTCTGCAAGTATAAGTTTGAGAGTGAAACAAACTCACTGTGTTGTCTATGACATTTTCTTTTTGCATCCTTGAAATTAAAAAAAAAACAATTATGTGGCTACAAACTTAAGAAGATGCACCATATTGTCTATGGCCTTTTCTTATTGGTATCCTTGAAATTAAAAAAAAAAAAAAATTGTGTGGCTACAAACTTGAGAAGCTGTGGCAATGACCAAACATTTCTTTCATGGTTCCATTTGACTTTGTTAGAATAAAGGTGTCAACATTCTCTCAACATTCTCTCAATTTGTCTTGAAGAAGCAATTATTTTGCATTTTATTCTTGCTGATTAGATATTGTGATGCCCAGTCTTGTATTCCAGTAAAATAGTAATGCACTTGTAAAGTGTGGGTCTATTATATTATGGTGAAAATAATACTTACTTTCTAATATGTAACTTATTCGGAATATTTGTTTCTAATAGTTAAAACTTTATGTAGCTTGACTAAACTATGACCATGCCACACTATTGAATTGCACATACTTTGAGTCTTCTGATGTTCATCTTCTTTAGATCTTCTTCTTTTCCCTTTGTACGATGTGTGTAGGGATGCATGATTCCTTGCCTTCTGTTAATTAGGATAATGCCTAAAATCAAAACCTAATGTCTTAAATCAGTTCTGATTCTAGTAAATAATTTTCCTTTATTCTACGGAATTTTTTTGGCAAGCCTGATTTCCAGTGATGCTATAATGTCTTATCGAAAAGCTGTACTGCCTTTTTGTTGTGTTGCTTGATGTGCTTTTCTCCATTTTTAACGTCAATCCCTTAAAATGAAAATTTTCATCATCATATCTTGTTGCACCAACTTCATTCAGTTCGATGTGTCTGTTCATACAATATCATGACAGTCATCATATTCTGCTGTTAGATTATGGTTTTCCATCATTTAGTCGAAACATATTTGATTTGTGATTCTGTTATCATTTTTTGTGTTTGAAATGCATATGCTACTAAGATAGCCCTTCATTGAACGCTGAAGTTTCATGTGATGGAGATACTGCAGTTAAGTCAGCATAAGAATTTGCATTTATTTAATGGTCATCATGATTTTCTTCTTTTTTCTGTACTTCGGATCATAGAGTTGTAACTTACCTTGCATGTAGTGTGAATAACTATGTTCAGCAAACTCTTTTACATGTTGTACATAAATCTGCGTGTAATTTATAGTTTGAAAAGTTTCTTTATTGTCAATATGTATTGATTCTGTAATATAAGTTGGATGAGTACTACCTTATCTCTGCATCTATCATGACAACCTTCAAATTGTAAACGGACTCCAGTTCTTGTGGAAAATCCCTTTCCATTGTCTCTTCAGCATGTTTACTTTTGGGAATTTGAGAATGTATCTTTGCGAATCTGCATAATTGCATATATATTCCATGAAAATCATATTGGAATGTATACCCCCACTAACATGAATATTTTCAATGGCCAATCAACATTTTTTTTTTATTTATTTTCTCCTTACTATTCGCTTCTATTTTTCTATTTTATGTTAAATTTGGGATTTTATGGGGGTTTTTTTGTATGTGTGGTTGTTTTTTTTTTTTTTTTGGGGGGGGGGTTTGCTTTTTATATTAGTTGACTGTTGAAAATTTGATTATATATGCAATCATGTACTTCTGTAGGTTTTGTATGCGAAATTCCCTTTTTTTTTTTGGTATAATGTTCTTTGGTTGACTAGATGCCAATGCAATACTTTTCATTTTCTGGTTGACTTCTATGTTCTGAGCAATCATTCACTTCTGTAGGTTTTGTATGCAAAATTCCCTTTTTTGTTTTTTGGTATGCTGTTCTTTGGTTGACTAAATGGTAAGGCAATACTTTTCATTTTCTGGTTGATTTCTATGTTCTGAGCTTAGCTCAATATTTGGTGTGAATATCTTTTCATAGAGTTTACATATTTTTCAGTTGAATTTTCCTCTATTTTACCTCTTCCTTATTGTTTTAGGTATACTATATTATACTTGGGGCTGTTTGCTGCTACATTAGTTCAATACCTTTTCACATCTGGCTCATCACCAGGGTAGTGGCACTTGCTCTCTTTGGCCTTGAATTCCACATTGGTCATTCTGCCAAATTATAAGAATGCTAAGCTATTTGTTTATCTTCCTGTGTCTTATCATGATAATAGGTATGTTATTGATGCAATGAGATCTGGGAATGAGACACATGCTTCCTTTACGAGCTCATTGCTGATTCCCAAGTAAGGTCTCCTGTTATCTGTTTGAAATGCAATCTTATCTATTGTTCTTTTCTTGCATCTCACTTCTGTATTTTAAATGATCAAGCAAAGACAGTCTACTTCAAGAAATGGAAATTTGATTCCTTCCACAGATCGCAGCCATTTTGGAAAATATCCTTCTCAAATAAATTCATTACATTGGTTGAAGGTTGTCATGGATTTGTATCCTCCTGGATCATCCAGCAGGTAGATAATGTATCTGCATATTTATATTGATTAAAAGCCATCGTATGATAGATTAGTTGTATGTCCCTTCTTCAATTATGCTATGCTTATTTATTTAGGTTGCTCTAGGGGATATTGGAGATACATGAATTTTCCATTGTGCTAGGGAAATTTGCTGTGAGTTGACACATGTTGAATGTAAACCTGTCCAAATGGACACCTAGTAAATTTGCCTAGGATAACCAGTGACTCGAATGATATTTGTAGTTATTTAGATGGTTTACTGCTAGCATTGAGGAGTGGTGGATGGTTTGTTTGGAAAGACAAATGGAAGGATAGATCTGTAATGAGTTGTTGGTGCCAACATTATCTGATTGAATGCATGAGTGCCTGCAGTAACCAAAATGAAAATCTCATCGAAGCTGTTTTTGATTATAAAACTGTAGTTGGTCTTAATGATTTCACAATTTTATCCTGACAACATATGATTGAATTGAGGCGGTGGTGCTCTTCTACTAGAAATTGTAGCTCATTCCTACTGGTTACGAGGGGTATCAACACTTTTTTACGGAAATTGTATTCTATTCCACATACGTGAAACACAATTATCATTTCCCAAGTGAATCAAGAGTGGGCGCAGATTAGGTTCTGAGCTTAAGGCATTGTACTGTGTCATCATGACATTCAGTCTCCTGATTTATGCATTTGCCTTCTGGATTTGTTGAGCATTCTGTATTCCAAATCATGCTTCATCATGAATAATTATTAATTTGTTAATTAGAAGACTCTTCTCAGAACCTTATACTTACTTAGTTATTTTATTGTAAATATTCTTGGATATCAATACCAGAAATTACTATATTAGATTAAATCATGCACACTATTATGAAATTTAGTTTGCTTGAAATTTTCCAACTTCAAGGCTAAACTTTTTTTGAGGGCCTTCATTTGTGATAATCAACTTCACTTTTTTTTGACATGAAAAAACCCCAAGTATCAAAATTTTAGTGTAAAAAAATGAATATATGATTCTCAGATAATGGTGTAATTGTCATTCTGACATTTCAAATGTATAACAACATTTTACTTCATTGTGGCAGGAACTGGACTTGCACATACTGTGATATTATTCAGGTACTATTCGCTATTCTTAATTTTGTTTTGTTTATTGTTTTATATCAGTATTGTTTCTCCAGTTATGATGTTCATCTACTTTAGTTCTTTAGTTCTTGTTTCGGCATTAAAAACTATGCCATTGCTCCAGTGCAATTGTGCTAAATCTTCGGTTCTAGAATACTCCTTAATTTTCCAATAATTATGCATTTACTAATGTGTCCAATCTGTAACCTTAGATCTTCATTTAAATAGTGGTACGGTAAACTCTCTTTGGATTCATACCTTCAAACATTCAATTCAAATTATTAGTGATATTCTACTGTTATCATAATTTGGGTTGCTTTGGGCATCATGTGGGTGCTTGACATACAACAAATTAATCGATTAGCATGCAATTATAGGCTATCAAATCTCATACTTTTTACCTATGTATGAATCTACTCAATTGCATTTCTTTGCCATGTTTCACATTCCATTTGCTTATGCCATCCTATGGATGCATACAATCAATTAATTGAATTACCTGCAGTTTAGGCCACAATGTCTTGTACGTTTATTTACAAATATACTTGATTTCAAATATTTCCATGTTCCAAAATGAAATAAATTTATGCAGACCAATTTATTAAGTGTAGAGATTTTGTTTTGGTTTAGAGATAGCATGAAAAATGTTGCTATTGTCAAGTTTTGTGAGAAAGTTCTGATATACTAGCTCATCAAACTGGTTTTTTAAAATGAAAAATAAAACAACTTTTTGACCATGTACTCATGCATCATCATCCTTTGTATTGTTTGGAAGGTGATTCGTCAACTGTGAACATCAGGTTTAAAAAAATTAAAATTTGAAACTAGAAGGTACAATCCTGCTTTAAACAGATTCATGTTAATGAAACATTTATCCATTTTATAGAAACTCTTCAAATTGTATTCTGTAGTGTGATAATTTCAAGTATTACTGAAGCGGGTCAACCCTTGGGGCAGCAACTGATTGATTGTGATGTATATCGAAAGATATGTTCTTGAATACTTTCTTATATCCATTGTTTTTTGTCTTGTGGGCATGATATTTGTAATTGTCTACTGGTAATATGGGTATTTTGCCTATCCAATTACCACAATTGATACTCAAAGGATGAGTGAAGTATTTATACATCTTAAATAACTTTGCAAAATTGTTTTTGTGAGGTGTTGCACTTTACATTGGTTTGAAAGACTTCTGTGGCCCGTGTCTTAGTCACCCTTGAAGTTTGTTAAATCCCTTTTGCAGCCTCCACGCGCAAAGCATTGTCATGATTGTGATAAATGTGTGCTTCAGTTCGATCATCACTGTGTGTGGCTGGGGACATGCATTGGACAAGGGAACCATTGCCGATTTTGGTGAGCTTTATTATTATCATCCAAAACTACTTGTTTGGTGTTCATCTTTCTTGTAGGATAACGATGCTATCCACATGTTTATCCTTAGCTTGGTTTTTTAGGGATCTGTGCGCTCCTTTCATGATTAACATTTGTTGAATTTTGAGAAGTTGTATTTACTAATTGTTGCAAGACAAATATCTGTTCTGTTGGGAGTTTTATCTATGTCTACAAGTTATGTTTATTGGAACACAGTTATATTATGTTTAACCATTTAGAATATGATACCTTCACTCAATTGGGGCTGCCTAGTTTGATAAGATGCTTGGGCAGTTATTAGGTTTTGGAAACTTAAAACTGTCTAGGAACCTGGATGCCCTGCATTATGATCTAGTAAGTCATTTTTTTTTAATCTATTGTTTATGATTTTATAAATAATACTGAAAGAGGATTTGTATAAAGACTATCAAATGACATTATTAAAGCAAAACATGCTTGAAGCCTCAAAAGTGGTAAATCACTAACAGAAGTATGCTTGATTAGCACATTAATTTAAATGTAACAGATGCATGTTTTGATATTGCTTCACATAGGATTTTGATTTGGTTCTCTTTTTGGTCACATTGGGTTGATTTTGTTAGAAGCTAGGGAAATGTTGATTGAATAATCACCAGCAGAGCATCAGTCTAGGGTTTTGAGTGGATAATCAGTATTAAGTTGTCTAACTTGCTATTGCTTAGACATACATGAGCCCAAATTGTCAACTGATTATTTATCCATCTTTAACAACGTTGAGGATACAGAAATTGTCTTCAATTGGAAAATGATAGCCATATATTAATTTGAAAGGAGTTCACACAATTGAGTGGCTATTAAGTATGTATTAAACCTTGGCATGTTAAAAGAATCTGGTGCATTTGAAGCACAATAAATGTGCCTGGTGTGTTTATATCTAGAGCATCTCAATTCATTTCAAAGCATAAGGAATGTACTCAGCAAGTATAATTTATAAAATTGCATTGCCCTATTTTCTTTGTTCTTTTCCAATAGCACCACTGGAACCGTAGAAGAATTGGTATTTCTTTCTCCTCCCAAGTCAAAGGTCGAGGGTTTGAATCAGGGCCTTCACATTTCCTCAAATAAAAAAAAGGAAGAAAAAGAAAAAAATTTATAGTGCTTGATGCTGACTATCTTAATTGGATTTATAATAGAGTTCTTCAATGAGTTTCATCTTCTCTGCCACACTGGCAGATATTTAGTTTTATGCATCTGATAAAAATTTTATAGTGAGAAGGATGAATTTATATGCTACTATCATTTTTAAAATTTCATATGTTGACAAGTTATGCTAAATTTTCTTCACCTTGTCATTTCAGTCTTTTGAGAAGGATTTTGATAACTCCAAATGAAGTTTTGAAGCTCATTATAGTCGGTTTCTTCATTAAATTACATTGGAAATTCGTAATTTTATTAATTTGCTTCTTAATATCTGCTTCATTGAACATGTAGATATGTTCAAATAGTGAACTGCTGTCTTGCATCAGTTCACAGTACTATGTACACATGCAGTTCTATCTTTGCCCTTGTGTGTGCAAATGTTCATAGTTGGTTTTCCTTTCAATAGTGAGATTTGTGATCTTTGTAAATGCAATCCAGGTGGTATATTTTCGAAGAAACAATCTTGTGCATTTGGACTGGCATATTGTACATCAGCTTCTTGCATTCCATAACTGAAAAGGCTTGGTATGGTTCTGCATTCTGAATATTTTATTTCACTCTTCTTAACTCTTGATGAAACTAAAATGCCTAACAAACCAGAAAACACTTATTCTGAAATTGAAATAAATATCAGCTTCTTGCATTCCATAACTGAAAAGGCTTGGTATGGTTCTGCATTCTGAATATGTTATTTCATACTCTTCTTAACACTTCTTCTGAAATTAAAATATATATTAATTTGAAACCTATCTATTCTCTTTGATGTTGAAATGTTCTCATACAAGGTTCTCATCTGATTTGTTTTCAGGTGGCAGGATTGTATTGCAATATTACTCTTGGCGGTATTAATATTATGCCTCATCTTTCTACTGCTTCTACTGCTTTTCCATACGTAAGATTCCATTAACAATAGTACTACGATATTTGAAGATTCTTTTCTGTGATTCATAAAATCATTGATTTTGCCTGGTTTGGCTGTTTATTTCCTCTATTTATTCATTACATAATTAATGGTTTTCTTGGTCTTGCCCTTTTCCAATTCCGCTATGCAGCTATCTTGTCTTGACAAATCAGACAACATATGAGCTTGTCAGGAGGCGACGTATATTATACTTAAGGTACAAACATCTACAATCCCATGCAACTAATATAAACTGTGAATATAGGGCACTGACAGAAAGGTCGGTAAATCCAGGGGAGTTCCAGAAAGGGTTCATCCATTCAGCAAAGGCATTTGCGGAAACCTTTACAACTTTTGCTGCTCTAGAGACGGTCTCTATGCCGTGGAATCGGTACCCAAAATGGAAGAATTACAAGCCAGGGCTCGGCCGTATACATGCTGGGATCTCATTTCTTGCCGGTGTTTGTAGTCGCTTAGTTTGCCCTAGTAGTAATTCGTTGTTTTTCAATCATAAATTGTTTGTAAGCACCCTCTAGTTGATCTTCAGTCATTAATATCTTCAGCTCAGTCTATTTGTTAAATCTTATCATTCTGTTCTATGTACTCATGTTTATATATGCCCTTGTGAAACAGTTGAACGTTGAATTTGGACCCTGATAAGAGTGAAGATTTTGATCTTATTGAAGTTTTGTTTATAAAGTCATCACTTATGATAAAATAGCTAATTTAGGGTATTTATTTTTTAATTTTTTTCCCCTGTATACCCATGAAAACTTTTTTCTTTCATGATTCGAAACTGGCATGTTATGGGCCTAATGAACAAAGTATACTTTAAATGTGAATGAAATAAAAATCTAATCTAGGTTTTCCGTATATTGAAATATGTAAATTGAAACTTTTATGTTAGCTCCTAAAACCTTAAAAATCGAATCAAACGATTTCACACTAGTGTAGGTTATGTAGAATTTATCCATTGTAAACCCGCTTGATTATAGAATTAAGATGTTATTTTAAACTGTGGAAAATTTGATCATTTTAAATATAGTTTTTGATGGTAAGAAGGAAATAAGAAATTATTAAATCATGTATTACCCGGGTTATTGATAAGTTGATATTTTATTTCTCTCTCATGTTAAAAAGTTTGATTTGAATTTGTGGTTTGCCCACATTTGTAAAACAAACAAATAAATAACCATGGACCGAGATTCTAATTTTACAAATAAATAAATAAATAATAATGGATGGAGATTCTAATTTTAGAGAGGTTTTAATAAATATAGATAAAAACTTGATCATCTTAAAGGTTTCATGCGTCTATACTAACAGGGTGCCATTGTAATGCCACGAGTACGGTTGGATTAAAAAATAAAATTCGTTTAAAATTTAAGATACTTGAAATAGGGCTTGTTTGGATTGGCTTTTAAAAAAAGTGCTTTTTATAAGTATTGGGTAAGCACTTTTAAAAAAAGTGCTTTTCAGAGTAAGTTAAGTGCTTTTCTATTTTTTATTTTTGGATAGGTTAATACAAAAGTGCTTTTATATGGGTGAATTTGTTTGGATATGGATTTGTAAAAGCACTTTTGGAGGTGGCCAATGACTAAAATGGGCATTCATTGACTTTACATTCAATTACCATTATATATTCATATTAATAATGATAATAATAATGATTATAATTATAATTACAATTATAACTATAGTTATAATATTAATATTAATTATATAATAATAATTATTATTATAATTATAATAGTAATTACGTAATAATTGTTATTATCGTTGTCATTAAGTTATTAATATTTAAAAATATAATTATAATTATAATTATAATTATAATTCTAATAGTAATCACGTAATAATTATTATTATGGTTGTCATTAAGTTATTAATGTTAAGAAATATAATTATAATTATAATTATAATATTAATATTAATTATATAATAAGAACTATTATTATAATAATTATAATAGTAATCACATAATAACTATTATTATCGTTGTCATTAAGTTATTAATGTTTACAAATATAATTACAATTATAATAATAATTATAATATTAATATTAATTATATAATAAGAAATATTATTATTATAATTATAATAGTAATCACGTAATAATTATTATTATCGTTGTCATTAAGTTATTAATGTTTACAAATATAATTACAATTATAAATAATAATTATAATATTAATATTAATTATATAATAAGAACTATTATTATAATAATTATAATAGTAATCACATAATAATTAGTCAATAAGTTATTAATGTTTACAAAAATATAATTACAATTATAATTATAATTATAATATTAATATTAATTATATAATAATAATTATTATTATAATTATAATAGAAATCACGTAATTATTATTATTATTATCGTTGTCATTAAGTTATTAATGTTTACAAATATAATTACAATTACAATTATAATTATAATATTAATATTAATTATATAATAATAATTGTTATTATTAATTATAATAGTAATCACATAATAATTATTATTATCGTTGTCATTAAATTATTAATGTTTACAAATATATTTAAAATTATAATTATAATTATAATTATTATTATAATTATAATAGTAATTACGTAATAATTATTATTATCATTGTCATTAAGTTATTGATGTTTACAAATGTAATTACAATTATAATTATAACTATAATATTAATATTAAATATATTATAATAATAATAATTATTATTATAGTAATTACGTAATAATTATTATTAAGTTGTCATTAAGTTATTAATGTTTACAAATAATTATAATATTAGTTATATAATAATGAGGGAAATATAATGAAGGAAATGTATTATTTGTGAAGGTTATTTGGGTAATTTGACAATCTCAAAATAGCTTCTCAGAAGTGCTTTTCTGAGAAACACCTATGGGGCAGCTTCTGAAAAAGCTGAATTTTAGCTTTTTCCACAGCTTCTGCTTCTACCTAAAAGCCCAAACAAACATGTTTTTTAAAACCCAGAAGTGCTTAACTTATAAAAAAGCACTTCTGGGCTAAAAATAAGCCCATCCAAACACCTCCATATTTATCTTGTCATTTATTTTGAATTTTGATAATATTATTTTAAAATTAGTTATTTCGACAAATGGATGTAACCATTAATAGAAGACAGGGATGCAACAATTTATAGGATATACAGAGATAAGAACCGTTACCTTTTTATAAATATATGATTTCTATCCACTTCGGAATATAAAAACATTTTTGCTTTTCTTAGAGTTCTTCCTAATAGTTTCATTATATCCTTTGGGGATTTTCCTTATCCACATAACAGAGGAAATATTGCCTTTAGGAAAGTCATAAATGCTGATGGTGATTGAATGAATTATGAATATTAATGTCGATGCATACGTGTGTGCATGTGTGTATGCTGACATGGAGCTTAACTTGACTCCTTGACTTAGTCATGAGGTTGTGCTATTGATCCGGATTAAATTTGAATAATAGCTAGTTGTTAATTGATAGTGGAGCATGTGGTTCATGTATGAACCTATATTATGGGCACATAGTTATACACATTTTATATTTCTATGCTTTGATTAGTTGAAATAAGATCTGTCTTTACATTTCAGTGTTAACTATAGGCTAAGTGAAGTACTTTTCTAGTTGTTCTTACTTTCTATGTTCTTATCTTCTTGCAAATTCACCCAACATTTTGGTATCAGAGCCAAGGTTTAAGAAAGATCTTAAGCATGGCACAAAATAGTGGTGAAATCAGTATTTCGCAGCCCTCATTACCTATTTTCAAAGGAGAACTCTATGAAATATTGGATCATCAAGATGAAGAGACTATTTCAATCTCAAGATTTGTAGGACCTTGTTGAAAATGGATACTCAGAGCATGATTAAGAAAACACATTAAAAGAAAGGCCTTGTTTTCATTCAACAGTCAGTGCATGAGATAGTATTCCCTCGAATTGCTGCAGCTACTACTTCAAAGGATGCATGGATGATAGTTAGACCTGAATATCAAGGCACATCTAAAGTGGTGGTAGTAAAAAAGCAAACTCTTTGGCTCGAGTTTGGGACTTTGCACATGAAGTTTAATGAGTCAATACAAGAGTTTATGTTTCAAGTGGCGGCTGCCCTCAACCAGATGAGAATCCATGGAGATAAAATGGTTGATGAAACTATGGTGACCAAAGTTCTAGCCCTCCGTTTGGATTGAGGGAGTGATCCCCAAGGCATGGGGATCACTCCCACTTTTGATGCATACCCATGTTTGGATATGTATAAAGGAAGGTGGGACCAGCTTTATGAAGGGGTTTCATCCCCTTACAACCCAGAATCAGCAAGCCCCCCAATTTTGGGGGGAATGTTAAAGCTAATATTGAATGTACTAATATACCCCTCTAGAATTCAACAAATTACACCTTTTCATATAAAAAATAAAAAATTCTTACAACCCTAATTCCCCTCATTTCTTCTACATTCTTGTGTCCAAGCAGCCATCCCCTCATTTCTTCTACCTTCTTGTCCAAGTAGCCATCACCCCTGCCGTCGCATTCCGGGCCACATTCCGAATAGCCTCACCCACGAAATCCAAACCAGTGCAGCCTCTTGGAGATCCTCTAGTAAGTTATATTCGTTATTTTTTTTTTGGGATTTTTGTTGAGGCTGTTAGATGAGTGTGGGGGATTAAAAAAAAAAGTTGGTTTTTAATTGTTAGTTTGTTATGTGTTACAATTCCAAACTCATTAATATATTTTGGAGAGAGATTATTTGAGATATAATTAGTTTTTGTTTTTGGATTTATGCTAAAAACCTCATAATAATTGCATATATTCTCATACAAATTGAAGATAATGTTCAATACTACCAATGGTTATCACCATATATTATGAAGAGAGATTATTTTACACATAATTAGTTTTTTTTTTTTTTTTTGGATTTGGGTCTTGAAAATCGCATGGTTTTTGTTAGCTATATGTTTGTATTATTTGTATACTATCAAACATAGTTCTGCATTTATTTATTGTGCTTAATGCCAAACTTATTTTCAAACTAATATAAATAACATAACCATTAAAAACACAAACAAATTAATTAGATGTATTATATTTTGATAGTTATATATGATTATGGATTTATGCTAAAAACCTCATAATAATTGCATAAATTCTCATACAAATTGAAGATAATGTTCAATACTATCAATAGTTATCACCATATATTGTGAAGAGAGATTATTTTAGCTATAATTAGTTTTTTTTGGATTTAGGCCTTGAAAACCGCATGGTTTTTGTTAGCTATATGTTTGTATTATTGCTATACTATCAAACATAGTTCTGCATTTTTAAAGGGACACAATGGTCCACTGTGAAGGAAAACCCCAGCTTTTGTCTCCTGTTACTTTTTTCCAACTTTATTTTCCTTGATACATTTTTGTTTTTTTTATTTGAAAGAGGGAAGGTACAATTAGAAGATCACACCGATTTCTTCAAGTTAATTAATTCCTATTTATGTATGTCAAAACTAACACGCCTTTAATTCCTATTTTAGATATGGACATTGAAAATATGGATGAATTTGAAGAACTACAACTATATGCGATGCACATGTGCTTCCTCTTTGTAGTAAACATCGTAATCATTGCATGCGCAATAAAGCAACACACTCTTAGAAATAGCCGGATTGAACAAGAGCTTGAGTCATCATCAGTTAGGCGTCGCAAACAATATGACTACCTCCATCGTGTGGTTTATGATAGTGATGTTAAATGTATTGATAAGTTACGTATGGATAGATGTTGTTTTCATAGATTATGCCAACTATTAACTTCAACCGGTGGGCTACGAGGCACAAGAAATGTTATGGTGGAAGAGATGATTGCGATGTTCTTGAATATCATAGCACATAATGTGAAAAACAGGATAATTAAATTTGATTTCGTCCGGTCCGGAGAAACAGTTAGTAGACATTTTCATTCGGTTTTGAGGTCAGGTATTCTTTGTCATGGCATCCTACTAAAGAAAGCCGAACCAGTCCTAGAAAATTCAAATGACATTACATGGAAGTGGTTTACGATAAATACTTCAAGACTATATGGTTTTCTATATTGTTGTTTTATAATTTTATTTCATGTGGTTCTTTTATAAATAAGGAATCATCTTTTATTTAATGTAGAATTGTCTTGGAGCATTAGATGGAACTCATATAAGAGTGAATGTTCCTAAAGCTGATCGACCAAGATATAGATCAAGGAAATCTGAAATCACTACCAATGTGCTCGCTGTATGTAGTCAAGATATGGAATTCATATATGTCCTACCTGGCTGGGAGGGCTCAGCTCATGATGGGCGAGTTCTTAGAGATGCTATAACAAACCGCAATGGATTAAAGGTCTCCACTGGTAAATTAAGTGTCCACTAGTTGGTTTCATAATGACAAGAGGAAAATAACCCCAAAATCATTGGCTAATAAAAAATATTTGCTTGTTTAGGGTTTTACTACTTGGTGGATGCTGGATATGCAAATTGTCCTGGTTTTCTCGCACCTTTCCGAGGACAACGATACCACTTGAGTTCTTGGAATGATGGACGTCAACCACGTACACCTGAAGAGTTTTTTAACATGAAATACGCTAGTGCCAGGAATGTAATTGAGAGAACATTCGGTCTACTAAAAATTCGTTGGAAAATTCTATCAAGTCCAAGTTTTTATAATATTGTCACCTAACGTCGAATCATTAGTGCGTGTTGTTTGTTACATAACTTTATAAGAAGGGAAATGGCTGAAGATCCTATAGAAAATGAGGTAGAAAATTTAACTCCAGAGGAGAGCATACAAAATGAGACCAATAATATCGCAGTCATTACTCCAACGGATGAGTGGACTCAATTTAGGCGTGACATGGCTATAAACATGTTTACCTCATGGCAGTCAAGTTAATTTAGTTATTTGATACTATGTAATGGGTGTTGTTTATTGATCTATGCATTACTGTTTGTTTATGTTACCATGTAGTAATGTTTTATTATTGTTTTCATTGAGTTTGATGTGGTTTATCTAAATTTGGACATCTACTACTTTTCAAATTAATTTGGACATCTACTACTTTTCGTATACTACTGGTTGTTTTTGTTTATGTAAATATATGTACATCTGGATTTGTTTATATGGTTAGTAAGATATGAATTCATGCTCTTATTATATGAATGTATGAATTCAAATAATGTGATGTCTTCCTATCTTTGTTTAGTATGGATTCAGATTCACAAGTAGGACGCCGACAAAATAAACACTATTGGCGAACGGATGAAGACAAAGCTCTCATTGAAGCGTTAGTGGAACTATCAACAAATCCTATGTGGCGAGCCGAGAATGGGTTTCGCAATGGTTATCTTGTTCAAATAGAGAGAATGATAAAAGATAAGCTTCCACAAAGCACTTTGAAAGCCTCGCCTAATATCGAGTCTCGTGTGAAGCTATTAAGGAAGCAAACTACGGCAATTGCTGATATCCTACAAATGAGTGGTTTCATTTGGAATTATGAAAAGACCACTAGTGAGTGTGAAAAAAGCGCATTTGATGAATATGTTAAGGTAATGTATAATTGCTTTTGGTAATTGTTGATGGATATGCATGTAATGAAGTTAACTTTTCAATTGGCACATAGAATCATAAAGAAGCAACTGGCCTCTATGGAAAATCTTTTCCTTTTTTCAATGACTTGGCGCCAGTATTCACAAAAGATAGGGCACACGGAAATGCAAGAGGAGATGTTGGGGATGACGCAGAGCAATATGCACATGAAAGTATTAATTTGGATGAAGACACTGGTTTCTCTCAAAATCAAGATGATCAGTTTACCATACCTAGAGAAGAACCTAATGCAAATCCTTCACCAATGACATTAGAGAGTAGTACATCAAAAACACGTCGAAAAAGGAAAAACATTGAGAAAGATCCTGTTATGGATTCAATTTCTGTAAATTTTAAAAATTTTATAGAAATAGTAGGACCGGGATTTCAATCAATGCCTGAAGTAGCCGTTGCGAGAAAAGCTTCTCGTGATGAGCATGAAGAGAGGCGACAATTGCTACATCAAATACTTCCAATGGTTGAAAGGCTTTCCATTCATGAAATGATGTTTATTTTGCAGGTTTTACCAAAATATGAAGATGAGCTTAAAACTTTTATTGAGTTGCCGGACAATATGAAGCTACCTTTTTGTCATGTACTTCTATTAAGATTAGGATATAGCCCTCCTGCGGTGTGAATTAGTGAAGATTCATGTCAAGTTGCTATATTCATGCTTTTGTAAGAACTTCCTATATTGATGTACTGGATAGCAAATATGTATGGTGTGATGTGTCATGTGATGCCTTGTATTGTCTTACCAGATTTTATGTATTATGTTTTGAACAAATGTGTTATGTTGATTTGATGTTGGTTATTTAATTATGAAATCAGCTATATTAGTGCATTGGAATGGTTTTATGCTTTGTCTATTTTTTATTATTGAAAAGTTGCACATCTTGATTTATTTATTGTGCTTAGTCAATTATCACATATAATTAGGTTACAGAGAACTATTCTTCAAATTTTAAATTTAATTTGAAGATTTAATTTCATAATCAAAGTGTATAATAGTAACAATAAACTATATAATGAAAACAGGTAATTTCGAAAAAGTAGTTCAAAAACAAAAATTATTCCAAATTGCTGCATATTTAATTATAAAACAATGAATCAAAAAAATTAAATACGTAATTGATATGTAAGTTAAAATATTTAATTGCTTTGAAAAAATGGATAAATAATATGAATTTAAATATTTAATTGCTTTAGTAAAATGGATAATAATGAGTGCTAATTAATTAATCAAATTATTTATTATTAAAATATTGCTATAATTATTTTATTAATTAAACAACTTTATTATTAACCATTCACAATCTTATAAAACCTAACTTGTTTACATTAGGGGTATAAAAATAACTTTATATTTTTTTCTTTCTTGAATTCTTCCCTAATCCCATTCCTATCACTCCAATCCAAACACATTATTCATTCCTACATTTATTTTTCATTCCTATTCCCAACCCCATGTCCATGCCCATCCCCCATTCCCAATCCCAATTCCGAAAACCAAACGGAGGGTAAGAAGCTTGGCTCCTCACTTTCATCATGTTGTAACAATTAAAGAATTCAAAAACCTTTCTAGCTTGACACTTAATGAGCTGAGTGGCTCATTGCATGCACATGAAGCCCGCATCAATGGGTCTACCATAGAGTCAGAAGACAAGGCATTTTACGTGTTTGGAGAGCTAGACAATGCAAGAGATGGAGACAAATCTCATGGTAGACAAAGCCGGTCTTAGCGAAAATAGAGCCCTAGGTCAAATCATAAAAAATTAATTATTTTTATTAAATAATAAATTGCAAAATAAAAATAAAACAAATATAAATTACTATTAATAATTAGAATAAATAAAATATTAACCTCGGAAAATATTTGGAGATATCCTTCTAGTCCTTTTTCAATTACCTGCAATGCATAAAAAAACAAAAAGAGAAAATCAATTAAAGTTCAATTTTTTGTCTTTTGAGATGCAAAATTATCAATTAAAATTTGGCATTTCAATTGTGATACCAAATTTTTTTTAATAAAAATAATGGCTAATACATTTGACATAGTTAACCATAAAAATAATTTTATTAATTTCAATTTTGAAAAACTTCTTTAATCCATTTAATAGATTATAAAACCATCATAAATATTATAAAACCAAATTTATTATAAAATTTATAGTTTAAAAAAATTTAAATTTTAAGATCATAACTATATTGTACAGTTAAAACAAGTGGTCCAAGTCCCAATATTAACTTCATTAATACATTCATAGATTATAATGGCACCAAATTTATTACATCTTGATATATCATGAATTAATTAAGATAAATTTTATATTTTAAAAAAATTTAAATTTCAAAATCATAACTATGTGGATAGGTATATGAGATAATAATTAATAAAATTTTAAATATAATTAAAAAAGTTGTTGGGCTCTAGAAAATTGTGGGGCCCTATTATAACAATTAATTTATTGGATATTAATCATAAATTAAATTTTATAATTTAAAAACAGTTAAAATTTCATGAGATAAGATAATAATAATTAATAATTTTAAAATATATGTTTTATAAAAAATAAAAATCTAGGGGCCCTAGGCATAGGCCTTGATCGCCTATGCCTAGGGCGGGGCCTGATGATAGAGGACAAGAAAGAAGCCTAGTCAGAGGTAGAGGCCGTGGTAGAGGAAAAGGAAGATCAAGTGTAGATCAACGACAATTTTATTGTGATCAAAGGAACAATAGAGGACACATTCAATGTGACAATTGTAAAAAATTCGGGCATATGATGGCGATATGTTGGTTCAAGGAGAAGATAGGAAATGTAGCTAAAGAATTAGATGTTGAACATCTCTTTATAGCTCACAGTGACACAGGTTATATTGAAGGAATAATGTGGCTAGTTTATAGTGGTTGTTCCAACCACACGGCAGGGACGAGAGAGCTTTTCAAACGTCTGGATGAAATTAAGAAGATGACTGCCAGACTAGGAGATGGTAAAGAAATTCGTGTTGAAGGAAGAGGCACAGTAGCATTCACCACATCTCAGGGAAAGGTGGGACTCTTAGCTGATGTACCTGAATTGGCACATAAACTCTTACTTGTTGGGCAATTGAAGCTTGTGTGATTAGAGTCAAGCAAACATGTCATTCACTAATCAGAATCCCAATGACACTCAATAGGATGTTCCCGCTTGAAGTGAATCATGTTTAGGCTCTAAGTCTTGCAACAATTGTATAACAAAATCCAAATCTCTGGCACATGAGATATAGCCATCTCAATAGTAAAGAAATAAAGCTCTTATAAGAGAATAATATGGTGCATGGCTCACCCAAAATCAGTGATATGGAGGTGTGTGAAGACCTTATAATCGGCAAGCAAACCAGAAGATCCTTTCGTACTAAGGGAGCTTGGAGAGCAACACAACCACTTGAATTAATTCATGTAGACATCTGCAATCCTATGCAGACAGAATCTCTAGGAGGGAGCAAGTACTTTCTCTTGTTCACTAATGACCACACTTACATGAGTTAGGTCTATTTCATCAAGTACAAAGCTTAAGCATTTGATTGTTTTAAGAAGTTCAAAGTATTAGTAGAGAACTAGTGTGATCGTTAAGTCAAGATCTTACACATGGACAGGGGAGGCAAATTTCTTTTCAACAATTTCAAGCAATTCTGTGAAAAACAAGGGATAGTCAGAGAGCTCATAGCACCTTACTCTTTGGAGTACAACTGGGTAGCGGAGAGACACAATTGAACCATAGTTGAAATGGCTTGAAGTATGTTGAAGGAAAATAAGCTTCCCAATACCTTCTAGTTTGAAGCCATTGCTACCACAGTATATGTTGGAGTTTGATTAGAAGCTGGAGTTATTCACCTGGCAGTCAACATGATGTGCAAGTATGAATCAAAGGATTTAGATGTCTTTTATATTATGTGTGTGTTAACTGATGTTAGTGGGTAGTTTGTAAGTCTGTACGTGTGTGTCATGGATATCATGCATGGCATGGTGGTTATCTAGTTGTATGTGTAATCTATTAATATGGTGCAATGTCTAGTGTGAAAGATATGAGAGGTTATTAGTTATTTAAATAGATGAAGTTATTGTTCTGTTCCTCCTTGTTTGAATCTCTCTGAAGTATCCCTTGCTCTTGAGATCACAACAGCGGTATCAAAACTTTGAGTGAGTGTTCCGGAGTTTTTTTTACACAACCATCTCTGTTTCTATTCATGGCAGCCACCAACAACACTTCAGTGAGTATTTCTCAACCTTCACTACCCATCTTCAAAGGAGATTGCTATGAATATTGGAGTATCAAGATGAAGACACTTTTCAAGTCCTAGGATCTTAGTGATTAGGTGGAGAATGGCTACTCAACTACGGATGAAGATCAAAGGAGATTAAAAGAGAACAAAAAGAAGGATTCTAAAGCTCTTTTGTTCATTCAACAAGCACTACATGATATTGTTTTTTCCATAATAACTACAACCAGAACTTCACAGCAAGCATGGTCTATTTAAAAACAAAATTTCAAGGGTCTTCCAAGGTCATCGCAGTGAAGTTACAAACTCTCCGACACGCGTTCGAAGTTGTATAAATGAAGCCAAATGATTCAGTGCGGGGCTTTATCACCAAGATGGTAGGAGTTATCAACCAAATGAAGACTTATGGAGATCTCATCACTGATGAAACTGTTGTTGCAAAGGTGTTAAGGAATTTAACACCAAGGTTTGATCATGTAGTGGAAGCAACTGAAGAATCGAAAGACCTAATTACTCTTTCTCTGGATGAACTCTGTGGCTCTTTACAAGCACATAAAGCAAGGCTTAACAAATCCATGGAGAAGTCTGATAAAAAGGTGTTTCAAGTGAAGGGAGAAACCTCAAATGCAAGAGATGGTCACAAACATCATGGCAGGGGAAGAGGACGAGGTTTTTTCATAGGGAAATTTTGAGGAAGAAGAGGAGGAGTATGGCATACAGAACATAGAACTAACTTGAATGAATGATAAGTGTCTAAATGTAGGTATTTATACGTTTTAGTCTTGCACTATTTTTCATGTATTTTGATGAGTTGATGCCTGTTTCGCGTTTAAATTGGTTTTATTTGTGTTACAGGCCTTGAAGAAACCAAAATGACATCAAGAACGTATTTGGGAAGAAATCCGTATCAAATACGATGTTTTCGAGCTTTCATTATTGTAGAAGTACTGTAGACGGATACTCTAGCAAGATTAATGTAACATGGCACTGTAGCACCGAACCGGGATTTTTCTGGAAAAGGCTGGGAGCCTTGCGGGCAAGCTTGCGCCCGCAAGGGAGCCCGTATAGATGCCCGAAAGGTGGCTTTTAAAGGTAATTAGGGCATACTCTTCTAGGAACTCTTCTTCCCTTCTTCTTGGGCCACCGCCCCACCCTCGCCGGCGGCGTTTTCCTGTGATCCACCGCGTCATTCTTCACCAAGAGGGAGGCAAACATCGGAGGAGGAGATAGGGGGAAGATCCAAGGCTTCAAGGCGTCGTTTGAGGAGAGATCTCGGCGACAACGACGATCTTCTTCCATCCAAGGCAATCCAAAGCTAGAGGGAGTGTTCTTTGCTTTTCTTTATGCTTGTTTGTTCATTGGATTTGTATGAGTGTTCCTCTTTCATGAGGAACTAACTTGTATGTGATTTGGGCATGATAAACCCTAGGGTAGCTTTGTTGTAATTTTGGATGCTAATCATTTGTGATTTAGTGTTAGATGTTGAATTTTTTTTATAAGAATTTCTATGGTTTGTGATTCTCTCTATGTGTGCTTTATTGTCTTGGATCGCATGAGAATTCTGCTGTTCAATTTCTAGGTTGTACTTGGAGCGTGACCATCGCCCTTGTACTAGACTCACATAAATTGAAAGGGATTCATGTACCCATACGCCGAGGGATTCGGGTATTAGGTACCCCTCCGAACGTTAGGCTTAGACCCAGAAGAGTGGGATTCCCTGAGCGCACTGCAATCGTAGGAGAAATTGACCGGAAGGGATTCTGGTCAATAATCGTATGGGATTAGGGCTAATCACCGAGGGATTCGGGATTAGCTTAATTTAGGAATCTCGTGGTCCAAACCACCATCACAACACATCATCCTTAATTCGGGCCTTAATGATAGCCCTAGGGGGATTCTTTGCCCAAATCACGCCTTCTCCTGTTCGTCCGTCTCTTGTATGCTTATTTGGTGTGTGGTGGTAGCTTTATTCTTTTATCCATAGATTTTAGTAGTTGTACTATTCACTTGTATCGTTAGGCTAGGAAATAGACGAAGGGGAAGTAATAGTAGCTCCTTGGCACCATGGAATACGACCCCTGTGTCACACACAGGGTATTACTTGACGACCCCGTGCACCTGCGGGACGCTCATCAATGAACACAGGCAGTATAAGGGCAATATTCAGGGTCACCATTGCAAACAGTTTGGGCACATAAAGGCAGAATGTTGGTTTAATAACAAGGGTGTGAATGTAGTGGAAGAGCAAGGTATGGGTAATATTTTCATGGCTCATTGCAACATTGACGAAGTGAAAGACAGTATCTGACTAGTGGATAGCATATGCTCTAATCATATGACCAGTTTCAAAGGGTTATTTACAGTGTTAGATGAATCAAAAAAGTTGCTAGCTTGGTTGGGTGAAGATACTCAAATACAAGTTGAAGGGCACGGCAGAATAATGCTTAAGACATCGCAAGGCACGGTGAGATACTTACATGAAGTTCAATATGTTCCTCATTTAGCGCATAATATGTTGAGTGTTGGGCAGCTGGTTTCTAGTGGCTATTCACTATTATTTGATGACAAAGCATGCACAATTACAGAGAAACAAACAGGTCAACAAATGATTAAAATACAAATGACAAAATGTAGGATGTTCCACTAGAGGTTAGCAATGTAGAACATCTTACATTACTTGTCAGTAGTAGTGCAAAGGAGTCCACAGTATGGCATGTGAGATACAGGCATTTAAATATCAAAGTCTAGAGACACTAAGTTAGAGAGGAATGGTCAGAAGATTGCCACATGTTGAATAGTTTGGAATGTGTGAAGTTTGTGTTCTTGGCAAACAAACCAAGCATTCATTCCCTTCTAGCAATGCCTGGCGAGCTTCATCTCCATTACAATGCATTCATGCTGACATCTGTGGCGTAATGCAGACTGAACCTTTTGGTGGCAGTACTTATTTTCTTTTGTTCATAGACGACTTCACACGTATGAAAATTTTAAGAGGTTCAAAGCACTAGTAGGAAAACAATCTAGGTGCTTCATCAAGACACTACACACAGATAGGGGAGGAGAGTTTATGTCTGAAGAATTCAAAAGGTATTGTGAAGAACAAGGTATAAGATGTGATATGAAGGCTCCTTACACACTGCAATAGGACGGAGTGGCCGAGAGAAGGAATAGGACTGTCGTGGAGATGGTGAGAAACTTACTCAAGGAAAAGGCTCTTCCAAACAAATTTTGGGTGGGAGCAGTGCTACATCAGTTTACTTGTTGAACATTTCTCCTAAAATATCCAAGTTCACAACAATTGTAGGAATTAGCTGATGACTTCATGGTGTGAGGTCTATAGCATCAAATAAGTTAACGAAAACATTAATACCATTCAAATTTTCACGTAAAAGTAGAAGAAGATGAAAAGTTGTAACAATTGCCTTGACTTCAACCTCATCCATTTGGTAGGGAAGGATATCCATTTTCTTGCATTGTGCCTCTACTATCGTTTTTACTTCTATTTTGCATATTGTCATCCAATCAACTATATCCCGCTTTAAGCTTGAATATTCAGAATAGTACACTTGGATTGTTGATCTACTGTGCTAAGATAAAGAGGTCATACTACTTGTAAAATTGCTTCTTGTTACTGTCAAGTATACCACACTTGTGATAAACCTTCATTCTATATACGGGATCAAACCAATGACACTTGAAGAGGACCGCAAAATTTAGTGAGTCACTAGAGAACTCCAATTGAATTATTTCTTCCAATAAACCATAAAAATCGCTACTAGAGTTTTTTGCGCGCATATGCCCTATTCATAGTCGACTTATTTTTGCTTCTTTTTACTTAGTGTAGAATTTATAATAAAAACAAAGTTACATAACCACATTTTGGCTTGACCATCTAAACTCTCGGCAATAGTAAGTAATAACTGATTAGAAACTTGATTATTTGGGTTTTCAATCTAATTTGACAAAATGATATTATAAAGATTAGTTAAAGTCTAAGAATATTGATGTATTAATTAATTGAAATAAAAAAGTAAGTAATTTAAAAAAATAACCACATATACTTATAAAACCAGTAAACCATTATGCAAATTGCAAATCAATCATATCCTCAATGAGCTTGGTATCTAAGTGTTCAAGATGCATAATAAATATCCTGTAAAGTAAAAAATAGTTGGTGCTAGTAACAATAAAAAATTAACATATATTGATGAGTGCATGAAATATGTAATTTTTTATATTATAAATACATGCGTTTAGCTTGTTCTCTAGCATAAATTTGTCTGTTTCTGTGCTCTATTATGTACATAACTCCAAAACTATATTTCCAAATATGGATATATTTTGCAAAATAAAAACTAAGACAGTAAGGGACATTTTCCTAATCTTGCACTTTGTCTAATTCAAATTAACAAGATATGAAAAATGCTTCTTAATGCGCAAGGTTTGCACAACAATTCCTCTAGGATAGGTCTATGAAAAGATATCATATCTCATATAATATAAATTCAATGAGTCTAAAATTTTGCAGATAGTTAGCTAACATTAAACACTACAACTTTTTAGTTAAATATTTCTTAAAATTCTATCTACCAAACCCTTAAATTTGAGATCATATTTTTGTCGATTCAATGCTAATTCCTTGAAACTCATACTCCTTCCAATAAGGGAGTGGAATTATGCATTAAGTACAATTCAAATCCTCATATCTTCAAGCTCATGGAATGACTATCCACTCTTCCATATAAGCAACCGCATTCAATAGAAATCAAAATACTATCAACCCTAAATTCTACGAACAATTCCAATCACAAAGAAAACCTGGGAAATTTAACTTCTCCCCGCACTCCAACACACTACAAACATTTAAGCACATGCTAACATAGATTAAGAGTAAGGGCTACAAGGGAATTTAAAGAGTTGAAGGATCATCCAATATCACAAGAATCAAGACCAACATTTAAGCCCACTCATCTTCCATCTTTCCTACCTTCTTCCTTATCTTGCACTTCTTCTTCTTCTTCTTCTTCTTCTTCTTCTTCTCCACCTTCTTCATCTTCATCCCCCTCCACTTTCAAAATTTTAATCCCTTCTTCAGCCCTCACTTGCATCTTAGAATTTTTTTTCTCTTCCATAAGGAGAGCACCAAGAAATTTAAGTCACATGCTACAGTACCTGACTAGCGGAGAACATAATTCTTCAAAGGTTTTCAAACTAGATCAGACTAAAGGAGAATAGAATTCTTTAATTACTCATCTAAGGTCAAAGAGGAATCATATTGATAGGGACTTCATAAAACTTGATAAATATTATTCTATTATGAAGTCCTAATAGAAATATAAGTGTTTAAGTAACTAAAACCACTTAAAGACAAAAACTTAATTAGTCAAATTTTCAATTACAGTTCATCTGATGAAGTAAAATTATATAAAATTATATATCAATAATTATCCCTACATTCAAAATCAAGTTGATTTTGAATTTCTTTAAGTGTGACTTTTTAGGCTCACCTTAACTAGCAATGGGAGGATACCAAAGGACATAGGTGACACCTAGCCGCCCTGTGTTCCACGTTATAATTCTATCGAACACAAATGAGTATATCATTATGAGGCTTTCCAATTATGATTACTATATATGTATAAACCCTTCGTTCATGTATCCCAATCGGGTGAGAGCCACGAAAAATGTCAAACCCACCCAAACTCGATCGTATGGTGATAACCATATTAGAATAAGATTATTAAACTACCATTCGTATCTCACGTGATTAGTTTGACTGTGTTGGCTAAAGTATTCTAATTTCACTTGCATATGATTGTATAGGATACAAACTTGTTTACTTCCAGAAAAACAAATTCTTTCTTGATGATTACGCATCTATTACTTGCTCGACATAATAACACTTTGAGGTTGGCTTTAACAGTGGGTAAACTGAGGCTAACTCTATAGTAACATATTAGACGTTACAAGAATATCTTGATCATGGTCAAAGGTCCAGTTATATGATCATAACCAATAATCCAAATTATTATTTGTCAAACAGTAAAACCCATATAATTGGATTGTAACAAGCCATGTTGGAACACACCAATCCCATTGATGTATCTATGATACGTGTTTCCACTATCCTATAGTGCTCGACTGACACTCTTTGTCAAACATGTCATACAAATCCTTACTGATTTTTCTGCTTTAGTTTTCTTGACATTAGTTGGACATCTCCAATTCTTAATATGTTTAAAACTTAATTTCCTAAGAAATGAACAAGTTTGTGTAGCTAAGCATAGAACGAGTGTTTTAACCAACTTAACCATGTATTGTTATAAGAATCCATGGTCCATAAAAAAAGATTTTATTTATTGAATTTAAAAGAGAATCAAAGGCAAACTGGGACAAAGGACCTGTGTAGGGTCAATGGTTCATCAATCCTACCAGTCGAGTTACTAGCTCAATCCTAGCTTTTCTTATTCAAAGTAGACTATTCTTATAACTGATTTTGTGTTAATCCAATCTGACTAAAAGCCCGATGGACTAGTCCACTTTGGTTTGAAAACCTTAGAAGAAATGCAAGGGTTTGCACCACAATGAAATCAAATTAGCCTGTTAGATTGTTGGT
Organism: Dioscorea dumetorum; assembly: GCA_902712375.1. Taxonomy (NCBI): domain Eukaryota; kingdom Viridiplantae; phylum Streptophyta; class Magnoliopsida; order Dioscoreales; family Dioscoreaceae; genus Dioscorea; species Dioscorea dumetorum. Next base: position 8,865,373 of record CACTHL010000803.1, on the reverse strand, counting down.
AATTGTAAAATGATTCTTTATCTCTATTTTTATTTTCCTCTTCCTCCATGTTTTTATCATCTTCATATCTTCATCTTCCGTTTCATCTTCTTCCTCTTCTATCATAGTTGTAAGAATTGGCAGATGACTTTATGGTGTGCAGTCTATAACATCAAATAAGACAAAAAAAAAGATTATTACCATATACAGATGTTCATGTAATAGTGGAAGAATATTAAAAGTAGTAATAACAAGCCTAATTTTAACCTCATCCATTTGGTATGGAGGGATATACTTTTCTTGCCATTATGCCTTTATTGTCCTTCTTGCTTTTATTTTGGAGATTGTCATACAATAAACTCTAGCATGTTTTGGATATTCAGAATAATACACTTGGATTGCCTGTTGTACTTAGATAAAAGGGTCATACTATGTGTAAAATAGCTTTTTATTAATGTCAAGTATACCATAATATGCAAGCTTACGGTGAACCTTCATTCCAAGTACAAGATCAAACCAACGACACTTAAAGAGGAGCACAAAATTCAGTGTGTTCTTAGAAATTCCAATTGAATTATTTTTTTCCAATAACTAGTAAAAGTCACCGCTGAGCTTTGCATGGCTACACCACTAATCATAATCGACTTATTTTCATCATATGGAAGTTATAATGATTAATGAAGTAATCAGACCATGTTTTGGGTTGCCCAGCTAAACCCCAGGCAAAAGTAAATAATAACTGATTTGCACCTTAAGTATCTTGGTATTGAATCTAATTAGACAAAATAATAGGATAAAAATTAGTTAAAGTTTAAGAATATCAATATATTAATCAATTGAAATAAAGAAGTAAGCAATCGGGAATAAATAACCAAGTATGCTCACAAAACCCGTAAACCAGTGAATATTGTGCATACAACTATTTTCTCAATGAGTTTGGCATCTGAGTGTTGAAGGTGCATGATAAACATCCTACAAAGCAGAAAGAATTGGCAGTAGCTAGATATAATGGTTTATTAACATATATATTTAATTAAATTTGTACAACACAAGTGACACAAAACATACTGCTAATTTGGTTGTGTTTTTTCACAATTTCAAATTGTATGTATGCGCTGGGAGCAACTCTTTTTTGCCAGCCACCTTTCTATCATTCGGCCTTGATCTCGACATAGATAATTAAAGATTAAGGTGGAAGATCCATTGATTGCATTTTGTAAGTTACTAAAGTACATTTTTCTGTGTGTTAAATTTATATCTCGTAAATATTGGTTTTGCTTGTAGTGTACCTATTAATATGAAATTTTTATTTTTGTATAGTAAGATAAGAAATTTTATGCAATTAAATTTTTAGAAGTGGCATCACTTACAAATCATAATCTTATAGCATGAATATCAAGTTTGAACAAAATATCTCATTTATTGCAAAGGTGGCATGAGAATTATTTACAAGATAAGCATAAAAAAAGCTATTGAGGACAAGAAGGACAACATCATATATTGGGTTTCATGATTTCAAATTAGTATTTTTTTGATCATTTTGTCAACTAGATTTGCATGATTCTTCATCGCTTCCAAGTCATCAAGAAAAATAATTGCCTTAAATATCTTCCATATCATCCGCTGCCCTGACTATATATTATTATATATTAATTTTCATGTCCCAGTTGGATTGAATATAATATTTGAGATATTAAAAAAAACGATTTGCCACCCAATCCATCACACGTGAAGAATTGTTGGTTTTGCCACACAACATAGAACTAAGAACTTTTATACATTCATATATAATTAGTCCGTTCCTGTGCAAACATAATTTTCTCTTAATTGAATAATAATCTTAATTAGTCATAACATGAACGTAAATATGATTAAACAACAGTTTTAACCTCTGAAAATCCAGAACAATAAGCTATAAAAAATATTAAGGATATACAAATGGTTCCTTCTAAACTCTCAATTCACCTACATGTATACATGATATATATTTTCCTTCAGTTGATCCCATTTCAACATCCAAACCACCACAAGCAGTAGTAAACACAAACTCTCATGCTAATCCAAGTACATGAACAGATATACATGATATTTATTTCCTTCACTTGATCCCACTTCAACATCCAAACCACCACAAGCAGTAGTAAACACAATGGCCCTCAGAGAAAGCAACATATTTTACAATGTCACCCGCCATCCTTCTCTTTCTTGCTTTATATATTTATATATATATATATATATACAATTTGGAGCTTGGTAGACATTGATCATTGAATGGACAGGCAACAAAAAAGAAGGAAATAAATGCAGCTAATCCATTAACTAGATCATTTTACAGCCACTTCGTTTATTTGCAACAGAAAAATTCCATACATAAATAGTTGAGATCTGGGACCTGTGTTTGTGTGGACAGAAGAAGATAAGGCACATGATATGCTGGGCCTCAGAGCAGACACAACCACTAATACATGCAACTTGTAAGGCCCCATGCCATTATTTAGCTGTTCTTAGATCTTCTCCTGTTTTTTATTTCCATTCTCTCCTGAAGCACACCTTTATAATTTCAGAAGTTGGAATGAGACGGGGGGAAAAATATTTATGAGGACCTACCTTATTATTCACACATTGTTAGATCAAACAGCTTACTTTGGGTTAGGTGCTTAAACTTTAGGGTTTAGGATTCAGTGGCTTATGAAGAGTAAATCTTGTTTAAGTGATGAAAGTTATCTTTTGATGGTCAGATCAATGTTTATCTAAGTTTGTAAATAGTTATTCCTAATTAATTAAGCATATACTACTTTGTTTTATGGTTTAAGGTTTATCTAAGTATATGGATGGTTAAACCTACTTAAGTCCTGAAGTACTTTATTTCTTATTCACTAAAGATAACCAATGATTCAGTTTTATACAAATTGATCGTAATATAGAGGCCCTAATAAATTGATCAAAGTTTTATTATAAAGACGTTACTGTTGATTTTAAGTCTTGGGTTTAGGGTTTCATGTTATTGTTTAAGTTTTAAGGTTTAATATTAAATGTCATTAATTGTTAAAGGTTTATACAAGTCAATTTTTTGAAATGAAATCTTATTATATATGGTGATTGAGTTCATCTTTGATTCATTGTTGAATTTCAGAAAATTAGTTGTTATCTAGAGCTATATATCTATCTATACACATATATATGCCATGATGAAAGCTCATTAATTTGGTGGTTGCATGATATAATTGTGTGGGGAACTTGGATTAGACATGATATATTATTGCTTCTCTGTACCAAATCATGTCCTTTCAAAGTATATTTAGCATGTAGGGCTATACACAGCTAAATATTAATAAGCATGAAAATTATTGAATGGGTAACTTATATTAAGGGTAACTAAAACAAGAATTTTTTTTAATAATAAAAAAAAGGTCATTTGAGCCATTATCTCGATTTGAACCAAGCACATCTGCTTAATTTGATCATTCAACTTAACAGAACTGAAATTAAAGAAAAAAAAAAGAAGGAATACTTGAAGTGCTATTAATGCATATTTATCTTGCTTAACAAAGCAAAATGATCCACTTTTGAATTCAAAAAGCAAAAAACAACCAAAAATATTGAATTCGAATACTGCTTCTGTGCTAACACTTTAAAAAAAAAAAATTTAATATAATCTCTCTGAGACTAAGAAATATTAATGAGACATGCAACCTCATTTATGTGAACTTTCAGAGAATAAACGGCCTTGAGAAGATGGTAGATATCTTCAACAAGCATTGCAACAAGTACATGGTTTTAATCAAGATTTCATGGGCATATACAGATCTCACTATTCCTGATTTAGACTTGGCATTACAAGACTGAACATCCCCCTCTTTATAATGTTATATATAACTTTCAAACTATGTCCGTATCTTCTCCATGCACATGTTCTTGTTCCCATCCCTTCCTAACAAATTTAAACCTCCATGGGACCATATGTTGTGCTCTTCATGCATATATATCACCTTCCAAATCATCCATGTTCCTCAAACAACATTGAACTTATTTACAAAAAGTATATGTTTTCAACAATGATGATCAATCCAAAGAGACTCATTGAAATGGCTCGAAAATGGCGAAAGGTGGCCCAAGCTGGGAGGAGAAGGATATCGATGTCAAGAACTTACAGAGGGCTGAAGTCCGGTGGAGGTTCATTGGCAAGCAAGGGCCATTTTGTTATCTATACAAAAGACGGCCTCCGTTTTGTTGTCCCTTTAGCTTATCTTAACAGCAATGTGTTCAAAGAACTCTTCAGGTTATCTGAAGAAGCGTTTGGGTTGCCAGGTGACAGGCCAATCATGCTCCCTTGTGATGCTGTTTTCATGGAGCAACTTCTTGTGATTCTCAGAAGAAGAATTTCCGTAGATGTTGAGAAGGCTTTGCTTAACTCTATTGTTTCTAACAGATGCTCAACATCATCATCATCATTCTCCCATGCTTCTACTAACAGTTATGCACTTGTGCTTGGATTCTAACGGTTTTCCTTTTGTTTTTGTTTTTTTTTTCTTTTTAATTGTGATCAACTGCTTTTGTTTCAAATCCATTGCATTTAATTTATGTATGTGATGATATTCCATTATTGTGAATTAATGGATGAAGAAGGGCATGATTTGCAAAGAAAACCAAAGTTAGAATTAACCCTCTTGTATGTATTTGAGGTATCATATGATGATTCAATATACTTATGGTTGAGGATGAAAATTAAGTCATAGATGTCGTTTCATCATGGCCAAGAGGAATGCTTTTGGATATTTGTCTTGAACTATCATAAACATTATGTGGACCCATTTTGTTGAACTCATCAAGTCTAACAAACCTAGTCTTCTGTTATATATATATATATATATATATATATATATATATATATAGTTCATAAGAGGTTTACAAATTTAAAAAAAAAAGGCCGAATGTGAATCATAAGGATGTGTTTTAAAGCATCAAACATATAGACAATGGCGAAAAAAACTTGAAATGCCATTAACTCGTTGTGGCAGTACTCCAGTTCCAACCTAACCGACCAGGTGGCCGAACAAACGGTTGCACACCTACAAGGCAGGAAACAAGCAAAGGAAATAATAAGCTTGCAAAGCCTTATAACCTGTCTTAGAGAAAAATACACTATAAATGCAATTAACAAAATCATAATATTTAAAAATTAATAAATTTAAAAATAGTCTAAGTGTTCAAAATCAACAACAAAGTTAAATAACAAAAGACTCACTGTAAATCGAGTGCGTGCCTATTGCTCGTCAGACCAAATTACTCTTGATCTAAAAATGATTTATCGATGATGTTATGAGCTTAAAAGGAAGCAATGCATTAATATATTTGGGATCAAACATATTTTTATAAGTCAAAATTGAATGCATGAATATAGATTCCTAAAAATCAGTGATATATTGCTGAAAAATATTAGTATAAACATAGGTCTTGTAACTAGAATAATTCAGCAAAAATACTAATTAAGTTTCATAATATAATTGTTTTTAACAAACTACTATAATAATTTATTTTAATTTAGTCACATTCAAGTTAGAATATTAGAGTTTTTTTTACTTATTTTATCACGATGGTCCTAAGAAAGAATATTAAAATTTGTTTTTTACTTTGTGGCATGGGACAGAATAACAAAAACGATTGTTGTTTCACCAACAGCCTTAGTCAATGTTTAACCTCAGCTAACCAGGTCCATGAATAGTTAATTCATAGTTTAGAGAATGAAAAATAAATTATTTTTCGTACTAAATTTTAGAAATAATAGGATATTCAAAAACCAAATATCACCGGCGACATAAATAATAATATATTATTGTTTTTTTCTAAACCGAAAACACAACAAAATTTATAATCCAAAACTTTCAAATTTTCATTGAATAAAAAATAATATAGAAATTGCTTGATCCCACTTAAGCAACTAATAAAATTATTTTCAAAATAAAAAAAGAAATAAATAGATAATAATCAAATAAATAAATAACTTAACAAATACACAATAAATAAATAAATAAATTTACTACAAATAGATAAACAATAAGGTGACTAATGAATAGTACTTGAGTGAAAAAATAAATAAGATTGTATAATTTTATAATTTATTAGTGCATTAATATATATGTAGATTTACTCGTCTTATTAACGCCCAAATAGCTCAAAATCTTACAAGAAGTCAAGCTCCCTCGGTGTGTCTATACTGGGGAAGAAATCCCATTAGCTCTAAAAGCATTATTAACCAATCAAAGTGCTAAAGATGTTTGATATTTTGTCTAACACCATATATGAAAAGTAAACACTATACCAGCAACTTCTAATCATTACAAAACAAGTGGAAAGGCGAAGAGACCAACATGATTATTATGGATTTAATTAGCATGCAGAGGGATGCCTAATTCCAAAACGTACACCACCCTATACAGACAAGGTTCTCTTAAATTAAAGCGGTCCAAGACAAGCTTAAAAGACTCAATTACCATTGGAAAAGTAACCCTCTAGATTTATGGCTGGCAAAGCCAAGATTGAACATTGAAACAAGTAATAATTATTATTCTTTGCAGGACGTTGCTTTACTCTTGATCAGTTGATTCACTTGTTCAGCAAAGTGAGAGGCATTGGTTCTTCTATATATTTTTACACACTAGCTCAAACTCGCTGTGTTATTCTCGTAAAACAAGACAAGATCTCAAATTTTTCAACCTTCTATTTTTCATTCAAAACATAATTCAAACTTATACATACTACATTGACTGAAGGATAAACACAAAAGCAACATCAAATAACTGAAAGATAATTAGATAGCTTAATTAGAGCTTATATATTATGTGCTCGTACATTAGCCCATTAATATGGGTGATCATACTCTGAGCAACCTTCACTTGTCAGCTGAGAGCATGCTTCCTTGAGTGATGATGGCTTGCATAGTATGTGCATGTTTCTGTAGACGCAACCTCAGTGACTAATCACTAAAAGACCCAGCCTCCAACCTGATCTCTGATTTCTCAATTACACTCTCAACATATCCTCCCCTTGATTGAGAATTGCATACACCTAGTTGCTCTCTGATTGCAAGATGTTTCTGTGAGTTTAAAGGCTTTGTAAACACATTAGCAAGTTGTTCATCAGTAGAGCAATATTTTAAGTGTAATTGCACCATCTTTTACTAACTTTTTGATGAAGTGAAACTTAATGTCAATGTGGTTTGTGCGGCCATGGTGCATTGGATCTTTTGCTATTGATATGGCTGACTTATTATCACACCAAATCACAGTGGACTCTTTGCAATTCATCCCACAGTCCTCCAAAAGTTTTTATAATCCACAGAATTTTGCATGAGGCTGCAACATACTCGGCCTCAGTAGTAGATAATGCTACAATCAACTGCTTCTTTGATATCCACACAATAGCAGTTGAACCCAGATTGAATACTGCCCCCGATGTGCTCCTTCAATCTTCCAAACATCCAGCCCAATCACTGTTTGTAAACCCTTCCAATTTACAGATAGTTTTAGCCGTGTAGTTCAAACCATACTCAATTGTCCCAGCAAGGTATCTCAGAATTCTCTTTGTTGCTCCTACATGCTGCTTTGTTGGTTCATTCATAAACCTGGAGAGAAATCCAACAACAAATGCTATATCGGGCCTGCAGTGTGTTAAGTATATCAGTTAGCCAATTAAGCTTCTGTATCTCCTTTCATCAGTCTTTCCAAAATCATCCTTTGCTTGCAATTTCTCATTAGTGCACATGGGTGTCATGACTGATTTGCAGCTTTGCATGTTGAACCTTTTTAACAGATCTTCAGTATACTTCTTATGACTTACAAATACTCCTAGTTCATCCTGCACAACTTCAAGTCCTAAAAAATGCCTTAGCACACCAAGATCAGTCATTTTGAACTGCTTTTTCATTTAAGACTTGAACTCTGTAATCAGTGAACTTGATGAACTAAGGTAGAGTATATCATCAACGTAAATACACACTAACAGTGTGTCTCCTTCTCCATTATCCTTCCTGTACAATGTGTGCTCTGTTTCACTTCTATTCAATCCCTTATTGATCAAATAGGAATCAATCTTGCTATACCATGATCACGGCGCCTGTTTCAAACCGTTGAGAGCCTTCTTCAGCCTGTAAACATGCTGAGATTTACCTTCGAATTCATACCTTCTAGGTTGCTCTACATAAAATTTCTCAGCTATCTCCTCATTCAGAAATGCAGATTTGATATCCATATGATACACCATCCACCTTCTGTAAGTTGTTATTGCAAATAATAATCTTATCGTTTCCATGCAAGCCACTGCGCAAATACATCTTCAACATCTACTCCAATTTGCTGAGTATAACCCTTGTCCATCAGTCTGGCCTTGAGTTTTTGAATCTCCCTGTTTGCATTGACCTTAGTTTTAGATATCCACTTTAGACCAATGATTTTCTTCTCTTGGTCTTTCTACTAGTTCCCACGTATCATTCTAATGTATTGCTTCCAATTCCTCTGTCATCGCATCTTCCCATCCTGGATTTTTCACTACCTCTTCATATGAAGTTGGATCAGCTGTAAGCAATGCAAAAGAAGAATTGATGTAAATATCACTTAGCTGTCTTATCCTTCTCGGTGGTGAATCTTCATCATCTATAGTTGGCACCTGAACTTCTTCACTAGCAGATACTTCCATGATTTCAGTATCACCTTCCAGTGTGTCTTGTTCTCCAGACTCTAGTTCCATTGGGCAGAGATTCTCCCAGCTATATTCATTCTCACTACTAGTGGACTTCCAATCCCATTGCTCGTCTTCTTTAAAGACTACAGCTCTGCTGAATTTTGCTTCTTGGTTGTAGGATTGTAAATCTTATAAGTCTTTGTTCTTGAATAGTATCCCAAGAACACAAACCGTTCTCATTTATCATCCAATTTTCGTCTTGATTGAGCTGGAACCTGCATCCATGCTACACAGCCAAACACCCTCAAGTGTTTCACATTAGGTTTAGCTTCATACCATAGTTCATAGGGGGTGGCTTCTGGAACGGCATTAGTTGGTGACACATTGATTAAGTACACTGCTGTAGTTGCAGCTTCGTCCCAGAATGACATTGGAAGTCCTCCACCCTTTAACAAGCATCTCATCCTCTCCACTACAGCTCGGTTCTTCCGTTCCACAAAACCATTGTATGAAGGAGTTAATTCACGCTGAATTCCAACTCGTTCGCAGTACTCGTTAAAATCTAGTGAAATAAACTCCCCTCCTCTGTCTGTGCGAAGAGTTTTAATCTTCTTCTCTGATTCTCATTCCACCAGAGCTTAATAGATCTTGAATTTTTCTAGGGCCTCCTCCTTCATCCTGAGAAAGTATATCCAAACCATGCGAGTGAAGTCATCAACCAGTAAAAGAAAATACTTGTTTCCACATTCAGACTCCACATGCATTATACCATAGAGATCTACATGCACACGTTGCAGTTTCTCAGTGGTCCGTCTTGATTTCCTTGCTTCGTGACCAAACGAGAACCGCGTTTGCTTTCCACGCAAGTAGATCTCACATGAATCAACTTCCCCAATCTGAGGAAGCCCCGTCACTAACTCTTTAGATTTCAGGGTCTTCAGTGCATGGTTGCTGACGTGTCCGAATCTCTTATAACATGTCAATGTTTCACTTGACTTTTCCACTACCAAGTTCGCACGACCAACATCCATCATCTTCAGAGGGAACATATTATTCTTTGTCTTCTTTACTGTGATCACAGCCTCGCCGGAGCTCCGGTTCACCACTGCACAAGAAGTGCCTTCAAACCTGGCATCATAACCTCGTGAGAGCAATTGCTCCGCACTTAGGAGATCATATGCCAGACCTGGTACATATTGAACATTGTTCATCATCTTCACTCGCCCATCCGGAGCTTTAATAGCTACTGTACCACAACCTTCAATAGCCATTTCTTTATCATCTCCAAGCTTCACCGTTTGCTTTTGAGATTCATCCAGAGCTTGAAATAGACCTTTGTCTTCGGTCTTATGCTTTGAATAACCACTATCGACGATCCAAACTGATTCTACTAACCTTTGACTATCTCCTTACATCAGAAAAAGGTGTTCACCTTGATCTTCTTCTTCATGACCCATGAAGAGATTGTTTGAGTCTGACTCTCGCTTCTTAGTTACACCACTTGATTTCCTTTCATTTGGGCGATCTCTATACCAACAATTTGCCTTGATATGCCCATATTTTTAACATACATGGCATTGTATATTGCTTTTGTAACTCCTCTGCTCACTTGGTTGAGTTCTCAACTCAGCTCTCCTGCCTGTACTTCTTCCCCGACCACCACCTTTCACAAATCCTCTACCTCTTCCTCTGTTGGACCCTTGGACATACTTCTTTGATGCTGAGACTTGAGACCGGACATGTAACATTTTGTCTTCACCCTGATCGGCTTGACTAACCAATCGAGCTTCATGGGCCTGAAGAGACCCTGTGAGCTCATCCACTAAGAGCTCAGTGATGTCATTTGACTCTTCTATAGCCGTCACAATGTGGTTGTACTTGGGACTCAGGCTTCTCAGAATTTTTCCCACTATCATAGCTTCAGAGATTGTATCCCTGAGAGACTTCATATGTGTTACGAGTTCGCCCACTCTGAGAACATAGTCTTGCACTCCTTCGCCACCTTTGATCCTCACACATTCAAACTCCTGCCGCAGCGACTGTAATTTCACTACTTTCACCTTTGGGTTTCCCTTGTATTTGACACGCGACCTCAAGGGCTTATCCATTGCTTGCTAGATCATGTATAAGACTTTGGCGTCCTTCTTCTTAAACTCTTTCAACCTGACTTCATCTTCTATTTCCTGTATACCACTCTCCACAAATTCTTATAGGTCATGAGAACGATAGAGAGTCTTCATCATCTTGCACCATAGTTCATATTTTGTTCCGTCGAACACCGGCACCGGTTGGAGATTAGGAGCAACCATGATCTTCGAAGAAGACCTTTTCACTGTGGTTGAGTAGAGAGGGAGCTTAATAAGAGGTCTGATACCACTATTATTCTTTGCAGGACGTTGCTTTACTCTTGATCAGTTCATTCACTTGTTCAGCAAAGTGAGAAGCATTGGTTCTTCTATATATTTTTACACACTAGCTCAAACTCGCTGTGTTATTCTCGTAGAACAAGACAAGAACTCAAATTTTTCAACCTTCTACTTTTCATTCAAAACATAATTCAAACTTATACATACTACATTGACTGAAGGATAAACACAAAAGCAACATCAAATAACTGAAAGATAATTAGATAGCTTAATTAGAGCTTATATATTATGTGCTTGTACATTAGCCCATTAATATGGGTGATCATACTCTGAGCAACCTTCAGTTGTCAACTGAGAGCATGCTTCCTTGAGTGATGATGGCTTGCATAGTATGTGCATGTTTCTGTAGACGCAACCTCAGTGACAAATCACTGAAAGACCCAGCCTCTAACCTGCTCTCTGATTTCTCAATCACACTCTCAACAATAATGATATGGCCTTGATGCAGCTATCAACTAAAAAGCCATGGTATGCAATTGGAACAATCATTGGCGCATAGTGTCGATAAATGTACCATCAAATGCCAGCCAACTATTAAAACAGACCTTATAAGTAGGGACATCACAGAAGCATCTAGCACGAGATGACCACTGCCCACTAAAACAGTTGAAGATTGCAATGTAGTCTAAATGTAAAATAAAGAATGGTATGATTGTTAATGAAACAACATCTAAGTAATTTACCAAGGGAAAATGATGGACATGTATATACAAATCATGCAATTGCACTTTCGTCTTAATAAATAAATCCAAAATTGAGAGTACTACAGTTCTGTATTCCACTTCTGATCCAAGTAAGTTTGGATTTTGAGAAGCATAAAAAAAGAATGCACAGCAGAACAAATCCATAGATCACACATATCTCAACATAAATCCACTACAAAGCATCGTTCCAAACATTCTGTAACAATATGATGATTGTGCTATGGAATTGACTGAGGATTCAAAGAGTGGTTTGAGGACTAACAAACGGTGTGGTTTCTCTGAAATTACGTCGACAAAAGCATGCATGTACAAGGCTACCATCTTCGCTGAAGAAGCCATGCTTACTGCTAACAAATGAAACCATGTTCTATGTTGAGGCTGCTGCTATAGACAATGGGTTATGTACGAGCATATAAGCTCATGAGTTATCTTAGTAACCATCAGTTAATGTGGTTGCTTTGTATTAAGTGTTAGTCAATGTATTTTGTATAAGTTTGGAAAACCTTTTGAATGAATGTAAGGGGAAGTAAAATATCAACAGTTTTTCCATTGTGAGCCTGAGTGAAAGCAGAGAGCTTATACGCTCTCTTCAATATACAAGGTACTACTCCTCTTCTCTTCTCTTTTTCTCTTCTCATTTGAATCCTTAAACTAGATACAAAAACTCTGTAAAATTTAACACTGGTTATTAGAGCTCTTATAGCTACTCCCTCTCTTATAAAACATGAAGAAGAGCTTCCACTAAACCTTTACAATGGCCAACAACATCAGCCTCCCTCCTCTGCCTCATTTTGATGGGACCGATTATGATCACTAGTGTGTGATGATGAAGACCTTCTTTAGATCTCAAGACCTCTGGGTTCTTGTTGAAAATGGTATCCAGAGAATAAGAATGAGGCTAGGGTGAAAGAGCACAAGAAAAGATATGCCAAAGCTCTCTATGTGATCCAACACTCCATGAACCGCTGTCTCTTCTCCAAAATCTTAGTAGCAAGCACAGCAAATGAAGCTTGGTTAATGCTAAGAAAACAATATCAATGAACCACCAAAGTGATGACTGTAAAGTTACAAAACTTAGGGCAATCCTTTGAGTGTCTCCGGATCAAAGGAGGAGAATGAGTTCAACACTATATTACAAGGGTGATAGAGATTGTTAATCAGATGAGAGCTCTAGGTGATACTATCTCCAAGGAAATGATGATCGGGAAACTGCTGAGGAGCATGGGGGTGAAGTATAACCATGTTGTCACAGCAATAAAAGAGTCTAAAGACATCACAGAGCTCACGTTGGATGACCTTTCTGGTTCTCTTCAAGATCTTGCTCCTAAGCTGAACAAGTAGAAGAAAGGGTGTTGCATGTTCGAGTAGATCCTACAACATCAAAGGAAGCTGATCACATTTCCATCAAAGGCTATGGAAGAGGGTTTTACAGAGATGTAGGTCGTGGGAGAAGCAGAGGGAGGGGAGCAGAACTCAAATCACAGTCAAGTGAGAAGAAGAGCTACAAGAGTAACATGCAATGCCACCTGTGCAAACACGTTATGGGCATATCAAGGCTCATTGTTGGTTTAGAGAAAAAGCCGATACAAAGGGAAACAACATGGTGGCTGAGGGAAAAGAGAAGGAGATTGGAAGTCTGTTTATAGCCCACATTGAAGGTGAGCAAGTTTGCAGGCAAAGCTAATGAAAACCAAAGGAGAGGACGATAAGGATGTTGTCTGGATAATTGACAGTGGTTGCACGAATCATATGACCGGTGTCAGAGAGCTATTCGAGACTTTGGATGAGTCACAAAAGCTCAGTGTGAAGCTGGGTGACGACAAAGAAATTGCTGTAAAAGGCAAGAGACAATGGCCATCAATGCTCAAGATGGACGAGTGAGGTTAATGAACAAGGTCCAATATATGCCGGGATTAGCTCATAACCTCCTCAGTGTAGGCCAGTTGCTCTCACGGGATTATGATGTAAAGTTCGAAGACGATGCATGCACTGTTGTGGATCGAAACTTCAATGAAGTTGTAATCAAAGTGATGAAGATGAAGAATAACATGTTTCCGTTGATGATGTCAGATATATGGCATGCCAACATGGCAGTGGGAAAGTCAAATGAGCTAGTAACCAAGCTCTGAAAACTATGAAGAATAAAGAGCTGGTGAAGGGGCTACACACATTGGCGATATCGAGGCATGTGACAACTACTTATGTGGAAAGCAAACGCAATGCTCATTCATCCTTGAAGCCAGAAAATCCAGGCGGGTCACTAAGAAGCTGCAATGTGTACATATCGATCTGTGTGGACCAATGCATGTGGAGTCTGAGGGTGGAAACATGTATTTTCCATTGCTTGTTGACGACTTCACGCAAATGGTCTAGATTTGTTTTCTTAGGACCAAGGACGAGGCGCTGGAGAAGTTTCACATCTTTCAGGCTCTCGTTGAAAGTGAATCAGAGAAGAAAATTATACTTCTCCGCTCAGACAGGGGAGGAGAGCTTTTCAATAAACACTGTGAGAGATTTGGAATCCAACGTGAACTGACACCCCCTATACACCACAACATAATGGCTTTGTGGAACGGAAGAACTGTGCTGTGGTAAAGAAGTTGAGGTGTCTGTTGAAGTATGGAGGTCTTCCCGCATCGTTCTGGGTAGAAGCAATAGCTACTGCGTGTACCTGATTAACATGCCACCAACTAAAGCAGGCCCAGAAGAAACACCATACGAATTATGGTATGGAACTAAACCTAATGTAAAACACTTGAAAGTGTTTGGGTGCTTGGCATGGATGCAGTTTCCAGCACAAAAGAGACATAAGCTGGATTATAAATCAAAGAAGTGTGTACTTCTAGGCTACTGCACAAGAATAAAGGCCTATAAGCTCTACAATCCTGCAACAAAGAAGACTAAATTCAGCCAAGATGTGGTCTTTAGAGAAGAAGAACGATGGGATTGGAACTCCATCAACAACAGTGTTGAACATGGTTGGGATAACTTATTCCCAAGTGAAGTTAAAACTGATGATCAAGATATAATTAAAGTTGAGGCCAAAACAGTTGCAGTACCTACAGATAAAGACGCTTAAGTATCAATAGAGAATGATGAAGATTCACCACCAAGAAGAACCAAACAACTTGGTGATATTTACAATAGTTGTTCATTTGCATTACATGCTGTTGGCCCTATTCTGTATGAAGATGCAATCAAAAGTACAAGATGGCAAGTGCAATGAGAGAAGAAATAGAAGCTATTCAACAGAAATAGAGTTGGGATCTGGTGGATAGGCCAGAGGAGAAAAAGTGATAGGGTTGAAATGGATATATAAGACGAAGTTCAATACAAATGGAGAAGTGCAAAAGCTTAAGGCCAAATTGGTGGCCAAGGGATACACTTAACAACTTGGAATCGATGTTGAAGAGGTGTTTACACCTGTGTCTTAGACTATTGCTTGCAATAGCAGTTCACAAAAGATGGCCAGTGTATTACTTGGATATCAAGTTTGCCTTTCTGAACGGGGAGATAGCTGAGGAAAGTGTACGTAGAGCAACCCGGGGGTTTTGAAGTTAATGAAAAACCTCATCATGTTTACATGTTGAGGAAAGCTCTTTACAGCTTAAAACTGGCTCCGTGATCGTGGTATAGGAAGATTGATCCTTATCTTGCTGATTAGGGCTTCAAAAGGAGTGAAACAGAATATACATTGTATAGAAAGGATGATGAAAATGGAGGCACCCTGCTAGTATGCATTTACGTTAATGATATTCTGTATTTAAGTTCTTTAAGTTCACTGATCAGTGAGTTCAAGACAGAGATGAAACAACACTTCAACATGATTAATCTTGATTTGCTAAGCTATTTTTTAGGCTGGAAGTTATCCAAGATGAACTAGGTGTGTTTGTAGGCCAGAGAAAATATACTCAAGACCTCTTGAGGAGGTTCAACATGCAGAGCTGTAAGCCAATTCCAACACTTATGTGCATAAATGAGAAGCTACAAACAAATGATGGTTCTGGGGGTACAGACGAATAGAGGTATATGCGTCTCATTCGGTAATTGATCTACTTGGCACACAACAGACCGGACATAGCATTTTCTGTCGGAGTTCTCTCCAGATTCATAAACAAACTAACTAGGTTACACAGTGCTAGTAAGAGAGTTTTAAGATACCTTGCAGGTACAACTGAATATGGGCTATATTATACTCATAATGATGTTTTTAAATTAGAAGGGTTTACAAACAATGACTGGATGGGAGTGTAGAAGATAGAAGGAGCACATCAGGAGATGTGTTCAATCTGGGCTCAGCTACAATCGCCTAGTCATCCAAGAAGCAGGAGATAATAGCTCTATCCACTACAGTGGATGAGTATGTTGCAGTCTCAGCAACCTCATGCAAAATTCTGTGGTTTAGAAAGCTGTTGCAAGATTGTGGCGTGGTTTGCAATGAAGCTACTGAAGTTTGGTGTGATATTAAGTCAGCCATAGCTATTGCGAAAGCTAGTTAAAGATGGCGTCATTACCTTGAAATATTGCAAGACAGATGAGCAACTAGACGATGTGTTCACTAAGCCTTTAAATACACAGAAGCATCTCATGATTAGAGAACAATTAGGAGTGTGTAATCCTCAGTCAAGGGGAGGATATGTTATGGAATTGACTGAGGATTCAGAGAGTGGTTTGAGGACTGACAAACGGTGTGGTTTCTCTGAGATTACATCTACAGAAGCATGCATGTACAAGGCTACCATCTTCACTGAAGAAGCCATGCTTACTACTGACAAATGAAGCCATGTTCTATGTTGAGGTTGCTGCTATATAGACAATGGTTTATGTACGAGCATATAAGCTCATGAGTTATCTTAGTAACCATCAGTTAATGTTGTTGTTTTGTATTAACTGTCAGTCAACGTATTTTGTATAAGTTTGGAAAACGTTTTGAATGAAAGTAAGGGGGAGTAAAATATCAGCAGTTTTTCCAATATGAGCTTGAGTGAAAATAGAGAGCTCATACACTCATTTCAATATACCAGTTACTGCCCTCTTCTCTTTTTCTCTTCTCTTTTTCTCTTCTCATTTAAATCCTTAAACTAGATACAAAAACTCTATAAAAGTTAACAGATTGTGAGGTGCTAATGTAGCATAGTATACAGAGATTATTATATATCACTTCATAAAAAAGCATGACTGGTATGCAAATGGGATAAAATTATCAGACCCACATGACTACTATGTGATGCTGACCAAGGAATTTGATCAACATGAGCTCTACTGTCGACAGCTAAGGCGCCCCGAACTTTCAAATATGCAGTCCATGGGCCACCTCATGGATTTGGTTCTTTGGAACAATTATGGGTTTTTTTATCAAGTTTTCAGTCCACAGGTTGGATCGGGCTTGGATCAGTCCGCTGCTATTTTTTACATTAACTTTACTTGATTAAACTTTGTGATAATTTAAAAACATAAATAAAATAAAAACTAATTATTTTATTAATTAAATGGTATTATTATATTTTAGTTGAGAAAAATATTGTATGAGTACAATATAAGTACATCCCAAACTTGGTTAGCATTTGTCAATCATATACATTTTTTTTCAAATTATAATTATACAATAAATAAAAAAATTTTAAAAATAAAAAACTTAATATTCAGGAGAAGTGCAACCCTTAAATTCCATTTTACATCAATTTAATTTTCCCATTTCTTTCTTCAATACTTCAATTTTTACTAATTCATGCATTCTTTTTACTTGCCAATTTCCAATCTTGAAGGCATATTAGTATTTAAACTGTTGAAGGTGCCAAATTCCTACTGTTCTCTAAGGAAGCTCTACCACATGCATTAAAAGCCAATTTTGACGCTACAGTAGAAACATAATGATTAATATATCTTAAGCTAGAAGATGTAGTACTGGATAAGTATTTCAATACAATTTTTATCATTCCAAAATATCAAAAGGTTTTACTCCTTCTATTGCTGGTAATTTAATATAAGTTTTAATCATTAAACAAAATATTTGATGAAGAACCAGTTTTTCTTTTTTTCTTCTGGAAAGCAAGTCAATAACATTTAATTTTGATGGCACTTGGCCACTTAATGAAGAAGTTGAATAAAATGAAGATGAAGAAAATTGAGAAGTAGAGACATGAGCATTTTGAAAGTCACTTAATTGTTTATAAATGTTTTATATTTCATGTACTTCATAATCAAAACAAAATAAAGCATCATTAATGCTTTTTGGAATCATTGTCATATGTTAAATATAAATAATAATAAAAAAAATGATTTTTTATATCTAAGATGAAAAATAATGTAAGCAAGCTAGTAACATGTTGGTCATCAAATTATTTATTATTTTTTCTTTCATTATTTCAACAACAAGTTTAAATATATTTACGTTAGAATAATTATTGAACATATAATAAATATTAAGTAAATTCTGAATAACATAATAAATACTAGGAGTGTATACCATGCAAAAACTTTTTTGTTGAGGTATTACAAACTTGTAAAATATCTCGAACAAGGGTTGCATATGTCCAATAAAGTTCAGCCCATCAATATTACAATAGCAAGAGTTATTATCCAAATCAATACAATATAAATTTAAAAGTTCTTAATTCATATGTAGTTGCTACTTTTTACATTTCATATAAAATTCCATCTATGTGATAAATTAAGTTTAATATTTTTTTTTTTTGGGAATTATTTACAACATTTAAAATATAATTCATGTCTAACTTGAGAAGTATTAATGTTAAGAACAATATTTCTTTTTTTTTCTTTAATTGAATCACAATTTCCAAATAAATCATTTTCAACAATTAAATTTAAAATATGAGGAATTCTAGAAACATAAAAGTGCAATTGGTAATCTTATTCAGTAATTATATATTATATAAATTTAAATGTTAGAAAACCTAACAATAAACCAATTTAATTTGCCCTAAATTTTTTTTATAAAATACTTATAATTTCATTAATTTATGTAATGAACATTATCTTTTAATAACATAGATTTTTGTTGAATATAGATATATGAAATATATTATAATGTAATTTAAAAATAATTAAACTCAAATATTTATTCATAAAAAAATAATTATTTCTTTTTTAATAAGTGTAGTAGCGAACGTTAGTTTTTAAATAAACATCTTAATAATTGTTTATCTCTAACCATAAAATTAAATGCAAAATTATATGTTACAAATTGATTTATATAAAATTATAAGTTAGTTCATTTTCATAAGCTTGCACTTATAATTTATAGAATAAATAATTATTACGTTTTTCTTTTTTATATTTGTTCTATAATATTTATTTTTTTTTAATTTAATTATAGTTCTTAATATTAATCTCAAATCAATTTTCATAATATTATTATAATTAAGTCATGCTCTACGAAACATAAATATAAAATTAAATAAATTTTAAAATTATATATTAAGAAAAAAAATTGAAGTATGATTTTCAAATTAATTACTGATGGAAATGAATCTTAGTAAACTGTGAGTTAATGTTAAGGGGCCGTTTGGTTCGGAAGTGTATTGCCGAAGTGGTGGAAGTCTGGAAGTAGCACTTCAGGGGAAGTGAGCAGTTCAGCTGGAACTATCCACTTCAGTGTGTTTGGTTCAAGCTGAAAACTGGACTTCGGGTACCACTTCCTGTGTTTGGAAAGTATGAATAGAAATCTGGAAAATCCCACTTCAACCACTTGTTGGTGTTTGGTAACACCGAAGTGGGATATAATCACCACTTCAGTGATGGGGTGAGATTACCCCCTTCAACATTTTAATTTGTAAATAAATGCCCCATTATAATTTAAGAAAATGATTATCATATTTAATTAATTATTTCATTTTTTATTATAAATAATTACTAATACTGAAATATAATTTAATTAATATAAGTATTTAAAACTAATTTCCTTAATGTTTTTAAGATTTCCACTACACAATTACAATGTTTGGTCCAGGGTTTAACCGGATTTTTAATAATTTTTAAAAATTAAAATTTGTAAACTATAAAATTATATAAAATATAAAAAATAAACGGATGATAAGAAATAATAAAGTCATGAATGTAAAGTTATATTGCGTCAACTACAAAGATACAACATCACAACAAACAGTTTTAAAAATAAAGGGTTTCATAAAAAAAAAAGTAGAATGCATAATACATCAAAAACAAACTCTTAATTGAAAAAAAAAACAAAGAAATAATTAAAATTGTACTTTTAATATCTTGTTAGTTTTGTTTAACTTTTAATACTTAGCATGTTTATCTTCTAATTATCTTCTAATATCACATTTTTAGCATTAATTAGTGAATTAGCTTGAGTAATTAGACTTCAATTTCAAGCAATGAGAGATGGCGAAGAACATGCTTCAAAGTTTGTACAAAGAAAACCGAGTAGAAAACACCAAGTTCTGAGTGGCATTTTAAAACAAATTAAATATGTAGCTTTTTCATTCATGGAGGAGATGAGATCTTGGACCTATAGCTTTTGGATCACAAACAATGGAGGTCAACTATGACCAAGACAAGGTTCAACATAAGGCCGAAGAATGCGGCTTGAAGAGGTCAACAGAGTTGAATTTACCTTAATTATTTTCCTTCATTTCTTTCTAAGTCAAAAATGTAAGGTCCTTGTGCTTTATAATAAGAAGAGTGCAAGCATATAGGAAGGAAGAAAAATGGAGGTTCATTTACAAGTATCTTTTCATGTGACTTCATTATTTCCAATGATCCATAACATTGTCTACACTCAAATAGAGATTTACAATAAGTTATTAAGATAGCAAAGAAATGGCAAAAAATTAATCACCTCAGTAATCTTCGATACACGGCTAATCTTAGGAGAAATTTATTGAAACATGATACATAAACCATAGATTTAAAACAAAAATTCCGAATCGGATGCTTCAAGCATCTTGTGTGTGCCTTTGGCCTTTGCACCTGTCTTGAATTGGTTGCCTTCAATGTACCTGAATCCAACTCCTTCAAGAATTTCTCCTTTAAAATTGTTGAAGCTCAAATACCTGAAGAAGTAATGGAAAAACAAAATGAAAAAATGACCAAAATGGAAAAGCTCATGATTTTCCAGAGTGATGGAAATACAAATACTCATAAATGTGTCAGTTTCTTTAGCTCACCAAGTTCGGGAGGTGGGGTATCTTGCAGCCATCTCAGATTCATAATAATCACATGATCACAACCAAACATAGACACAAATCAGCAACTTGAACAAAGGACATGCAATACATCTATACACACACACACACACACACACACACACACACACACACACACACACACACACATCAATTTTAGCCACAGACAAGAAAACAACAGCTACTTACAAACATCAGAAATGGACAACTAATTCATAGAACAAGCATCCTTTGTTAAAAAGAGAGCAACGGTATACATAATTTAACACAAAAAAGGAGCTTTTTGAGAAATAATATATCGATCTGTGCCATACCACAATAGGCGAGATGCATGTACATATCGGCAGGTGGAAAGCTAAAAGACGATACCTCTGCCGTCGCAATTCAATACACAATCAACATGGTGAGACACAAACTGCAACTGCACAAAGGAAAGGCTTTTGAATATCATAGAAGATGAAACATTGAAACACAATGAGAAAAATAAATAACAAATACTAGAAATGCAATAAAAGGTGCTATGGCCGACTTTCCCACCGCAACACTGGAAACAGGGCCCAATGTCTCTAGGATCCAGAAATCCAAATGACAAAAAAATTCATGTTCATCACTATCCATAGACACCAGACATCCTATAAATTGTTTGCTTATGAATTAGTTATTCACTCCTGCGCCTAACATAAAATAGATACACACCGAATGTGGTCCTAACCAAATCCTTCATTATTTGTTTATCTTTTAAAGTAAAACATTTGCAGGAGTATAGTCACATATGTTTATATACTATCCTAACATTTTGGATGTTGCTCGTGAGTTCAGACAATTTCATTCAAGCAAAGTCTGTAATATAGGTTGGAAGAATAGCAAATAACCACTGTATAGTTGATACTAACATTATTCTAATTTCCTGACGGATGTAATAAAACCCTAAATTTGATGAGGCTTTCAACAAACACCCATACATAGAGGCACAAAAGTATAAGTACTTGCACAGGAAAGCAGGGGGACTTGTTGGCATACCATGCAAAATCGAGGTCACTGCAACATTAGTTGACCCTACCCAAGACAGAGAACTCTCTGCACTGGGAGATCTTACACCCACGGAGTTCATAGAGGTTTCAAAGTCTGTAAGTTGGAGTTCTTTATGTGAAGCACAGCCGTTGCTTGCCAACAATTTCTCAGGCTTGACTGTAACTTGGGGAGATAATTCACCTTTATGGGCATGATAAACCCTTTCCCTCTCAACAATATTGGCAACTTTTGATTTGCATAAATCAGGTCCAGAATCAATGATATCAAACAAAAATCAGGCCCAGATCAGAAAAAAAGGCATGTAACAAAGGCATGTAAATAAAAGCCTTGTGAAGGAGTAGAAATCCCACCTATGCTTTAATTGCTATTTTTCTTGAAGAATAAGAACAAGCATCCTAACTTTCCCAGCCGAACCTGCACAAAGCCATAATCTTTAATTGACAAAACAATCTTTATCTTGAAGAAAGTGCGGTTGTTTTTCTCGGCGGCGATGAGGCTTCGATCTAGACGCGAATGAAGAAAACCCTAGAAGGGGCGATAAAGGGGAAAGAAGTGGGGAAGTCTGAAGTTCGGGCGAGGTCACCGTAAGAAGCACGTGATACGCGCGTGCACCGAACTGGGACGCCGAAGTGATGGCTTCGGAGCTTTTCAATCTGAACTCAGACGCTGAAGTGGCGGAAGTGGGAACTTGTCAAATCATCACTTCCGGACCGACTTCGGTGAAACAAACACACCGAAGTGGGCTGGAAGTGGCCACCTCACCCACTTCGGTGCCCACTTCGGTGAAACAAACGCCCCCGTAAGTATCAAAACCTCGCCTCTTACTTCACATTACCCAAAGATTACCTATGATCTATTTACCTACAAACATTTTTTTAAACCATCCCCGGATAAAATTTAAGCAAAAAATTTATATATTTGATTAATCAAGGATTCAACATAAATATATTACGCACAGATAACATGTTTGAGTAATTTGTTGGTGATGTTAAGAAAAAGAATTCACTCTCAATTTACTTAAGGATTACTCACAACTATAGTATCTATGGATAACTTTTTTGGGTAATCCATAGAAATGTTATTTACTCACTAATTACCCATGAATGTATAGTACTTGAGTAATTCCATGGGTAAATCTGGGTAAATTTGATATATTTTATTTTTAGAATTCTTTGCTATTCCATTGGTAATCTTGGTGTATATACCATGGAATGTGTCATTGGGTAAAATTCCATGGGTATACTGTAATGTATTTGTAGTATTTCTAAATCAAAATTTACAAGTTTCTTGGCTCAAAGCTCAATACCATATAATGCAATATTTCCAATTTTTAAATCCTAAATTTAACTCTATTATTATCTCTTGAAATTAGAGTGTTTCCAAATAAATTATGTCAAGCTATCTGGTGCATTTGATTTTGTTCTTTGAACAAAACCCTTGATTGTAATTTAAATTATAATATTCCACCTAGATGTATTTTCGCTCATATTGCAACTTGAAATTCAAAGAACCAAATAATTGCTTAAAAGAAAAAACAATGACCATTTGTTAATAAAAGAAATGATATATATATATATATATATCTCCCACGACACTCATACTCTGCCTCATCCTTCACCCCCTACTCTTTTAGTCTCTACCTCTCGGTGGATCATTTTGTCTCGTGTGTCCTCCTTTTTCTTTTTCTCTCGTTTTATGGTTTTTTTTTTTTGGTTGTACTTGGGTCTTTTCTTTTAATATACGAGTGGTTTATCCACTCTTTTCAATATATATTATATATATATATATATATATATATATATATATATATATATATATATATATAACTGATTACTATGGATTTAAATTTCACAAAAATGTTCCAGAGATGTACATAGTTGGGGTGGTTGCTGGTATGTCACCAATAGAGTGTATTTTGAATGTTACTGATGCTAGAAATGTTCATCTTGTTTTGTACCATTGTATTTTACATCTTGTTGAAAAGAAAGTTTGTTAATATAACCTTAAAATATTAATAAGTTGCTAAACAAACCCAGTCCATCTTGTTTTTTTTTAATAAAATTTTTAGACCATTTGGATTTATTTAAGACCTATTGATTGACCGAAAGCTTTTGCATCATTCAGTTGTTTTCTCAAAGTTTTTGGGTGAGCCAAAGTTACTAATCAAATGCTTGGATGTTGATCCATTGTTTTTTGCACCTTCATTAAGAACACATTTAGTACATGATGGAAATAAGCACAAGGTTGACCTAATTGTAGTTAGACTTTTCTATGTTCCTACAAGGCTGCTTTAGCCTTCTTCTTCCGCTTTCCTTATCATAATCAAATGCTTACATAATGGTCCACGTGACATTGATGTTTATTTTCTCCATAAATTATGGCAAGAGTGATGGTTTTAGAAGTTACTCAAAATAGGTAAAAAGTAATTATTAAGTTCATGTTTGTTTTTGATAATTTATGATAAGAATGAAAGTTTTCATTTATTTTGAATGCGATGATTTTTTTTTTAAATATCGATTTGTATATATAAAGATTAGATTTGAAGGAGACACAATCTTACTCAAGAACTTGTTAGAATTAAATCAAGCATAGTAAATATTAAAACTAAATTTTTGATTTCTCCTTTAATAATATTAGAAGCAACTGAAGACATCTGGGCCATAAAAGAAACTTATCTGTATAAAATGAGGGATATATATATATATATACACACACTGTGATTTGATGGTGTATAAAAACAAATTATATATAAAAACAAATTTCAACATTAAAACATATTTGAAAAACCAATGGCTCATTTATTACATCCTAACGGTTATCATACAAATTATGTTCAAATTTAGATACAAATTGACATGATTTCCAAACAATAAACCACCTACCTAAGTTTAGATTTTGATTCAACCTTCTTATCTGTGATAACAATTCTCCAATGGCAACTAAATTATTAAAAGGCCAAAGGTTGGTGTAACTCAAATGATGTCATGCTTAAAGAATTGAAAAGGCCAATGTTTGACCCACCAAACCAGTCGTACATGTGTTTGTCGTCTAAGTTGGTGAACGCCAACCTTCTTATCCATTATTAGAGCCTTTATGTCTTCTTCTTGCCCACGAAAAAAAACAAAGTGAAAAATAGGTAAATAGATAACCCATGCATTGACCAGATTTTAAATTTACCTTTTTTTTTTTTTTTTTTTAAGTTAATAGATCAAAAGTGCTCAATATATCAAAAAAAAAGTTAAACACACGCATAAATCTAAAGTTAATACTTCAATATATATGTCTTTACTTTGCATAGACTTAAGGACCCATTTGGATCATGAATTGATGTTTTGGGAGTAAGAATCACTTGCACCGATCAGTCTCTAACTTATGTTTGGTAACAAGGAAAGGCATTAATAGTATTTTTGTATGATAATGGGATTACCCTATGTGGGTGATTTGCATTCTTCTCAAAGTTGGGGGGATTGGTTCTCCCTAGCATGGAATGGACTTGTATACCCTTCAACTTTTTTTTATAATTTATTTAAATAAAACAATAATTATTCATGTAAATATAATAATTAAGTTAAATGAAATTAGTAAACAATTTGAATATATTTTAAATTGATTAATAATATCAAAATTATAATTTGAAAGATATAATTTAGCTATAGCTAATTAAATTATTCAATAAATAAATCTTTTGTTAAGTTATAATAATTTGTTGAAATATCTAATTATAATAAATTATTAAATATATTACAAATATTTAATAATAAATCATGTTAATTATTTATTATTAAATATAAATTATTAGCTTGTACAATATTATCCTACTTATATAAGAGGGTATATATAAATGTAATTTTACAATACTTCTCTCTTTTATTTTTTTCTATTCTTAACTCTCATTCCCTCCGACCAAACACTTTTCCCCTATTCTCATTCATCTTCCTCCCTTTTTCTCATTCCCTCTCTTTTCATTCCCATTCCACGATCTAAGCATGCGTTTGGATGGGGGTAATGGAATGAGGGGGAATGAACTAATGATTAAGAGGGCAAAAGAATGGGTAGGGGGTGGTATTGAAAAAGGTGTTTGGTTGGAGGGGTAATTCATTGGGAATGGGAAAAGTAAAAAAAAGAGTTATGTTAATATTACATTTTTACCCTTATATAAAGAAATAGTATTTATTCTTATAATAATGAAAACATAAATATTAATAGTCATTTTATTATTTGTTATTATTGTTTAATTAAAAAATAACTTCAAATAAATTTAATTCCGTAGTTATAATTTATAATTATTTACAAATAATATATATTTGAAATAATTAAAATTTATAAAATAATGAAAATATGAATAGTTATTTGCTCATTGTTGATTATTGTTTAACTAAAAATTAACTTCTATTAAAGATTAAGTTACTATTATATACTTATATGTTTTTAATTAATCACAAACTATATTTATTTGGAGTAATTAAATCTTATTCCATAATGAAAACGAAAATATTTATTTCATTACTACTGATTACTGATATTTATTTCAAATGATTATTATTTATAAATTAATGAAAATATAAATGTTTATAATATTAATATTGACAAATGTTTAATTAAAAATTACTTTTAGATAATTGCTACTTTCAATAAGTACTTATAATATTTTAATTAATTACAAATAATATTTACTCTATATACATAATAAAATAACAAAAAAATGTGAATACTTCTTTTATTATTGATTATTTTTTAATTAAAAATTAACTTCGAATAACTATTAAATCAATGCAATTAAAGAATTTGAATTTTATTATTATCGATTAATATTTAAATAAAAATTAGCTCCAAATAACTATTAATTTCATTATTTTAATTAATCACAAATTAATCATGACTATAGTCATTTCAAATAATTATCATATTTCTGTTATGATTACTACTTTTAATAAATTAGGACACAAAAAAACATTCGAATTGCCTGTTCAATTTGTGAGCTAGAATTGAACTTTTCCTTGGGTTGCAACCATGCCAAATACATCACCTGTTTTTACAACATAAATATACATTCAACCGTACTGACGACAAAAATATAGTGCATGTCCATTTTTGATTGCAAGTTTTCCAACAAGCACTCATGGTGCTTGCTCATTGTTTTGCAATGTCATTCATAAAACAAACACTACTACGAAACATGAAAAAAAAAACATCCATCCCAACAAAGTTGCACAAACAAGTTCATATTACAAACAATTCACCATCCCACAAAAGATAAACAACAACGAACTACAACATCGAACAAGAAAGCAACTCCTTCACGTACTCATCTCCTCATTGTAACACGTGCCTGTAAAAATGGATAAACCTGCAACGAGAGGACATTGAAATGTAAACAGTTAATTGATTATTTTTAAAACGGAAATCTGAAATCCAATATAGAGATCAACCACATGCATACTTTAAAAAAAAAAAAAACCCAATGCATAAATATCTTTCTCACACATGAACATATGAATGGTATGTTAAATAACTCATGCTACCAAAATATACATGTAAAGACATCACATTAATTTCCTAAGTTACATAGAAACAATGTTAAATTCTTACCAATATAAGTCAAGCATTAGGTGGGCAATATGACATCCTCGACAAGAAAACCCGACAAAAGCGCAATTTCTTTTCAAGTGGAAGATCCCAAAATACTGTTAGTTGATCTTCATCCTTTGCCAATACTTGCAACATGAACATGGCCTCATCTTCTGTAAGACCATCAACAGAAAAAAGGACATCACTCAGTGATCTCTTCTTTGCCTGAAGTTCTTCACGAGATGTTTCATTACGTGTTGTGATTTCAATATTGCAGGCAAAAATTTCAGCATTACATGCGGCAATCTCAACATTGCGAGCAGCAGATTCAGCTTTTTGTGCAGCAGACTCAGCGATTCGGGCCGCTGACCCGGCGTTACGTGCTGCTGCCTCCGCCAATGCTCTAAATTCTGGGCCAACAAGATTCACAAAAGCATCAAAATTTTTAGAAATCCGATCCATTGTTCGATCCTTACCAACACTTTTCCTTTTTCGACACCTAGATGTTGTCGCAGTGCTGTTATCGATGCCATTTGTGATGGATCCTGCGTCAAATCTTGCGTGGGCATTGGTAGATCATCGAAAGGCATTTGGGATAAACCTGCACCTTCCTCGAGTGAGTGCTATCATCTTGCTCATATTGACTTGCGTCGTCCCCGACATCACCTCTGTTGCTGCCAACAGCTCTATCTTTGGTGAAGATCGGTGCAAGATCATTGAAAAATGGGAAAGATTTGCCATACAGTCCCTTGCGTGGGCATTGGTAGATCATCGAAAGGCATTTGGGATAAACCTGCACCTTCCTCGAGTGAGTGCTATCATCTTGCTCATATTGACTTGCGTCGTCCCCGACATCACCTCTGTTGCTACCAACAGCTCTATCTTTGGTGAAGATCGGTGCAAGATCATTGAAAAATGGGAAAGATTTGCCATACAGTCCGGCTGCTTCTTTGTGAGTTTGCATTGTATACAAATCCTATAATTAATAAAATCTTTTCAATAGTGCAATGAATAAAAAAATCAACAAGTAAATAGCACGCTTGCTTGTTCTTACCTTGACGTACTCGTTATATGCGCTTTTGTCACACATGATAGTGCTACTCTCATAGTTCCAATCAAAACCACTCAGCTGTAAGATGTCGGAGATGACATTCGTCTTACTCCTTAAGAGTTTCACACGAGACTCAATGTTTGGTACAGCCTTTAACTTCGTTTATGGAATCTTTTGTTGTATCATTGTCTCTAGCTGTAAAAGATATCCGGGCTGGAAGCCATTTTCAGCCCGCCAAAAAGAGCTTGTGGAAAGTTCAACCAAAGCATCAATGAGGGCTTTATCTTCATCGGGCGTCCAATATCGTTTGTTTAGGCCCCTCCCTTTTGGTTGTTCTGTCGCCATACTATACAACAAACAAAGGACGCTTCACAGTAAATAACAAGGTCAATTTCAAGTAAGTATCATATAATGAGTACTATCTAACTAAATCATACATAGAAATAAGAGCAACACATAAAAGTGTCACACAATCCAAAAGTAAGAACATATAAAAGTGTCCAGTACATAACGATACGTAAACCATATGAAGTAATTTATCATGTGTTGAACATAGTTGTGGCCAACTCCTGTCTAAATTGGGTCCACTCATCAGTTGGTTGTACAGATGCTATGTTATCGATGTCATCTTCCAACCTCTCATCGGAATATGGAACATCAATTTCGTCTTCTTCTGTAGGATCATTCGCCATTTCTGTCATAATAAAATTATGGAGTAAACACCACTCGTTAATAATACGCCGTTGAGTTGTCAAACTATAAAAACTCGGATTGGCTAAAACTTTCCAGCGGAATTTCAAAAGACCAAGCGTTCTCTCAATAACGTTCCTTGCGATGGCATGTTTCATATTGAAAAACTCTTCAGCGGTCTGTGGGTGATGGCCATCAGCCCATGAACTTAAGTGATACCGCTGGCATCGAAAAGGTGCAAGGAATCCGGGGCAATTTGCGTATCCTGCGTCAACTAAGTAATAGAAACCTAAGACATGAATTTGTTGTTAGACGCATAATAAGTAGGAATGACAACATTAAAGCGACGTAGTAAATATAACTCGCCGTTTGGAACTTTTAATCCATTAGGTTTTGTAACGGCGTCCCTCAGCACCCGGACATCATGTGCCGAACCTTCCCAACTGGATAGGACGTATATAAACTGCATATCTTGTTTGCAAACGGCAAGTACATTGGTGGTGGTCTTAGATTTTCGTGATCTAAATCTTGGACGATCGGCAGTGGGTACATTCACCCGTATATGTGTCCCATCCAATGCTCCAAGGCAATTCTATGTCAGGTGAAATAAAAAGTTGTTGTTATTTGTTCATGGAATACCCAAATTAAAAAAGAAAAAAATAGAAAGTGTTACACTAAATTTTATGTGTTACCTTAAACCATTTCCACTTAGGATCGCTTGAATTTTCTTGTACCAGATCCGGTTTCTTTAACAGAACACCATGGCAAAGAATTATTGACCGCAACACAGCGTGGAAATGTCGACTAACTGTTTTGGCCGATCGTACGAAATCAAAGTTAATTACTCTATTTTTGACATGGTGGGTTGCAATGTTCAAAAACATTGCGACCATCTCCTCCACCATCACATTTCGCGTGGCTCGTAGTCTACCGGTGGTAACTAGTAGTTCACATAAATTTTGAAAACAACGTCGATCCATCCGAACCTTATTAATGCATGTTATGTCACTTTCATAAATCACCCGCCGCAAATATTCTTGTTGTTTCCGGCGTCGAGTCGATGTTGACTCAATCTCGCATTGAATCATTCCACTACCATAAGAACTTCGTCTTTCCGCACACACAACGATCATGATGTGTAAAACATAAACATAGCACATGTACATTATGAAATATAGTTCCACTTCATCAACGTTGTCCATATCTGAAATTACATGCCCATGTGTCAAATTAACTAAAACCTAAATTTATAACGTAGCAAACAGTTAGTTGATTTAATTGTCAATGTATAAGTATCATTATAATGTAAAAATGGTCATATGATATATAAAATAATTATAGTTAAAACAGTTCAGTAGGAAAAATGGACTCCCATTTTTCCAATTTACTGGGCCAATTTAATACGTCCCCCCAAAAAGATGTACATATTACTAATATTTTTTAAATTTTTGTGGGGTTACCTGACCCCACAATTTATAATGTAGCTCTGCCCTAGTTTGTATGCCAAACATCATTTACTTTAGCATCCAGCCCCTCATATGAAGTCCTAGGCATTAGAAGAAACAAAACAAATACATAACCCATAATCAGCCGCCACGGACTAATTCTATCCATTCCTGAGAAATAACTACATATACTCTACTTTATTATCAATAATCTGCAGCAAATCAGGAGAGAGAACAGATAACATGTCAAGCAAGGAATGTATTTTAACTTTAAACAATGGCAAACAATATGATGCAAAACATGGGCCACTATGTTTTGGTCCATATTCCGCATCACAATAATAAGATGCATTTATTGCACAAAGAAGGCTTGTAAACCTCTTTGAGGACCAAAAACAGTGGAAGATACGAGACAATAATATTTAAAAGAAAGAAATTCATTCACTTTCCCTTGAGATAGATCCTCGATCACCAATCACACCAACATTCCTCAGATCACTCACGACTCTATTCAACTGAAAGTGAAAATAGAAAACAAGTGTAAATCCTAATGTCAAATTTAGAGAAATCAAGCCAAAGAACAATTGCAAGCGTACCAGCTTCAATAGTAAAACTGTTAAAATTGTTAATAATAGCAGCAGTGTCATGAAGCTAATAAGCAAAAACACACCAGCTGATAAACCTTAATTAACACACTACATACCAACAGCAAGGGAAAAGTGGCACCATCTTACAAATGGCACGTAAAAGCGTAAATGCCAATCAGTTATGATTTCTCAATTTTCCAATGAAATACAGCTATTATATTATTGCTTCCAGCTTTTATATTCTTTAAATAACATTCTAATAGAACTCTTCTATAAAGTTACTTCCAATTTTTACAACTTGTCATGAAGTCAATCCAATAACCTGATAGCAAACAATACAGACAGAGTAATGCTAATCATTAAGCTGCACCATCAGAGATACCAAACTAATAAAATTAGCTGATTCAAATAAACTACGTAAACTAGAAAAAGAGCAATAGCAAATTAGTCAAAGATTATTTTTTTAACTCTTTAGGTAGAAAAAACCAAATAAATATAAGTAAGAGCTACCAAAAATAAAAACCAACTTAAACCCAAAGGACAAAATCAAGCCTAATAATTTATTTGAGTCTTTGTGCCATTCTATCGCACTGATAGGAAGATGATTAACCTTGGCAAAAGTACTCCACAAATAGTATTATCATTCATAGTGTAAGCGTCATGGAAGCAATGGAAAAAAATAGATGGGTAACTCTTCAAATTTCACAAACAATACTCAAGGATTATTCATTAAAAAAAAACCCTAATGCATGAGGCAAGCAGAAAAATTGCTACAATATGCAAGTTGATGGAGAAAGGCTCTAAATAAGTTAAACTAAGTGAATAAATTGGGAAAGTCCTCAAATTCAACTGAAATAGATTTGTTGGATCCGTAACAAAACTCTTAACAGGAGAATGATGAAAATTTAAGACTGCAACTACAATAAGCAGCACAAAAAAGTTGATGGAAAATTGTAAAAATCAGTTGTGATATCTGCTTTTGCTGAATCGTTTTATAAACTAGAAACATGTCAGATCAGAAATCACATCAACAAGAAGGTATATTTTCCCTTAGAGACCATAATAAGATAGCTAGCCCAGCACTAGAAAATTTATGAGGTGAATGTGGAAGCATCAGATAGAATGGAAACAAGGGATCCGGTTACCAATCTTTTCACAATATAAATCACCTCTTCTCCGTCTCCAATAGCAAAGGGAGCACTCGCAAAATTGGTGTCATCTTCCAAGCCTCAGCTCTCTCTCCCAACTCTCCATCTAAAACCGCCCAAAACACACCAAAAAGAACCCACCCTCAGCTCTCTCTCCCAACTCGATCCACCGCCAAAGCACACAAAACAAACACCAAAATTCTCACAGAAGCAAACACTTCCCAAACAAAATTACAAATCCAAAAACAAAGAAGAAATCCACGAAAACAAAAGAGAAAACGTGTAATAAAGGAAACAAAGCAATCACCTTCTCCCCTAGTGCCGAACCCCACAAAACCCTTATCAAAATCCTAAAACTCCAGGAAAACTTACCGTTGGAGAGCACCGAAGCAGTAAAGGAATTGGTGATGCCGACGCCAGATGGATCTACGCCGGCGAGGTTCAACGGTGAAAAGCTTGAAATCCGATGATGGCTGCCCCCGGGATGCCGACCTCGGACAGAGACGCGCCGGAGACGGTGATGGTTGCAAGGCTCTCACGGATGGGGGGAGGGAGTGTGATGGTGGCTAGGGTTCAGTCTTTTCTAATGTTGACAGGGGCAATATAGTAATATCCTAGGGGGTAATGGGCCATTCCCCCTAATTTGGGGGGAATAGCTGATTACCCTTGGGGGGTCAATGGTGACCCCCAGGGTAATGGTTACCTAGTTTAAAAATGACCCAAACACCACCATGGGAATCAGGGGGTAATGGTTCCCCCAAACCATTACCCCCATCCAAACGCAGCCTAATAAGTGTTTTATTTTGAATTGTCTCTAAAATAAACATTCTATATAGAAAAATCAGATGTCATTAGACCAAAAGACAATCGCCTTTTATTTAAAAATTGTTGTTTTTTTAATAATAAATAAATCATGATAATTTATTTAAAAATATAAAAGATATAATTTATGAATATTGCCCGAAATAAAGAACATGAGACTCCATTTAGTAAAGGGTAAAAAAATCATGTGGGTTGGTATCAATTTTCAAAAACATGTTTATCCGTTGTAAAATAGATGAAAGGAGCTTCCACTTCAATAAAATGATGATTACTTCATGTAAAATATATAAAGGAGACAATAAAGATAAAAATTCCATGGGGTGTTAAGCCATAGAGCTATTTCTAGCTACTGCGGAGCACGAAGCGTAAGAAGATAACGAAACTTGATTTCTTATTTCTCCTTGTGTCTTTCTTATAGAAGAGCTATTTGCTAGCTACTGCGGATCACGAAGCATAAGAAGATAACGTAACTTGATTTCTCGTTGTGTCTTTCTTATTTTATTTATTTTTTATAAATAAATAAAATAAAACAAATTAAAAACGGGAAAATGAATCATTAGTCCTTGTAAGTTTCAAAATATCCCAACCAGTCCCTCTGACATTTGAATTTCACTATCAGACCTTTTTCTTAAGTTATTTTCCCTTTCAGTTCCTCCGTCCAACTCTGTTAGCAGCATTTTTGCATAATACCAACTTTGCACTTAGCTTTGGTGAGAAAAGACCTGCCTTATCTTATCACAATTTGAAAAAACATACGGCTAAAAAGAAAAAAATCAGACTTTTCAGGTAGCTTTTCACTTAGTAATCATACTTTCTATGTAATTTAAATAAGATCCACCCTTCTTCTTCTTCTTCTTCATCTTCCAGAAATCCTTTCGTTCCCTTCTATCATGCATCAACAGAGGATAAGTTTGTGTTTTTACCTGTGGGCGAGTTACTACCAAAGATATCATTTAAGGGTGTGGTGAACAAAGATTTATTTTTTGTGAGAGATAGAATCTTAAAATTTCTTGTGTTAGGATAATGTTTGTCACGCCGGATGTACAACGAACAATCTACCCTATTGATTATGAGGTTGATTTTTAACTAATGTACCACGTTCACCATATATTCAACTACTCAGCCGTCGACATTTTTGTTGACACAACTGAGGATGCGGTGGATGCAGTGGATACGACTCCGGGTTCCTCTTTACAATCGTAAATATCATATCTTTGCTTATGATATAATACCAAATAGAAACTCTCTAGTATAAGTGGAAACATACAATACTAACGGAAACTCTAAAATCTAAGCGGAAACATACAATTCTAAACGGAAACTCTAAAATCTAAGCGGAAACATACAATACTAATCGGAAATTCTCCAATCTAAGCGGAAATATATAATATTAAACAGAAACTCTCCCGTTTAGTATTGTTTGTTTTCACTTACACTGAAGAGTTCCCGTTTAGTATTATATGTTTTCACTTACACTAGAGAGTTTTCATTTAGTATTATATGTTTCGATTTACACTAGAGAGTTCTCGTTTAGTATTGTATGTTTTCGCTTAAAGTGGAGACTTTCCGTTTAGTATTATATATTTTCACTTACACTAGAGAGTTCCCGTTTAATATTGTATATTTTGATTTACACTGTAGAGTTTTCATTTAGTATTGTATGTTTCCACTTAGATTGGAGAGTTTTCATTTATTATTGTATGTTTCCACTTAGATTGGAGAGTTTCCATTTAGTATTGTATACTTCTGCTTAGATTGGAGAGTTTTTGTTTAGTATTGTATGTTTCCGCTTAGATTTTAGAGTTTTCGTTTTGTATTTTATGTTTCCGCTTAGATTGGAGAGTTTCGATTTAGATTATATGTTTCTGCTTAGATTTTAGAGTTTCCGTTTAATATTGTATGTTTCCGCTTAGATTTTAGAGTTTCCATTTAGAATTGTATGTTTCCTCTTAGATTTTAGAGTTTCCATTTAGTGTTGTAGGTTTCGCTTAGATTTTAGAGTTTCCGTTTAGTATTGCATGTTTATGCTTAGATTGGAGATTTTCGTTTAGTGTTGTATGTTTTCCATTTACACTGGAGAGCTCCCGTTTAGTATTGTATATTTTGACTTACACTGAGGAGTTCTCGAGTTCCTGTTTAGTATTGTGTGTTTTCGCTTACACTGGAGAGTTTCCGCTTTCTATTGGTTGTTTCCGTTTAGATTGAAGAGTTTTTGTTTAGTATTGTATGTTTCTGCTTAGATTGGAGAGTTCCCGTTTACTATTGGTTGTTTCCGTTTACTTCATTAGGTTTTCACTCAGCGACCGACGTTTTCTCTTATTGCTGTTATGGAATAAAAAACATTTAGCTGTAATATATGTATTCGCATTCACTACTTTTGTTTTAGAATAAAAGACAACTACCTGCAATATATGCATTCACATTACTAAGTCAGAAAACGTATCACTCCATCTGCAACCATTGTGAGTGAGTGGAGGGGTATAACTGTCACTTCACATGGCTTTTAACGGTGTCATCCCACGTGGGTACCCAAATGGAAGCAAACCCCAAAAGGTGGGACTTCATGTGGATATCCAAACTATTAGAGATTTTTTGTAAATACGTAAATGTTTTAGGGTTGTTTTGTTCATTTCTTGTATAATATAATATGTATTATACTTACTAATAATAACACTTTTTAATTATTTTTGTTATAATAATTTTTAACAGTAAAATTAATAAATAGATTTTTTTGGTTTTTATTTTAATATATAATATGGTATAATATATATTATATAATCTTATATTATTATATACATTATATACATGCTACTACTTTTTGTAAATTAATATATATTAATGGTAAGAAACTAAACATTAAGTGGAAAGTTAATGTGAAATTGTTAACAACAACCAACTATAATAGTTCTTTTTTTTTTATCATACCTTTTTATTTAAGAAAGCAAAAATATGATAAAAGAAATAAAAATAAAAAATCTTATCAATATCAATTTTTGGATTTAGTGATTTTTATATCTTTTTATTTCACATGATTAACATACTAATCTCTTACAAATTATTCTATTGTAATACTAAGTCACATATACTGTGATCTATTAATATTCATATTCATCAATAGTAACCTATTAGTAGCATTTTATTCTCATTCCTTATAACCCGTAGTGTAAGTACGGTCTTCAAACTAGTTATAATAAAGCTAATTTAAATGGTTGTGCATGCTAATTTTTTAAGCTAAATATTACCTTGTAACTTATCAATGACATATCTATAAATTGATTTTATTAATTCAAATTTAAATTTGTATTCAATATATTAAAAAAATAGAATTAAAAGAACAATTTGATAAGTGGAATTTTTATCTTTATTGTCTCCTTACTTTATATATTTTACATGAAGTAATCATCATTTTATTGAAGTGGAAGCTCCTTTCATCTATTTTACAACAGATAAACATGCTTTTGAAAATTGATACCATCCCTACACATATTTAGGAGATTTTTAGACCATCATTAATCAAAAGAGTGTTGCATGTCAAAAATTCGGAAAAAATATTAATTTTATTATTATTATTGTCATTATTATTAATATTTTGATATAGACCATCTTTATTGTCTCCTTTCCTTTATTTTATATCAGATAAACATGCTATCCTATATTTTGTGCATCTTTAGAGCATCTTTTAAACAAAAGTGAGTTGCATGTCAAAATCAGAGGTCAGTGAGTATTTATGCTGGGGTGCCACTAATGTCAATGGGTCACATAAAGCCATCTCAAATAATGCACCTCCATGTCCAAAGATTGGTCCTGGCGGTCCATACACAATCTAACCAAATCAAAACCCTAAATTAAATTTTTAATCATAAATTTATCAACTCGTCTTTTGAAACGGTATTTTTGTTTTATCAGAAGTTTTAGTTTGGTCTAAAATTATTATTGGTCGATGAGTTTCTGTATTTATCCAAACCGACTCAAATTGGACCGAACCGATTTGTTTAGTTGTCATGAGACAGTGGCACCTTTTGACCAAATGCAATTCATTAGAGAATGTAGGAAAAATAATTGATGTGCCATATTTGACCAAATGCAATTCATTAGAGAATGTAGGAAAAATAATTCACCTAATCCCACAACAAGAATTTCCAATGCCACAACCGTCCCATGACTTTATTGAAATTCTTGGATATGATTTTTCTTTATCTTTTTAATTCATTTTTACCACTAAAGATAATATGATTGTGTGTATTGTTTAATAAAAATAAATTGTCTGAATGTACTTGAAAATTAAAGTTTTATCAACCATGCTAATGGCCTTGTTTGAATTCGCTTTTAGAAAACCCAGTATTTTTTATAAGTTAAGCACATATGAGTTTAGAAAAACTTGTTTGTATTGGCTTTTCTGTAGAAACCGAAGCTGATAAAAAAAATTGAAATATTACTTTTTTCTGAAACTAATCATGTGGTGCTTATGAGAAAAACACTTTTTAGAAGCTGTTTTGGGTTATAAAATTACTAAATTAACCTTATGAAATAATGAATTGATTGTGTTTTTATATTTTTTTTCCCCCATATTTTTCACAACCTTAATAGTTTTCTCTACCTTCAGGCTCCCTCTTAGAGATTATTTTTATTTTTTTCATGTTATTATTATTATTATTAATTGTTGTTTTTGTTGTTGTGATGTAAAAATATTATTGTTTATGTTCTCATATTTGGTGTATAAAATTTAGTCTTATGTTTTTTGTTCTTATTAAACAATAACAAAAAAAAATATTATTATTATTATTACTATGATTAGTGTTGTTGTTATTATCATTATCAATAGTAATTACTATGTTTTAAATACATAATAGTTGAGATATTGAGTTGAGTGGATCAATTTACTTCATTCCGCACTCAAACACTATTCACAAAGTCCAATTTTCACCTATTTTTATCAATTTTGAAAAGATTTTAAAATTTTGTTTTACTATTATTTTTTATTGTTATTATTATTATTAATATTATTATTAAAATATTATTATTTTGTCCCCGAAACGGAAAAATTAAAAGTTGCTCAAACTTGTTATACTGTTTTTTCAAAGCAAACGTAATATTAATACCATTTATTTTATTTAAAGCTAAAATTCATATGTACTTCCAAATGATAAATAGTTACAAATGTTACGTAATGTATGACTTTGCAACTAACTTTGTCTATGAAATAACTAAAAAAAATTACATTTTATTTAAGAAAAAAAAACATAAATCACCAAGATATATATTAATAGCTATAATGGAGTGGATTAGAACGTAAAAACAAACAACATAAGAAAAGAGGATATAAAGTGTAGTGATCGCAAACGGTGATTAAGCATTTTTACTTAAAACCAAATAACAAAACAAAAAGGTAGAATGTAAGGGGTAGACATAGCTTCTTAATTACTTACCACCAAGTTGGGTTATTTATCTCTGGTCACTTCTGGTGGTCATCACTAGAGAGATATTAGCTATCAGATGAATTGTCATTTACATCAGAAACCTTCTCAGTGATGGAGGAGGAGCACAAGAAGTCAACTGCATTTGATTGTGACGCTGAGTCCCTAAGTTTGTACCTCTTCAAGCCTTTGCACTGTTAATCTCTATAATAGACCTAGCAAAGGACAGGCAAGAAGCACTAAAGGAGAAAATGGTCAATGGCTTTCTCATAGTAAAGAACCAATGTAATTATCAATAGACTGTTGAGTCATCACTTAGCAAGGTGTACAAGCATTAGTATTTTGTTGTTCCAAGCCAAAATAATAATAATAATAATAATAATAATAATAATAATAATAATAATAATAAAGTATTTTGTTGTTCAACGACTTTTCAAACCCCACACATTTTGACAATTGTGCCAATAATAATAATAATAATAATAATAATAATAATAATAAAAGCGTGTCTATATATATATATATACATGTATGTTGTATATAGAATATCAAAGGCAAAGAGGGAAAAAGAAAGAGCAAAGGAAAAATGGCAGTAGAGGAAGTAACAGATCTGAGCTCCGTACCAACAAGCCCTCCAAGAACCCCAAGAGCGTTCGGCTTTGGCGCCGGCACCAGCTCGACCCAAATGACGCCGCCCATCTCGGCTCCTCCATCTCAGCTCCACTCGCCATCACTAAGCCGCTCGCCACTCTTGGCTCCAGCCACACCGAAGACGGCGCCGAGGACACCGATGACGCCGATGACTCCGAGAACGGTTCCGATGACTCCGAGAACGGTTCCGATGACTCCGAAGTCGGGACTGAGAACGCCGAAGTTCATGACGCCGTTGGCGAGCCCGATGAGAAGGGCGATCGTGACGATGAGAGGGTATCTGGAGGAAGTGGGGCATATCACGAAGCTGGATCCGCATGACGCGTGGCTCCCGATAACGGAGTCTAGAAACGGCAACGCCTTTTACTCGGCTTTTCATTCCCTCACCTGTGGGATCGGCTTCCAATCTCTTGTGCTTCCTTTGGCTTTCACCTATCTTGGATGGTAACCGCTTTCTTACTCTCACCTTTCTTTTTATTTTTTATTTTTTGTTTTTTGTTGTTGTTTTTAACCACGCTGAGTATTTTGATAATGAAACCGCAGTTTCATCTAAATTAATGAACTCAAAAAATAATTGATATATATATATATATATATAATTTACGTGTACATCTCAACAAAACTTCATTTTTTTCAATTCGCATATAAAATATATAATATTAATAGGGTATACTTACAAATACATAATTTAAGATATACACATAAAGTTTAGCTTATATATATATATATATATGTATTATGTTAAAATGAGTGAAATTTATATAAAGGTTTGTCAACCTATTTTTTTGGGTTAGGCTTTTAGTTCTGGTATAATTTTCTTGGGTGGTAATTTTAGAAATTTTCCTCCTTACTTTCACCATTTTATTATTGTTAATCAGTATAAGATGCATAAAATACTTGAATTAACATTTTTATAATTTTCCCATTTTTTTTTTCTACTTTTCATGATAGCATTTAAAAGTGTTTTCTGATTTTTTGTTTTTGATTTTTTTTTGAGAATTGCTGACAAATCTCGAGAAATTCGAAGCTTGACTTTTATGCAGCGGTAAAATAGCAACTACTTCGTTGAAGAGTCATTGACTTTTCATAACAAGATTTAAAACGATGGTTAAATTTCTACAAAGAATACTAGTAAATTAAAATATTCATAAATTTTGACGTGGTAGAGGGTTGTTTGCTGACTAAATCAACGAAAGAGAAGTTAACTGAAATTTTGAGATGAAATGAAAAGGACTACAAATAACTTGTCAACAAGTTTTTCAACAAAGTGACCATCTTTTAAGTTGGTGCTGGAGGAATGTAGCAATACCTTTCAAAGTTTTGAATCAAGTTTGTTCTTTGGTGTTTAAACAAATAGTAAATTGATTCTTTTTATGTTTTTAACTTTGGTAAGCAAAGGTTTGCTGCGGTTGTTGAGTAGGTAAGAGACACAGAAGTCTAATGACTTAAATATATATAATAATTCTAATTTAACTATATAATGTGACATTATTAATATTATAATTTTTCTTGGTCACAGTGTAGTAATTTTGACATATTTCATTCAAGATATCATATTCTTTCCAAGTTCATAGAAAGAAGAATGCTGATCACAATTCCAAACTACTTTATGATTAAAATTATAATTAGCAACATAGTTAGACCAATCAGGAATTAACATTTAAATTATATTTCAAATCAGTTAACAGAAACAAGGCTCTGAATTGCATTAAATTAACATACTTTTTATAATTCTTTAGGACATGGGGGATCTTGTGTCTGACTGTGGCATTCTTTTGGCAACTCTATACACTCTGGTTACTAATCCAACTGCACGAAGCAGAACCAGGAACTCGATACAGCAGATATCTGCATCTTGCAAAAGCAGCATTCGGTATGTGTATATATATATATATATATTCATAACAATGTTGTTTAATTTAATAATGTTCGATTACTCATAAGGTACTTACTTGTTAACAGGTCCAAAACTGGGGAAAATTCTTGCACTGGTGCCTATACTGTATCTCTCAGCAGGTATATGTAGTGCAACCGTGATCGTCGGAGGCCAAAGTTTGAAGTTATTCTTCGAGCTTGTTTGCGGAGAGACATGTGATTCAAAGCCTCTGACGGCGATTGAATGGTACCTAGTTTTCGCTTGCCTCGCCGGCGTACTGGCTCAACTTCCAAACCTCAACTCAATTGCCGGTGTTTCACTTGTTGGAGCAGTGACAGCAGTGGCCTACTGCACCATGATTTGGGTCATTTCTGTGGCTAAGGGCAGGCTCTCTGGTGTGTCCTATGATCCTGTTCAAACCAAGACAACATTCGACAAAGTCATAAACGTCCTAAATGCCCTTGGTATAATTGCTTTCGCGTTCAGAGGTCATAATCTTGTTCTTGAGATTCAGGTAGGTACATCTAATTAAACAAATGTTGATTTGAATTTGAACATATAGATAAGCCTGGGTTTCTCATCTAATCTTTCGGTTTCACAGGCCACCATGCCCTCAACGCTGAAACACCCTTCCCGTATTCCAATGTGGAGAGGAGTGAAGGTCGCCTACTTGTTAATAATTTTCTGCTTGTTTCCCATTGCTATTGGCGGATTTTGGGCTTATGGAAACAAGGTAATTACTCACTAGATTCCGTCGAGTTTAGTAGAACCGATCCAGTGTTTACATTATGTGATTCATTGCTAATAACTTTGAGAAATGGAATGCAGATACCTGCTGCTGGGATCTTGACAGCATTGTACCAATTCCATGGGCAAGATACCTCAAGGGCTCTGCTGGCACTCACAGCTCTTCTTGTCGTCATAAACTGTCTCAGCTCATTCCAAATCTATGGAATGCCTATTTTTGACGATATGGAATCTGGACACACAAAAAAGCACAACAAACCTTGCCCGAGATGGAAGCGGTCCGCCTACAGAGTGTTCTTCACTGCAGTTTCGTTCTTGATAGGGGTCGCATTTCCATTCTTGTCACAAATTGCGGCACTGCTTGGAGGGTTATCATTGCCGGTTACTTTGGCCTATCCTTGCTTCATGTGGTTAGTGATCAAGAAGCCGAAGAGATACAGTGCAATGTGGTATATTAACTGGAGTTCAGGAATCATCGGTATGGTTTTGAGCGCCATTTTGGTATTTGGAGGAGTTTGGGGCATTGTTGCCACCGGTATTAAGTTCCGTTTCTTCAAGCCTCAGTAATCAAACACTAGTTAACATCACTGATATGAATGTGAAAACTTTATAGAATCAGATGAGTGTATTATTTTCTAATGTACTAGCGGTTTGTTTAATCGCATTGATAAAACTACAGTGAATATAAACCATCTCTTATTGTATCATAGTTCTCCAGAGAAAACTGAAGAATGGATAGCTACCAACATTGAATGACATCATGCCTTCAATTTTTTTTTTATTTCTTATTGATAATATAGCTCCAAGATGCAGTAATCAAACACTAATTAAATTGCTGATATGAATGTGAATAAATGAGAGAGCAAACAATCGCTTTTTGTGTTGTTTTCTGATAACTATGGCTATGTAACTTATCCTGGAAATATAAGCAGAACACTTCATAGTTATTAATATGAAAAGTTGAAGGTTGAGATCTTTTCTTTATGGCAATGTCTTGCACAAAGAAATGTTCAAAATTCTTTATTATTATAAACTAAGCTTTCAAGACGCAGCATAATAACAGTAATCATTTCAAGTTTTTTTAAGACTTGTCATCTTTAATTACTACCTGTATGTGTGTTGGCGTTTATCCATTTCTTCAGAAATGAAACCGTAGCCATTCAGAACGTGGACATTGTTCTGTGTTCCAATCAACACTAATTCTGATAAACTTCAGTGGTTTATACATTTAACTATTATTGGTTTTGAGATAAAATGAAAAATGAAGGATATCAAAGCTACAACCCAATTGTTCCACAATGCACTAGCAAAGAACAGCCTATAAAACCATGTTCCAGTTTGCCTCTTTCCATATTGTTATACTCTTCGACTCTTTTCATGATCATTCAACTGAAGACCATGGCCATATGTAAATGCCAACTGACCACATGTTATTCATATTTCACCATTAAAGTGCTTCTTTAACATATTTTAGATACACTTCCAAATCACTTTCCTACTAAACTTTTCAAAATAGAAAAAAACATTGCCCCCGCAAAAAAGATCTTAATTTTATTAGTAAGCTGATTATTTGTGTTCAAACATTGCTTTGCAATTCCACAATGTAAGGCGTTTCTTCAACCTCTTCCACACAAGTCCACAAATAATATGAAGGTTTCATCAAAAAGTCTAATGCAGAGAATTAAGAATTGTCACAAATTTATAGTTTGTTGGTAGGTGTTTTTTTTCTTAGTTCAATTTAACAGCAAACAACAACAAACACAAAAATTAATTTTCGTCAACGGCCTTTGGATCAATTGGGACTTGGATCCTCATAAGTGTGCCTTGCAAGTGGTGAGAGTTTGAATTTACGGGTGAGGGTGTGCGTCTGAAAACTGTGAGCATGAACTGTGGGTGGTCCCCTCCCACATGTGTATGCAGGCCTCACAGATCACAATGGAGGTGTGTGCAAACCTCTATCTTAATTTAGCTGGCTCTTTAAGAGTTTTGTTCTTCTGGATCAAAAAAAAAAAAAAAAACCCTAACTTCCACATGATTGTATGCATAGTGTGGTTGAATTTACGAGAGTAACGTTACTATTTACCATTAATTTCCTTCTTACTCACCAATCTTCTTCTTCCCTTTGTTAAAGCAGTCAACTTATTCAAACCTTGATAGTTGATAATGGCTAGAGTATATATTTCAAGGTCAAGATAAAATACAACCACTCAAATTTTTTCTTGACTCATTGAAGCAAGTGGTTGACGCAAGACCTTTATTTAGAAGAGAAGGATAAAGGTAATCATCATTGGAGAAAGATGACGCTCTCTTCTCTCATTCGGTTTCTCCTTCTCATGTTTATCTTCTTGTGCTTCCTCATCCTTGAGTTCCAAGTTGTCTTTGGAGGTCATATTAATTCTTAATTATACGTGTTGGTAATAGCTAGTAGGCACCTTGTCATCACATCCTATTATTGATTTCTCAAATTCTGAAAAAATATTTACAGGAAGGATGGAGAGGATACTGGGGAATGGCATTGGGCAACAGCCGCCTTCGCCTCAGGGAAAATAAGATATACATAATGGGAAAGAAATCAATACATAACACTGACTGAGAGAGTTGTTTAGTATGATTCAAATACATGCAACCTCAGGCGCCCATAGCTACTCCTATAGTGACCCATGGTGTTTTGTTATTTCATCTCCC
The DNA here is from genome assembly GCA_902712375.1 of Dioscorea dumetorum. Taxonomy (NCBI): domain Eukaryota; kingdom Viridiplantae; phylum Streptophyta; class Magnoliopsida; order Dioscoreales; family Dioscoreaceae; genus Dioscorea; species Dioscorea dumetorum. Next base: position 8,820,705 of record CACTHL010000803.1, on the reverse strand, counting down.
CGATGTTTTTTTTCTATCTGTTTGTTGTTGTCTTTTGATGGTGATCTCTGTCACTGATCAAGTTTGGCGGAAGGCTCATTGCTTCCCTCTCTTTTTGCTTTGCTCTGGTTTTCGCAGTTTGTGTTGTTGTAGCTTTTGTCATGTTCTTTTTCTATTTTATTAATAAATTTCTTGGTTTGTTCACATTTATAAAAAAATCCATGCAACCAAAACTTTTAACAAAAACAGCAATAACAACTTTAAAATTGATTTTAAAAGTGAAGATATAATGAGGGGCATATCCATCACTAGAGATATAATACCTGTATTATCCATTAGTAAAAAGTTTCGAATGGATGTAAAAACATAGCTATAGTGACAGAAGCAACTGTTAGTATAGGTTTTTGCTATAGATTCTATTCCATCATAATATTGCAACCGTCACAATTTTGGTCTATATACACCTAAAACATCGAGGGATAAGTTGACGACTATTTTATCACTGTAATAGAATCCATGGTTTGTTGGTATAGCATGAAGCTAGCTATAGCGATGGAAATTGAGCTTTTAATGATAGAATTTTGACCCTCAATATAGATAATTTTTTTGTTTAATGGCCTTCTCTAGTTCTGAATTTTAATATCCATACGATTATACTATTCTAGTGTTTTTGTTGAGTAATTATGGCTTCAATTGGATGTAATATGTTGAGAGTCTATAAAGCAAGGTAAAATAAAATAAAGGAGGCTTTATCTTTTTTAGGGAAAAGATAAAGTAAAAAAAAAAGGTTATTAAATTGTATAATATTTGGTTTGAAGGAAATTGGAGCTAAGTTTATCTACTAATATATCAAAATATCTTGTGAGACTCAATATTATGTAATAATAAACAATGGATAAACAAGTTCTAATTAATAATCACTCACTTAAGTGTTCCAAGAACATGATAAATGTAACATATAAAAAAAGTTCACATAAATATTTCTAAATCTTTTATATATAACCATGTGAAATGGTTCAAAACATCCCTCCATTTTGTCATATCCCTAAAACATGCTTTGATATTGTCGTATCCCCAAAAACTCCTTTTACCAAAACTATATTTTCTAATCGAATAACCATCTAAAGACATTAAAAATAAATGAAATTATCTCTCCACCTCTATCAATTATTCAAGAACTATATATTGTTATGTCATCTTGTTTGCTAAGATAATTTATTAAAAATGCAACTCAGCATATAACTCTTTTGTTTGTCTCTATATATATAATATTGCAATATATTTTTTAATGGAAAGTCATTGAATCTCTAAGAACTCCCAGCTACCCATTTATCAACACCATTATTCTTTTATTTTCTATTTACAGTAAAATTTCTAGAAAACAATACTTTGGGACTAAAAGAATTATTATTTTATAGAAGTTATTTATTTATAAATAAATAAATAATATAATAATTTATCTATAAATGAATTTTTATTAATTTAAAAGGAGTGTTTGAATTTATATAATCAGAAAATAAAGTCAAGAAAAAACATAGACCAAAATTAAATGCAATGGATGTTGAGCACCATTTTATCATTATGAAAACAATATTTTGATGAAATCATCTATATATATGAAGAGACTATTCAAATGGTAATAGGCACACTATTAATGACAATTAAGATTTGGATGATAATCGTGTTTTACTAAGTATTTTCTCGAAAGTTGCTTTTTCTAAGCAAAAATAACATTTAAAAAAATACATGTTACAACGTGAGAAAAATATATTAAAACTAGTGTGTATTTTGTAAAAATTAAGAATATAATTTAATTTAGTCCACATTCAAAAGAAAAATGACTTTGGATATGTATTTTGGACAAGTAAAATTTAAAAGTAAAAAAGTTGCCTGAAAAGATTCAAGGTTATGAATTTCGGATGGTATTTTTAATATATTTAATTAATTATATTTTTTGTTGGGTCTTGAGGAGTTTAAAAAATGTTATTATCTTATGCATTTAGCAAAATTATTAATTGAGCACATTAGATAAAATTCGGAGTAAAAACCAAATTATTTAATCAAGATTATTAATTTATTGAACATTCAATTATTGAGGTTTTACGATATATTACTTTTAACTTAATTTAATTGCGTGCCTAAGAGTGGGGAAATTGGGAGGGTGTGTTTAACATATGTAGATAAGTCACGTGTTTGCAACACTGAATTCTAGTCTTTGCCCACACAAAGGGAATTAGGTTTCACCCACACAAAAAGGATTGGGTGTCAACAAAATAAAGTGTCATGCCCCGAACCTGACTCACCGGACTCAATGCATCGACAAACGGTCGTATATCCACGAGGCCTAGATCAAGTGGGCACACAAGACATCAATAAATTAACAGGTTTACAACTAAAGTTCAAAGACAACTAAAAGTGCAATGCTCAAATTCTTCATCTAAGAACAAATTTATTAAACACAATGGAAAACTATCCTCTTGCTAACCACCTGGTGATCACTCAACGTCCCCGCTAAGCTAGTCACCACACTCCTAATCTGAAAAGGATAAAACAACTATTTATGAGCTTAATAGCCAGTAAAAAACCACTAAAAAAAAAACAAAATATAGGGATTACAAAAATTCAGTGATTTCAAAACGTACTTAAAAATAACGTTATACAATAAATATCAAAAATAAAACCCATATATCAGAACATTTCAGGCAAACAGAATTTTCAAATAAACAAGTATATATGTCTCTCAAATAACTAATGTCAAAAACAAAACACATAACTCATACATTTAAACTCGGTGACCCGAGTCAGATTGTTAGAATTCATTTATTTACCCTCGGCTACCTGAGCCAGATTATCAAAGGACGTTATTCTCCACTGACGGAACGGTGCGAAACTATAGTTCCTTATCAGTTTCAGAGGTTCATGTCGACATGTTTAGTGTTTACCCCCCAATAACAGGGTAATTACAAAGTTAATTGGGGATTACAAGTTGTTATATCAAAATATGTCGGGTTCAAAACCATTGTCAACACAAAAGTAAGAAAATTAGGTGATCCCATTTTCTAATGAGTATAACTCAAATTATTTCAAAATAAAATAAAGCTAATATGTGACAACAACAATTAAAATATAACTATTCAATAACTAAATAAATACATAATTAATTAAAATATTCAAATCAATTAAATAACAATTAAATAAATAAATAAATAAATAAATAAATAAATAAATAATCAATAAGTTTGAAAATAATAATATGCATAATATCTCAAAACCTAAAACATATAATTATAATATCATAAAATTTTATTTACAATAATCCCCAAAACAATTAAAATATTATGTAAATTATTTTTAGAAATATGAAATTTTACATATATACAATATATGGGTATATACGTGGTTTACTTACCTGAAAAATATCCCCAACTATAGAATCGCTCAGACACAAAAATCAAGATTTGGGTGAAAACCTTATAACATGAACATTGTACTTACCTTAGATTCCAAAACTTAAGATAAACATTAATCTCTGGTTAACCATAATCAAGATTCTAATCACTAACTATACAAGCAAAACATGAGATGCACACTGTATTTAATTCCTTACATTACAAATACCCTAAAACCAACCCCCACACACACATATATATTGTGTGTGCTTGTGTGTGTGTGTGTGATAGTGACGGATAGTGTGCATATATATATATATATATATTGTGTGTGGCTGTGAGTCAAATCAGAGCAACACTTTGATTATACTTGTGTGTAGGTGGCTGTGTGATAGTGACGTCCACTACATTTGACACAAGGCTAATTTATCTAAAAGCCTATACATATATCAATTTGTATTTAAAGAACTAAAACAAATGCATCCACAGTCAAAGCTCCATAGGGTTTCTACAAAATGTCACCAAAATGATTTTCATCTGCATACCACTGAAAGCATTATAACATGCGTAACTAGATGGCCAAACAAAACCTCAATTCTTAAACCTTTTAATCATTACAATATACTAAACCATGAGGTTGGTATATATATCATCACTAACAGAACGCGAAATTTGATATGTTCAGCACACAAACAACTTCTTTTGCTAACTTCTCTGAAATTCACCAACTCTAGCATTATAGATCTAACACAATCAACACTAGCACAAGACAAAAAACCCAAGGCCCGATCCATATGTTTAGAAAAACACCTACCAAGACTCCACCTTGATCACAAACTACATACTCTTTGCAATGATTGCATTGAAAACACATTGATACTAATCTTCATCACAGATCAGGAAGAAAACAAAACATGGTTTATCTAAAATCCATATGAAGCTTTAATGTCAATGAATTGGAAAGGGACTCACAATAATGATGAAATAGACCTAGATCAGATAAACATGTTGCTTACCTCAAGAAGTAAGGAACAAAGATTTGACTGTGAGATCCTCTCCTCCTCATCGCCGCCCGTACTTCACGAAAACCAAGAAAGACACGAGGCTAGATCTCCGGGCTTTCTCCCCACTATCTAATTGTTATTGGGATGTTATTGGGAATAAGATCGGGATGTTAGTGATAATCTAGCTTTTGAAATTAAAAAAAAAAATAATAATAAAGATTTAAAAAAAAAACTAATCTAACTGCTAAGATTAAAAGATAGGTTTTACATAAAACATAAGGGATTCATTTCTTTTTAATGTTTGTGCTATTAAACCCAACAAATAATGCTTGATTTGTCAAGAGAATAACAATTGGAGTTATGTGAGGATTTATAAAAAAGATATATTTTGAATTTATTTGAATCATCTTCACCCTTAATAAACTTTTAAGCAAAGAAAAAATTAATTTTAATAGTATCTCAATATTATTTTTAAAAGAAATAGCAAGAAAAAATAATTCATGATTTTTTTATTTAATAATTAAAATTTTTAAAACCAAAAGACTAAATAGCGGTCACACTTGTTGCAGAGGCCTCTGAAACCACCATAAGTTCTAAACCATTTCAAGAGAGAGCAAATGTTAATCTCGATCCACTATAGTACCACGAAATCCACCAGCAATAACGATGTGCAAATATCAAGTGACGCACCGAAGCTGAAAAAGTTTAATAAAATTGTTATATTTTAATTTACATATTTTTTTGCTCTCATTTATTAAAACCTTTCCATTATTAACACTCTTAAGAAATTGTTGAAGCATCAACTATTTTTTAACGTACTTTAATAATGTCCAATACTAGAAAGAACTGTTCATTTATAGCATTATTGATTAATCTTGTTTGATATTTTCCGGTTTTAGGAGTTATTATTTAATTTTATGTTTTTCTCTTGAATTATTTATTTGTCAATTTTATTGCCAAGTATTGTTCAGTATATGTCCCTTGGGTTCAATATTTTTGGTTGTTATATATTAAGTTTAACCATCAAAATCTAAATTCTTGTTCCATATTTGTGTGCATGCATCTTTGGCAAATAAGTTTATGTATAACAATTTCTCATATAAAATAAGGATTCACTCAGAAATACAACTACAAGAATGCGGAATACTAAACCTGAAGTGTATTGAGGTTAATTTCCTTTTCATATATAGTAGTGCAAAATAATGTATATCTCATGTATTTATATTTGCTTTATTTATAAGTCAAACCAGATGTTACTGAATGATCAACAAGAGTATTAGAAATAATGATATGTTGGTTTAGTTTTATAAACAAGATAGGGCAGCTTGAATAATATAGAGGCAGATATTAATATTCTTGAATCCTCCATCGCTTCTCTTGAAATGTCTGAAGATTTGTCTGTTGTTTCGCCTGATCTTTTTGGAGCTCTTTATGAAGAATTTACTAGTCTTTAACGCCAAAATTCTTTAAAATGGGCACAACGTGCCTGTCTCCTTTGGATTTCCAACGGTGATGAGAATACTAAATGTTTTCATAATACTGCCCGTATTCGTAAGCATTTTAACTCTATTTTTCAAATATCTGATTTGAATGGTAATCTGTTACAAGATCCTGATGGTATTCAGGAAGCTTTCATGAGTTATTTTCTAGTCTTTGGAATAACCACTCTGCTTGTAATTTTGATTATATTTGAAACGCTTTACCGAATGATTTATCTCGTCTTAATGACTTGGATGGAATTTCTCTTACCCACAATGTTTCTCGAGAAGAAATCTATCTCACAGTTCTCGATCTCCCTTCAGGGAAAAGCCCTGGCCCGGATGATTTCATAGTTCTTGTTTTTTTGGCTTGTTGTTGGAGATCAATATGTTTCTGCGGTTCAGTACTTTTTCAATTATTCTGTTTCACCTACTACTTTGGGCAAGACTTTCATTGCTTCGATTCCTAAGAAAGATGACCCAAAACTTGTTTCTGATTTTCGCCCTATTTCTCTCTGCAATGTTTGTTTTAAAATTATCTCCAAAATTCTTGCGAATCATCTTAAACTCGTTCTCCCTCGACTTGTTGGTATTGAGCAGGCCGGTTTTATTACTGGTCGTTGTTCTTTTGATAATATTATAGCCATTCAAGAAGTTTCTCATACTTTGGAACATGATATAAACGGGCCCTCTAGGATGTTAATTAAAATCGATATTGAAAAAGCTTACGATTCCTTAAGTTGGACTGCAATTCTTGCCACCTTAACCAAAATGAATTTCCCATATTTATGGATCTCTTGGATTAGAACCTGCATTTCTTCTAGTTCTTTCTCCATTCGCATCAATGGTCAACCAACGTCTTGGTTCCACTCTTCTAGAGGAGTTAGACAAGGTGACCCTATTTCCTCTTATTTGTTCATTCTCGTTTCTCAAATTCTCACTTCTCTTTTTAATTTTGGTCTTAGATAGGACATGATTCCAGGTTTCGACAATCGTTTGGCTTATAATTTTAATCATTTAATGTATATTGACGACTTAATCCTTATTACTCATGCCACCAGACGAACAACCAGAAACATTAATTTATGCCTGAATATTTATGGTGGGTTAACTGCTCAAAAGCCTAATTTTAGTAATCTGCTATTTACTTTCCTTCTTGGTATAATAAAAGAGTTTTAAAAAGCATTTCTTCTATCCTGAATTTCAAAATAGCCTCTTTCGCTTTTACTTATCTTGGAGTTCTTATTACTCCAAAGAGTTTAGCTAAAACTGTCTTTAATCCTATGATTGATAAAATCAGAAGAATGTGCTCGATGTGGCGACGTTCTAAGCTCTCCATGGCTGCTAAAACAGTTCTTATAAACTCTTCTATTCTCAGCCAACCGATTTACTATCTTTCTGTTTACCATATGCATGATTCTGTTCTTCAAGAGATCACTAAGATTGTTAGGTCTTTCTTTTGGGATAAAGGTGGCAATGGAAAGGGCAACCACGCTGTGGTTTGGTTTAGAATTAATTCCCATAAAACTGAGGGGGGCATGAGTATCAGAAACCTTAAAATTGTTAAGCATTCTCTTATGGCAAAATGTTTTTTCAAATTCTTAAATAAGGATGCTGCTATTTGGAATTATATCCTTCGATTGGCAATCATAATTTTTTGAAGGGTTCTGCTCCCAATCGTTGTTCTAGTGTTTTTTAGAGGTCTTTGCTCCACTGCTGATAGGATTAAATTTTTTTGTCGTATCAGTTCCATCAATGCCAGCATGACCTCTTTCCTGTTTGATCCTTGGTGTTCGGAAATCCCTATAGCTTACTATCCTACTTTCATTAATATAAACATGGATCATAATTCCATTCAGATTTATGATATCTGTTTTCATAGCACTTGGGATTTGAGTAAATTGCAAATGATTTTTTGAAAGAATCTTATCCATTTCCTAAATAGACTAGGTCATATCAATAACAGTGAACATAATCACTGGATTTGGATTCCTAAGTCTAAAAGTAATAGAATTCCTTCTATCGTTTGTCATTTTATAAATCATGATCTGAGTATGAGTGATTCTTAGAATGGCTGAAAAAGAATTTGGCTTATGCAGACAGCTCCAAGAATTAAAACTTTTTATGGCTTGTGTTCAATGGTAGATTTTCAACATCTGATTTTCTTTATTATTTAAAGTTGGGTCCTCAAAATCAGTGTGTTTTCTGTGGTTTAGAGAACGAGACAGTTGATCACTTGCTTGCTAATTGTGCTAAGTCCACGTTGGTTTGGAATTTAATTAGTTCTAAAATGGGTAAGGAGATCAGTTTCCCTAATGGTTTTTGTTCAGGATAATGGATGACTAGCTCTCGTTTCAATTATTTCGAAAAAGCTCTTATTGCTACAACATCCTGGCTTCTTTGGAAAGTTAGAAGCGATATCATTTTTAGACATAAGAAACCATGTTGGCAATTTATTGTATGCAAAGCTTTCACTTATACACAGGAGTTCTATCATCAAAAGGGGGATCATCTCGGACGAAACCTTGTTGGCAATTTATTGTATGCAAAGCTTTCACTTATACACAGGAGTTCTATCATCAAAAGGGGGATCATCTCGGACAACGACTTTTCTTAACAATTTCCCAAATAGAGTTGCATTCCTCTTCATAGCAAAAGTCTAGAACTCAGACATGGAGGTAAGTGGGACTGGTTTCTTTATAGCTCATTCTGATTCTTATGTTAATCTTCCAGGTTGTTGTTCAACTCATGTTGAAACAACCATTGAAGCAAATATGAAGGCTTTCATTTATGCTCTATAAGTCGTTCAAAGCAATTGTGTGCATATAGATAATATAATTCTTGATAATATATAATTGCTCAACATCCTTAATCTGAAGCAAGATATTGGAGATTGGCGTCTTCACGATTAGTTTACTCATGCTATGCAATTTATTTCTTTAATTGGCAGGCCAGATATGCATTGTATTCCTAGAGATTGGAACAAACCAGCGATTTCGCTAGCTACACATGGTCTAAATCTGCATAATTTATGCCTTTTCCATCATGGAAGAGATCTTCCGATCTCTTCCATGGTGGATGATGAAGACTTTTTCCAGTTTTGGGTTCACTGTTCCTTAGTGTTTTGTTGTTTTTTCTTTGTTTTTTCTCCGAGTTTGGTTTTTCTCTTGTATTCTAGGTGCTTTTTTCTTCTTCAATAAAATAGACCTTTTAAGGGTAACACACACACAAAATAATTGATGAAATATAATTGAAAAAGAAGAAAATACATCTCATGGCTTTTCTTTGTGAAATATAATTGATGAAATTGGTTTGATATTTCCCCAAAATACAACAAATCCGTAAAATTTGGGTGAGAATGAAAATATACATGTCTATAACAATAAGGTTAAAGATGAACCATCACCAATAACAGTAAATCACCAACAACAGTAAGATCTAAAAGCCTGATGATATTAACAAGTTGTCTGTAGTAGCTGAGTCAAAAGGTTATGTTATTATTCAACCATTCAATGTAATGACTCACAAGTCAAACACTATGATGGACGCAACCATATATACTTTGAATAAATGTGTTGTGAACCGAGATCCAACTAAAGTTTGTGCTATATGGATCATATGTATGATACGTTGTCATATATTTAACATGTTCAATTGATGTGAGTAGTTTTGTAAACATGATCAAGGATGTGCTTGATTTAAATTGCCATTTGCTTGTTTGGTGTTATAGATTAGGAGTCTAATACTATTATTTTTTATTACATTAATTATAAAGTGAAAAAAATATATACTGTAGTTTTTGCTATTCATTTTTTGCCTAATTTGAATGGCCTTCACTTGTATATGGTATTGCTATTGTATAAAATATCACCTTTGATATTGATAATAGGTTTGTTTTGTTGTCCAGTCTTTTACCTCTGTGTCCACTATTTGTTCTAAGTGTTTAAACCATTTCCAATCTAGTTTCCTTTTGCTTTCATTTAATTTTGACTGTCAATCAATGTGGTTATTATATTTTACGATATTATTCTTTCATATGAGATTTGTTTAGATAGTTTTGTTGTTGTGTCATCTAGTGAACTTTTTTTGGGTAAATTATTCATTAGTTTCTATAATTTTTTAAAAAAATTGTTCAGTTCTTATGTCAAATATCTATACCAACGAAACCCTTTTTTTTTTTTTTAATTAACTCTATTTGGTCGCTATTGTTGTCTTGAAGTAATTTTTTAAAAATTCAATTTTGCTTCTTGTCAAATTATTGATGGCTGTCCTTATGCGTTGTACTATATTTTTTTCATTCATCATCATCATCATCATCATCATCATCATCATCTTCTTCTTCTTCTTCTTTGTTAATGGACTTATAATCTCCTTACCTCTTGTGTTCATCTTGCCTGAAAAACTTCTTTAGGACAACACTACATTAGTGTCTAAAACCGCTATAAGGTTAACTTAGTTGACTATCAGGAAGCTCGTAGAAAGTTCACTGACCAACTCAAGTATGTCAACTATTTCATCCAAGCATAATTTTAGTGGCGAAGGCCTCAATAAGTTCAACATACATAATCATCAGAACTCAGTCAAAAAAAGGTATGCAAAAACATGACTATATGAAACAGTCCTTCGGAGCATTACTTCTTAGGAAGTTCACTGAGAATTCTAAAGATCATTGAAGAGCCCTATAGAAGGTTAAGAGATGTTGAGAATAATCTTTGGGTGCTAAGTTTAGTATTTGCTTTGTTTGGTAGATAGCTTAATTAGGCGTGTGATTGTTTGGTAGATAGCTTAATTAGGCATGTGATTATTTTTGGCTTGATTGAGAGGCCTTGATTTTTTTCCTTGTAATAGCTTATATAAACGGAGCAATAGAGTCCAGAAAGAGTGCCAATTCAGTAGCACCATAACAAGATCATGTGCATTGTGTTCGCGTGAGTTTCTTGTGTGTGTTGGTCGTGATCTCGTCGGCAACGTGTGTGTGTTGTCTCTCCGACGAGGTTCTAACAAGAGATAAGGCAAGTGAACACGTAAGCTAGAGGTGAGGGTGAGGGGAAACTACCACTAATAAACACCTATAAAAATGTGAAATGCTTGAACAAAAAATTTTACAACTTCGCTATCAAGAGCAATTTCAACATTTTCTTCATAGATATTGATAAAGCGAGAGCACAAGTAGAAATTATGCACAAATCTCCTTGCAAGAAAATATTTTCACACTATAAATGAATGAGGAAATCAAATACTCATGGCTAATATTGGTAAGTAATGACAAAGTTTAAATATTGCACACAATTATCAAATGCTAAACAATACTTTAAGAAGTTAAGCAAAGTTGCCTATACTTGAATAATAAAGAATATTAATTACAAATTGCTAATAGTGAACACTAACTAATGATCCTAACTATTAGAGATTTGTAGTAAACTATAAGCAATTTCATCTTCTATTTTACCAAAAATAAAAAAAACATTATTGTCACATGTACACCATCTTTCTGCATAGAACAATATGGTAAACAAAAAATTTAAATTTTAATAATTAACATTGATATATAATTAGAAAAACAAAAGTGTCGAACACAAATAACATAGGTTGAACAATACTTCATAGTATCAATAACAAACTTAAGGAATTGGTGAGAAAAGGATAAAATTAAACAATAATGTGTAAAAAGGAACGATATTAAATAGTATTGAAGGATATCAAAGAGTAACTAATTTCTAAGAAATATCCTAGATTGTTAATGATAACGGTTGGAGTTCCTAGATTAGTGGGGCCATACATGGTTGATTGTATATCAAATTAATGGGATACATTAGTGCCTAAGTTAGTGGTGCTGTATATAGTTAATTGCTATTGCATAAGTTAAGGCAATTAGAGCTGCAGTTATACTAAATTACAAGAACAATGCTGGATATATAGTTATGTAATATGTACATTGTATGTATGAACAAGAATTATTGACCTCTTTCAAAAGGTTTTCTCCTCAAAGGTTCTTATTTTTCTATAATAACAAACACATAATACATAGAAATAAATAAAATATAAGTGAAAAAATTCATAAATGAAAAATATTTTCTTTATCAAGTATTTTCAATTTCTTGTGTCACTCGATGTTTACACATCTTTATTTGTTGGTGATATAGGTGGCACTATAATAAGTTCTGAATCAATATGCACTCACATGAAGTGCTTTAACTTTCATGTTGGCTTCAGAGGCCTCTACAACTAGAACAGTTACTAGTTACTCCAAGTTGATATAAAGATATTTATGTGAAATTGAAACTTATTTGCCTCCACTTATTTTATTCTTGAAAATTTCATGACATTGGATAAATGTCCTCTCTCTCTCTCTCTCTCTCTCTCTCTCTCTCTCTCTCTCTATATATATATATATATATATATATATATATATATGGTTTTAAGCATTTTCTTTGACTATTAGCTTGGCGCAATTTATCCTTTGTCAGGGAGATGCTCACCTCTCCTTTGTCGATCGGCCGTCGGCCGGAATATCCGAGAATCCACCGGATTCTTGTGAGAACCCCAAGACAACTGCACTGTTGCCATGCAGTAGTAACGTAGAGGCTGGCCCCTCCTCAGCCGCTGAGTCGCCTCGGGATAAGCCTCCTAATATTCACTTTGGATGTTTACACTAGTCTCTTTCGCCTCGAGATGGCATCTCCCGTGATTCCTGCATCCACTCAAACTCTTCTCCCTCACGTGATCATCCTTTGAATTCTTTAGATAAGCTTGCTGCAAAGCCTCGAGATGCACCCATTCAAGCTTGTATCCATTCAAGCTCATCCATCCAAGCTCCTCAAGATCAGATATCTGATTGTATCTTCTTAACGAATTCTAATCTCTTGTCTCGAGATTCACAACCTTCATCCATCAAAGAAATCCTTTCTCGAGATAAGCAAATATCTGATATTCCCTTAGTTGTTGATTTGCTGCCTCAAGATCAGCAACAATCAGTTTTAAAATCTGATTTTCCAATTGAAGTTGTACCTTTGCCTCAAGATCAGCAACAATCAGATTTGAACTTTCTCTTAACTAATAAGGATTACTTGCCTAGTGATAGACATTCTAATCTCTCAGTTAAGGAGACTACTTCAAAACAGAGCCTTCCCACTCATCTGAAATCTCTACCCCCAACAATTACAATTCCTGACGGATATAAATGGATTTTTTTTCACGGGGGTTGGACCTTGATCCCAAGTGTCAATTCCGAAAAATTCTCTACTGAAGACCCTGCTCTTCAGAATTCTCAGTTAGATGCTCCTTCCGATGAGGAACTTCTAGATTGGAGTGATGATGATGACATTCTTGATAATGAAATGGCAGAGGAGGATCTCTTTCTTGAAGAGGTTAACTTCATACATCCTGAACTTGATCCTCCTTTAACTGACCTTGAAAATGCTCAAATTTCAGATCCCATGACTGATTCTCCCTCAAAGGCTTATGATCCTCTAAAAACAAGAATTTTGGAAAGCTCTTCACTTCACCACTCCACTGCTCCAAAGCAAATCAGAAGAAGTGAAAGGCCCAAGAAACCCTCTGGACGATGGAATGAAGAAGCAGGCTTTGTTCCACTTCCCCCTCGATCATCCAAAAAGAAAATCCCTGAAGACCCAAGAGAAGGTACTCCTAATCCTCCTAATCATGTTTTTTCTTCTTGGACTGATGCTCAATTCCTTAATTATAGTAATTCTTGTGGCATTAAATTTCTAGGCTCCCCCTCACACAAATTTAAATGTCTAGAAAAAATTCTTTCACTTGAGTTGGAAAGATCTTCCAAAGACTCTAACACTCCTGGATCTCCCTCGAGATCTAAACCCTAGACTTTTGCTTTTCCCATGAAAATTTTATGCTGGAATGTTAGAGGTCTAGGCAGATCCTCAAAATGCCATTTAGTTAAAGATTTTATCTTTAATTCTCAAGTTGGCATTGTTTGCTTGCAAGAATCCAAACTGCAAGAACTTCATAGCTCTTACTGGAGATTGATAGGAGGTAAACGCTTTGATTCTTTCAATTACCTTCCAGCGCAAGGTACTTGTGGAGGTATTATCATTGCTTGGGATAGTTCCAAAGTTACTGTATCTCTATTCCTTAAGGGATCATTTTCTGTTTCCATCGGTTTTTCTAGTCGTTTTGACAACTCTAATTGGGCTTGTACAAGTGTTTATGGCCCAAATTCGTCTTCCATCATATCTTCCTTCTGGGATGAACTCAGACTCCTTGGAAATCTAATCTCTACTCCCTGGGTAATTTGTGGAGATTTCAACATTGTGTTTACTACAGAGGATAAAAATAATGGAATTATTAACTCACGAGACATCTCCATCTCATAAAATTTCCTAAGTGAACTAGACCTTATTGACCCTCCCATCAGTGGGAGAAGATTTACCTGGACCAATGGACAATCTGAACCCATCTGGATTCATCTAGATCGTTTTCTCCTCTCTTATAATTGGTCTTCTTTATATCCCAGAACATCTCAATATGTCCTACCCAGATTTGGATCTGATCATTCTCCCATCTGCCTTGATTTTGGAGATCATCTTCAGAGATCCCGAATCTTTAGATTGGAGAAATTCTGGTACACCAATTCCCATTTAGAAACCTTAATCCAAGAATGGTGGATGGAAATTAATCCTACTGGTTGTGGAGCTTTTTTAATTTCCAAAAAATTAGTTCACTTGAAAGCTAACCTTCGAACTTGGTCCAAAATCACTTTTGGTGCAAATAAACTTCTCAAACTTAACTTGCTTTCAGAGCTAAACTCTCTGGACATCATTGGTGAAAGTAGATCAGTCTCCGAAGAAGAATCTGATCGGCTTTCCCAAATTCGTTATAAACTACACTCCATCCTATATCAGGAAGAAATTTACTGGAAACAGCGTTCCAGAATCACTTGGCTCAAAGAAGGGGATGCAAATACGAAATATTTTCACCAAGTTGCAAATGGAAGAAGGAATAAAAACTTTATCCCTCATCTCTATCCGAATGATATCCGGATAGTTGGAAACAATCAAATTGGCAAGCTTTTTAATGATCACTTTCACTCCCTTGATTGACAGTTCCTATTCGCCTTTAAGGAAAGAACAGATCTTTCTCAGCTTGAATCTCCCTTCTCTGTCGATGAAATAAAGCAAGCTGTTTTTTATCTAAATGCAGATAAAGCTCCAGGTCCATATGGTTTCCCAATTTTTTTCTTCCAAAAACACTGGACTCTCCTCCATAGCTCACTAGTTAAATTATTTGAGGACTTCTATGAAGGCATAATCAATTTTGAGTGATTAAATTGGATTAACATCGCTCTTATTGCTAAAAATAATGCGCCCGAACACGTCTCGGATTTTCGTCCCATAAGCCTTATCAACTCGACCTGCAAAATCATTTCTAAAGTCCTTGCTTTCCGGCTTAGCACTGTGATTGGCAGCTTGGTGGATGATTCTCAATCTGGCTTTATTAAAGGTAGATGTATTGCGGACAACATTGTTGGCGCTCAAGAAGCAATTTTCAATTTGCAAAAACGGAAACTACTTGGCCATGTTTTTAAAGTGGATTTTGCAAAAGCTTTTGATTCTCTTGATTGGAATTTTCTTCTTGATATTCTAGCTGCAAGAGGTTTTGGACCCAAATGGCTTTCTTGGATCCACACAATTCTTAGTACAGCCAAGACCCAGTTTATTATTAATGGATCTACACAGTGATACATCAGATGCAAAAGAGGTCTGAGGCAAGGTGATCCACTCTCCCCTCTTCTCTTCACCCTTGCTGCAGATGTGCTGAGTGCCATGTTTTCTCACGCACTTAGATCTAAAGTGTTAGTGGGTGTTCCTTTAGATCAATCTGTTAACATTTGTCACTTTCAATACGCGGATGACTTGTTAATTTTTTTCAGCTGGAGGACAAGAAGACCTTCAAATCATAAAGCTAATTCTTTACATTTTCGAGGGTTCCTCAGGTTTATCGATAAAGTTTTCCAAAAGCTGCTTATACTCCACACACTATGGCTTTCAGCCACATCATTCTTCCGCTAGAATCCTAAACTGCTCCAGAAATAGCTTGCCAATTACTTATTTAGGATTGCCTCTTTCCGGAAGAAGACCAAGACGTATAGACTGGACAAAGCTTATTGGAGTGATTCGCTCCAGACTTGGATCTTGGAAAGCAAATTATTTATCCTTAGGAGGACGCTTAACCCTCATTAACTCTGTGCTTTCAACCATCCCAGTCTATTGGATGTCGGTATTCAAACTTCCCGTCTGGGTGATCAAGGAAATTGATAGAATTTGAAGAGAATTTCTTTGGAAAGGTCCTGATTTGGGTTCTAAAGGAATCAGATTGGTTGCGTGGAACAGAATAACTAGACCGCGGAACATGGGAGGCTGGGGAATTCTCAATCTTCAGGATTTTAATAAAGCTTTACTTAGGAAATGGTGGTGGAAATTATTCTGCAATCCTATCAGTAGCTGGGCCAAAATCATTCAAGCTAATTATTCAATTAGATCTTCAAATGATTTTTTGTCTCATCACCCACCTCGAAACAAATCTTTTTTTTAGGCAGGAGTGAGCTCATCTTTAACTCCTTTTAGCTCCTGTCTCTCCAAAACTGTCAGAAATGGTTCTAACACTTCCCTTTGGTTTGATCGTTGGCACAACAGACAACCTCTCAAAGATATTTGACCAACTCTTTTTTCTGATTGTATCTATCCCTGGATAAATATCAGGCTTTTTCTTCAACACCTAAACAATCCCAAGATCTTGTTTCACTCAGCTTCTCCTGATATGTTATCCCCCCTCTTAAAAATAATCCCTGACTGTACTAGTAACCAGGAAGACTCCTATGCTTGGGCGCTAGAAAAAAGTGGAAACTTCACAGTCAAATCCTTCTACAAATATCTCATTGATGGTGGGCTGCGTAGTCCGCTTTATCTTTCTTTCTGGAAAATTCGTTGCCCTAGTAAAATAACTCTCTTTTGCTGGTTAGATGGAGAGGATAAAATTCTCACTCTTTCAAATCTCTTTAAAAAAGGGTGCAATACTCAACACTCCACTGATACCTGTGTTCTCTGTCATCACGCCTCTGAGAAACTGAATCACCTCTTCATCGATTGTGAATTCTCAAATCAAATCTGGAGATTCTTTTCTCAAGTCTTAGACTTAAACATTCTCCCAGATTCAGTTCACTCCCTCTGGACATCTTGGTTACCTTCCCTTCTTTCCCAGCACCGAACTCTCTGGGATCTCATCTCCAGAGCAATTTTGTGGAATGTCTAGCTTGAACGAAACTCCCGCATCTTCCAACTGAATGCTTTACCTTCTTTTAATATAATTTTTAAGGCTGCTAACATGCTATTTTCTTGGTTTTCAACAGCCTCTGATAGTCAACATCAGCATCTGTCCGAAGCCTCTGAGAAAATCAAGCGCTCTCTTAACTTCCCAAGCGCAAGAGTTACAGACCAACATGGCGTTCATGGTTTAGACCTTGCTTAGGAGCAGTTGCTCTTTTTTTTGACCTGGGCAGGCCCGAGGTACCAAACGGTGTCTTCCGTCTTCCCAGCCTTTTTCTCTTCTTGTTGGTTTTTTCTTTTTTGTACTTCTTCTTTTCCTCACTTATGGTGAGAGTTATATTCTTTTATGTCACTTTTCTATTTTGATAAAACAGTGGTTTATCCACTTTTATTCAAAAAAAAAAAAAATTTATCCTTCAACTCATTAACAATGTTTTCTAATGTATGTGTAGTAAAAGTTCCCCAACTCATTCACCATGATTTGTTGATACAAATATGCATCAACTAAAGTATCATTCATACTAAAAGTCTATATACATGTGATATTACTATTATGAGTATTTGAACTTATTATTCTCCTTGCATATATTAAATTACATTAACAACGAAACAAGATTACCAAAGACATTGACAAAAATCTAAAAAAAACTACCATCAAATATCAACAAAGGGAAACTAAACAATCAACCACAATAAAATAGCAACAAAACACAAACTAAACATGTTTGATAAATCGTTTGATTAAACAAAAACAAGCTGGGAATCCATTTAATAGAGATATAGAAAAACATGCAACAAAATACCCAACTAAACACTCGAACTATTCAAATCATTCAATATAACTGATTCACATTTCAGTGGCAAGATTAGGCATATCATTTATTGTGAAAAATTCCAGACCCTCCTATGATAAGAAACTTAGGGTCATAGGTAAAGATGTTTGTCATAAGCAAGGATGAAGAAGTTGATTTAATCAAGTTCTCTCATACGCCCAAGTATGAGAAATACTTTTGAGCAATGAAGGGTGTCCAAAAGATAACTTTCATGGAAAAATTTGTGCACCTTCCATAATCTTTGGATAGTATTAGAAGTCTACAGTTTTTGTGAAGTTGATGTTTTTTGTTTTTTACGGATGTATATATCACAAGATGATGTGGCCACTCGAAGCTTTTGTTTCATGATGAATTTTCATGGTTTTTTTGGTGTAGTTTTTGACAAACTTTTATAAGTTCGATCGGTGTCTATTTTATTGTAATTGTCAACATGTGACTGTAGTTTATTAATATCAGTTTGTTACATGAATGCTCTATTCATTGAATGTGGTGCATTCTTAATTAGCCAACGGTTGTGAACACTACAAATATTACTAAAACAGAGTTGATATACATGCATGCATACATATAGCATGCGTGTATGAAAATGTTTTAATATGGAAATTAAAATAGCACAACAAAATTCTACATTATTTTTAATGGATATATTTTTACGAAGAAATTATTTTTGGATGTTTTTGAAAATTAAAAAATGTTATTATGTTTTAATATGTTTATTACTTATAAAAGAATTTATGTTGGTGAATATTAATAATGACAGAAAACTTTAAAATTATTGTCTTGTGAAGTTATTGATTGAAAAACATAGGATAATACAAAAGTATCACAGTAATTATACAATAATCACACATGGCATAGTACAACTATTACGTCTACTTGTATTGTTCTTAGCTGCGTATCAAACAGACTCTACCTACCCAAAAAACTAATGATGATGAAAATGGGAAATAAAAACGCTTCAATAATTTATTAGATTAGAAACTAAAATTAGAAATAGTTTAGTTTGCTATCAAATTTGGAATGGATTAAAAAAAATTTTAATTAAGTTAACTCATAAATGAAATTCTGTTTTTCATATTGTTTATTGTAATGAAAATCTAGTTAGTAGCATCTATAAGTTAACCCAGTTGTTGTACTAAGTAGTGTATGGGAAAGGCATAAGGTTCGAATCCTTGTGATGATGTAATATAGCAGTAATGTAGCAATACTGTTCACACATTATTCTGGACTCAAATATTATTTGCAAGGTCCAAGTGATCCACTGCGCATGGTGGTGTATCATCTCCTCCAAGGTTATTGTTAGGAAATATCGCAAAATTTTACAAAAGTTTATCTGCATGCATCCCAAATTTTTAATTCAGATTGTTTTAGTAATGCTCCAACTTTGAAGAATACATTTCAATGCTCCAAATCCATTCCTCGGATCATCCTAACTCTTTTTGTCATGCCCTGATCTTACTTGGACACGTGGCAATCGCCGCGACAACTAGAGGAGAGTCACACACCACTCTACACTTGAAATGCCGCAAGGCTTAACAAAACATGATAAACATATCACATAAAAAATGACAACTCATGGATAGAAAAATAAACCCAGTCACACACATAAATTCATGTTCCCATCCTCCTAGACGTTGAAATATAAGTGGTTCAAAATACGACCACAAATACAAGAGGGTAGGCTAGTGGATCCACTAGTCCTACATGCCAACTAAAACAGAACAGTGAAACACACCAAAATCTGAAATAGGAGGGAGACCTAAATTGGAGACTACCCAGCACAATCAGCACCAACCTCGCATCCTGAGAAGGGAAAGAGGGAGTGGTCAGCAATATACATACATGTTACTCAGTGAGGGTTAACAGCACAGCCTCAACCCGAATAATGTAATAAATGCATGCATAAACATAATACCTAAGGGAAATACTTTAGTTATCAAGATTTATCTTTAACAATAGAATAATGAATCCGAATGCAACAATTGTAAATCAATAAGTTTTTAAAGAATTATGCATATAGTAATTTCAATACACTTTCGTAAAAGAAAGAAAAATCCACATATACAAGTCTAAAATCATTCCTGACCTAGTTGTGGCCATGACCAGCTGCAGGACCACCAAGTAGTTTTCAAAACCCAAGAAATCCAAGAAAATCTAATAATCAAAATACAAATTTTCTTGGCATTGACTACTGAGATTCCCGTGTGGTAACCCCGGGTTTCTCATTATGAAAATAGGGATAATCTCCCCTAAATCCTGTCAATGGCCCCACACATCTCTCGAGCAAGGTAAACACAAGGTCAACCATGCCACCTCTCACCAGGTCAACCCGTGGAGACCCCACACTGCAAATGCATAAATATAAACGTTCACATTCTTCAACCCTCGATAAGTCCAACATACACAGTAAATTTAATAGATATTGACCAAACCAAATGCATTTAAACTATAACACATAGATATTAAAACATGCATCATTTCTACCTAAAACACATGAACATTCTATGTTATCACAAGATATAAACAACCTTTAAGTAGACAAATATATGTATATGAATATATATGTATATATTTCCAAACCATTCCTATAAAGCTCATTCTTGATAGACAAGCATGAAATACGGTTCAATACTCGCAAAGAGGGCATAAAACATAATAAATAAATATTATGATAATATAATTAAGACTATGCTCAAACTTCAACCACCCACAAAATATATCGCCTAGGTTTTGGACATGATCACGCCTCGGCGATCTCCTTTCTCTTGGAGCGGGTCTCACCACCTAATTAAAACAATATAGACTAAATAAAAATACGTAAATGAAAGGATGGAAGCCTAGAATGCATGAATACATGCTTTAATACACCATCCATAAAACCATAGGGCAAATGGCACCAATTTCAGATCCAAATGATCTGAAAAATTGCAACAAATAATACCAATGAAGTCAAGGCATCAAGATTTATATTTTGGAACAAGAATTTTCAGAAAAAGTCAATTTTCTCTCGGCACGACAGTAACCACGGAATTGCTACTCTTGGACAAGATTAGGGAAGGATTTTGGTGATGAAGGTTTAGGATCGGTTGTCGGATAAATTCTTTTAGAGTGAATGTCACGCCCCGTCCCGCAAGACAGGTACGCGACAACTGCCGCGACAACCCAAGGAGGGACACCCCCACCGCTCATCCCTCGAGTCGCCGCAAGGCTTACCACACCCTGGACTAATACAGAATAAAATACAAGAACACATAGAAGACGCTTTGTGACAATAATTCGAATAAAGGGTTCAAAGGACATACATGCCATAGATGTAACAAAGGGTTTCAAAAGATTGAGAAACAAACAAACCAAGCCCTAAGTAACAATTTCACTATTGGATCCATATCCTTATACAATGCATAATGTTCGATAAACAATATACATGAAACAAGATTTAAAAAAAATAACTAGCCGACGTATGCCCAGCACTCTGGTCCGCCGCACCACCATTATTGATTAGAGCCTAGAAAGGGAAAAAGGTGAGTAACTAAAATCACTCAGTGAGTAGGTAAGTACAAACCTTTCATAGAACAAGAATAAGATAAAAAGTAGACCAAATCCAAATATGTAGAAATATATATGCGTTTGAACACCCAATATAGATATATATACAATTATAAGATGCCGGGCCAGTAAACCACAATACTCTTTAGTAAACTGATTAAATTTTTCATAAAAAGTATATTTTCATAAAATATGCATTTTCTTATTTCAAACAACCTAATATTGGTCTAAAAACCACTCTAAACTCTAGCCGTGGCAGCGGCTAAGTTCAAAGCCGTCAAGGCGCTCATGTCATCGACGTTGACCCACCGGATCCGTATAGTGACTCCGGATATGATGCTTGTCTAGTCAGCCATCTACGCACTACCTGATATGGACAGATCAACCATGTTCACCATGCCACCTCTAAAGGTTACACTGTGAGGACCCCCTACTATAGCAGGTAGGTTACAACCCCATCACCATCAAAACGTCACAAGAAGTGATAGCAATGTAATTCAAGTAAAACAATTCACATGGTCCTTGTCCAGGACAAATGTTCACCTTTGTATAAGTCAGATCAATGAGTGCAATACGGGTATGAAATTGTTCAGTTCAAACCAATGTAGCAATATGTAACAATATAGCATTATTCATTTTCTTCAAACAAACATAAAGTCTTGCTTTCCGAATATGAAGCATGAAAAATACTTTTCATACAACTAAATCATCAATTCAATCATCATAAATTACGAGTTTTCCATAAAAACTAGTTATACATATATTTAGAGAAAATTAACATGAATGGTGAAATCAAGATCCCACTCACAAACTTAGGAGATCAACTCCTATACAACGCTACTCCTCCGCCGGCTTCCTGGCTTTGGCAGAGCTCTCACCATCTACACCAATACCAGCCACAAGTGCTCAAACCAAAAGAAAACACAAAGAAAGAACAAGCATGAATCTCTTCATGCTCAAACCCTAAAACTCTAACTAGTCTTGAACATGACCTGAACTTGTCCCTAGAGGTTCCAAGGGGTTTCTATGGGGATCAACTCTCCCAAAAACTAAGAATACAAAGTTTAACCATAAAATCCTGAGTGCTACAGTAACCTGAATTTCATCAAAGTAAAACAAGGTTGATTTCCCTAATCAATTCAATAAACATGATGGAATGGACGAAAGTAAGCAAATAAAAAAACAATTTCAACAAAAATGGAGTAAGATTTAAGATCTAAACCTAGGGCAAACATGCTCTCTCAAAACAACATGAAACCATGGACTATGGAGAAAAAGAGAAGCTTACCTTCAATAATCTTCAACCAAGAGAGCAGGAAAAGGCCTAGGAGTGGCTCTTTCTTCTCAATTAGAGCAAAAGAATTAAGGGAAGAAGAGGGAGGAGAAGAGGAATAGTAAGAGTTAGGACTTAAGTTTAGGATTTAAATACCCACGAAGATACACGGCCAAGTACATGGCCATGTAAATCTCGTTCTGGCCGTGTAACTCACTGAATGGAGTGAAAATCGCACATTCGGGGAGTTACACGGGCGTGTATTTCAAGCCCAACCCGTGTAATCCCTCAGGGAGTTACACGGGGAATACACGGGCGTGTAAAACACTCATGCACTCAACCTGAAAGATACACGGGCAAATACACGGGCATGTACTTTCAGTTTGGCCCATGTACTTCTTCTTAACGCGTCCAGAGTACTGCACGGGCGTGTACTTCAAGACTAGCCAGTGTACTTTCTCAAAACTCATGTTTTGACTAGTTTTCAGTCTAAAATGATCAAAAATGAATCAAAACTTAGGACAACTAAATTAGGGCAACTTAAATAGCTACAATACAAGCACATAAAAACCAAAACTCCACAGTGAAGGTCTTGGTGTAGAGTGAAGTAGAAGGAAAAAGAAAAAGAAGGAGAAGAAGAAAGAAGCAGGTTCCTTTCTCTCCTTTCTATTATTATTATTATTATTATTATTATTATTATTATTATTATTATTATTATTATTATTATTATTCACCCAAAATTACTCTTGGGTTTTTGGTTGGATTTCACACAAAAGCCAGTATATGAACATGCAAAAAATACCGCTAATGCTAAAAAAACTAATTAACCTAAAATGCATTCACGAAAGCTGAAGGATACCGGGATCCATCCATGGACCAGGTACAAGAATTTACCTCCCTTAAAGCAAAATTTTGTCCTCGAAATTTTTATCTTCAGGAACAAGAAAAACAAGTTTGAGGAAGGCTACACTGACTAATTCTACAAAAATAATGCTCATCCTCATCTGTCGCTTTTGTCCAAAAACACTAGTTGCGTGCAAGCACGGTATCACTAGGGCACGTCGCAATCGCCGCGATAATTAGAGGGAAGGCCACATACCACTCTACACCTGAGCTGCCATAAGGCTTAACAAAACCTGATACACATATCACAACAAAAAAAATGGTAACTCATGGATAGAAAATAAACTCAGTCACACACATAAATTCGTGTTCCCATCCACCTAGGTATAGAAATACAAGTAGTTCAAAATACAACCACAAATACAAGAGGGTAGGCTAGTGGATCCACTGGTCCTACATGTCAAATAAAACAGAACAGTGAAACACACCAAAATCTGAAATAGGAGGAAGTCCTAAACTTGAGACTACCTCGCACAATCAGCACTAACGTCGAACCCTGAGAGGGGAAAGAGGGAGTGGTGAGCAACATACATATATATTACTACAGTAACTCTAGCAAGAAGCCATGGTTTTTATCAAAGATTTCCAAAGGAGTTCTCACAAATAAGCATACCCATCTATTGACAAAATCAAGGGCATCATCTCAAATCAAAATTACTCAAGATTTTTAAAGGATTTATAAAATTTTATCCTAGGGTTTTAAACAAGGAAAAACAAGAGAAAGACTGAAAAATATTAGAAATAGATTGATAAAGATAGCATAACTTACTCTAGGACAAGATTAGAGAAGAATTTTGGTGATGAAGGTTCAGGATTGGCCACCAGAAAAACTCTTTTAGGGTGAAGGTCTCAGTGGAGAGGGAAGTAAAAGGTAAAAGAAAAAGAAGGAGAATGAGAAGGAAGCAGGTTCCTTTCTCTCTTTTTCTATTATTATTATTATTATTATTATTATTATTATTATTACTCACCAAAAATTACTCTTTTGTGTTCAAAAGAAAGAATGAAGAGTAAAGCGTCCAAATGACCAATTTGCCGCCGGTTTTTTGTTAAATTTCACATAAAAACAACTACATGAACATGCAAAAATGCCACTAATGCTAAAAAAAAAATACTAATTAGCCCAAAATGCATGCATAAAAGCCAAAGAACACCCAGGTTCATCCTTAGACCGGGTACAACACTTTTAGCGTCGAACAAATGTCCCAAGTCTCTAGATCACATGCCAGAATTCAGAAACAATTTTCTTTTTTTTTTTCTGGATAGAGGCTAAGGTTGGAAAATAAGAAAGAGATTAGGGAACTATTCTCTCAAGAGAATGGAATAGTTTTTCCACCACCTCTATTAGGTTAGAGAGGAGTCACATTCATAAGGACTTAGCAAAACAAAATAAACGCCATCATGTTATGGAGTCCTAATAGAAATATAATTTTAGAGACTTTATAGAAGATGATAAATACTATCTTACTATGGAGCCTAATAGAAATATAAGTCCTAAAGCAATTAAAATAAGTTTTGTTTTTAAGTCTTTATAATTTTAATTAATTATTTGATCGAATCAAACTTTGATTAAAATTCATACTTATGACAAAATTTTAATCTAATTTACAATTATACTACATCCAAAAAAGTAAAAGTGTAAATTTATAATTTTACACTTACACTCAAAACGAGACTGATTTGGAATTCTTTTAAACGTGACTCTTTAGGTTACCAGGATTGGCAATGGAAGGATACTAAAGGATGTAAGTGACATCTAGTCAGTTCCTGTGGCCCCACGTTGTAGCCCAATCAAACACGAATAAATAGATCATTATGAACTATTCTAATTATGATTACCATATATGTAAAAACCTTTCGTTCTTGTATCCCAATCAAGTGAGAGCCATAGATAAAGTCAAAATCAGTAAACTCGATCATATGCTAAAAACTATAGTAGAGTAAGATCACCAAACTACTATTCATGTCTCACATGATTAGTTTGACTGCCTTAGCCAATGTCTTCTAATCTTAAACTACATATGATCTTATACGATGCTAACTCGTTTATCTCCAAGAGAACGAATTTATTCTTGGTGATCACTCACAACTATTACTTGCGAACATAGCCATATTTCGATGTTGGCTCTACTAAAATGTAAACCGGATCTAACTACTCTAATAATAGACTAGACATCACAAATACATTGTGATCATCATAATACCTTAGGTCAAAGATCCACTTATAAGATCATAATCAATAATTCTAATCATTTACAATCAAAGAGTAAAACTGATATGATTGAATTATACAAGTCATGTTTGAATACACTAATCCCATCAATGTATCTATGGCACATATACCCACTATCTCTTAGTGTTTAACTAGCACTCTTTATCACAACATGCGTCAAACAAATCATCAATCTTCAATGTCCAATTAATGATTCTTTTATTTACGAATTACTTAAGTGTACAAGTGCTAAACTCTTTTAGTGTTTTTCTCATTATCTCATAATGAGTAGAATGTTAAACTTAGCACATATGTATTAAATTATTTATAACTTATCAAAATACCAACACAAGTTTTATATGAACATCAAAATAAATGCCTATTAATAGTAATAAAAACATATAATATAAATAGAATGTTCTAATACAAATATCCTCGTTAGCATTGGAGAGCATACTCCCAACAATCTTCCATTTGCACTCAACGCCAACTACTATAGTATCCAATACCCATTTTTTCAAGATGTCATTCTGACACAATTTGTAATAGCGGGTGGGTAAGTAGGTCTGCTAAGTTATTCACCGAGGTTATTTTCTACATAGCTACATCGCCTCTTCTAAGGATCTCACAAATAATGTGATACCGCTGCTTGATATGTTTAGATTTGTTGTGAGACCTTGGTTTCTTAGTCTGTGCTATGGCTTTATTCTTGTCACAATAAGGTGGCAATAGGAGCTCCACACTTTTAACCAACTAAAATTCTGTTAAGAACTTCTTAATCCAAATAGCCTCCATAATAGCCTCCGAGGAGGCCACACATCTATTAGTGGAATTTGTAATAGTGCTTTGCTTGAAACCCTTTTAGCACGCAACTCTACCAACTAGAGTGAATGTAAACCCTAAAGTGGATTTTTGGTCATCAACACCAGATTAGAAGTATGAGTTTGTGTTACCATCCACTCTTAACTCTCAAATTCCATAAACTAGAAGCATATCTGAAGTCGTTCTCAAGTACTTTAAAATATATACTTTACAACTATTCAATACTTATTCCCTGGATTAGCATGAAACTGACTTTCAGCATACGTAATGTCCATTTTTATACACAACATTGGCTACCGCAGACGCATAAGGTACTATACTTATCTCTCTTTTTTTTGTCATCCTCACCCTAAGGACTTATGGACTTGGAGAGATGCACTCCATACCTCACAAGTAAATGGCCTTTCTTAGAGTTCTCCATCCCAAATTGCTTTAAGATTTTCTCTAAATAAAAGGTTTAGGATGTATCCATGATACTATTAAATGTTGATGATTTGTGTAACATATGTTTTGACAAATAATGTCATTCGAACACTATGAGATAATAGGAGCATGTGTCATAGATACAGTGGTGTTATTAGTGTATTCGAACATGACTAGTTATCATCCAATCACATGGATTTTATTCTTTGACTGTCAGTGATTGGAATTGTTGATTATGATCATATGAGTGAACCTTTGACTTAAGATATCACGATTATGATGTTCTTGTAACGTCTAGTATGTTACTAGAGTTGTAAAGCCGAGTTTACCTTTTGGGAGAGCCAACCTTGAAGTGTGGCGATATCAGACAAGTAGCAATTATTGGTGATTACCAAGAAAGAATTCATTCTCTTAGAAGTAAACAAGTTAGTATCCTATGCAATTATATGTATGTGAAATTGAAAGACTTTGGGCAAGGCAATCAAACTAATCCTGTGGGACACAAAGGGTAGTTTGGTGATCTTACTACACAATGGTTATTAGCATATGATAGAGTTCAATGAGCTTGACATTATCCATAGTTCTCACTCAATTAAGATATAAGAATGAAAGGTTAATACAAATAATGTAATTATAATCAGAAAGTTTTGTAATGATATAGCCATTCTTGTCCGTATGGGCTACGACATGGGGTCATGGGCTGGCTAGGTGTCACTCATATCCTTTAGTATCCTCCCATTGCCAATCAAGATGAATTTAGAGAGTTACGCTTAAAAAAATTAAAAAATAGTTCCATTTTGAGTGTTGGGGGTAAAATTAACAATTAACAATTTTATTTCATTAGATGAAGTACAATTGTATATTAAGTTAGAGTTTTGTCTTAAGTTTGAATTTTAATCAAAGTTTGATTGGATCAAATAATTAATTAAAATTATAAGCAATTGAAGACAAAAATTTTAATTGCTTTAGGACTTATATTTCTATTAGACTCCACGGTAGTATCTTCTATGAAGTCCCTCTAATCATATTTCTATTAGGACTCCATAATAGGATGATATTTAGTATGTTTTGTGGAATCCCTATAATCTGACTTCTCTTTAACCCTATGGTAGGTTTGGAAAAATAATTTTATTATCTTGTCAGAAGAGTCCCCTAATCTCTCTCTTTTTTTCTACCCCTAGCCGCTATTTTAGAGAGGAAGATGTGGTTGTTTCTTGATTTTAGTGTGTGATATAGAGGTGTGGGATCTTTGTTTAACGCTAGAAGATGCAGGACGATCTGAGGAACGAATTTGGCACATAAAAAAAATTTGAAACATCGAGAGATATTCTTCAAATTTTAATTAAAATCAAAATTAAATATTAGAGTATTCACCAAATCAACTAGTTAATATCGCAATTTTATTTTTCTTCCGAATGCGATTAAATTTTTGTAGAATTTTGCAATATTATCTAACAAAAATTTATGATAAGCTTGAATAGTTTTCAAAGAACCAAAAGGGAATTTAAAAGAAACCTCACAATTTTATTGTAAAAGGGTAGTATCTTTATTTCAACCTAAAAGGCCACTTAAATAAAGAACCAGATGAATTTTGGCAACTAACAAAATCTCTAAATAATGCCAATTTCCATATTATTCAAATCAAATAGGGAAAATACAATTTATTTGTAATGCAAAAAACAAAGCCAAACTAAATAAGGAATAAAAATTGACCTTTGTGTTTGCAAAAGTTGATTTTTTGGTAAAGCCAAGATGGCAAATATTTTTTTATTTTGATTTGTGTCTCTTATGTTGCATTCTTTAATATTTTCTTTTTCAATTGTAACGAATTTGAATTTGAATGATAAATTTCCCACATTGTGACATATCTTCACCGTCTTGAATGGGCCTCGCCAAATTAGCTTAGACCATAACTTCTTTGATCAACCCAATTAGAGCCTCTTTGAATTGCTCACTTCGCGAGTGAGTGTCTGACCAAATAGGAATTAAATAGTAATTTTCTAGTCAGCTCCTCATCACCCTAAATAAAATCGACCTACTTCGAATTAATGAAAATGCTAAGTGCAACTCCAAAACATGCTTTCTTTCTCATGCATTGACACTGATCCTTCAGGGTGTGACCCCATAAGAAAGGTGATGGTAGCCAAGGGTCATGTGCCAGTGTATGACATATCCTTTGTGTCTCCGCAAGTGCACAGGTCGTCTAGTAGTAAAGTAGATCCCTTGAAGGATCGGGTTATCGAACCACAGGGAGTAAGAATATCAGTACTAACCTTAGAAAATGTTATCTAGTCCAAGTAAACAGGGTGAAAAACAACTAAACGAATGCTCAAAAGACTAACAGACAATAAGAGTTAGATTAAGGTTGTATGCAACTATTAGGAACAACATGGGTACTTGGACTATAATTCCTTAGGGTTGTAACAGGTAAGCACAATGTCCTATAAATATTCCTAATTCTAATGGATGAAAGCTGATTTAGATAAATGACGTAGTAACGGGTTTTCACAGCACATTAGTTATCCAGAACCAACAGGTTTTCACCGCACACTAGTTATCAACAACCAACGGGTTTTCACCGCGCATTAGCCTTTGGTAATTAATGGGTTTTCACCACGCATCAATAGCCAAGCACAAAGCAAGATGAAAAGATTCAAATTGACACATGCATTTCAAAATCAGAATTTCATAAACCAACAGAGTCAAGAATCAATTATAGAATCCAATACAAATATCCGTAAGGTTTCAAGTCCAAGCCCCCAATGTAAGTTTTAGCTCATCATAGAGCAAAAAGTAATTAAGTAAACATAGAAGATCAAAATCATAAACATGATAATAAGAAACACTCTCTCAAGACTCAAAGAAAGACGAATCAACGTGAAGTTCCCCTCAACATTAACGGAGTGATTGCTCTTGACTGTGCCGATGCCCTAATAGGTGATGATGATGATGGGGCTAAACACCGGCATGGGTTTTCTTGCCTTGAATTGGTTGAAGTCGCATTTTGATCTCCTCTACCGTGGCTCTTCTCCTCAACCCTAATACCTCTTCAACTGTCTCCAAAACTCAACTCCCCTTTTTCTCCATCAGTAAAATCTTTTATACCCTTAAGTTTACTAGCGGCTTACGAGCATAAGTTGAGGCCGTAAGCCTCGGGGTTTCTATCGATCACGTGCCTTATGGTCCCCCTTACAGCTCTAAGCTACCCCTGTAAGGCTGTCTATCTTCTAGTTACGGTCCCTATTACGGCCGTAACCGGGAGACCGTAAACCCTATCCTGCTAGTTTCTGCACTCCTTCTTACGGGCGTTAGTGTCCTCCGTAAGCCTCTCTGGATGATCATTACGGCCAGACTTACGAGCGTAAGGCCACCCGTAAGTGTTTCTGTTTTTTATCTCCCTTTCCTTACAGGCATAAGCATACCCTCAAGGGCTTTGGTCTGAAAGTTACGACCGTAACCTGTGTCGTAAGTAACCCGTAAATAGTCGTGCCTTGCAGGTGTTTATGTCTAGAAAACTCTATCTTCCACACTTTCACCCTTAATTCCTTCTTTTGGCTTTCCTTTGGCCTCAATGTCTACCTAGTGCCTGCAAGAATGAGTTACACCTCATTTAGCATCATTTTCCACATAATCACTCAAATACCTATCAGATAAGTGTACAGAGGATATATATAAAATATAGTATAAAAGTACACTTATTAGTGTACATGGGAAAGAAGATGGAGAGGTTCGAGATTCGTGTCCATCTTCTTAGCCATCCTCCATTCTCTGAACTCCTCCATCGTTTCATCCTTGGGTACAGCTCCCTATCCAAGGCTAAGATATCGGATTTCCCCTAATGGAAAGACATGCTAAACGTCTCTTATTTCAGAATAACTTTAGTAAGGCCCAGAGCAATACCCCATTATGTTGCCTAATCCCATTATGGTACCAAGCCTACCTAAAGCTATTCTAAAGGAAGAGAAAGGGACACCACCATGGTACGCCCCTTGCGTATCAGCAAGTGCACGGGTCGTACAAGTAGTAAAGTGCACCCGTAGGGTCGGGTGATAGAATCCACAGGGACTGGTGTAGCTTCTAATACTAATGGGGTGCTTAATATCTAACCAAGAAAAAAAGGATGGATTGTGACTCTAGGTTGAAAATAAGGAGATTGAGGGAGAGAATTGCACAAAGGGAAATGTAAGGATTGACTTGATGGAGGAGATGGGGCCCCGGGGTTGGATGTCTGACGTTCACTAAGTCGGTATTTCTCAGCATTTATCAGAGATAACTTCAGTTCTAAACCTAGTTATGCTATAAGGGTGTTGCTTCCAGCGCTTCCGAGCTCTAAGTTGAATATCTTACTGCTTGCGACTATCAATCACGATTCACAAGCCTAGATAAGAAAATCTAACTTCCAAGCATTCAAGCACTAAACAACACACAAGATAACCAATAACTCAGATTTATTGAAAGGAACAAGACACTCATAAATGCTGCAAGTAAAGAAAATGAGTTCAAGCTACAACGTCATACAAAACCACCCCGGGGCTCCCTTACGAGTTTAGCCCCTCATGGCAACAACCAACAAGTACAATGCCAAAGAAATTGAAAGACAAGAAGTTGAAAACTCCCTAATTTCTTGCATCCTTGTGGTTGTCTGAGGATATACAATGGTGAAAAGTCTCCTCCCGATTGGCCTACCATAAGCTTGACATTCTCTTGATGAAGAGGAGGATGAACCCCCAAAGCTCTCTCCTTCCTTCTCCCTTGGTTCGCCCACCAAAAGTCCCCCAAAAACCTGAGTTTTTAGGGTTTTAATGTTTTCCCGATGTGAGCACGGGCGTGTTGAAGCCGTGCTTCAAACCGTGCAGATTACGGCCAAATAAAACTCTTGAAACTCAAATTCCCGTAATCTGCACGGGGTACAGCACGGGCGTGCTTAGGGAGTGTTGAGGGTTTGCACGACCGTGCTCAGCGAACTCAGACTGTGCTGACTTTAGCTGAATTCTCCTGCAATCTGCACGGGGTATAGCACGGGCGTGCTTAGACCGTGTTGACATTGATGAGGTTTCTTCCAAGTCGTTTAGCTTCTAAAATCATTCCAAATCACTTCTTCTTGCTCCAGGACTTCGATATCTGCATGGAAAACCAAGAATACTTCAAATAGCACTGAATTGGGAGAATTAAAGCCAAAAAACTCAATAATGATGAGGGTAAAGTATAAAATATATATATATGAAATGCACTCATCACACCACTATTCTAGCCGGGTTTTGTCTTGAGGAATTAGCAACGCATGATCGCTTGTGAATCAAGTGGTTTACAGTTGATGGCTGAGAGAGAAAGCGTGTTTGGGAGTTGGGTTTAGGGTTTCATTAATTCGATACAAATTAATTTTGTCTAGGTTTCTAATGATTTTCTTTTCTTGAACTCCTTGCTTAGTTTGATGCATTAAATTTGATTGATTATGTTAAATTTTTTTTGTCTGAATTGAATGTACCTGTATATGGATTTAGAGAGTAAAATTCTTGTCGATGATTTTTTATTTGTATGCTTTCTTGTTGTATAAATGTTTTTTATTATTTGTTGTATTTAGTTTGGTTGTACAAATTGTTGGCTGAGTTCAATGTATTTGGTAAGAGATGTGAATTTAAACATGTTATCATTGAATAATAATAATAATAATAATCAAGAGGTTTTCAAGGAAGCTTTTTAATTTTTTTATATTTTCTCTATTGCATTTTGGCTTTTATTTGCATTAAATGTGATATTGATAAGGAGAAATATTTGATTCCATTTATTTGTTTGCATTAAATTTTCAATTTCAAAACAATCATAATTATTAAAAAATATTTTATTATGTGAAAAAAGTATACCAACATTTTGTGGATTGTTTGAAGTATAGTTATTAGTCATTTGGGTAAATGCTAGATTAATAAAAATATTTGTAAATATTGTTTCATAATGATAAATTACTTTTGTAATTATATGATATAATATACAATATTCATTTACCATTTATTAGTCATAAAATAATATATAATTTGTTTGGAGAGTGTTTCAAGGAACAAATATAAATATTTTTTATTATATTTATGTTTTTGTTCATATAAATTAAAGTATTAATGATTACAAAAATTTTAATTACACTTATTTGTTGTATAATTGATATTTATGTCTATCTCACCTTTTAAAGTATGCCAATAGTCTCCATAAACAGGAGTTATTTAATCATATTATTCTTCATTGTATGATAATACCTCAAAAACCTCAAGATTGTAAATCGGAGAGTTTGCACAATATATATCTTAAGTAATAGTATAATTTGATATTTCATTCAAAATTTCAAAGAAGATTTTTAATTTTTTTCCTTATTATATTTAGGTCTTTATTTGTATTAAATGTGATAGTAGTTATGGGAAATATTTAATTTCATTAATTTGTTTGCATTAACTTTTCCATTAGCTATTTCAAACCAAATATATTTATCAAAAAAATATTTTTACTTTTTGACAAAAAGTACACCAACAATTTGTGAATTATTTGGAATATATTTACTAAAATCGTGTCAAATATTAAATTCTCCAATATTTGTAAATATTTTTAGTTTTAACTACATTTTAATTTCCTTCATTTTTTTGGCAATAAATATCAATAACACCTTTCAAAACCAGTTATGCCATAGTTTCCATTGCATGTATATATCAATATTTAAAACCCAATGCAAAATGAAGGAATTTCCCTAATAGTAATAACAATAATAGTGAAATGTGATTTACCCTCGTATTATATCTTAATGTAAATATCTAAATAAATTATAAAACCCAATGCAAAATGAAGGAATTTCCCTAATAGTAATAACAATAATAGTGGAATGTGATTTACCCTCGCATTATATCTTAATGTAAATATCTAAATAAAAAATCAGACATAAATCTGCAGACGTAGAGAAGACAAATGCTTGTTTTATATTAACTTCCACATACAAATGCGTGGGATCATTTATTTATTGAGTGGCCTTATCCTTAAAATGGTCCCACATACTGCGCCTAACTAGTTGGTGCATATTGTTATAGCGGTTGGTGTAGTCAGCATTTTGAAAAAACAAAACCAAATGCTTACATCCTAATTATTTTTATCTAGTAATATAATATAAAAGTAATTTATTATATTATATTTATTATTTTAATAAATAATTAATATATTATATTTTATTATAATAAATTAAGTATATATTAATTATATTAATCCACTTAATAATATATTAAACCAAACACATGTTTTCTAAATCAAAATTTACAAATCCCTCCAACCAAACACAAAATTATGTTATCTAGAATTACAAATATATTCAACCAAATAATGGTATTAACTCTCCTGAATTTACAAGTCCAAGGATTTCTAAATAAAAATCCACTGCATTTTCAACTACATCCAACCAAATGCCCCCTAAATGCAAATGAGTCAGGACCGGGTAGGGCGGAGTGAGGAATGGAATCCTCATCACCATCCCTGATTCCCGTGAGGCCGGGATTTTTCACTTCAAAATTTTTCATGGAGAGAAACTATTTCAGAAAATCTCTATCCCATCAAAACACAGATTCCCACCGAAAATGAAAATTTTCTGCTCCACCTGCATCCCTATTTGTTTCTCTCGCTGGTATGCTTGCTTCTGTCACTAAGGATAACGCCTCATTATTTTTATTGCTATCTATCATGTATCATCTTTAATTCCAAAAGAAAAGCGTTGACGGGTATTTAAAAGCGGCAGGCTCCTGGTATTCTTTTACAACCCTACTCCGTGCGCCTTTTCACTTAAATTTTATAGATATGAATACCTATATTTAAGTATGTGCGTGCAATGCGAGTTTAATTTGAACAAATGGCACAACCTTTTTAAAACAAAGCAAAAACCTATTTGTACACTCTGTTTTGTCTCACTCTTACTCGATTTTTTTATTTTTTATAAAATAACTATATAGATGCGGGTCTCCATCCCCACATTAAAACAATCAACACATGGGAATGAAAGAATAAATATATATTTTTTTCCCCTGAAAATTAAAAAAAAAAACAAAATGGAGCAGCTCAGTGCTTATGTCGGTCCATGGCCACACATTCAAAGCATTGTTGACGTTGTTATAGCATACCTTTCCTTCAGTCCAGCCGCCACAATAAACCATCTCTTCTAGACGCACGATATGAGATTTTGACGAGAAATTAAGAGATATTTATATCCACTATAACTGTTACATCATCATCTACCCCATCGTTGAAGCTTCATCAATGGCGAACCTCTACGGAGCTCCGGCGAACATCGATCGCCGCAGCGGCTACTGTCCAACCAACTCCATCTTCTACAGCAAACGCAAACCTATCCCCTTCCCTACCTCTCCCCACCTCTCCGTCACCGCCTTCATCTCGTCCCGCCACCATTCCGGCACCACCGCCCTCATCGACGCCGCCACCGGCCAAACCATCTCTTTCTCCTCTCTCTGGCGCTCCGTTTCCTCCCTCGCCACCGCCCTCTCCTCTCGCTTCTCTATCCGCAAGGGCGACGTTGTCCTCCTCCTCTCCCCCAACTCCATCTACTTCCCCATCGCCTCCCTCGCCGTCCTCTCTCTCGGCGCCATCCTCACCACCACCAACCCCCTCAACACTCCCGCCGAGATCTCCAAACAAATCACCGACTCCAACCCCGTCCTCGCCCTCACAATCCCAACCCTAATCCCCAAACTCCCCTCCTTCTCCTTCCCCATCATCCTCCTCGATTCCTCCTCCCCCAAATCCTCCGATTCACGCATCGCCGCCTACATCGATGAACTCCTCCAAAGTCCTCCAGATCCATCAATCCCTCACGAATCCATCAGTCAGGACGATCCAGCCACGCTCCTCTACTCCTCGGGAACCACAGGGATGAGCAAAGGCGTCATCTCAACCCACCGATCCCTGATCTCCATGGTCGCGATCATCCTCAACCGATTCAAACTCGACGAAACCACCGGCCCCCAGACCTTCATCTGCACTGTCCCCATGTTCCACATCTACGGCCTCGCGGCGTTCGCTACCGGCCTCCTCGCATCCGGCTCCACGGTGGTGATCCTTTCCAAGTTTGAGATGAGAGACATGCTAAGCGCGATCAACATGTACAACGCCACATACCTCCCCCTGGTGCCTCCGATCCTCGTGGCGATGCTGGCTGCGAGCAAGCCGCTGCCATTGGGGCCACTCAGGAAGGTGCTCTCTGGTGGGGCGCCGCTGGGGAAGGAGGTGATCGAGGGGTTCAGGGAGAAGTACCCGATGATCGAGATCTTGCAAGGGTATGGGCTAACGGAGAGTACTGCGATCGGAGCATCGACGGATTCGTCGGAGGAGAGCCGGAGGTATGGTACTGCTGGGTTGCTGTCGCCGAACACGGAGGCGAAGATCGTAGATCCGGATACCGGAGTATCGTTACCGCCGAACGGAGTCGGTGAGCTCTGGCTTCGTGGGCCTTACATCATGAAAGGTACCTTAGCACTAACCGACAGTTACCCTTTTTTTTTTTTTAATTTTATCTATTTTTTATATACAAATGAGGCCATTTCTTTTAAATTAGTAATGATTTTTATTTTCATAAAGAATTCATTATTTATTTCTTTACACCAATCATATATCTATCTGTGATATCAAATGATATAAATTTCAAATAAATTTTGTATAAATAAGAGTAAAATTGTTTTTCAGTTAAAATATCAAAAATAGTTATGGACGGTTGAGGAGCAATTTTTCAAAAGCGGACTTGGTGGAGGGGATGATGATTGTGTTTTTATTTTTTATAAATAATACCAATAAAAAAATAGCCAAAAAAGAAGCAATTTTTTTATCTAAGAAAATGTTTTAATCGCTTTTAAAATTTAGATGTCAATAATACATTTAAATTACCAAAAATAAAATAAAATAAAATTTCAGTTAATACCACCAATAAAAATCACGTTTTCAGTTAATGCCACTTTTCAATTTTATAGCCCGTGAAGAACAGAAATCACGGGCTTTGAAATTGGACGAATAATTAGGTCATCTGTCGTACGATATTTTTTTAAAAAAAAAGTTTTTTGTTGCTGAAATAATTGTTCATAACATTCACATTTGTTACGGAAAAATAAGAAAATAGTTAAGTCAGTATCCGTTCTTTTGAAAGTGTTCTGTAATGACCAACTAGCTGTTTCCGCTAAAATTTTGAGTACAACTTTTTTGGTAAGTAAAGCAAAAAGAAAAATATTGGTTTTATCAGAAAGTAGGATAATTTTAGGTTCTGCTATGAAGAGTGAGATGACGGTTTGAAGTTTTGGTGGTGGTGGGGGTATTAAGGGTATTTTAAGAACGAGGAGGCGACGAAAGGGACGTTGGATCCGGAGAGATGGCTGAAGACGGGGGACTTGTGCTACATTGACGACGATGGCTTTCTATTCATCGTCGACCGTCTCAAGGAGCTCATCAAGTATAAGGGTTATCAGGTATATTTTTTATTTATTTATTTATTTTTTTGATACTCACACCTGTACTTCGATGATGCATTGATGATGATGATGATGATATTGGTTTGCAGGTGGCGCCGGCGGAGTTGGAGGCTTTGTTGCTCACTCATCCAGATATCACTGATGCTGCTGTGATCCCGTAACTAACCAAACCTTTTATTATTAATTTCTTGATTTATTAATATTTTAGTTGATTTGGAGTTTTAGAGAGTTGGTGTGTACTCATGCTCAGGTTCCCAGATAAGGAGGTGGGGCAGTTCCCCATGGCATATATTGTGAGGAGAACCGGAAGTGATTTATCAGAGGCAACTGTGATAGAATTTGTTTCCAAGCAGGTGTCTATTTTTCTCCCCATCTCTCTCTCTCTATTATATATATATATATATATATATATATATACAGAACACGACCTTATTGGAATAACGTGAAAGAAAAGCTTTTAAAATTTGAATATTGATATTATGAAAATAACTTTTATGTTTAAGTTGAACTTAATTAATGTATTAATGTTGAAAAAGAATATAATTAAAATGGCATTGCCTTTTCAAAGACGAAACTGTATAACAAGAACTTGTACGAGATATAGCTAGCGAGCTTTTTACATGGGTGGTGGGTTGGGCTGCACGCAGGGCCAAAAGGCCGAGTTTCATTGTTTTGCTGAGTTATTATGAGCGTAGATATAGTGCCACATCGCTCCATGATATTCAAATTCTCATATTTAGATAAGGTGAGAGAACGCAACCCATTGTGCTAAGGAGACAAGCAACAAAGCGTGGCGGATGAATAAAGGCCTCGGGATCAGAGCGTGATTAACGACTTAGATTCTTCGGGATCAGAAGCAGTAGGGGATCTTTCCCAACTGTGGGATGGTCTTGAGGTTGCCTGACAGGCTCCAAATCCTGTTTTTTTTTTTATAGAAAATGCCAAACTCTTAAAATGATCAATGTTATAGTCGATTTGGTTTAATTTAGCTTGAACTCCACAGGTTCTTGAACCGCACAAGATCAATGTTTGGACCTTACGGATTTTTTTTGGTTATGTGGAAACAGGTGGCTCCATACAAGAGAGTGAGGAGAGTAGCGTTTGTCCAGGCCATTCCAAAGAACCCATCTGGGAAAATACTCAGGAAGGATTTGGTCAAGCTTGCAACCTCCAAACTCTAAGATAATAACTTAATCAACCTCAGATCAAATACACTTCAACTCTTTCTTTATTTATCCTGCTTGATCAGGGAGGAGGTTTATTGTGAAGTCTACGTTGTATACGATGAAATTTGTATGTTGTGTTATTTTTATATAGGCTTATTAAGTTTGTATGATGAGGTTTCCCTCGTATATTGTAATTGTTGAGGACGGGTTTTTGTTTTCCTGTCTTTTCTTTTTTCATTTTCTTTTTTGTCCATTTTAGCAAACAAGCATGTTTTATACTATAATGAGATGTTTTATATAATATATCAGTTACATCTGTTCTCCAAGATTAATAACTAGTTTCCTTATTGATGGTTATGTGTGTAGTATATGAGTATAGACCTATCTATACAAATATGCTATCAAATTTTCTAAAAATATGCAAAATCTTTCTGAGGATATATTATGATATTAATTCTAACATACTGCATACACTAATCGATCAGATTAAACACACACTATCAATCATAAACAAAATAGAGCATACAATCCAGATCAAAAACTGTTGGAAACTTAAAAGCAGCTCCATCTGGCTTCAAAGTTTATCCAGAAAACAGAATGTGATTTTCATGATAACAACCAGCCGGAATACAATCAGATCAACTGGAACTGATAAATGCACCAATTTTTGTGTGCAAGAAGGAAAGAACAACAAACAAATTTGATCAAGATTAGAAGTTAAAACTAAATTCAATTAAGAACACCCACAAACCAAACCAGAAGCACAATTCCAGTACTTTTTATTCACTATATATATACATATATATGTATGCCATCTTCTTGCATGTTATACATGCACCTATTTTTATCAAAGGGTCACTGCTCAACTATAGACAAAGACTTTTAATTTTTATCTCTGTAACTAATTAATTCACTTCCAATCTTCAGTGTCACAAGGTGAACATCCTTCTTGAGCAATGTCAGTTATCTGCACACCAGAATCATAAATTGATCCAATCTTCCAGTCAGCAGGAAGAACCTCCTTCTCGGCCCAGACCCATTTTCCGTCATAGCCTCCAGTCACTACCACTCGAAACTGAAGCCCTCCTCCGGCCGGAGCATTGCTGGTGTTCCACACTGCACTGTGGCCACTCCTAGTCATGTACTTCCAGTCTGAACTTCCTACCTGCATTTCATCAAACACCTTCATTATATTCATTGTTTCGATTTCCATGAATGCACATGTCTATAAAATTACATACCTTCGCTACATCCACAAGTACAATGTCAGTCTGACCACCCTGGTAGAGGAAATTGATTGCAAGATTGCTTGGTTTCTGGCTGGTCTCCTCCACTCTCACTGTCAAATTATGCTTCTTGTACTCACATACAATCCTGTTTTCATGAATTGGGAGTTACTTATCTCTATTTCTAGTTATATATATATATATATATATATATATATATACCTCTTGTATTCAATGTCTACAATGCCCAGTCTCAAGAGTTGAACAGCCATCCCAGGTCTCCCCAAAGCCATGAAAGCCTTTCTGCTCAGAATAAAATCAGTTTGACTGTGCTTCTTGTTAAGGTCTGTCAGGACTACTGTAACACCTCCACTGCTGCACAACTTGGAGTCCTTACACCTTATCTGCAATTCATATAAAGATGAGAAACAAAACCGTTGAATTAAAATGGAGAAATGGAATAGGAAAGAAAGAAGAAAAGGGTCACCTGAAAGCAACCCCCACAACCAACACCCTCTCTGTAGAGAGTTGAGCTTGCAGCAGCAACATACCCTCCATTAAAGTCCATAGCTATAGCACCATATCCACAAGTTCCAGCTTTAACAACACCACCAAAAGAGATTATCATAAACAAGATCATTAACAATAGAAAAAGAAATTTGAAGCCTTGTATATGTATAAGATACCTGCAATAGCCAAGGGGGAAGTGGAATAAGAAGCATTGGATTGGTGAACACATCTATCACAAGCACAAGCTAGGGAAAGCAAAAGGGATGATGAAAAGAGCAAGATGAAGACACTAGTAGCCATCTGGTCGTTGGAACTTGGATGGGAGAAGAGTGTGGCATATGAAGAGAAACAGATACATATATAGAGAGATGTGAAACCGTGGGTTGTGGAAGTAATTCACTAAATGATGAGCTCTGAGTGGTTGACGCGCTTGTCCTGGTAAGACCGCAAAAAGAAATCCACCGACTCCCTAAACTTTCTTGGATGATGGGAACGCGCAGAGATAAAGTGAGACAGTGAATGGGTGGTGTTGACGAGTCAGCAGTCAGGTGTCAATGGTGGGTACTAGAGAAGGATGAAGGCTCTGGGAACCCGGTGCTTTCCTCTTTGGTCTCTGATTTCTAAATCTGGGCCTTCATAGTTTGAAGCCAGGATAGGATGTTCAAGTATGGGAGAAAAAGGGAAAAAAATTGGATATTTCTTCATGAAATATTTGGTAAATATTAGTGAATAACTTAATCCACCTTGGGAGAAAATAAAAGGTTTTAATATGAATCAAGCCACTAACATCTTGTCTTACGATCAACTCATTTTGTATTGAAGGATAGATTGGAAGTTTCAATTATACCCCCACACCAATCTCCTATCCTTTTATCCTCTATCCTTCTCTTCTCAAGATCAAGGGTATTATAATTGGCAGTAACTAATTTAATTTCCTAATTTATATAAATACGTATTCATATATACATATATATATATTTATGTATGTATATATATGTAATATATATGCATGTTGTTGCATGTGTACCTACATATATAAATACACATTAATTAGGGTCAGAGAAGCATGGGCTTAATGTCTCTGTTATAATAATCAACTAGAAAGTTTTATATTAAACACTGATAATTATTTTATAGCTCCTGATCCAAAATTCATGCCGACTTCCTCTTAAGACCAGCTTCTGAGCTCCTCTGACAGCCCCAGCTCTATCTAATTAATCAGCCAAATCAAACTCTAAAATCAAGAACTTAAAAACCATGTCTTGAAAACGTAGAAAATTCAGTTCTGATTGAAAAACCAACGGTTCTAATTAATACTAATTAACCACAACATCTCGGAATCTCAATGCATCCAGTCTTAAACAAGAACAAAGAGAGTACTCAAACAGAGTCACTTATTTTCTACTGTAAATAGAGAGTTGTTGCCTTAATGACTCAATCACTTCCATTGTTTTGTATCACAAGGTGAGCACAATTCTTGTGCAATCTCAGTTATCTGAGAACCAGAATCATAAACTGATCCAGTTCTCCAATCAGCCGGCAAGACCTCATCGGTGATGATCCAAGCAGGGTCGAATCCGCCGGTCACTGCTATTCGGAATTGGAGACCTCCAGTTGGCGCATCGCTCACGTCCCAGATGGCACTGATACCTCTCCTGCTCATAAACATCCAGTTCCCGGATCCCACCTGCATTTCATCAAACATATTCCTTTGATCATATTAAACATGGGATAATTTGGACTAAGTTAATGTAACAAAAATGATGATACTTAAGTAAACCTCCAGATTAATCTACCCCATTATGTGTGTGTGTGTGTGTGTGTGTTTGTGTATAGCTGAGCCACATCCACAGTTAAAATCTCAGTCTGACCACCCTGATAGAGCAAACTGATTGACAGATTGATTGGTTTCTGGCTAGTCGCCTCCACTCTCACTGTCAAGTTATGCTTCTTATACTCACATGGAATCCTGTCTTCATGAATTGGGCGTTACATCTCTATATATTTAGAGCTACCAAAGAAATGCTTAATGTATAGTTATTATATATATGTGCACCTCTTGTATTCAATGTCTAGTGCCTATTTTCTTTAGTTGAGGAGCCATTCCTGGTCTCCCAAGCGCCATGAATGCTTTGGGGCTTAGAATGAAATCAGTTTGGTTGTCCTTCAGGTTCAGGTCTGCAAGGACCACCTTAACACCTCTGCTTCTGCATAACTTGGAGTTCTTGCACCTTATCTGCAAGTATAAATTAAGAAATAGATTAAAACAAGGAGTTGAAGTGGAAAAGTTAGAAAGGGTTACCTGAAAGCAACCGCCACAACCAGCACCATTTTTGTATAGAGCTGGGCTTGCAGCAGCAACATACCCTCCATTAAAGTCCAGAGCTATGGGACCATACCCACAAGCTCCAGCTTTTAAGGGCATACATACGTGAAAGGAAAAGGTTATTATAGATCACAATATTAACAAAAGTACAAAAACATATATACATATATATATAATATACCTGCAATAGCTAAGGAAGAAGTGGAATAAGAAACCTTGGATTAGTGACACATCTATCACATGCACAAGCAAATGAAAGGAGGAGGGATGAAAAGAGGAAGTAGAGGACACTGGTAGTCATCTGATTAGATTGAAAGTGAGTGAGATAGAGATATAGCAGTTCTAGTTGGAACTTAGGACGGGGAGTACTAGTGGAACCTATGAAGGTATTTATAAAGAAATTAATATGGAAAACAAACATGTGAAATGTGCCATCGTTTTGAATAATATTTGTTTGGAGGAGGGTATCATTTTCTGCATGCATGGCAATGAAATATAAAGAAATTGATCAACAACCATAATTATTTTAATGGGCTCTTCAAACATGAGGCAGTTTAACTTATCAGAGAGGAAATACTTAAAATTTTTTCTTTTTCACATCTAATGAGATTAAAATGGCTTCGTTTTGTTCTTTTTTCCAAAAATCTTGAGTATGGGGGCATAGCATTTGTTG
This sequence comes from Dioscorea dumetorum, assembly GCA_902712375.1. NCBI lineage: Eukaryota > Viridiplantae > Streptophyta > Magnoliopsida > Dioscoreales > Dioscoreaceae > Dioscorea > Dioscorea dumetorum. The sequence goes on along the minus strand of CACTHL010000803.1, from coordinate 8,777,161 downwards.
TAAAGATCTCCAAAGTGCAGGCTTTCATGATTTTAGGAGTTAATGAACTCCTACAAATGATCAAGAATACGCTCTCTCATATTTTATGTAGACGTCAGAGGAACATTAGAAATATGGAATTAGTAGCACGTCATAGGCCATCTTTCAAAGACTAAAAAGCCTTTGGCTATTGAGTTTCCCCCATGTCAAAATGCCGAGGTCTTCGTCAACATCTTGGATTTTCATCGAAGTACATATCCATTTCTGTTTTTGTGTCTACATTAAATTTTCTGTTTTGTAATTCTTATGAAGTTATGTCTGTTAAGACAAGGACCCACCACCCTAACTCCTCCATAACCGCAGTTACAGGGAAGGGTTGGTGGTGGTATATCAACTAGAGGGAATTGGCTCCCGCAGGCGATGTGGGACTAAGGGTGGCCATGCAGCCCGGACCCTTTCTCCATCCCAACACCCCCCCTGGGCCACGGTGGCCATACAGCCCGGACCGTGGGCCCAAGATCCTAGCCATAGCTCTGATACCATGTTAAGACAGGGACCCACCACCCTAACTCCTCCATAACCGCAGTTACAGGGAAGGGTTGGTGGTGATATATCAACTAGAGGGAATTGGCTCCCGCAGGCGATGTGGGACTAAAGGTGGCCATACAGCCCGGACCCTTTCTCCATCCCAACAATGTCCTGAGAATCCTTAATTGTCTTCTGATGATTCACTTTTGCTTTTAGTCTTGAATTGTTTTCTCTTGATTCCTTGATTTGTTTGGGTGGTTGTTCAATGTTCTTTGCACTCATTGTGCATTTCATGAGGTGCATCTCTCACCCTCTCCCCATCCTTCGATTATCTCTCTTGTGGTGAGAGCCAAAGAGACATTAATGCTATAAATTACCATATTTATCTTTCCAATAGTTTTTTAATATTTATCATATTTCCTTCAATTCTTCCTGTCATCATGCTCAACCCAATCTTTGACTTCCATGTCACTCTCTGAAATGGCAATCAATTTCACTATTAAATTTAAAATAATTTGAGCTAGCATTTTCACTGTGAAAAGGGCTTCCAAGGCGCTTTTCAAATCCAATAAGGGTAGTTTTAAGCACTTCTATAGTTTTAGCGATAGTTTTTTCACATGCCTTTAAACCTTCTCTTATAAAACAGGCTCTATACTTTTGAGGCTGTTTTGTAGCAATCATAGGAATAAGTTTAGCTATGGAAGTGGTTTTTAGCAACTAATTTAGAGACGGGTATAACCACCTCAAAAACTAATAATTTTTAAAACTCTCATGCTTTTAGCGACAATTATGACTGCTTCAAAAAATAATATTTTTTAAAATTAACATTATAGTTTCAAAAGTGATTATAACCGCCACTAACCTATAGTGAGGATTTTAAAAGTGAATAGTTTTTGAGGTGGTTATTACCACCTCTAAAACTAATCACATTTAAAATTTGATTGAATTTAATGTATTCCTCTACTAATCATAAACAAATTTTTTGAGTTGCAAATCCACAATACGAAAATTGAAAAACAATCACAAGTATCATAGTTTCAATTTCATTAATTTTTATCAACAAGTGATGAGCATTTCAAGTACAATGTATTTTGCTTAATTATACAAAGTAACATGCTTTTTGTAGTATCCGAATCTTCAAGCATCATGATCCTTAAAGTATGAGTTATCCTACATAATTAAATAGACATAAATATTGTCCAATAAAAAACTATAATTGTTAAAGTTAAATAAAGAACTGTTAAATGCTAAAATATAAAATTTATAGCGTGCATAATTTTAAATATTTATCCTAAAAATGTGAAGAATAAAGAATATTCTCGTAAGAAGCATTTATATAGTTAAAGAACTATCAAATGATGAAATGCGAAGTTCTTAATATACAAAATCTTGAACGATATAGTATGGACTATTTGGTTGGTAATCATGATCGGATGCTTATAAGTGAAGTTTGGGAATTTGAAAGTTATCCCAACATGGAAAGATCACCGCTTTTATGTACAATACTAGATATAATTAGATGCCCATGGTGCATGAGATAACACACTACTCAATTTCTCGAAATTGTTTATGCACATCAAATTTAGAGAGGGTTTAGACAAATTTGCGCACATCAAATTTATGCAAAAGATAAATGTTTCCGTTTGGTTGGTATCTCAAAATGTTTCATTCACTTGGCTGGAATCTAAATTAATCTTTTTCCTTAGCCTTTTATTTTCACATTTTGATATCTCGGTAGTTATCATTAATTTTAGATGATTACTAACATATTGCTTTATTTTGCCCAATTTAATGGGCAATGTGAGGCCAAAACTTATATCTGATCCTGGTCTTGATAGGTCAGAAAATAAATATTAAATTAATCAGGAAATTATCATAATAAAATCTATTTAAATTGGAAAGTTCCTAACCAGAGAGGAATGCATAACAACTTATTTTGATTTTAAGAATATTAAGAAATAATGTTTCTAACAAACCAAATTTAAGAATTGCAACATTGGAGAAAGAAACTAGATTAAAAGCTTTAACATTTTAAACATGAACCTTATGAAGCTGGCCCTCACATCCTAAAACCTTCATCAATGGCAATAACATATACACATCATCCTCCCTTGCGGCATTGGACAATCAACTTTTAAGTGGGCTAATGAGTCTTACTGAGATATCTATGTTAGATCAAAAACATTTAATAGATATTTATGAATGCATATTTAAAAAATATATATTCTGAATCATCTATCCATATATCATTAATATAATTGTTTCTTGTCATCCTCCCTCATGTCATTGAACAATCAACTTTAATTGAGGTAATGTTGTTTAATGAGGCATCTATGGTAAGCTCAAAAACATCATATAGATATTAATGAATACACATAAAATATATCCATTGGCAGGGAGCATCGGAGTAACTCTATAAAGATTCAATTATAAATTAGGCATACATCACATGTTATATATATGGTGTCAAATTTTGACGACAAAATAACAGCATGAGTAAATGACATTACTTGAAACAGAGACAGAACAATACTAGATTCTCCAGTGGCTAGAAATGGCAAACCTTAGCCTGATAGCTTTGTTTCAATAGTATATATAACAACACATAAAGGCCATATAAAAGGGTGTAAGACCGCAACATGCTCAACAAGTAAAGTCTGATAAATGGAATAAAGTAATTTAAACATGTAATATGAAAGTCAGCAAAAGACATATTAGTATTTGTCCAATCACTATCAAGGCAAAATTGGAAGAAACATTGAAGGAAAGAAGATAAGATGGTGCTGAACATCACATAAAAAAAAAAAAAAAAACAACTTCAGAACAAGATTTTGATGATGAATAAAGTTGTTGCAATCATAGTAAGAAACCATCTTGGATGGAAACTTAGCAAAGAAGTAGATGCATCCACATAAATAGAGAACAATCTTGAGAATATCAATGAACCTAGCATATGAAAGCAAGGTAGTATCTGCCAAGGAAAGAAAACACAACAATAAACGATAAACCTGCTCATCTTGAAGTTTTCGCTTCAATAGAAGTTTTGCCTTAGGAGGTATAGGAGTAAGCATTTTGCTTCTATCCACAGTAAATTCTGCAAGTGCTTGGCATTCTAGTTGATGTGCTTTCCACTCAGATCTCGAAAGATAAGTGCAGCACTCAACCTTATTAGATTAAAAAAATGAAAAAGAAAAAAATATACGCAAGAAAGCAATAACACAATGTAAACTTACAAAACAGAAAATTTCTGCAGAGTTATCAACACCTGGCAAATATTTCCACAAACCAAAAACTATCACGTTGCACATACTTCTCATTTTGATGGTTATCTTCTTTTCATGTTCATTATGTCATCATAAAGCAAACTCCTGTAATGTTGAATATATATATATATATATATATATATATATATATATCATCATCATCATCATCATCATCATCATCATCACCAAGATGAAACTAATAACATCTATTGATTGTTTGGGCCTTCTTCAAATGACTCCAAGTTTGGATTTTTGATAAAATTCAGGGAATTCTCAACAATAGAAGTCGTATAAACTATTCCATCAACCTGCAAACCCCAAAATTGAAATTATAATAAGCATGGATACAAAAACAAGACCTTTATAACTTACTTATCAATGGCAAGTAGCTCATTCAATTAAAAATAATATTCACAACAAATCCATCACCAATAAAAAGTGAGAACACAGCATAATTAATCTCAAACACTCACAGCGTGAGGAAATCAATATACCTGATAACCCTTATACTTGATGAGCTCCTTGAGATGGTCGACGATGAATAGGTAGCCATCGTCGTCAATGTAGCACAAGTCCCCCGTCTTCAGCCATCCCTCTTGATCCAACGTCCCCTTCGTGGCCTCCTCTTTCTTGAAATACCCTTAATACCCCTTCCTCAAAATTATTTAACTCTTAAAGAAGGCATAATATTTTTATTTTATTTTTTGGTTTTTTATAAACCTTTAAAATTAATCCTGATTATAAACACCTTTTATATTTGGGAGGGTATTCGACCCTTTTTATAATAAATAAAAAACAATTGTATTCAAAATTTTAGAGGAACTAGTTAGTTTCTCATTGTAAATAACATCTAAAAAACGAATAATGTTTTGATTATTAAATTTTTTTAATAACACAAAAATATTTTTTTAAAAAAATTAATATTTTCTACATCCTATAATTCTATGTTATTTTCTCCAAAGCTTTATTTTTTAAAATAAGTGCATTATTGATACATGAATTTGAAATGGGATATAAAATGGTTTTTCCAAATAAAGGAAATTATTTTTTTCGTTACTGTTTTTTTAGTTGGCACTAATGAAAAACAGAAAATTATCACCTCCTTCCCCAGCTGAGCCGCGCTAGAGAACACCCTCCTGACCTGCCCAGTGGTAGCTGCTTGCTCACCGCCAGCATCACCATGAGGCTCGGTGGCACCAATGGGAGGTATGTGGTGTTGTACTTATTGATTGCGCTTAGCATGTCTCCCATCTCGAACTTGGAAAGGATCACCACTATGAAGTCGGATGCTACGTGGCCGATGGCAAACCCCGTAAGGTCGTAGATGTGGAACATGGGGACGGTGTAGATAAAGGTCTGGGGGCTGGCTGTTTCGTTGAGCTTGGTTCAATTAAGGATGATCGCAACCATGGAGATTATGGATCGGTGGGTTGAGATCACGAGCCTTTGCTCATCCGTGTCATTCTCGAGGAGTAGAGGAGCATGGTTGGATCGTCTTAGCTGATGGATTCATGGGGAATTGATGGATCGGGAGGGGTTTGAAGGAGTTCATCGATGGAGGCGATGATGCGTGAACCCAAGGGTTTGGGGGAGGAGGAGTTGAGGATGATGAGAAAGGAGAAGGAGGAGTGTGGGGATTAGGGTTAGGGTTGTGAGGGCAAGGACTGGGTTGGAGTCGGTGATTTGCTTGGAGATCTCCGCTGGAGTGTTGAGGTGGTTGGTGGTGGTGAGGATGGCGCCGAGGGAGAGGACGGAAAGGGAGGCGATGGGGAAATAGATGGAGTTGGGGGAGAGGAGGAGGGCAACATCGCCCTTGCGGATGGAGAAGCAAGAGGAGAGTGTAATATCACCATGTTGGTCAAGTCTGAATGAAGCATTGGATACTCGATAGCCTCCCCCACATGTTTGGTTGTTTGCTGGAAATTAGTGGACTTGATTAAAGCTTAATCACGTGTGTTTCTGTAAGGAGAGAGAGAGAGAGAGAGAGAGAGAGAGAGAGAAAAGAGCTTGGAGGCTGCTGAAGCTACTTCTAATGGTAGATTGGATGGGTCTTTGCCCTCACCTTCTCAAAAGGTCACAGCTTTCTCTACCTATTCTTGTATATGCTGTTCGTTCTTCATAAAAAGGGACATGAGAGATATGTTGATGTAGTGAATGGATGGATTGCATTTCCTCTTCTTTTGTTTGGGTTGTTTTCAAAATTTGATCTTGTTTGCTGTGTTTGGTTGGAATCTTGATTGCCTTTTTGGATTCCTGTTGCATTAATAAGGCTTTGTGGTTTGGGATTTTGGAATTCATTTTTCCTGAGTGAAATTAATATCTCTTGCTCTACTTGTTTGTTGTTGATTCTGAGGCTTTGTGAGAAAGATCCAATATTTGTAACAATTGCAGGAGAAGGGAAAGAAGAGACATTTGTGAGTTGTATGAAGTTGGTTTGGAGCAATGAGAGAAGCTCTCATGGTCAAAGAGTTTGGTGAGAAAATGGTTCAAGATCAAAAGCAAAGCTCAGGATTTTCAAGTTGATTTTTCAGTTAGGAGAGTTTAAAGACTAGAATTAGAACATTGTGGTTGGTTTATAGCGAGACTTAAGGGATTTGGTGAATTCAATTTCGCAGCTCGGAAGCACGTAGGCTCTCACACCGTTATAACTCTGTATTTCTGGTGTACGGTTAATTATGTAATTATGTAGAAATTTATTTATTCTTGAAATTTTTGTGTTATTTCTGTTGGTGCTATTATTGTTATTCTGTTCTTGCTATTTATTTATTTAGTTTAATTATGTTGCAAATTGATTTATTCTGTATTTTACTATCTTTACTCTGTATTTATTGCGGTTTTTAATACATCTCCATTTCTGGCAAATTGCCCAGCTATGAGGAGTAAGTCTTGGGCATGTGCATATGTTTTATGTAGTAGCGCTACCAGACATGCTTGTCCTTTCCGACTTTGGTCAAAGACCCGGTTTTAGCTATTGATATTCTTTCTATTCCGACTTCATAGTCGAATATCTAGCCTCAAGCTTTTGATTTTGTTTATTAGTGAGTGAGATGTACATTGCTAGTTTTCACATATTTTTTGTATTCTGATTATTTTTTGTATTTCTGTCTGTTATATTATTATTTCAACAGTTATCTCATATTTTTCCTCTATTATATATGATCCTACTGAGCCGTGTGGCTCATGTACTCTGTGGTTTCCTTTTTCAAGTGACAAGTAAGATTTGGATAGGGGTGTGCTTGGGTTTATTTTCTGTTGTTGTTTTCTTTTATATAACTGAACTGCGAGGTTGTATACTTCATAGCTGTTGTTTGTTTAAGTGAGACTTGTATTCTATGTGTATTCTGGATTAAAATTGTTAAGTGTGGCATGTTGTGATTCTGTAGGGCTGTTAAAGCCCATACTTGAATTATTTCTATTTACTGTTATCTAGTCTGTATTTTGTATTATTGTCCCCTTCTTTGTCTGTTGGTGTTAATTCTGACTACATCTGAGATCTGGGGCCTTGCACTCGATTGGGCCCAACCCCGTCGGATGCGGCCGATCTATCAGCGGGCCCGGCTTTAGGGCTGGGCCGTGATAGACTAAAGTGGTATCAGAGCCTATAGTAAGATGTCACTCTTTTGATTTAAAAGTGTTTTGGCTTTCAAAAGTCTTTTCTGAGAGTGGGTTTGGGTAGTGTAGTTTGCCCTCAAGTTCTGACTGTTCCCTGTGTTTCAGTGATCATGCTAAGGGATAGAGGGCGACCACTCATAAGGCCTGCAAGTCCACCCCTAGAATCCATGGAATGGGCGCAGCAGGCCCCTGTTCAAAGAGATGATGAAGGACAACAGCATGCTCCGGAAGTTGAGGAAGAGCCAAATCCTGCTACCTTGACCGAGATCATAAGAGAGATGATGCTGATGATCCGCAATTAGCAGCAGCAACAACAGTCTATTCTCAGAGGCGGTTGAGGTTCACTAATGGAGTTCATGCGACACACATCACCACCGTTCGAAGTAACCACTGACCCGACAGAGGTTGAGTACTATATCCGACAGATGGAGAGGACCTTCTGAGCTATACAGAGTTCTGAGGAAAATAGGGTCATACTTGCTTCCTACATGCCACGAGACAATGCAGCTCCTCAGTGGTTCAAAAATGAGTTGTGACTCAAGAGAGAAGACGCCTTCCAGATTTGAAAACAGTTTGAGACAGCTTTCTACACCAAGTATTTTCCGTGGAGCTGACGAGCTCATATGGAGAGACAGTTCCTTAACCTGAAGTAAGGAACTATGAGTGTCGAAGAGTAAGAGGCTGAGTTTGACAGGTTGTCCCAATTTTCCTGGTCTTTAGTGGTAGATGAGTGGAGCAAATCTCATCGTTTTGCAGAAGGCCTGAAGAACCATATTCGGAGGGCTATTGTACCATTTTTGAGGAATCCTTATGTGGAGATAGTCAACACTGCCGAAGACCTTGAGATTACTTGGCAAGAGACACAGGATCCAGATAGGCGTGATCAACAACGGAACCTGGGTCATAACCCTCAGAAGAGCTAGCCTTCCGGGAGTAGCTCTGAGTATTCGAGGGGGAAGCACAGGTCTTGCCCTATAGTAGATCCCGGCTTCATCATCTGGCTCTAGAGGTAAAGGCTTCTTTGGCAGTGTAGCCCAGGAGATTCGGTGTCCTACTTATGAGGGACGTCATATACAGGCAGAGTGTAGACGCTCAACCAGCGCTTGTTATTGTTGCGGCAGTCAGGAGCATCTCATGGCTTAATGTCCACAGAGCTCGCCTTAGACCCAGGGAGGCGGTGGGACCCAAGGCATGGAAGGTGAGTGACCTGGTGGTGATCCCCCGCAAGTGCACGGGGTCGTCAAGTAATAAACCACTCGCGCACGCACGAGTGGGTCGTATTCCCAAGGGCCCGAGAATCTATCATTACTTCCTTCTCGCAATGTTGTCTAGCTGATCAAACTCGATAGTAAAAGATGAAAATGCAAATACAAGAAATAAATGCAATTCAGAATGCTAAATAACCAGGGCAATAAAAGGGGGAAATCAGGGTGAGAAAGCGGTTACGGATGAGGATCCCCTCAAGGGCTACTGAAGTGTACAAGATACTGGATCAACATGTAAATTGCTTATTGGACCGAGAAAACCCTAGATTAGGTCAACCCGATGGTTACGGCAGTTGACCCCTAATCCGGTACGAGTATTGAATACGGGCTCTACACGTACAAATCCTCATACGATTGCAAAGGGCGAGGTTTTTTTCTCAAACTAAGGTTGAATCACAAATGAGTAATTAACCCTAGGATTGGAGGGGTACAAATACCCGATGGTCACGGCGTATTTATATGTATTTCCCTTCCAAGCTTGGTGAGTCTAACACTAGGACAATGGTCATGCAACCTAGTGTTGCCTAAGTATAGATACACAGAGTTCTCATGTATACCCTAACATTCAAGAGCACCAGAAAAGGATCACAAACAAGTCTACAAACATTAATTAAAACCAAGCATCCAAAATACACAAGTTCACCCCCAAGGTTCACCTACATCCAGTGACCTTCGGGTTTAGTTGTTCATAATCTCAAAATACATACTCAAAAGCATGAAAACAACTAAATAAAACATGATCACTCCCTCAAAGACGAAAATGGAGTTCCGAAGACGCCACTCAAGAGGTGGCTTCCCTTGTTTTCAACCTTCCTTCAATGATGCCCTAGAGTAGGATCTTGCTCCCAAATGCGCACTCCTCTAAGATCTCGCCGTGAAAACGCCCTCACAGCCCTCTCCCAAGCCGGATCTGATGATGGTGGTGTATAGCTCCAAGGAGAAGGCCAAGCCCCCCCTTCAAAATGCCCTAAAAACCTTTTTAATTCATGACATCGCGATGCCTTGCGTGTGACCTTGCGGGCGCAAGGTTGCCCGCAAGGCATCCAGAGACTTTCTCAGATTTTTTTCGGGGTGCTACAGTAATTCTACTACAGTGATGAAGCCCGAAAACACCGTATTTGGTGTCGATTTCTTCATAAATACGTTCTTGAGCTTATTTGGGCTTATTCAGGGCATGTAACACAAAATAAAGAGATTTAGACTAAAAGAAGGGCATCGGCTCATTAAAAAGATAATAAAATAATTCAGACAATTACGTATAAAATACGTATATTTAGACGTTTATCAAACATCCCCACACTTAAGTGTTTGCTTGTCCCCAAGCAAACAAACATGAAGAACAGGGGCAAGAAGATAAATGGCTAAATATACGACCTCAAGCTCAAATGTACAGGACTCCACAAGCACAGATGGTTAGAAATCAAGAAGTGAGTTGTTCAATGTATAGACAAGTAATATCAGCTCTGTTTCATCCAAAGTGTTCTTGTGAGTGTGTGCTGACTCCCACCTTGACCTCCACACCCTGGATTACCCCAGGATGTCCATTCACCTCACACAAATTGAAGTTAGTGTTAGAAGTGCTAAAGACCCTCTGAATAGTCATTTAAAAATCTTCTGGTCTCAAAACGGAACTTTAATAACAAGTGAAGGTAGAACAGGTTTCAGGCGCCTAAAATGTCACAAAATAGATTTTTTTTTTCGAGCCCACCTAACGTAGACTGCACAACAATCTTTCAGAAGAATGCACATGCTGGCCAAGCACAAGAGTTACCCAACTTACTTGATTATAGATCTACATACACGCATTCATGCTTTTGCAAGTAGAGGAATATACTCCATCCCACACCTAAAGTTGTACATTGTCTCCAATGTACATAAATCAGCAGTATAGGGTTGGAAATATATATAACAAGAATTAAAAGATGGCGTAAGAAACTTCCCCAATCCGTCGATGAAATGCATGTGAACTGGGGGTGTTCCATGTGGTGAGGGCTTGGAGTATGAAGCATTCCTAAAGAAATTCCTGGAAAAATACAAAACACTGATCACAACTCCAAAATGAAAATAATAGAGGAGAGTGCAAAAACAGAAAATTCAAAATAAACAGAGAAAGTTTAGTAGGGTCGAAACCCTAACTAACTGAAAAAGTAAACACTAATGCAAACAACAAGTAGAGCAGCAAAATAGATAAAAAGAACATCAATAACAACAACAACAACAAGTGGCGTGATGCTGGGAGTCTAAGAATCGGATGGTCGTGATGATGCCGCACAGGTGGTAGCTGCGGAGGTGGTGCCCACTAAAGATGAAGAGCTGCGGAGGTGCACCCATCATAAGAAATAAACTCCAAGACGACTTCATCTAACTCCAAGGTTCTCAAAACATTACAATCAATCTTTCGCTTGGTGCCGAATGTTTTTCTTGACAAAAGGGCGAATCGGGTCTTATGATCGTCCTTTCGAAATCTTGGTACGTCGGCGGGCGGAGAACGGTCTCTCCGTGTCCTCTTATGAGCCACTTTCTTGGACCTCATGCCTTTAAGACCAAGGGGACACCATTAAACCAAATTACAAAGACAATGGAGCTTCATGGAATGAAAATGAAAGAGAATGGTTTATTGCTACAGTAACTCAGAGAAAATTTTGCAGAGTTTTGCTTGAAAAAGTAGCCAAAAATCTTTACAAACATGCTAAACCATTCTCACAATGCTATATTAAACAAAGAGAACCAAAAACACAATGATTGCATCCCAAAATTTCATTAAAACACAAGGTATAAGAATGAAAACCAAACCTTAACCCTAGAGTATAAGGGATGAATCAAAAGCTTAAAACTGCTTGAATAGAGTGTAATCTTCCAAAATCCTTCAACAAAAGAGTTTAGAGGAGGAGGAGAGTGTTTTAGAGCAAAACAAAATGAGGTGATTTAGTGGAGAAATGAGTGAGAAGTGAGAGGAAGAAGATGGCTGTGTGAATATGAGAGAAAGAAGATGAGGGGCAGCCCTTTAAGAGTGATTTTCGGGCATCCTTGCGGGTGACCTTGCGGGCGCAAGGTTGCCCGCAAGGATCTACTGGATGCCTTGCGGTTGGGCTTGCGGGCGCAAGCCCCCCCGCAAGCATCCTCTGGATGGTTCACGGGCAAGCTTGCTGGAGCAAGCTTGCCCGTGAGCTTGCCATGTGTGACCCAAATCCCCTCTAACGGTCATAAAACGGCTCCAAACTTGTTTGGCATCAACATGACCCCCTTTAAACCCTAAAAACAATGAAAACAAAGCTGATACAAGCCCATAAACACACAAGAAGCAAGCTTCAAGACATCAACACAACAAACAAGTCAAAGAAGCTCAACATCATGCAACAAAGAAATGACAATAATGAAGAACAAAATAACTAAAACAAAGGCAACATCTAAGAACAAAACTACTACAAAATTAAAGAATATGAAAACTAGAGTGCAAGGAATTTTAAAAAGCTTGGGTTGCCTCCCAAGAAGCGCTTGTTTAAAGTCGTTGCCTCCCAAGAAGCGCTTGTTTAAAGTCATGGTGGAGAATTACCTCCATTTCTTGGCGCGGCATTGTTACCTGGAAAGTAATGCTTGAGACGGTGACAATTAACCTTGAATGTTCCATTCTGAGGGTGAGTTATTTCGATGGCACGATGAGGGAAAACTTGTGTGACAGTGTATAGCCTATGCTATCTTGATTTCAATTTCCCTGGGAATAATCTCAGTCTAGCATTAAACAATAAAACTTGATCTCCTTTTTGAAAATATTTAGCTCGTTTAATGTGGCGATCATGATACTCATTTGTTTTCTTCTTGTATCGCACCGAGGTTTCATATGACAAAGTTCGCCATTCGTCTAGTTCATTTAATTGAAACTTCCTCTTGTGGCCACTAAGGTGAGGGTCGAAGTTGAGTTGTTTCATGGCACAGTAAGCTCTGTGCTCCAATTCAACTGGGAAGTGACAAGCCTTTCCATAAACTAATCGGTAGGATGTTGACCCGATAGGTGTCTTGTATGCCGTCATATATGCCCAAAGTGCATCATCAAGCTGTTCTACCCAATCTCTTCGGTGATGGTTGGCAGTTTTCTCTAGGATCCGCTTTAACTCCCTATTTGACACCTCAAGCTGCCCACTGGTTTGAGGATGATTCGCAGTCAACATGCTATGAGATACCCCGTACCGTTTTAACACTTTCTCAAGTTGAGAGTTGCAGAAATGGGTGTCACGATCGCTTATGATCACCCTGGGTGCACCAAACCGGGAGAACAACTTCTTTAGAAATTTCACCACCACCCTAGCATCACAGGACGGAAAGGCTTGTGCTTCCACCCATTTTGAGACATAATCTACCGCCACTAAAATGTACTTGTTACCTTGGGAGCTAGGGAATGGGCCCATGAAATCGATTCCCCAGACATCAAACACCTCACAAGCTTGATTCCACGATTACGGCATTTCTTCTCTTTTTGAGATATTACCGGTTCTTTGACATCTGTCACACTGTCATCCCAGTGTTTGCGCATCCTGGAACATAGTGGCCTAGTAGAATCCCGAGTCAAGAGCCTTCTTAGCTGTCCTGTTCCCGCTGTAGCGACCTCCTGTCGGACCTGAATGGCAATGCATCAAAATATCATGCCCTTCCTCTGTTGAAACACATCTCCTGACAACCTGATCAGCACACATCCTGAATAGGTACGGGTCTTCCCAAATGTAGTGCTTTAAATCGGCAAAGAATTTCTTCCTTTGTTGATATGTGAGCCGCTTTGGGAATATTTTTGCTGCTAAGTAATTTGCGATATCTGCAAACCATGGAGTCTCATCTTCCTCGACCACCTGAATACTGCATAAAAGTTCACCAGGGAATGAATCATTTATCTCACCCTTCTGCCAATTATTCTCCATAGGCTCCTCAAGGCGTGAGAGATGATCAACAGCTAAATTCTCCGCCCCCTTTTTATCCTTTATTTCTAGATCAAACTCTTGTAGGAGTAGGATCCATCGGATCAGTCGAGGTTTTGCGTCTGACTTGTTAAGTAGATATTTTAGTGCAGAATGGTCTGTGTACACAATCACCTTCGATAGCACTAAATATGATCGGAATTTGTCAAATGCAAAGACAACAGCGAGCATTTCTTTTTTAGTGGTGGTGTAGTTTTCTTGCGCGTCGTTCAGGGTTTTGCTTGCATAGTAGATTGGTGGAAATGATTGTTTCGTCGCTGACCAAGCACGGCTCCCACTGCATAGTCACTCGCATCACACATTAGTTTAAATGGTAGATTCCGATATGGAGAGACCATAATTGGTGCTTCTATAAGCTTTTTCTTCAAGGTGAGGAAGGCTCTCATACAGTCTTCATTGAACTCGAAAGGGGTGTCCTTCTCGAGTAGCTTCGTCAAAGGTAGGGCAATCGAAGAAAAATCTTTCACAAACCTCCTGTAGAACCCCGCATGGCCCAAGAAACTTTTGATTGCTTTTATTGAAGTTGTAGGAGGAAGTTTCTCAATGGTGGCGACTTTCGCCTGATCCACTTCTATTCCCTTTTGAGAGATTTTATGTCCAAGTACTATACTCTCCTTGACCATAAAATGACACTTCTCCCAACTAAGTACCAAATTCGTTTCTTCACACCTCTTTAAGACTCGCTCCAAATTTTTGAGACAAAAATCAAATGAGTCACCAAATACAGAAAAGGCATCCATAAACACTTCCATGATGTCCTCCACCATACCTTCAAAAATGCCCAACATGCATCTCTGGAATGTGGCAGGTGCATTGCAAAGTCCAAAGGGCATACGGCGGTAGGCAAATGTTCCATACGGACAAGTGAAAGTGGTCTTCTCCTGGTCTTCTGGAGCAATTGGTATCTGAAAATATCCAGAGAGACCATCCAAGAAGCAGTAATAAGCGTGTCCCGCCAATCGTTCAAGCATCTGATCTATGAAAGGCAAAGGGAAGTGATCCTTCCTTGTGGCATCATTAAGCTTCCTGTAATCAATACAGACCCTCCAACCTGTGACTATACTCGTAGGGACAAGCTCGTTCCTCTCATTGGTGATAACTGTCATTCCTCCCTTTTTGGGTACTACTTGCACAGGACTCACCCAGGCACTGTCAGATATAGGGTATATAATGCCGGCATCGAGAATCTTGATGACCTCATTCTTTTCTACTTCCTTCATGTTAGGATTCAACCTTCGCTAGGGTATTGCCATAGGTTTGTGATTGTCTTCCATAAGAATTTTGTGAGTGCAAAATGATGGACTGATCCCTTTGATATCAGCTATTTTCCAAGCGATTGACTTTTTATACTTTTTGAGTACCTCAAGGAGTTTGCCCTTCTGTTCCTCTGTCAAATCTGACGCGATAATGACTGGAAGTTTGGAACCTTCCCCCAGAAATGCGTATTCCAAGTGCACCGGTAGTGGTTTTAGTTCCAGTTCGGGTGGTTCCTCCAATGATGACTTCAATTTCCCGAAACTGCCCCTATCGTATTTTTCCGTCCTCACTTCTTCCGTCTCTGGTGCACTGCCACTATGATAGGTTTCTTCCATTGCTTGTGCCTCTGTTTCAACATGAATTGGGTTTTCTTCTAGTCTGTATTCCTCGTCTTCTAAACTATCTGTCACTGCGTGCTCTGTGCCCTGTTCCATTAGAGAATGCTCTACGAGGTTCACTTTCTCTGTTTGCATGTACTGGTTGAGGAATGACTGAGTATTGAAATGTTCCTGAGTACGGTTAATCGAACCCTCACAATACTGCTTCTTCCATTGATCATCATAAAAATTTGGAGTGTGTGACTCAATCCCAGTACTAGAGTAGTAAGAGCACGACACCTGCCAGTGATGATAGTTAACCCAATCATTGTTTGCATACATAATTAAATAATAGATGAAAAATATTTACACACACTAGAATAGAAATTCGAGGCAAAACAAGAAAAGGAAAGACAATTGAAGTAATAAAGGAATATAAACAGGAATGGTAAATACAACAAAACAATAGCCAAATCAACACGCTCAAAGTTTTCCGAATATTTCTCGAGGGTGCCTGGCAACAGCGCCAAAAACTTGGTGGTGATCCCCCGCAAGCGCACGGGGTCGTCAAGTAATAAACCACTCATGCACGCACGAGTGGGTCGTATTCCTAAGGGCCCGAGAATCTATCCTTACTTCCTTCTCGCAATATTGTCTAGCCGATCAAACTCGAGAGTAAAAGATGAAAATGCAAATACAAGAAATCAATGCAATTCAGAATGCTAAATAACCAGGGCAATAAAAGGGGGAAATCAGGGTGAGAAAGGGGTCACGGATGAGGATCCCCTCAGGGGCTACTGAAGTGTACAGGATGCTAGATCAACATGTAAATGGCTTATTGGACCGAGAAAACCCAAGATGATGTCAACCCGATGGTCACGGCAATTACCCCTAATCCTGTACGAGTATTGAATATGAGCTCTACCCGTACAAATCCTCATACGATTGCAAAGGGCGAGGTGGTTTTCTCAAACTAAGGTTGAATCACAAATGAGTAATTAACCCTAGGATTGGAGGGGTACAAATACCCGATGGTCACGGCGTATTTATACGTATTTCTCTTCCAAGCTTAGTGAGTCTAACAATAGGACAATGGTCATGCAACCTAGTGTTGCCTAAGTATAGATACACAGAGTTTTCATGTATACCCTAACATTCAAGAGCACCAAACAAGGATCACAAACAAGTCTACAAACATTAATTAAAACCAAGCATCCAAAATACACAAGTTCACCCCCAAGGTTCACCTACATCCGGTGACCTTGGGGTTTAGTTGTTCATAATCTCAAAATACATACTCAAAAGCATGAATCCAACTAAATAAAGCATGATCACTCCCTCAAAGGCGAAAATGGGGTTCCGAAGGCGCCACTCAAGAGGTGGCTTCCCTTGTCTTCAACCTTCCTTCAATGATGCCCTAGAGTAGCATCTTGCTCCCAAATGCGCTCTCCTCCAAGATCTCACCGTGAAAACGCCCTCAAAGCCTCTCCCAAGCCGAATTTGATGATGGTGGTGTGTAGCTCCAAGGAGAAGGCCAAGTCCCCCCTTCAAAATGCTCTAAAAACCTTTTTAATTTATGACATCGGGATGCCTTTCGGGTGACCTTGCGGGCGCAAGGTTGCCCGCAAGGCATCCAGAGACTTTCTCAGATTTTTTTCGGGGGTGCTACATTACCTGCTACAGTAATTCTGCTACATTACTGCTACAGTGATGAAGCCAAAAACACCGTATTTGGTGTCGTTTTTTTCATAAATACGTTTTTGAGCTTATTTGGGCTTATTCAGGGCCTGTAACACAAAATAAAGAGATTTAGACTAAAAGAAGGGCATCGGCTCATTAAAAAGATAATAAAATAATTCAGACAATTACGTATAAAATACATATATTTAGACGTTTATCATGACCCAAGTCATTTAGGGGATCATGACAGATAGATGGTCCAGGTCAGTCCCAGCAGGGCACCTCGAGGGGTAGGAAGGGGAAGGAGCCTATGTTAGACAAGCCTTGTTCCTCTTCTCGCCCAACAGGCAGAGGTAGACCAGCGACTCAAGGTAGAGTCTTTGGTCTAACATAGGAAGACGCCTAGGCATCCCACAATGTGGTGGCTGGTATTATTTCTTTGCATTGTTACTATGCTTGCGCATTATTGGATCCTAGAGCTACTCATTCTTTTGTGTCGACATCTTTTGCCCGTAAGAATTCCATGTATGTTGTTGAGTTGCCGCATGTTCTGTGTGTCACTGATGAGTGCATTTTATATAGATATATTTTCCATCATATACCCGTTGTTTCATAAGTATTTTGTTATTAACTCTCCCATTTTAGTGCTATTTGAGGTATTTCCAGTTTCTATGCAGATATTGAAGCCTCGAAGCAAGAAGAAACAATTTTGAGCGATTTTGGTAGCTAAGGGACTTAGAAGAAACCTCACCAAGCTAAGCACGGCTTCAACACGCTCGTGTCCCAAGGCGTGCAATTCATAGAAGAATTTAGCCAAAGAAAGCACGATTTCGGGTCTCTAAGCATGGTCGTGCAACTCGCAACACGGCCGCAACACGCCCGTGTTGTTTGAATCTATGAGGGGCTAAACCCTTCTATTGAGCCTGGGTTGAGAACTTGTGTGTATGCTTTGAGCTTGGATTCTTCTATTTAGCATTTATGAATGTCTTTTTTTCCCTTATTAAATCTTTGGTTGTTGGCTTCATTGTGGGTTGTTGAGTGTCTTGTTTACTTTGGGAACTTGATTTTAACTAGGCTTGCATATCTTCTGGATTGATGTAAGTAGTTAGAATTCAACCTAGGGTTTCAATTGCACTACATGTATCCCCCACATAGCACAACAAGATTATAGAATTGGGGTTTGTAAGACACATTTCAGATAAATGTGTGAGAATCTAAGTTAGGTAGCACCAAGTGATTAACCCGGGGCCCCATCTCCTTCATTGAGCAATCCTAATTCTCTCCCTCTAGTGCGTTTCCTCTTTCCCTTCATTCTCGCTTTCTTAAGTCAGAGTTAATTCACCCTTATTCCAGTTGATTAAATACTAAGTGGGAAGATAGTATTAGGAGATATACCTATCCCTGTGGAATTGACTACCCGACCCTCGGGTACATTATACTACTTGTACGACTTGTGCACTTGCGGTTACGCAAGGGGCGTATCAAGTTTTGGCGCCGTTGCTGGGGACTGGCAACTTCTTAGAATCCTTCAGTGTTAGTAATCTAATCATTTATTTCTGTTTTACTTTTCAGCTCTTTCTCTTTCTTATTTTGTTTCTACTTAATTTTCAGTGTTGTGTTTCGCTTCAACCGGCATTTTCTTCTTTTCTCCGCAAGTGTAAAACTTAATCCTTATTTTATCATTTTTTCCTTCCCCGTAGGTATAGTGCAGTGCTCGTGGGAGTGCATTCGGTTAGGTAGGCCTGTTTCGAATTGTGCATCTGCATTTCATAGTAGATCGAACAGGAAGTACGTGGTCAAGATGGAGGACCTTCTGTATGCATTGAAGGGACCGGGAACCCTCTCATTTGGAACAGAAGTGGGAGACCAGCACACGAACAGACAGTTGATAGAGTTACTCTCAAATTTCGTACAAGGAAATCATGATGATATCAGTTTGGAAGAGGCAGTGAATGCCTACAGTGGAAAATCTCAGGTATGGTCAAGAGATCAGCTTACAGATCAGGAGGTATTGTTGGGTCGACGGGCTGAACAACAATACAGTGAGGAAGTTATGTCAGTGAGTCTGTGTGGTAAACAAGAGGTTGAGATTGATGCAATTTGCCCTTTGGGAAAGGAGTCCAGAGCAAAGAACATTCCCGTGGATAGTTTGACAGATCTGAGTGGGGGGAATCAAACAACGAGTACTAAAGATTTAGAGCTCGAGAAGGAAGTAAACTCCCTGGCTCAGGAAAACAAGGTTATGGAGGATGAACTTAAAAAACTACCCTATCATTTGGAGTATGCTTATTTGAGTGGGGATAAACAATGCCCAGTGATAATTTCGGCAAAGTTGAAAGCTGAGCAGAAGGAGAAGTTACTTCAAGTACTCACCACGCAGAAAAGAGCAATTGCTTGGACGATATCAGATATTCGGGGGATAAGCCCTTCAGTTTGTACACATAAGATCCTCATGGAAGATGAAAGCAAACCAAAGGTGCAACCACAAAGGCGCCTGAATCCGAACATACAGGAAGTGGTCAAGACAGAGATAAAGAAACTCTTGGATGCCGGGGTTATTTATCCTATTTCAGATAGTCCGTGGGTTAGCCCTGTGCAAGTAGTTTCAAAGAAAGGCGGCATGACGGTAGTCCAGAATGATAAGAATAAAGCAATACATGCTCGCACAGTTACTAGGTGGAGAGTTTGCATTGATTATCGTAAATTAAATGACGCCACTAGAAAGGATCATTTTCCCCTTCCATTTATTTATCAAATGCTAGAGAGACTGGCTGGGCATATGTATTACTGTTTCTTGGATGGGATGTCAGGCTATTTACAGATTCCAATAGCACCTGAAGATCAAGAGAAAACCACCTTTACATGTCCCAATGGCACTTTTGCTTATCGTCGCATGCCGTTTGGATTATGCAATGCCCCTGCCACATTTCAACGTTGTATGATGTCCATCTTTGATGAATTTATCGAGGATATTATGGAGGTCTTTATGGACGATTTCTCGGTTTTCGGTGATTCTTTTGACAGCTGTTTGGCTAACTTAAAAAAGGTCCTAACCCGATGCGAGGAAACAAATCTAGTACTTAGTTGGGAGAAGTGCCACTACATGGTACAGGAAGGGATTGTGTTGGGGCACAAAATTTTGAAATATGGGATTGAAATTAATAAAGCGAAAATCTCTACAATTGAAAGGCTAGCAACCCCCACCACCACTAAAGACATTAGAAGTTTCCTGGGGCTGGGTTTCTATAGGCGGTTCATCCAAGACTTCTCGAAGATATCAACACCAACAACCAAGCTTTTGGAGAAGGACGCTCCCTTCAATTTTGACACAAATTGTCGAGCCGCTTTTAAATTGCTGAAGCAAAAGAAATCTGGGATTGAGGTCCCTATTCTGAAAGCACCCCGATGGGATCGACCTTTTGAGTTAATGTGTTGGGGCAGCGGTATGATAAACAGTTTCACCCCATATCTTATGCAAGCAAAATGTTGACGTCAGCACAAGAAAATTATACCACTACGGAGAAGGAACTTTTGGCTATTGTCTACGCTCTTGACAAGTTCCGGCAATATTTAGCCCTATCTAAGGTGATAGTGTTTACAGATCATGCAGCGTTACAATACCTATTGACTAAAACTGATGCTAAGCCAAGGTTAATACGGTGGGTCCTTCTTCTGCAAGAGTTCGATGTGGAGATAAGAGACAAGCGAGGGATTGAAAATGTAGTGGCTGATCACTTATCCCGTCTGACTAACACCAATGATGGTTCGGATGAGTCAAAAATTGTGAATGATTCATTTCCGGAGGAACATTTGTATCTAATGACAGTTCAAGAGTCTCCGGATGCAACGGTCCCGTGGTTTGCTGACATTGCAAATTATCTAGGGGGGAGTAATCCCTAAATATTTTCATATGTACAAAGAAAAAAATTCATGTCTGATGTCAAACACTATGTATGGGATGACTCATTTTTATATAAATTTTGCGCTGATGAAATGGTAAGACAATGTATCTTCCTTGAGGAAGGTTGACGTATCTTATCGCAATGCCATGCTGGAGTAGTTGGAGGGCATTTTAGCCCTAATCGAACTGTCGAGAAGGTGTTAGCAGCCGGTTTTTTTTGGCCCACACTTTTCCGAGATGCCAAGACTATGGTAGAATCTTGCGACGCTTGCTAGCGTAGTGGAAATTTATCCAAACGGGATGAAATGAAGCAGACGCCAATCCAACAGTGCGAACTTCTTGATGTGTGGGGCATTGATTTTATGGGGCCATTTCCGTTGTCAAATGGATGCCGGTACATATTAGTCGATGTTGATTATGTGTCTAAATGGGTGGAAGCTCAAGCGCTCCCTATACTAACGATGCAAGGGTGGTCGTGAAGTTTTTAAGAAAACTATTCGCTCGATTTGGTTGTCCAAGAACCATTATCAGTGATCGGGGGACCCACTTTTGTAATGCCCAATTCGAAAGGATTCTAAAACGACTTGGGGTAACTCATCGTATTACTACGGCCTACCATCCTCAGACTAGAGGGTAAGTGGAAGTCACCAACCAGGAAATAAAATGGATCCTAGAGAAGATAGTCCAGTTCAACAGGAAAGATTGGTCCGACAAGTTAGAAGAAGCCCTGTGGGCATACAGAACTGCATATAAGACTCCCACAGGCCATATACCATACCGTTTGGTCTATGGCAAGGCATGTCATTTATCGATCGAATTGGAGCATTGAGCATATTGGGCTATTAAGCGACTCAACTTTGATGAAACCAAGGTTGGGGAAAAAAGAAAATTTCAGCTAAACAAGTTGGACAAGTTTCGGCAGACTGCATACGAGAACTCTATCACATATAAGGAAACTACATGACAAGCGTTTACGAGGTGAAAAACAATTTGCGGTTGGAGATCGAGTTCTGTTGTTCAACTCTTGATTGAGATTATTTCTAGGAAAGCTTAAATCGCGTTGGTCGGGTCCTTACCAAGTCACTGTTGTCCACCCGTATGGTACTGTCGAAATCTTCCATCCGGACAATGTAACATTCAAGGTTAACGACCACCAATTGAAGCATTATATCGGCTCCGCCGATTCATCGATTGAAGATAATGCGCAGAGCTTGCTTCTCACTCAACCCCCATCAATTTCCCGGCATGTCAGGCTCGAGACATTAAACAAGCGCTTGTGGGAGGCAGCCCATAACTTTTGGTTCGATCCGTTTCTTTCAACCCCGTGCAAGTTACAGCCTTTTCGTATTTTTTCATTTCCTTTTTCCTAGCACGGCTGTGTTCACCTCGAAGCACGGCCGTGTTTTTTTCTCTTTAGGTTTTGCTTTGCTTTAAGGCGCCGATCTCTGGGCGAGCCCTCTTCTCACCAGCGCCGCCACTCCTCGAGCCCTCCTTCTAACACCATCTTCTCCTCACTATCCCTCAAAAGCGCATTGTTTCAAAACCCTCGTCCAAACGTTTCCGCGCGCTACCAGTCACCGAGCTTTTATCTCCTCCTTTCACATCGCCTGATCAACAGCAGAGGTTTCAAAAGTTTCTCCAACAATCCTTTGGCAATTTTCCACTCTTGATTGGAATATTTTGCAAGATGCGGGTTTAGCTGACAATGTTCGCCATCTTCTTCACGTCGGAGCTTGGTACAAACTTTTCTCAATTACGGATCAGGCATATCGTGAGCTAACAACGGAGTTCTTAGCTATGTTTACAAGGAGGCGCGGTCAAGTGTCCTGGGATGACCCTGGGACTCTACAGTTTCAGTTAATGGGGATTCACTACACTTTGAGCTACACTGAGTTCGCGGTCTGTATGGGGTTCTATGATAAGTCTTTTACCAGATCTCCTGCGTAGTCTTCAGTGTTGTTTTATCGCCCTCTTGGCGAACCAATCGAGGACTGTTGGCGGCGGCTAAGCCATGATCACTTACTATATCATCCAGGGCGCTCGAAGGCTTCTACTCTTCGTTCCCCCGCATTAAGAGTCATCCACACCTTACTCAGTGGCACCATTACGGGGTGTGGGGACAGCAACGACGTCATTACGTCGCTGGAATTTGACTACCTCGTGAGCATGTGGGATGTTGTCCCGTTCCATTTGGGGTATGTGGTTGCATCTACATTTCACCACTATGCCAAGGACCGTCAAAGGAGTATTATTTTCGTGGGGCCTTATGTCACCCATTTGGCGCGCCGGTTGCATGTTCTACAATGTGGAGTCCCACTTACTATTGCAGGAAAATTTCAGCCGATTACTTTAAGGTCATTACGGGTTATGGGACTTTTCCATCCTCCGCCATCGAACGATGCGGTCCCTACCCCCAGTGTCACCACTACTCCATCTTCACACTCGGACTCGGATTGCTCGGATGTTTCTTCCGAAGCCGTTTTCTGTCAGTGGGTCTTGCGGAGCCTCCAGAAGTTAATCCAGCTTTGTGGTCATCCCACTTCATCTGCTGCTTCCACTTCCAGGAGTCTTGAGGTTGACACTGCTGACCTTGCTTCAGACTCCGAAACAGGCTCAGAGAGCGCCGATTCTTGAGCGCTTTGCTTTTTTTTTTTTTTTTTTTATCTGTTTTTTTATCTTCAGTTTTTGTGCTTTCTTTTAAGTTTGTGCTCTTTGTTTGTGTTCTATTCAGTTGTGTAGTTGAGTCAGTTAGCAAGGGAAGTCCCCTACTAAACTGATCTCTTTTCTTCTTGAGTTTATTTTATGCTTGTTTTTCGTGTCTCTCTAATGCTTGTGTGCTTTACTTCAGGATATTTGAATATCGTTTTTGCTGCTTGTAACAAATGGTCATGCAAATCAAGTGCTTCTTCACGGTTTGTTCATGGAAGTCTCGCCTTTTTACTTGGTGAAAAATTCCCCAACTTTATTTCCACTTGCACTCGACTCATTTTCACATGTATTGCATGTTTTACTCTTTTAACATTGAGGACAATGTTTTATTCAAATGTGGGGGAGGGTTGTATGTTTTTGTATGCCTTTTGTTGTTAGTGCATACCTAGGACAATCTATGAAAATTTTTGGTAAAGAATTCCTAATCTTAGGAGACAATGAGCATGCTAGTGTACTTTTGTTGAACTTTAAGGTTATTTTTGCTCTTACTTTGAAAAACCTGATTTAAACACCTCACCTAATGTTGTGCTTCACTTCGTTGAGAGGAAGGTTTAGCTTCAGGACTTGTTAAAAGAAAAAAGATTGACTCCAAAATGAAACGGGAAAGATTTGATAGCGAAAAGAAATTTTAAGAAGTGCTAAGAATTGAGTTCGAAAAGTCAGATTCCTGTTAGGATGCCCTTTCGAATTCTGCATGAAAGATGGTAGAAAGAGCTATCACTTTAGAAAAAGCGAAAGCTGCACTTGAGTAGTCGGATATTAGGCATCACAAATATCATTTTTGATGACCTACCGGGTGAAATGGCTGCCTCTATTGTGTATGAAGCTACTTCCCAATTTAGGAGTCATCGTGAAAGAAAAATGTGGCATGAACTAGACCCCCTCAAAGACGTTTGTGACGCATTTCCTTAGGCCGCACACACACATGGCGGTACGAAGTAAGAGTAAAAATCTTTTACGAGCTTTCAATTAACTAAGGCACGTGCTACTCTTAGCTCCCCAAGCTTTAGGAATTCTCTGACTCAGCTGAGATCGGAGGTCATGCACTCATCTCATTGTTAGGGGATTAAGGTTGCTTGACGATAAGCAACGATTCAAGTGTGGGGGTATTTGATGAGTGCATTTCATATAGATATATTTTCCATCATATACCCGTTGTTTCATAAGTATTTTGGTATTAACTCTCCTATTTCAGTGCTATTTGAGGTATTTCCAGTTTTCTATGCTGATATTGAAGCCCCAAAGCAAGAAGAAACAATTTCGAGCAATTTTGGTAGCTAAGGGACTTAGAAGAAACCTCACCAAGCTAAGCACGGCTTCAATACGCCCGTGTCCCAAGGGGCGCAATTCACAGAAGAATTTAGACAAAGAAAGCAAGGCTTCGGTTCCCTAAGCAAGGTCGTGCAACTCGCAACACGGCCGCAACACGCCCGTGTTGGACCCCGCCAGATTACTGGCAGCTAGAGTTTCAGAGTTTTCATTTGGCAGTAATCTGCACGGCTTAGAACATAGCCAAAGCACGGCCATGTTGACATCAGGAGAGTGTTAAAACTCCCTAAAACTTAGGGTCGATGGACTTTTCGGCGAGGGTAAAAGATGCAAAGAAGGGGAGAAGCCAAGAGAGCATTCAGAACCATTGAAGAGGGAGCTTTGCGCGAATTATAGGCTAATCGGAAGGAGAAGATCTATCAGCATCGGAACCTCAGACGACAACAAGGATGGAAGCAATTAGGGAGTCTTTGATTTCTGTTGTATTTGCTTTGCCATTTATTTCTTCATTGTTTGAATATATGAGGGGCTAAACCCTTCTAGGGTGGCCCGGGTTGAGAACTTGTGTGTATGCTTTGAGCTTGGATTCTTCTATTTAGCATTTATGAATGTCTTTATTTCCCTTATTAAATCTTTGGTTGTTGGCTTCATTGTGGGTTGTTGAGTGTGTTGTTTACTTTGGGAACTTGATTTTAACTAGGCTTGCATATCTTCTAGATTGAGGTAAGAAGTTAGAATTCAACCAAAGGTTTCAATGGCACTACATGTACCTTCCACATAGCACAACAAGATTCTAGAATTAGGGTTTGTGAGAGACACTTCAGATAAATGTTGTGAGAATCTAAGTTAGGTAGCACCAAGTGATTAACCAGGGGCCCCATCACCTTCATTGAGCAATCCTAATTCTCTCCCTCTAGTGCGTTTCCTCTTTCCCTTCATTCTCGCTTTCTTAAGTGAGAGTCAATTCACCCTCATTCCAGTTGATTAGATACTAAGTTGGAATCGACTACCCGACCCTCGGGTATATTATACTACTTGTATGACCCGTGCACTTGCGGTTACGCAAGGGGCGTATCAGTCACTACTCCTGTGGGAGCGGTAAGGACTATTGACCAGTTAGCAGCTGCATGCTCTACCTTCATCAAGGGAAATGGGCTTACCGCCGACTTGCACCTAATGGAGCTGTGAGACTATGACGTAATCCTCGGCATGGACTGGCTCTCATAAGTGTATGCTGTAGTTGACTATCAAAAGAAAAAGGTGCACTTCCATTTCCCAGAGCAGGAAGAGTTTACCGTTTGTGGTAGTAAGGGGTATACCATAGCTTGGGAGATTTTTTCCCTTCAGGCCCAGAAGCTGATCAGCAGTGGCTGCATCAGTTTTCTCCCCTCTATCTCAGAGGCAACTCATATCCCCTTTACCGTAGTAGATGTACCAGTTGTCGGCGAGTTCCCTGATATCTTTCCTAGATTACCCCTGCGAGGAAGGTGGAGTTCGCCATCGACTTCGCTCAGGCACAGCTCTCATATCCATGACACCCTATCAGTTCGTAGCTGGATTGAAGAATCAACTGGAGGAGCTATTGGAGAAAGGTTTCATTCGACCACGCATGTCGCCTTGGGGAGCTCCAGTGCTGTTAGTCAAAAATGAAAGATGGATCGCTAAGGCTGTGCATCGACTACCGTGAGTTAAACAAGGTGACTGTTAAGAACACTGAGACAACAGGAGCTGTATGCCAAATTTTCCTAGTGTGATTTTTGGCCCGATAGTGTGGCTTTCTTGGGGCATGTCATTAGTAAAGACGGTGCTTTAGTAGATCCGAAGAAGGTGGAAGCAGTCGTGGATTGGAAGACACCGAGCAAGGTTAGAGAGATCCGAAATTTTCTTGGCTTAACTGGCTACTAACAGAGGTTTGTACAGGATTTCTCCCGGTTAGCAACGCCCTTGACGAGACTAACCCAAAAGGGGGTCCGTTTCACCTGGATTGAAGTTTACGGGCGGAGTTTCTTAGAAAGCAGATGTGGATACGTGATCTATACTGATACTTGCAAGGCAAGCTTAGGGTGTGTTCCGATGCAGAATGGGTGAGTCATTGCCTATGCTTCAAGGTAGTTGAAACCACATTGAGAGAATTACCCCACCCACAACCTTGAGTTGGCAGCAGTCGTCTTTGCATTAAAGATCTGGAGGCATTTTCTGTATAGGGAACCTTGTAAAGTGTACACATACCACAAAAGTCTAATGTACATCTTCATCCAGAAGAGCTCAACATGCTGCAGAGGCGGTGGTTGGAGCTAATCAAGGATTATGACCTCAGTGTCCACTACCATCTAAGAAAACCTAACGTGGTGGCTGATGCGCTAAGCAGGAGGTATAACTATGGAGCCGCCATAGATTTGACTGAGTAGAGACAACTATTAGAGGAAATGAGAAGGTATGAGTTGGAGGTTGTTCCCTAAGGCTCTGAGGTGAATCTGGAAAACATGCACATCCTACCTAACTTACTGGAGAGGATCAGGACAATCAGATGCAGGATCCTAAATTGCAAGAGAACTGTGCTACACTTTAGCAGGGAGTGCCATCTCAGTTCCGAGTGTACAAAGATGGTACTGTCTTATTTGGAAAGCGAGTTTGCGTACTCGATGATCTTGCTTTGAAGAGGGATATTTTGGAGGAGGCCCATTACTAGAGTTACACAATTCATCCCGGGGGTACAAAAATGTATAGAGGGCTTAAGGAGCACTACTGGTGGAATAACATGAAGTGGGAGATAGCTATCTTTGTAGCTTATTGTCTTATTTTTCAGCAGGTAAAAGCAGAACATCAAAGACCCGCGGGTTACCTTTAGCCATTACTGATATCCGAATGGAAGTGGGAGCACATGATGATGGACTTTGTAACTGGCTTACCCTGCACTCAGTGAAAGCATGAGTCAGTGTGGGTGATTGTCGACCAACTAACCAAGTCAGTGCACTTTCTACCTTTGAGACCTAAAATGAGTCATGAGAAGTTAGCTAAGTTATACCTGGGAGAGATTGTCCGACGACATGGCATATCGATATTGATCACATCTGATCAGGATTCGAGATTCATCTCGAAATTTTGGAGGAGTTTACAATCTGCTTTGGGCATAAACTGACTTTCAGTACAAGCTTTCATCCCCAGGTAGAGGGCCAGTCTAAGAGGACGATACAGACTTTGGGGAACATGCTTCGAGCATGCGCCCTCGACTTTTCTGATTCTTGGGACTGTTATTTGCCTTTGGCGAAGTTTGCCTATAACAACGGTTTTCAAGCGAGTATTCAAATGGTACTGTACGAGGCACTCTACGGGCGAAAATGTTGATCTCCTGTGTGTTGGGACGAGGTAGGAGAGCGAAAGCTGTTAGGTCCAGAGTTGTTACAGATTGCAAAAGAGAAAGTGAAACTGGTCAGGGGATGACTGAAAGCTGCTCAAAGCCGATGGAAGAGCTATGCAGAGAAGCGCCTCTCAGACCTTGAGTTTTAGGTCGACGACTCAGTTGTTTTTAGGGTATCTCCTATAAAAGGTGTTGTGAGATTTGGAAAACTTGGTAAGGTCAACCCACGCTACATTGGACCATTTGAGATGGTGGATGCGAGTTGGAGCTTATCGCTTGGCCCTACCTCCAGATCTAGCCCAGGTCCACAATGTCTTCCATATCTCCATTCTGAGAAAGTGTTTGTCTGATCCATCACACGTCATTCTGCATGAACTAGTGGAGATTCAGAAGAACCTATCTTATGAAGAGTAACAAGTAGAGATTCTTGACTACAGGGAACAACAGTAAAGGAGTCGAGTGATCACATTGATTAAAGTTAGATGAAGCAATCACCTAGTGATGAAGCTACTTGGGAGCGAGAGGCCGACTTGAGGGAGCGCTACCCAGAGTTGTTTACTAACACTTGATGCGAGTCTAGAGGACTAATGTTTGAATGAAGCATTGGATACCCGATACCCTCCCCCACATGTTGATGAGCCCATTTCATATATATATATTGCATGCTATACCTTCATCATTATTGGATATTTTGGCTATAATTCTCCAAGTACGGTGCTATTTGAGGTATTCGTTGTTCGTCATGCAGATATCAAAGTCCTGAAGTAAAAAGAAGCGCTTTTGGAACAATTTTAGAAGCTAAAGGACTTAGAAGAAACCTCATCAAGCTCAGCACGGTTTGAGCACGCCCGTGCTGTTTCCCGTGCAAAGTGCAGAAGAATTCAACTGCGATTCAGCACAGCCTGAGTCCGCTGAGCACGGGTGTGAAAACCTCAGCACGGTCGAAGCACGCCCGTGCTGCTTCCCGTGAAAATTACAGGAGAATGCAGCCAGAGATCAGCACAGCCAGAGTTCGCTGAGCACGGTCGTGCAAAGCCTCAGCACGGCCTAAGCACGCCCGTGCTGTTCCCCGTGCAGATTACAGGTTTGTGAGTTTTCTGAAGATTTATTTGGCCGTAATCTGCACGGCTTCAGCATGCCCGTGCTCACATCGGGAAAACATTAAAACCCTAAAAACTTAGGTTTTTGGGGACTTTTAGGGGGCGAACTTTGGGAGAAAGAAAGGGAGAGCTTTGGGGGTTCATCCTCAACTTCATCAAGGGAATGCCAAGCATATGGTAGGCCGATCGGAGGGAGATTACACGACATCGTAGATCCTTCGACAACCTCAAGGATGCAAGAAATTAGGGAGTTTTCAATTCCTTGTCTTGTAATTTCTTTGGCATTGTGTTTGTTGGTTGTTATCATGAGGGGCTAAACTCTTAAGGGAGCCCCGGGGGTGGTTGTTTTACGTTGTAGCTCGAACTCCTTGTCTTTACTTGCAGTTTTTATGATTGTCTTGTTCATTTCAATAAATCAAGGTTATTGGCTATCTTGTTTGTTGTTTAGTGCTTGATGCTTGGTAGTTAGGTTCTCCTATCTAGGTTTGTGAATCTTTATTGATTGTTGCAAGCAGAGGGAGTTCAACTTAGGGCTCGGCAGCGCTAGAAACCACATTCTTATAGCATAACTAGGTTTAGAACTGAAGACATCCCTGATAATTTCTGAGAAAGACTGAGTTAGTGAACGTCAGAAACCCAACCCCGGGGCCCCATCTCCTCCATCGAGTCAAACCTAAATCTTCCCTTGGTGAACTTTCCATTCCCTCAACTTCCTCGAAGTTAGTCCAAAGTAAACTCCTTCATTCTCGATTTGGTTAGATATTGAGTAGGACGTTAGTATTAGAAGCTATACCAGTCCCTGTGGATTCGACTACCCGACCCAAAGGGTACATTATACTACTTGTGCGACCCGTGCACTTGCGGTTACGCAAGGGGCGTACCACATGTTTGGCTGTTTGTTGGAAATTAGTAGACTTGATTAAAGCTTAATCACGTATGTTTTTGCAGGAGAAAGAGAGAGAGAGAGAAAGAGGAGAAGCTTAGAGGCTGCTGAAGCTACCTCTAATGGTAGATTGGATGGGTCAATGCCCTCACCTTCTCAAAAGGTGACAGCTTTCTCTACCAATTCTTGTATATGATGTTCGTTCTTCATAAAAAGGGACATGAGAGATGTGTTGATGTAGTGAATGGATGGATTGCATTTCCTCTTCTTTTGTTTGGGTTGCTTTCAAAATTTGATCTTGTTTGCTGTGTTTGGTTGGAATCTTGATTGCCTTTTTGGATTCCTGCTGCATTAATGAGGCCTTGTGGTTTGGGATTTTGGAATTCATTTGTCCTGAATGAAATTGTATCTCTTGCTCTACTTGTTTGTTGTTGATTCTGAGGCTTTGTGAGAAAGATCCAAACTTTGTAGCAAACGCAGGAGAAGGGAAAGAAGAGACATTTGTGACTTGTATGAAGTTGGTTTGCAGCAATAAGAGAAGCGCTCATGGTCAAAGAGTTTCGTGAGAAAATGGTTCAAGATCAAGAGCAAATCTCAGGATTTTCATGTTGATTTTTCAGTTAGGAGAGTTTAAATACCAGAATTAGAACATTGTGGTTAGTTTATATCGAGACTAAATTCACGGGATTTGGTGAATTCATTTTCACAGCTCGGAACCCAGTTGGCTCTCGCGCCCTTATAACTCTGTATTTCTTGGGTATGGTTAATTATGTAATTATGTAGAAATTTATTTATTCTTGAAATTTTTGTGTTATTTCTGTTGGTACTATTATTATTATTCTGTACTTGCTATTTATTTATTTATTTAATTTAATTATGTTGTGAATTGATTTATTCGGTATTTTATTGTCCGTACTATGTATTTACTGCAGTTTTTAGTACATCTCAATTTTTGGCAAATTAAAAACGAAGAGATATTTGCGTCTCTCGCCTGTCTGCACCAGTGCAGTAGCGCCGCACACCTTATTCATCTTCTTCAATCGACTCGATCTACCACCAGACCTCGTCGCCATTTAAACTTGCTGCCACCACTTGCTGCCATCTAATCGTCCTCTCTGGTAAGCTCTGGTGAGTTGGGTCATGACAGTGAGCAAGATTCGGTTTGAATTGTTTTAGAAAATGCCGTTCAAAGCACTCTTGGAAGAAGCTGGTATAAGTTCCCATGCCGTGAATGCAAGTTCCCATGTGACGTGCCAGCCCTTTCAATTGTTTTGACATGCCAGCCTTTCCATTTGTCTTGACATGCCAGCCTTTTCCTTTTGTTTTGACTCTTAGATTTGTTTTTGATAGAATATTTGTTAAACAAGAAACAAAACCTACATGGTAGACATTAGTTGCGACGAACACTTCCTTTACAATGTTTTTTAACTTTTGATTGATTTGATGATTTTATTAAAAAAACTTCATATGGCTTCTGAATCATAACCAAATTTTCTTAGCCCCATGGATGTCAAATTAAATGGCTCAAATTACAAAAAATGGTACACTACTGTGCATATCATTTTACTTGGATTAGAGCTACTTGGCTATGCAGATAATACATCCTCCCCCCTTAAAGAGACTAACACTCTCAGTACATCGGCTTCATGGTTCACTGCTGATCATCGTGCCATGACCCTCATTTGTTTGTCCTATGAAAATGACATTCGCATGGAGATTGGGCATCTTCCAACTGCCTTTGCTATGTGGGACCACCTACGTCATATGTTTGAGCAGTCTAGTTCTGCTCGCCAATATGCTAGGATCTCACTTATGTATAGCAATGGGAGAGCTCTGTTCCGGAATATGCTACTGAGTTAAGCTCTTTGTGGGGACAACTTGACCCTTTAGAGCCTTCCACTGTTTAATGTGCAAGTGTTGTAAGACTCGCATTCAGTCTCGCCAGATACAGTGGACCTTTGATTTCCTCATGTATCTCCATCCTGACTATGAGGTTGTTTGCAGCCAATTACTTAATCGAGACCCTATTCAATCCTTCGATGATGTTGTGTGCAGTGTAATGACTGAGGAGACTAAGCTGCATGCACTCTCATCATCTCGTCCGGGCTCTACTATACAGTCCTGGCTGTAACCTTTTTGCGCTCTTCTTGGACCTCTACTCCGAGTGCCCCATTATCCTCCTCTCCTAGATCTTCTTTTTTTGCCATTACTGCAAATGACAAGGATATGTGTAGACTCAATGTCTAAAGCTTCAGCAATAGCAACAACATCAGCAACATCCACAGCATCGTCCTCCTCTGAGATCCTCTGGTGTTTCTTTTTCACCTCATGCTGCTACTATCGAGGTCTTAACTACTAAGTCCTCTGGGGCCCTTGTTACCTACTTTGCTCAAGTTATAGAGCAACTTCATGCCATGTAATGCACCATGCAGTCCAGTTTCTCCTCTGTTATGTCTACTGCTTCTGGTATGTCTTCTTCCTCATGGATTTTAGATTCTCGTGCTACTCATCATATGACTCCGGATGCTACTACTCTAGCTCACTTTTCTAGCACTCACCCATTTTCTAGTTCTCGTATTGATGACGAAAATCTTATTCCTATCACGCAGTTCGGTAACCTTTAGTCTCCTTCATTTACTATTCCCACAGTTCACCATGTTTCTGGCCTAGCTTTAAACCTTATTTCTGTCAGTTAGCTTACAGATCATAGTTTGACTATTACTTTTTCTTCTTCTGACTATTCTGTGCAGGACCATCTTACAAGCTAGGGGATTAGGACCGAACGTAGAGTTGGTAGGCTTTATCACCTAGAGTTCTCTTCATCTCCCTATATCTCTCTCCTTCCAAATGCACTCCTAGTTTTGTTGCTTCTTTTTGTTCTTTAAATCGTTGCACTTTCTCTTAGATTATGTATCAAATGATCACCTGAAACTATTAACTAGTTCAAGCTGTCTTGGTTCTATCTCTTCAGGTTCATTATCCTCTTGTATGGATTGTAAGTTTGCTAAACATTTGGCTCCTTTCTTTTCCCTCAAGTGACTCCTTTTCTGTCTCCACTTTTGATCTTGTACATTCTGATGTCTGGGGCTCTGTTCCTTTTTCTTCTTTTTTTAGCTTCTTTTATTAAATAAGCTTTATTGATGATTTTTCTCGATATACCTGGCTCTACCTTATGCGCTCTCAATCTGAAGTATTCATCATTTATTCTCAATTCACACAAATGGTTCATACTCAGTTCGATAAATAAATTAAGGTTCTTCAAACTAATAGCACTAACAAGTATTTTTCCACATCTTTTCGTGCTTTGCTTTCATTTTATGACACATTTTCTCAGCAATTTTGTCCTTATACACCTGCTAAGAATGGTGTTGCTGAGCATAAGCATCGCCATATACTTGAGACCACTCGCGCCCTTCATTTTGCCTCTTTTGTTCCCTAACAATTTTGGGGTAAGGCTATTCTCACATCCATCTATCTCATTAATCGAACAAGTTCCTCTACTCTTTCTGGTGTTACTCCTTATAAGCGTCTTTTCTCTTATTCCCCATCTTATGGATATTTTTGCACCTTTGGCTGTATTTGTTTCAAGCTTCTGTCCTCCATTGAGTGAACTAAACTATCTCCACGTTATGCAATATGCATTTTTCTTGGCTAGAGCTTTGATCACAAGGGCTATCGCTACTATGATCCTACCTCTCATCTTCTTCGTATTTTTTGTCATGTTACCTTTCTTGAAGACACACCCATCTTTGCCTCCCCTTCTCCATATCTTTGATTTCTTAGGCCTTCATCTTCTCCACCTACTCTTTTTCTTTCCATTATTTTACCCTGCTCCTCTATTCCTGCGGGTCTCCATGACTCCATCCACAATTTTCTCTGACATTCCTGCCGTGTCCCTGACTCCACACACTGTTCCCTCTTCTACTCACCCCACCTCCCCTGAAGATACTTCAGGTGATTCTCTGGCTTCCTTCTCCAATCCCACCTCTTCTGAAGATGCTTTTGCTGTCCATCGTCATCACCCAGACTGTGTTCGTCATCCTCCAGCTCGGTATGCTCTTTCTCTCTCCTCTACCTACTTTTCACTTTTTTAGACTTTTCTTGATGATATTTACATTCATCATGAGTCACAGTCATATCGTGAGGCCTCCCAGCATCCCCATTAGCAGCAAGATATGACAGAGGAACTTGGGGCTCTTAAGTGAATGCATACCTGGGATTTCATTGCTCTTTCTTTCGGTGTTACTCCTATCAGTTGTCGGTGGATCTATAGGGTCAAGACCTGCGCTGATGGCACTATTGAGCGCTATAAGGCACATCTTGTTGCTCGTAGCTTTACTCAGGAGTATGGTATTGATTATGAAGAGGTTTTTGCTCCTGGAGCCAAGTTGACTACCGTTCGTCTTCTTCTTGTTGTTGTTCTAGCACGCCACTAGCCACTCTATTAGTTAGATGTGACCAGTGCCTTCTTACGTGGGGATAATTCTGAGGAAGTTTATATGACTCCTCCTCCTAATTTCTCTCATCCTCGTTAGCATGTGTGTCATCTTCGTCGGGCAATTTATGGGCTCAAACAGGCTCCTCGCGCCTGGTTTGAGCATTTTCGCGGTGTGATTATTGCTCTTGGGTTCAGTGAGAGCTCTTATGATTATGCCTTCTTTACTCGCCAGACTCCTCATGGTCTCACTATTCTTCTTCTTTATGTCGAGAATATGGTTATTTCTAGTGATGATGTTGATACTATTATTTCTCTGATATAGCGGTTACACACCGAGTTTCAAATGAAAGATCTTGGTTCTCTTCGTTATATTCTGGCTCTTAAGATTGCTTATTCTAGTCGTGGTTATTCGGTGTTTCAGCAGAAATATATTTATGATATTTTTCGAAGATCTGGCATCACCAATCTTCGCACTACTCCCACTCCTATTAAGTTGTATCGTTGTCTCTCTCTACTGGTGGTAAGCTTTTGACTAATCCCACTCGTTATCGAGCACTTGTTAGAGCTTTTGTCTATTTAACTATCACTCGACCCGATACTGCTTATGTTGTTTGCGTTCTTAGTTAGTTTGTGAGTGTTCCTCTCTCTACTCATTATACCGCACTTCTATAGGTTCTTCATTACCTCTATGACACTATTACCCAATCTCTATTTTTCTCGGCCATGCCATTGTTTAAGCTGCGTACCCGCTGTGATATTGATTGGGTAAGTGATTCTACTGAATGGAGATCTACCATTGATTTCTGCATTTTCCTTAGAGATTAACACATCTCTTGGAAAAGTAAGAAACAATCTACTATTGTCGTTTCATCTGCCGAGGCTGAGTATGGTACTATATCTTCCATTACCAAAGAGATTCTTTGGTTGCGTCAGATTTTGATGGATTTTAGTGTCTCCATATCTTCTCTCACTTCTCTCTATTATGACAACTGTAAGGGTTGATGACCTTACACTTGGTCAGCGGGCATACAGTATCACATAGACCAAGCCACGAGGGCGCACAGCTGCGTGGATTTGGTAGCACGCGCAGGTGGCGCGGCGCTTGTGTTGTGTCGGGACCAAGGGCGGGTGAAATACCCCGCATGATCATGGGCTGAGACCGTGAGACGCGCGCGCGCGCGCTGGACCGTGGGCGTGCGCGTGGCCGATGAGCGAGGGGGGGCAGGCGCGCCCCTTACCAAGAGTCAAGTGTCGCAGGACTTCATCATGTAGAGTGTTGGATCTCTAGCAAGTCTAGGCGGGGCGGGACACTTGATCAGGCCGGTTGACCGAGAGCTGATTCCGGATCTGACAAGGTTTTGCACAGGCGTATGCAAGTAGGCACGTGGCCGGGAGCGTTGCCGAGCCAGGGGCGAGGATGGCACGCGGTATTACCGCGCGTGACCGATACTGCTACGCGCTGTGACCAAGGGTGGCTGGTTAAAGCTACAGTCGAGTCAGAGGACACTGCAAGCTAAGTGAAGTCAGGGTATTCACGCCAGGCCGGTATTGGGCATGGGGCTCAATCAACCTTGGATTTGGGGTAGCTCTTGTAATAGGGTCAAATGTGTCTTTGGGAGAAGACAAGGCCACTTGGTGTTGGTTTTGGCCATGGTTGTAAACATTTCTCAATCTAAGAGAGTTTTATGTTTTTCTCTCTCAAAATGGGTTTTCTTTGTGTCGTGTTTCTCGTTCCGACGTGTATTCCGGATTTGCTCGCTTCTTCTTATTTCCGCTATACTTTGTAATGCAAACAGGATTAACGTACTGTTCTTGCAAGGAAAGGCTGACCTGTCGCTATGGTGCATGTCAGGTGCCGCACGGCCAAAGCTGATCGGTTAGGGCTGTGACAGTTGGTATCAGAGCTACGAGTTCGTGGCGTGAAGCGAAGCGCGAGAAGACACACAGGTGAAGACGGTGGAGATGGCGACTAGCAAGAAGGATCGTTTGGATCGCCTTGAGGAGACAGCAGAGCGCTTGGAGAACGTCGTCGGGAGTGTCGATGATCAGCTCGAGAACCTGTCGAAGATGGTCGAAGACCTTGCGATGGGATATCGCGAGAGCCAGAAGACTGTTGAAGTCCTGAAGACGAAGGTGCAGTTTCTGGAGGCAGAAGTCGGCCAACTCAAGGAAGCTAGCGCTTCACCGGTCTCGTGGGAGGCGCCCACGAGAGTGAAGGTCCCCGAACCTTCCCCATTTGATGGCGCAAGGAGTGCCAAGACGCTGGAGAACTTTCTTTGGGATGTGGATCAGTACTTT
The DNA here is from genome assembly GCA_902712375.1 of Dioscorea dumetorum. NCBI lineage: Eukaryota > Viridiplantae > Streptophyta > Magnoliopsida > Dioscoreales > Dioscoreaceae > Dioscorea > Dioscorea dumetorum. The sequence continues at coordinate 8,740,340 of CACTHL010000803.1, read as the reverse complement.
AAGGCTGCAAGGGTGCCGGGCCATGAGCAGGTCCCGTTGGTCGGGATGTACCTTACTGGCGATGCGAAGCTATGGTGGCGAACTCGTCAGCAGGAGGACGCTCAGGCGGGTCGGACAAGTTCGAACTCGTGGGTCGAGTTGAAGAAGGAATTGCGGGAGCAATTCTTGCCTGGCAACACTGCTTGGGTAGCTCGCACAAATCTGAAGGAGCTACGGCAGACAGGCACTGTCCGAGAGTACGTGAAGGAGTTTTCATCACTGATGCTGGATATCAGGGACATGTCCGAGGAGGACAAGTTGTTTAACTTCCTTACGGGACTCCAGAGTTGGGCCCAGATCGAGGTACGGAGACAGGGCGCGAAGGACCTGACCTCCGCGATCATTGCAGCTGAAGCACTGGTGGACTTGCAAACCTTACCCGGTGGAGAGGGTGAGAAGGCGAAGTTCAGATCCAAAGACAAGAAGCCAGTTGAGAGAGGGACCGGAGATGGGTTCCTAAGGTGGAAGCCCACCGGTCAGGCCAGATGGAATAGACCCAGGGATAATGGAAGAGCAGCGAGTGGTTCAGGCAAGATGAGTGGATGCTTCATCTGCAAAGGACCACATATGGCTAAGGATTGCCCTAAGCGTGAGAAGTTGGTCGCGCTTAGAAATGAGTCAGAAAGCGATTCGGAGGACCCAGCAAGGATGAGTCCTTTACAATTGTTGGGTGCCTAGAAGACTGTCAAGAGTGACAGGGCGGTGGATTCTCTGATCTATGTGGAGCTGACCTTGAATGGAAGGGCCATACAAGGGAGGGTGGATACAGACGCAACTCACACTTTCATCAAGGAGGATGTGGCGACTCGGTGGGGACTGAGCGTAGGGACGCACACGAGCCGAGCGGAAGCAAGTTAACTCTCAGGCACAGGCGGTGACTGGGAAGATTGATCTGCTGGCGGTCACATTAGATGATTTCGAGTTGTTACTGGGGATAGAGTTCCTCAAGTCTGTGAAGGCCGCTGTTATTCCACATTTGGGTGGTCTTATGGATGAGAAGAACCCATGCTTTGTAGCGGGAGTGGCTGCAAAGGAGAAGAAAGGGAAGAAACCGACGCTTTCTGCGCACCAGAGGGTGCAAGGGCTGGGTTATGGAGAACTCAGTTATGTTGCTGCTGTATTGGAAGTGCAGGATGATCTGGTGGAGGATCTACCTTCAGTTGTGGCTGAAGTCTTGACGGAGTTCAAGACGCGGTGCCGCCGGTACTACCCCGTGAACTCCCACCCCGGCGGGCAGTAGATCACCAGATTGACCGGGCGACGAACCCCTGCCCGGGCTCCCTATGTCACACTTGGAGTTGACAGAGTTGAGGATATGACTCACAAAGCTTGATAATGGCTTCATTTAGCCAGAGGGCATGCGCTGGTGTTGTTCCAGAAGAAGCGGGAGTGCTCTCTTCGACTGTGCGCGGACCACCGAGCGTTGAACCAAACACGGTGTTTGTGGTGAATCCTATGGTGGATCACATTGTTCACTTGAAGCAGGGATTATCAAGATGGAGGGAGTGACAACTGTTGTGAAGTTGGAGAAATATCATTTCTCGGGGTGAAGTCCGTATGGTCGGGCTAAGGTGGCGGTGGTTTTGGGCTGGCCTGCACCGTCCAAAGAAGGTCGTGCCGCTCACCGAGTTGTTGAAGAAGGACCAGCCGCGGGGCTGGACCGAGGGGCAACAGACTCTATGTGCCGAAAGGAGTGAAGATTCGGCAGAAGCTCTTAGGAGAGCATCATGATGTTCCATGGGCGGGACATCCCGGTCGTGAGCGAATGAAGACCTTGCTCACAAGACATTGTTATGGGCCGGATATGGGCGAAGACTTTGAAGCATATGTGAAGACGCGTTTCGTGTGCCAACAAGACAAGTCGGAAAGAAGACGGGAGGCCTGTCTTCTCCAGCCGTTGAGTGTTCCGGAAAAGTCATTTTTTTCTCCGGATTTTCCTAAGGTGGAAAAGATGTCAACAGTGAAGGTGGTCATGGACCGATTCACAAGGTATGCGGTATTCATACTCGCACCGGTAGTGTGTTCAGCAGAGGTGGCTGAGCTGTTCCTGAAGCATGCGGTGAAGCACTTTGGGGTACCGGGAGACATCCTAAGCGATCGAGGTGTTCGCTTTACTGGGCGGTTCTGGACGGCGTTGTTCGAGTTGTTGGGCACAGAGTTGAAGTTTTCAACAGCGAATCATCCGTGGACGGATGGGCAGACGGAGAGGATCAATACTCTGTTGGATGAGTATCTCCGACACTATGTTTCAGCTTCGCGGAAGAATTAGCTAAGTCTGCTTGATGTGGCGCAGTTTAGCTACTTTAACGGTCTTCATCAACGGAGAGGAATCCGTTTGAGCTTGTGTATGGATACCAACCTATTACTCCTTCAAAGGTGGCGAAGAGGAGGACATGAGGAGAATGTCCTGCCGCGTATCATTTTGCTATTGATCGGCAAGAGATGATGGAGAGTGCTCGGGATAGCCTCGCAAGGCGGCTCGCCAGGATGAAGAAGTATGCAGATCAAGGGAGACGTCCTTTGGAGTTCCAAGTAGGGGACAAGGTTTGGTTGAAGCTCACTCCACAGGTGTGGAAGAAGTTACATCAGGAGGATGTACACAAAGGCGGAATCATGTGGTATGATGGGCCTTTCGTTATTGTCCAGCGGCTGGACAACCCCACTGATTTATCGAGGGCGAAGAAGAGTCGGGCTCCGCCGACTATTCGCGAGGAGTTCAGCAGGGTGGCTGAGCGGATCCTAGATCGAAGAGTAGAAGGCCAAAGCAAGAAGAACCGCAGGGCGTTCTTCCTTGTCCAATGGAAGGACTTGCCTATGTTAGAGGCAAGCTGGGGGCGCGATACTACTCTTTGGCGGTTCAAGGAGTTGGTGGAAGACTTCTTGAGTTCGAGACCGACGAGGACGTCGGGTTCAACTAGTGGGGGTGGTTTGTAAGGGTTGATGACCTTACACTTGGTCAGCGGGCATACAGTATCACATAGACCAAGCCACGAGGGCGCACAGCTGCGTGGATTTGGTAGCACGCGCAGGTGGCGCGGCGCTTGTGTTGTGTCGGGACCAAGGGCGGGTGAAATACCCCGCATGATCATGGGCTGAGACCGTGAGACGCGCGCGCGCGCGCTGGACCGATGAGCGAGGGGGGGCAGGCGCGCCCCTTACCAAGAGTCAAGTGTCGCAGGACTTCATCATGTAGAGTGTTGGATCTCTAGCAAGTCTAGGCGGGGCGAGACACTTGATCAGGCCGGTTGACCGAGAGCTGATTCCGGATCTGACAAGGTTTTGCACAGGCGTATGCAAGTAGGCACGTGGCCGGGAGCGTTGCCGAGCCAGGGGCGAGGATGGCACGCGGTATTACCGCGCGTGACCGATACTGCTACGCGCTGTGACCAAGGGTGGCTGGTTAAAGCTACAGTCGAGTCAGAGGACACTGCAAGCTAAGTGAAGTCAGGGTATTCACGCCAGGCCGGTATTGGGCATGGGGCTCAATCAACCTTGGATTTGGGGTAGCTCTTGTAATAGGGTCAAATGTGTCTTTGGGAGAAGACAAGGCCACTTGGTGTTGGTTTTGGCCATGGTTGTAAACATTTCTCAATCTAAGAGAGTTTTATGTTTTTCTCTCTCAAAATGGGTTTTCTTTGTGTCGTGTTTCTCGTTCCGACGTGTATTCCGGATTTGCTCGCTTCTTCTTATTTCCGCTATACTTTGTAATGCAAACAGGATTAACGTACTGTTCTTGCAAGGAAAGGCTGACCTGTCGCTATGGTGCATGTCAGGTGCCGCACGGCCAAAGCTGATCGGTTAGGGCTGTGACAACAACCATAGTGCTATTAAAATTGTCGCTGATCCCGTGTTTCATGAGCGCACAAAGCATCTTGAGATTACTCTTCACTTTGTTCGTTATTATTACCTTACTGGCAATATTCTTCTTCCGTACGTTACCTCCACCGACCAGTTTGCTGAGTTTTCACTAAGGCACATACTGTTTCTCGATTTCAATTTCTAGTTCACAAACTCTCGGTTTATGACCCATCGTGAGTTTGAGAGAGCATGTTAGAGTACATCTACATACATACATACATATACATGTGCCTATCCCTGTTCATACATACATATACTTGTACATCTCTTGTATCTATTTATTAAGTTGTTGCCCTAATGAAACTCAGACCATTTCTTACTAACATCTTTCAGATTGTAGGTCTCCCTAAGGCGATCAATGTTGCTTGATAAAGTGACCCAACCTTCAGGTCTCTAATCCTAATATACAATCTCGGCTTCAATACTTCTGAGGAGATTAAGGTCGGCAACAAAAACAAAATTAACAATATTGTTGATAATTCTGATTTGATGTAATGCAGTGATGAGTGCTTTGACTTCTGTATCCAAATATGAGGTTATAGGAATATGGTAGGATCTTGCAATAAGAAAACCAACACCCCTCTATATATATATATATATATATTTGGGATCCTTTTGCTAATAATGCTTCTCGTTTTGTAATAAAAACCCAACTTGAGATGTTATATTTATCTACAACTAGAAGGAAATAAGAAATAAAGAAACAAAATAATAAAGTAATTCAGTTATAATAACTTTGGTTTTTGTTTTTGAAATGCTTACGACATCAAACACAAGTGCCTCAATAATATGCTCCCATCAATTATATACTATGCAACTAGTTTCTTGGATGTGATGCACCACCCAACTACTTAACTATCATGAGTGCATGAATACATATTTGCATACTATAAATCTATCTAAATAGCTTCTCTTTTAGCATGAATTCTGTTTTTGGTACTTTGTTATATTTTTTGCTATGAATGTGCAATAGTTTTTAGACACTTGGGAAAACAATGAAAGTTGGAATGAATTGGAACGAATCAATCAACAATGCATACATTCCAATCAAGAGCATGGCTATAGCGAGTGGTATGCTTAAGGCGAGCATTTTATTTTTTTTCAAGAGATGCCCTGGATCTACATAGGAGCTGAGCACACTTATAGAGCACTGGCATGCTTAAAAGAGCCGAGTGTTCATAGAGGATGTGCTGATATTTGAAAATTTAAAATCATAAAGAATTGAGAATCGGGAACCTAGGGCAAAGAGCACGACCTAAACATACCCTAAGCATGGACACGCACTGTTGTTTTCTATAGTATAAAACCCAAAAGTCAGGTTATATTGGCGTACTTTTTGAAGGGATCCAAGTGGAGGCCAGGATTCAAAGAGGGGAATGAAGGAAGCTAATGGAGGGCCTATTAATGCTGTTATATCAGCACTTTTGATGCAAGATTGAGGACAAAGTCGACAGTCATCAAGGGGGGGTCCATCATCCATGAGAAGAGGAGAATTGAGGAAGTTTCCTATGTTTTCACTCATGTCTCGCCTTTTTTTTGTATTATAAGTAGTTGAATTCTTTTTCAAATTTTATTGATGAGTTAAGGTTTTACTGTGAAACTTATATGTATGCTTCATGCTTGAATTTGTTTGTGTGAGAGCCCTAAATACATATTCAAATTGCATGATTAGGATTGTGAAAGCAAGCATTACAGGTTACAACATTGGAGGTATACGGAGAGTGCACCCCTAGAGATAGAGTGTATGACGTCAAACTCTCCGGATTATGATCAAGCCTGATAGTTGAATTCACAGAACCTTGTAAGACAATCATAGTGGATTCAATATGTCATATAGGATTAGGGATTGGCTACTTTAAGAACAATTTAATAAACTTTGGAAGTCTCCATAGTTTAAAAACACTTGACATTTAACCAATAATATAAGAATTCATGTCCAAGATGCTATGTGCTTGATTTGATATCACCTTTAATCTTACTATTCTTGTAAGTTTCATTAATTGCTTTCTTTTAGTGTCGGTACATTAGCAACCATTTTATAGTTCATCAATTAGATAATAAACGAGAAATTAGTACTATGTGCATCAGTCTTCGAGGGGTTGAATATTTTACATTAGGGCACACTTTATTACTTGTATGACCCATTACTTGTGGATTAGTGCTAAACAAGAGGAGCCCACCATTCACTGTTTAAAGAATCCAACATTTTAAACTTATGAACTCTAGTGTTTAGATATCATACGCCAAACTCACGGTGCATCCAGTTCTATCTCCGTTACTATTATTACTATTATATAGCTTAATACTGTCTTATTGTAGATAACTACCATAGACAGATTACTGTGGATAATTATTGCAGATATGAGAAAATTCGTTAAGTTTAAGAGAGCTTTCATCTCTTATTTCCATGTTTTCTAGGTAATTGACCTCAGAGCCTTGTAGGATTCTGAGAATATATAGAACCATCTTGTTGTTTGGATTCAAGTGTTGTTCCATATCAAGCATGTCTTAAGGTGAATACACTAGCAGTTGAATATGGTTTTTGTTTAACTTATGATGTATTAGTTTTTCATGATATTATGAATTTAAACTTGTTTTGTTCCTTCTTTCTTTCATCAGATAAATTTTGAATATTACGTGAAAAAAATGCAAGTATGGTATCAATTAGTTATGCCATCTCTTTAAATTAGGAGAACATGTGTGTCACTTACTTTGAGATAGCATGGAAATTGTCATATGCTTCGCATGCAGGTTAGGCCACCACATCCCATTTAAAGAATTCAATACAAAAAGAAGAAGAAGAAAAACATGTATAAGAAGAAGAAAGAGAACACTAAGAAGAAAAAAAGAAAAGAAAAGAAAAGAATCAAGAAGGAGAAATAGTAAAGAAGAATAGTTTGTAAATCCAAGACTATAATATTTCATAGGATCACTCTAATAGAATCAAGGTTCAAACTTGAAACTTGAGATAAGGAAAAGTTTTCAAAAAGATATAAAAGGAAGCTAACTTCAAAAGCTTAACAACAACAAGAATGAAAGGGATATAAGTAACTAGCTATGCTTGTCAGTAAGCATGCTGACATAGCCCACAAAAGTAATACTAGCTTATATGAGTGATCAGCTACTAATCACATAATTACAATCAATTAAGACTTGTCTATTCAACATGCCTTGTACGTACACAGTAGCCCACTTTATTGTGAAGTCAACTTCTGAGTAGACTTATTCAACACCCTCTCCTTACTCAGAAGCCTTTTTACACCCGGTGCATCATGAAAATGCTCAAATTTGAGGCATGGCAAAGCTTTTGTAAAGATATCCACAATCTGCTCGCTGGTGCTATTATACACCACATCGATCTCACCATTACTCACAAGATCTCGAATGAAATGGAAATGTGTGTCAATATGTTTGGTGTAGCCATGTAGGAATGGATTCATGGTGATTGAGATGGCCGATCTATTATCACAGTATATGATCGTTGAGCCAATTACCTTTTTCATTCAAACCTTCTAAGAGGCAATGCAACCACATGTCCTCGCACGTGGAGGATGTGGCCGATATATACTCAGCCTCAGTACTAGAAAGAGCTGTAATAAGCAGATTCTTGGAGACCATGCGATCGCTATGGACACATGAAGAAAAGTCCAACCAGTTGTTATCAGTGAACCCAATTAGATTCTTGATATATAATGCAAGATTTTCTTCACTACACCAAAGTGGTGCATGGTAGGTCCTGCATGAAACGAGACACCATGCCTACTGCAAACATAAGGTTCGGTCTATTGTGCGTCAAGTAAAGAAAACTCCCAACAATTCTTCTATATCGTGAAAGGTTGGCAAGTCCTGAACTGTCTCCCAAATAAAGCTTCTCATTAGTATTCATCGGATTATTAATTGGTTTACAGTGCATTATTCTAACTTTCTTTAGGACATCTTCAGCATATTTCAACTGAGAAACAAACAGAGCACCATCTGATTGCTTTACCTCCAAACCTAAGAAATATATTAATTGTCCCAAGTCTGACATTTCGAATGTCTTCATCATGTTGTGCTTGAATTCGCATAACGTACAATGGATGAGCTCATATATATAATATCGTCGAGATATAACACAGTAGCCGGATTTTTGAATTTCCACTGAGCTTCTTATATATGGTAGGCTCATTAGGGCTTCTAGTGAACCCCATCTGGATGAAATGAAGATTAATGCACCTATCCCATGCTATAGGCGCTTGCCCGAGCCCATACAATGCTTTCTGGTGTCTATAGACATGCTCCTCTTTTCCTTTTACAGTGAATCCTTCTGGTTGAGTAACGTATACCACTTCTTTCTTTTAATTCCCCTTTTAGGAATGCTGTTTTGACGTCCAGTTGATGAATACACCATCTCCTCTGAGCTCCAACAATAAAGAAAATCTTGATGATTTTTATTCTGGCAATTGGAGAATAACCATCAGTGAAATCTATTCCCTCTTGTTGTGCATACCTTTCACAGCCACTCGTGCCTTTTTCCTGAGTATCGGACCATCTGGATTGAACTTCCTTTTATAAACCACTTTAAGCCGATCCCTTGCTTTCCTTCTGATTAGCAGCTGAGCTCTCAGGTGTTGTTCCTGTGAATGACCTTCATTTCTTCATGCATAGCTTCAACCCAGTTCGCATGCTCGACAACTTTCTCAAATAAGACTGGATCTGCAGTTGTTAATGCAAGAAAGCATGTATTATAAATATCAGTAAGATCCCGATATCTTGTCGATGGCTCATCTTCTTCGGCAGAGCATGTTTGTCTCTTAGTTGGGAGAGGGTTATACTCCAGCAGTTCATCTTGTGGATCTAATGGCTGAGAAGAAATCACACATTATCTCCTTCCACATCAATAATTGGCACGAAAGTTAACGCCACTGATCACCTGCTTTAACCCAATCCTAACACTTATTCTCAAAGAAATTAATATCCCTGCTTATTTGGACCTTTCTTGTGACTGGGTCTAGAATTTTGTAAGCTTTTGAATCTTCTGAGTAACTAATAAAAACTCCATTAGATGACTGAGCATCCAGCTTCTTTCTCATTTGCGGGTCAATGAGCATATAACATACACAGCTGAAGACTCTGAGATGGTCTACATTGGGGCTTCTCCCAGTCAAGGCTTCATATGGTGTCAACTTTTCTAGAGTGCCCGTAGGAGAGCGATTGAGAACGTAGACTGCGGTAGAGACGGCCTTTGCCTAGAGTTCAATTGGCACATTCATCTCTTTTACATCGTTTGGGCCATCTCCGTCACAGTACGATTTTTCCATTCGGCAACTCAATTCTGGTGAGTAGAATGTGGAGCCGTGAGTTGTCGTTTGATGCGGGCAGCTTCACAAAAAGTTTTGAACTCCATGGAGGTGAGCTCTCCTCCCCGATCGGTATGAAGAATCTTCATTGGTCTTGAGTTTTGCTTCTCTACTTCCAGCGTGAATACTTTGAAGTGGTGCAAAGCATTGAACTTGTTCCAAATGAAATACACCCAGCCGTGTCTTGAAAAATCATCAATTAATAAAAAATAATATAGATACCTCCGAGTGAGGACGTTTGCGTTGGCCCTACTAGGTCAGCATGTATGATTTCCAACGAAGCTTTTGTCAAATATGCTTGGCCTTTAGGAAACACATAGCATGTTTGCTTCCCGAGAGTACAACCTTCACATGGTTCTTCTATTGATTTAATAACTGGAAGGCCCACCACAAGATGATGTTTAGTTAGATAGCTGAGATTCTTCTGACTCAATTGTCCATACCTCCTATGCCATAGTATGGATATGTCTTCTTCTCGTTGCACCACATGAACCGAGTTAACATCATCTACTTCAAGAGGAAATAACCGTCATTGTGTCATGTGAACTCTTGTCACCAAGGAGTCAGTATGAGTATCTCTCACACTACATTCTCCATCAGCAAATTGAACTTTATAACGAGATGTCATGAGCTGACCCACACTTAGCAGATAATGAGCTAAGTTGGGTACGTATTGGACATTCTTGAGGATATTGTTTCATCCAGAACTTGTTCTAAGTATCACGGTACCAATCCCGGTAGCCTGAAGCATATTGCCATCTCTTAACCTGATGGTCTAATGCAGAATGGTTTCAATGTCTTCGAAGAGGCTTCTATTTCCTGACATATGGTTGGAACAACCACTGTCAAGGAGACACGTTCTCCCAACTTATGTTTTTTATCCAGAGCTTGCCATGAACAGCAAGTGGTACGCTCCTTGCGTATCCGCAAGTGCACCGGTCGCACAAGTAGTAAAGTGTACCCTTTAGGTCGGGTAGTCGAATCCACAGGGACTGGTATAGCTTCTAATACTAACGTCCTGCTTAATATCTAACCAGACAGAAGATGATGGAATTGACTCTGGTTAACTTCAAGGAGGTTAGGGAAAGGGAAGTTTACCAAGGGAAGTTTGAGGATTGACTCGATGGAGGAGATGGGCCCCGGGGTTGGATTTCCGACGTTCACTAACTCGGCTTTCTCAGTATTTATCAGAGATGTCTTCAGTTCTAAACTTAGTTATGCTATAAGCATGCGGTTTCTAGCGCTTCCGAGCCCTAAGTTGAACTCTCACTGCTTGCAACGATCAATAACGATTCACAAGCCTAGATAAGAGAACCTAACTATCAAGCAATCAAGCACTAAACAACACACAAGATAGCCAATAACTTTGATTTATGAAAGGAACAAGACATTCATAAATACTGCAAGTAAAGATAATGAGTTCAAGCTACAACGTTATACACACAACCCCGGGGCTCCCTTAAGAGTTTAGTCCCTCATGACAACAAACAACAAGTATAATGCCAAAGAAATTGAACGACAAGAAGTTGAAAACTCCCTAATTTCTTGCATCCTTGTGGTTGTCGAAGGATCTACAATGTTGTAAGATCTCCTCCCGATCGGCCTACCATAAGCTTGCCATTCCCTTGATTAAGAGGAGGATGAACCCCCAAAGCTCTTCTCTTCTTTCTCCAAAAGTTCGCCCACCAAAAGTCCCTCCGGAAACTGAGTTTCTAGGGTTTTAATGTCTTCTCGATGTGAGCACGGGCGTGTTGAAGCCGTGCTTCAAGCCGTGCAGATTACGGCCAAATAAATCTTCAGAAAACTCACATTGCTGTAATCTGTACGGGGAACAGCATGGGCGTGCTTAGGCCGTGCTGAGGTTTTCACGACAGTGCTCAGGGAACTCTGGCTATGCTGATTTTTGGCTGAATTCTTCTGCAATTTGCACGGGGTACAGCACGGGCGTGCTTAAGCCGTGCTGAGCTTGATGAGGTTTCTTCTAAGTCCTTTAGATTCTAAATTTATTCCAAAACACTTCTTCTTGCTTAAGGACTTTGATATCTGCATGACAAACAACGAATACCTCAAATAGCACCGTACTTGGAGAATTAAAGCCAAAATATTCAATAATGATGAGGGTAAAGCATGCAATACATATATATGAAATGCATTCATCAGCAAGCCTTCCTCCACTTCCTTTGCCTCCTCTGCAACATTTGCTTCTTTGTCCTTATATCAGCCCTGTGCCTTCATATGCCTGAATTTTTTGCATATGAAGCACTGAACTCCATTGTGTTGTTTGGTCTCAATGGGATGAGTGAGGTCTGCGCTTCTTCTGCGTCCACAACCTCTCCCTAGAACACACAAGTGCTCTTTTATTCTCTTTGATTGTTGATTTCCTGTAAGTTGCACGGGAGGAAGCATGAGATAAGTGCCCATGCTCCCTTCCCTTTCGAACCCACTGTTCTATTTTTAGGGCCAGTTACTGTGTTGCTGATCTGAAGTCAAAGAAGTCTGATGCCTCTGACTCAAAGGATGAAGATGACTCGGAGAACTAGGGAAGCCCTTAGAGTAGTATTGATGCCGCCAGTACTAATGTCACCAGTTCTGATAACCCTGATGCCATTGAATCCGAGTTCGATTGAGCACTGCTCTCAATGTGGTCTTGGTGTATAGTTAGCAAGGGAAGTCCTCTGCTAAGCTGTTTTATGTTCTTTGCTTGTTGTTATTTTCTTGTTGCTTGGTTTATTTTATTTTATGTTTCTTGAGCTTCACTTATGTATTCTTCTTGCTTTACAGGATGTATACCGAATTAGGAATCAGTAAATCGTTCACGTTGAGAATGGCATTTTCACTCCCCGTGTCTAGGAAAGTCTTTATTAACACTCCTCTATTTTATTCAAATTATCCTTTTTGGCATTTATTTTTGCATGCATTGATTACATTGACGACAATGTAATGTTCAAATGTGGGGAAGAGTTATTTTTATACATATTGTGATGATACATGACTTAGAACAATCTATGAATTGCTAGTTTCACTCGTGTCCCAAAAACCTCTTCTTCTTGCACTCCACCCTAGTTGTGGTTTTACTTGTACTCCAGGAAGGATTTTAGCTTTTAGACCAAGTTTTTCTCGCTTTTTTAAAAAAAAAACTTGAGTTAGTTTGTTCGTGTTGTTGTTAACTTTCTATAGTTAGATTCGTAAGAATGCCCTTATAGTGTGTTCAAAAGATGGTAGAAAGAGATATCTCCTTAGAAGCGTGAAAAGACGCTATTCAGTAGTCGGATCTTGGGCACTATTAATATTCACTTGATGACCTACAGCGAGAAATAGCTACCTCTAGAGTGCATGAGGCTACTACCCAGGTAGTTTTAGAGGAAATAAGGCCGTTTAAGCTTAGTTCTTCCTAAGGGTACATGGGGCACATATCTAGGGTAAATTCACACATGCACGTGGATTCCGGAATGCGTGTGATTACTATTTTATTTTCGGGATTAGTTAAGCACACTAATAACTAGTTTTCCTCATGTGCCTATGAATGCCTTTTTGTTTATGAGATATGAGGTTATGCACTCATTTTCCTTTCCTTTGGCTTTAAGTGTCTTGCTTGATGACAATCAAGTATTCGAGTGTGCATTTTATATAGAAGTTTAGTATACCTTATTGCCTGAATTGTTTGTTTTCTTGCACGTATCTATGATAAATCAGTGCTACTTTGGATATGTGTGCTTAATTCTGCAGGAAACCAGGTCTTGGAACAAAAACAATAAGTTTAGATCAATTTCGGCACCAATCAGAGCTGGAGTGCACTTTTCAGGATAAGCGCGCTTGTGTTTAGGCCGTGCTTATTTCAGCATTTAGAAAAAAATCAGCCTTTTGGAGAAAGCACACCCTTATAAGGAAGTACGGGCAGGAAACACACCGTACTTCTGCCCATGAACATTTCAGAAATTTTCAAAATAAGAAAAATACAACTTGTTTGCTCCTAGCACCCACGTGCTCTTTGATGTACAGGCGGAAGCATGGGCATGCTTCTGCCCATGCACTTTTTAGGAATGCTAAAGTCTAGCCGAAAACATATTCCAAGACATTCTGAGAAGAGCACGACCAAGAGTAATTTTTTAAGCCCAAAGTTAGGGTTTCAAAGAGGATTTTTCTTCTTTACCTTTCTTCCCTTTTGGGGGAGACGGTGAGAGGGTAGACGGTGCACCTTCGGGGGCCGGAGCTGGATTGAGGGATTATCGTGGGAATGGAGGAATGTTAGCAAGATCATAATTGGACGCTCTCTGACGAATATTGTGAAGCAAGAAGAGAGTTTATGGATTTCATCTCATTCCCTTGTTGTTTACCTTATGTGTCTTATAGAACCATGAGGGCTAACCGTCCTCCGGTGCCCCGGATTCTCGAACTCAATGTTTATCTGTAGCATTGACTCTCTCTCATAATGTTTATGGAGATTTACTGATTTCTATGTTTAATCTTGTGTTGCATAACTTGATTGTAAAATTTAGTTGTGATTACCATAGGGTGGTTGCAAACCTCGAAGTGCATGATTCATGTAGTTACAGTCATAAACCTCGATGTTTATGATTGCCATAGATGTGACAAGACTTTAAGAGCACAGACAAAATTCGTAGAATGTACCTGATGGACATTGTGGGAGAACCGCTACAATTTCTCTGAGGGACTGATCCGGGCGTCACTCTCTATTATTGATCTCTCGTTACCTGAACCCCGTCTCTCTCCCTCGTTCCTCTTATTTCCTTAATTGTCTTCATAAATAGTTCTTAACAAAAATTATTGAGCCGGCTAGATATTGGAAATCCAACGAGTATCAAAAGCTATACCAATCCTTAGGTATTTGACTATCCGATCCTTTCAGGTACACTTCACTACTTGTACGATCCATGCACTTGCGGATATGCAAGGGCGTATCAACATTCACTGAAGATAAGAATCAACTGCAGGGCAATTTATTATTATATGTTGATGGGTCTGCATTCTTTAAGTGGATGTCAATGCAAACCATGTAAAACCACCAAATGGTTTTCCAGTATAAGGTAATAATTCCGCAATAGGAGCATTTGGATGTTGAGAAATGGCAAGTTCGTCATCAACACGTCTACGCCAATTCCATAGTGTCTCAATATTATTTAGATATAGTGAACAAAATGTGATAACCTCTTGTGCAATATAACCCTCTGCAATAGTTGCTTTTGGTGGTACTTTATCACATACATATGATTTTAGTATTCCCAAGTATCTATGAATCATATATTTAATAGGTATAAGACATTTATATGTTGTTATTAATTACTAGTAGACAAATTAGTAATTAATTACTTTTCTGTTGGGTACACCCAACGATAGTAAACTCGACCTCCAAATTTGTCTCCATCAACCAAATGAACAACTAAATGCATCATCAATGTGAAAAGTGATGGCGGGAAAAGCATTTCCATGTGGCACAATGTTAGTACAATTTGGCTTTTCAATTTTTCTAACTTTGTGACACGCAATGCTTTTCAACATACTTGTCGGAAAGATGAACATAATCCAAGGAATATTACTGATGTGTTATCATCAAGTCTTGCACGTATAGCTAGCAGAAGAAAGTGCTATATTAGTAAATAACTGTCGTGACTTTTCAATGTCCCCACTATTTTAAGGCAATCAGCGTTAATTCAAGAAGAAATGTTACTTGCATACCCATTGTTAACAAAAAGATTTTTATAATATGTACAAATAACTTTTTTCTTGCTTACTCATTCTGAAGACTGTTGGAACAAGTTTTCCATTATCATTCAGCTACAAATCTTGCTTACAGTGCATATCTTTCAAAATCTTTCCGAGCATTAAGATGATTGTTGGAGAGGAAACTACCATTTAACAATGTCAGAAGTACATTGCCACACCCATACTTCTCTATATGCATCACATCTAGATTATGACTCAAGAAGTAATGTTCCCAATAAGGAAGCTCAAGAAATATGATTTTCTTTTCATTGTTGTGCCTAAACTCGAAAAGTGCTTGCACCACGTCTTATTTTCCCCTTGTGTTGATTATCCATAGATCCACCACATGTGACATTAATATCATTAACTTGCTGAAATATTTCTCTGTCCGATAAAAATCGTGAAGGATTGCGTAGCTCTTGCTCTCCATTAAATCTGATTCTATTCATTCTAAATTTATGGCCACTATTAAGAAAGCATTGATGGCCCATAAAACACCATTTTCTACTATGAGGCAGACGTTAAGGTTCGAAGTCATAGTTGTAATGCACACAAGCATGACCAGTATATATATTCCATTCAGATAGATTTCCTAGGCCATGATAGTCACTGATTGTCTACATTAGAGGCATATGCATTTTAAACTTCTCGTGTTTAAAAAAATCATATGTAACAATTCTGTATCTTTCAATTCCTTTATCAAAGGCTATAAGTATACATCTATATCAATTCCAGGCATAAGTTTTCCAGGGATGATTGTTAACATGATAAAAGATGTCTGCTTCATGCACACACATGGTGGCATGTTGTATGGGATGCGTACAATGGACCAAATACTACAACCTTGACTCAAATTGCCGCTAGAATTAAATACATCTATTGCTGATGCAAGGTGACCTTTCAAGGGGTCTGGTGCAAACCAATTGTTTATCGAATCAAATTTTTTCCATGCTTCAGAATCTCTCGGATGTCTAATCAACCTGCCATTATTTGTATCCAAGTTATGCCATATCATATACTTGGCTGTTTTTTATGACAAAAATATCCACTGCAATCTAGGTGCCAATGAAAAATATCTAACCATTTTTGCGGGAGTCTTTCTTTTTCTTCTATTACCGCCACATAACTCATTCAAATGACCTTTCTTCATCTTTCATCTAGAAGTGCTACAAATTTTATAATTTTGTCTCTATTCATCTTCTGCATTACCCCAAAAAAGCATAGAATTATTTAGGCATGCATGTATTTTCTCATGATTCAATCCAAGCTATGTGATGGTTTTCCTTGCATTGTACAAAGAACTTGGAATTGTTTTGTTAGGTCATGTAACAACTCCAATATCATCGAATATCTTGTCATTGCTTTGTACTCATTCCACAAAAACGCTTGGTGTGATACAATTTCAATAAAAGATAGTTTAGAATAATTTCCACAGCCACCACAAAGAGGTTGTTGACCATTATTTGATAATTCGTAAAAATCATCAGCTACATTCTTATATTTGTTCACATTCGGTGTCATATCATCACTTTTTCTAACCCCTTCATTTAATCTATTAGAGCCTTCTGCAGCAGAATGTTCATGTATTCCAAATACATCGTTCACCATATCTCTAATAGGGACCTTGACCAACAGTATTCCTTTCTGAAGCAATTTCAACACTATTTGAAACATAAATCTTTTCTGTGGAAAGGATTCTCCATGAAGATGCCAAATTGTATGCCCTCTCAAAAATTGCTTGCAAATTAGATGGTCATGCACCTCCAAATGAGCCTGCCGTTTACTAAATCCACAAATATGACATGGGCATATTATCATATCATTAACTACATTATTAGGTCCACTACCAAATTCAACGAAATCCCTAACTCCTTGGTCATATGCACATGAGTTTTGCAGATTTGTAATCCATGATTTGTCCATGCCTAGTAAGATCAGTAACTTAGGATTTAATAATGGTCATAACAAATATATTTTTCTCTTATATTTATTTATTAAATCATTCTAGATATCTATAATAAACAAAGAAAAGCCACAAGGATAAG
This sequence comes from Dioscorea dumetorum, assembly GCA_902712375.1. Taxonomy (NCBI): domain Eukaryota; kingdom Viridiplantae; phylum Streptophyta; class Magnoliopsida; order Dioscoreales; family Dioscoreaceae; genus Dioscorea; species Dioscorea dumetorum. The sequence goes on along the minus strand of CACTHL010000803.1, from coordinate 8,723,338 downwards.
AAGGCCAACCCATGAATATATGTAATTAATCATAAACCTCCATGAATGAAAGATTTTCCATGCAATTACTCAAGAAAATGAAGGAATGAGAAAAAGATTAAAGTCCCCTCCTTTGATATCCGACAAACAAATGGCCATAATTAATACAAGATTTCATATCATTCATCACAGTGATTTAGATATTACGTTTCTCATCAAGTCATGATATCTTTTTTCATTATATTTTTAAAAACAAGATAGAGATCTTCATGTGATTGATGAGATATTGTATTGCATAAGAAAAGCATTGAAATTTCAATGCTATCTATCTAACTTCTAATAGTAATGAGATTAATATAGCAAATAGTGAATTGACATGTGAATTAAAACAGAAATAACTAAAATGTTGGCAATTCATAGCATTTAAAGTTAAGAAATAATAACAACACAAACACACACGCACAAATAATGGATAAATAAATAAAATTTTAGGAATAATCAACCAAATAAATCCATGCACTCCAACCACCCTCCATTGGAAAGCTAATTCTACATCAAATCATCTCAAAAAAGGAATATGAAAGATCAAGAACTGAATCATCAATAATCTTCAAGCACTCTCACACTTGATATACCATCAATTTCCCCAAGCACAACTATTTCTCATCCTTCAACTTGATTATTAGTGATTTAGTTTATCCCAAAAAAACCACCCCAATAAAAAAATTAAAAAGAAAATAATTATTGCAAAGAAGGGAGAGAGAGAGAAAGGAAGGGAGAAATCACTTGGATGGTGGAGTTCTTGGTGTAACTCATGTCATTGTTGCCACCATTCATGTGAAGAACTTGCTCAACTTTCAGTGGTGTGATCCGCGGTGGTGTCTGGGCCGGTGGACAATCTTCGATCAAGGCATGACGATGGTCGGGACCACATCGCAGCGGCAATCTTCAGCTTAAGGATGGAGGATGAGAACAAGGCATCGATTGGGATGCTCGGAGCAATGCTGTCGGGAAGGAGCAGGAGAGGGAAAGGAAGAAGAAGAGACGGATAAGGAGGAGAAAAAGATCAGAGCTCTTATAAGTGGTTTTTTTGTTTTTAAAATTTGTTTCTTCAAGGGAGTTCTTTTCTATTTAATTTAGAAAAATACACGGACGAAAACAAAAGTACACGTTCATGTACTTGCTCTGTAACTTCTAGTTTATTTCCAGAAAGATACACGGAAAAAAGAAAGCACACCCCTATGTAATTGGCGGTGTTGATCTCAGAGAATCAAAATTCCATTTTCAAAAAGTACATTGGCTGGAAAAGACTTACATGATCACGTACTTGCTTATGTAACTCCCAATTTTTTTTTCTAGATAGATATAAGTGTAAAAACGAAAGTACACACTCGTGTAGATCTCAAAGAATTATAATTCAATTTACAAAAAGTATAAGGGCTGGAAAAGATTTGCATGGCCATGTACTTGCCCATATAACTCCCAATTTATTTCCAAAAATATACACGAGCAAAGTGCACGCCCATGTACTTACTCGTGTAACTCCAAGGTTCAAGAGATTTGAAAACTTTGTTGACAATTAAGTTGGAATTCAAAGTACACGGCCCGGATACACTCCCATGTACATGCTGATGTAATTTTTTCTAGAGAGTAAAAGAAAAAGGCTAGACTTGGGATGACAACAAGGTTTTGGGTTTAAAAATATAGCAGAAGAAGGAGACCAAGATAGTTACTGGAGTGACTATCCATGGTGACGACATTGGCTCACATCGATTTCCATCATTCAAGACATTAGAAGGGGGTTTTCTTTCATGGAATTTGTTCTATTTTATTGTTCTTCTTACCTTGTATTGAACATCAAACCAATGGAAGGCTAAACATCCTTTGGTGTTCGGATTTGATGCAGTTTGGGATGATTTTACTTTCATTTTGTCTTTAATATAGGTTTCTCATATTTGTTGATTGGATTCATCTACGTTATTATCATGCTTTGTTAATTAGCCCAATGAGAATGGCTTCTTTGTTTTTATTGTGCAATAGATATTGAAAGTTCATTGCATATCAATCTCCCATAGATGGAAAGAATCACCGGTGTGTACTAGAGATAGACCTCCAGAAAATGAAAAAGTAGCATGTGGAAATATTAAATTAGACTAATATTTAATGAGGTACTAATTAATGTATAATGATATGGATATTTTGACTCAATTTAATATGTTTAATTTATATGCAATAATGTTAATAATAATAATAACAACAACAAAGAAAATAGGGTCTAAAATAAATAAAATAAGATTAAAATACATTCATGGTAGGTATTTCAAACGGCCGCAAAATGCGTGAATTTCTATGTGGTTAATATAAAACCACATTGAAATTAATGCATTCTGCAGCGGTTTAGGTAGAACCGCAGGAAAAAAAAAAGTCGTAACAATTTTAAAACAGTCCTAATAACCACCATGATTACCGCAATTGTGATGGTTTTCCATAAACTACAGTGAAGTACTCGTCGCGAAATGCCTATTTTGTTGTAGTGTATTAGTATTCACAGTACTATATCCAGAGCATAGTAAACTAGCTCGAATTTTCGATGTCCCTCTCCATAGAAATTTTATCGATGCCAATAAATTTTCGAAACCCATTGAATTTTTGGAGTTCCAACATCTACTTTGCTTTGATTTATGATATTTTAATCGTTTCAATTACTTTTACACTACTTGGATATAATCTTACACATAAACTTGCCTTCAACTACAACCTGCAAGTTGGTTAAATAATAATAATAATAATAAAGCAAAACTATATGATTTTGTAGTAATTCCTAGTTTCCTTGTATTGTTTAGATAAGATGGCACATAGAGAAAAGTAACAAAATTTTCATCTATAAATGCCTCCATCAACTTCCATAAAACCAAAAAGTAATTAATGTTGATCATCCATGTGACTACAAAATCTAATATCAAGGATTAAACAACTCCATACAATAGAAACCGCTAATATTGGTTTCAAAAGTTTTGAAGTAATATTTCTAATACAACATTTAATATAAACAAAAGCTAAATGCAACAAAATATTATCTTCCCAATTATTTTATTAAAATGTTTTTTAATGATTCTTTAGGAAAATGTTTCCCCTAGCTCTCTATAAATATGACGCACCTCAACCAACCAACCTTCTCTAAGCAGGGTGCCAACCTCGTTAACCAGAAGAGAAAAGGGATTCTATGAGAAAGTGAACAACCACTAATGGGTCCAATTCAATAATTGCCTCCAAACCCAAACTCTTAGCCAAAAGTAATCCCTCATGTGCATCCAATAACTCCACCCGTAAGCTATCTGTATGACCTACATTTAATCAAGGGCTTTTTTACAAACTAGCCCTCTTTTTTCTTTAATTAAATCAAATAGCCCTGGGGCCATTTTAATTGTTAAAATGGCCCTAGAAACATCACATCACCCACATGGGTGATCTGATGTGCTGACTGTGTGCTGACTGTGCGCTGACTAGGCTGCTGACGTGGCATTTTTAAATAAAAATAATGCATTTTTACATTTAAACCCCTGAGTTGTTTTATAATAAATAAGTTGATTTATTCTTGGGTTTTTTTAACCAGATTTTTTTAAAAAAAATTATAAAATTTATTAAAAATTTAAATACTTTTTTAAAAAATATATAATTGTGTTTTTCAATTTAAATCTTTTTTATAATTAATAAATTATATTTTTTATTTACTTGTTTGACGCAATTTTTTTAAAAAAATATGTAATTTTCTTAATTTATTAAAAATTAATTTTAAAGAATATATTAATATATATATATATATATATATATATATATATATATATATGAAAATACAAAGGGCTTATAATTTTAAAGAATATATTAAACATTATAAATCATGAAATGAATAATAACTTTTAAAATTATTTGAAGTTAAAAAACATAATTGCATTTAAATATAAATAAAGTTACATCATATATTTCTCCCTTGCCTAGGGCAAGTAGTTCTATAATGACCGGGTTGTTTACATATAGAGCATACATTACGTCTAGTGGGATCAGGATTTCTATCCATATGCATTCTTCTACGTCTGATCTTTGGTCGGCCAGCAGTACGTCGGCCAACAGGTGGAACCATCTTTGGCCCAGGTACAGGTTGCCAAAATTGTGAACTCGGTACCGGATGAAAACATGGAGCATAAGTTTGTCTATATGACGTTACAGTAAACCAATGAGGGCATAATACATATGGGTTAATGTTTGCATTTGCAGCACTGCAAACCCTGAAGATATGTATACATGGGAATCGACGAGCAACCATAAATCCACATGTACATGTGGATAAAACTCCATTAATAATAACTTCATAGTCAATTGTCTCATCATTAGCATGTTCTGTTACCTGAAATTCATTGTGATTAAAACGCTGCACGCTTAAATATCTACTTTTCTCGATACTATCATTCAGCCTTGCTTCTTGCCTTGTCGTTAAAGTTCGATCCATAGCAAGTCCAATCTCACAGTGTTTAAAAAAATACATTGCAGTACGATGAAAAGTGGATGATACGAGAGCTCTTACCGGTAAGCCACGAGCACCTTTAAGAACTGAGTTAAAACTTTCTGATAAATTAGTGCTATGTCGTCCACACTGTCTGCCACCATCATGTGCCATTGTCCACATTTGCCTTGGCCCAATAGTTGATGCGAAATCAGTAAACATAACATATCTTTCTGTTAATATATTGATCAACTCTTCAAACCTCCGTAAGGATACAGCCGTTGATGCCTTCCAAAAAATATCTGCACCAAATTTACTTTTGCAAAGTTGTAAAAAGTTATCAGTCAGATGCCGCAAACAATATCGATGAACATGGCCATATTGCGGAGGGAAAGCATCATGAACAACATTGACGTCGCCCCTAAATCTATCGGAGATGATGCACATAGGACGAGTATGATCTAATGTTTTGTATACATTATTTAAAAACCATGACCAACTTTCCCTATTCTCACTTTCAACAATAGCAAATGCATAAGGAAACAAATGGTTTTCAGCATCTTCTCCCGTTGCCATTAGCAGAGTCCCTTTGTACTTCCCATGCAAAAATGTCCCATCTACTGAGAGAACAGGACGACATGCATTGAAACCAATGATTGATGGTCCAAAAGCCCAAAACACTCTCTTAAACCGCTCCCATCCATGACCCCAATCAGAATCAAAGTCAACAACAGTGCCAGGGTTGCAACTGACTAAAGTGTTAAAATATATTCGTAATTCAACATAAGATTGCTCCCATGATCCGAATATGTATTTAAGAGCTTTATTCTTACCTTTCCAAGCTTTTCCATAACTGACATCAATATGGTACATGTCTTTGACCATGGCTTGAACTTGTGCAATGCTCAGGCTAAGATCAGCTCTTAATGTTGGCAATATTAATTCACATATTAGCTTTCCGAAGGCAATGGCGATTGTCCGATTGGATTCTTTCATTTGTACAGATATGCAGACTCGGACATCGTTTTACAACCCATAGAGATGTTCTTGATGAAACTGAAGCATGAAGACGCCAAGGACAATCTATGCTAACGCATTTCACAGTGAATCTAGACGTATTACTTTTCACACGAGTAAATGCAACTGCTTTTTTTATAGACCATCGACTTAATAGGTCTATTAATTGAGCTTTTGAATTAAACATTCGACCGACCCAATCATTGAAATTTAATGATTCTTCGTCTCCTGCAGATATATGTGGATCTACATCATCTATTATTGTTGCATTGTACCAATCGTCTATTGGTGCCATACCTGGAACTTCCTCAAACAGTGTATAATCAATTGAGGCCACATTTGCCCCTTGTTCCATATTTGAGATTGTTGTTCGAATGGCATCTTCTGCAATTACACCTTCTTGGACATCAGTGGGGAGACTTGCATCATTATCGCTGCTGTCATCTTCATCATCGCTATCATCATAGCCATCAGCATCAGCATCATTGTCATTATAATCATCACTATGATCATCACCACTATTATTTCTTGGGCCTTCAAAATCTATGTTGCAAGCATTATGTTCATATGCATCGACATTCTCATTATACCCTGACTGTTGGTAGCCAATAGAGCTTCCGGCTTTAATGTTTATAGGTGGCCTGCCAAAATAATAATAATAATAATAAAAACAAAGCACAACATATGTGTTGTAAGTAAGGTATTAAAAAAGGGAACATATAAATCTTATTAAATAATAAGTCCATGAGCTTACAATGTATGCGCAATAGATGTCGTGGTTGGGATTACACGTGGTCCTTCTTCATTCACATATAATATTGGTGTACGCAATCTCAACATCAATAATGTTTCTTTGTCATTGTCGATGTTGATTACAGTACTAGTGTGTCGATCCATAGGCCATCTACATTTGATGTTCATATAATTGTCGCCTAAATTGAAGTTAATAGCTGCAGCAATTGTTTCTTGCAACTCATTCAAGTTACTGTTGTTTCGAACTCCAACAACTGTTTTATAGCCTCCCGAATAAGTAGGTTTTTCATTAGACTCTTGTAAATGTCCACCCCAATAAACAATCACCGTTACTTCAGTAATACTCATCCTTAAAAAAAAAATAATGTATAACTTAAAGAAAAATAAATTATTATGAGATAATTATTATAAACTATATATACTATAAAATTTTACTAACCTTTTTGAATACTTGAATACCAAGTTTTGAATATCAAAAGAAAGATAGAGTTTGAAGTTGATGAAGATGAAAGTAGAAGAGAAAAGATATATATAGAGAGGGATTTGCTTAGATTTATGAAGGCATTGGATTCTTCATACACCTAATTATACAAGTATGCACACCTTTGTTGTAGGTGGAATCATATTCTCCCTACACCTGAAACCTATTTCTTAGGCAATTAATACATGTCATCTCTAATTATATAAGCATGCACATCTTTTTTTTTAGGTGGAATCATATTCTCCCTACACCTGAAACCTATTTCTTAGGCAATTAATACATGTCATCTCTAATTATACAAGCATGTACATCTTTTCTTGTAGGTGGAATCATATTCTCTCTACACCTGAAACCTATTTCTTAGGCAATTAATACATGTCATCTCTAATTATACAAGCATGCACACCTTTGTTGTAGGTGGAATCATATTCTCCTACATTTGAAACCTACTTCTTAGGCAATTAATACATGTCGGGTCTAACTATACAAGCATGCACATCTTTTTTTATAGGTGGAATCATATTCTCGCTACACCTGAAACCTATGTTTTAGGCAATTAATACATGTCGTGTCTAATTATAGAAGCATGCATATCATTCAAGCAAACAAGTCATTATTGATTTCATAATTTAATTAACAAATAAATTATAAGCCCTTTGTATTTTCATATATATATATATATATATATATATTAACATATTCTTTAAAATTAATTTTTAATAAATTAAGAAAATTACATATTTTTTTACAAAAATTGCGTCAAACAAGTAAATAAAAAATATAATTTATTAATTATAAAAAAGATTTATATTGAAAAACACAATTATATATTTTTAAAAAAAGTATTTAAATTTTTAATAAATTTTATAATTTTTTAAAAAAAAATCTGGTTAAAAAAACCCAAGAATAAATCAACTTATTTATTATAAAACAACTCAGGGGTTTAAATGTAAAAATGCATTATTTTTATTTAAAAATGCCACGTCAGCAGCCTAATCATCGCACAGTCAGCACACAGTCAGCACATCATATCACTCATGTGGGTGATGTGATGTTCCTAGGACCCCAGGGCTATTTGATTTAATTAAAGAAAAAGAAGGGCTAGTTTGTAAAAAAAAACCCTTTCATCCATTTCCCATTGCTATCTCTGATCAACCCATCAACTGAGGCCCAAACCAAATTTGATTTCAATGTTCCATCAATGTTAAGCACAAGCTTCCAACCCCTGGCATGCCTTTTCAAAAAAAATCAAACTAACAAAAAAAAATCAATAACTATAATTGGTTTTCAAATGCCTAATTGAACATTTACCCAAATATTTAAATGCAATTACACAACTTCTATCATTATACCATATTTATTTTAAAGAAAATTAAATATACTTAATTGCAATAAATAAAAATCACATAAAGTTGTTCTTTCAGCAAAATAAAATAGACATTTATTAACCAAACAAATGAATACAATTAATTTTTTTCAATCATCATCACCATATTTAATATAAACAAAAACTTAAATATAATAAAAACTATTTACAAATTTGTTGTTTGAAACACCTTTGGATATACATCTACTTTAGTAGCATATACATATGCATATATCCTATTCTTAAAATAAATTACATATATATATATATATATATATATATATATATATAGCATTATTTTCTTCCCAAACAAAGGAATCAATAGGAAAGGAATCAATTCAACAAAAGTGATAATTAGTGACAAATTTAATTATGATATATTAACATTTTGACACTCATTATTTCGACACTCATTTCTATGTTTGAGAATTTTCTAATGACAAAATTTTCAATTATGGCATTGCCACAAAATGTTTGCCACCAAATCAGACCATATTTTTTATGACGGCTTAAATCTTAGATGACATATATATATATATATATATATATATATATATATATATATATATATATATATATATATATTTTGTCATTGATGTCATATTAACGTGTGCTAGCAATGACAATTTGTAATTTTGTTAAATATCTTACTTTATTTATCTTCATAACATATAAGTTTGTCATGAAAATACAAATAATAATGATATTATATTATCATCACCAATAAATATGGCATTAAGTAATGCTATCAGAAAATATCACTATTTGTTAATAAATTTGGTAATATTAACCACCTTTCACAAATAATTTTCGGTTGGTTATCAGATATTAAATGTCAATGGAACATAGGAATACTAATTGACAAAAACATTTTATCATATGATGTTATCATATGATTATGTTGTCTAATTTTGTTAGTGAAAATGAAATAAGTCTTTTATTTTGTAATTTTTTCACTTTTATTTTTTTTGTAATTGAATCTTATGTTTTATATATTAATTGCTTTTTATTGATCATCTTTATAATGTTATGCTTCATTTTCAATTGAAATGAAATCGTCAAGTTTGAACTGCTAATTGAATTAAAAAAATAAACTTTATTTATTTTTGCAATTAAAATTATAAATATATATTTATTAAAATTAATATTTCCCAAAATTTATGAAAATCCACTAGGTAAGAGTAACAAGTTTTAATTTAGGATTAATATAAAATAAAGTTATTTATATAAATTAACATAGATATGACACTAGAAGAAAAAACCGTATTTGCGACACATAAAAGTGTTGCAAATTTGTGACACATTTTGCAACAATTTGAGACAAATAAAACAAAAACATCACATTACATATCAAAGTGTGTCGCAACAAAAAAAAAACCATTTGTAAACATCACCAAATGTGTCATACAATTTCGGGCCAAAAAGTAATTATCATAAATAAGCATATGATTTGATTTGCGATGTATTTTACGGCACATTATTTGTAACAACCTAATCTTGTAGCAAAATGTGTTGCAAAATATAATACAACTCCTTGTTTACCCTATTTTCAACCCTCTACCTTCATCTTTTTTCACTTTCTTCATAACTTTTGAAGATTTCTTGACAAATTAAGGATGACAAGTTGATAATAGCGATTTCAAAATTTTATTATTGATGATTTAAGTTGGTATGTCTCTCTCTTTCTTCTTCTTACTCTCTAAAATTTGGTTTTAGAGTTTGATTTTAGTGTGTTTAGTAATTTAGAGATAAGTTGAGTTATGAGTGTTGCATTAATTAACTTATGATGTATATTATTATTTGAAATTAGTTATGATTGTTTTGATTTAAGTTGGTATGTCTCTCTCTTCTTCTCATTCTCTAAATTTTGGTTTTAGAGTTACATTTGGAGTTTTTAGCAATTTTGTAGTGATTTCAATTATGAGTGTTGCATTAATCGACTTATGTTGTTTATTATTGCTTCAGATTAGTTATGATTATTGTATTACCGTATTAGGTTGCATCATTTATTAATTTTATATGAAATGGGATGATCAGATGTTTGCGATGCTTTTTGGAATATTTTGCGACAAGATATATTTTTGTGTCGCAGATTTTCTTGTTGTTTTCATACTTAAAAATTATTTTTGATTTCAGGAACAATTTCAGGAATCAAGAAAATGGATGTATAATCGGATCACCCCTAGGCATGGTGCAATAACTGATGAGTGTATTGTAGGTGAGCTGAATTCATTAAATATGCAAGTTCACAACCTGAGCAAATGAACAAATCATTAATAAGGTGTTTGATGAGTGCTTGCATGTACAGAATAATTGAGATGTTTTTCATGCATGAGCATTACTTTTATCAGGCTATATCTCTCATTTCGTGTGCTTTTGTGTTCTTTCGTGCAGTTAGGGTTGTGAAGAGTTTCTTTGGGAGTTTAAGCAAAAATAGGTCATGATGGTGCCAATTGGAGTTCTTTTGCGCATTTACAAAGATCAAGACACAAATTGGGGTCAAATGAGAGAGTATGTGCCAACGTCTACAAGGTTCGAGGTAATTCTTGTAGAAGGACACACAGGCAGTCATGCTAGCTCGTTCTGATTTATTCGAATACTTCAAAAGCCCTCAAAGGGGTTTTCACCATCAAGAAAAGCCTCATGACCTTCCACACGAACGTGTGTCCGTTCGTGTGGCCTCAGAAGCAAAAACGAGCGAAATCGGGGACCTACAAGCGAAATTCTACAGGGCTGAAATTCCACATGGGCATGTGGAATTTCCACACGGCCGTGTGGCTCATCCACACGCCCGTGTGGATCCTCGAGATTGCGTTTTAAAAAGCCGTTTTGAAGCGTTTTTGGTGGATCTTCTTCTTAACTTCTGGAAGGAGTTCGGCTAGGGTTCTGAGAGGTTTGCTAGGGTTTGAGGGCGGTTCTTCACCGATTTCTACATTAATTCCTTCCAAGGAGAGCTATTGGGGAAGCCTTCAACGACATTGATTCGGCAAGGTGTGCCCTAGGCTTGACGGAGGGATTCATGGAAAGGCGGGAGCAGCCTACATAGACCATCAACACGGAGCTAAAGGGGGTTTTCTCTATGGTTTATTTACATTTGTTTTCAATTACTTTGATGAACTTGTATTGCTCCATGGAGAGCTAAACCCCTTGTGGGTACTTGGATATGTAAACTCTAGAACTCCTTTGTTTCAATGACTCTATTGCTTTTATTTAAATTGAGATTTGTTTTGAGTTTCAATCTTGTGTGCTTAATTGTTTCTCCCTTAGAGTGACACTAGAGTTGAGGGCCAATCTAATCATTCTTTTGACGAGTGACGATCACCATTAGGATTAGATTAACCAAGATTGAATAGGGTCGAGAGCGTGAGTTGAGAGGTAGTGACATGTCCCCTTTTCTCTCCGGTGTGGTTTACCCTACCTTCATATTCCAAGAATTAGTTTCGATCTCAAAGAGAGTTAGGGGTTAAGAGAGGTCTTTCCGCCGGGACTTATTTGTGATTAGAGATCTTTCGCCTGGACCAAAGGGATTGATTTATAGTTGGGAATAGGGTTTATCACTTGGAATCCCTAGAGCTTAGCGCGATCATACGTGGTGTGAGGCGTCAAGAGTTTTCTCTCCGCCGGGACCTCGTAGGGGACTAGTCAAGGTTGACCTTAGGTTTGGGACCTTGTGTCTTTGGATTTTCACGACTCCTCAAATCTCGTTTAAGTAAAGGTAATTAGAGTCTTGCACTTGAAACTAAAAACCTAGGAGGAGCACTGTCCGAGTACCCCATTCTTATCTTGATATTCTCCTTATCTTTAGTTACCACTTTCAATCTTTATTTTCTGTTTATTCACTTTTAATTCAATCTCTTCACACATCGAGTTTTTCTTGACTAATTGGCAAAGTGTATTTGTTGCTAACGTCTACTCCCTCTGGATTTGACTACCCACCCTTTGGGTATTTATTACTTCGACACTGGTGCACTTGCAGAATACACACGCAAGGGTGTGTCAGTGTCCATGCAAGAAGTGTCACAAAGGATTCACAGCCTATTACTTCAATTGGACTTGTCATGGTGAGGTAATGTGGCATGGAGAACATCAATTTGTGGTTAATTAATTATCAGAACAAACTAATTCGTGGGATCAAGGACTTAGAGGTTTTGATGACACTGGTCCTAGCTTTAATCCATATTTGGGGTTTTGATAATAGTAATAATTATGGTTGTGAGAATCCATCGGTAATGCATGATGAAGCAAGCCCAAGTGTTCATCCACTACTCGAAGAGGCACAACCATTTGTTGATAGGGGAATTGACAGTCCTCAATGTGACGATACAGCAAATTTGTGTGATAGTTTCATTGGTTTGCTTAAAGATATTGATAAACTCTTATAAATTGGATACGAAACTGACACACAATTATCTTTGGTTGCTAAAATGTTAGGTATGAAGTTTGAATACAACCAATCTATGTATCACTTTAATGAGAATGCTAGAGTGTTCAAGAACTCATTGCCTCAAGATAGCACATTGCCTAATGATTTTTATGGTTATAAAAAGTTGATACGTGACTTGGGTCTTCCTGTGGTGAAAATTAATGCTTACAAAGATAGATGCATGCTGTTTTGAAAAGATGACGAGTATGAAGAATTCTGTAAGTTTTGTATGTCACCAAGGTATAAACAAAAGGAAAAGACACTTGATAACCCTATCCCTAAAAGGGTTGCACATACTATACTGAGGTATTTACCACTGACTCCAAGGTTGTAGAGATTATATGCTTCAAAAGTAACTAGGTCAAACATGACATAGCATACTACTCATAAAACAAATGACAGGGTCATGTGTCATCCTTTTGATGGAGACGCATGGAAACGTTTTGATAGAACTTATCCAAGTTTTGCTTCAAAACATTGCAATATTTGGTTAGGCCTTTATGCTGATGGGTTTCTTCTTTATGGTCATTACGGGCAAGCGTTTTCATTATGGCCGGTTATTATTACTCCTTACCATCTTCATCCAGGGTTATGCATGAAGAGCTCTTAAATGCTTTTATCTTTAATTTTTCCGGGGCCTAAAAATCTAAAGAAGAATCTAGATGTCTTTTTACAACCCTTGATTGATGAGTTGAAGTAGTTATGGGAGGATGGTGTTGAAACTTATGATATCAATGCATCTGAAAGGTTTAATATGAGAGCTACACTTATGTAGACATCTAATGATTTCCCTGTTTATGGAATGCCTTCTGGATGGAGTACCTGTGGCTTGCTTGGGTGCCCAATATGTATAGAGAACTCTAAGGCTTTTTATCTGCAACATGGTAAAAAAGTCAGCTACTTTGATTGTCATAGGAAATTTTTACCGAGGAATAATTCATATAGAAGAGACAGGTCATCTTTCATTCGAGGTAAAGCAAAGATCTGTTGTCCACCGCCAAGATTGACAGGAGATAAGATTTAGAACCGTGTGTCACAATATAGAACTATTGTTGAGAATCCTTGAGGCAAAACCCTTCAGTATGGCAACAGTCACAAATGGACCAAAAGAGTATTTTTTTTTGGAATTACTATATTGGAGGCCTAATATGATTTGACATAATCTTGATGTATATAGAAAAAATTGTGTTTAGTAATATCATGGATACAATATTCGATGCACCTTGAAAAACTAAGGATAATCTGAATGCACAGAAAGATCTTCATATTCTATGTTATTGTTAGAGAATTGAAGCCCTTATTGATAGCCTCATAAGCCAAAAGCAAAGTACACATTGACAAAAAATGAAAAAAGTAAGATTTGCAGTTAGGTGAAGTCTTTAAAGTTTCTTAATGGTTATACCTCAAATCTTATTAGATGTGTTGACATCAACGAATGTCGGTTGAAATACATGAAAAGTCACGACTGTCATGTGCTCATGCAAAGACTTATTTCGATTGCATACAGAGAAATATTACCGGATTTCATATGGTCTACATTAACTGATGTGATTTTACTCTTTCAGATCATTTGCTCGGTACTGTTTAATCTGAAAAAGCTTTAGGAATTAGAGAAAAATGTGGTCATACTGTTGTGCAATTCGAAAAAAATTTTCCTCCAGATTTCTTCGATTCCATGGAACATCTACTTATTCACTTGCCATATGAGGCTATAATTGAAGGTCCTGTTCAATACAGATGGATGTATCCTTTTGAAAGATTATATATATATATATATATTAGGTTTCTTCGTGACCTAAAGAAGAGAGTCAAAAGTAAAGCTCATGTGGAAGGTTCAATATGTGAAGCTTACAGTGTCGAAGAAATGTCATTTTTTGCAAACCACTTCTTTGAAAAAGATGTTCCACCTTACAAAAAAAAGTAGCATTAGAAGGAATGAGGAGGGTGTTGACGAGAACATTCCACCTTGCTCTATTTTTAACTATCCAGGCAAAGGTCAAGGCCGGATGGTAGAAAGATGGTTATCAGAAGAAGAGTTGCATGCAACACATACATACATACATATTGAGAAATTGTGAAAAAGCTCAACCAATTTACTAGTATGTTTTATGTCATATGTGATTTGTGAGTTCAAATAAGTGCTTAAGTATCATAACTAAGAAAGTTTTTTTATTTTTAGGACGTTTATCAAGCATCCTCAACACTTACATGCCACACTCATTAAAGAAATGGTCGATCAACATTTTGTCAAATGGTTTATTGGTTTTGTGAGTTTTGTTATATATCTTTTCATATTGCTTAGGTTTTTATTTAATCACTTAATATATTGATATTCTTAACTTTAACTAATCTTGGTACTATCACTTTAGGTTGAAAACCCATATAATCAAGTTACCAATCAATTGTTGTTGACTCTTGATTGGGTTCCAATTAGTCAAGTCAATACTTGGTCATTTTACTTTATAAATGATTATAACTTCCGCAACATCGGACATTGGGAAAATAAGTAACCTATGAACAATGGTGTATGTGTGCAAAGTTGTAGCGGTGATTTTTATGGTTTATTGAAAGAAATAATTCAATTAGAGTTTCCAAGCAACATACCACAATTTGTTATCCTCCTCAAGTGTGATGGTTTGATCAGATAAATGGAAAGAAGATTCACCGCAAGTGTGGTATAGTTGACATCAATAGAAAGAGGTTTTACACAAAGTATGACCCCTTTATCTTAGCTCAATAAGCAATTCAAGTGTATTATTTGGAATATCCGAGTTTGAAGCGATATAAAGATGATTGGATGGTTGTATGCAAAAACAAAAGCAAGAAGAACGATTGTAGCATAATGGCAAGAAAAGGGACATCTCACCCTACCAAATGGATGAATTTGAAGTTAGACATAATGTTACGACATTTTATTTTCTTCCATCATTACATGATAATTTGAATGATATTGATCTCTTTGTTGACCTATCCGATGTTGTGGATCTTACACCTTAAGGTTATCAAGCCAGTTCTTCCAACTATGATGGAAGAAGAAAATGATCCAACAGATGAAGAGGAAGACAAGGAAGAAGAAGATTTGGAGGATGAAGAAATGAAGATGAAGATGAATTACCATTTTAGATCTAATGCAATTTGAATTTAGTTTATAGCTTTTTCGTATATTAACAAATGCATTATGTTAACAAGAAGACAATTAGGGCATGTAAGCAAAATTTCTAAAACCCGAGAGATACACGGGCGTAGTGAGTTTTTCACGGCCATGCACACGGCCGTGTAACTCTCTGTTTGAATGCAGCACTAGCAAATTCAGGAAACCAGAGAGATACACGGGTGTGGAGAGTTTTACACGACTGTGTAACTCTCTGTTTGAATACAGCACTTGCAAATTTAGGAAAGCAGAGAAATACACGGGGGGTGGTGAGTTTTACATGGAAGTGTAACTCTCTATTTAAATGCAGCACTTGCAAATTCAGCAAACTAGAGAGATACACATGCAAGGGCTATTTTACACGGCCATGTGCTTAGAGAAATAAAGGGTCCTTCTCCCCTTCACACGCTCTTTACCTTTATCCCACACACACTTTGTTTCCTCCATTTTGAAGCTCCCAGAAATCCCATGGAGCCGATCATCTTGAGAACCAAAACGTTCATCTTCTTCCTCACATTGACGAGGAGATTTTTGTCTCTTCCCCTCTCTCAAAATGAGAGTTATCTTTTGTTCTTTTGGTAAGTTTCACAAATTAAGTGTCGTATTTTTCTATACTTTCTCATTCCATTTTCCTTATAGAACACTTTATAATCGATTGGAGAAAAACATGGAACTTAGATCTAGGATTTGAGCCATAAAAATACAATGATTTAAACCTAGGCTAGGGGAACACTGGAGTGTTTTCTAACAACGTAATCCAGAGAAAGGGCAGCACAATACATGGTCCAGTTTGAGTTTACACGGGCATGTTTTGGCCATTGTAACTCTCTGTTTGGTGTGTTTGAGCAAAGTGAGGGAGGGGAGGTAGTACACGATCCATTTTGATTTTATATGGACTTCACTCAGTTGAAATACACTCGAGTCGGATTTCACTGTACCCACCCATCGGGAGTGGTATACCCGACTCACTTAGTTGAAATTTCGGGGAAACCAAAATTATCGACTGGGAGACATTCGAGTCGGGCGGCCTTGCGTTGGACATCCATGAGTTACTAAGAGATAGCCACTGGGAGAGCCTATTTTCCATTGATGAGCCGGCGTATCGTGAGCTAACTCTAAAAGTGTTTTCCAAGTTCCTAGTTTTGAAGATACCTCTCAACTGGCACAGGCGCGATATGATAGAATTCCAGCTGCATGGGGAGATGATCCAGATGTCATACACAAAGTTCTCCATCCATTTGGGATTGTACGACTAGGAGTTCACACGGACTCCAAAGTACTCGAACCTACATACCTACCTGCCATTGGGGACACCATAGTAAGAGCATTGGCATCTGATCAACAGGAAGGAGCGCTATCATCCAATGCACTAGAAGACGTTGACTCTCCACTCCCCCGCATTGAGGTATACTCATACCCTCTTGTGTAGAACATTGACAACACGAGGAGACTCGACTGGGGTGGTGAGCATCACCGACTTCACTTACCTGTGTGCGATGACTAAGCATGTTCCCTTCCACTTGGGGTACACTGTCGGGCAATCCATCCTCCTCCAGTGATCCGACGCGAGAGTTGGGGTGCTTCACGTGGGTCCCTACATCACCCAGTTGGTGTGAGGTATGAGCGGGGCTATAAGACACTGATTGCATGCGATGTGTAGGCAGAACCATCGCCTTGGCCATGGATACTTTTCACGCCATGCGGATGGTTCGCCTTCAGCGGACTGCTTGAGAACACCAATATATCTTAGTTAGAGCCCCCTGAGGATGAGCGAGGCCACTATCCAAGGTAGAGAGGTGGATCGTGGATTCCCTATGCTTATTGGCAGCATACTCTGGTGTTGAGCTTCTTCCCCTACCTCCGAGCTTTGCATCTGCATCTACATCACAAGCAGAGATAGAAAGTGAGGGTCGTGATAAAAGCGGTAGTTATAGTGGCTCGACGACTCCGACAACTTCAAATCAGGGCACCAGAGCACCTTAGGGTGACCCAAACATTTGATAGAATTTTATTTTTATTTTCATGGCATTGTACTTTGTATTTCATTTTGATTAACTAAAGGTACATTCCTTCTTGTTTTCTATTTCTTATTTTTATGGCACTCATTTTCGTATTTTTATTTTTCATATTTTGTATTTTCTTGATTTGATTATATTTTTTTATTAAAAACTCATTTAAAATTTAAAATATATATATATTTTAAACACATAAAATTTTATATTTATTCTAATATTGGAAACATATTTTAATTTTATATTTAAAAATCTATCATAGAAGTAATCAATTTACAAATATCTCATAAAATTCATAAATAAAATTAATAAATAATCAAGTAATTCAAGGAAAATCCAACCATTAAAACCTAATTCCAGTCCCACCTGATTTGACTCTTATACCACTACAAAACTCTTTATAAAATCTGGGCAAAATCATCACCTATTTAAAAATCTAGCGCAAGCCACCTGATTTCTCTATTCCTCTCTCAACCGCGATCGGAGCTTTCTCCTGCCAAACCTCGATAAGGGTTTCTCCAGAGTTGTAAGTCTTTTAGGTTTTTGGTTTCTATTTTGATTTGATTTGAGTCTTCCAAATCATCACCTGATTTTTGCTTGATTTGGTTTCTATTCTGATTCGAGCTTTTGGTGATTTGGATTGCGTTTGTGTTCGTGATCTTCGTGTTTGTTGTGCTGGTTTATTGTTTGATAACTTCTTGATTATGGCTTTTGGTTTTTGATTTTTTTAAGGTTGCAAGTGGATTGGTTTTATGGTTTTGTTGTGCTGGTTCTTGTGTTTTTGGAGTACTTTCTCAGCTAGGTTTTGGGAATCCGGAAAATATCAGCAAAACAATCTTCAAATCCTTGGTAAGAGTCTAGTTTCTCAATTATGGTGCTTGTGAAAATTCAAAAATGTTTCATACTATCTGGTACAAGCGAGATAACTTTAGTGCTAATGTTTATGTGGATGGGAGCATTGTAAACTTGGGATTGTGGGGTACTGCAGGTTTTATGCTTGTTGATATTCTTCTTTCAGTGCATTGTGTCTTGTTTGGTTGTGTTTGTCATGTATTTCAATTTTTTTTGTTTTTGTGTTTGCAGGACAAGAAGATAATAGCAGATTGAGGCCACTGAGTTATAGAGGGGCTGACATTTTTGTTCTTACTTTCTCCTCGATAAGCAGGGCTAGCTATGAAAATTTTTTGAAGAAAGTAACTATCAATCTCTAATCCGTTTACCATCTTTCGATATATATAAATCTAGATTTTTTGGGTTTTTCTTGTTTAAATGGATGATAATTGTGCTATTTTGCACTTCATCCGTGAGAATGTTCTCATGAAAGTTCCTATCAATCTTTAGAATCACTTCTCCATGTTCCCTCTTTCTTGTGTTTTACTTGCCAACGTGCTATTTTGTAGTTAAGCTTTGAATGTTCATTTATGAGAATGTTCTTGAGAAAGCAACTTGCACTCTATAATTACTTAAATTTGTTGTCTCTCTTTGTTTTAGTGTTCCACTTGTTGACATGGATTCAATGTCCAATTTTGTAGTCAAGCTGTATAAGTTTTTCATTTATGAGCATGCTCTCAAGAGTATAACTTCAATTCAATGTGCTATTTTGTATTCCAATTGAGAAAGTTATTGATCTACATCTTTTACTGTGGTCATTGTCCTGGCTAAAGCTGAGAATGTTGACTACATATATAGCTTTTCCTTTAATCACATGCATCCAAACAAGCATAAATGTTTCATTTTAAAATGAAAATTTCAGTTAGGGTAGGCATCCAAATGTTTTTTTGCCTCAGCGTAGTATCTTAAAAGGTTTCAAGACTTTCAATTAGCTCATACTTTTGATCTTCTTTTTTACAAAATTTCGGTTATAACTTTTCCTTTAATCACATGCTTCCAATGTTCCAATTGTTCCGGTGGGAACCAAACTAGGTGTGTGTAATCTTTTACAAAATTTTCAAGAAATGTAGTCAAGTTTCTTTATCTGGTGCTTGCTCATTGTTATCAATAAATGTTCCAGACCTTCGTGAGGACTGAAAATATCTTGCTGATCACCCAGGTGCCGTCACAATAACACCTGCACAAGTAAGTGATTGAACCTGAGAAATTAGTTTTGAAAATTTTCCTTAACAGAGTTTTGACAATAATGAAGAACTTTTATTGTTAAGGAGAGGAACTTAGGAAGCAAATCGGTGCTGCAGCATACATTGAATGCAGTTCCAAAACGCAGCAGGCACTCGATGATTATTTGAGTAGTTGGTGAAAATAAGACACTCTGGATATTATTATTTGAAAATAATCTTTAGCTATCTTTGTTTAATGACATGGTTCTAGTTATTTTATTTAATTAAATTTTAATATGATTTAAACCCCTTGTCAATCTTTCTGTTTTACTAATAATTTATTTTAATATGTTATCAAGAAAGAATATATTCGTGCAGTTTCCTTTTATAACTTTGTTTTTGCTATAGATCATTTTCGTCCTCCAATTGAATGTCTAAAATTTTTGAATTAATATAAGCAATGCTTATCTCTTCTTTTAAATACTCTAGTTGTTTTTAGGTTTTGTATTTTGAGTTTCAAGTAGTTTATATGTTTTCTTCTTCTTATCAAGTATCAATAAACTCAATGTGATTGTAGAACAGAGCATGCTTTGTTTCCTCAGAATGGTTAATATCAAATTAAGTTGCAAATATTGCTTAGGAACTTTGTGAATTTTTCTACAAATTAAACTTTGCAAATATTGTTGTTTTTAATTTGCTACAATCAAAATGTGGCTCAAAATTTGCCGCAAAAATTTACATACAATTACAACGCAATTTGCGAGATGCAATCTGTTTGCAATATAATTTGCAACAATTAAAATATTGACTAATTTGCAACAATCAAATTGTAGCTCAAAATTTGTCGCAAAAAATGTCACACCATTGCGACATATTTTGTGACACATATCTATTTGCAACACATTTTATGATAATCAAAATGTGGATAAATTTGCAACAATCAAAATGTGGTTCAAAATTTGTCGCAAAACTATCACATAATTGCAACACAATTTGCGGCACATACAATTTGCTGCAAAATAAGTGTCGCAAATCGTTCCAAAATTAATTACAAATATTGTCTCATTAGATTATGAATTGCGTTGACTTTGGCGAGTTTTTATGTAGTGTCACAAAATTTGCAACACATTGTTTAAAAATGTCTCAAAACTTTGCTACATCTAAAACGTGACAAATTTCTATGTATCACAACTTGTGTCGCAAATTGTAGTATGTGATACATTTTAGAGTTTTTGTATTACATATGCTAACTTAAAAAGCCAAGGGGGCACAACAATAGTTTTTGTTGTAGGGTGTGGGTCAAGGTCTCAACCGATCACCTTCGGCCGTGCGGCACCTGACACGCACCAAGCGGCAGATTAGCCTTCCTTCCAAAAACAACAGTAGTCAACTCATGTTTACATCACAAGCAGAACATACGAAAGAAGCGAGTAAAACCGAAAATCATCCACGGTACGAGAAACATGACACAAGAAACCCATTTTAGAGAAAGAAAACATAAACTCTCTTAGATTGAGAAAAGTTTACAACCATGGCAAAAAACCAACTCCAAGAAGCTTTGTCTTCTCCCAAAGACACAATAAACCTTAATAAAAGAGCTACCATAAATCCCCAAGGTTAATTGAGCCTCATGCCCAATACAAGTTTGGCGTGAAGTCCCGGACTTCTGCTTAGCTTGCAATGTCTTTCTGATGTTACTGTAACTTTAACTAGCCACCATTGGTCACAGCACGCAGCAATACCGGTCACGTGTTGTAATACAGTATGCCATCCTCGCCCTTGTCTCGGCCACGCTCCCGCCCATGTCTCACTTGCATACGGCTGTGTAATCCTTGACAAATCCGGAATCAACTCTCGGTATGATCAAGTGTTTCACCCCGCCTAGACTTGCCAGAGATCCACACTCTGAATAATCTAAGTCTGCAACACTTGACTCTTGGTATGGGTGCGCTTGCCCCACGCTCTTATCCATCGCACGCACGCCCGCGATCTAGCGCGTGCGCACCTCACTTTCTTAGCACATGATCGTGCGGGATATTCCACCCGCTCTTGGTCACGACACAGCACATCATTCGCACTGTCCGTGCTCTACCTAATCCACGCGGCTCTGCGCCCTCGTACCTTGGCCTATATGGAAATGTTCACCCAATAATCAACTGTAAGGTCATAAACCTTTACAAACCATCCCCACTAGTTGATTCCGATATCCTCATCGGTCTTGAACTCAAGAAGTCTTACACCAACTCCTTGAACTGCCAAAAAGTATTATTACGCTCCCAGCTTGGCTTCGATATAGGCAAGTCCTTCCATTGGATAAGAAAGAACACCCTGCGATTTTTTTTTGCTTTGGCCTTCTACTCTCCGGTCTAGGATTCGCTCAGCCACCCCACTGAACTGCTTGCGAATAGTCGGCAGGGCCCGACTTTTCTTTGCCCTCGATGGATTCGTGGGGTCTTTGTGGCATGACTTCAACAAACTCACATGAAAAGTTGGATGGAGTTTCAACCGATTGGGGAGATCTAAACGATATGTCATGTTGCCCATCCGCTGGACAATAGTGAAAGACCCATCATATTTCGTGATTAATCCTTTTTGTACATCCTTCCGATATAACTTCTTCCACACCTGTGGAGTGAGCTTCAATCAAACTTTGTCCCCTACTTGGAACTCTAAAGGACGTCACCCTTGATTTGTATATTTCTTGATTCGGCGAGCCGCCTTGGCGAGGCTGTCCTGAGCACTCTCCATCATCTCTTGCAGATCAATAACAAAGTGATACGCGGCAGGGCATTTCGTTCTGTCCTCTTCGCCACCTCTGAAGGAGTAATAGATTGGTATCCGTATGCAAGCTCAAATGGACTCTTCTTCATCGATGAAGACCGATAAAGATTGTAGCTAAATTGCGTCACATCAAGCAGACTGTGGATGGTTCGCAGTTGAAAACTTCAATTCTGTGCTCAACAACCTGAATAACGCCGTCCATACCCGTCCAGTAAAGCGAGCATCTCGATCGCTTACAATGTCTTCCAGTACCCCAAAGTACTTCACCACATGCTTTACGAACAGCTTAGCAATTACCTCCGTCGAACATACTATTGGTGCGGGTACGAAAACCGCATACTCCGTGAATCGGTCAACGACCACCGTCACTGTCGACATCCCATCCGCCTTAGGAAATCCGGTGATAAAGTTCATGGAAATTGACACCCATGGCCTTTCTGGAATGCTTAATAGCTGGAGAATACCGGCCTCCCGTCTTCTTTCCGACTTGTCTTGTTGGCACACTAAATAAGTTTTCACATATGCTTCTATGTTTTCGCTCATATCCGGCCAATAGTAATGTGTTATGAGCAAAGCCTTCATTCACTTACGACTAGGATATCCCACCCATGGAACATCATGATGCTTCTTAAGGAGCTCTTGCTAAATCTTCCCTTCTTGCAGCACATAGAGTCGGTTGCCTTTGGCATAGGGAAGCCCATCATCTACCCAATAATTGTGCATGACTCCGTCTGGAACATCTTTTATCAGCTTCACATATTGATTTTTCGTCTTTGGTATCTCCTCAATACGACTTTGCAAGTCGCTCTCCACTTGCGTCAGCACAACCATGTACTCAGCCCTTGCGTCAGCACAACCATGTACTCAGCCATCTCTTTGCGACTCAATGCATTAGTCACCTGGTTGTCTCTCCCCGGTTAGTGCTGTCATTCAAAGTCATATTCCTGCAAGAACTCTTGCCAACGAGCTTGTCTACCCGATAGCTTCTTTTGAGTAGCAAAGAATATATTGGCAATGTTGTCTGTTTTAACAAAAAACTTAGTACCCAGAAGGTACACTCTCCATACCTGTAAGGAATGGACAACGGCAAGCATCTCCCGCTCATGCGCTGAATAGTGCTGCTCCGTGCCTTTCAGCTTCTAACTCTTGAATGCCACCGGATGCCCATTCTAAAAAAGGACACTATCAACCTCCTTGTCTGACGCATATGTGTGCACCTCAAAAGGTTCTTCGAAGTTGGGAATGCTAAGACTG
Source organism: Dioscorea dumetorum (assembly GCA_902712375.1). NCBI lineage: Eukaryota > Viridiplantae > Streptophyta > Magnoliopsida > Dioscoreales > Dioscoreaceae > Dioscorea > Dioscorea dumetorum. The sequence goes on along the minus strand of CACTHL010000803.1, from coordinate 8,699,569 downwards.
GTTCACTTGCAATTGCACCCTTAATTTTTTTTAAACATAGCTTGTTGCCTATCGATCCAACCCCATGGTTGGTCATTCTTTAGCAAATCGGTGAGTAGTACGACCTTTCTTGAATATCCCTCAATAAATCGGCAATAGTAGTTGGTTAAGCCGAGAAAAAATCGTAACTCCGGTATCTTAGCCAGTCCAAAATCGCCGCTATCTTAGCCCGATCCATTCGGACTTCACCTCGAGAAATGATTTGCTCAAGAAATTTGATTTCCTATTGAGCGAAATGGCATTTCTCTAACTTCACATATAACTGATGCTCCCTCCATCTTTATGGTACTTGCTTCAAGTGAACAAGGTGATCCTCTAAAGATTCACTATAAACCACAGCACCATCCAAGTACACCACCACAAACTCATCAATGTAGTCTGAATACACTTGATTTATTAAGTGGCAAAATGTCGCTGGAGCATTGGTCAAGCCAAAAGGCATTACACGGAACTCAAACGACCCATAACATGTGACACATGCCATCTTGGACTCGTCTCCTTCTGCAATCCTCACTTGTCAGTACTCCAAACGAAGATCCAGCTTGGAAAAGTATGTTGCTTTGATCAATCGATCAAACAAGTCCTGAATGAGAGGAATTTGATACTTGTTTTTCTCTATGATCTTGTTCAACGCCCGGTAGTCCACGCACAGTCGAAGAGAGTCATCCTGCTTCTTCTGGAATAGCAACGGTGCACCATATGGAGCCTTTAATGGCTGAATGAAGCCACTATTTAGAAGTTTTCCGAGTTGTCCCCTCAACTCAGCCAACTCCAAAGGAGACATACGATAAGGAGCTGTGGCAGGGGGTTTGCAACCCACTATCAACTCGATTTGTTGATCTATTACCCGCCGGGGTGGGAGTTCATGGGGTAGTTCTGGCGTCATCACGTCTTAAAACTCCTTAGGGACTCCAGCAACAGCTTAGGGTAGATCGCCCACCAAATCGTCCTACACTTCCAACACAGCAACTATATAAGTGGGCTCTCTATGTTTCAACCGTTGCACTACTTGGTGCGCAGAAAGCATCATTCCTTTCCCTTTCCTGTCCTTCGCAGCTACTCCAACTACAAAGCATGGGTTTTTCTCATCCATTATGAGTAAACTACCCAAATGTGGAACAACGGCGGTTTTGATGGATTTCAGGAACTCCATCCCCATAATCAAATCAAAATCATCCATCGCTACAGCTAGCGAGTCAATCTTCCCCTGCCATCCACCCATGTGACGGTCACGCCAGAGATTTTCCCAGTCACCGCCTGTGCTTGAGAGTTGACAGTTTTTACTCGGCTCGTATGTGCTCCAACGCTCAATCCCAACCGAGTGGCTACATCCTTCCTGATGAATGTATGAGTTGAGCCTGTGTTCACCATTCCTTGTATAGTATTTCCATCTAATGTCAGCTCCGCATAGATAAGGGGATTTGCAGCACCATCATCCTTGACAGCCTTCAAGGCACCCAACAATTGTAAAGGACTTACTTTTGGCGGGCCGTTAGAATCACTTTTTGCTTCATTCATAAGCGCAGCCAACTTCTCGCATTTGGGACATACCTTCGCCAAATGTGGCCTGCTACAGATAAAGCATCCTCCTACTCTACTGCCTGAACCACTTGATGCTTTCCCATCAGTTTTCGGTCTATTCCATTTGGCCTGGCCATTGTTAGGCTTTCTCCTCTGAAACCCATCTCCGGTCCTTCTCTCCACCGGCTTCTTATCCTTTGGTCTGGACATCGACTTTTCACCCTCTCCTCCAGGTAAGTTCTACAGGTTCACTAGTGTTTCTACTGCAATAATATCGGAGGCGAGATCCTTCGCGTCTTGCCTCCTTATCTCGATCTGGGCCCAACTCTGTAGTCCCGTGAGGAAGTTGAACAGTTTGTCATCCTCGGACATGTCCCTAATATCCATTATCAAGGATGAAAATTCTTTCACGTACTCTCAGACCGTACCTGTCTACCGTAGCTTTTTCAAGTTAGAATGAGCCACCCAAGCAGTGTTCCCATGCAATAATTGCTCCCGCAACTTCTTCTTCAACTCTACCCATGAGTTCAAAGTGGTCCGACTCGTGCAAGTATCTTCTTGTTGTTGAGTGTGCCACCATAGCTTCGCGTCGCTAGTAATATACATGCCCACCAACGGAACTGGTTCATGGCACGGTACCCTTGCAGTTTTGAAGTACTGATCCATGTCCCAAAGAAAGATTTCCAGTGTTTTGGCACTCCTTGCGCAACTAAATAGGGAAGGTTCAGGGACCTTCACTCGCATGAGCGCCTCCCACACCGCGACTGGTAAGACACTAGCTTCCTTGAGGTGGATGACTTCTTTCTCCAACGACTCTACCTTCTTCTTCAAGACTTTAATCATCAACTTGCTTTCTCTTCATCCACCCTCGAGGCCTTCAACCATCTTCGACAACTTCTCGAGCTGATCGTTAACACTCCCGATGATGTTCTCCATCCGTTCTGCTATCTCCTCAAAACGATCCGAACGATCCTTCTTACTAGTCGCCATCTTCACAGTCTTCACTAGTACGTCTTTTCGCTACGCTTTACGCCACAAACTCGGGCTTTGATACCAACTGTCAAGGCCTCAACCTATCACCTACGGCCGTGCGGCACCTAACACGCACCAAGCGACAGTTAGCCTTCCTTGCAAGAACAACAGTAGTCAACTCCTGTTTATATCACAAGCATAGCACACGGAAGAAGCGAGTAAAACCGGAAATCATCCACGTTACGAGAAACACGACACAAGAAACCTTTTTTAAAGAGATAAAAACATAACCTCTCTTAGATTGAGAAAAGTTTACAACCATGGCAAAAAACAAACACCAAGAGGTATTGTCTCCTCCCAAAGACACAATAAACCATAATATAAGAGCTACCCCAAATCCCCAAAGTTAATTGAGCCCTATGCCTAATATAGGTCTGGCGTGAAGTCCCGAACTTCCACTTAGCTTACAGTGTCCTCTTGATGTTACTGTAGCTTTAACCAGCCACCCTTGGTAATACCGCGTGCCATCCTCGCCCCTGGCTCGGCCACGCTCCCGCCCACGTCCCCACTTGTATACGACTGCGTAATCCCTCGGCAAATCCGGAATCAGTTCTCGGTATGATCAAGTGTTTCATCTCGTCTAGAGTTGCTAAAGATCCACACTTTAAATAATCTAAATCTGCAACACTTGACTCTTAGTATAGGTGCGTCTACCCCACGCTCTCATCAGTCACACGCATGCCCACGGTCCAGCGCGCACGCCTCACGGTCTCAACACATGATCATGGAGGATATTCCACCTGCCCTTGGTCACGACACAATACATGACTCGTGCTCCCCGCGCTTTATCCAATCCACGCGGTTGTGCGCCCTCGTGGCTTGATCTATGTGGAAATGTTCGTCCAATGATCAAATGTTCGTCCAAGAATGGAGCCCTAAAAGTTTTTTCTCAGCCACTTGAAAAGCCAAATGGCACAACAATAGTTTTTATAAAAATCTCTATAAAAATATAATTTGTTATATCACATATGCTAACTTGTAAAATGTGGGGAGCAAACCAAAGACTTTTACAAATATTTTTTTAAAAATATAATTTTTTTATATTATACAAGTCAATCGGTCAAAAATCAAGAAAAAACTGAGGTGGCTAGGCAATATAATTTTTGCACAAAAGTATTTTTTTTTTAAATATTATATAAGGGTTTTTTTAGTGGCTAAACTCTCAATGAGTTTGATGTTCACATCACCTCATTAATCCATTAAACTCTTCTTCATATCATACTATCTCTTATAATAATTCAACATAGAAAGATTATAATATACTGGAGATCAAAATTTTGTTGCCAAAACCTCAAATTCTTTCACCATAGCCATTTTGATTCTATATGAACGGATGATGGACCTTGTTGCTACGATAAAATAATTATCAAGTTATCCCATGATACTATAAGTCTATATACTTATGAAAATTATGACTGTTGCAATATTTTTGTCTGATATACCAACAAAATAGAGTTTGTAGCTAAAATCAATAGTAACAGAGGTTTCTGTCACTATATTCTTATTTTGAAATCCTGTTTGAAAATTTTTATTGTCAGACAATACTTTCAGTATATCTATAGTGACGGAGACTTCCATCACTATCTCTCCATTTTAAAATTAATTTTTAAACATTTTTACTAACAAATTAAGTCCATTATATCTATAGTGATGAAAGCTTCGGTGACTATATCTTTAATTTTACTTCAATTTTAAATGTTTTTATTGATGGATAATATTGTTAGTATATCTATATAATTTTGTATATTATGTAGTATGTAATATATTTTTCACCTAATAATAGATGAAAACAATAATGGTACATCATAGTATATAAAAGAAATTTTATTGATAAAATCCAAAGACACATAACAAAAGTATTTATAAGTCATCAATCAGAGGAAATATAAGAAGAAACGGTAAAGGTGGCTTCAATGATATTGTCTACCAAGAAAAAGGAAAGTTGTCAATCATTTCCTCATAATAGCAAAATGAAGCTTAGAAACTAATAAAGTTTTGGACATTCTCAAATATTAGTTGTGCTAGCGTAAATCTGCTAACAAATAAAGTTAAATTGTGTAATTACATCAAAAGTATATAAAATGAGAGATCTTGTACATCTCTTTGGAGGACACAAGCTTGGCCTCTAGGAAGAAACTAATTTCATACTAGTATAATGTTGAAAGAAATGAAAACAAATCAAATGCGCTAGTAAAATATTTATATAGTACTTGCAGATGATAACTAGCATTTTGCTGCCTCGTATTTCTACCGTAGATAAACTTCAAAGCGGTAATTCTTCCCTTTCTCCTCCCCATTCTCAGTCTCTATAAATATTATGTACGGGTAATACTTCTTTTATATTAAAATTTGAGATGTTGGGAAACGAAATGATCATGTAAAAATTAAAAAAATTGCATATTAATTACTCAAATTTAATTTAAAGAGAGAATCATTAATAATTTATCCAATTTCTTCTATACATATACACACACACATACATATAAATACATACTTTGTATATAATAGGTATATCAAGTATATAGATGTCTATATATACAATAATAATTAAATTAAATTAATCATGATACTGATATTACATTATTGATGACTATAATATGAGTATGATTCAGTAGATAAATTATTATACATTTAAAAACAAATATGCTCTTTAAAATACACCAATGTCATATGGTTAATTATATAACAAATGACGTTGGAAGAAAATAGATAAATAAAAGAGATACTTTTGCAAGCCTTCAAAATTTTAAATTAATGAGTGCAACTTTTGGAAACGCTTTGATCCAGACTGATAGATAATTAAGTGTGGCTAAAATATGTGAGCAAAATAATCATAAGCGTCTCAAAAGCTCCCACATATAATAGATAATTAATTTAAATATTAGAATTGTTAACAATGATCCCTCAATAAGAGCCATAAAAAAGAAACATGCCAAATCATTTTCATGAATAATGAACCCGGCCCATCAATTACATTGCAATGAAAATAACAAGCAATTGACCGCAATCCATTCATTATGATTGAATTCAGCACTTATAAAAGGATGGTCCATAATCATTAATTAATTGGGTCCATTGCATGTGGCTTTAATTTCACATTTCCATAAGTCCATTTCCATTATAGAGCTCCTTATTTGACTAATAAGTATAGCTAAGAGCCACATGAAAACAACTTCATGAACACCCTGTAGGGATGATGAATACATTAATGAGTAAGCTAAACAAGCACGTTTGATTCCTTGATGGCTTGAACCAAGAGAAAGACATTATTATTTAATCTTCCAAGATAGAATGGAAAAGTAAGAATCTTAAGCTATCTTTAATGCATAACTAAATCCCAAGTGGCAAGGGGGGACCTTGACACAAATATTGTGAGGATTATTGATATGAAGTTAGAAGTTTTTCATCACTTGAGAATAATTTGAGGTTCATGAACATTGTTTCCTTTTGTTTATAATAAAAGAGAAGTGGCAATAAGTGTTGATCATGTGATAATTGGAGCAACTATATATCTTCGTTCATGTACACCATGAATGGCATTAAAGTGTGATGAGCATGGGCATAGTTTGGTGTAGGTCCACAAAGGTTTTGTGTATTATGGACATGTCACAACACTAAATGCATAATAATATATCATTCAGTGAGGCTTTCTTGCATTACTTAACAATATGTATATACAACAAATTTGCAACAAATTGTAGTATCATATTCAAATTATAGCTATAAAAGCTTAAGTTTCCTTCATTGACGGTATCGCCTTTGCCATTACAAAACAGAAAAAAGATAATATGCCTAAGTATTTAACAAACTTCTATATCAAGGATTATTCAAACTAACTTGATCTTTAAATAACTGAAACTCTAACAACTCCTCCTTTAAACTAAACTGTGATTTAATAGTCACTTTAATTATTGAATATGCACATGCCAAGCTTACTTCTCAGCTTCAAGAACATATACTACTTCAGGGGCTTTGTCATGATGTCAGCCAATTGATCTTTTGTGCCATAGTGTATCAGCTCTATCACAACACCATTTTCCAAGGTTCGAAGAAATGGTACCGAACATTTATGTGCTTACTTCTTCAATGAAAAACAGGATTATTCGAAAGCTTGATGGCTTAACTATTATCACAGTAAATGACACACTTACTTTGTTTCACTCCAAGCTTCTCAAGCATTCCCTACATCCACACACTCTGACTTCCACAAGCAGCAGCAGCTGCAATGAATTCAGCTTCAGTGGTAAATAGTGACACCACTAGTTGTTTTTTAGAACTCCAAGCAACAACTCCACAACCCATCTTAAATTCATAACCGGAGGTGCTTTTACGGCCATCAAAGTCCCCTGCATAATCACTGTCAGAATAGGCAATCAAACCTTCATTTTCTACTCTTGATAGCTTGTTAATGCATGGCTATAGGGGTTTCCATAAACCGAGCAACTAAGCACACCACAAACATCATATCCGGTCTGGTCGCAGTTAAGTACATGAGGTTGCCCACCATTTGCATGTAAGTTGTAACATTCACCTTCAAATCTCTTATGTCTTTGAGAAATTTGCTCCAAGAACAATAGGATTCTTAACTGCCTTGCAAGTTTGCATCTCTAACCTTTCCAACACCTCATTCACATATTTCTTCTGACATATGAAAATTCTCTTCAAACCTTCTGTAATTTGTACACCAAGAAAATAGTGCATACATCCAAGATCGGATGTGTCAAACTCCACCTTCATCGAACTCTTGAATTCTTGAAACAATTGTTCATTGTTTCCTACAAATACGAGATAGTCAACATATAAATGATGCATATAAAACACGGGGTAATATATCAACCCCTTGCATCACCGTAAGTGCACGGGTCGTCAAGTAATATAATTAACCCAAACAGTTCAAGTTGTCGAACCATAGGGAGCAGAAGTACTAGTAATTGCTACTTGTCTATTATTAAGCTTAATGAATGAAGTGATGTGATGACCTAATGCGCAAAATAATGATTGTCACTGACAAGTATTCGAGAATAAAATAGAGGAAGATTTCAATCGATAAAAGTGGGGTATCCAGGCAATATCCCCCTCGGATTCAGGTATTAGGTACTAGATTTACAAAGTGTTTTTAGATGGAATAGTTGAGTCGTGGGTATCTTAAGGAATACCGGTCCTTGCATTCAAATCATCTGTAACTACTCCCATACGAGGTACCGACGGAGAATTCTTTTGATGACTCACACCACATATGACTGCTTAGTGCTTATGGTCGCTTAGAGATATAACCGAGATATAATCAATTCCTAAGAATAGATTCTGCCTCCAGATGAAGGATCCCTAACCCCTTACGAGGCCCTGACGGAGAATAATTTTAACATCTCACACCACATGTGGTCTCTTAGAACTTAGGAAATATGGAGATAGGAAATATCACTCGGAAGGGAAAGGGGACACTCCGCTATCTCAAGGCTCACCCTCTCAACACTCTTTACTCTTGGTAATTCTAGCCCTAATGGTGATCTCTGTCATCATTAGAGCAAATAGAATATGCAAACCAATCAATAATTAAGTCAATAGAGCAAACAAGTATTAAAAATATAAGAATAAAACTTAACAAACTCAAATCAATTAGAAACACAATGTAAATCGAAACAAGATTAGAATTCTAGGGTTGACATGCTTGAATACTCTCTAGGTGTTTAGCTCTCCATTGAGTAAAATACAAAACAAGCACTCATAAAATGAAAGTATGTAAAAGCCATAGAAATAAACCCCCCTATATCCATGACTATGGCTTTGATGGATAGTTTCAAAGTCTTGCTAGAATCTACTCCTAAGCTAGGGTCGCCGATGGCTTCCTTAGTGCTATAACGGAGGAAGAATCGATCAAAGTTGGTGAAAAAATGCCCCCTTGGTTGCGAAGAACTTCTCTCCAAACTCTAGCCGCCTTGCCTCTCAAGAGTTGCCAAAATGATCCCTAAAAACTTTAAAAAATGGCCTTCTAAAACTTGAAATCGGGGACTCACACGGGCGCCCACATTGCTATGTACAGTAACCACACGGCCATGTATAGTACGATTTCGCTACAATACACATCGAAGAATTTCTTTTCTAAGTCCACATGGCCGAGCACACGCACGTGTGGTAAGGCGTGTGGCTTTCTGTCCACTGAAAATATTGAAAATCCTCTTTAATTCTACACACGAGCTGGAACGCAGGTGTGTGACTACCTTTGTGCCTTTCCGGCTCATGAATTGACTTGGCACACACACACCCATGCATACAATCACGACTTATATCTTGGTCCTTACACTATGCAATATGATCTCAAAATATGCCAAGGCGCCCTATCTTTGATTCTTTTCCTCCCTTCACACCTTCATAGAACTGTTTACACAATAAAAAAACCACAAAATACACTAAATGAGCGATAAAACCTCATAAAAGTGATGCTCAATGTATGTAAATGATATGATAGAATATGTAGAATCAAACACTTTTAAATAAACATACAAATAAAATACCTCGATCAGCATTATTCTTTGTGAACAAAGTGCGATCACTCACACTCCTGCTAAAACCTTTCTCTACAAAGTAAGCTTTAATCTTGCTAAACCATACATGCAGAGCTTGCTTAAGCCCATAAAATGCTTTCTTTAACATATAGACTTTATGCTCTTCTTCTTTCACCTCATACCCCTTCAGGTCCTCCACAAATACTTTCTCACTAATTTCTCCATGCAGAAAGACACTTTTAACATTTAGTTGATACATTTCCAACCTCGACTAGCTGCAAGTGCAAGAGTTAAGAGAATTGTATCGCAATGAGCTACAGGAGAAAATACCTCAGTGTAGTGAATTCCATCTTGTTGTGTGTATCCTTTTGCTACGAGCCTAGCTTTGTATTTGTCAACTTCACCTTTTCATTTAATTTCGTCTCTAACACACACTTAACACCAATCTTCTTTGCTCCCTTCAGCAGCTCTGTCAACTCCCAAGTCTTATTTCTTTTGATGGTTGCCATTTCTTAGTTTTTTGCTTCCATCCATATTGGACTCCTAGCTGCTTCTCAAAGTTATTGGATTATTAGATGCAAACGTAGAGAGTTGTTATATTTCCATGGTGAGCTAATTGACTCTATCTTCTTCTTTTCAGATAATTTTTCTCCACTTACGTAGTCTCTCATTCATACAGGTTCCCTTATTCTTCTCCTTCTTTGAATTGAAATGCATCTTGTACCAGCTTCTTCTTCTTCATCTACCTTATCTTCTTCGTTTGCTCTAGCTTCTTTTTCCTTATCAGCCCCATTCATAACTTCAGTACCTGCTTCCTTCTCTTTCTTCTTCATCTCCCCACTCATGAACATCGCATTGCATGCCTTGCTTTGATTTTCTCATGTCCCACTTTTCCTTCGCTTCAAACACAACATCACTGCTAACAATTATCTTCTTTGCTTTTGGATCATACATGCTGAAAGTTTTCGATTCCTCATTGACCCCTAGGAATACACACTTGGCACTCTTTTCATCCCACTTTTTCCTTTTGACATCGGGAATGTGCACATGCCCGATGCATCCAAACACCATGAAATACTCCACCAATGGTTCAACTCCATTCTAGGCCTCCTCTGCTGTCTTGTCTTGTACTGCAGAAGTGGGGCATCGATTGAGAACATGGACAACCCAATTGACTGCTTCTCAGCAATACTCTTTAGGAACTTCTCATGCACTAAGCATGCATCTCACCATGTTCATTAGGGTTCGTTTTCTTCTCTCTTTGACTCCATTTTGTTGTGGAGAGAAACCCACAGTGAGTTGATGACCAATCCCATTTAAGCTGCAAAAGGTATTAAACTCAAAGGAAGTAAATTCACTATGACGGTCAGTGCGCAAATAACTGATATAATTGCATGACTCATTCTTTACGAGACTCATGAATCTTTTAAAGAAATCTAGAGCTTCAAATTTAGCATGAAGAAAATAAGTCCACATCTTTCGACTATAATCATCAATGATGGTAATGATGTACCTTTTGTGGTTGTTTGATTCTGGAGTAATTAGACCTCAAGTGTCTGAGTGCACTAACTGCAGGATTCTTGAAGCTCTCCACGCACTCTTCTTTGGAAAAGGATCTCGATGTTGCTTGCCTACAATTCAATCTATGCATAGAGTAGAACTATTCTTGAGAATCGGCAGACCCTTAACCATCTTCCTATATGCTAAAGTTTATAGCCTTTTATGTTGAAATGATCAAACCTAGCATGGCATAAGTCTGTGGATGAGTATGTTTATAACAAGTTGATTATGAGCCATTAGTAGGTACAGAGGCTAGCAATACAAACATACGATTTGCAGACATCATTGATTACATAATCAGACCGCTCATATTATGATAAATCCGACAACAACTTTGCTGAATCAAGATAACCATATTTTTTTCTTTGAAATTGTCCAATGCTAAGAAAATTGTTTTTGAGATCATGAATGTAGAATACCTCATTGATGACTTGAGTTTTGCCTTCGACCTCCATTTTAACATTTCCTTTTCCCATGATAGCTAACTTCGAGTCATTCCCAAGCTTCACGGTTTGTCTAAAAATTGATCAAGCTTTAGAAACTATTTCTTGTTTCCACTCATATGGTTGTTACAGCTTGAGTCTAGAAACCACACCTTCTTTCGTACAACACCTTGAGTCTCCGTATAAGACATAAGTAGCATCTCCTGACCCTCGTTAAGCTCTGTGTGTTCAACATAATGGGTGTAATTGGGACACTCATATTTAAAATGTCCCAACTTATGGCGCAAATAACACTCAACAATGGCCTTGTTGAATGCTTTTCCTTCACCCCTTCCTCTTCCTCTAAAGCCATCACAATTTCTGCCTCTGCCACCGAACTTCTCTTTTTCTTTGGTCCAGATCCTTCACCTCTTGTGACTTTCAATGCTTATTCCTCCACACTTTGCTTTTTCAGCTTTTGCTCATGTACTAAAAAAGAATTCTACAGTTCGTCCACAGAGCGACTGTTGATATATTTGGATTCTTCAATTGAGCACACAATATAGTATACTTTTATGAGAGTGTGTGCAGAAGTTTTTCAATAATTTTTGCATCCTCCATTCTTTCCCTGGCACTCCTCATATCATTGAAAATCATCATAACTCTAGAGAAGTAGTCATTTACACACTTACCAGGTCTCATCCCTTGAATCTCAAATTCATTTCCCAGCTTCTGAACTTAAGCTCGTTGAACTCTGATGTTTGCTTAATACAATCTTTACATAGAATCCCACAATTGTTTGGAGGTGGATTACTGTGTGATAGTCTTCAGGATATTCTTGTCAATGGATTGAAACAAATAATGTTTTGCTCTCAGATCCTTCAGATTCTACTCCTCCAAAGTTCTTCGTGGTGCTCTAGTAATTATCTCCAAATCGTCGGGTTCTTCCTGGCCATTCTCCTCCACACTCCAGTATTCTTTGGAGCACAACCAATTCTCCATCAACATGGCCCAGTGATCATAATCCCCATCAAACTTAGGGATACCCAGAAAATTATTGCCATCAGTCATCGTGCTTTCAGACCCTTGAAGAACCTTTGATACCACTATAAAAAATTGCAGTATGAGATTCAAATTGTAGCTATAAAAGCTTAAGTTTCAATTCAATAACTCTATGGCCTTTAGAGAGCCATTATAAATCCCAAAACAGATAAGATCCATAAGCATTCAACAAACTCGTATATGAAGGCTTATTCAAACTAACTTGATCTTTAAATAACTGAAACTCCAACAAAATCTATCACAGGTGAAAACAATTTCAACAATTTTAGGAGAAGAAGTTTTTATGCTATTTAAGGTTGTGTGGGATGTTTTAGAATCTTATGACTAATTTTATGAGTGATGTAAGTTTTTGCATCCTTATATTTCTAAAAAATTCATATATTTGGAAGCTATATAAGTTAGGTCTGAGTTTCTGTTTATCTGAGAAGGCTAACCGAAATGAGTGACATTAGTGTGGCAAGTTCTTGGTCTTACATTTGTGTGGCCAGCTCTTGGTCATTCATTCGAAATGTTCGGAATTCCCCCAAATGTTCCACTATAGAACAAGTTCAACTATATACTTCTAAAATTGTGCATACCAAACTTTTCCTTGATATATAAAAGAGCTCGATGTTTGCTTGACACTTAAATATACTCCCAATTAAAATTATAAAATTTTATAAAATTTTTTAATAAATGTGAGAAGCACTATCAATGGCATGTGTACAAATTGAAAAATAAACAAGTCTGTGTGTCCTCACTTAGTGATGCACAGTTCAAGTTACAGACCTAAACCCACAACCGGAGAGATTTTTAGCACTACTGTATTTAGTAAAACTTAAGTTCAAAATTTTGAGAAAATCCCATACTAACACGTTAATTTCATAATAAGGCCAATGTTTAGCATAAATATTTTTGTCTAATATTTTTTAACAAATATTAATTTAAGAAATTTAATAAAACAGTGAAAAAATAGGTTAATATTACCTATTTTATGCAATTAAAAAACTCCTTCAAAAACAACGATTAAGTTATTAAATTTAACCCTTTTTTTCACGTGAGCAGGTGTGGGGAGAAACTGAAAATAAAAATTATTTATTAATGTAAATGCATAACAACTTAGGGAATGTAAAAAAGATTTTATCTCATTTTACTAAAAAGTGAAGCATAAATTATTATTTTATTTATTTAGTCATAGGTATGGTCTCATCATTAAACAAATAATAATTAGGTTTTTTTCGTAGATATATATAAAATAAAATTCTTTAATAATGTCCATGTATCAAATAAAAAATAAGGCAATGGAAACCAATGGAAAACCTGAAAAAAAAAAATTAAATAATCATCAATAAAGTTTGAAACCCCTCAAAGACCAGTGAGTTCAAGGCTCCAAGCAATGAGGAACTCGCAAAGAAATGTAAAGGCCGTTTGGTTCGGAAGTGAATTACCGAAGTGGTGGAAGTCTAGAAGTGGCACTTCGGTGGAAGTGAACAGTTCAGCTGGAACTATCCACTTCAGTGTGTTTGGTTCAAGCTTAAAACTGGATTTCGGATACCACTTCCTGTGTTTGGATGGTTGAAGTAAGTATCTGAAAAATCCCACTTCATCACTTTTCGGTGAGGGGGTAAAGTTACCCCTTCATGCTTTTTACACTTGGTTAATTATATCATATGATTTAATTAAATGATTTAATTACTTTATTACGATGGTAATAAATAATTTATTTATTAAATTAAAAACTTTGCACACCACATAATTAATTTAATACTATGTTGTTAAATTAAATAAAATCGGTTAATATATTATGCTTAATTATTTATTAGTGAGAATAGTGATTTAATTATTTCATTACCATGGTAATAATTATTTTATTTATCATTGAAAAATATTGCAAAGTGGGTTGAAGTGGGAGGCTGAAGTCGTGACTTCGGGATTTTTCCAGCTGAAGTCAGACACCAAAATGGCCGAACTCAGAAGTTGTCACATCATCACTTCCGGATCCAAATCAGTGAAACAAACACACCGAAGTGAGCTGGAAGTGGTTACCTCAGCCACTTCGGTACCCATTTCGGTGAAACAAACAGCCCCAAATTACCGCTTCAGCAATACTTCTATCCAAGCTTGTCAGACCCGGACCGGCCCGGCCGGTTCAACCTGAAAAACCGGGAACCGGCCATGTGGCTGGTCCGGGCAACCCCCTTTGAACCGGGTATATGCAAACCCGGTGTTAATCCGGTGACCCGGCCGGTTCAACCGTGAACCGGTTGACTCGGCCGAGTCAACCGGGTCATGATGTTAGGGCTTATATGGGTTCTTTTTTGAGTTTTTCTTGATCTTTGGATTATGTATTTGTGACTATTTTATTATCTTTGGTTGCTATCTTTGAATTTTGATTGCTATGTGTTTGTTTGCGTATGAAATTAAGGTTTAACTTATGTACTTGTTATTTTTTATGATAATTGCTTTGAGCATGTGTTTTGCTATTTTTGATTATTTTGTTAGGTTGATGTATGAATATTATATTTTGATGATGGTTGCTTTGAGTGTGTATTTTTTATTATTTTGTTAGGTTGATATATGCTTGTTATATTTTGATGATGTGGCTTTTGAGTGTGCTTTTTTGGTTATTTTCTTAGGTTGATGTGTGTTTGTTATTTTTTTATGATAGTTGCTTTAAGTAAGTATTTTAGATTATTTGTTAGTTTGATGAGTGCTTAATAATTGATATGAGTATAGAATGAACTTAGATATAAAATATAAATAGTTGTGTATTTTTATATTATGATTATGGTTTTTAATATTACATTTTTTCATTATTTATTATTATAATATATTTTTTAATATTTTATTATTGACCCCGGTTCAACCCCGGTTCGACCCGGTCGAATCCATCAACCCCTGACCCTTGGGTTTGGCCGGGTCAATGCTCGGGCCGGGTCTGACAACCTTGCTTCTATCAACCTTTCTGCATTCCCAAAATATCTTTTTCTTAATTTGAAAAAATACTTCCCAGCCTGACCGTTATTAATTTAGTATTGAAATTGTTGTCTTTGCTCACCATGGAATCTTTTTCAATCCAATCCCAATGTCAACCCAAGGGGTGACCTTTTCCTGCTTCAATGCCTCCAACAAATCAATTATGGGTATCAATTTTTCAGATGAGAATTATGAAGTCATAAATAAAAAAGAAAAATCTAGATAGGGAAACTTAAAAAGGCTTTTTTTCTTTTTCTTTTTTTTAATGAATCAAGTTGAAAGAAATTTTTTATTCATTGCTCCTATTTTTTATAAATAATTACTAATATTTCATCCAAATATCAGAAAAAGATAATTTAAATGTCAACCAACAATTTGAACACAACATATTATATAATTTTTTTTAGCCTGACGTATTGTCATCTGCCGTTAGCTGAAACAGTTAAAACAAATTCACATTTTAAAACTCGAAAAATAATAATATTTGAAATGATCTTCAATAAACAAATATATAAAAGAAAAAAAGCCTAAAAAAATCAAATAATAATCATCCAATATATGTCGATATCCTTCTATATCATCATTTGTAAATACTGTATCAAACGATTAAATATATCTACCTCCGTTTTGATGATTATAAATAAAGATTGAAAACCCTGATCTCAAGATCTAAGAATTATTTAATGTATAAATAACCAAAAAAAATTTCCTCCATTCATCAAATCAAGAAGAGAATTCCAACCCACAAATTAACACTTTTCGTTTGTTTCAAGTATAACTCTTTTGTATAGCAAGCAATAGAAAATATACACAGCCTCTTTTGTCTTGAAAGGAAAAAAAAAATGAAAAAAGAAAAAAGAAAATGTACATAGCTCACCCATTCCCATTCCTCCAAGATCAAACACAAGGAGTAAGAATATTAAGAAGTGAAACCCTAGCATTGACCAAACTCCTGAACACCTTCTCAACCTTATTCTCCAAAGCCTCAACGCACTCCTCCAACTCCCCCAACTTCTCCAACCCCTTCTTCTTCCAATCCTCCCGCACACCCTTTCTCCTCATCTTGCTCACCACCCAACTCCCCGTCCATCCCTCAACCACCACAGCCGTGCTCGTCGCACACTCCCGGACCACCCCACCAAACACCCACCCCAAACCAGCCATCATCACTCCAACCACTTCCCTCATAACAGCAGCCATCTCCAGCTCTTCACCACTCAATCCGCTCTCCAAACTCACCTTCACTTTCATCTTCGCCTTCAAGCAAAGCTCCTTCTCGACACGTTTCACTGCGCGCAAACATGACAAAACCCGCGGTGTGTCATTGGCACGAATGGCCACCTGGGCTTCCGACGAGAGCTGTTTGAGAGTAATGGTAGAAGAGCGGAAAGAGCCGCAAGCGTCGGCGAGATAAAGGAATTGGTCGAGGATGGGGAGGGACCAGGCGCGGCGGAGAGAGGAGTGGGAGTGGGGGAGGGAGAGGAGGTCGAGGAAGGAGTCGAGAAGGAGTGCGAGTTGGGCAAGGCCGGAGCAGAGCGATGCCGGGCTGGGGTCGGAGCGGGCGAGCCAGGCGCGCACGGAGTGGATCTCGGACTCGACTTGAGAGAGTGCAGGGTTGGAACGGGATGGTAGGCTGATGGAGCGGATGTGGTAGTTGGCTTTTGGTTTGGGTTTGGGGGAGCTGGAGAAGGAGAGGGAACGGCCGAAGGCAGAGACCATGGTTGAAGTGAAGTTCTTCTTGGAAGATGTTTGGTTTGGACGATATCGATTGTGTTTGGGGTTTGAAAGGGAGGGGTATAAAAGGGCAGGGAGGGTGCGCACGAGGGGAGGGCTGGTTGGATCCGCGAATCTTTTATGGACAGGTTGGCAGGAGAGGGACGTGGGTGTTCGGGAGGTGAGGTTGGTGGAGGGGACAGGCTCTTGAAATGACACCTAAGGGGTGGAGGTGTTCAAGGGATGGGTGTTTGAGGTCACCGACACCCTGGCTTTGTGGCTTATAGTTAATTGGGCGATGGTTTAGGTTCTTGCAGTTATGGTTTCCTTTTTCTTTTTCTCATTCTAATACAACAGTATTATTATTATTATTATTATTATTATTATTATTATTATTTCAAAATGATTAGTATTGTTATTATTATTGGAAAAGGACATTAAGTCCTTCCCAATTATGAAAACCTCTACCGGTATCCAATAAATATATCCTTTAATTTTAAGAACTATTTTATTTGACCCGAATAATTTTATACTATTTTTGTTTTCAATAATTGTGTCTCATAGATATTATTTTTCAATAATTTTGTAAATATTTTTTATTTACATATTTTTGTCTATATTTAAATCATCACTTCTGCTTTCCTAGTTGCCTCTCCCTAGGTGATTTCATGCTAGGTATGCAAGTGGGGTGGAGAATCCCCGTTCCCCGCAGGGACCCGCCCCGACGGGAATGGGATTCTCCAAAATAGTTTCCCCGAGGGACAGGGAATGGGGAAAAACCCTTCCCTAACTAGGGGGCGGGGCGGGGGTGGGAAGAGTACTCCCCGCCCGCTCCCCATGAGTATATATATATATATATATATATATATATATATATATATAATTGTTTTAAATTTTTTAATGAAAACTAGTTTTATTTCCTATTATAGATAAATACATATATTAAAATTGTTGTCCTAGTTTTGATATTATTAATTTTATTAAGAAATTTGTAGTTTAATTTACTTTTAAACTTTATGTTATTTGTAATAATTAGCTTGTTATTTCATCATACATTATAGTATGTTAATTTTGAGAAATATTTTGCAAAATTTAGCTTATTGTATATCATGTTATGTATATTTCATATATGATGTGTATATAAATATGTTATTGAAAAAAAAATAGTCTGGCGGGGATTCCCCGACCTCGAAGGGATCCCTGCCGGGGAGTGAGTGGAGAGAATTTATTTCCCGCAGGGAATCCCTGCCCCGTGCGAAGCGGTGATGGGGATGGGGATCCCATTCCCCGCCCTACCCCGCCCCATTTGCATTCATATTTCATGCTGAGATTGGACAAATTCACTTTGCTAATACTATGTGGATAAGCTCAATGAAAATCGTCGTTTTTATCAAACAATTAGAAATCATAAAATTATAAAAAAATAATAATAATAATTTTGCATTAAATATTAAATATCGGTGAAAAACTGAAGGAGCGGAGACTTTGTTGGTATTAAAATAGATTGAAGCACTAAGTCATTTTTTTTCATTACTATTGTCATTACGGGTTAATCTCGTTTAAAAGAGTAGCTTGGGACTTTATTGGTATTAAAATAGTTTTCAGAATTTAGGGTCATTTAGAATCTCGTCAAGGTCTCTAAATCATCATCATCATCATCATCATCATCATCATCATCATCATCATTATTATTATTATTATTATTATTATTGTCTACGTCATCATTTGTACGTAGGATGTTTTAGTTTGTAGTTTTTAGGAATGATTTGCTGGGAGACTGATGGTGCGACAAGTGTGTGTGTATAAATTTTAAATGTGAACGATTTGTTTCGATGAGATTATTAGATTAATGATTTAGATAAATTTATAATTGTATCATATTTCTCAAGCATGGTATTAGTTTGGTAGTAATTCCAGGTGAAATAAATTTTGTTTTCTATCTTATACCTCATTTTTATACAATATGAGTTAATATAGTTATTATGTTTTATGTTTTCAAATTTAAAAGAAAAATTGTTAGGTTTTCGTTTTTCATAAATAAGAGACCAACCCTTCTAACTCTATTTAAGATTTAAGGGTAATAAAAAATATGAACATGTGTGGAGTTAATAACTTAACACATTTTTGTATAGGTTTTAAGGTTCAATCTTAATGGCAATTTCTCCAAAACAAACACTTTATGCAAAAAGATTCAGTATCAATAGGCAAAAAAGACTTTGGTGGTTTTTTTTATTTTTGAAAAATCAATTGAGATACTTGATCTGTGATATATATCATTTTATGTATATTAGGTCAAACACTTTATGCAAAAGATTCAGGATAAATAGGCTTAAAAAACCACGGGTAGCTTATTGATTTTTGAAAAGCCATTCGAGATACTTGATAGGTAATATATATCGTTTTATGCATATTAGGTAAATACTTGATTAGTAATTTATATCTTTTTCTCCTTATTAGGTAAGAGGACATTATTAACTATTTATTTATTAACTACAGAATAGAAATAAGATTTTCTATTATTTTTACATTGAATTTATTTTAGGATAGTTGAAACCTCGGGAAGCATGGACCACAGTAAAAAAAGAAGTATATGTATACTATAGAATTATGTTTGCCTTCAATTTTTAAAAGTGACCCATAAGAGAGGGAGACAGGCAGAATTAATTTGTTAAACATGGCATTAATTTTTTTTAGAACATCTTTTAATTCGGAATAGGCATCTCATTTCTCTCATTGTTTCCTTATAAAAGACCTTCTATTTCTAATAAGCATTAAATTGTGCCGCAGAAAATAATTTAAAATTAATGAAAACTAAAATTTTAGAAAATTAAGATCAGTAGCTTGACATTCATTGAGAACTTCGAAGGTTGCCAAAATTAACATCATAAGATTAATATTTGACTATTAACTCTAAACAATTGGATTATAGTGTTGTATACAAAACTGAGATTGCATTACTGATTACATGTTTGTTTTTATTAATAAGGTGAACACATTAGTCACTTGATATGAGAGGGAGTTTGTCTCTTGGGCTTTGCTTGGATGGAAGTATTGGAAGGCTTCATAAAGTAAGGTAAGGTAAGGTAAGGTAAAGGAAGATAAAAGAATGTTTTGAACCATACTTTGCTTGGATAGAAGTAAGAGGTTTTAAAATCTTATTATACTTGGTTGGGAGGTTAGTGGACGTAAGGTTACATAATATATTACTAAATTACCCTTGTGATTAATAAACAAAGAAAAACAATGTTATTATATTTTATTTTCAATAATAAAATTAATTAAACAATATCATTAATAGATTAAGTAATATTTCTCAATTTATAAAATTTTATATTTCTTTATCATTATTATTATTATTATTAATTATAATTAAGCGAGAAAGAGATTAAATACTATCATTAATAATTAAGTACTATTTCCCAATTTTTTTTATCATTATTTATTTATTATTATTAGTATTAAAATTTTAATTATTTTGTAAATTATAATTAAGTAATATTTCCCATTTTAAATTAATAATTAAGTAATATTTCATAATTTTTTAATAATAATTATTATTATTAATTGTAATTAAGAGAGAAAGAGATTAAACACTAATTATTATAATTAGTAGAATGAACGCTTCTCTCATTCTAATGAGAAATAAAAATTTAATAAAGTGTGGAATTATGTGAAACCCATAAGGGCATTTTGGTAAAAAAAATACCAACTCTAAAACTTTCCCAACCCTCCAAATTGAGAAAAATGGAGGTTTTAAAATCTCCACCAACCCCTTCCAACCTTTACCTCCCCCTAAAACTCCTTATTCAAGCATATGTTTTTAAAAACCCTTCTTTTACTTTATCTCCAAAAACCTCCATTCAAGCAATACCTATCATTACTAATGTGATTAATGTGAAGGTGGCATGATTGCTTAAGTGGTGAGGGTGAGTGAGAAAAAAATCTAGCTGTTTAGCTATTTGTGACTCGGAAAAGCTAGTTTTATTTTATCAATTTTTCACATTTTCCAGATTTCAAACAAAGAAAATCAAACCATTCTATTATTCTTATACGTTGAAAATGAAACAAAATATAAAGACCATCTTAATATTTTGAAAGTGTTTTAAACCAACTGATTAATGTTTTTTAATTATAAACACAATAGGATGTTAAATGTGTTAGGAAATATTGTAAAATTCTCTAAACATTCAACCACATGCGTAAACGAAATAAAATTGCGATATTAACTACTATATTTGATGAATATTTGATTATTTAATTTTTATTTTAATTAAAATTTGAAAAATACTTTTGATGTTTCAAATCTTTTATTTGATGTGACAAATTTGTTCTCGGATCACCCTAAATATTCTAAAATTGAACACAGGTCTCACACCTCAACATCATACACCGGAATCCAAAAAATAACCCCCTCTTTCCCTATGAAATAGGCGCCGGGTTTAGAAATAAGGAGAGAGATTAGTTAACTATTCTCATAAGAGAATATGATTGTTTTTTCACATATGGCATAAGGTAAGAGAAGAGTCATAGGGACTTCACAAAACATGATAAACATCAACCTATTATGGAGTCCTAATAGAAATATAATTATAAAGACTTCAAGGAGATGATAAATATTATCTTATTATGGAATCTTAATAGAATATGAGTTCTAAAGCAACTAAAATAACTTTTGTCTTTAAGTCCTTATAATTTTAATTAATTATTCGATCGAATCAAACTTTGATTAAAATTCAAACAGAAGATAAAACTTTAACCCAATTTACAATTATACTTCATTCAATGAAATAAAATTATAAATTGACAATTTTACCCCTATACTCAAAACAAGAAACATTAAGAACGTGAGTGACACCTAATCAGCACCGTGACCCCATGTTATAGCCCAATCGAACACAAATGAATACATCATTATGAACCTTTCCGATTATGATTACCATATGTGCATAAATTTTTTGTTCTTATATTCTAACCAAGTGAGAGCTATGAATAACATCAAACTCATTAAACTAGATCATATATATGCTAATAACTTTAGTAGAGTAAGATCACCAAACTAATTTTCGTATCCCATGCGATTAGTTTGATTACCTTGGTCAAAGTCTTCCAACCTTACTTACATATGACAGCATAGGATATTGACTCGTTTACTTCCCAGAAAACGAATTTCTACTTGTTGATCACTCATAATTATTACTTGCCGGATATAACTACATTTAGAGATTAATCCTATCAAAGGATAAAATGGGCTTAACTACTCTAATAATAGATTAGAAGTCACAAGCACATTGTGATCATTATACCATAGATCAAAGATTCACTCATAAGATCATAATCAACAATCCCAATTGTTGACAGTCAAGGAGTAAAACTCATGTGATTGGACTGTAACGAGTCATGTCCGAATGCACTAGTCCCATTGATGGATCTATGACACATGCTCATACTATCTTATAGTCTTCGACTGGCACTATTTGTTATAATATATGTCATGCAAATCATCAACCTTAATATTCAATTAATGATTTTTTGATTTACGAATTATTTAAGTGTATAAGTATACTAAGCACTTCTAATGCCTTTCTCATTATCTCATGATGAGTAGAAACTTTAACTTAGCACACATGGATTATTAATAAAACATAGATTAGTACTTATATAAACATCAAAATAGATGTTTATTAATAAAAAAACATATAATATAAATTAGATGTCTTGATATAAATATTCTCGTTCTCATTCGAGCAATACTCCCAACAAAATGAATGTATATATTTGCAACACAAACATTTTTTTCTAATGAAAAGTTTTTGGAATCCCAAGTTACAAGCCAAAACTAAGCTTAAATATACATTATCCCACTAAAAAATACTGGATAAAAAGATGCAACACTCCCAATCCTTCATAATAAGAAACACGATTATTTTTTATTCATCATAGGTCAACACATTTACATTATATTTAACAACCCTACATTGAAAACCTACCAAATTGTTGATCATTTTCATGACATTATATTGAATCTAGCTCAAGAAAATATATGTAAATAACTATAGATAAACTCTACAACCAATGAAATATGAATCTAAGCATGCGTGCTCATCATGTCTCAATTTTTTAGTGCATAAAACCATGCTAGAATGATACACGTAGCAACGGCCTAATTTAATGCTCAAAAAAAAATAATTCCTAAAATAAAATAATAAAAAGTTTCTATCCAAAGTCCATAGATAACAGTGAAGATGAGGGAGAAGAGGGAGAGGTATCTGGCATGCATGGCGATCTGTGCCACCAGACAATGCAGGCTGTGCTCCTACTTAATTGCAATGTGGATTCTTAATGTCTTCTCAAGAGGTGGCACGGAAATAGATTAATGTTTCATCTTATTATATAGTGCATCATCTCTTCCTTTATTCTTGGTATAAATTTATAAAGTTGTTCACTCATTTGGTTGAGGTTTCACGTCAACAAACTTCCAGGGTTAGGGTTCTTTATTAGCGTTTTGTTGGGTTAGAATCGTGGAAGAATGAAGTGAACTTTATGATTAAGAATGGATAGTACATCAAGCTTTTGTACTTAGGGAGGCAAGCCATGAGATGTCAAATGTACATAGTATTAAGATGGAATCTAGTTATTTTGGGTAGCCCATCATGTGCTGGTCAAGGTTGGCTGCCACCAACCTTGTTAAGTTTATTAACTTTTCATTAAGCCACCTAATCCTTCACTTAATCACCCATAAGTTTCCTATAAATAGAGGCCTTCATATCAACTCAAGACACAGCCTCAAATTTGGAGAGAAGAGTGAGGGTGAGGGTGAGGGTGAGAGTGAGAAAGTGGGAAAAATAGTGGGAAAAATATTTTTGAGAGTTTGTGTTGCTTTTGTTACAGGAGAAAATTAGTTGGTATTTTCCCTGTTAACAGAAAGCTTGTAGCTCCTCTTTTTACCACTATAGTAAATTGTTCTATCTTGCCCGTGGTTTTTTACCCTGATTTGTTTAGGGGTTTTCCACGTAAAATCTGTGTCTATCATCTTTATCTTTCATCTTCAAGTACTTATGCTGCGACCCTGCTCCACTCAGTTCCCTTTATTCCGCAACAAGTGGTATCAGAGCTAGATTTGGGTGTATATATATATCTACTTATTGTATGCTCTGTGGCTGCCACTAATAGTGGATCCTCCACATCAGAAAATAAGTTAGATTATTATTTACCCATTGAAGGAACTGATTACTGCCCGTCAAGCAGTTTATTACAGAAGCAATGGCAGCAAAGATTGAAATCGAGAAATTCAACGGGAGTAATTTCTCGTTGTGGAAACTGAAGATGAAAGCTATCCTGAAGAAGGATAATTGCTTAGCGGCTATCAGTGAAAGGCCAGCTGAGGTTAAAGATGATAAGTGGAACGAGATCGACGGGAACGCCATAGCAAATCTTTATCTCGCACTTGCAAATGGAGTTCTATCAAGCATTGAAGAGAAGAAAACGGCGAAGGAGATCTGGGATCACCTCACTAAACTCTATGAGGCCAAGTCACTCCACAACAAGATTTTTCTTAAAAGGAAACTCTATACTTTACGTATGGTGGAATCCACTTCAGTGACGGAGTACCTGAATACCCTAAATACCCTATTTTCCCAACTCACATCATTGGGACATAAAATAGAGGTAGGAGAACGTGCAGACCTTCTACTCCAAAGCTTGCTAGATTCTTATGATCAACTCATCATCAATTTGACAAATAATGTCCCCAAGGACATTCTAGTCTTCGACGACATTGCAGCTGCTATTCTGGAGGAAGAGAGTCGGCGCAAGAATAAGGAAGACAGGTCAGCAATTTCACATCAAGCAGAGGCCTTGGTGGTGATGAGAGGAAGATCACTGGAACGTGGCCCCAGTGGGAGCTATAATAATGGCAGATCAAAGTCAAGGAGTAAGAAAACTTTCAAGTGCTACAGTTGTGGCAAGAAAAGTCACTTGAAAAAGGATTGTTGGAGTCTAAATAAGAAAGACTCCAATCCTCAAGGAAATGTTACAAGCATCTCAAATGATGGAGAAGCCATGGTATGTGAAGTAGCAACACACACAGGGAAAAGGTTTGCTGATGTTTGGCTTCTAGACTCAGCGGCAACCTTTCATATGACTTCCAGAAAAGAATGATTTTATCACTATGAACCTATTTCTGGAGGTTCTGTGTATAGTTGCAACGATCAAGCTCTGAAGATCGTTGGTATTGGCACCATCAAGTTGAAAATGTATGATGGCATGATCCGGACTATACAAGAAGTCCAACATGTGGAGGGGCTGACGAAGAACTTGTTGTCCATTGGACAACTTGATGATCTTGGCTGCAA
Source organism: Dioscorea dumetorum (assembly GCA_902712375.1). Lineage (NCBI taxonomy): Eukaryota > Viridiplantae > Streptophyta > Magnoliopsida > Dioscoreales > Dioscoreaceae > Dioscorea > Dioscorea dumetorum. The sequence goes on along the minus strand of CACTHL010000803.1, from coordinate 8,674,411 downwards.
GATTGAAGTTCAGAACAAGATTATGAAAATAATTCGAGGTGCGCTTGTATTAATGAAAGGAGATAAGATAGCTGCAAACTTGTATATGTTGAAAGGAGAGACTCTGCAAGAAGGAGAAGCTTCAGTTGCTGCAAGTAGTCCAAGTGAAAAGCGTGCAATAACATGGCACAAGAAACTCGGACATATGAGTGAGCAAGGAATGAAGATTCTTGCAGAGAGAAGTCTACTTCAAGGTCTCACAAAGGTAACACTACCCTTTTGTGAGCATTGCATTGTCAGCAAGCAGCATCGACTAAAGTTCAACACATCTAATTCTAGAAGCAAAGCCATTCTAGAATTGATTCACTCTGATGTGTGGCAAGCACCAGTTACATCCTTAGGAGGAGCAAATTATTTTGTATCATTTATTGATGATTACTCCAGGAGATGTTGGGTGTATCCTATCAAGAGGAAGGCGGATGTGTTTCAAGTCTTCAAAGCTTACAAAGCGCGAGTAGAGCTTGAATCTGGCGAAATGATCAAATGTTTGAGGACAGATAATGGGGGAGAATACCCTGGTAAAGAATTTGATCAATTTTGCAAGCAAGAAGGCATCAAAAGCAATTCACTACAGCATACACTCCTCAACAAAATGGAGTGGCAGAGCGGATGAATAGAACCCTGTTGGAGAGAACAAGGGCAATGATGGGAGCTGCAGGCCTAGATAAGAAGTTTTGGGAAGAAGCAGTCAGCACCGCCTGCTAGGTGGTGAATCGGTCTCCATCAACTGCAATAGAGTTGAAGACACCGATGGAGATGTGGACTGGTAAGCCAGTGGACTATTCAAACCTTCATATATTTGGAAGTCCTGTATATGTGATGTATAATGCCTTAGAAACTACAAAACGGGATCCAAAATCCAGAAAATGTATGTTCTTGGGATATGCTGATGGAGTAAAGGCGTATCGCCTGTGGGATCCCACTGCCTACAAGGTCGTGATCAGCAGAGATGTTGTCTTCATAGAAGACAAAGGACAAGAGCAAGCAAATGATGAAAGCACGGAGACTACTACTGTACAGGTAGAAAAGGAAGCTGAAGCTATACTAGAGCATGAAGAACAAGAACCAGCTGAATTTGAAGTACCAGAAGTTCGGCGGTCAACTCGTTCAAGAAAAATACCAGGTTGGCATTCTGACTATATTATGGAAAGGAATATTGCATATTGCTTTCTAACTGAGGATGGAGAACCATCAATTCTTCAAGAAGCACTGAGTAGTTCAGATGCATCTCAGTGGATGGCAGCAATGCAAGAAGAAATTGAAGCCCTTCATAAAAATAGGACATGGGAGCTGGTATCATTACCACTAGGAAGGAAAGCTATTGGCAACAAATGGGTCTATAAGATCAAGCGCAATGGTGATGATCAAGTAGACTGCTATCTTGCCAGATTGGTGGTCAAAGGATATGCTTAGAAAGAAGGTATTGACTTTAATGAAATATTTTCACCTGTGGTTCGACTTACAACAGTCCGAGTAGTATTGGCGATATGTGCTACTTTCGACTTGCATCTTGAGCAGTTGGATGTAAAGACTGCATTTCTTCATGGAGATCTTGAAGAAGAAATTTACATGCTCCAACCAGAAGGATTTGAAGAACAGGGTAAAGAGAACTTGGTTTGCAGGTTGAACAAATCTCTGTACGGGCTAAAGCAGGCGCCAAGATGTTGGTACAAAAGATTTGATTCCTTCATCATGAGCCTTGGATACAACAGACTTAATGCATACCCTTGTGCATATGTCAAGAGGTTTGGAGAAGAAGATTTTGTCTTCTTGTTGTTGTATGTTGACAACATGTTGGTTGCAGGCCCCAACAAAGATCGTATCAAGGAGTTGAAGGCACAGTTGGCTAGGGAATTTGAAATGAAGGACTTGGGACCAACAAACAAGATTCTAGGGATGCAATTTCACCGAGACAGAAATAATAAGAAGATTTGGCTTTCACAGAAGAACTATCTGAAGAAGATCTTGCGGCGCTTTAACATGCAAGACTGTAAGCCAATTTCTACTCCACTTCTTATTAATTTCAAGTTATCCTCAAGTATGAGTCATAGCAATGAAGAAGAGAGGATAGAGATGTCTCGAGTACCGTATGCATCAGCAGTGGGAAGCCTAATGTTTACCATGATCTGTACAAGACCGGACATTGCACATGCAGTGGGAGTGGTAAGTCGGTACATGGCGAATCCTGGTTGAGAGCATTGGAGTACTGTTAAGAGGATTCTCAGATATGTAAAGGGAACCTCAGATGTTGCATTATGTTATGGGGGATCAGATTTTACTATGAATGGGTATGTTGATGCTGACTATGCAGGTGATCTTGACAAAAGCAAATCCACTTCAGGATATGTGTTCACACTAGCTGGAGGAGCTGTGAGCTGGATTTCGAAACTGCAGTCACTCGTTGCTACATCAACGACAGAAGCAGAATATATAGCAGCTGCACAAGCTAGTAAAGAAGCAGTGTGGTAAAAGATGGTGCTGGAAAAACTCGGGTACAAACGAGATAAGATTTCTTTATTTTGTGACAATCAGAGTGCTTTGCATCTTGCAAGGAACCCAGCATTTCATTCCAAGACAAAACATATCAGAGTTCAGTACCACTTCGTTCGTGAGAAAGTGGAAGAAGGAACAGTGGATATGCAGAAGATTCACACAAGTGACAACCTAGCAGATTTTCTTACGAAAGCTATCATCACCGACAAGTTCAAGTGGTGTCGATCCTCTTGTGGTCTGACAAAGACATAAGCAACATCAAGTGGAAAGATAGAAAAGAATGGTGTGAAGATCTGATTCACTATCAATCATGTCTTCAAGTGGGAGAATGCTGGTCAAGGTTGGCTGCCACCAACCTTGTTAAGTTTATTAACCTTTCATTAAGCCACCTAATCCTTCACTTAATCACCCATGAGTTTCCTATAAATAGAGGCCTTCATATCAACTCAAGACACAACCTCAAATTTGAAGAGAAGAGTGAGGGTGAGGGTGCGGGTGAGAAAGTGGGAAAAATAATGGGAAAACTATTTTTGAGAGTTTGTGTTGCTTTTGTTACAGGAGAAAATTAGTTGGTATTTTTCCTGTTAACAGAAAGCCTGTAGCTCCTTTTTTTACCACTATAGTAAATTCTTCTATCTTGCCCGTGGATTTTTACCCTGATTTGTTTAGGGGTTTTCCACGTAAAATCTGTGTCTATCATCTTTATCTTTTATCTTCAAGTACTTATGCTGCGACCCTGCTCCACTCAGTTCCCTTTATTCCGCAACATCATGTAAGGGTACCGCAGCCAATAATTATAACTTGGATATTTCACATGGCTTGAATTGTTTTACATAATGAGGTTTTCTTTACAAAAATTATTGTTGACACTTGGAAAATTGAGAGTTTGACTCTTTTATAATGCATGGATGAATATTTAATGGGTGCACCAGTGGTGGTGATTTATTGATATTATTAAAAAAATACATACATAGAAAAAAAATATTGTTGTCATGTAAAGTTGCTTGAACCAACAGGCTTCATCAATATGTTGAATTTTTATATTATGGTCAAGAAAATTCTTGAGAGAATCTAAACTGGGATTGTTAAATAATTTATAATTTTTTGTGTGAGAGAGTGTCTATGTATAAAGCTATGGGTAATGACAATCACTGCATAACACAATGGATTATCGCATGGACAATGAATGGGCAGATGTAAGATCGAAATTCTGCAAACATTGCTCTTGTAGTATTGTTTATTAGCTATTCACCAGTCACAACTATTGTTTATGATACAGTTTCGACTGGGTCTTAGGTGGATCCCTTATTAAGATGCGTCATATTCTTCCCCGCCAAGATTGTATGATAGGAAGGACTTATTAGTTCAGTATATTTCCTACGAACCTTCTTGGTGTGTATGTGGAAGAATTTTATTGTCTCATGTGACATTTGGCTAAGTTAATCAATTCCCAAGGGGTTGATAACCACTGTAACTAATCTACTTCTGTACCTGTCTATGAAAATTCCTTATAAGGGGTTGCTTGTTATTTGTTGTTAAAATAAATAAATAAATAAATAAAGCTGTGGCTAATCATGCGAAATCGTGTGAATGAAGAGATGCCCATTAACACATGAAATCGTGTGAATGAAGAGATGCCCATTAACACATGTGAGAGTTGCATGCCTAAGAATGCATCTATGTAATGATTCTTTTTGTTGGTTGTCATCATTAATAAATGCTATCGTCACCCAAAGTAACTTGATTTGATTGTGAGTGATGTACACAAAACACAAGGTAATGCGTCAATCTCTTGCATCACCTCAAATGAACGGGCTGTCAAGTAATACAATAAATCCAAAGAGTTGGGTTATCGAACCATAGTGAACCGAAGTACTAGTAGTTGCTTCTTCTTTGTTAGCCAACCTAAAGAATGTAGCTTTGTGATGATATAATGTACAAACTAGTGAGTGTCACTAACAAGTGTGCAAGGAAGAAATAAAGGGAGATTTCAAATGATAAAAGTGGGGATTCGGATAATGCTCCTTCAAGGATTCAGGTACTGAATTCACATTTGTTTCTAGATAGAGTAATTGAGTCATAGGTATCCTAAAATATACCGGTCCTTGCCTCCAGACCACTGGTAACTAGTCTTCTACGAGGTTCCGACGGAGAATTTTTTTGACGCCTTATGATAAGTGCCTAAATGTTGTTATTTTCTTATATATTTTGTATATACTTAGCATGCATGTTTTAGAGAACCGATGCCCGTTTCGTGCTTGATTTTGTATTATTTGCTTTGTAGGGCACAAAGAAGCTATGGAGAACTCAAAGATATGATTTGGGCGAAAAAGATGCTAGTTTTGAGGTACAACACTGTAGCGTTATTGTAGCAACTTCGTGTAGCACCTGAGAGAAATCTTCATGGCATCAAGGATACGGTAAGAAAAATCCTTCAAATTTTCGGCCAATGGCAAATCGGCCCCCTGCGGCCCGCAAGGCACAGGTTTGACTCTGAAACTAGCCCAATTAAGCTCCTTGCGGGCTTCTTGCGGTCTGTATGGCTTTGGAGTATAAAAGGACACTTTTAGGGCATCTTTGGGGAGGTTTCTCTCTAGGCCATTTGGCCGCCACCACTCTACCATTTTAGGCTATTAAACCATCGTTTGGCGGCGATCTTTTTGGGATTTAGCGTCCATCTTCACCAAGAGGGAGGTAAGAAAAAGAGAAGGAGCAAAAGTGAAGCCCTAAGCCATCAAAGGAGCTATTTGTGGAGAGACATGCCGGTATCATCAAGTACATTTTGAAGCTTCATCCATTCAAGAAGATTGTGACTTTAGAGGGAGTTTTTATGCTTCTTTTATGTATTTATTTTTCTTGATTGTTGTATAATTGTCCCTTGTCACGAGGGGTTAACTTATTGTGATGTTTAGGCTTGGTTGAGCCCTAGGGTTATTTTGTGGAAACTTTGGATGTTATTGCTTCTTAAATTAATGGTTGTTTAAGATTCAATCTATTGTTGTTTGTATTGCCTTGACCTACATATGGAGACTTCTGTAGCTCATTCTTAAATTGTGCTTATTCACGCAGGATGTGCACTTGTACTAGATCATACGTAGGTTAAAAGGGGATGCATGTACCGATACACCGAGGAATTTGAGTGTTGGTAGCCCTCCAACATTAGGTTTACTCCTATTTAGAGATCTCTTAGCGCGCAATGCAATCGTAAGAGGAGTTGATCTGGAAGGGATTCTAATCAACACTCGTATAGAGTTAGGGATTAATTGCCAAGGGATTTGGGGTTAATCTTTTCAAGAGATCTCTAAGTTTAAACTACTATCAATATATCAGTAAGCCATCCTAGTTTAGGTCTAAATGACAACCCTGGAGGGTTTCCTTGCCCGAACACCCTCTTCTCTCCTTGACTCTCCCTTGTTTACCAAATTGCTGGTGCTAGTAACCCGGCCTTCGGTTAGTTAGTTTATTTTCTTAGCTTCTCTCACTAGGAATTTAGGTTACAAAGTAGATGAAAGGAAAGTAATAGTAGCTCTTTGGCCCCCGTGGAATATGACCTGTGTCACACATAGGGTATTACTTGACGACCCTTTAGACTTGTTGGTGACACATCACCTCACACCACATATGATTGTTTAGCACTTTAGGGATCCCAAATATATAATTGATTCCTAAGAATATATTCAATCCTGCATCAAGGTGAAGAATCCCTAACTCCCTACGACGTCCTGGCAGAGAATTCTCTCAACACCGCTTACCATATATTCAATCCTGCCTCAAAGAGCTACGAAAGTAATAGTAGCTCTTTGGCCCCGTGAAATATGACCTGTGTCACACATAGGGTATTACTTGACGACCCTTTAGACTTGTTGGTGACACATCACCTCACACCATATATGATTGTTTAGCACTTTAGGGATCCCAAAGATATAATTGATTCCTAAGAATATATTTAATCCTGCCTCAAGGTGAAGAATCCCTAACCCCCTACGACGTCCTGGCAGAGAATTCTCTCAACACCGCTTACCATATATGGTTGCTTAGATCTTATGGAATACAAAGATAGAAAATATCTCTCGAAAGGGAAGAAGACACTCCACTATCTCACGGCTCACTCTCTCAACCCTTTTCACTCTTGGTAACTCTAGCCCTAATGGTGATCTCTTTCGTCATTAGGGAGAATAAAACATGTAAACCAATTAACAATAGAATATGCAAGCATTAAACACAAAAGAGTGAAACTCAACTACCTAAAACCAATTAGAAACACAATATAAATTGCATTAAGATTAAAATTTTAGGGTTCTTATGTCCGAATACTCTCTAGGGGTTTTGCTCTCTATAGAGCACAATACAAAACAAATAATCTAAAGATGAAAGTATGTAAAAGCCATAGAAATAAACCCCCTAAATTCGTGAGGATTACCTTGATGCATGGTTTCAACGTCTTGATGGAATCCACTCTGAAGCTAAAGTTGCCGATGGCTTTTTTGATGCTATGACGGAGGAGGAATAGACCAAAGTTGGTAAAGAAACATCCCCTTGGCCACAAAGAACTCCTCTCTAAACCCTAGCCGCCAAAGAGATCATTAAAAACTTGCCAATGCGGTCTTTTATAAACTAAAATTAGGAGCTCACATGACCTCCCACACAGGCTCACACACGGCCTTCTACAGTACCCACATGGCCATGTGGAAACTCCACATGGCCGTGTACAATAACTTTGTTACAGTACTTGCTACAGTGCAATGTGGAATTCCTTCTTCGAGTCCACATGGCCAGGCATACGCTTGTGTGGTAGGACGTGTAGCTTTCTGTCCGCTCAAAATGTTGAAATTCCTCATGAATTCTGCGCACGAGTTGGGACATGAGTATGTGAATTCATCGTGCCTTTCCGGCTCATGAATTGACTTGAAAATCTCTGGAAGTTGTCACACACACCCATGTATGTAATCACGGCTCATGTCTTGCTCCTTCTACCACGTAAAAGAATCTCAAAATGTGTCGTCATGCCTTATCTTTGATTCTCTTGCACACTTCATACTTTCATAGCCAAGTTTGCACAAAAGAACACAAAATACACTGGATGAGCTATAAAACCTGATAAAGTTATACTCAATGCATGTAAAATGATGTGAAAAAATATGTAAATAAAGCACTTATCAGTGGGCAATCGTCACATCAATCCGACCTTTATGGATATTAAGATAGTTTTGTGAAGTGGGATGTAATTAGTTATTTGTTTATAGGGTTTATTATTTTCCAATTAGTAAAAACGAGTGTGTAATAACCAACAAAACCAAAAGATTAAAAGAAGTAGAAGGTTTATTATTTCACCTTTCACATACTTGACAAGCATCATTTAAATAAATGGGCATATAACTTCCACTTTAAAATGACGAGAGGAAAGAGCTAAACTAAGTATCCTATTTAAGTTAGAATAGTCACTGTTTGAAGTTTTATGTTTAACGAGTTTCATTTTCATACTTTATATGCCTTGCCACATCCTATTTTTGTTGAAGTCTCTATTAAGAAGTTAAACTTGAATTAGTGTTTGTTGTTAGTTTAGGTTGATTAAATATTCTTGGGATGTGTATTATTAATCAAGTTGTTCATATTTATCCGTTGCATTCCTAAAACATGGCTCTTTAGGGTAAACAATTGTAATCAAGTGTGATCTCCAATATAGCATGAAGGCCACTTCACCTTAGCTTGTAGAAAAGCTTCTGAGCCTTATCAACAACAATTGTAGATTGCTACCCTGTTTGTATTTTTTGTTTTCTTTGTGGATTTACAGCAGCTAGGTCTTTTCCCAAGCTTGATTTTGACTAGATCAAGTGCACTCTAAAGCAACTTTACTCTCCACTCTAAATCTTGTCTTGATTGCTGGATGTCTTGCTAGATTTTTATGTTCTTGTGTGAGTGATTGAATATCAGACTGCCTTGTTGTTGTATTTTACTTATCAAGTTGGCAACAAAGCTTTTCTAAATACTATTGCTGATCTTGGTCTGTGTGCAAGAAGCTGGAAATAGGTGAATTGAAGTCGACTACAATCACTTTACATCTATGTGGACTGCTTTGTCAGGCATCTAATAGGTATGCTTGAGGATGCACCTATTGAGGTCGGCAAGTTTCTCATTTCAGCTGATTTTATTGAATTGGAATTGGTGGAGGATTCTCAAATAAAGTCATTCTTGGTGGGCCATTCTTAGCTACAGCAGATACAATCATTGATATAAAAAATGGTAGACTTACTTTAACTGTTAGTAATCAAAACATTGGGATTTTATTTGTCTAATCCTACTAAACAATCTTTTATTTAAGATTCCTGTTATAGGACTGACACTCTACATAACATTGATAGACAAGAGATGCCAAATCATTGCTCTAATGATGACATTGGTGAGCATGCATGATCATTGGAAGCTCAAGCCTACCATCACTCTCAAAATGCTAAGATTGGAAACTTGAGATTAGATTCTTGATGAGTGTTTTTTATACGTATATTTTATCCATTTTATACCTATTATTCTCTTGTCCTTTTGCCATTATTTTTCTAGTTCGGTGCTATTTAAGGTATTATGTGTTAACTACGCAGATATTTAGGTCGTGGAACAATTACAAGTGGTTTGGAGAGGAATTTATCACAAAAGGACATAAAGGGCAGTTCGTCAAGGCAAGCACGGCCCAAGCATGGGCGTGCTTCTCAACCGTGCAATTCACAGGAGTTTCAAGAGAAATGAAGAATTTAGAAGCATGGCCACAGCCCTCAGAGCACGGGCGTGCAGATGAGAGCACGACTCAATCACGGGCTTGTTTCAGCCAGTGTACTTTACTGCCTGGCGAAATTCAGAAGCTACTGGAAATTATTATTTGCCCGTCAACTGCACGCTTTGAAGCACGGCCCAAGCACGCCCGTGCTTGGGTCGAAACTTAGGTTAAAAGCACCAAAAGTTAGGTTTTTAGGGGGCTTTTTGGCTGGGCGATGGCTGGTGAAAAGGAAGGATGATCTTCAACACTTTCCATCATCTTCTGGGGTGAAATAGAACATGAATTGGAGGCCAATTTCAGGGGTGGAGTCCCATAGATCATTATCATGTTAATCTTGTGTGCATTCTTGATGTGCTAGGCTTGTATAGTGTGATTATAAACTTGGTATGTGTTGATTGCCTTAACGTAATTACCGTAGTGTAATTTCTTCCCTCGAAGTGTATGAACCGCGCAGTATAATCATATACCTTGATGTTTATCAAGCCATAGTTGCAACAGGGCTTCCATAACACACATAGATGTCATAGGATGTACGTGATAAACCTTGCAAGAGTTTAAGTTGCAATTGACAACAAGGGATTAATCCGGGGCCCTACTCCTCAATTGAGCTACTTTGCTAGAAAATTCCCCTGCCGCTTATTCCTTCCTCATTTCCCGCGTTCCCAGGCCTTTAGTCTCGCTCAATCCCAATTATTAATCGATTAGATATTAAGTAACGAGAAAGTACTGAAAGCTATAACAATCCTTGTGGATTCAAAACCACCTGACCCTCTCGGGTGCACGTTACTACTTGTACGACCCGTGCACTTGCGGATATGCAAGGGGCGTATTAATTCTATTTCCAACATTCCTAAGGAAGAGAAAGATTCACAAATAATATAAAAACCTCTTCACACAATTCTTGATGAAAAGGCAAGTCCGGTTCAAATAGTTCCTATACTTCAACTTAATAAGTTTAATGGGTTGCAACTAAATGCTTATGAGAATACTAAGACTTACAAGAAGCTAAAACATCGATATGGCAGATAAAATCCTTGCAGAAAATTTCGTGAAGGAGATATGGTGATGATCTTCAATTCCAAATTAAAATTTTTTGGGAAAGGCTCAGGTCTAATTGATTTGGTTCTGAGTTTGTAAAGGTTTTCCGTTAAAAGTGTGAAACTAAAATACAAGTTCTTTGATGGTGCATGGTCTAAAATTGAAGCACTACAATGCTGAAGAATCGAATAAGGGATGAGTTATAGTCTTTTCAAACCTTCCACAATCTCCACTTGATAAAGCAGTAGGGGTCAAGCTTATTATGACTTTAATTAAGCACTTTTTGGAAAGCAACCTAATTTTTATCGATTTATTTTTCATAATCTCAATTTTTTTCTTAGAAATTTTAAGTTTTAACCTCATATCCATTTTATTTTATGTCATGATTTGATCTAAATTTTCATACTCCTTTTTTTAGGTTATGGTTTTGATTTGAGCTAAATGTGTTCATCTAGATGAATATTCAACAATAGAGAGCTTTACTGGAAAAAGAGGCGTACAAGCTGGATTTTTCAGGAGAACAAATTATGGGTTAATCATGCTTTATAATATGCCGGTACTGTTTCCGTTATAAATTATTTTTTGATAAACTGAGTTTCACAGATTAACGGTGTCTCATGGCATGGGCGTGCGTCATGAAATTCAAAAATCTTTTCACACATGCAAACGTTAAGGTGTCAGCCACTTTTCTGCAATTTATTATTTTTTTTCTGTTTTTAAATTTTATTATATTTTGCATCTTTTGCGATTTCAAAATTTTTATCACGTTTTTATAGGAAAAAAATAAAAAAAAACAATCATCATCTCTTTTTAATTTTTCTTTTCTTTTCTACTTAAAATATTTTCTAGTTTATCTCATTTTACTCTTCCATCTGTTTTTTTTTTAAATAAAATCTTTTCCTTCAAATGTGTATGCAAGTGGGGATGTCAATGGGGCGAAATTTATAGGGAGATACAATCCCCGACCCTGAATTTCCACTCTCATCCCGGACCCCGGTCTAAAACTTGAATGCGGGAATTTTTTTCCCGTCCCCGTCCTAGCAGGGATTTTTTGGGGCCAGGGATTCCATGGCCCTGATTATTTTTTAGCATTTTATTTAATTTTTAAATTAATATTCATTTAATTATTAATAATTTGCTAATTAAATAAATAAATAGATTTTTGTTCTATTTTTATTTAGATATTTATAATATAAAATATTATATATATATATATATATATATATATATATATATATATTTAAATTAAATATTTAATATTTCATCGCTAGGGCGGGACGGAGAGGATCATCCAATGAACCCTTACAAGTTAGGGCCACTAGTCTACAAAATCCTTATTTTCGGTGATAGTGATGGAGTAGTTCGACTATTGGAGTTATTATTTTTATGGGCCATGATGCATATGGTCCACCTTGATACTGGTTTGCATTTAGCTAATTTTCTCAGGTAGGTGAGCCACGTTGGGTGACAATGTTATAGGTGGTCTCATCATTCCTCTGACATTGCTTTGATTATGATTTGTCTTCTTCAAAGGAAACTACAGGTAGTACTCGGATCTACATTGAATGTTGCATTGTGGTGCGGATGATAATCAAAGAAGGTGATATTTATTGTCTAATTTTTAAAGAAAATGGACCACCTAATTCTCTATTCGATCCTTAGAAAACTACCATCCAGTGGCATGAGAACTGGAATTTTCCCACTGGTGATCAACCTGCACCATTAAATGCTAAGGAGGTGATGGAGGACATCCATCTTTTTCATCTCAACCAACATCCACCAGTTCCTAGAATGGTAATTGTTTTACATGTATATCAATCTTTCTCTGTCATCGCTGCCAAGCATCGCAGGCATAAAATTCTAATGACACAACTCTAACAATAGGCGCATGACATGACTGTTAAGATAAAACATATGGAAAAAATATTGAGAACAATGTACGATCGGAATCTCTCCAAGGCCACGTTCCTCCACCGTCACAATGATTTTGTGAGTCTACTTTCTCCTTTTCTCTTACAATGAATACAATGTAAGTTTCAAGCATGGGTGAGTCGAGTCATCTTTTGCATTAATTATGTTTTATGCATGTTGCATGATAGCATTTAGGTGTTGCATGATAGCCTTTAGGTATACTTATTCTTTGTATAGTTATTATCTTATTGAATGTAGATTCAGGTAGGTCTTTCATGGTTCAAATCTGAAACAAATTAAAGATATAAAAATGAAAAAAAGGTTAAAAAGATCCTTCCAATGATGACTTTCAGAATTCATTTGACTAGCTATTTGACATGATACATAAAGATGGTCCAAGACATAATGAATATTTATTATCATTAGTTTTGGGCATATACTTACATTAGAATTATGTTTGTGCTAACTCTATTGTTCTTGATCATATCCATCTTAATTCGGTATATATCATTGCAATGACCGCTATGAGATTTGGTGATTTTTAGTTATTATATTTCAGATGTGAATAAACAAGAGAGAAATGATATAGGCTTGTCTTGTACATAATGCAAAGTTTGATGAGTTTCAAAACAGTGTTCCACTGCTTTGTGTAACAAGTAGCTAGGGCTATTGGCTCCTGATAAGAGTGTTACTTAAGAAGAAAGGTTACATTTGAGTGTGAATGCAAAAACCTCGATTGTGACTAATGGAGAATTTGGGTGTTCTAGTGGCAAAAGAGCATGCACATCCTTTGAAAGGTGATGGCACAAAAAAAAAAAAGAATATTTTTTTTAATAAAAGACCTATTGATCTCTCATGTGAATTTCTTTTGTTATGTTTAGAGTTGCAAGGAGTTTTGTGAATTCAGTGATTGGATATATGTCCTTTTAAGTGCATTGCTCATTTACTTCTGGTGTTAATGATACATTCTTAAGTAGAGCTTGTGTATGTTTATTTACTTGAGGACAAGCAAATATTCAAGCATAGTGGAGTTTGATAAGTACTAGATTTATATTATATTTTAACAAATTTAGGTTTCATATCTTAATTGATGACGAGGGCTCAATGAGTCGCACGCAAGTATATGTACCCTATTGAGTAATATAGTGCTTTGGAAGCAAAGTTCGTATCCACAGGGACTATAAATTAGTAGTAGTAACTCAATTCTTGCTATCTAACTCAAAACACAATTCAAAAGTGTGAAAGATGACTAAATCAACAGCTAGAAAGGTTCAAGAACTGTGAACTAAGGGTAGAGAAATCATAATGAGAAGACGGTATCTGGAGACACTTCACTTGGGATTTTAAGAATTGAATTGATTGTGATGTCAAATAGAATACCTAAGCCTTGTTGTACCAAGGGAAATCAAAACTATACTAGGTACTTTCTCAAGTCGCCCTAGTATCTAATTCCATGTGTGGTAAGATTGAATCTCTTCCTCTCCTACTTCCACATGGAAATTCCTTAGAATTGGAGCTCTCACTACGTAATCCTAAACCGGAGGAAATCGAGCGTCCTATCTCTAGTGTCAACTTTTAAATCATTCAATATATGTGTGATTTAAAGCAATTTTATCTCTCGATCTCAATCACGCATTCAACAAAGGAAAAACCACTCTAGTGCACTAATTTAATAATTATAAAACATAGATTAATCCAACTAAACTAAAAACATCTATTATAAAAGCAATCATAAGATAAAAGTATCCCAAGCTACACCAATCCAAACACTGAAGGAAGTTTACCCCTCCATGATGTTCATGTTCACCAAAAAGGAATATAAAATAAAACCTAAAACCCTAATCATGGGATAAAGAAACCCTCCCAAAATGTCATTCTCTAAATTCGCTTCCAGACCCTAAACGTTGCACTCTGTCTTTTTCTAGAAAATGCATCCTTCTCAATAACATTTTGGTCTACTATTTATAACCTCCGGAATCTGCACAGTACAAGGGCATGAACACGACGTGTATCTTGCGCCTGTAGTCATCGTGATTTCTCCAAGTCTGAGTTCCTGGGGTACACGGCTATGTATCTCTTCTGCTGGAGGTGTATATCTCAGCTTGGACCCTTCTTCAGATTGTAAATTACCTCGTTGTGCGCTCTCATTCAGCACGTGTTCCACATGGGATCAAGTTCTGTGAAACCTTAGGTGTACAAGGGGGTGTATATCTTTTACACGGTCGTGTTCTTCTTACTACAGAGTGTTTCGGGAGTGCTCGATCATGCGTGTGGCAACTTGGATACACTCCGGGTGACCTAGCTCGCTAATGATAAGATATTACAGGTACACAGACAGATACGCTGCTCTATTTTGCTATAGAGTGTATCCAAGTGTGCTTTTTCTCTCCTGAAACGGTAAGTAGAACAACTAAGTACAGAATTATATGAAAATCAAATTGAAGAAAAGATAATTACATGAAATTACTTGCCAGATAGTATATGATTAAACAGTTATCAATTGATTATACATCATTCTCATGTTTTGAATTGAATTTCCCTCTTCTAGTTCAAGTACTACGTATTTAATTGTTTTCAAATGGATAAGTGGATTTTAGTGATTATTCGAGTATAAAGAAAAGAGAATAGCTTTTGGACAATGAAAAAAAAACAAAGCAAGAGCTAGCAAGAAACATAGGTGACCCCTATGAAAGCTACCACACACATAGATCATGATGCAAAAATTCAAATAACTCAAACCCTAGAAGAAACATGACTTGCTCGTATTTGCTAGCATGGTCATAGATCTTTGCTACCATCTCAACCCTACTTTAGCTCTCCTCTATATAAGTCTAACCAAAAATCTTTTGAGGGATCATCAAGCTACGCTGGCAAGAGCAAGAAGGGATGACCTCCACCAAGCCTTCTAAAGTTGAAGAAGAGGCTAGAAAAAGATAGATTAAAGATCAAGTGATGGTTTTCATCTATCGATAACCAAGCCAACAATTCTTTTGTGAAGAATTTAGAGTTTCCTCTTCTCCTTTCTTTTATGGTTGTTTGCTAAATGCTGATTTTGATTATTATGGGCTATAAATCCAACATAAGTGACAAGATCGATTAAAGTAGGTAGGAGATTAGCCGCTTGATATCAAAGACTTCTGTATCGTGTTTCATTTCTATTTTAATGTTTAAATTTTGTTTGATTTAATCCTTGGATACTTAATATTTCTGAACAAAATAGATCCCATATTTGCATGATCTTTGACATAAAAAGAGGAATTGAAAGGTGAACTGGGTGTTAGATACCCCAAGAATAAGCTTGAAACCATAAATTAGGAGTTCTTGAGGATTAATGATCATCACAAAACTTAAATAATCTAATTAGGTTTAATTACCACAAAAGTAGGAGTTGTTCTTTGTGATATACGTGAAAAATAATGAGTAATTTAGGATAAATCACCTTCAAATGATTAAGCATGATAGGGAAGAAATCGGTAGGTGATCTTTTGTTTATTGTGGTTGTGAAACCCTAATCGTAGAAGCCATTGAACTCTAACATATTTCCCCCTTGCCACTTGCAATAATTTAATTGTTTTTGTTTTTCTATACTTAGTTTGTTCATTTTTCTTATTATACTAGGATTTGTATAGGTAGCCATTAGTTGTAAGGAATTCGTACTTACGGACATAATACTCCTGAGAACAATATTTTTATACTTCTTGAATGATCAGTGCACTTATAGTACACATCAAGGTTTTTTGGTTGGCGCTAATATACACATCCACGGCTAGATTTGGACATCACGTTCAACGCATGTTTACTATAATTCTTGCAATTATAAAGGCCATCACGTGAGGGTTTAGGGGCAAGTTCTCCGCTTTTTTAAAATGTTTTTTGGCGATGTTTAATAGGCCATCTAGAGCTTAAAGGGGCCGCTTTATTTAGAGATCCCCATGACTCTATCAACCATTATATTGGCAGATCAAATGTGGATTGGAAATAGGATATGCCTCCACAAAGAGGATTCCATCAATAAAGGATTGCGAACCTTCAAGAGGACTTTTACAAAGTTTTCTTTTATTTCTTGTTTTTTCTTGTCTTTGATGTGAAATCTTCTATGATGAGGAACTAAGAATCCTATGGTGTCTAGATATCGATGAAGCCTAGCATCTATCTTCTAATGTGACTTTTATATTGGTTTATATAAGGATTTTATTGAGACTCATTTATATGTGTATTAATCAATAAGTTACATGCATAGCAAGAGTTTTAATTCATGCTTGATTCGCATGTTGAGATTAAGATATCTTTTGTGAGAAGATCTAGCATAGTTGAAGGTTGTACATATTCAATGTCGATTAGATTTGACAGCTAGAGCTATTAATCTTAATAGAGTGATTCACAAAACGCTAATTCAATTATAGAGAGATTGATTAGAACAATTGCCTTATTCTAGGAGCCTCCATGACCCAGTTGTCTCATTCATAAATCTTTATGTGCAATTATTTGCTAGTAGCTTTAAGAAAAACATAATTTAAGGAACCACGATGGTTGGATTGCCTCATGGTCACCTAGATTTCCAAGTTTGTGAAGTAGAAGTCTTAGGAGAATTCTTTGTTTATATACCACCGACACCATCAGGATTAATTTTCTACCAATTCTACTGTACTAACTTGTAATGAGTTGCATAATTTTCTCCTTTACTCAAACCTTCAACCTAGCTATTATTGTTTTGATTGAGTTGATAATTGATAAGTGCCTAAATGTGTATATTTATATATAGTATTTTTGTATTATTTCGCATACATTTTATTAGCCGATGCCCATTTTTGTGTTTAAATTAGTTTTATTTGTGTTACAGGTCCTGAAGAAGCCAAAATGAGCTCAAGAATGCATTTAAGAAGAAATCAACACCAAAAACGGCGTTTTAGAGCTTTATCACCATAGCAGATTATTGTAGCAGGGCACTGTAATACCCCCGGATCAAATTTTCTGGAAAAGAGCTGGGGTCTTACGGGTATCCTTGCACCCGCAAGGTAGCCCGTAAGGCGCGCGCGAATTCATCTTTAAAGGGTGTTTAGGGCCTGGAAAAGGAAGCTTTTTGGAGAGGCTTGAAGGGGCTTTCTTGGAGCTTGAAGGGAGGCACGAATCCGGAAAGAGAGAGTACATTTGTCATCAATTGGAGAGTGGAAATCAAGGGGAGAGGCAAGATTTGGCAAGATCCTTCACTGATTTCATTGTGAGAAGCTTGGAGATGACGAGGAAAACCGCCCTCATTGCCGCGTCGGTGGAAGCTCTCGGCGACGATCCGGCTCACCATTTCATCTCCAGCACTTGAGGGAGTCTTGTTATGATTATTCTAGTTGATTTTATAGATTATTGCTTGTTATTTGTTTGTATGAACAACTAAACTCCAAAGTCACCAGACGCCAATGAACCTTGGGATGAACAAGCTTGTTTGGATGGCTAGTTAATTTTAATGAAATTTGCATGGTTTGTGGTTCATTCTATGTGTGTTTGATTACCTTGAATTACATGAGAACTCTGTGGTTCAATTTCTAGGTTGTACTTGGAAGAGCGGGATGTGCCATTGTATTAGACTCACATAGTTTGAAAGTGATACATGTACCTATACTCTAAGGGATTTGGGTATCTAGTTCCCTCCAATCATTAGGCTCAAACCTAGATACTGAGTTTGACACTAATCAGAGATTTTCCTAGGCGTAGTGCAATCATTGGGGGAGTTGGCCGGAAGAGATTCTGACTAATACCTGTATGGGATTAGAGGTTAATCACCGAGGGATTCGGGATTGACCTACTTTAGGAGTCTCTTGGCCCAAACCAAAATTGCGATCTTAACCCTAGCATCCTTCTAGCTTCATTAGTCACTAGGGGATCCGCGTTCGTGACCATCTTTTTTCTTGTGATTCTCCACCCGATTCTCCTGTAGCCTCGACATTTAGTATAACTTTTGTTAAGATCTCCCTATAGTTTGTAGCAACCAAAACACGAGTTATTTGGTTAGACAATAAGTAAGGAGGAAGTAAGGGTAGATCCTTGGCTCTGAGAAATACGACCCCTGTGTCACTCACAGGGTATTACTTGACGACCCTGTACACTTGCGGGATAACCATCAATAATAGAAAAATACGCAGTACAAATGCTTTCAGTCCTCTAAGAATCGATAATCTTACTCATTTACTATATTACTAGATATGATTAAGGCACTTGCTACCCACACGAACATCAAATTCTAATCAAATCATATGCAAGGCAAGGACTGAGCCTAATTTTTAAGCCTTCTGATAACCAATCAACTTCTATGTCCAAGAAACTCACTTATTCAGTCCCATACACTCTATTACCTAGATAATCAATATGGAGAACTCAAGATTAGTGATAAGAACTTCATTATATATGTTTTTATATTATATTTTGATAAGTTTATCTTATTCTTTATAGAAAATTGAGTTATTCTACTTTTAGATTGTTTCTGTTTAAGGTTTAGGAATGAAATTATGTACTTTGAGACAATGTTTTTAAAACTGGACCGGGGAGTGAACCGGTCTAATATTCGGGTCGTGGGTCAATTGGTCCGACTGGATGTCCCATATCGGTCAGGCTGGATGATGTCATAAATAAATAAATAAATAAATAAATAAATAAATATAGACACACACACACCAAAAATATTGTTGTTTGATTTTTTGTTTTCCTCTTTCATAACAACATAAATACATAACAAAATTATAACAAACTCATGATAAATACAACTTCTAATAAATGTTATGAAACGTAACAACAACATAATAGCAAAATATAATAGAAAATGCATATTATGTTTTGAGAAACAAGAAAACATGGCAACAACAACAACATTACAAAACATACTAAAAACAAACAAAAGTACATATTAATGTTTGGGAAACAACAAAGTGAAGAGTCTAAAGACTATCAAGCCAACAATTATATAACTAAACTTAACAAAAGCAAATATGAAACATAACATCATTATTTAATTTCGTGAATGGATGGAGGTGGGGATGATAACCAATCTTCTTCATCCAAATTATTGCTAGTCATTCCTTGAAAACCGACTATTTGATGGTCACTATCCTCAGTGATCATCACATCATCTTGTTCGTCATTGCGTAAAGATTCATTTCATAAGTTAGTACATACGAATATGAATATTAATATTAAGCATTGACATTAAATATAATTACTAGTTACAAAAAAGTTAAAAAAGACACAAGTTAGAAATTTAACCTTGAGGTAATTTAGTTGATTGTTCACTACCTCTCGGTTGCTCCTCCAACATATTTTCTAATTCATTATAGTCAAGTTCTCCTTCCGGTTCTTCTTCCACAACCCAGAATTCGGTTTTTTCAATTGATTCATAATCCACAGAATTGTAAGATCTAATTTTAGAAGATGACCTATAAAAACAAAATTAAATAAACATCATTTGCATGTAAGGAGTACTTGAAAAATTAAAATCATAAATTTCATATCTGTGTTGCAAACGTAGGTTATAATGAACATGTCCCAAGTCATTATGCCATTGATGCTCCAACCTATTCGTTTTCTTGGTATGTATATGCTCAAATACATTCCAATTACGTTCACAACCAGAAGAAGATTCAGTTTGACTCAGAATTCTAATGGCTAGCTTTTGCAAATGAGGCATCTCACAACCAAAAATTTCCACCACTCATCTATGAAAAAACGATAAAACCAATTTCCATATAATATACAATCATATACATTGAATAAAAAGGAAAATGAGATTTACTCACAGGGAGGGGTAGTTTTCAAGGTATTAAAGCAAGTGGCCTACAAAAAGTCTTTTGCCTTTCTTTAAATATTCTCATACTTCCATTAAATCAATTGATTGAAACAAAGTTTACCGCTCAATCAAATTAAGTATACCACATTGAACTTCCAAATTTTGGCACTAAATTGAAATGCAGGATTCAACTAATATGCCAATATATGTATCCCCATAGGCAAGGTCCTATTCCACTAAACTTTAATAATGGAAGTATAGATCTTACATAAGTGCTTCTTATTTTTGAATAACTCTTTAATTCCCTTACAAGCCCTAAAGATACCATCATAAACATATCCCATTGCCGGTTTCTCATTGGAATCACAAATTCTCAACAAACGTATTAATGGACCCATAATCTTCACCACTATCAAGCAATTCTTCCAAAATTGTCCATCCAAAACAATTTGCTTAACCTCTCTTCTTTTTGGTAATTTGAGAAATTCTTTATAGTCCGAGCAAACAACCAAGGACTGTAAGTAATCTTTGTGGTCATATAAACTTTTCAATGCGATTAAAGTCATGGCAAAACGAGTAACTCTGAGACGAACAACTTTTGCCCAGTTTGGTTGTTTTCTCAACTAATTCAAAACCCACTTATGATTATAGATGAACACTGTATTTTTTGAAGCAAGAACTGTCAAACTCTCAATAGTTGGCATTTCAGCAATATCTTTCATAATCAAGTTTATATAATGACAAGCGGACGTTGACCAATATATCTGAATACTTCTCGGCAATCTTCTTCCCAGTAGCCTTGTAATTTACCCCATTATCTGTCACCACATGCACTACATTTTGAGGACCAACCATTTCAACAATTAAAAAAAAAAGATCACATAATGTCTGAGCATTTGTAGTAAAACCAGTGGAATCAACTGATTTACTAAATGATATTCCTTTGGGAGAATATACTAAGAAATTGATCAATGATCTCTATCTATTATCTGCCCATCCATTACCTATGATTGTGCACCTTGTTTCTGCCCAAGTTTTTTGAAAATCATCGATAATTAATTTCATATGTAGTTTATAATCTCTAAGGAGATTAACCCTTAATGCATGATATGTAGGACCTGTGTACCCATGGCCCATACTTGCTATCTTACTAATTGCTGTTTGATAGAATGGAGAATTGAGGGAATTCAATGGCATACATGTATCATAGAGCCACGTAGCAATTGCCATATCAACATCATGCTACCTCTCCTTACTTTGCGTAGAAGCATTGGTAGTGGGTTAGGTAGGATCGGCAACTCCGTGCTTTAAATAAGATTGAATTCCACAACTAGCTTTCTGTTTCCCTTTAGATGATACATTCACACCCATACCACTTCTACCAACCAAAACATCATCATCTTCAAATTCATGCATAGACTCTCCATGAAGATTGGTATCATCATAAACTCCTTTTTTTTCTTTGGGATTTAGAGCATTTCTTGTAATGATCCTTGAATCAAAAAATGAACTTTTGAAGGGACTTTTTTGCATGAAATGATAGGTGTCTAAATACACCATTTTGTAACGGTGCATTACTGCACTTTCATGCATTATTTGAATGAAACCGGTGACCTTTGATGTGTTTTTCGTGTTTTTCTATTTCAGGGCATCTACAAGCCGTCTACGGTAGGAGGAGCATTTGCAGCATGAAAATCGAGGCCAAGGAGCAAACAAATGAAGGTTAAACGAGCTCCGGACATCATTCGGACACTCCTACACAAAACGGGCCTATTCAGGCCCGTTTGTGGGCCCGTGTGCGGGCTGTGTGCGGCCCGCACACCCTTGGCAGAAGGGTGCGCGGCTCCGTGTGTGGCCGCACACCAGCCCGCACACAGGTGTGCGGCTAGGTGTGTAGGCGCACACCAGCTAGCGCACCGCTCGGGTATTTAAGCCCATTTAGGGCTTTTTCGCAAGACATCTTGCCACCGACGCATTCAAAGACCCATACGCCAAAATTTTCATCGAAGGAGGTCATTTTGGAGTGGATTCAAGTGGGAGAAGATGGGACAACACCAAGATCTTCATCCTAGGGCTTGCCGATGCGGATTCGGTGAGTTACCTCATCACATCTAGTCGACATATTCGAGAGGGAGTTTGTGTTTAATTTTAATGTATCTTGCATTGTGTGAACTTCCTTTGCTTACCATGTCGAACTAAACCTCCCAAGGCCGCCGGGCAATCGGTGAACCTTGGGAGGAACACTTGTATGGGATGATTTTTATCTAATCAAATGAATGCATAGATTGTGTTGCTTGGTTTATTTCATTCTTATTTCATGTTCATTCTACAGTGGATGATCTCCGTAAGATTGATTTTGAATGATACTTGTTTGGTGGGATGCTAGCATGCATTAGGTCGAAGAATGTTAGAAAAGGGATTCATTGTACCAGTACACCGGAGGTTCCGGGTGCCGGTTGCGTCCCGTAGGTTGTAGAGTTTATCTTAGCACAATTGCTCTTAGAAAACTCTAGCCAAGACTCCCTATGACCAATGACATCATGTGAGTATCCTTAGGATGAAGGAACTTGTACTGGATTAGGGCTACACTACGGAGGTTCAGGGGTAGTCGACTTCCAAGTCTAGGCGGACCAACGTGTTGCAAACCATGCATACATTATTTTTTCATTTTATCATCCTTACTTGTGTTTTTCCCGGGGGAATCCTCGCCCGGGGCCCTACCTTCTCTACTTGTTTTATTTTCGGTGATTTTAACCTGTTGGTGGTTAAGTTTCATTACTTGTTCGTCTCAGTTTTTAATCTTTATTATTGCAAAACCCCTGTTTTGATCCGACTAAACAGCTGATCTAAGAGGAAGTAATAGTAGATCTCGGGATCCTAGGGAATACAACCCTCTTGTGTTCGCGTAAGTGGTATTACTTGATGACCCGTGCACTTGCGGCCGGGGAGCCGTGTGCCCGCTTTTTAGCGACGCGCGCGGCGACCATCAAGTTTTTGGCGCTGTTGCCGGGAGCTCCGAGAATACTAGGAAAGCTTCTAGACGTTGGCTTAATCATTTTCTTTATTTTTCGTTTCTTTACTCACTTGTTTGCACTTCACTTTCTGCTTTTCTTTTCGTTCTTTTTACTTATCTCACAGTGGGATTTGGTCTTAAATTCAATAATTGTTTATTTAACTTTACACTCACTAGTGCTCGTCTTTTTGTTGTTTGGGGATTTTATGACCCTTGGCGACACCATTGGGTGTATTGAGTTTGACGAAGAGATCGAGAGAACATTATGCAGGAGGTTAAGGGAAGCTTTAACCTCGTCTACCTGTCCCGTTAAAGAGTCAGTTGACCCTTTACCTGCAGAAGAAGAGACATCGAACAATATGGCAGAACAGAGAAAGACATTATCTGATTATGAACGGCGATAGTTCACTGGAGAAGAGTCCAGCATACAGATGCCCGCTGCAGCAGAGAATAATTTTGACCTTGCAAGACCAATTGGCATGATACAGAACTCAGTACAGTTTGATGGATTGGCAGATGAAAACCCGAATGAACATTTATCAAGATTCCTGCAGATCTGCTCGACCTTCAAGATTAATGGTTTGTTAGATGATGCTACTAAGTTGCGTTTGTTCTCATTCAGTTTGCGGGGAGCAGCTTACAGATGGCTTCAGAGCCTAGCACCTAGCTTTATCAAGACTTGGGAAGACATGGTAGACAGATTCCTGGGCAGATACTTCCCTCCTAGCAACGCCGCCTGATTGCTACAAGAGAGTTCAACATTCAACCAAAGAGACCCATAAATGCTATTTGAAACGCATGAGCGGTTCATGGTCTTGTTGTGAAGGTGCCCACATCATGGGTACCAATCGTGGATGAGGATAGAAATATTCTACAATGTTTTGAACTACCGAACTCGCCAACTCATCGATGCGGCAGCCAGAGGTTCCCTCAGTATTAAGTACCCTGACGAAGCCGAGAAGTTAATTGAAGGCATGGCAAGGAATAAGTCTCATTGGGGTTCCCGAACCAAGGTACCATGAATAGCCGGGGTCCATGAGGTGATTGCCCACACCGCACTCGAGGCCAAAGTAGATGCACTGACAAGAAAATTTGACTTGATGATGGCCGAAAGACCGAGTTCTAGCTCTGCACCTGTCCTGTCATGCGAGATTTGTGGAGTTGGGCACTCGTCCACGTTTTGCCATATTACGGTTACTACTAGCACTTCTACGGAATAGGTGGATTTTGTGAGCCAAAATTAGAGGTTTCAAGGAAATCCTTATGCGACTACATATAACCCCGGATGGAGAAATTACCCAAATTTTCAGTGGGGAAATCAAAATCAGCAAAGGCCTCCACACCAACCTGGATTCCAGCATGGTCCACCGCAGCCTAAGGAGAACCGTTGGCAAAATTCATGATTGCCACAGAAGCGAACCTCAGAAATGTCCAAGCCTTAATTCAGAATTTGGAAAAATATTTGGATAGTTGGCAAAAGTAGGATCAGAGAAGCAGCAAGGCAGTCTGCCTAGTAACACTGAAGAAAACCCCCGAGAGCAATTGAAGGCTATCACTCTGAGGAGTGGATGGGAAGTAGAGGTTCGACCCACCAGTGGGAACATGAATGGAAAAGAAAAAAAAATGTTGTGAGAGAAGCAACTCCGAAAGCGAGAGTTGACATTGAGGACAACAACAACAACACATCCGAACCTCAACCTAACCAGTTTCACCAGTGCTGAAATATGAACCCAGAGTCCCCTACCAGGCAAGACTGAAAAATAGCAAGGAGGATGACCAATTCAAGAAGTTTTTGAGTCTACTGAAGCAACTCCACATCAATCTTCCACTCGTAGAGGCATTCGCGCAAATGCCTAAGTATCCAAAGTTTATGAAGGATTTGTTGACAAACAGGCGGAAGCTGGAAGAAGCATCCAGCGTAGCATTGAATGAGAGTTGCTCCGCCATACTACAGAGTGCACTCCCACTGAAAGTTCGAGATCCTGGGGGTCTAGTGATCGAGTGCAAAATCAGAGATTCAGTGGTAGAGAAGGCCCTAGCTGATTTGGGGGCAAGTATTAATGTCATGACATACAGATTATTTATGAAATTAGGAATACATGAGCTCGAACCTGCAAGGATGACATTGCAATTGGGGACCGATCAGTGCGTCGGCCGCAGGGTGTTGTGAGTGATGTACTAGTAAGTGTGGGAGGACTTGTATTCCCTGCAGATTTCGTCATTTTGGGCGTTCACGAAAACGCCGAAGTGCCTATTATTCTTGGAAGACCGTTCTTGGCGACCTCGCGGGCTTTACTTGATATCCAAGATGGCAAGGTGACTCTTAGAGCCAGGAACAAAGAAGCGATATTCAAACTCTCGGAGGCAATGAAACACCCTAAGGAGTGGGATGACACATCGTATACGTTTGATGAAGTGGAGCTAATGGTTTACGATTGTGTGTAGGAAGTTTTGTCAATTAATCCTCTCGACGAATATTTGGCGGTAGACCAAGAGGGAGCAGAAGGTGGAGGGAGTGAAGAGCCGAACCAAGAGAAGCCACTAAATCTTAAGACGAAGAAGAAGAAACCCAAGAAAAGTTGCAGTCACGAAGAACCACCATGGAATAAAGCATGGAAAAAGGTAACCAAACAAGGTTCATCGGGTGCAAAAAAGCAAGGTGCAATCGGCCTTCACAATTGACTTGGGAGCACACAACGTTGAAAGTATGATTTCACTTAACCTCCCTAGCTCATCTCCTTCATTCTTCATGAAACAAGGTATAAATTCTTCCTTTGAACCTCCTTAAGATACATGAACATGAATGTCAGGCTCGTGACATTAAACAAGCGCTCTTGGGAGGCAACCCAAGTTCATTTGGTCGTATTTTCTTTTGTTGGTATTTTTACTTTCTTGTTTGCGTAGTTGTTTTATTTGATTTTTGTGAGTTGGATAACTTGAATCTCATTTTAATTTTTGATGTTTATTTGGTTGTTGATACATGATTTTCACTTTTGTCGGTGAAATTTTTGTGGTTTATAAGTTAGTAAACAATTGGTGCAGTCTTTTTTATCGAAAAACCTTAGAAACAATTAGATTTCAGCACTTTTGGAGGGTGTGCTGGCGGTCTACCCCCCGCACACACCTGCCAGAGGGTTGTGCGGCCCCTGTGCGCAGCACAGCCCCCGCACAAGGTTGCAAGAACCCTGTGCGGCCAGAAGGCTATGCGAGCTGGTTACAGCCCACACAGCTTTGTGCAGGCTGCAGCCAGCTCGCACAGATTTGGCTGCCCCTTTCTCTTGGTGGCCCTACCTCCTTTATGATTGTTTCTTCATATCCTTTCTTCCCCCTTCTTCTTCTCCTCCGCTCTCTTTTACAAGAAAATCCCTCTCCCTCTTCCAAACCTCAACCACATCTCTTCTTCTTTCCATCTTGGGAGGAACAATGGTGCCGATCCAAGCTTAGAGAGCACCGATCTATTGTTTTCTTCGCCTGTTTTTCGCCGATTCATCATCTTTGCAACACCAGCATCAACCGACTCCTGTGACACTTTGTTTTGAGATTCTTGTTATATGTTGTAGTTTCTTGTTATTTTCCTCGCATGTGTGCTTGTAGTAAGTTGGAAAGATGTTACCTCTTCCAAATCAGTGTTTTACTTTTACTTGTCTTTTAGTAGCTCTTTAATAAATTTTATGTGATGTTGATGGATGTTTTGATCTAATGCCCTGTTCTACCTCCCAGGGGTAGACGTGGGCATTGTTTTATCTTCTCTCCACTATCATAGGGAGCGTGATGGCCACTGAGCTTATCCTGTAATTCGCTGTCATTATGATTTACGGAGGTTCACCAACCCTTTATTTATGCTTTATGCTTCCTATCATATTTTTGAGCCGCTGATCATGTACATTGGGTACAATGTATGACTTAAAGGGGGGGGGGGGTGGCATGCATGCAGATATATTCTTTAACATTGGATTCTTTTTATTACATGTGCATGACTGTTTTGGTGAACTTTGATGACATTTATGCATGATTCTAACCTATGATTGGGATGATACTTAAGTGTACATTAGAGTGGGACAATGATAGATGCTAAGCTATTGCACATAACCTTGTACTTAATAAATTTTGATCATTCACGGCATTCCATCACATATCTTTTAGCTTGGACCTTGGACACCTAGGTTAGGTTAAATGATTACCTTCGTGACCCTATTAGTAGCTAACCCATTTTAGCGATACCGTACCTTGACGTGTTAGGCTTCTTCCTAATGAGTTGTCTGAGGGCTTCTATCTCTATCTTTAAATTGGCAAAAAGAGAAATAAAGTATGGTCATAAAACGAGTTTTGTATAACAATAAGAATGACAATGCTCCTCTACTTGAATAGCAAATTAACTTAGGTTTCGGGCTCCTAAAAAGAGTGTTTCCTAAGCCAAAAGCTAGAAAAGCACGAGCATGTGCATGTGAACTTGTAATCTTCTAAAAAAGTTGGGTTTTTGGTGCCTGATTGGCATATTTACCCTTCCAAAACGAAGACTATAGTTCATGTTAGTCAAAAAAAAAAAAGCCAATTTTGTATAGACGAGAGATAGAAGTGCCTTGTGAATTCATTAGGGGGTTCCCTACAATTTCAAGGTCCGTTACCGCTGTAAGTGGTGTGATGTGCTTTAAGAAGTGGTCCTCGGGGTGTCATTTTATCCTATCTAGGTTACAAGAACCCAGGTGAAGAAGGTTGCACACACACAGCATCATCTTGCCGAATGAATGTTTCAAAATTTCGTTTATAGTTGTAGCTTAGCATCTAGAGTCTTACACTTGCTATTGTATACTTATATTTGAACCGGAGGTTGTGTATGTAGCCACTTATCAATTCCTCTTGTTCTTCATGTCTTTTTTCTTGGGGACTTCAAGTGGGGGGTAGTTTGATAAGTGTCTAAATACACCATTTTGTAACGATGCATTACTGTACTTTCATGCATTATTTGAATGAAACCGTAGCCCTTTGATGTGTTTTTCTTGTTTTCTATTTTAGGGCATCTACGAGCCGTCTACAGTATGAGGAGCATTTGTAGCATGAAAATCAAGACCAAGGAGGGAAGAAACAAAGGTTAAACGAGCTTCGGACCTCATTCAGGCACTCCTACACAAAACGGGCCTATTCAGGCCCGTTTTCGGGCTTGTGTGCGGGCTGTGTGCCGCCCGCACACCCTTGGTGTGGCCCAGTGTGCGGCCGCACACCAGGCCGTACACAGGTGTGCGGGCGCATACCAGTCCGCACACCGCTCGGGTATTTAAGCCCGTTTAGGGCTTTTTCGCATGGCATCTTCCCACCGATGCCTCTAAAGACCCATACGCTCAAAACTTCATCGAAGGAGGTGGTTTTGGAATGGCTTCAAGTGGGAGAAGATGGGAGAACACCAAGATCTTCATCCTAGGACTTGCCGATGCGGATTCGGTGAGTTACCTCATCACATCTAGTCGACATATTTGAGAGGGAGTTTGTGTTTAATTTTAATGTATCTTGCATTGTATGAACTTCCTTTGCTTACCATGTTGAACTAAACCTTTCAAGGCCGCCGGGCAACCAGTGAACCTTGGGAGGAACACTTGTATGGGATGATTTTTATCTAATCAAATGAATGCATGGATTGTGTTGCTTGGTTTATTTCATTCTTATTTCATGTTCATTCTACAGTGGATGGTCTCCGTAAGATTGATTTTTAATGATACTTGTTTGGTGGGATGCTGCCATGTCTTTGGTCAAAGAATGTTAGAAGAGGGATTCATTGTACTGGTACACCGGAGGTTCCGGGTGCCGGTAGCCTCCCGTAGGTTGTAGAGTTTATCTTAGCAAAATTGCTCTTAGATCAACTCTAGCCGAGACTCCCTATGGCCAATGACATCGTGCGAGTATCCTTAGGATAAAGGAACTTGTACTGGATTAGGGCTACACTTCGGAGGTTCTGGGGTAGTCGACTTCCGAGTCTAGGCGGACCAATTTGTTGCAAACCATGCATACATTATCTTTTTATTTTATCATCCTTACTTGTGTTCTTCTCAGGGGAATCCTCGCCCGGGGCCTTCTCTTCTTTACTTGTTTTCTTCTCCGTGATTTTAACCTGTTGGTGGTTAAGTTCTGTTACTTGTTTTTCTTAGTTTTTAATCCTTATTATTGCAAAACCCCTATTTTGATCTGACTAAACAACAGATCTAAGAGGAAGTAATAGTAGATCTCGGAATCCTAGGAATACGACCCTCTTGTACTTGCGTAAGAGGCATTACTTGACGACCTGTGCACTTGCGGCCGCTCGCGCAAGAGGTATTACTTGACGACCCGTGTACTTGCGGCCGGGGAGTCGTGTGCCTGCTTATTAGCGACGCGCGTGGCGACAATCATGAATCAACATTGCCTTTTGATTTAGGAAGATGTTGTTTCATATGGTTGATTCCCCCACCGGGTCATCCATTCCAATCGATTGACCCTATTGCTTGGCCGGTTCACTTCCCGATCGTGTTATGAAAACATTGGTATTTAGACTTTAAAACATAATGACTAAAGCAACCGCTAGCCTGTCCATTAGAATTCAAAATAGAATTAAAATGTTAACAATAAGCTAGGAAGATCACGAATGGAAATATTAGACAAATCATCCCAATTCTGCTTTTGGAAATTTAGATTTTAACTATTATAAATGAGAGAAAGCATCCATTCCCTAGGCCTTTTAGGCGATATAGTAAGATGCAAGGCAAACCTCAAATAAGTAATAGGAGTGACCTTCTCAAAATTACGTTGCCAAACATAATGATTCCTCCCGTATACCTCTAGCTGGGATTGCAGCCTACTCCCAATTCCTTTCAAATAAGGTATAAAACTTTTGTATCTAATTTTCGGTAGTGGGGGCTTCCACCAAACAAATGAAATTAGGGTTGAATCTCCTTATGAGATCTCTAATTCAGTGATAAACTCTAACATTGGTAGAGTCTTTACAATTCCGACAAATAATTTTCAGCGAATTCATTAAAGAAAAGAACAAGTTTAAAGGAAAAGAGAAAAAAAACTCCCTCATCTGGATAGATCCCAAGAAAAAGACAGGCTTCAACATCTTTTCTTCGAGCATGAGCCCTCTTTCACTTTATCTTTGTGTGCCAAGGCTTCTAACTTCACATCTTTCTGGGATTGCACAAGTGGCATGTCATTGTCGATTTCATCATGGTCATTGGAACCGACCTTAGAGTCATGTGCTCTTCTCCCATATTAGGTTTAGATGGCCTGCTTGTCTGGGTGTCTCTGTTAACTAGTCACCCATGGTCGTCTACCTCCTTAGGTTTTTGTTTTGCTATATTGGATTGAGGGCTTGGTTCTTCAAGGTTGCTGATCAAAGTAGACATTAGGTGAGGAACCTTCATCCTGCTTGCTTTACCAGGAACAACCCTCTCCTATTCCACCCTTCGTCTTTCCATTGGTTTCGAATTTATCAAAGTCTGGAAATTGGAAGTTCCAAAGGTAATGGGCATGTAAGTTTCTCAAAAGAACCATATTGGGATTTGCTACAGGGAAAGGGACGATATCTTGTAAGGGAGTTTCACCTATTTCAACAAGTGGTGGAAATTCATCTGGAGGAAATTCCTCGAGATGAGACAATAAAATGCTCGAGATGCGCCTCTCCCACCGTGGGAGTTTGCCCAATCCCCAAATGTCATCTTCCCAATCACTTCTCAAAGACATGGCCAATTCTAGCAGTTAGTTCGGGTCTTGAGTCTGGTGACACGCCTTCCCCTGTAGTGGCGGAGTAGCCCTAGGGCTACGGCCTCACCCACAATCCCCGCAGCGGTAGACCACTAGCTACAGGACAGTCCTGGTCGTCGTTCGGTGCCATCTTCGGCTCACTTTGGGGGGCCTCACTAGTATCCATCTAAACATCCTCAGCTTGTCGTCCTACGCCTTGTGAGTTAGGTTGCTGACTAGCACTCTAACTAGCAGTGTCAATCACATTATTGCCGGTACATCGTCGATCGGGCCTCAAGAGATATGTGTATATATGTTCATAGCATGCCAAGGCGCCCACGTTACAAACAGAACATCGGTAGGCGCTCATAAAGCATTACCACAAAACACCTCGTAGGGGTTAGGGATCTTTGACCTGGAGGCAGGGTTTGATCTACTTTTAGGAATTAGTTATATCTTTCGGATCTCAAAAGTACTAAACAGTCATATGTGGTGTGAGGCCTCGAGAGAATTCTCCACCGAGACCTCATAGGGGACTAGTTACCGGTAGCCTTTAGGTAGGGACCGGTATATCTTAGGATACCTACGACTGCATTAGTTCATATAGAAACACTTGTAATCCAGTACTTAATACATGAATCGTAGGGGGAGCATTGTGCTGATACCCTGCCTTCATCGATTAAGAACTGACGTTTTTTAGTTCCTGAGTACTTATTAGTGACACTATTTGGTTTGGCCATTAGATCATCACAACACTACACTCATTATGCTAGATAACAGAGGAGGAGTAACTACTAGTACTTTTGTTCCCTGAGAGTTGACAACCCAACCCGTTGGGTCCACTTTATTATTTGATGACTCGTGCACTTGCTGTAACGTAAGGGGTTGACACCTAACCCTGTGTTTTGTGTGCATCAAGTTCTTGGCGCCGTTGCTATGGTATAGGGTATTAGGAACGTCAGTACTTTGTTACTTTAGCCATTCATTTATCTTTTATTGTTTTTCTATTTCATCTTTCTTACTTTCGTTGTTCTCATTTTTCTGTATATATACTTTTTGTACAGAAAATTGAAAGCTGGTCAATCCAATTATGGCTTTGTCCATTTAAAATGAAGCTTCCAATGCAAGGATTGATGACTTTTAGGTGCAAGACAACAAAGATATCCTTACTATAACATATATCATCCAAGTTATAGAAGCTACCCCAACATCTCATGGAATGTGTTTGGACCACAATGGTAAAACCCACAATTCAGATTTGAAGAGTACATTCCACCACAAGAGTATGAGCCAAGCCTAGAAAATCTATTGACAAGATTTGTTCATGGATCTGAGACTCCCTTAGAGGAACCATCTCAGGAGGAAAATTTGAATTTGGGGGATGTGTTGGCTAAATTTATTCTGAACACTGAAGCCAACATTAAAGCTTCTGAGATTTAACAGCAAAATCAACAAGACTTCATTCATGACTTTGAGAACCAAACTGAGAGACTTGTTGAAGAAGTTATTTTTGAAAATGACAAGGAAGAGTGCGAGAACAATGAGGAAGTATGGGAGAAAGAACAAGATGTTGCACCAAATCAAATAGAGGGAGAAGAGCCAAAATTTGAGAATAAGGAATGCTTGAATGGACAACATGCTTATGAGGAGGAAGCTACAGAAGAGGGTTTGCTGAAGCCATGTCTCTTTCAAGTTGAAAAGGTAAAAGAAGCAAACCCCGAGGTAATGGAATAAGTTCCTATCCTTGGAATTGATCAACCAACAAAATATAAAGAAGAGATTATGGGAATTGAAGAAGATGTGGGTAGGAGTCTCAAACCATCCAAGGACCCACTAAGCTGAGCTAGAACAATTCCTTGTCTAAAATTTTCCATGGAGACCTAAAGTAAAATTGTTCAAGTCCAAATAAAAGTGCATTACCTGACAGATACAATTGTGTTTATGGGAAGTAGCTATGTAAGCTATAGTCGGAACGAGCACACACTTTTCAAGCCTCCATAAGGTAAGGAAGAGGTACGCCAAGCTAGTGACGTAAAACAAGTGCTTCTTGGGAGGCAACTCAAGTGATTACATTAATTTTAGTTTAGTTTTTATTTCTGCAGAAATAAATAGCATGAGTGGATTTTGATTTTTAATTCTACTGGTGTTGAGTTTTTCTTGTTGCTTTTTGGTGTTTTTTTGTTGAATACATGTGTATGGCATGATCTAGCATGTTTTATAGGTTTTAAGTTGAGAAATCGGTTACCCCGCACGCCCATGTGGGTCATTTAAGGATGAAAGGTGGCCATTGAACTCCATTCAAACCTCTGCGCCCTTTCTCCTTCCAACGCCACCACACCAAATGATGCAATCTTTGGGCTCCTAAACCCATTCTCTTGGCTATATAAAGAGGCCAGGGGTTACTCAGGCCATCATCATCTTTTTTTTCTTTATCGATTTTTACTGGTAAGCCTTCGACCTCTCATAGTATTGCCATACTTTTATCTTTCAGATCTGGTTGGTTTTTGGTGTTTATAGCATGTTTTCTTCATGGAAAACATTTTAGCATGCCTTTATTATGAGTTTTTGAGTATTCTTGTAGCCATGTTGGCCAGACCATACAAATTGAGTGGCACAGTATTAAAAGCCACCCAGTCAGCACCCTAGCAATACCAACAAATGATTTTGACGCATGAGACGTCTTTACTCGTGCGATATTTTAGTTTTTTTTTGTTATCATTGTTCTTTTTTTGTTTTTGTTTGTTTTTGATTTTCAATGAACTCCCTTTAATCCGTGCGGATGGTCTTGATCGTCTTGTAGATTAGGAATAAGTCATGAACACGGCCGTGTGACTTAGTCACATGGCCGTATCACCTTCAAATACCCGTTGCGTTAAACACACCAATGTACGGGACTCCACCAATAGATTCACTTGAAGTTTAGGAGAGTATTATTTTGAATTGCACACCCTCACACATATTATATTTATTGATTATATTCTTATTGTGCTCACATTTATACATTGGGGACAATGCACATCTTAAGTGTGGGGGAGGGATCACTTTATACAATTCTTTTATTTATGTTTTTAATGAATTTTGTCATGTAACTGATAAGTGCTTGATTATATATATTTTATAATATCAGTTTACATGCATTGAGCATCACTTTTATCAGGTTTTAGCATTAACAAGGTGTGTTTTGTGTTCTTTTGTGCAAACAGGGCTTTCGAGACATGACGTACAGGAAGAAGCAAAGATAGGGTGTGATGACACGTTTCAAGGCCACAATCAGAAGCTGTGTTCATATGCATGGGGGTGTTGCTAACTTTCGGACGAGTACAAGTCATTACACAAACCGGAAGGGCACAAAGGCAGTAGTACGTCCATGTCCCAGCTTCCGTACAAAGCAGAAGAAGGTTCTTGAGGATTTCAAAGTATAGAAAGCCACACATCCTACCACACGAGCGTGTGCCTGACCGTGTGGACTCCAAGGAAGACTTCGGGGGAAAAAAATCACTGTAGACTTTAATGTAGCAAGTACTGTAGCAGTTTACTATAGCCGTTTACTGTAGCAGTACTGTAGGAAAGTACTCTAGCAAAAGTCTTTACCCGTGTGGATGCCCGTGTGGATGCCCGCGTAAAGCCCCAAATTCAAATTATAAAGGCCGTCTTGAGATAATTTTGAGGGATCTTTTCGGCCACTTTCGGGAGACAAGGCGGCTAGGGCTTGGGAGGAGTTCTTTGCGGCTTTGGGAAGCTTTCCTCACCAACTTGGATCGATTCCTCCTCCGTCATAGCATCAAGGAAGCCATTGGCGACCTAGCTTCGGAGTGGATTCAATCCAGACGTGGAAACTACCCATCAAGACCATCATCACGGATTTAGGGGGTTATTCTTTATGTCTTTGGAACTTTATTCTCACTTTATTATTTGTTTTGTGACTCGCTCCATGGAGAGCTAAACCCCTAGAGGGTATTCGGACATGTAAACCCTAGGATTGTTATTTTCATTAGATTTACATTGTGTTTTTATTCGAATTTATCAGTTTGGGTTTTACTCTTGAGTTCTTAATGCTTGTTTGTGCTTTTGATTTCATTATTAATTGCCTTGCATGTTTTATTCAATCTAGTGAAGAGAGAGATCACCACTAGGTTTAGAATTACCAAGAGTAAAGAGGGTTGAGAGGGTGAGCCGTGAGATAGTGGCGTGTCCCCTTTCCCTTCCGACAGATATTTCCTATCTCCATATTCCCTAAGTGTCAAGCAACCATATGTGGTGTCAGGCGTCGAGAGAATTCTCCGCCGGGACCTCGTAGGGGGTTAGGGATCTTTCACCTGGAGGCAGGGTCAGATCTACTTTTAGGAATTTGTTATATCTTTGGGATCCCTAGAGTTTTAAGCAGTCATATGTGGTGTGAGGCGTCGAGAGAATTCTCCTCCGGGACCTCGTAGGGGACTAGTAATCGGCGACCTGGAGGCAGGGGCTCTTATACCTTAGGATGCCCACGACTCATTGTTTTCGTTTAGAAACACTTGTAATCTACATCCAACACCCGAATCCTAGGGGGGGCATTGTCCGAATACCTCACTTTTATTGATTGAGAACTCTTTTTCTTTTTATTCCCTGCGCACTTGTAGTGACACTCTTAGTTTTGGCCATTAGATCATCACACACTACACTCATTAGGCTAGAT
This sequence comes from Dioscorea dumetorum, assembly GCA_902712375.1. Taxonomy (NCBI): domain Eukaryota; kingdom Viridiplantae; phylum Streptophyta; class Magnoliopsida; order Dioscoreales; family Dioscoreaceae; genus Dioscorea; species Dioscorea dumetorum. The sequence goes on along the minus strand of CACTHL010000803.1, from coordinate 8,639,001 downwards.
AACAAAAGAGCGCTATTACTAGTACTTCTGTTCCCTGTGGTTCGACAACCCGACCCTTTGGGTCCACTTTTATTACTTGACGACCCGTGCACTTGCGGTAACGCAAGGGGTTGACACACATCACCCTGTTGTATTGTTGCGGAGACGCATCAGTAACCTATGATGGTTCCCTTTAGGGTTAAAATTTTAATTCTAGATTATAGGAGAACTTCGAACACTAGATATCGTCATGCTCTAGTTGTCATTTAATTTTTTGAGAATTTTTTGTCTGATTACAATTTATACACTCTACTCACTCATTAGACCTATAGAAGCTCTGGTTCAATGCTTTGAGACTTAGTAGTAATCGCTTTGATTTCAAAAAAAAAAAAAGAAAAAGAAAAAAAGAAAAAAATTTATTGACATTCTTGGTTGTATATAGGGAGTGAAAAAAGCTACTACCTTTGATGTGTGCAGCTGTTCTTATAAGTTGGATACTAGTGATGTCCTAATGAGACAAAGAGCTATCACAAGGGATACATAAAAGCTACCACCCTTGGTAGAATAAGCTACCATCTCTAAAGCCTGAAAGCCACTCGGGTGGCCGCCTGAGAAAGTGCTACCTGAAGATTGTGTGAAGCTGCTACCTTTTTGGTTTCTTTATTTTTAGATAAGTCTTATGCAACCATAGGCAAGGTGGCTAGCGCTTGGGGAGAGGTTTTTGTGGCTTTGGGGAGGTTTCTTCACCAACTTGGATCAATTCCTCCTCCACCATAGCATCAAGGAAGCCATCTGCAACCTAGCTTTGGAGTGGATTCAATCAAGATGTGGAAACCACCCTTCATGGCCATCATTGTAGATATAAAGGGTTTAATTTCTATAGCTTTTACAGCTGTTTATCCTTTCATTATTTGTGTTGTAACTTGCTCCATGGAAGCTGAACCCCTAGTGGGTATTTGGATATGTGAACCTTAGTATTCTTATTCTAATTAGATTTACATTGTGTTTCTATTTGATTTCTATATATTGAGTTTTACACTTCAGTTCTTAATGCTTGCATATTCTTTTAATTCAAATATTATTTGAATTATATGTCTTATTCAACTTAGTAAAGAGAGAGATCACCGCTAGGTTTGGAATTACCAAAAGTAAAGAGGGTTGAAATTGTGAGCCATGAGATAGCGGAGTGTCCCCTTTCCTTTCCGATAGATATTTCTAATCTTCATATTCCGGAAATCAGCGAAGCTCCACAATGAGACATGGGTTGGAGTCTCTATTCGAGACATGGGAAAGGTTCAAGAACCTTCTGCGGCGATGTCCCCAACACGGATTCCCGGATTGGATGATTATACACACGTTCTACAATGGACTAAATCCAAGCACTAGGGAACTCCTAGATGCGGCCGCAGGTGGGACTATGGGTAACGAGACCCCAGAGGATGCAAGGCAGCTCATTGAGGACATGGCTCTCAACAGTTGCCAATGGAGCTCGAGGGAGAAGAAGAAGGTTGCAGGAATACATGATGTTGATGCCGTTACATCACTTGCAGCCCAAGTTGAAGCACTAAGCAAGAAGCTAGACACCCTTACAACTTCAAGAGTAGCTGCCATTAGCACTTGCGATAGTTGTGGAGGTGGGCATAGCTCTACAGATTGCCCTATCTTAGTGGGGGTGTCGGCACCACTGGAGCAAGTGGATTTTGTTGGAAATCCAGTGAGGGGACAAGGGAACCCTTATTCAAATACCTACAATCAGGGATGGAGAAACCATCCGAACTTCTCATGGAGCAATTAGGGCTAGAAGAAGCAAGCAGCCCCTCCGGGTTTCCCACAACAACCCTCTATTCCAGAGAGAGTTTCTAAACTTGAAAAGGTACTTTCTAAGTTTATTCAATCTACTAACACCAGGTTTTAGAACTTGGAGGCGACGCTGCGCAACCACACTGCGTCATTGCACAACTTGGAGACGCAAGTTGGTCAAATAGCAAAATCCTTGGCCGATAGACCTCAAGGAAGCCTGCGGAGCAATACAGAGACAAACCCAAGAGAGCACGTGAAGGCGATCATGTTGAGAAGCGGGCAAGAAATGGAGTATAGAGTGCAAGAAAAGAAGACTGCACAAGAACCAGAGCAAGTGCAGCCTAAGGTCCAAGAAAAAGAGAAGGAAGCCGCAGTAACACCTCCTGCTTACGTACCTCGAGTACCATACCCTTCACGGATGAAGAAGGACCAAACGGATGAGAAGAACAAGAAATTTCTGGAGTTGTTCAAACAGCTGCACATCAACATCCCTTTTGTCGAGGCATTATCACAAATGCCCAGGTATGCAAAATTTTTGAAAAATCTTTTAACTAACAAAAGAAAAATTGAAGAAAGTGCAGCTGTGATATTGGATGGGAGTTGTTCAGCAATACTCCAAAAGAACCTCCCAAGCAAGAAGAAAGATCCTGGGAGTTTCATCATCCCATGTGTCATCGGGGGCTTAGGCCAAAAGAAAGCTTTAGCTGATTCAGGAGCAAGCATTAACGTGATGCCGTACAAATTTTTCCAAAAATTGGGGCTAGGAGAGCCACCGCCAACTCAAATGACGTTGCAACTAGCTGATCGCTCAATTCGACATCCTAGAGGTATCATTGAAGATGTTTTGATTAAGATTGACAAATATATTTTTCCTGCAGATTTTGTAGTACTTGATGTCGATGAGGATGTGGAAGTTCTGTTGATTCTGGGGAGGCCATTCCTTCGAACCTCCAAGGCATTGATAGACATGGAGGGAGGCGAATTGACTCTGCGCATTGGAGACGAAAAGATCACTTATCGCCTCACAGATGCTATGAAGCACCCTTGCGAATTTGATGACACATGTTATTTTGTTGATGCTAATGATGAGCTTGTCGATGAGTATATGCAGGAGATGTTTTACCTTGACCCCTATGAGGGGTGGCCTCAATTGGAAAAGGATGAATCAAATCTGCAGGAGGTTCAAGTGATCGAGGATCAACCACAATCGGGAATTCTGAAAAGGATTTTCGGTAGACTGACTAGATCAAAGCGTCACCGCAAGAAGCACCAAAAGAGCGTAAAATATACATATACACGAGAAGAGGGTGATGGCTTTTCAACTGGTAACAAGATATCTCATTACTCGCCTCCGATGCGACCATATTGTCTGAATTGTTAGGCAAAGGCTGCTAAGAACATATCTCACCTGCATGAGCCCCCATAAAAGATCAGGTACGTCAAGCTAGTGACGTAAAACAAGCACTTCTTGGGAGGTAACCCAAGTCATTTTATTGCTTTCGTAGTTAGTTTTTCATTCTGCAGTAATAATTAGCTTGAGTAGGCGACTTTGCGTTAATTATGTCGTTTCTGTGTTTTTATTGTTTATTCTTGGTGTTTCATGATAGTTATACATGTGTGGCTTGATCTAGAATGCTTTAGAGGTTTAAAGTTAAGGAATTGGCCTTGTACTTATATGTTTCATGTTGAGCTGAAAATCCACAAGGGCAGGCACAAGGGGGTGTGAGTGCCCCTGTGCCTTGCTGAAAATTGCAGAAAACATGAAACAGAAGGGCACAAGGGCACCCACACTGGCGTGTGGGTGCCCCTGTGGCCTTCCTGAGGAGCCACACGCCCATGTGGCTCATCCACATGGGCGTGTGAGACCTGAAAACCCAATTTTCAGGTTTCCAGAGAGGCACAAGGGCAGCCACACGGGTGGCTGCCCGTGTGGATTTTCCAGGTCCATAAGGGCACTCACACGCCCGTGTGAGTGCCCCTGTGGCCTTCTGTCTCGCGTTTTTCATCCACACCGGCACTCACACGCCCGTGTGAGTGCCATTGTGGCGTTCTGGCGTCAATGTTTGAAGGCACAAGGGCGTGTGGCTCATCCACACGCCCGTGTGGCCATCCACAAGGGCGTGTGAGACCCTCACACACCCATGTGGCTTATAAAGGAGATGAGAAGGCCTTGAAACCTTCATTCAAACCTTCGCGCCTTTTCTCCTTCCGACGCCTCCACGCAAAGAGCCGCACCTCTTGGGTTCCTAACGCCTCTCCTTAGCTTATTTAAGGATTCTTGGGTGTTTTTCAGGCGATCCCCATCTTCTTCTTCATCAAAAATCTCCGGTAAGCTCCAAGTGTTCCTAGTTCTTGCCATGAATTTTAAATTTCAGATCTGGTGATTTGTTGATGTTTTATGCATAAATCTTCCATGAGAACTATCATAATATGCATGCTTGTCGATTTAGGGGTATTTTTAGATGTGGAAACCACCCAACCATGGCCTTTTGGCCATGGTCGGGCATCCACACGGGTGTGTGGCCCATCCTCACCCCCGTGTGGATTTTGAAGATGATCCACAAGGGCGTGTGGATCATCCACACGCCCATGTGGATTCCTGCATGGTGAATTCTTGCACTAACTTGCCCTGATTTTCACAGATATGGCCCCTAGGACTAAGAAGGTCGCCCACAAGCGTTCTCGCGCCGCTCGGGAGCCTTCTCCTCCCGAGGAATTGGAGGTCGCCGTCCCTGAGCATCAACAGTGATATGAGCGCTTACATCGTCTCAAATTCGGGCACTCGAGGAGATTGACTTGGCCGATGAGGTGCGCGAGCTTACCACTGTGGGAGGCTGGGACCGGCTCTTGACTATTCGTGATCCCACTTATCGCGAGACCACACTGGAGGTTCTGTCCTCATTCGACTTCGATCGCGCTCGCCCTGATTTTGAGAAGGAGGACACGATCCGCTTCAGGCTATTCGGTCAGTACCACTCCATGAGCCTCACGCAGTTCTCTGTTTTTCTCGGTTTATATGACAGAGACTATGTTCACACGGGGGAGTACGAGCAACTTATCGTCGATTACCCTATTGGACTCACCCCGAGCCGTGCGTACGCGACCATATGCGGAGGTTTCCAGTACGAGCCGGGATCCTCCATGGCCACCATGCTCAGCCGTCCGGCCTACAGGTATATACACTCTATCTTTAGCAGGACTGTGATGGGACGAGGCGACAGCACTGGAGTTTTGAGCCGGCTCGACTTGCTTTACCTATACACTTGGTCCAGAACATCCCCATGCATTTAGGCTTTGTTGTGGCGGATTACCTCCGCCATCAAAGCCATTACGTGCGGGTCGGTGTGATCTTTTCAGGAGTATACATTACCCGACTCGTTCGTGGCATGGGGTTGACCGAGGCACTTAGAGGGATGGAGAAGATTAGCGTACCTGCACCCTTGGGGCTTGCATCCCTCCGAGCCATGCGTATGGTGAAGAAGACGAGTACCGGCCGATATGTACTCGCAGTGGAGGCTGAGGAGGAGGATTCAGAAGCGGAGGCAGCCGACCCAGCAGACGCTCCTGATTCACCGGCACCCACAGCTGTGCCGATGGACACCGAGGCCCCTGCATCTGAGCCAGAGCCAGAGCAGCCTTCCACTCGAACCCGTGACCGTTTGGCGAGGCTCGAGGTGGCAGTTGGAGCTCTCCAGTCCATGAAGATGTCGCAGTTGTCCATCATTCGACATCTTCTGGAGAGCGACACCGCATCTGAGGCGACGACATCAGCACCACCAGCACCACCAGCAGAGTTTCCTGACGCATGAGGCGTCCTTGAGTCATTTTATTTTATCTTCTGTATTTTTTATTTTCTGCAGTTTTATTTTCAGCATGCTCGTTGAGACTTTGTCTTTTATTTCTGTCATTTTTATTTTGTGGTTCTAGTTGTTTTTTCGTTGTTGTCTTTTCTAATTTTGTTGAGTTTCATTGAACCCCCCTGAATCCGCAGATAGTCTTGAGAGTCTTGGGAAATGGAAATCAAGTTATGTACATGGCCGTGTGACTAGGTCACACGGCCGTTTCACCTCCAAATGCCCGCTGGGCCAAACACACCCTTGTACGAGATTCCACCAACTATTTCACTTGGAATTCAGGGGAGTATTATTTTAATGTTGCACACCCTCACATGCTTTATTTTCAGAATTCATAATTTTATTGTGCTTGCATGTGTACATTGGGGAGAATGTACATCTTAAGTGTGGGGGAGGGATCACTTTATACACCACTTTATTGTTTGTTTTCATTATATATGCTCATGCAACCTATGAAGGTTCACTTTAGGGTTAAGTGTTAGATTCTAGACTATAGGAGAACTTCGAACACTAGATTTCATCATGTTGTAGTTGTCATCCAATTTTTTGAGAAATTTTTGTCCGATTGCCATTTATGCACTCTACTCACTCATTAGACCTATAGAAGCTCTAGTTTAATGTTTTGAGACTTGTTAGTAGTTGTTTTATATAAAAAAAAGAAAAAAAAAGAGAAAAAAAAAATATAGATATACATATAGTTTAGCAATTGTGAATTATTTCATGTTTATAGGGGGTGAAAAGAGCTACTACCTTTGATTGTATGCAGCTACTCTCATAAGTCGGATACTAGTTATGCCCTAATGAGAGAAAGAGCTATCACAAGGGATATGTGAAAGCTAGCACCCTCGGTAGAAAGAGCTACCATCTTTAAAGTGTGAAAGCCACTCGGGAGGCCGCCTGAGAAAGGGCTACGTTGGAGATTGTGTGCAGCTACTACCATTCTTTTTGCTATTATATGAGTCTCGAGCAATAAAAACTGTAAGTAGTGGACATAGAGTCAAATTGAGATGAGTTTTTCCACACACACACGCTTTCGGATTTCTTTTTCTTTCTTGTCATTGGATTGTTTTCTAGAGCATTGACTGAACTGTTTGGTGTTAAATAGTTTCCCCCTTTGTTATAGAATCATACTCTCATACTCTCTAGTGAACCTGAGGACAAGCACTTGTTTTTTTTTCTTTCCTTGTAATGAATGTTTAGTTTGCTTGAGGACAAGCAAAAGCTTAAGTGTGGGGGAGTTTTGATAAGTGCTTGATTATATATATTTTATAATATCAGTTTACATGCATTGAGCATTACTTTTACCAGTTTTTAGCATTAACAAGGTGTGTTTGTGTTCTTTTGTGCAAACAGGGCTTTCGAGACATGACGTACAGGAAGAAGCAAAGATAGGGCGTGATGACACGTTTCAAGGCCACAATCAGAAGCTGTGTTCATATGCACGGGGGTGTTGCCAACTTTCGGACGAGTACAAGTCATTACACAAACCGGAAAGGCACAAAGGCAGTAGTACGTCCATGTCCCAGCTTCCGTACAAAACAGAAGAAGGTTCTTGAGGATTTCAAAGTATAGAAAGCCACACATCCTACCACACGAGCGTGTGGACTCCAAGGAAGACTTCGGGGGGAAAAAGCACTGTATAAGTTACTGTAGTAAAAGTGCTGTAGCAGTTGACTGTAGCATTACTGTAGCAAAAGTATTCTAGACGCCCGTGTGGAATTTCCACACGGGCGTGTGGCTATAGTACACGGGCGTGTGGATGCCGGCATAAAGCCCCGAATTCAAATTATAAAAGCCGCCTTGTGATAATTTTGAGGGATCTTTTCAGCCACTTTCGGGAGACAAGGCGGCTAGGGCTTGGGAGGAGTTCTTCGCGCTTTGGGAAGCTTTCCTCACCAACTTGGATCGATTCCTCCTCCGTCATAGCATCAAGGAAGCCATCGGCGACCTAGCTTCGGAGTGGATTCAATCCAGACGTGGAAACTACCCATCAAGACCATCATCACGGATTTAGGGGGGTTATTCTTTATGTCTTTGGAACTTTATTCTCAATTTATTATTTGTTTTGTGACTCGCTCCATGGAGAGCTAAACCCCTAGAGGGTATTCGGACATGTAAACCGTAGGATTCTTATTTTCATTAGATTTACATTGTGTTTTTATTCGAATTTATCAGTTTGGGTTTTACTCTTGAGTTCTTAATGCTTGTTTGTGCTTTTGATTTCATTATTAATTGCCTTGCATGTTTTATTCAATCTAGTGAAGAGAGAGATCACCAGTAGGTTTAGAATTTCCAAGAGTAAAGAGGGTTGAGAGGGTGAGCCGTGAGATAGCGGAGTGTCCCCTTTCACTTCCGACAGATATTTCCTATCTCCATATTCCCTAAGTGTCAAGCAACCATATGTGGTGTGAGGCGTCGAGAGAATTCTCCGCCGGGACCTCGTAGGGGGTTAGGGATCTTTCACCTAGAGGCAGGGTTACATCTACTTTTAGAAATTTGTTATATCTTTGGGATCCCTAGAGTTTTAAGCAGTCATATGTGCTGTGAGGCGTCGAGAGAATTCTCCGCCGGGACCGCGTAGGGGACTAGTTATCGGCGACCTGGAGGCAGGGGCCGTTATACCTTAGGATACCCACGACTCATTGTTTTCGTTTAGAAACACTTGTAATCTACATCCAACACCCGAATCCTAGGGAGAGCATTGTCCGGATACCTCACTTTTATTGATTGAGAACTCTTTTTCTTTTTATTCCCTGCGCACTTGTAGTGACACTCTTAGTTTTGGCCATTAGATCATCACACACTACACTCATTAGGCTAGATAACAAAAGAGGGGCTATTACTAGTACTTCTGTTCCCTGTGGTTCGACAACCCGAACGTTTGGGTCCACTTTTATTACTTGACGACCAGTGCACTTGTGGTAACGCAAGGGGTTGACACACATCACCCTGTTGTGTTGTTGCGGAGACGCATCAGTAACCTATGATGGTTCCCTTTAGGGTTAAAATTTTAATTCTAGATTATAGGAGAACTTCGAACACTAGATATCGTCATGCTCTAGTTGTCATTTAATTTTTTGAGAATTTTTTGTCTGATTACAATTTATACACTCTACTCACTCATTAGACCTATAGAAGCTTTGGTTCAATGCTTTGAGACTTAGTAGTAATCGCTTTGATTTCAAAAAAAAAAAAAAAGAAAAGAAAAAGAAAAAAAAGAAAAAAGTTTTATTGGCATTCTTGGTTGTATATAGGGAGTGAAAAAAGCTACTACCTTTGATGTGTGCAGCTGTTCTTATAAGTTGGATATTAGTGATGTCCTAATGAGACAAAGAACTATCACAAGGGATACATAAAAGCTACCACCCTTGGTAGAATAAGCTACCATCTCTAAAGCCTGAAAGCCACTCGGGTGGCCGCCTGAGAAAGTGCTACCTGAAGATTGTGTGAAGCTGCTACCTTTTTGGTTTCTTTTATTGATAAGTGCTTGTTTATACATGTTTTATAATATCATTTTACATGCATCGAGCATTACTTTTATAGGTTTTATTGATGATGAAGTGTATTTTGTGCTCTTTTGTGCAACCAGGGCTTTAGAGGTATGGAGTAAGAGAAAGAAGTAAAGATAAGGCATGATGGAACTTTTCAAGACCAAGACTAGAGCTGTGCTCATGTACATGGATGTGTGTGCCAATTTTCGAAAGTTTTTGAGTCATTACATGAGCTGGAAGGGCATGAAGGCTGTTACATGTCCATGTGCTAGTTCGCATGCACAATTGAAGAAGGATGTTGAGGATTTCAATGGACAGAAAGCCACACACTCTACCCTTCATGGCCATCATTGTAGATATAAAGGGTTTAATTTCTATAGCTTTTACAGTTGTTTATCCTTTCATTATTTGTTTTGTACCTTGCTCCATGGAAAGCTGAACCCCTAGTGGGTATGTGGATATGTGAACCTTAGTATTCTTATTCTAATTTTATTTACATTGTGTTTCTATTTGATTTCTATATATTGAGTTTTACACTTTGGTTCTTAATGCTTGCATGTTCTTTTAATTCGAATATTATTTGAATTATATGTCTTATTCAACTTAGTAAAGAGAGAGATCACCGCTAGGTTTGGAATTACCAAGAGTAAAGAGGGTTGAAATGGTGAGCCATGAGATAGCGGAGTGTCCCCTTTCCTTTCCGATAGATATTTCTAATCTTCATATTCCATAAGTTCTAAGAACCCATATGTGGTGAGAGGCGTCAAGAGAATTCTCTACAGGGACCTCGTAGGGGGTTAGGGATCCTTTACGGGAGGCAGGGTTAGATCTATTTTTAGGAATTGGTTATATCTTTGGGATCCCTAGAGTGCTAAGCAGTTATATGTGGTGTGAGGCGTCGAGAGAATTCTCCGCCTGAAGCTTATAAGGGACTAGTTACCTCTGGCTTGGGCGCAGGAGCCTATATATTTTAGGATACCCATGACTCAATTAGTTCATAGAGAAGCACTTATAATCCAGTACCTAATAAATGAATATTAGAGGGAGCATTGTCCAGATACATCAATTAGTTCATCAATTGAGAACTCACTTTTTTAAGTTCCTACGCATTTGTTAGTGACACACTTAGGTTTGACAATTAAATCATCACAACACTACATTTATTAGGCTAGATAACAGGGGAGGAGCAACTACTAGTACTTTTGTTCCCCGAGGTTTGACAACCTAACCTATTGGGTCCACTTTATTACTTGACCATCTGTGCACTTGCGGTAATGTAAGGGCTTGGTACCTAACCTCTCTGTCCACCACTTACAGTCCACCTTACGGCCGCAAGGTTGTCCATAAGTGCCTCTGTTTGATAGTTTTTCCTTTTACGGGCATAAGAATGCTCGCAATGCCTTCTGAGTGAGACTTACGACCCTAACCTGATGCGTGTGTTCCGCAACAACACAGGGTGATGTGTGTCAACCCCTTTTGTTACCGCAAGTGCATGGTTCGTGAAATAATAAAAGTGGACCCAAAGGGTCAGGTTGTCGAACCACAGGGAACAGAAGTACAAGTAATAGCTTCTCTCCTGTTATCTAGCCTAATTAGTGTAGTGTGTGATGATCTAATGGCCAACCTAAGAGTGTCCCTACAAGTGCCCAGGGAATAAAAAGGAAAAGAGTTATCTATCAATAAAAGTGAGGTATCCGGACAATGCTCCCCCTAGGATTCGGGTGTTGGATGTAGATTTCAAGTGTTTCTAAAAACAAATAATGAGTCGTGGGTATCCTAAGGTATAACGGCCCCTGCCTCCAGGTCGCCGATAACTAGTCCCCTACGAGGTCTCGGCGGAGAATTCTCTCGACGCCTCACACCACATATGACTGCTTAAAACTCTAGGGATCCCAAAGATATAACCAATTCCTAAAAGTAGATCTAACCCTGTCTCCAGGTTAAAGATCCATAACCCCCTACGAGATCCCGGCGGAGAATTCTCTCGAAGTGAAAGGGGACACTCCGCTATCTCATGGCTCACCCTCTCAACCCTCTTTACTCTTGCTAATTCTAAACCTAGCAGTAATCTCTCTCTTCACTAGATTGAATAAAACATGCAAGGCAATTAATAATGGAATCAAAAGCACAAGAAAGCATTAAAAACTCAAGAGGAAAACTCAAACTAATAAATTCGAATAGAAACACAATGTAAATCTAATGAAAATAAGAATCCTGGGGTTTACATGTCCGAATACCCTCTAGGGGTTTAGCTCTCCATGGAGCGAGTCACAAAACAAATAATGAATTGAGAAATAAGTTCCAAAGACATAAAGAATAAGAACCCTAAATCCGTGATGATGGTCTTGATAGGTAGTTTACACGTTTGGATTGAATCCACTCCGAAGCTAGGTTGTCGATGGCTTCCTTGATGCTATGACGGAGGAGGAATCGATCCAAGTTGGTGAGGAAAGCTTCCCAAAGCCGCAAAGAACTCTTCCCAAGCCCTCGCCGCCTTGCCTCTTGAAAACAGCCGAAAAGATCCCTAAAAATTATCACAAGGCGGCTTTTATAATTTGAATTCCGGGCTTCACGCGGGCATCCACACGGGCGCTCACACGCCCGTGTACTGTAGCCACACGCCCATGTGGAATTGCCACATGCTACAGTACTGTACAGTGGTTTTGCTACGGTGAAGGCTACAGTGATTTTTCCCGAATTCTTCTTTTGAGTCCACATGGTCGGGCACACGCTCGTGTGGTAGGGTGCGTGGCTTTCTATCCTTTGAAATCTTCAAGAACCTTCTTCTACTTGGGTTCGGAAGCTGGGACATGGACGTACTACTCTCTTTGTGCCCTTTCGGTTTGTATAATGACTTGGACTCTGCCGAAAGTTGGCAACACCCCCATGCATATGAACACAGCTTCTAATTGTGGCCTTGAAATGTGTCATCACACCCTATCTTTGCTTCTTCTTGTACTTCATGTCTCCAAAGCCCTGTTTGCACAAAAGAACACAAAACACACGTTGTCAATGATAAAACCTGATAAAAGTGATGCTCAATGCATGTAAACTGATGTTATAAAATATATATAAACAAGCACTTATCATAACCCTAACCGTAAGTGGCACGTAAGTGGTTTAGGCTCCTAGGTCAAAATGTCAGGAGAGAGCCATATTCTACATTTTTGGTTACTAATTGCTTATTTTGGCTCTCCTTTGTCTTTAAATCCACCTGGTGTTTGCGAAGATAATTCACACCTGGTTTAGCCTCATTTTCCGTAAAACCACTCTAATACTGACCCGATAAGTATACAAATTAATATATGAAATAGAGTATAAATTTATACTTATCAAACTCCCCCACACTTAATGTCTTGCTTGTTCTCAAGCAAGAAGGACAAGTATTAATAAAATCCAAAAGCAGAGTGTTAATGACTTCAAGTAAACAAGAATTGGTGAGTTCAAAAGCATCAATTAACTGTACTAGAGTAGTAAAAATTTTAGACACTAAAAATCAGAAAAACCCCATTCAAGACCAATGAGTGTGTGTGTGTACTCAATCTGTTTCACTCTGTATAATAGCATGACATCTGACGTAAATAGTTTCCAAAATCAGGTTTAAAAACGCTGCATAGCAGGTTGACACATCACCTAAGGTAGCACTTTCTCTCCTGATCCTGTAGAGTGGCTTTCACACTTAAGGATGGTAGCTATTTCAATCTTCAACTTTTTAAGAGAGTGGTAGCTTTCACTCACCTCCAGTGGCAGCTCTTTCTCTTACTAGGGCATACACTGTATTGGACTTGTAAAGAGTAGCTGCACACAACAAAAGGGGTAGCTTTTTCCACCTCTATGTACACAAATTAAACACATACTTTTGTTTCACAGGTTTTGCTTGTCTAAGATTTAAATAAGGAACATAAATATGTGCAAAAACATGCATTTAACTAAGTTAGATAGATGAGTTGTGCATTTAAGGGCACTGGTCAAAGAATAGAGCAAAACTGAAAAAAATAAGGCTTAAAACAGCTACACTAGCACAAGATAAATGGACACAAATGAACTCATGCCGATCACTGTAGTAGGCTATCATCAATTAAATAGTATAGAGTGAATAAGCATGCAAACCCTCCCCCACACTTAAAATCATACATTGCCCACAATGTATGTATGAAAGAGTAAATAAAGACTATGCATTTAAAGGAATTAGGGGAATTGGAAATACGAGTACTTGCCTGACCAAAATACTGAGCTTGATGAAAACAACAAGGGAGGTGAATTCTTGGGGGTCCATTTGAGTGGGGGTTCACTCCAAGTCAAAATGGACCGAGTGAGTACCTCCTTTGTACATTGAAGTATTGGGTGGAGCATAATATAGCCTACAAGACCAAGCACACAATTAAGCTCGACAAAAATTAAAAAAAACAAAAGAAATGAAAAAAAACAAAATGAAAAAGCCACTAAAAATGAAAGTACAATAAGAAAAGAGATAAAAATAAAACTAGGAAGCAGTAGGAGTGTTGTCAGTGTCCAATGCTGGACCGACAGAAGTGGCCTGAGGAACTGCAGGGTCAGGTGCGGCGGCAGCAGGGGGGAGCAAGCTCGTTAGCATTGTCAGAGCACGTTGGAGGTTAGCCTCCATCCGGGCTACTAACTCTCGTATCTTGATCTGACCTGCTCCTTGCGAATGGCGGCCAGTTGTACTCGAATGTCATCTCGAGGTTGCGCTGGAGCAGGTGGTGTGGTCGCCGATGGTGGAGCTGATAAGATGGAGGTCTCCTCTGTGTCCTCGTCTGAGTTATCCTCATCCTCATTAGTCGTCTGATCAACTGTTCTCACGGTGAGGATATACCTATGAGAAGGGTGAACAAGGCAGGTGGCCTTGGTGAAATCAGGCTCGTAGTTCCTGCCGGTCATCAAGTCCATTTAAACCCGTCCTACCGTCTGGCCGGCTAGAAAATCTATCAGCAACTCCTGATACTGGGGCGCTCGAATTTGATCCTCGTCATATCGCCCCATAACAAGTGCAAACTCTGACAACATCTGCGTTCGTTTCTCACCAAATAGCTAGAAGCAGATCATCGCGGCGGCAATCAAATCCCACTAGCCCACGGTCGAGCTCAAAAGAGCTGAAGACCTCGAGCACAGCGTCTTGGTAATTTGGCTCCTCCACCGAGAATAAACGGGACCATCCTCCCGTCTACAGCATCCCTCGGACCTCTCCGTCCAACCCAGATGGGCAAGAATAGGCCAGTCCATACTGCGAAACTGTCTAAACCGCTTTGTCATCAAGCGGTTAAACCGCTCTCGAAAGCGTGGGGAGGAAAACGTTGCGCCCGAGCTGACCCCAGCTGACGATGATTCCTTTACGTCTGCCTGAGCTCTCTTCGATGGGCGAGAAGTAATGCTCTTGGTTCTAGGCATCCTGCAAATTGAAGAATAGCAACAAGTTTGTGTATGATGCGTCTCCGCAACAACACAACAGGGTGATGTGTGTCAACCCCTTGCGTTACCGCAAGTGCACGGGTCGTCAAGTAATAAAAGTGGACCCAAAGGGTCGGGTTGTCGAACCACAGGGAACAGAAGTACTAGTAATAGCCCCTCTTTTGTTATCTAGCCTAATGAGTGTAGTATGTGATGATCTAATGCCCAACACTAAGAGTGTCACCACAAGTGCGCAGGAAATAAAAGGAAAAGAGTTCTCAATCAATAAAAGTGAGGTATCCGGACAATGCTCCCCCTAGGATTCGGGTGTTGGATGTAGATTACAAGTGTTTCTAAACGAAGACAATGAGTCGTGGGTATCCAAAGGTATAACGGCCCCTGCCTCCAGGTCACCGATAACTAGTCCCCTACGAGGTCCCGGCGGAGAATTCTCTCGACGCCTCACACCACATATGACTGCTTAAAACTATAGGGCTCCCAAAGATATGACCAATTCCTAAAAGTAGATCTAACCCTGCCTCCAAGTGGAAGATCCCTAACCCCCTACGAGGTCCCGGCGGAGAATTCTCACGACGCCTCACACCACATATGGTTGCTTGACACTTAGGGAATATAGAGATAGGAAATATCTGTCGGAAGGGAAAGGGGACAGTCCGCTATCTCACGGCTCACCCTCTCAACCCTCTTTACTCTTGGTAATTCTAAACCTAGCGGTGATCTCTCTCTTCACTAGATTGAATAAAACATGCAAGGTAATTAATAATGAAATCAAAAGCACAAACAAGCATTAAGAACTCAAGAGTAAAACTCAAACTGATAAATTCGAATAGAAACACAATGTAAATCTAATGAAAATAAGAATCCTAGGGTTTACATGTCCGAATACCCTCTAGGGGTTTAGCTCTCCATGGAGCGAGTCACAAAACAAATAATAAATTCAGAATAAAGTTCCAAAGACATAAAGAATAACCCCCTTAAATCCGTGATGATGGTCTTGATGGGTAGTTTCCACGTCTGGATTGAATCCACTCCGAAGCTAGGTCGCCGATGGCTTCCTTGATGCTATGACGGATGAGGAATCGATCCAAGTTGGTGAGGAAAGCTTCCCAAAGCCGCAAAGAACTCCTTCCAAGCCCTAGCCGCCTTGTCTCTCGAAAGTGGCCAAAAAGATCCCTAAAAATTATCACAAGGCGGCTTTTATAATTTGAATTCGGGGCTTTACGCGGGCATCCACACGGGCATCCACACGGGCATCCACACGCCCGTGTGGAAATTCCACACGGGCGTGTGGAAATTCCACACGGGCGTGTGAAGTACTCTGTTACAGTACTGCTATAGTAACTGCTACAGTACTTGCTACAGTAAATGCTACAGTGATTCCCCCCCCGCGAAGTCTTTCTTGGAGTCCACACGGTCGGGGACACACTCGTGTGGTAGGGTGTGTGGCTTTCTATGCTTTGAAATCGTCAAGAACCTTCTTCAGCTTTGTACGGAAGCTGGGACATGGGCGTACTACTGCCTTTGTGCCCTTTCGGTTTGTGTAATGACTTGTACTCCTCCGAAAGTTGGTAACACCCCCATGCATATGAACACAGCTTCTGATTGTGGTCTTGAAACGTGTCATCATACCCTATCTTTGCTTCTTCCTGTATGTCATGTCTCCAAAGCCCTGTTTGCACAAAAGAACACAAAACACACCTTGTTAATGCTAAAACCTGATAAAAGTGATGCTCAATGCATATAAACTGATATTATAAAATATATATAATCAAGCACTTATCAGTGTACTTGCTGGAAAATCCTAATTCAGTGACGCTTATGGCTGGATTAAGGTAGGACTTACGACCGTAAGCGTCGAGATGCTCATCTTTACCGTAGCCTTATGGCCGTAAGCCTCGAGCTCAAGCCGTAAGTGCCTCCCTTGTACATCTAAGCCCAAAATATTTATACAAAATAACAAGGATGCTCATACCCACAACAAGAACAAACTAATGAATATAAATCATTAAATTATAGAAAAAAGCCGACAAGGAAAGGTGAGACAAGATGTACCTTAAGATCGAGGAAGAGAAATGGAGAAAGGGCCGGCAAGTGATTTCTACGGCCTTCAAGCGGTGCCTAAGTGTTCTCCTAATGTCCAAACAAACTTTATAAGAGGAAAGGTGGTGAGAAGGGGTCGTCGGCGTGAGCTGTGAATAGTGTAGGTGAAGAAAATGAATTTGAAAAGTCGCCGGTGGCACCTTAAACATAGCTACTTACGGCAGGCATACGGTGTAAGTCGGACTGTAAGGTTCGTAGAATATTTCTAACAGGTTGTTCTTGCAGCCGTAAGATTTTGGATTAAATGAGCGTAAGCTCCTTTGCCTTCCAATTATGGGTACCCCTTACGGCCGTAAGAGACCTCGTAAGGTCCTCTAAAAAGAATTGCCCAAGGGATTACAGGCCGTAAGTGGCTATTGATATGTCCCGTAAGGCTCTCAGGACTTCCACTTACGGCCACCCTTACAGGCGTAAGTCAGGCCCATAAGGTTCTCTGGATTTCTTTGCCTAATGTTTATGGGCCGTAAACCAGATCATAAGCGTCTTTGCACAGGCATTTTGGCCTGACTTACGGGTGTAATATGCTCGTAAGCATCCCTGAATTTCTGGCAGAGCCTCCCCCTCTCTAGAAAATATGCCTGAATGCAATGATTTCTAATATGAAAAATAGACATGATCATAAGAATGAGCTAAAGGCACATACATGAAATTTGACCACCAGAGGTAACTTGAAAACAAACAACCAAACACAACAAACTCAAAGAATAACAAAAACAAACGAAAGTAACTTGTGTTGCCTCCGAAGAATCGCTTGTTTATGGTCTTTAGCTTGACAAATAGAAATTCTTACCTCATGGAGGTTCCTCCAAATGGAAGACCTCCTTACCTGATGCCTAAAGTTGTATGTTGTATGGTTTCAAGTGATGCCTATTGACCTTGAACTAAGCTTGCTCTGGATCAGAGATCTCAATTGCTCCGTAAGGTGTTACTTGAGTAACCGTGAAAGCTCCGGACCAACTAGATTTCAGGTTTCCTGGAAATAATCAGAGTTGGGAATCAAATAGAAGAACTTGATATGTGGGTTTTATGCCCGCTAATATGCTTATCATGCCTTTGACGCATCCGCTACTTGTATACATGCGTATTCTCATAAGCTTGGGCTCTCCGTTCATCCAACTCATTAATTTGGAGCCACCTTTGTTGCCCGCCTTGACCAAGATTGAAGTTCATGGCTTTGATAGCCTAGTACGCTTTATGTTCTAATTCCACTGGCAATTGACACCCCTTTCCATAAAGCAACCGATATGGCGTGCCTTCCACTGTTCTCTTGTATGCTGTTTGGTAGGCCAACAATGTGTCATCCAACTTTTCCGACCAATCCTTCCTGTTACGATCAACAGATTTCTCCAAGATTCGCTTTAATTCGCTGTTGGTGACTTCCACTTGGCCACTTGTCTGAGGGTGGTATGGGGTCGCCAGCCGATGAGTGACACCGTAACGTTTCAAAATTTGTTCAAGTTAAATATTACAAAAATGAGTCCTCCGGTCGCTGATGACGAGTCTCAGAGTTCCAAACCGTGTGAACAGTCTTTTAAGAAATTTGACGACAATGTGGGCATCATTTGCAAGTAGTGCTTGAGCTTTTACCCACTTAGATACATAATCCACTGCCACTAAAATATACTTATTCCCATTGGAGATAGTGAATGACCCCATGAAGTCAATTCCCTAAACGTCAAACACCTCACAGAACTACATTGGATTCCAAGCGCTCTGACATTTGTCACATCTCGGAACAAATTCTCGGTTGTCTTGAAATATAATTAGCCAGTAAAACCCTACTGAAAGTACTTTCTCTGTGGTTTTACTCTGGGCATAGTGACACACAACCGGAAAAGGTAGGGATCATCCCAAGAGTAGTACTTGAGATCACTGAAGAACGTTTTCTTTGCTTCTTTGTACATTCTTTTGGAAGAACTCCACCTGACAGGTAATTAGTGAAATCTGCAAACCAGAGAGTATCTTTTTCCTCAGTGTGTTGCACTACATATAGATGTTCCTCGGGAAATGCTTCGTTAATTTCTGATCGCTCAAGCTCTCTACCAACAGTTTCTCCTAACGGCGACAAGTGATCAGCAGGTAAATTCTCAGCTAAATTCTTATTCTTGATTTCCACATCGAACTCTTGAAGCAATAGCATCCAACGTATCAACCTTGATTTTGCATCTAACTTATTCATTAAGTATTGAAAGGCCGAGTAATCTGTGAACACAATCACCTTGGAAAGGATAAGATACAACCTAAATTTCTTGAAAGCAAATACCATTGCTAACAATTCTTTTTCTGTGGTTGTGTAATTTTCTTGGGCACTTGTGAGAGCCTTGCTAGCATAATATATGGGATGAAAATGCTTTTCTCTCCATTGATCCAAAACTGCTCTCACTGCATAATCACTTGCATCACACATTATCTCGAATGGTTGGTTCCAATCCAGTGTGATGAGAATCAGTGCTTGCGTGAGCTTTTCTTTCAATAGCTTAAAGGATGCGATGCAATCTGCATTAAAATCAAAAGTAGCGTCCTTTTCCAGCAATCTTGTCAAAGGACACATGATCTTAGAAAGTCGTTGATAAAGCGACGATAGAAGCCAGCGTGCCCCAAAAAACTATGAATCGCCTTAATATTGGAAGGAAATGGTAACTTCCCAATGGTGTCAATTTTCGCCTTGTCTACTTCTATTCCATGTCTGGAGATCTTGTAACCGAGGACGATATCTTCCTGCACCATGAAATGACATTTTTCCCAATTTAGGACCAAGTTTGTCTCCACGCACCATTTTAGAACCCGTTCCAAGTTGACCAAACACTTATCAATAGAATCCCCATGCACCAAGAAATCATCCATGATGTCTTCTACTAGGTCATCGAAAATGGCTGTCATACAACGCTGAAACATGGTAGGTGCATTACACAGTCCAAATGGCATTCTTTGATATGCAAACGTGCCATAGGAGTATGTGAATGTGGTTTTCTGTTGGTCTTCAGGGGTAATTGGGATTTGAAAATACGCTGACATCCCATCCAGAAAACAGTAGTACTCATGGCCAGCCTGTCGCTTGAGTATCTAATCAATGAATGGTAATTTGAAGTGGTATTTCCTTGTAGCCTCATTCAGCTTTCTGTGGTCAATACAAACTCGCCAGCCTCTCATAGTTCTTGTAGGAATTAGCTCATTATTATCATTCCTCACTACTGGCATGCCCTCTTCTTCGGCACTACCTGTGTTGGACTCATCCAAGCACTGTCCGATACTAGATATATGATGCCAGCGCCCAGCAGCTTCATAACCTCAGCTCTTACTACTTCCTTCATATTCGGGTTAAGCCGATGCTGTGGTTGAATCATGGGTTTAAAGCTATCTTACAGGAGAATTTTATTTGTACAGAATGAAGGATTAATCCCCTTTATATCTGAAATTTTCCAAGCAATTGCTGTTTTATGCACTCTCAGCACATCAATTAATTTGTCCTTCTGCATGCGAGTTAGACCAGAGGCTATAACCACTGGCAATTTGGATCCCTCTTTCAGGAAGGCGTATTCCAAATGATTAGGGAGGGTTTTTAACTCCACATATGGGGTGTCCTCTATCGAAGGTCGAAGATGATGACCCATCTATGGGTTAATTTTCTCATAATCCTCTAAGTCTGACTACCCTTCTTCCAGATGTCCCTTCTCCACAGATTTCCATCCCGTTGACATGCTATTTCCCCTCTCAACACTCTGGCATTCAACTGCATCTATTCCACATAAATCTTGCACGACATTTAAGGTTTCCTTCTCTTATTCTCTAGTGCTACACAACCACACATCCTCTGTCTGCTGTATTTCTAATAGGGTTCGACATGGGATGAAATCATTCTGGGTTGGTAAGATAGATTGCTAGCACCATTGCTCCAGCTTATTCTGAATGTCGATCAACATTGTAGATATTTTATGAATCAGATTGGCTTCATCGATCATTTTCTGCACAAGAAAAATTCAATCCAAACAGTAAAACTGAAAAAAGCAAGTATGTACAAAGAGTGAATAAAAGAATAATTTTTTCATAAATAAAACTGAATCATAATAAAAATAAAGAAGGAAATGGCTAGTCTAACAAAACTAAAGCGTTTCTAATATCTTAGCTCCCCGGCAACGTCACCGTAAATGCACGGGTCGTCAAGTAATAAAGTGGATTCGGTGAAGGGTTAGGTTGTTGAACCACAGAGAGTAGGATTATTAGAATTAACTTTGGTGATTGAAATCTAGAATAATTGACCTGACACAAGGAAATAGATTAAATACTGCTAAATGAGATTAACAAAGAGCAAAGATAAAAGAGGAGATTAACACTATCAAGAATAATGGCGGTACTTGGACAATGATTCCTTAGGGTTTCAACGGTGATGCACAGAATCCTATGAATATTCCTCACTTGTATAAAATGGAAGTTGATTAGAAATGTGGCATCTTAACGGGTTTTTACCGCACGCTATTAGCAAGATCTAACGGGCTTTCACCGCACGCTAGTTCTTAAGAACCAACGGGTTTTCACCGCACATTAGCTTCGATAATTAACGGTTTTTCACCACACATCAATTGCCACATAACATGTAACAAGAATTAATTCAAACTACACATGCATTTCAAAATCAAACTCCACAATCAACTAAAAGTAAAGAGTACACATAGAATCCAAAACAAATCCCTAAGGTTTTATGTCCAAGGTCCCAATGGGGCTTTAGCTCATTATGAAGCACAAAACAATTGAAGAATTAAACATATTCATATTCATAATGAGAAATTTGATGAACACTCCCTCAAAGATCAAGAATGCAAAAGTTGACGCGAAGTTCCCCTCGACATTGGTGGAGTGATGACTCTTGGCAGTGATGACGCCCTAATGGATGATGTTGATGATGATGATGGACACCCACGTGGATTCCTTGCCCTGAGGGGGTTGCAATCGCCCTTGAACTCACAGCTATCATCTCCCTTTCTGCAGCCTCATTCCCCCAAAATATATCTCAAAACCTCAGGCCCCCTTTCTTCAAAAATTGGAAAAGGCTTTTATACTGGTAAATTTACGGGTAGCTTACAAGCGTAAGCACCGGTCGTAAGCCTAAGGGTTTCATCTGATCTCGTGCCTTACGACTCCGATTACAGCCGTAAGTCCCTCCCGTAATGGTGCATGTCTTCAGGTTACGGTCCCCATTACGGCCATAATGGCAAGACTGTAAACCTCATGACTATTAATCTTACCCTCCTGCTTACAGGCATAAGCAGCTTCCGTAAACCTTTCTATCTACCACTTACAGTCCACCTTACGACCGTAAGGTTAACCATAAATGTCTCTGTTTGACAATTTCTCCAATTATGCGTATAAGAATGCCCGCAATGCCTTCTAAGTAAGACTTACGTTCCTAATTCTAATCGTAAGTGGCCCTCAAGTGGTTTAGGCTCCCAGGTCAAAATGTCAAGAGAGCACCATCTTCTACATTTTGGTTCCTAATTGCTTCTTTTGGCTCTCCTTTGTCTTTAAACTCCACCTGGTACCTGCGAAGACAATTCACACTTGGTTTAGCGTCATTTTCCATAAAGTTACTCTAATACTCACTCGATAAGTATACAAATTAACATATGAAATAAAGTATAAATGTATACTTATCACACACCCTTAAATACCAACAAATGCAGCTGCCCTTTCGAAGCAACTCATCCACGGGTAAAAGAGAGAAATATATCCTAAGTAAATGCAAGACGAAAGGGAAAAAAAAAGTTTTGGAAAATGAAGAAGAAGAAGGGGAGATCTCATTTAAAATAAATGAAAAGTACAGTTGGTAAGTGAAAAGCTGCCAAAAACCTGCAATTTTCTCTCTTAGCCGTACACTTTTTGAAAATGTGACAAGATATGGAGAGCTTTTTCCCATCATTGGCAAGGGTAAAGTAGGTATTATTTAAAAAATGTACCAATGGCGTTGGCTTGAGGGCTAAAAGGATGATAACTGAAAAAGAAAAGTCCGATAGTGAAATTCAAATGTCAGAGGGACTGATCGGGATGTTTTGAAACTTCCAGGGACTAATAGTTACTTTTCACATAAAATTATATATAAGTGAAGTTAAACTGTAATTAAAAATATTATATTTCAACTTAAATCACTATTTTTGGATTTGCCGTAAAAGTAAATGATGTATTTACTTTTTGATTGTTTGGTTTGATTTAATTTTAAAAGTGTAGTCACCATGTAAGTAGGATGGTGAGATTATCACCATTATCAAGTGTTATTAATAATTATCTAATACTCTTCATAAAACTTAATTCAAGTAAAAATAATTTTTATGTTTAATAAAATATTTATTAAATTTAAAATATTTAATATTTCATTAATTTTATTACTTTAAAAATTATAATTAAAATTTTAAAAAATCACTATATTAATTATTTTTATAATATTTTTCAATTGTAAAAATAATTATCATAAAAAAAATTAATTATATAATTATTAAAGTATTAAATATTTAATATTTATTTAAATGGTGGAATACCCTATTTAGTTCCTATATTTCACTCAATCTGTCTCTTTAGTCCCCCATTGTAATTTGATCTCAATTGCTCTCTGTATTGATGATTTGAGGCAAATTAAGTCCAACCCATGACAGACCTTCTCTTCTCCGTCATGGATAATAATCTAATTGTTTAACACTACTCTATTTAGTCCCTGTATTTGACTGAATCTGCCCATTTAGTCCCCCTATTGTAATTTGACGCTAATTGGTCCTTGTATTGATGATTTGAGGCAAATTAGGTCAAGCCCATGATGGAATTCTTTTCTCCACCATAGATAATGATCTTATTGTTTAATAATATTTAAAACTTTCATAATGCTACATCAGCAACATCAGACGGAGAAGAGAACGTCCGTCATGAGCTGGACTTATTTTGCCTCAAACCATCAATAGTGGGACCAATTGGGGTCAAATTACAATGGGGGACTAAAGTAACAGATTGAGTCAAATACAAAAACTAAATAGGGTATTCTATAAAACATTTGTAATGCCACATCAACAAGATCAGACGGAGAAGAAAACATCCGTCACGGGCTGGACCTATTTTGTCTCAAATCATCAATAGAGGGACCAATTGGTGTCAAATTATAATGGGGATACTAAAAGGGCAGATTGAGTCAAATACATAGACTAAATAGAGTATTCTACCTTAATTTTATTACTTAAAAATATTTTTGAAACGTAAAAATATTTCAACTTTCTAATTTCATTAATTAAATTTATTTTTATAACTAAGTTTAAAATAATTTATTTTATTAAATATTTTATAATGAAATCTAAGATAATGTGGGGTAAGCAGATGCCACTGATGATTACTTATTTATCCATATTTTATTAGGGCAATTTATGTATTATAAGCATAATTTGTACCAAATATTTGTCCTCATAGTGTATATATTTCTTTCCTTGGCATATGTAGAGTTTGTGAAAAGCAATTTGAAAGAAAAGAAGCAAAGATGGTGTTGCAAAGCACTTTGGGAGCTATTCTATAAGTCACAGGGGCATCCACATAGGCTCTAGGGGTCCACATGGGTTATGTGCCAACTTCTCAAAGTTTTAGAGCTATTTTCATCACCAAAAAGGCACAGGGACAGTCATATACATGTTTACTAGCCCCAGTACAAATTCCACAAGAGAAGTCCAAGATTTTAACAAGACAAAATGCCACACACTCCACCACATGCCCATGTGCCAAGCTGTGTCGCCCCACACGGGTAAGCACACGGCCATGTGGCTTCACACAAGTAGTCACGCTCCTGTGTGCCTCTTCGACAGCAGGTTCTAAAGGGGGGCCAATACATATTTTTTCACATCTTTTTGTGCAAGTTTGCATCCAAGGAGAGACTTTACCATCCAGGTCCATCGAATCCTTCATCACCAAGACCATCAAAGGAGTCACCCAAACTAGATTCGAGGAGGCATACCTCTTTCTGACAGAGCTATTCCTTGGAGATTTTGAAGCAATACACCAAGCCAAACATCATAGATCAAGAGAAGGTTTTATCTATGTTTATTGAATGTTTTTATTCAATATTTGATTGGATATCTTATTGCTCTCTCATGAGGAGCTAAACCTCTTTTGGTACTTGGGCATGTGAATCCTATGATTTATCTTTGTTTTGATTTAACTTTTGATTTTCTGATTTGAGATTATTGTTGAGTTTCTATCTTGAGTTCTTAATGCCATGCAATCTATATTTGCAAATGCCTAATTGTATGCCTTAATCATGTTAGTAATGAGAGAGATCACCACAAGAATTAGATTTACTAAGATTGAAGAGGTTAGAGAAAGTGAGCGTTGGGGTAGAAACTGTCCTCTTTCCCTTGCGACTTGATTGTCCTTGCCTCTGTATTTTCTTAATTTTTTACGATCGTTGGAACTCCAATGGAAACAGAGATCACCGCTAGGGTTTTTATGAGATTAGGGGTCATTCACCTTGAGAAAGTGTTTGATCTATTTTTAACAATCATGTTAATCTAATTGGGAATCCTTAAAATTGAAAGCAATCATATATGGTGTCAGGCGACTAGAAAGATCACCGCTGAGACCTCATAGGAGACTAGTCAATGGTTAAGTTGAGAAAGGGGCTAGTGTAATTTATGATTTCCACGACTCAACATATCTTAATTAGGCTCGTTATTTAAATCCTGCACTTTAAAAAAATCCTTTAGAGAACATCGGCCAGGTGTCCACATTACACGACTCAACATATCTTATTGATTGCTTTCTTTCTTATTACATATTGCTTGGTTCTGTTCTTAATTCAATTGCATGCATAATATTCCATCACACCACTTGATTGAGGCTATATAACAAAGCTAATACTAGTACTTTCGTTCTCTTTGGATTCGACCATCCAATGTTTTGGTGTATTATACTACTTGCACAACTCGTACACTTGCGATAGACACGCAAGAGATGCGTCAGCCATTAACTTTACTACATTTCAACTTACAGTAAATTTTGCTATAAGTTGAAATTCTGCAAATGTGGATGAGATGCAAGTCCTTTTATATGTAAGTGGAGCTTTTATATTAAACCAAGCCACCATTTATATGTACGACAACTTATATTTTAACTACTTGCAGGTAACCTTACATGCCAACCAAACACATAGAAGTGTTGAACTTAGGCATTCATGTTTCTACTTTTGTGAGCGAAACACTGGAAGTCAGCTCAAAGTGCTTCCCTTTGGTATAAGAAAGACTAAAGAATTAAATTGTCAATATGTTATTAATAACTATCATTGACTTTTTATTAATAAATTGGCAAATCCATATTTATTATTAGTTAAAATATATTTTATCCATTTTGTTGATCACAATTAGATATTATGAATTTTATAATTTTCCTTAAAATTAAAGATAAATTACATAACGCATATTCCCATCAATTTTTTAATAATAATATGACAAAAAAAATCTTTTAATATAATAGCATTTTTCACTCACAGACAACAGAGCGACTTATGGCATCACATTCTCATGGTCCGGTGCATGTCAAAAAAAATCACAGGCTTGTTGAGACGTGGAGAATAGAAGAATAGAGAAGAAACATTATGATAATTGATGAGTGCATTTCATATATATATATTTGATACTTTATCCTCATCATTATTGAGTCTTTTGGCTTTAATTCTCCCAATTCAGTGCTATTTGAGGTATTCTTGGTTTTCCATGCAGATATCGAAGTCCTGGAGCAAGAATAAGTGATTTGGAATGATTTTAGAAGCTAAAGGACTTTGAAGAAACCTCATCAAGATCAAGACGGCCTAAGCACGCCCGTGCTCTACCCCGTGCAGATTGCAGGAGAATTCAGCCAAAGTCAGCACAGTCTGAGTTCGCTGAGCACGGTCGTGCAAACCCTCAACACGCCCTAAGCACGCCCGTGTTGAACCCCGTGCTGAATACAGGAATGAGAGTTTCTGGAGTTTTATTTTACCGTAATCTGCACGGCTTCAACATGCCCGTTCTTACATCGGGAAAACATTAAAACCCAAAAAACTTAGGTTTTTGGGAACTTTTTGGTGGGCGAACTAAAGGAGGAAGAAGGAGAGAGCTTTGGGGGTTCATCCTCCTCTTCACCAAGGGAATGTCGCGCATATGGTAGGCAGATCGGGAGGAGATTCCACAGCGTTGTAGATCTTCTGACAACCTCAAGGATGTACGAAATTAGGGAGTTTTCAACTTCTTGTATTTCAATTTCTTTGGGAATTTCCTTGTTGTTTAATGTCATGAGGGGCTAAACTCTTAAAAGAGCCCCAGGGTGGTTTGTATGACGTTGTAGCTTGAACTCATTGTCTTTACTTGCAGCATTTATGAATGTCTTGTTCTTTACATTAAATCTGAGTTATTGGCTATCTTGAGTGTTGTTTAGTGCTTGAATGCTTGGAAGTTAGGTTTTCTTATCTAGGCTTGTGAATCGTTATTGATAGTTGCAAGCAGTAAGATTTCAACTTAGGGTTCAGTAGCGCTGGAAGCATCATTCTTATAGCATAACTAGATTTAGAACTGAAGACATCTCTGATAAATACTAAGAAAGACTGAGTTAGTGAACGTCAGGATTCCAACCCCTGGGCCCCATCTCCTCCATCGAGTCAATCCTCACATTTCCCTTAGTGCATTTCCTTCCCTCGATCTCCTTGAATTCAACCTAGAGTCAATTCCATCCTTCTCTGTTTGGTTAGATATTAAGCAGAACGTTAGTATTAGAAGCTATACCAGTCAAAGTGGATACTACTACCCGACCCTAAGGGTACATTTTACTACTTATACGACCCGTGCACTTGCGGTTACGCAAGGGGCGTATCAATAATATATTTTAGTTTAATTTGCAGATGATGACAGAGAAGTTGAGATGGTGCTCTTCTCATGAATCTCGAACATAATAGATGAGAAACGCTTTCCTAGAGGAGCAGCAGAGTTTGGAAGATGAACTTTGGTTGTCCAGACCAAGCTACCCTGCAACTAATTAAATTGCCATCAATGAAGGTGAAAATCAATAATGTTACCTGTTTCTACTGCTTCAACCAATGCTTTGCATTGTCCTAGAGAGGGGATCATACAAGTTTTGGGGAACACTAAAGGGAAGAACACTAAGGCAATCAGAATAAGGCAATTAGAATTGATTAAGAAGAGAATTTTTAGTTTCAAGTCATGAACTGAAACAAAACACCATGAATTTTTATGTTGAATCAATGTAGACTACATTGTAAAATTTGAGAAAATTATCAAGGAAGTCATTAGTTAAGTACATAAAAACCAAACTAAGGAGTGACATGGAGATAGCCTATAAGAAGCACATACCAGATTATATCCCACCAAATCCAAAACTGACAAGTGCATGATATATATATTTTTTATATGATTAATACATGCATTTTGTTTATCTTCTTGCATGAATTTCTGTATTATAGTGCTTTGCTCGGTATTTTTGCGCTTTATTGTGAAGGTAAATAGGTTGCTGGTAAAAGAAGGAAAATCATAGCAAATGAGAGCGTAGAAAATCAACATTTCTGAAAAGAGCACTGCCCAAGCATGAGCGTGCATAGGGTGGGCGGATTAGAGGAATTTGGAAAATTGAGTGCATAACCCTTGTATGGTCTCCTATTTGATGAGTGCACGAAATACATGGTTTTCATACTATAAACACATGACTTAGCTTATCTTTTAGCATGAATTTTGCTATTTCAGTGCCATTCAATGTATTTTATATTTAATATGCACGTAAATAGTTTGGCATGAAAAGAAGAAAAAAGCCAAGGTGACTTAGGGTGTACAGAATATTGGAGAAAGAAATCTGAAGAACACAAAACCATCAGCTTGATTCGGTGGCTCAAAGCACGATCATGCTCTTCGACTGTGTAAATCTTCGGTTATGTCAAGTGTGTGATAAAGACACCTCTCCCAGCCATAACTGCATGAGTCGTCAAGTAATAAAATTTCTCGCATGTGAGCTTGAGAGAGTCGTATTCCCTAGGGTCTCGAGAAGTACTATTAATTCTTCTTTGTAATCACTATTTAGTCTATCAAACAAGAGAGTGATTGTTTTAATTGCAAATAAAAAAAAAAACAAAGCATAGAATGCCACCAATTGAACTAGGATGAGATGATAACACAATAGATAAAATACGCCTTGGGCATGGATCCCTCATGAAAGATAATAATGCAAGGATGAATATGAAATGATGTAACTGTTGGCTAAGCTTTGGACCGCAAGATTCTAAGGTTCTCTACCCTGAAAACCTTTGGGGATAACCTTAATCCCATACATGTTCTCAACCCTGGATATCTATATGATTGCTTCGGATACAAGTAATCTAAGTCTAGGGTTAAACCTTAATGTGAGAGGCTATCAACACCAAGAACCTACGGCGTGAAGATACAATGAATCTCTCTATAATCTATGTATGATGAAATATAAGCAAACATCATGTTCTACATATATCATTCAACATTAATCTACTAAATCCATACATTGTAAACTAAATATTAAGCACCATAGATTAAACACAAAAAAATATAAGCCAATATGCATTAAAATATAAAAATCGTCAAAACAAAGTCATCCTTCCAATGTTCACTGGAGTTCGGCTACCTTGGCTGTTTAATTCGACATCAATACAAAGAGAGATACAAGATTCATATGAAAACAAAGAAAGCTCTTGATGAAACTCCAATATGTTAACTATGGGATGATGAAAGCTCATCACATCCTCGCCATCGACCCTTTTAATGCTTCTCTTGAGATTTTCCCTCTTCTACCTTCAACCCTTACGCAAAAGAAACTCTTCTCGACGAGACTTGGCAATCAGTGAATGGAGGCAAAAAATCCTACCAAATACCCTAACTTCACTCTTTTCATATCTCCAAGAAAGCGGGCACTCAGGAGGACACATCGGACCTCCATGGGGGGGAGGGTTGTGAAAAAGCCCTAAAAATATGTCCTCAACGTCTCTACAGGGTTGTGCAGTTGCTTAGTGGCTGCACAACCCACTAGAATGCTTTTGTAGCTAACTTGCGGCCACATGGGGACTGCACAACCCACTAGTTGGCTTTGGAGTATTCATGGAGCATGCATGATCCTCAAGAGGGTGTTTTGGGTTCCAATTCGGTCGGGTTGGCTCTGATGACAACCTTTGGTGCTTGGGGGTCCATGTGGAATTCAAATGGTTTTCTAAAGTGATGGAGTTTACCTCCAAAATACTTCCAAATAGGTGATCGAGCACCAAATATTCTTGAGATGCCATCAACACACAATTAACACAAAACACGCATAAAATGGCCATCAACACATGAAAATTTAATGAGAAGTGTATAAATGTAACCATAAAAATTAGTGTATTTAGACACTTATTAGCGTTGGACCATGAACCTTGAGTTCCAATGTATTTCATTTCACTATTTTATATATTGAGTTGTTGGATTTGCAAATCATCTATGTATGCTTCACGCTTATGATTGTTTGCTTAATTGCCCAATTGCATACTTAAATCACATGAATAGGATTGAGAAATCGATCATTCTAGATCTAGACTTGAATCATAGGATTTGATTGCACACCAAGAGATAGGGTGCATGTTGTTGAACATTCTGGGATAATGTTAAACCTAATAGCATGTTTCATATAGTGTTAATGTAATCATAGGGAGATTAGGATCATCGTATGATATTAGGGTTAGCCATCTGGACCGAAGAGGCTATACTACGTCAAGAAACTCCACAGTGCAGGACACTCGACATATAGTCAAGATAGGGAATCAGTGCAAGTAAAGCCCGAAAGGGATTAAGTCCGGAGTATACTCTCATCTCATTGATCCGACCTTGAATTCACTATCTTATCTTTTTAATTCTAAATTTCACAATTAAAGTTAGTAGCATTCATTGAATTCATTAACTAGATAACTGAGGAACAATCAATAGGAGGAGTGTTGATCCTTGTGGATTTGACTAGCCTACCTGTAGGGTACAAATCACTACTTCCAGTGACTCATTTCCACTTGTGTTGTATATGCAAGAGGCCTATCAAGCTTTTGGTGTTGTTACCCAAGAAAGGCTTTCTAGGAAAACTATGAGTCTGTTAGTCTCACTCCCTTCTTATTGTCTAATTGATAGGTAGTAAGTTCCTATTTTCAACACTTATTATTATTTTCTTAATAGTCTCCTTTTTCGTCTACAAAGGATTCTCATTTGCCTACAATGACTCATTTCATGGGACATATTGTGGAATATCTTCTTTCGTATTTCACATCTGTTAGTGAAGCTAGTTTTGGAAAACTCCAAAGTATGGGCGGAATCGATTTGATGGAAGTGGTGCTCAATTTTAAGGAAAGGACAAATGCATTTTTGGCATTCCCCCACCATTGAATGCAATTTCTAGTACACTTTTTGTTAGTCAAAAGTGCTTGGGAGTTGTTTAAATCAAGTTTGTATCAGTGGGAATGATTGATACTGTATGCTGGGAAATGATCGACAAGGGATTCAAGCAAATTCAGCAGAGTGGGTTGAAACAAGTTGAAGAGAACATGGGAATATGCATTGATTCTATTGCACCAGGGGGGTTCTACTGATGGTAGCTGGGTCAGATTAAAACACTCGATTGAAGAACACACTAAGTTGAAATTGAAAACATTGCCAACTAGTTTTGAGTATGCTTTTTTGGACGCAGATGGAAATTTTCATTTGATAGTTTATTCTCTTGTTAAAGCATGTCAAAAAGAAAAATTTTCTCATGTTGCTGAAGAGCAATAAAAAAGCTATCGCTTTGAAGATCGCCAATATTAGGAGGATCATCCCATATTTTTGTATGGGTAACATTCTCAAAGGGGATGGTTTTAAACCAAAGGTGCAATCTCAAGCAGGACTTAGCCCCAACATGCAAGATGTGGTGAAGGCTAAGGTGAAAAAGCTTTTGGATGCTATGGTGATCTATCAAATTTCAAGGAGTTGACCGCTAGGAAGTTGCATGGAATTAGGGGTTCTTTATCTCGAGCGAGTGAGCAACCTTTTTTCGGGAGTCAATTTAGGAGCTCTAGAGAGTAAGGCCTTCATATTTGGTCTACTATATAGAGATATCTTCATTAGAGCCTTGTATAGGAATAGTCTCGTATTGCCTTGAGAATGGGATTAGAGAGTTTTAGCTTCCTTGTGACTCAATTTGACTAGTTTAAGAAACATAATTGAAATTCTATGCTTTAGAGTACGACCCTAGGGGAATCATTTTCCAAGTACCCATTTTAATCCAATTGATTGTCATCGTGTCATTTTGAGCTATTTCAATCTTTCTTCAGTTGCTCATGATCTGTTTTCACGACTGCTTTGTTAACTTAGATAACTACAATAAGAGTAATTACTAGTATTCTCCATCCTCGTGGATGCGATAACCCTGCTTCTTAGCACACTATATTACTTGATTGGCATGTGGACTTGAGCTTTATAGGTGACATCACGTCACCCTATCAAGTTTCTGGTGCTGTTGCCAGGGAATGAGATACTAGGAAAGCATTAGCTTTGTTTATCTAGCCATTCTTTTCATTTTCGTTTTTCTTGCTTTTGATGTTGTGCATATATCACCATTTTTAATTTTTCTTCTTGGTGGTGCCCTTGATTTCATGAGGATAGTAGGAAAGGTGAAGAGCCCACCGGTAGCTCTCGCAACCAATGAGCAGTCGCTTCCGTGCCTTTTGAAGAAAATTTTCTAGAAGTTGACTGGCTCGAGACGGTGCTGATGTAAACACCCTAATAAAGATGAGGGTGCGTGCATAAGAATAACCGACAACGCTTCATCATTGGGCAGCACACACCCTCTCAAGTCAGGTAAAGAGGTATTCCATTTTGAAGAACCTCTATGAGGTAAGCATAAGGTATGTTGAGCTAGACGTAAAACAAGCACTTCTTGGGAAGAAACCCAAGTGTTTTCATATTCTCTCCGTACTTTTGCGCCCTTCATGTGAGCCGTAAGGGTCAAATAGAGAATTTACAAGTAAATCAATAGACCCTTACGGTTGGTAACCTCCTTGGACATTTCACCAGGTATCTTATGGGTGTACTTACATCCTTAAGCATAATTGTAAAGGGTAAACAGAGGATAGTACGTGCCACTTCATTGCAGCCCTTACGACACTTACCGCCCATAACCTTGGTTGTAAGGAAGATCACACCCTTGCGGGTGAAAATCTTATGGCCATAAGTACCCCAAGAAAGCAAAGATAGAGAGCCTTACGGTCCGACTTATGCCCGTAAGCCAACCGTAAGCACCAATGGTTATGCGCCACCGGCGACCTTTGGGGTTCAATTTGAATAGTTTTCCCCCCTTTTCTCACTGCCAGTGACCCTTTCTTCCTTTTTTTTTTACTTCCCCTGACCTCTAGTTTCACATTTGACCACTTAGGAACAGGCTTGTGAAAAGTGCTTGTATATATATATTTTATAAGATCATTTTGTATGCATTGAGCATCACTTTTATCAGGTCGTATCATTAATAAGGTGTATTTTGTGTTCTTTTGTGCAAACAGGGCCTTGGAGGTATGAAGTACATGAAAGAAGCAAAGATAGGGTGTGGTGATACATTTCAAGACCAAAAATAGAAGCTGCGCTCATATACGTGGACGTGTTGCCAACTTTCGGCAGTTTCCAAGTCATTACATGAGCCGGAAGGGCACAAAGGCAGTAGTACGTCCATGTCCCAGCTTACACGGCCAAAACGAAGAAGGTTTTTGAAGAATTCAAAGGACAGAAAGCCACAGACCCTACCACACGGGCGTGTGCCCGACCGTGTGGACTCGAAGAATAATTTTGGGGAAAATCACTGTGGCAGTTTAATGTAGCATTACTGTAGCAACTTACTGTTCACGCCCGTGTAGAATTTTCACACAGGCGTGTGAGTGCCCCTGTGGTTGCCCGTGTGAAGCCCCGATATCAGTTTATAAAAGCTGTCTTGTTCTTATCTTTGAGGATCTTTTCGGCTACTTTGAAGAGGCAAGGCGGCTAGGGCTTGGAGATAGTTCTTTGCGGCTTCGGGAGACTTCTCTCACCAACTTGGATCGATTCCTCCTCCGTCATAGTATCAAGGAAGCCACCGGCGACCTAGCTTCGGAGTGGATTCAATCCAGACGTGGAAGCTACAAATAAAGACCATCATCAAGGATTTAGGGGGTTTATTTTCTATGGCTTATGAACTTGTTTATCATTACTTTATTTACTTTGTGACTTGCTCCATGGAGAGCTAAACCCCTAGCGGGTATTTGGACATGTAAACCCTAGGATTCATATTTTTATTAGATTTTCATTGTGTTTCTTTTCGAGTTTAATACATTGAGTTTTACTCTTGAGTTCTTAATGCTTGCGATTGCTTTTGAATTCATTATTAGTTGCCTTGCATGTTTTTTCAACATAGTGAAGAAAGAGATTACCATTAGGTTTAGAATCACCAAGTGTGAAGAGGGTTGAGAGGGTGAGCCATGAGATAGTGGAGTGTCCCCTTTTCCTTTCGATAGATATTTCCTATCTCCATATTCCCTAAGTTTTAAGCAACCATATGTGGTGTGGGGCGTCGAGAGAATTCTCTGCCGGGACCTCGTAAGGGGTTAGGGATGCTTCACCTGGACGCAGGGTTGGATCTACTTTTAGGAATTGGTCATATCTTTGGGATCCCTAGCGTGCTAAGCAGTCATATGTGGTGTGAGGCGATGAGTAAATTCTCCGCCGGGACCTCATAGGGGACTAGTTATCGGCGACCTGGAGGCAGGGGCCAATATACCTTAGGATGCCCACGACTCAATATTCTCGTCTAGAAACACTTGTAATCTACACTTAACAACCGAATCCTAAGGGCAGCATTGTCCGGATACCCCACCTTCATTGATTGGTAACTCTTTCTCTTTTTTTAGTCCCTGCGCACTTGCAGTGACACTCTTAGATTTGGCCATTAGATCATCGCACACTACAGTCATTAGGCTAGATAACAAAAGAGGAGCAATTACTAGAACTCCTGTTCCATGTGGTTCAACAACCAGACCCTTTGGGGTCTACTTTATTACTTGACAATCCGTGTACTTGCGGTAACGCAAGGGGTTCACACATCACCCTGTGTTGCGAATACGCATTAGCTTGGCTTGAATTGAAGCATTTTCACCGCACACATTCTCAAACTTTCCCCAAGCCCAAAAGGTAAAGCTTCTTTTTCATTTTAGTGTGGTGAAAGTTCAATTTTATACATTGAAATGCTTGTTTGATTTCCCTGTAATTGAAAATACATTTTGCAGAAATTTTGAACTAGAATGGACAGGGAGGGTTCTTACGGGCTAAGCACGAGGTTTTTGGTTGTAAGCCCCAACGAAAAAATTGGTTTTCCTTATTCTTAGGTTGTAAGTTTGCCCACAAGTAGGCGGTAAGCTCTATTGTTTTGAGAAATTTCCGTATTTTTTAGTTGAACTTCCATATTCTTTCAATTGTAGGATGCCTAAAGCAAAGAGAAAGATGGCCGACCCTCCTAAGAGGGCAAGGATTGAGACCGTGGGCCCCTTTACACCAGCAGTGCCCTTCGCACAAACCTTCTCCACCTCTCACTTTATAGAACAGTCGGTCCACTTTAGGACAAAGTGGTTTGGTTAGTCCAGCATGGTGGATTGGTAGGTCCTCGCCCAGTTGGGCTTAGATAAGGAGGTTCGAGGGTTACTACAGATGAGAGGATAGAATCTTCTATTCTTGGTAGAGGATCAGACCTACTGAGACATCACCCTCGAGGTGCTTAGCTCTTTCGAGTTAAACAAGGGATTGGTGGGCTTTGACCAAGCCATGACCGTGCAATTTCATTTATTCACTGAACAGCTTACACAACCTCACCGAATTCTCATTGCTAACAGGACTTTAGGATACTGACTTCACCAGTTCCCCTGCAGTACGGGAAGCTTCTGATCGGCTTCCTAGCAAGAGTGACGCTAGGCGGTGTGTGGATGCAGATCAACAGTGGGTACTCGCCATGTTTGAGATGCACCATGGCCAGGTAAGCTACCACCGAGCCGATTCTATTCAGTTTCAGGCATTCGACGCACTATAGCGGATGAGCTTGATGGTGTTCTCCGTCAGGCAGGCCCTCTATGGTGTGGAGTTCACTGAAACTCACATATATGATGCGCTACTGATCGCCCCACCACCAAGAGAGTCTCAAGAGGAATGCTGGCGTAGATTGAGCACATACGGGGCCAACGACCCGCGCCGGTCCAAAGCTACCTCCTTATGCGTTCATACACTCAAGTATATTTATTTCCTGCTCAGCTACACCACCACAGGTCGTAGATATAACACTGGGTCATTAACCGCCGTGACTTTGACATTTTGCCAGGCATGTTGGACTGTTTCCACATGCACCGGGGCTATGAGGTGGCGATCAGCAACCAACATCAGGGTACCGATCCTCGGGTAAGTGTCCTCTTTGTGGTGACATATATCACCCGGCTTTTCCGAGGGATGGGCCTCTAGGTTGGGACCTATCGGATGAGGATGGTCGGGGGTGCCACTCCCATTACTTTCGATATTTTACGCATTATGGGGATGCTGCGATCCACTCATACGGCACATGAGATGGACTACCTCGTTCATAAGGCCGCCCTGCTACTGACCATACCCCCAACTTTCCACTCACAGCTGGCGACCGGACATCACAGAGGATGCCACGTACTAGAACCTCCTCCAGCCACGCCACACCGCCGAAGAGTTCTCACCTCTTCCGGTGATGGCTGACTAGGGGCATGCAGAGGATGGCCAAGCACATGGGCATTCGGGTTCTGATCACGCTGACCCTTCATGACATGTGGGGGCGGACACCGCTGATCTTTCCTCTCACTACGAGGCCGACACCGAGAGCGACTGCCTCTAATCCCTACAGCAGCATTTGTGTTCTTTTTTGTTTGTCTACATTTTGTTCTTTACTTTTCACACTTCTGCTCTTTTTCGTTAGCAAAGGGAGTCCCCTACTAAAATGATTTCTTCTTTTCAGTAGTTATTTGTTTTACTCTATTTTATTTCTGTTTGTTTTATTGATAGAAGCAATACTTGTGCATTTTGTGATGTCCCCAGGATGAATGGGTGAACTGGTATCAATGTAGAAACACACGTTGAGAGCGGCAACATCACTCTCAGTGTTCTGGGTAATCCTCCCAAACTACTCTCTCATATTTGCTTTTTCCATTGCTTTTCAGTTATTTTGCATGGCAACGTTTACATTGAAGACAATGTATACTTCAAGTGTGGGGGAGGGTTTTCTTATTTTGCTAATATTGTGACAGTGCATTACTTAGGACGATGTATGACTTCTTCGACAGAAATTTCTAAGTTAGGGAGATCATAAGTGTATTAGTTTACATTCATGGAACTAAAGTGTAAATTTACTCTTGCTTTGGAAACCTAAGTTCTTTCACTTTATCCTTTTGTGTGGAACCACTTTATCTGGGGGAGATTCTAGCTTCAAGTCCATTAGGCTCTCACGTCTAAAAATCATAAAAAAGCAAAAACAAAAATAAAAAAAAGAGACTGTTGCAATTTCAGTCTAATAAGTTTGAAAAATTGGATCCTTTGTGGGATGACCTATCGATTCTTGTAAATATTTTGCAAAAGATGGCCGAAAGAGCTATTACTTTAGAAGAGTGAAAGCTGCTCTTGAGTAGTTAGATTTTGAGCATTACAAATGTTTCATTGATGACCTACCTGGAGAAATAGATGCCTGTAAAGTGTATGAAGCTACTTCCTAATTAGTAAGTCAGTTTGCCGAAACATAAGGTCCTCTCTAGCTAGATCCCTCCAAAACTGTTAGGGCATATTCTTTAGGGTATTCACACACACACAAAGGAAGTATGAAGTAAGAGTAAAATTTTTATTTTGAGCTTTCATTGGTTATATGCACTGACTATTTAGAATCTCCCCGTATCTTAGAAATTTTCTTCCCCTTTGAGATCAGAGGTCATGCACTTGTCTTTTTATAGTGAGCTGGGTTGATTGCTTGAGGACAAGCAATGATTCAAGTGTGGGTGTATTTGATAAGTGCATTTTATATATACATTTTATTTACTTCAAACCCATAATTTGCTTATCTTTTAGTGATTATTGTCCCTAACTCAGTGCTATTACAGGTATTTTGTTATTAATGTGCAGATAAATAGGTCTTAGGCAAGTTTAAGAAGTATTGAAGCAATTTCAGCACTAAAATACCTAAAGTGTAACCATCTAAGACAAGCACCGCCCAAGCACAGGCATATTCTTCAATCGTGCAGATTATGGGAATCAACAGAGGATTGAAGAACTTGGAAGCACGGTCATGGTCCATAGAGCTCGAGAATGCTAATGGAAGCAAGGCCTAAGCACGGGCGTGTTGGGGACCGTGCAGTTCACTATCTGGTGAGGATTTTAGAAGTGCTGAGATCAAGTATACCAATAAAGAGCACGGTAGGAAGCACGGCCCAAGCATGCCCGTGCTTGGGTCGAAAACAATTTTTTAAGCCAGAAAATTAGATTTAGATGGGACTTCAGCATGGTGATGGCGGAGGGTTTTGGAGGCGAGATTTGAATGGGAGCTAAAGCAATGGATTAAGGCACATCAAGGAGTGGAGCTTCATCTACGGCAAGTTCCTTGGGGCACAATCATTAATGCAGAAGCATAGAGAGTATATGGGCCTTTTCCTAATTGCTTTTGCTATTATTTCAATGTTGTGTGTAACCATAAGGGGCTAACCGTCTCCGGTACATCGGATTAAAAACTTGAATGTTAGTTTGTATTTGAATACTTTTCTTGCAATGTTTATGGAGTCCTTTTGATTTCTATGTTTAATACTGTGTTGCATAAATTGATTTTGCATGATTAGCGTAGTCATGATTATAAAACTTGGTGTGTGTTCATTGGCTTACTGTGACCACCATAGGGTGATAGCTATCCTCAAAGTACATGATTCTTGTAGTTATAGGCATAATCCTCAACACTCATGATTGCCATAGATGTAACAAGTCTCAAAGAACACACATAGGCTTTATAGGATGTTCCGGATAAACATTGTAAGTGAGTAATTATAAACTACTCTAAGGGATTGATCCGGGGAGATACTCTTGATCAACGCTATTTGCTAAGATTTTCCCTACCTTTTCATCCTTCTCTTGTCTTATTTTCTCATCCTGATTCTTAGTCACAATCAACTCTCAATCTTGCTCAATTAGATACTAGAAAAAGAACGAGTACTATACCAGTTCCGGTAGATTCGACTACCCGAGCCTACATTGGGTACATTATACTACTTATACGACCCGTGCACTTGCGAATACATAAGGGGCATATCAGGTATCTTTGCGTTTTATGCAGATTAGCAGGTCTTCAATTAGAAAAGGTATTAGAGCGAATTTACCATCATAAGAACTAAATTGCAAACAGCCAGGCTAACTACGGCCTAAGCATGGGCGTGCTTTTGAGCGTGCAAATTATTGAACTTCAAGAAATATTCAGAGAATGAAATGTGCGAACAGTGTTTCCAGAGCACGGCCACGCTTATATAAGCACGGCTAAAGCACGGGCATACTTATGGACATGTACTTTACTATCTAGTGGAGATTATTTCGATGTTGAATCCTAGATCTGGCCACAAAGAGTACGGTCTAGAAGCACACCACCCAAGCATACCCGTGATTGGGTCAAAAATCTTTTCTAAAGTCCCAAAGTTGGGTTTTAGAGCGGGACTTCAGCTGGGAGATAAAGCAGCAACTCTTGAGCGACCTTCACTATCATCTAGAGGGGGATTAGACCAATGATTGTGAGGCATGACTTGGGGTGAAGCTTTATCGATGGATAGATCCTTAGAGGACAATCGGATTGGTTAAGAAGCAATAGGGAGTCAATGGATTTTACTTGATTGTTTCTTTATTCTTTCCTATGTTGTGTGAACCTATGAGGGGCTAAACATCCTCTGGTGCCCGGATTCATGAACTTAGATGTTAATTTGTAGTTGCTTTGCTCTCTTGCAATTATTATGATGTTCTATTGTTTTTTATGTCAAACATGTTGTTACATAACTTGATGTGCATGATTTGAGTACTTGTGATTATAAAACTTGACCTGTGTTAATTGCCATAGATGTGACAAGTCTTTGAAAGCACTTGTAGAATACATAAAATGTACCTGATAATCATTGCAGGAGAGTCACTGCAAATTTTTCTAAATGATTGATCCGGGGCACTACTCCCAATCACTACTAATTAATTACTAGAATTACCCCATATCTTTCCATCCACTTTTCACTTCTCGTTTCCCTCTTAGATTAGAACCTTTCCTAAGCCTAGATATTGGAAGAAATATTAGTATAAGAAGCTTGCTAGTCCCAGTGGATTTGATGACCCGATCCTCTATTAGGTACATTATATTACTTCATACGGCCCATGCACTTGCAGATATCAGCCACCGACCTGTCTCCTCTTGACTCATCCTCCTCACTGATAGATGACACCACCAAGTATTAGAGTTTTCTTTTATTATCTTTTGTATTCACTTTTGGCAATGGTTGGACCTGCCATGTTTGTACATATTTTGAGTTTAGTGGATGTGTACTTCACTTTTTGTACTTTATTTAATTGTGTTTTTCTTTTGTTGAGCTTTAATGCACATCTTTGGCTTCGCAAGATTGTTGTGCCACGTCCAACACCCTCAATTATAAAGGGGGTGCTCATTCGGTCATTTCTTGACCTTGAGTGAACCCCTGACACGCCCTTTGCGTCACCGCAAGTGCACGGGTCGTCAAGTAATAAAGTCGACCCGGTGAAGGGTCGGGTTGTCAAATCTCAGGGAGCAAAATTATTAGTACTAACTTTAGCAATTGAAATCTATCCTGAATAACTTGGCACAGGACAAACCTATTAAATACTACTAAAAGAGATTAAGCAGGCGACAGAAGCTAAAACAAGAGATTAACACTATCAAGATCAATGGGAGTTCTTGGACAATACTCCCTTAGGGTTTCAACAATAAAGCACAGAATCGAATACTCTCACTTGAATAAAATGGAAGTTGATTAGAAATGTGGCGTCTTAACGGGTTTTCACTGCACACCAATTACCAAGATCTAATGGGTTTTCACCTCATGCTAGCTACGATAACTAACGGGTTTCACCGCACATCAATAACCATGCAACATACAATAAGAATTGAATAAAACTACATATGCATTTCAACAATCAAGCTTCATAATCAAATAAGAGTATGTGGTGCAAATAGAATTCAATACAAATCCCTAAGGTTTCAAGTTCAAGCTCCCAATGGGGCTTTAGCTCATTATAAAATCCATAACAAGTGAACAGTTAAACACAATTATAGTCATAATGACAAATTTAACAACACTCCCTAAAAGATCAAGAATGGATGAATCAACGCGAAGTTCCCCTAGATGTTGTTGAAGTTATGGCTCCCTTGAAGCTTTTAACCTTCGTCTAGCCTCTCCTTCTTACTCTCTTCCCTCAGAGAAGATCCGCAATGAAAGCCTCCAAATCGCCACCCAAAAAGCGGCTGAAGAGTGGAGAAGAAGATACCCCTAAAAGCTCTAGTTTCTGATTTTTATAACTAAAAAATCAGGGGTTCTTACGGTCGTAAGAAGTCCTTATGGCCTGATGCTTAAAGCCGTAAGGATGCCTGTAACCTGCTCGGGTTGGGTGTTATGCCCGTAAAAATCCCGTAACAATGTCATGAATAGTGATTTGTGATAAGTGTCTAAATACACCGTTTTGTAATGGTGCATTACTTGTACTTTCCTGCATTATTTGAATAAAACAAGTGCCGTTTTGATGGGTTTTTCATGTTTTTCTATTTCAGGGCATCTACAGGTCATCTACGTTAGGAGGAGCGTTTATAGCATGAAAATCGAGCCCAAGGAGCGAAGAAACGAAGGTTAAACGAGCCCCGGACATCATTCGGGCCCTCCTACACGAAACATGCCTATTCAGGCCCATTGTTAGGCCCATGTGCGGCCTATCTGCCGCCCGCACACCCCAGCCAGAGGAGTGTGTGGCTGTGAGGCCGCACACCAGCCGCATACGGGAAGGGTATATAAGAAGTTTTAGGG
This sequence comes from Dioscorea dumetorum, assembly GCA_902712375.1. Taxonomy (NCBI): domain Eukaryota; kingdom Viridiplantae; phylum Streptophyta; class Magnoliopsida; order Dioscoreales; family Dioscoreaceae; genus Dioscorea; species Dioscorea dumetorum. The sequence continues at coordinate 8,597,224 of CACTHL010000803.1, read as the reverse complement.
CTTTTTGCCAGGGGGACGGGACACCGGCGCCTCTAAGCACCCCCACGCTCATTTCTTCATCAAAAGAGGCTATTTTGGAGGTGAATCAAGTGGGAGAAGAGGGGAGAACGCGTAGATCTTCATACTAGGGCTTGCCGACGCCGATTCGGCAAGTTGCTGCATCACCCCTAGTTAATATCTTCAAGTGGAAGTTCTTACTTTGTGATGAATCTTGTATCTTGTAGTTTCCCTTTGCTTGTAATGTTGAACTAAACCTCCTAAGGCCACCGGGTGACCGGTGAACCTTTGGAGGAACACTTGTATTGGATGGCATTTCTTTAGTTTAATGATGCATGGTTTTGTTGTGTTTGTTTCTTTCATTCTATTTATGTTCATTCTACAATGGATGGATTCCGTAGGATTGATTATGAATGATACTTGTTTGGTGGGATGCTAGTTTCTATTAGGTCAAAGAATATTAGGAGGAGGATTCATTGTACCGGTACACCAGAGGTTCCAGGTGCCGATAGCCTCCCGCAGGCCTTAGAGTGTATTCTAGCACGATTGCTCTTGGATAACTCTAGCCGAGACTCTCTGTGCCCAAGGACATCGTGTGAGTATCCTTAGGATTAAGGAACTTGTACTGGATTAGGGCTACACTACGGAGGTTCCTGGGTAGTCGACTTCCTAGTCTAAGCACACCAACTAGTTGCAAGCCATGCATGCATTATTTATTTATCTCATCATCCATACTTGTGCTCTTCCAGGGGGAATCCTCGCCCAAGGCCTTATCTTCTCTACTTGTTTTTATCTATGTGATATTGGCTTGTTCGTGGTTAAGTCTCTTCAGTAGTTTGTTTTAGTATTCAGTTCTTGTTACTACAAAACTCCTTTTTCGATCCGACTAAACAGCTAATCTAAGAGGAAATAATAGTAGATCTCGGGACACCAGGGAATACGACCCTCTCGTGCTTGTACGAGAGGTATTACTTGACAACCCGTGCACTTGCAGCCTGGGAGCCGTGAGCCCGCTTCTTTAGCGCGTTGCGTAGTGACCATCAAGGTTTTGGAGCCGTTGTAGGGGACTTTAGAGAATACTAGGAAAACTCCTAGACGTTGGCTTAGTCAAATTTTCTTTTTCGTTTCCTTGTTTGTTTTTGTTTTTCATTTCCTATCTATATTTCCTTTTCTTTTTACTTATTCTCAGTGGATCTTATGCTTAATTTCAGTAATCGTATGTTGAACTCATCCACTCACTAGTGTGCGTCTCTTTGTAGTTTGGGAATTTTATGACCCGTGGCAAACCCACCGGTTGTATTGAGCTTGACGAAGAAATCAAGAGAACGTTACGCAGGAGGTTAAGGGAAGCATTAACCTCGCCTAGTGCGTGTCTCTTTGTATTTACTTCTTTAGCGTGTCGCGCGGCGACCATCAATTTGCTATAGTACTATGAGTAGTTATTGCTACAGTACCGCCGTAAGAAATCCTTACGGCCGTAACAGTGCAGTAATAGTGATTTGCTACACTCGTAACAGTGCTTTACATCACCGCTAGTGCAGGGGTCATTAAGTAATAAAGTGGACCCAGTGAAGGGTCAGGTTGTCGAACCACAGAGAGCAAGACTATTTGTAGTAACTTTAGCAATTGAAATCTAGCCTGAATAACTTGGTACAGGACAAACCTATTAAATACTACTAAAAGAGATTATGCAGGGGACAGAAGCTAAAATCAGAGATTAACACTATCAAGATTAATGGGAGTACTTGAACATTACTCCCTTAGGGTTTCAACAATGAAGCACAGAATCCTATGAATACTCTCACTTGAATAAATGGAAGTTGATTAGAAATGTGGCAACTTAACGGGTTTTCACCGCACGCCAATTACCAATATCTAAACGGTTTTATCGCATGCTAGTTCTTAACAACCAATGGGTTTTCACCGCACGCTAGCTTCGATAACTAATGGATTTTCACCGCAGATCAATAACCACTCAATATGCAAGTAGAATTGAATCAAACAACATATGCATTTCAACAATCAAGCTTCATAATCAAATAAGAGTAAATGGTGCAAATAGAATTCAATATAAATCCCTAAGGTTTTAAGTCCAACTCCCAATGGGGCTTTAGTTCATTATAAAAAGCATAACAAGTGAACAATTAAATGCAATCATAGTCATAATGAGAAATTTAACAACATTACCTCAAAGATCAAGAATGGATGAATCAACGCGAAGTTCCCCTCGACGTTGCTGGAATTCTGGCTCCCTTGAAGCTTTGAACCTTCGTCTAGCCTCTCCCCTTTCCTCCCTTCCCACAGAGAAGATCCGCAATGAAAGATTCTAAATCGCCGCCCAAAGGGCAGCTGAAGAGTGGAGAAGAAGATACCCCTGAAAGCCCTAGTTTCTGGCTTTTATAACTCAAAAATCAGAAGTTCTTATGGCCGTAAGAGGTCTTTACGGCCGGATACTTACGGCCGTAAAGATGCCCGTAACCTCCTCGGGTTGGGTGTTATGCCCATAAAAGTCCAGTAACAGTTTTATAAATAGTGATTTGCTACAGTACTGTTAATAGTGCCTACTACAGTAATTGCCGTAAGAAATCCTTACGGCATAACAGTGCCAGTAAGTCTCTCAGGTTGGGTCTTACACTAGTAACAATGCCCGTAATAGTGATTTACTGCAATGTTCTACTACAGCAGTGGTGCTACAGTAAGGCCGTAAGAACACCTGTAAGCCTGACTGTAAGTCTCTCTGAAAACACTGTCTTTTTTCCAAAATTAGCCCAAATCGCCTCGAACTTGATCCTCTTGATCTGTATATCTTCATTGTAGCCTGAATATGAAATAGAAGCGAATTAAGCATCAAATTCAATAATATATTCAATAATTACATGAAAACTGCTTTAAATAATAATTATCAAATACATTCATTAAAGTACTTATCACCCCCACTCACATGGCCATAATGGGAATTACTCCATGCCGGGTTGCATAGTCATTTCATTCAACTCTCAAACCAGGTTAGTAATCGTTGTCCATTCACCTTGAATGTTATGTCCATTGTCATTTTATTGTTTATTTCATACATTGAGGACAATGTATGATTTTTAGTTTGGGGGATGGGTTAAATAATCGTTAAACTCTTTGCATGCCAGGGTTTGACTGATGAGGGTGTATTTGAATGATTAGCGGGAGTTCCATAATATAGGGTGGACAGATGTTAGAATATTCATTTTGGGGCTCTATTTTTTTTTTTTAGTTTTTCTCTATTCTTGGCTTTTGACCTGATTCAAGCACATAACTCCTCTTTTGTAGCAACTTAGACTGTTCATGACTTATGTATCTTTCATTGCACTTCATGTATAATGTCTGTGAAGAATCTTTTAAAGCTTGAAAAATATGTGTGCAAAGGAAACAAAAAGATTTACTTATGTTAGATGCATAAAGCGTCTCTCGATAAGTCAGATACCATGTATGCTTTAATGAGAGAAAAAGCTACTCTTGTGGTGAGTGAAAGTTACTATCATCCTGAAAACAAATGTGGAAAGAGCTGCCTCTCATAAGAGTGAAAGCTACTCCAAAGGGCTCTTGGAGAAATGACTACCTTAGGAGGGGTGTAAAGCTACCATTTCGACTCATAATAAAGGAGTTGTTTGTGAATTTTTGATATGAAAGTCATGTCAGTCGAAAGAAGCGCACTAGACAGACTTGGGACACACACGCATTCAAAAGCTGGGTGATGAGTGCAGTTTATATACATATTTTAGATATCTCTTATCAATGTTTTGCTTGTCTTTTAGCTTTCGTTTTATATATTTTAGTACTACTTTGGGTATTTTTGCGTTTTTGTGCAGATTAGCAGGTCTTAGGTGATTAGAAGAAGTATTGAAGCCACTTTAGCATCAAAAGAACCAAGTTGCAAACACCCAAGGTAACCACACCCTACGCACGGGTGTACTTTTGAGCCTTGCAGATTGCTAGACTTCAAGGAATGAAAAGCACAGTCACGATTCTCAGAGCCCGGACGTTCTTTGGGCCGTGCACTTTACTATCTGGCCGTAAAGAGCACGGCTGAGAAGCAGGGCCTAAACACGGTCGTTCTTGGGTTAAACATTCCTTTTTATGTCCCAATCTTAGGGTATTGGGGGGGGGGTTCGGCATGTGGGATTTGGAGGCGACTCTTGGGCGACCTTCACCACCATCTAGAGGGAGATTAGAGCATTGATTCAAAGGCACGATTTGGAGTGAAGCTTTGTTGACAAATAGATCCTTGGAGCACAATCAGATTGATTGAGAATCAATATAGAGTCAATGGATTTCTACTTGACTGTTTTCTTATTCTTTTCAATATTGTGTGAACCTATGAGGGCTAACTGTTCTCTGGTGCCCCAGATTCATAAACTTAGATGTTAATTTGAAGTTGACTTACTCTCTTGAAATGATTATGGAGTTCTATCATTTTCTATGTTAAACATTGTGTTACATAACTTGATGTGCATGATTTGCGTAGTTGTAATTGTAAAACTCGACGTATGTTGAATGCCATAGTTATGGTTACCGTAGTATAGTTGCAAAACTCGATTGCATGATTCCCGTAGTTACAATTACAAAACATGATGTATTTTATTGCCATAGATATGATAAGGCTTTGAGAGCACACGTAGAATCCATAGGATGTACCTGATAATTGTTGTAGGAGAGTCACTACAGGTTCCTCTTTTCACTACTCTTCTTCTCTCTTAGATTTATAGCGTAGAATCTTTCCCCAATCTTTAAGTAGACTAGATATTGGAGGATAAATTAGTACTAGAAGCTTGCCAGTCCCTATAGAATCGGCTACCCGATCCTCTATTGGGTATGTTATATTACTTTATAAGACCCATGCGCTTGTGGATATGCGTCGGATGTATTACTGGGAATAGGGTTCAAATATTTTTAGACCCTAAAATCTTTCATATTCTTGCATTGTTTTCCCTCAATTACGTGTGAAACTCCTCAATTTCTAATTACATGACGTTATTTGCTTATTTCTCTTTGTTTGTAATGTTCTCTTTTTGCTTGAGGACAAGAAAAAGCTAAAGTGGGGGGGGGGGGACTTTAATAAATGTATAGTTATACTATATTTAATATCATTTCATACACTTATCTGGCTTGTATTAGAGTGATAAATTGGAAGACGATGTTAAATAGGGTGTAAATTGTGTTTTCAGGCACCAGGTAGAGTTTAATGACGAGAGAGAACCTAACAAAGCAATTACGAGATAAAGTAAAGAAGATGGAGCTTTCTCGACATCAATACCTGGAAGATAAGCCAAATTGAACATCTTACAAGCAGAGCTTACAACCGTAAGCTAGACCGTAGGGAGTAGTCTCAAAAGCTGGTAGGATGACATTACAGTCCCGCTCTTACTCCCGTATGTGGGACCGTAACAGAAAGACAAAAGATCTTACTGGCAGAGCTTACGGCCGTAAACCTGACTGTAAGGCACATGACCAATGAGCGTGATGCTTGTCCCGCAAGTGTACGGGTCGTTACATAATACCCTGTGTGTGACACAGGGGTCATATTCCACGGGGCCAAGGAGCTACTATTACTTCCCTTTCGTCTATTTCCCAGCCTAACAATATGAGTAAAGTGTACAACTACTAAAAACTACCAACAAGAGAATAAAGCTACTAATACACGTCCAATAAGCATTCATGGTACGAACAAACAGGAGAAGGTGTGATTTTGACAAGGAACCCCTAGGGTTGTCATTAAGCCCTGAATTAAGAGTGATGTGTTGTGATGGTAGTTTGGACCAAGAGACTCCTAAATTAGGCCAATCCCGAATCCCTTGGTGATTAACCCCTAATCCCATACGAGTGTTGACCGGAATCCCTTCTGGTCAACTTCTCCTACGATTACAATGCACTCAGGGAATCCCTTATTAGGAGTAGACAATCTTCTGGGTCTAAACCTAAAGTTCGGAGGGCTACCAAATACCTGAATCCCTGGACGTATTGGTACATGAATCCACTTTCAATCTATGTGAGTCTAGTACAAGGGTGCATCCAACGCTTCCAAGTACAACCTAGAAATTAAACCATAGAGTTTTCATGCAATACAAGACATTGAAATACACATAGAAGAAATCACAAACTACAAGATTCTATAGAAGAAATCTAGCATCCAACAATACATCATTATCCAAAATTACAATAGAAACACCCTAGGGTTCATAATGCCCAAATCACAAATATGTTAGTTCCTCAAGAAAGAGGAGCACTCATATAATTCCAGGGAACAAATAAAAATGAAAAGAAGCAAAGAACACTCCCTTTAACTTCGTTGTTGTCACCGAGATCGCTCCTCAAACAACGCCTTGAAGCCTTGGATCTCCCCTACTTTCTCCCCCATCATTTGCCTCTCTCTTGGTGAAGAATGGTGAGGTAGATCGCCCGAAAGCGCCGCCGACAAGGGTGGGGTGGTGGCTCAAGAGGCCAAGATGATGAACAATGCTTATTTTTATGCCCTAATTTGCTTTTAATGTGTTTCGCCCGAGCCTTACGGGCTGCCTTGTGGGCGCATGGATGCCCATAAGGCTCCCAGCCCTTTCGCAGAAAAATCATCTCGGGGGATACTAGAGTGTCCTGCTATAGTAAACCGCCACAATACTGTCACAGTAATGAAGCTCCAAAAACGCTGTTTTTAGTGCCGATTTCTTCCTAAATACGTTCTTGAGCTCACTTTGGCTTTTCAAGGCCTGTAACACAAATAAAACCAATTTAAATACAAAACGGGCATCGGTTCATGAAAATATGTGCAAAATAATACAAGAATAAAGCGTATAAATACATATGTTTAGACACTTATCAAAGAGCCCGATCCTTATGGCCTGGGCTTACGCCTGTAAACCGTCCGCTAGGGTTATGGTATAATGCTATTGAGGGTTTTCATAAAAGGGGGGTTCTAGTTTTTGAAACAATTTGTGGGCAATGAGCTCTTAAGAAAAAAAACAGCTACGAGGCTAGGGATTATAGAAGACATCCAAGAGAAGAAAGAATCACAGCTGGCAACACTTACCATCGTTCTCATCACTCATCATCTTCCACAGCACCGACGACCTTGCACAAGCATCATTTAGCTAACTTTGCTCCTCCGGGCGCCGGGGGAGGGGGGTTGAACTGTACGCTGAGCCTTTGACTTCGAATTAAAAGGGAGTTTTTTTTAGATGCATAGCATTAACGTTGTTTTGTAGTATCTTGAATTGCATTACTTCATGAGGAGCTAAACTCTTGTTGGGTCTTGGGCATGTGAACTCTAGAGTCATGATTTTGTGACTTCTTCTATGTTTCTCAACTCTTATAATTTCTGAGTTTTAATATTGAGTTTGATTGTCAGTCAATCTTAATTTAGAGATAGCTTGATTGTATGTTTGGGTGGATGCTAGTGCTATGTTGAGAAGCCCACTAGTGAGAGACTTACCAAGATTAAAGAGGGCTGGAGAATGAGTCTGTAGGTAAAGTAGCATCCTCTTTCCCATTCGAGTTGGTCATTCTGCCTTAGTTCTTTCGCGAGCTCTAAGCATTCGTCTAACCCTAGTGAAGAGAGAGATCACCACTAGAGAGTTACATGGGATTAGGAGCTGTTTATCTCGAGAAAGTGAGCAACCTACTTTTGGGAGTCAATGTTGACCTGTTTGGGAATTCTAGAGCGAAGGCATTAGCATTTGGTCTAGTTCAGAGAGAGATCTCCACTAGAGCCTTGTATAGGAATAGTCTCTAATTACCATGAGAACGGGATTAGAGAGTTTAAAGTTCCTTATGACTCAGTTTTACTATTTTAAGAAACATAATTAGAATATTGTGCTATAGAGTATGACCCTAGGGAATCATTGTTCAAGTTCCCATTTTAATCCAATTGATTCTCTTTGTGTCATGTTGAGTTGTTTCCATCTTTTTTTGCTTGCTCACGACCTGCTTTGACAACTGCATTGTTAAGGTTTGATAACTATAGTAAAAATAATTACTAGTATTCTCATTTTTTGTAGATACGATAACCTTGCTTCTTAGTACACTATATTACTTAATATGCATGTGCACTTGCGTTTTATAGGTGACATCATGCCACTCTATCATAGTGGTCCAAAACAACATTAGTGGATTAATTCCAACAAAAACATGTGATGGATGGTGAGTGTATTGATTATCGTAAGCTTAACGATGCCACTGGCAAGGATTACTTTCCTTCACCATTCATAGGTTAAATGTTCAAACATTGTTCACGCCACAAATATTGCTATTTTTTAGATGGGATGCTGGGATACTTACATATTCCCATCGCTCAAGAAGATAGAGAGATAACAAGGTTCACTTGCCCATATGGAACAATCGTTTACAGGATGATGCCTTTTGGGTTCTGTAACACACAAGCTACCTTCCATATGTCCATTTCTTATGAGATGATCAAGGATATAAAATGAAATTGTTCATGAATGATCTGATTATACTGTGAATCCTTTGATGGATACCTCCACAACTTGGAAAGATTGCTTCCATACTATGAAGCGACTAAGTTAGTGGTCTGTTTTAAAAAATTCCACATTATGGTGCAAGGGGGTATAGAATTGCCTCATACGATTTCTGATAAAGGGGTAGAAATAGATAACAAGAAGACTGAAACTATTGAGAAATTGCCAACCCCCCATATCTATAAAGGCCATTCCAAGTTTTTTGGGACGCACAGGTTTTGTAGGTGTTTCATTAAGGACTTCTCTAAAATCACTCCGCATTTGACTAAACTTTTAGAAAAGGAAATTCCCTTTGATTTCAATAAAAAATGTTTAAGATCATTTACCTTTTGAACTAGAAATTGATGAATGCAACTATAATGATTGTGCTAGATTGGAGCATGCCATTTGAGATAATGTGTGATGTTAGTAACTTCATAGTGCGAGCAAGTTTTGGTCCAGGAGGGCACAACCAATTCAAACTAATCTATTATGCTAACAAGATATTGACCGATGCTTAGGAGAACTATACCACACGGGAAAGAGTTGTTCACAGTCATGTATACTTTTTATAAATTCCACCCATAGCTACTGTTATCTGATACGTGCTTGTTTATATATATTTTATAATATCAGTTTACATGCATTGAGCATCACTTTCATCAGGTTTTACCATTGACAAGGTGTATTTTTTGTTCTTTTGTGCAAACAGGGTTTTGGAGACATGAAGTGCAAGAAGAAGCAAAGATAGGGTGTGATGACACATTTCAAGGCCACAATTAGAAGCTGTGTTCATATGCATGGGGGTGTTGCCAACTTTCGGTGGAGTCCAAGTCATTACACAAACCGGAAGGGCACAAAGGCAGTAGTACGTCCATGTCCCATCTTCCATACCCAAACAGAAGAAGGTTCTTGAAGATTTCAAAGGATAGAAAGCCATGCACCCTACCACACGAGCGTGTGCCCGACCGTGTGGACTCAAAGGAAGACTTCGGGAAAAATCACTGTAGCTTGTACTATAGCAAGTACTGTAGCAGTTACTGTAGCAAATTACTGTTCACGCCCCCCTCGTGTGGAATTCCCACACGGGCGTGTGGGTACAGTTTCCGAACGTGTGAATGCCCGTGTGGATGCCCGCGTAAAAGCCGCCTTGTTGTAATTTTTAGTTATCTTTTCGGCTGTTTTCAAGAGGCAAGGCGGCTAGGGCTTGGGAAGATTTCTCAATTCATTATTTGTTTTGTGACTCGCTCCATGGAGAGCTAAACCCCTAGAGGGTATTTGGACATGTGAACCCTCGGATTCTTATTTTCATTAGATTTACATTGTGTTTCTATTCGAATTTATTAGTTTGAGTTTTACTCTTAAGTTCTTAATGCTTGCTTGTGCTTTTGATTCCATTATTAATTGCCTTGCATGTTTTATTCAATCTAGTGAAGAGAGAGATCACCGCTAGGTTTAGAATTACCAAGAGTAAAGAGGTTTGAGAGGGTGAGCCGTGAGATAGCGGAGTGTCCCCTTTCCCTTCCGATAGATACCTACTATCTCCATATTCCCTAAGTGCCAAGTCGTACGCCCTTTGCGTATCCGCAAGTGCACTGGTGGTACAAGTAGTAAAGTGTACCCGTAGGGTCAGGTAGTCGAATCCACAGAGACTGGTATAGCTTCCAATACTAACGTCTTGCTTAATATCTAACCAAACAAAAAATGATTGATTTGATTCTAGGTCGAATTCACGGAGACTAAGGAAGGGACAAATGCACTAAGGGAAGCTTGAGAGTTGACTCGATGGAGGAGATGGGGCCCCGGGGTTGGATTTCTGGCGTTCACTAACTCGGTCTTTCTCAGTATTTATCAGAGATGTCTTCATTTCTAAACCTAGTTATGCTATAAGCATGCTGTTTCTAGCGCTGCCGAGCCCTAAGTTGAACTCTCACTAGTTGCAACGATCAATAATGATTCACAAGCCTAGATAAGAGAACCTAACAACCGAGCAATCCAGCACTAAACAACACACAAGATAGCCAATAACTTTGATTTATTGAAAGGAACAAGACACTCGTAAATACTGCAAATAAAGATAATGAGTTCAAGCAACAACGTCATACAAACAACCCCGGGGCTCCCTTAAGAGTTTAGCCAATCATGACAACACACAACAAGTACAATGCCAAAGAAATTGAAAGATAAGAAGTTGAAAACTCCCTAATTTCTTGCATCTTTGTGGTTGTCGAAGGATCTACAATGCCGTGGAATCTCCTCCTGATCGGCCTACCATACGCATGACATTCCCTTGATGGAGAAGAGGACGAACCCCCAAAACTCTCTTCTTCCTTCGCCCCTTGTTCGCCCACCAAAAGTTCCCCAAAAACCTAAGTTTTTAGGGTTTTAATATTTTCCCGATGTGAGCACGGGCGTGTTGAAGCCATGCTTCAAGCCGTGCAGATTACGGCCAAATAAATCTCCAGAAAACTCACATTCCTGTAATCTGCACGGGGAGCAGCACGGGCGTGCTTAGGCCGTGCTGGGGTTTGCACGACCGTGCTCAGCGAACTCAGACTGTGTTGACTTTGGCTGAATTCTCCTGCAGTCTGCACGGGGTACAGCACGGGCGTGCTCAAGCCGTGTTGAGCTTGATGAGTTTTCTTCTAAGTCCTTTAGCTTCTAAAATTATTCCAAAACATCTCTTCTTGCTTCAGGACTTTGATATCTACATGACAAATGAAGAATACCTCAAATAGCAGAGTACTTGGAGAATTAAAGCCAAAATATTCAATAATGATGAGGTTAAAGCATGCAATATATATATATATGAAATGCATTCATCAAATACCCCCAAACTTGAATTGTTACTTGTCCTCAAGCAACCTTGATCCCTAATACAGTGATGAGTGCATGACCTCTGATCTCAACAAATTAAGAGAGTTACTGAAGCTTAAGGAGTCTCTAAGAACAAGTGTCTTAGTCAATTGAAAGCTTATAAAAAAAAATTTAGTCTTACTCCGTACTACCGTGTGTGTGTGTCGCCTTCTGGAGTATGTCAAAACTGTTCTTGAGGGGGTCTAGTGCAAGCTATTACTTTTCTTTTTTTTTTTTTTGCAACATTGACTCCTAAACGGGGTAGTAGCTTCATACACTCTAGAGGCAGCCATTTCACCTGGTAGGTCATCAAAAATGACATTTGTGATGCCTAAGATCAGACTACTCAGGTGTGGCTTTCGGTTTTTCTAAAGTGATAGCTCTTTCTGCCATCTTTCACAAAAAAATTGACAGGGAATCTAAAATGGAATCCGACTTGTCACACAATTCTATTCTTTTCTCACAAAATTCTAGCTTTTATTAATTTGAGTTTGGAGTCAACATCTAATTTTTCAGGCTTATAAACTAGCCCTTCCTCTAACAGAGTAACAACACAACAGAAGGCTAAGTGTTCGCGTTTGGGTTTCCAAAGTAAGAGCAAAATAAAACTTTAAGTTCAACAAAAGTGCACTAATATGCTCAAAAACTCCTAGCTTAGCAATTCTCAACCAAAAATTTCATAGATCGTCCTAAGTCATGCACAACATCTAATCCTATTAAAACACAAGTACACAACCCTCCCCCACACTTGAATGAAACATTGTTCTCAATGTTTAAAGATTCAACATGCAAAGCAAAGAAAACGATTTCAAGTAAAAGTGAGAGTTGGGGAATTTTCACCAAGTTAAGGGAGAGGTGCCGAATAAGAATTCCATGGCACACAAGGATGGATGTTGATCGCCAGTTAGGGAGGATCCGTTTGAGACAACCAGCAAGGTAAATATTCATAAATCCTGAGGTAGAAATGCAAGCATTAGAGACAGAAAATAAACAAAAGGACATAGATCACACTAAAAAGAGATCAGTTTAGTAGGGGACTCCCCTTGCTAACTGACTCAAGAAAAACAAAAGACAACAAAAATAAAAGCAAAGGACACAGATACAAAACAAAACAACAAAGCAGAACATCAAAACCCGGCACTCTCAGAATCGGAATCAGACTCCGCTGGAAGGTCGGTGGTGTCGATTCCCACACTACTGGATGTAGAAGGTCCAGCAGCACAGCGAGGAGGTGGAGACAGGGTGACTTCGAGGTGAGAGGCCAGCCGCTGCATGCTCCGGATCATCCATCGCCGGAAAGAAGGAAAGCCAGCTGGAGGAGAGTTCGGAATGTGGGTGATGGTCCAGAGGCTGCAGAAGGAGAATCAGAGACGCTGGCAGCAGGAGGAGCCTGGTACCTAGGATCCTGGGAGGTGGATGTGGATCGAAGCATTCCCATCACGCGGAGTGTGTCCACAGAGACAGGAAGCACGCTACCCACCATCCGCATCGGACGGGTACCCGCCTGGAGTCCCATCCCTCGAATCAAGCGCATGATGTAAGACCCACAAAAGATCGCGCCGACTCGGGAGTCTTGCCCCTGATGCTAGATGCTGAAGGCCACCTCATAGCCGAGGTGCATCTGGAATCTGTCCAGCATGCTCAACAGAAAGTCGAAATCGCGGCGACTAACGACTCCTGTGCTATCTCCCCGCCCTGTGATCGAATGACTAAGTATGAAATGAATGTACCTGAGGGCGGGGAGGCGAAGAGACGAGGCCTTGGACCGGTGAGTGTCGTACGCTCGGTCCGTGCTCAACCGCTGCCAACATGTCTCCTGGGACTCGTTGGGTGGTCAAGCGACGAGGATGGCGTCGTACTCTGGAGTCCTGGTGAACTCCTCCTCGTACAAGCCCAATCTGATGGAGAACTCCGTCAGACTCATTCGGTGGAGCTTGCCGAACGCCTGGAACGGAATCGTGCCAGCACGGTGATAGCTGATAGGCCCTCGGGGCATCTCGAAGGTCACGAGGACCTCCAAAGATAGCTCTCGGTAAGCGGGGTCGGTGATGGCAAGTAGCCGCGTCCAGGCACCCTCGCCGAGGTATCGTCGCACGTCCGCCTCGAGGCCTACCTCACGGAGGACCTCCCAATCAATGACTCGCACCTCGCCAAACCGCTTCGTGCTCAAACGGTTGTGGCGCTCCTTTTGGATTGGGGCACCGAAAGCTGGCGCAGAGTTGGCAGTTGGGGCCGATGACTCCCCTCGAGCCCTCTTCGAAGAAGGGCCGGATGTAGTAGCTTTCCGCGGCATAATCTGAGGAATCCAAAATTTAACAATTAGAAACAGCGAAGGCACGGGCGTGCTGGAAGTTGCACGCCTGTGCTGAATTCAAAAGGGGTTTATACGGAACACGGGCGTGCTGAAAGTTGCACGCCCCTGCTGCCATACAATTTAGAGATCTGGGCAAGAGCACGGCCGTGCTTAAGGAAGCACGGCCGTGTTGACCAAGCTCTGCGTCGTCCCCGCCAACGCTAAGGAAGCTTGTTGATTCCTCATAATCTCTTCATGCCCTGTGATTCGGGCATCATTAGCTTGAATGTATTGGACAAGGAGAGCTTCAATAGAAGATCCTTTCTGTTCTGGTGGAGGAGGCCTCGAAAATTGAGGCTGGGTCTGATGCTGCTGCTGCTGTTGCTGAGGGGGGCGCTGCTGCCCCTGATTCTGATCCTTCCAAGAAAAATTTGGGTGATTCCTCCACCCAGGATTATAGGTGTTGCTGTAAGGGTTGTTCGCAAACCGCTGATTTTGACAGATGAAATCTACTTGTTCGGTCACCTGAACCCCTTCTGACGAGTAACTGGGCCTTGCTTGACTTGCCCAACTGTCCTGACTGCCACCTTGTGTCGAAGACTGAATCTGCATCGTGTCAAGTCTCTTAGAAATAGCTTCGACCTTTGCCGCTAGGGTGGTGAGAACATCAACCTCATAAAGCCCAGCTGTTTTTAGGGGCTTGTTTCTTTCAGAGCTCCACTGATATCCATTGGAGGCCATGTTTTCAATCAGATTCTGTGTCTCATCTTGGAATATTTGGATTTGAATCCATTCCACTATTCCATTGTAGAATATTTGGATTTGAATCCATTCCACTATTCCATGCTGCGGGCACTTCCTCAACAATTCCTTGTAGCGTTCCCAAGTATCATATAGAGTCTCAGATTCTGCTTGCCGGAATGAGGAGATATCACTTCTAAGCTTTGTGATCCTGGCTGGTGGAAAATATCTGGTCATAAACTTTTCGGCCAACTGTTCCCAGCTTGTCATAGAACCCGCTCGCAAGGAACTTAGCCATTGTTTGTTCCTCCCTCGCACAGAGAACAGGAACAACCTAAGACGAACCGCATCCTCAGACACATTGTTTGCCTTAAAGGTGTCACAGATTTCCAGGAAAGTTGCCAGATGGGCATATGGGTCCTCATCTTGGAAGCCATCAAATTGACACATCTGTTGCACCATTTGAATAAAATTGGGCTTCAGCTCAAAGTTGTAGGCCGCAACTGGGGTCGCACAATACTAGACCCAGATCCCTCTAGATTAGGCCGAGCATAATCAGATATACTTCTCTGATTTCCAGCCATATCTTCTTCTTGATTCACCTCTATGCTAACTTCCACTGACCCGGTTTCTCTTAAATGAATCTTCCGCTGTCTCCGATGAAATGTCCGTTCAATGTCCGGATCTAGAGACGCTAGATGGGAGGAATTCCCCCGGGTCATACACTGCGCCTGCACAATAACCAAAAGAAAGAAATGAGATATGGACTTTCAGGCTTAATGCAAAAGAACAAATAATAAACAGCTTAAGTAATACAAAGAAAAACAAAAGAACAAATAAAAGAATACAAGTAAAACAAGAACAAAAGAAATGAAACTAAAAGCAAAATAAGACGGTTAGAGTACTAAGACTGTCCGAATTCCTAGAAGTTGCCATTCCCGGCAACGGCGCCAAAAACTTGGTATGCCCCTTGCGTATCCGCAAGTGCACGGGTCATACAAGTAGTAAAGTGTACCCGTAGGGTCGGGTAGTCGAATGCATAGGGATTGGTATAGCTTCTAATACTAACGTCCTGCTTATTATCTAACCAAACAAAAAATGATGGATTGGATTCTAGGTCGAATTCACGGAGACTAAGGAAGGGACAAATGCACTAGGGGAAGCTTAAGAATTGACTCGATGGAGGAGATGGGGCCCCGGGGTTGGATTTCTGGCGTTCACTAACTCGGTCTTTCTCAGTATTTATCAGAGATGTCTTCAGTTCTAAACCTATTTATGCTATAAGCATGCTGTTTCTAGCGCTGCCGAGCATTAAGTTGAACTCTCACTGCTTGCAACGATCAATCACAATGCACAAGCCTAGATAAGAGAACCTAACTACCAAGCAATCAAGTACTAAACAACGCACAAGATAGCCATTAACTTTGATTTATTGAAAGGAACAAGACACTCATAAATACTGCAAGTAAAGATAATGAGTTCAAGCTACAACGTCATACAAACAACCCCGGGGCTCCCTTAAGAGTTTAGCCCCTCATGACAACACACAACAAGTACAATGCCAAAGAAATTGAAAGACAAGAAGTTGAAAACTCCCTAATTTCTTGCATCCTTGTGGTTGTCGAAGGATCTACAATGCCGTGGAATCTCCTCCTAATCGGCCTACCATACACATGAGATTCCCTTGATGGAGAAGAGGACGAACCCCCAAAACTCTCTTCTTCCTTCTCCCCTTGTTCGCCCACCAAAAGTTCCCCACAGACCTAAGTTTTTAGGGTTTTAATGTTTTCCCGATGTGAGCACGGGCGTGTTGAAGCCGTGCTTCAAGCCGTGCAGATTACGGCCAAATAAAACTCCAGAAAACTCACATTCCTATAATCTGCACGGGGAGCAGCATGGGCGTGCTTAGGCCGTGCTGGGGTTTTCACGACCGTGCTCAGCGAACTCAGACTGTGTTGACTTTGGCTGAATTCTCCTGCAGTCTGCATGGGGTACAGCACGAGCGTGCTCAAGCCGTGTTGAGCTTGATGAGATTTCTTCTAAGTCCTTTAGCTTCTAAAATTATTCCAAAACATCTCTTCTTGCTTCAGGACTTTGATATCTACATGACAAACGAAGAATACCTCAAATAGCACCGTACTTGGAGAATTAAAGCGAAAATATTCAATAATGATGAGGGTAAAGCATGCAATATATATATATGAAATGCACTCATCACCAAGCAACCATATGTGGTGTGAGGCGTTGAGAGAATTCTCCGCCGGGACCTCGTAGGGGGTTAGGGATCTTTCACCTGGAGGCAGGGTTAGATCTACTTTTAGGAATTGGTTATATCTTTGGGATCCCTAGAGTGTTAAGCAGTCATATGTGGTGTGAGGCATCGAGAGAATTTTCCCCGGGACCTCGTAGGGGACTAGTTATCGGCGACTTGGAGGCAGGGGTCGTTATACCTTAGGATACCCACGACTCATTGTTTTTGTTTAGAAACACTTGTAATCTACATCCAACACCCGAATCCTAGGGGGAGGATTGTCCGAATACCTCACTTTTATTGATTGATAACTCTTTTCCTTTTTATTCCCTGCGCACTTGTAGTGACACTCTTAGGTTTGGCCATTAAATCATCATACACTACAATCATTAGGCTAGATAACAAGAGAGGAGCTATTACTAGTACTTATGTTCCCTGTGGTTCGACAACCCGACCTTTTGGGTCTACTTTTATTACTTGACGACCTGTGCACTTGTGGTAACGCAAGGGGTTGACACACATCACCCTGTGTTGTTGCGGAACAAACGCATCATTATCGAAAGTTGTAGCATACACCCACTACTCCACGTTAAGGTATCTATTGTTTTGTTTGATGCCAAACCTCGATCTATATGTTAGAAACTTATGCTTCAAGAGTTTGTGATACGCCCCTTGTGTATCCGAAAGTGCACGGGTTGTATAAGTAGTACAATGTACCCGAAGGGTCGGGTAGTCAAATCCACAAGGACAGGTGTATCTCCTAATACTCTCTCGCTGCTTAATATCTAGTCAATTAAAAGTGAGATTAAGGGGATTAAGGCCTAGGCAGGAAAGAGATGGGAAGAGAAGAATCACAGGAGAAAATGATCCTGGGTTGCTCAATTAGGGGGTAGGGCCTCGGATTAGTCCCTTGGTGCGATTCAACTTAGATTCTTGCAGGGTTTATCCGGAGTGTCTCAAGATCCCCATGTTCTAGAGTCTTGTTGTGCTATATGGAAAATACATGTAGTAGGATTAGAAGTACGAGCAGATTCCTAACTTATCGTATCAATCATCAAGATATACGAGCTAAGTGAAAATAACCAACTCAAAGCATTCAACCCACTCAACAACCAGCAATTAAACAAACAACCAAAGAGCTAACAAAGAAAAATAGAGACTTTCATAAATGCTGCAATAAATGAATCTAAGTTCAGCCAACACACAAGTTCCTAACTCGGGGCAACCAAAAGGGTTTAGCCCCTCATAGGTTCAATCAACAAGAAGATAACTGAGGAAACAAATACAATAGAAATCAAAGACTCCCTATTTGCTTGCATCCTTGTAGAAATCTGAGGTTCTGATGTCGCTAGGATTGCCCCCTCCAATTAACCTACAATTCGCTCTTCAATCCTCTCCTGATGATGATGCTGTCTGTACAAACTTCGCCCCTTAGCCTCTAGCCGTTTTTCCAAACCAAAAGTCACCGCAACCCTAACTTTCAGTACTTTTTAACAAGTTCTCAATGTGAGTACCGCCGTGCTTAGCCCATGCTTCAAGCCGTGTAGTTTGCGGCAATTGGAAATTCCTGATTTTCTCCAGGTAGTGAATTGCACGGGGTGAAACACGCTCGTACTTCGGCCGTGTTGCCATCTGCATGACCGTGCTCTGAGGACTAAGACCGTGCTTCTAATTCATGAACTCTTCTGTAATGTGCACAGCTTGGGAGCACGGCCGTGCTTCCTTTGACGAACTTCTTTTTAGGTTCTTTCGCTATAAATCTCTTTCGAAAATACTTGTTATTGCTCTGGGACCTAAATAACTGCACAATTAACTAAAAATACCTCAAATAGCACTGAACTAGGAAAATAATGATATGAGAACAAAGAAATAGCGGGTATCAAATGGGAAAAATATATATGTAAAATGCACTCATCAGTTTGATTTGGAGATTTGGGATAAAAAGGATTTTGAAAATGTTATAGCAAATCAGCTTTCGAGATAAGAGAAACCTAGTCATGTCAATTTTGACAAATTGGAAAGTTGTGATGCATTCCCCAAAAAGAACTTATTCCAAGTGCAAGAGGCATAGTAGAGTAAACTTCCTTGGTTTGCTACCATAGCAAAGTTTTTAGCTAGGGAAGTTCTTCCAAAGTGTTTCTCACACCAATAGAGGAAAGATTCTTTCCGAATTTGAGCTATTACTATTGGGAGGATCCATATCAGCATAAGCTTTTTTCTGTCTAGTGGTGTAGAGATATGTATCATGTTTGTAAAGTAGGGAGTTTTTAAAGCGTTACTGCTCATAACCAACGAAGGGGGATTATTGTGCAAATTGAACCACATAGAAAATATTGGTAGTAGGTTTCTTTTGGTGCACATTGTTTAATGAAACCCAAGGTTTTGTACAATCATGTGATCAATGCCATAAGGTGGGATTATCTCAAGTGCGGACAACATGTCACAAACCTGATTTAGCCATGTAAGGTGTTTGACACCTGGGGGATAGTCTTCATGGGCCATTTGCTCAATTCCAGTGGGATCAAGTACATCTTGGTGGCAACTGATTATGTATCAAAATGGGTGAAGGCTCAAACTTGCCAACCAATGATGTCAGAGTTGTCAATAGTTTTTAAAGAAATTGTTTTCTTATTTTGGGATGACAAGGACAACCATCAGTGACCGGGGTGCACTTTTTTGTAATACTCAATTTGAGTGTATTTTGAGAAAATATAGGGCAATGCATAGATTTGCAACTGCATATCAACAGCAAAGTAAAAGTGACAACCAAGAATTAATATTAATAATCGAGAAATCCGTAAAACAGAACATAAAGGATTGGTCAGAATGGTTGGATAATGCTTTCTGGGCTTACATAACAGTGTTCAAGACAATGATTAGGAGCACAACATATATGCTAATTTATGAAAAGTGTGCCACCCACTTGTGGAATTCGAGCATCAAGCATATTAGGCTACAAAAGTTCGGAATTTTAATCTAGGAGGAGGAGTGGTGCCATAATGCATAGAAAAATGTAAAAACATACAAGGAACACCCTAAACTTTTCATGAAAAATACATTAAGAGAAAGAAGCAGCAGGTTTAAGTGTGGGATCAAGTGTTGCTCTTACACTTTTGCTGTCAGTTGTTTCCTGATAAACTCAAATTGAGATAGTGTAGGCCCTTCACTATTACAGCTGTCTTTCCTTTCCTTATGGAGAGGTTGAAATTTTACATCCTAGCAAGGACACTTTCAAAGTCCGTGGTCAGTGTGTCTAACCTCAAATAATGGGCTATGATCCATCCGCCATAGAGTGTGAGAGGCTTTATTTATTTGAGCCTCCAAGATGCGTTAATAGGTATATCAAGATAGTGATGTAAAATAAGTGTTTCTTGGGAGGTGTGCAAGTCCTAAATTTGGTTTGTTTTGCATTCTAGACTTTATTTTTTTTGTACTTTTGAGTGGTCATGGTTAGCTGGCCATTGGAAAATTTCATTTGTGATTTCTCGGTGTGTGCTAATGTTTTATAGGGCTTGATTGTCATATTTTTATATTGGAAGCAAGTAACTTGCATGTACAAGTGAAAAATAGGGTCAAACAGAGAATTGGAAAAAATCTTGAAAATTATACAAGCAAACCATAGTCGTGTTCCAGCTGTGCAGGTTATGTGAATGAGAAGAGAAGCCTGCAAACTAGTGAAATTAGACATGACCCTTTTTATATGCATATCTCTCAGCATATATCCTCAAATAACCTGATAGTTTTGGAATAGATAGTGAATCTAAAAATAAAAAAGTTCTTTATTTTGCACCTTGCCATATTGAACCTCTAAAACCATGAAAAATGTCAATCAATCTCCAAGTTCTGGTCAAAATACTATTTGACATAGGTACACTAATATGGTTTTATCTCATAAACTACAGATATATAAAATTTGAAATTTCACAGGATGTTATCTGACATCGAACAATACAACTTTATTATTTTTCCCTTTGCTCAATTCAACATTTAAAATCATAGATTATACCAGTTAATCTTCAGGTTCTGCAGAGAATATTATTTTACAGGACTATGCTAATAAGGTTATATCTTGCAAACTACCAATGTATAAAATCTGAAATTGTGCAGGTACTTAGTTGATATCAAACTCTTAAAAAGAATCTCCATTACAAACTATGCACCATAATAAGAACTAAACATTAAGCAAAACAATATTTCTCATATCAAGCTATACCAAATAAAATCTAGAATCAAATACCTTAGGCAAGCCGATATATGAGTCCCGATGGAAGTTTCCCAAGCCTGGCCGCCAACACCTCTCCAACTAAATAAATCAGTAAATGACGACTAGAACTTCAGCTTCCATAAAGACCACAATCAGAAATTCAACCGTGATTGGTAACAATGATCAATAATTATAAAATTAAATCAAAATAAATATTAAGGAGATAAGGAAAGATCTCAAGAGATAATTAAAAAAAAAACATAAATAATAATAATAATAATAATAACAACAATAATAATAAAGTGTGGGGTCCACAGAAGCCACCTAATTTTTCCCTATAAGACGGTTATGTATTCAAGAATCAATGTATTCCTACCCTCTACTTCTATTTGTAACCAACTTATATCAAAACTGCATGCAAAAGGCTACTTTGGGAGAGATAAAAGAATCTCAATGCTAAAAGAAAGATTTTGTTGGTTGAATCTCAATGTTGCTAAGTTAGTATCTTAATGTCACATCAACTAGTGGCAAAGGGAAAGAAAAGAATACAAGACTTTACATTGCAATATTGCTACTACCACTTAAGCATTGGAAAAACATATGTATTTTGTATAGGATTGCCGATACTTACAAAGGGCATGATTCTATAGATCAATTTTCCAATATGACATATTATTCATTGTTCTAAGTGTAGAGATGTAGTTCATGTGATAAATTAAACTATTCTTTAAAGAAAAGTTGTATAGCTTCATAGGTTGCCAAGGAATATAGTGCTAATAAAAATAAAAGGTTACAAGTTATTCTTGGTAGGTGTACCAGCAATTAATGAGCACTTAATCGACATTTTCACCTGCATTTTCATTCACAAGTTGAGGGACATACCAAAGTTGCAAACAAAAGCCTTCGAAATCTACTTCATTAATAGTGCGGTGGAAGATTTCCACTAAGCATTTAATTCTACGTATGACACAAACTCACCTCCACAATCAGTCCTGAGATTCTTCAACATCCTCCCAATTGCCTTTCCACCATTGCTTGAAACTCCTTGAAATATTCATGTGTTTGAGACTTGAACTTGATGAAGTATGGTCAGCTCATTCGACTGTAATCATTAGTGAAGAGCAGTAGATATCGACTCCCCCCCCCTAAGTGACTCTGTTTGCATAGGTCCACACAGGCCTACAGGGATAAGTTCAAGCACTTTAGAAGCTCTCTATTTGCTCTAAGCTGGAAATGACTGCTAGCTTTGCTTCCTAACAACACAACTTTCACACATTGATCCTTATGTTACATCTGGTAACCCGATCACCATCTTTTTCCTTGACAATCCTTTAAGCTTTGCACATTGAGGTGTCCATACCTCAAACTAACTTTTACATTATGGCTTGATTGTAAAACAACGAGAGAAGACAAATCTATGGCACTTGAGGTATGGACACCTCAATGTGCAGAGCTTAAAGGAACTGTCATGGAAAAGATGGTGATCAGGTTACAAGATGTAACATAAGGATCAATGTGTGAAAGTTATGCTATGGGAAGCAAAGCCAGCGGTCATTTCCAGCTCAGAGAAAATAGAGAGCTTCTAAAGGGCTTGAACTTATCCATGTAGGCCTGTGTGGACCCATGCAAAAAGAGTCGCTGGGGGAGGTCGATATCTATTGCTCTTCACTGATGATTACAGTCGAATGAGCAGACCATACTTCATCAAGTTCAAGTCTCAAACACTTGAATATATCAAGGAGTTTAAAGCAATGGTGGAAAAGCAAACTGGGAGGATGTTGAAGACTTTCAGGACTAATCGTGGAGGTAAGTTTGTGTCACAAGAATTCTATTGATTTTGCAAACACCATGGAATCAGGAGGCAGTATAGTGCACCCTATACTCCACAGCAAAATGGAGTGACCGAGAGAAGAAATAGAACAGTCATAGATACGGCAAGGAGCTTGTTGCATGGAAAGAATCTTCCAACGTCCCATGGGCGAGGCGGTATCAACTACAAGTATATTTGATAAATATTTCTTCTACCAAGGCCTTGGAGGAGATGATACCATATCAGGCCTGGAATGGGTCCAAGCCCTTAGTTGATCATCTAAGAATTTTTGGATCCATAGCTTACACTCTAATTTCCTCTCATAGATGTCAGAAATTGGATGCCAAAATTGCGAAGAATGTGTTGGTTGGGTATACTAACGAGTCCAAGCCTTACAGAATAGATAACCCTAATTCAAGCAAGTTAAGTATAAGCGGGGATGTCATCTTTAATGAAGATGCATGCTGGGACTGGGGTGTAAAGGCTGAAGGATCATCGCGTGTGCCATTAAATGATGAATCAAATTTAGTGTTATCTGATGAAGGTGGAGAAGATCAAGTGAGCTCTCAGAGAGATCAGACACACTCACCATTTGACATAACTTTGCATAGAGAAGTCACACAACAAAGTGCAACTGCAGAAGAACCAGAGATCTCTAAGAAGTTTACAGAGTATATATAATTCATGTTCATTTGTTTTAAATGTTTTAGATCCTACATGCTATTAGGAAGCTAAGAAGCAATTGGTATGGAAATCAGCAATAAAGGAAGAACTCAAGTCCATTAAAAAGAACGAGAGCTAGTAAATCTTCTAGCTAGGAGGAAGACAGTGTCCCTCAAATGGATATAGAAAGCTAAGATGAGTTCAGATGGTTCTGTTCAAAAACACAAAGCATGATTGGTGGCAAGAGGTTACACTCACCAACCAAGGATTGATTATGAAGAGACCTTCTCCCCAGTGGCAAGAATGGAGACCGTGAGAACCTTTCTAGCAGTGGTAGCAAATAAGAAGTGGCCAATCTATTAACTTGATGTTAAGTCAGCCTTTTTGAATGGAGAGTTGAAAGAGAAGGTCTTTATGAATCAACCTCAAGGCTTCGAAGTGAAGGGAAATGAAGGCATGGTGTACAACTTCACAAGGCTCTTTATGGGCTCAAGCAGGCTCCCCGTGCTTGGTATAGTAGAATAGATAATTATTTTATTGAGCATAGATTCATAAGAAGTCAGAATGAGCACACATTATATAAGAAGATGAAGAATGATGGCACTATTTTGTTAGTATGTCTCTATGTTGATGATATGATCTATATAAGCTCCTCTGCACAGGTCATTGAAGAATTCCATAATAGCATGAACAAAACCTTTGAGATGGCTGATCTTGGATTGTTGAGCTATTTTCAGGGACTGCAAATTAAGCAATCAATGGATGGAGTGTTTGTACTTTAGCAAAAGTACGCTGAATACTTGCTGAAGAAATTTAACATGATTAGGTGTAATGCAGTTACACCACCCATGAATTTAAATGAAAAATTACAGAATAATGATGGTTCATCTATAGCTAATGCTGGGAAATACAGAGGCCTAGTAGGTGGATTTATTTATCTGAGTCACACTAGACTTGATATAGTATACACTGTAGAAGTGCTGTTGAGATAGATGAATGAACTAACCTCTTATCATATGAGTGGTGCAAGAAGGGTTTTGAAATATATTTTAGGTACTTTGACTCATGGTTTATGGTATAAAATCTCCATTGACATACAAGTGTTTATTACACCGATAGTGATAAGGGGGTGGATCACTAGAGGATCGCGGAAGCACATCGGGGTATGCTTTCATTCTCCAAACAGGGGCAATATCATGGAGCTCAAAGAAGTAGGAGATCATTGCTCTCTCAACTACAGAAGCAGAGTATGCAGCTAGTATTAGTTGCGTGTCAAGCGGTTTGCTAAAAAGGTTGTTGGAAGATATGGAAGTTGGGAAAGAGACGAGTATAAATGTAAGGTGTGATAACAAGTCTGCAATCTCAGTTGCAAAGAACCCCACACACCATGGCAGAACAAAACATATAGATATACGCTTCCATTTTATTAGAAATCTAATTACAAATGGAGTGCTAAATTTTCAGTCATATAATTCAGAAGAACAAGTTGTATACATCTTCACTAAGGCACAAGGCTTACAGAAATTCATCCATTTGAAGCAAAAACTGGGAGTGTACAACCTTCAATCTACGAGTGTGTTGAAGTTGATTAAAGCCTGTTGCGTGAGAGGACGAAGCACCGGCGATGTTGGACGGACATCCAAAACTATTAAATGCATGTTATCATTACTCTCAACTCAAAACATCTTCATCTTTGCAGTAGAATTCAAGTGAAGAAGAAGGCGTACAATACCTGAAAACAGAGCTAAAGAAGCTCAGTAGTAATTTAACTTAAGTTGTCTTGGGACTAGGTTGCTCCAATAGGAAAAGTTTTATCCTTGTTCCTCACCTTCATCCTCTCTCAAATACTCTAACAATACCTAGGCTTGTGTGATAAATATGGAAGGCGTTTGAAAGAATGTTTTTCCATATCTAAGTTCGCTTATAACAACAACTATCAAACATCTATCTAAATGGCTCCAAATGAAGCTCTCTATAGGAAGAAGTGCATGCCCTCAATATGTTGGCATGAGATAGGTGAAAAAAAAAATCTTGTGGTTGAAGATTGTGCAGATGACAATGGATAAGGTACAATTGATCAAGTACAAGTTGAAGGCTGAACTGAACATGTAGAAGGGTTGTGTTAACAATTAAAGGACCAAGCTAGCATTTCAAACGAGAGATCATATGTTATTGAAAGTGTTCCCATTTGAAGGCATAGCTCGATTTAAAGTATAAGGGAAGCTCTACTCATATCAAAGGCAGTTTAGAGATATTGGAATAAGTGGGTGTAACAACTTATAGACTTCCATTTCAATTGACTATATAATGGGCTCACAACGTGTTTGATGCACACAAAACACGGGGTGATGTGTCAACCCCTTGCATTACCGCAAGTGCACGGGTCGTCAAGTAATACAATGAACCTAATAGGTCAGGTTGTCAAACCACAGGGAACAAAAGTACTAGTAATTGCTCATTCTTTGTTATCTAGCTTGATAAATGTAGTGTTGTGATGATCTAGTGGGCAAACTAATGAGTGTCACTAATGAGTGTCACTAACAAGTGCTTTGGAATTAAATAGAGGGAGGTCTTCATTGATAAAGTTGGGATATCCAGACAATGTTTCCTATAGGATTCAAATATTAGTTACTAGATTTACAAGTGTTTCTAGAAGCAATAATTGAGTCGTGGGCATCTTAAGGTATACTAGCCCCTGCCTCCAAGCCACCTATTACTAGTCCCCTACAAGGTCCCTGCAGAGAATTCTCTCAATGCCCCACACCACATATGACTGCTTAGCACTCTAGGAATCCCAAAGATATAACCGCTTTCTAAGAATAAATCCAACCCTACCTCCTTGTGAAGGATCCCTAACTCCCTACGAGGTCCCAGCAGAGAATACTCTCGACGCCTCACAGCACACATGGTTACTTAGAGTTTAGGGAATACAAAGATAGGGAATATCTATCAGAAGGGAAAGGAGACACTACGCTATCTCACGTCTCACCCTCTTAACTCTATTCACTCTTGGTAATTCTAAACCTATCGCTGATCTCTATTATCACTATGGTGAATAAAATATGTAAATCAATTAATGCTAAAATTCAAAGAACATGCAAGTATTCAGAACTTAAGAGTAAAACTCAATAAATTGAAATCAAATAAAAACACAAAGTAAATCAAATTAAAATAAAAATCCAAGGGTTTACATGTCCGAATACCCTCTAGGGATTTAGCCCTCCATGGAGCAAGATACAAAGCAAATAATCAAAAGATAAACTCGTGTAAAAGCCATAGAAATCAAACTCCTTATATATGTGCCAATGGCCTTGATGGTTAGTTTCGATGTCTGGATGGAATCCACTCCAAAGCTAGGTTTCCGATGGCTTGCTTGATGCTATGATGGAGGAAGAATCGATCCAAGTTGGTGAAGAAACTTCCCCTTGGCCGCAAAGAACTCCTCTAAAACCCTAGCTACCTTGCCTCTCAAGAGTTGCTAAAACGATCCCTAAAAAATATAGTAAGGCGGCTTTTATAAACTGAAATCTGAGGCTCACACGGGTTCTCACATGGGCTCCCACACGGGTTTGTCGAAATTCCACATGACCATGTACTGTAAATTGCTATAGTGCTGCTACAGTACACGATATTGAAATCCTTCTCTATGTTAGTACAAGCCCTAGCCCCAATACATTGTATGAACTCTATTTATTTGGATTATAATTATGAGGCACCATTTTATCTATCATTATTTCTATGCATAGTTAATAAGATAAAACATGCCTGAATATTAGTTCTGCTCAAGTTATCAAATGCGTGATTTGGATAGTAAAACCTTGAAGCATAACTAGAACAATATTCTAAATGTCCCTAGTCAATTATTTTCATGGGAATAAAAATAAATTAAGACTAGTATGTCTTTCGTGAGATGGCCTTGTTTTACTAGTCATAGGATATAGGATATCAATCAAAGGGCATAGATACATGTTAGGGACAGTGTACCTAGAACAATCCGCTCTTGAGAACACTACATGGTTGTAAAGTAATAAGTGTTTTCCTCAAGCAATTATTGTACTCGAATCCTTCGACCTAAAATCCTTATGGATCTCGGATGAATCCTTACATGCTTTCACTTACGCCTAACGTAATTCGTCACTAAGTCGCAAGTACGGGTATTTTTGGCCATGTCGCGGTTCATGCTAAAAGACATGAGTGAAGTGAAGGGATTGTCCCTCTCTGTAGAGAGAGAGAATATTACTAGCCACTTGATTAGTGAGACTAAGTAGTGCGTGCCCACGCCCAAGGGAAATGATAAGTGTTATCATTTACTTGACTTAGTTAATTCACTAAGAGATCAATAAATTAACTAGCATTAAAATAAGGGTGACTCGCTCCATGCCTTATGCTAATTAAGATATTCAGTGGCAAAGGATTGTATGAGGTTGCGAAAGGTTCCGTTAATTCTCGAAATTGACCTTCACTTAATATTGGGCAATCGTATTATCTTGCTTGAGAATAGCTATGATTTGTGTGCGTTAAAATTGTTTAAGCTCATTGCCAATATTAAAAGGACCTACAGAATCGTACACTAAGAATGTCGGGATCAAGGTTCAGTATTTGTTACTTATTGGACCATCTGTTTAGGGTTTTGGTGAAAAAACTAAATTAGGTGGAGTGAATAGCTTATTCGGATTGGGTCTTATTAAGTGTTGATCTAATCTAATTAATTTGGTTAATTAAATGGTTTAATTAATCAAGTAAAGAAGAGATTCCTAATTTGTTTAGGAGTGAAGGGTTTTTCAAAAAAATAGATTTTTGGGTTTCCGATAAAAATAGATGGTCTAACCCTAATATGAAGGAGAGAGAGAAAAATAGAGTAATTGAGAGATCGTCTCTTAAGAAACCCTAGTCGAAACCCACTCTTCTCCCTTTGGACGCCGCAGTTGGATCCCTCCACCGGAACCTGCCATCACAGCGCCTACAACCCCTTTTTTTTTTAATCACTGGTGTTTGCTATTAGAACCAAGAAACAACTGTTGTTTCTTGAGGTACTAGCATACCGGCTTGATTCCCAGAGGCATTCTTGTGTACGTGATTGTGGAACGGAGTCATGATTTGCAGTCCCTTTTTGATTTCGGAGAAACAGGGGTATGTTCAGGAACGTCATCAAAAGAAAGTTATAACTTTTAATTATCTATTTGTCTAGAATTTAATCCTAGTTCTGGCATGCGTTAGGGTTTTATCATGTTTACTTGCCATTAAAAATTTTGTTATCCGCTATGTACTGGCATGTATTTTTCGCATGTTAATTCCCTTAGGTAAAGAAAGTTTCCAACACCCCGATTCCACACAACGGGGCATTTGCCATTGTGGTAGGGCGTGTGGCTTTCTATCTGCTGAAATTATCAAAATCCTTCTTCAATTGTGCACATAAGCTCGGACATGGGTATGTGATTGCCTTCGTGCCCTTCTGGCTCATGTATTGCCTTGAAATTCTACGAAAATTGGCACACAAACCCATGTAAGTTATCACAGCTCATGTTTTGATCCTCTCTCCGCAGAAAAGCGTCTTGAAAAGTGATATCACGCCCTATTTTTGCTTCTTTTACTCAGTTCACACCTTCATAGCCCTCTTTGCACAAAAGAACACAAAACTCACTTCATGAGCGATAAACCTCATAAAAGTAATGCTCGATGTATGCAAAATGATGTGATAAAATATATATAAACAAACACTTATCAGTGTTCCATGTCTTGTTGCTGAGGAAGTATATTGTTAACCCCTTGCATGTGATTTATTTTTCTCTAACAACATTCAGAAAGGATATATTATAAATCGAGTAGGGGAGGCAATTCTAGATCATTTGGAGTAGCACACGACTAACCTTATGACTGCTTTTGTTAAAGTAAGATGGAGTAACCACGCTAATTGTGAAGCAACTTGAGAGCTAAAGTATAAAATGTTGAGTAAGTGTCCTAGTTATTTAGGAACTCTAGTGCGAGTTTAGGTGACTTAACTCTTTTTAAAAAGGGAGGGTGCAATGTTAATCTTGGTTATTGGTTTTCATAAAGTTTCTTTCATTTAAAGTAGGGACTTTGCTCATTTTCCTTGGAAAACCTAGATCTTAGTAGCAAGATTTTGTATGGTTAATGGTGCATATAGCAAGATGATATTTTTCACTTTTATACCATAGCTTTCTACTGTATTATGTAGCATTGTCTCATCAATATTGCATATGTAAAGATTATTATTACCTTTTTATTGTGACTTCATTTTGGGTGTTTGGACTCATTTAACTCGGTGAAGTTGAAAGGGATGAATAAGGAAACAGAGAGAGTGAGAGAAAAAAAGAAGAGAAAGAAAAAGAGGAAGAGGAGGGAAGGAGGAATCCGAGAAAAGAAAGGAAGGGTCTACCATCGGTGAATCGGGGAGAGCTCAAGCCATTACAAGTAGGGCACCACCAAGAGGAAGCCCTGAGGAGCTTGTGTGAAGTTTGGTCCAGTCGAGTTTTGGAGGTAAGTACCCAAGTTTCAAATCTCCTTTCTTTTACCTTGAAACTTTTTTGAAGATTTACGCATGGATGTGCTTTGCATATATCATAAAATAGGGTTATGAACTTTGGTGATAATTGCTTCAATGGATCCTCAAATGATGAAAAATATTTTGATTTATATTTTCAAATTCCTTGAGTCCTATGCGAGAAAGAAGCATGTGCGAGTTTTAAAACCTTACATGTCATATGTGTTGTCTTTATCTTATCCATATTCATAAGATTATACAGGTCATACGTTGACTATATTTGAATGATTATACCGGTCATTTGTGTCGACTAGTATCATCATTGCATTTGTTTCATTATCCTTGTTATTGTTATATGGGTGGGCTTGTATTTTGACCATATTTGTATCATTATACCTATCATATTTGCTAGCTAATATCTTGATTGTTTTTGTATTGTTATACTTGTCATATGCGTTGGCTAATATCTTCATTGTATTTGTATGATTATATTTGTCATATGTGTTGCCAAGAATCTTGATTTTATTTATATAATTATACCTTTCATATGTGTTGGCTACTATTTTGATATATTTTTGTGATCATATTACCATGTGTAAGCTAGATTTGACAGGCCATAATTGTAAATTACCTAGGTATATTCTTATTTGACAATCTTGAAAGTTTGTAAATCTACTTTTTACAAATTAACAAAAATTCCGTTGCATAAGTAATTATTTAGAAATATCTCCATATAAATCTTATATAGAGAGAGAGAGAGAGAGAAACACACACACTTATATGCTTTTGAGTTATCTTGACAATTAATTTAAAGCTTATAATTGCCCTCACACCTACAAGGATATTTAGACTGTGACCTAAGTTAATTTTTGAATGCTACTTTGGTATAAAATTTTTAGAATATTGCATTACTACATAGCTATATTTATGCAGTGGTCATAAACTGCTGCCAAAGGTCTTACAACCGCTGCATAAGACTTATTGCAGCGGTTTACCACCTGCTGCATCTGCACCCGTTACAATAGGTTATTGTAATGGTTTTATATAACATATTGCAACGGTTCAACATCATTGCATAAAATGCTCTAGTTATAATTATTTTTCGCAGAGTTATGATTTTGCAGCGGTTTACATTGCAATGGCTATTTTATATATTGCAGCGGTTATATAATTCTATCGCAGCAGTGTTGTAAAATATATTGCAGCGTTTGTATAATATCTATTGCAGTAGTTTTGAGATATTTATTGCAATGATTTTATAATACGTATTGCAGTGGTTTATAATAACTATAGCAGCGGTTTTGTAATGTTTATTACAATAGCTTTATTATATCTATGGCACCGATTAACAATATTTATTGCAGTAGTTTGGGATAGTTATTGTAATAATTATTAAAACCTATTGTAACGGTTTCATAATCCTGTACCATTTTACAAAAAATTTTAATAATTCAATAAACTTATAACAATAGCACACATCATCCTAAAATAACATAAACACATAGTTAGGTGCATACATCTTTTGATAGAGCCAAACTAAAGCATTCATATCTTTGAACATAATTTCATTAAGAATTTCAGCTAAAATATGATCTAACATTTTAGTGTAGGGGTAATAAAAGTAGCTGCATGAGCTTACTATTTATGTAGGGAACATGAGCAATCTTCTGAGCAAGAGCGGCAATAACATCTCCTAAAGCTGAAGTGACTAGTTTATATGTTGTGCTTCCTTCAATCATTCTCCTTTAACTTCTGATTTGTCAACTCTCTCACTTCCATCCAAATCAACCAAGTGCATGCATCCCCAAAAAATAGATCTTGATGTTATGTCTCTGCCTTGGACATGAATGGTCAAGCAACTGTAGAGCAAATACCCATTAGCATGACATTTTATATGAAAAGTTCCACAAAAATTATCATGAAATAGAACAACAATAACCAATCAACTACCCATTAGCAACTGTAGAGCAACTACCCATTAGCCAATCAATTGAATGTTTATACCTTTGTTCATTTATGGAATTTAGGTACTTTGTACAATTGCTTACAACTTATGGAATACCTCCATAGTCTTGGCTATTATCAGCTTGGTGAACCTTTTATGATACAAGATTTATATAATAAGGCTTTGTTTTTAGAAAAAAAGAAGGATAATGTGGTAGGCTTTATTATGTATGTGAATGATTGGAATGCCATATTCATACATTGTTTTCTTATGGATTTTATCTATTATATTAGTGAATGGCGTGGATAGATTATTGTGTGATAGTTGCTATATGTATTTTTGGGAAATTCTACATTCATTTCCGTATATGTATTTCATTGTTCTGCAAACAAAGGTGTGCATTAGTCATGTTGACACGTATCTGTTATTCTACAAAGTTTCATATTTGATATTCTGATTATGGTGGCCGAGATTGATTTTGAAAATTTTAACAAATTCTGTGGTGCCAACGGCGATATCTGTTTTTGACTTTGGTATCTAAAAAAGGATTGTGATATGGCATATTGGGATATGTGGTTTAATTTAAATGCTAAAGTCTTACTGGTATATGATGTAAGTGAGTTAGTTTTTGTATATTTTGCATTGTATGATTTCAAATATATTTTTTTAATGAATAGATGGGTTCTTACTGAGCTTGTAAGCTCATTATCTTCTTGGCATTTTTTTTAAGATCATGAGGAAAGCAAATAGCTTGTAAAGTCAAAGGTCCCCACCATCATAGTCGTCCTATATTTTATGCATGTTTTCCTTAGTATTTGGTGTTGCACTAAAGCCATAATGTATTTCTATATGGGGCGATGCAATACAGAGATTCAGACCTATTGTGTATCTTAATTGTTGGATATTAAACTACTTCTCTAATTCATTTGTATTTTGTATTATTTATATGTATTATCTTTTGTTTGAAGCCTTGTATACAGATTGGGGTTCACTCCCATAAGCGTGCATTTGGTCTCTTACCCCTTGTTTGGTTGGGGGAGTTTGGAGGGGTAAGAGAGAGTTTGGAGGAGTGAAGCTTGTTTGGTTGGAGGATTTTGAAGGAGGGGGAGGAGTTCGGACGGGTGATGGGATATTATTGGTTTTAACAAATTATGTGATGAAAAATGGTATTAAAAATATTATTATGAATAGTGAGTGGGTTACAAAAAACATTTAACATAATAATTATGGCAGCTAATTATCATCACCATTTATTAGTATATATTTATGATTTTTGACAATTAATACAATTGAAATTGGTTTGATGATTTATTGACGTCACCAATCATTGGAATTTGTTAATTATTTAATGACAATTAGCACACAGGTTATTTGTCACTTTTTAAACTTGCGAATGTCATCAAATGTAAAATGTTAATAAATTTGGGTGACACTTTTAATGTCACCAATGTTCGTGACAATTACCCTAATGTCATGC
This sequence comes from Dioscorea dumetorum, assembly GCA_902712375.1. Lineage (NCBI taxonomy): Eukaryota > Viridiplantae > Streptophyta > Magnoliopsida > Dioscoreales > Dioscoreaceae > Dioscorea > Dioscorea dumetorum. The sequence continues at coordinate 8,564,008 of CACTHL010000803.1, read as the reverse complement.
TTAATTAAAAAATTACAAATATTCAGTGATGTTATTTTCAACAATTTATGACAAAATGATAAAGCCACCAATTCATGTGCCGTTTTATTTGTCGTCATGAAAAAGTTGAATATTTAACAAATGTTCTATGACAATATAGATTATCCGATGATATATAAATTATATCACTCATTTGTGTGACAATTTGGGTTTTGGTCACAAACAGTTGAATATTTCCCTCATATTGCGTGACGATCATCAATCTAGTGACGATATTTTTTTATGATTAAGTGACAAGCTACTACGTCATCTATTAGTGTGACGAGGTAATTATTGTCATTCATAGTTGAACATTAAAGCCATATTTTGTGTCGATCGATGATTATTTGTGGCATTTTCTAATCTATTGTGTGACGGCACGGAGCGTCACAAAAACATAACTATATTGTGACGTTAATATCAGTTGTCACACAACATTTTGAATTTCGTGACGATAATAGTAAACCGTCATAATATATCGTTAGCGACGGTGCAAAAGTGACGATCGGTGTGGCGCCATTTGTAATGTCACCGGATAGCATGTGTGGCGCAAAGTTTAGATGTGATTACTCCTTTATATTTTACATTTTTAAGATTGGCATTACATATCGAGGAGCTATTGTAAAACAAAAAACAATGAGATTATGGATGTAACACAATTTGTTAGTTCTTTCTCATGTGCTTTCCTAGGGATAGTTATTTCTCATCATTATATATTTACACAACCATAGATTATAACTCTTTTATGTTGCCATATCTCTTTTTCTTGATTGCTTTTTTTATGCATAAAACAAAAATATTTAGGGAAAAATTAGGATTTGAGAAAGGCTATTATATCCTTTGTTGGGGTTCTTTAAAAAGTAATATTTATTGGGTCTCATTGTATAGTGTAACTAGGTTTCCCTTCTCTTTGCTTAAAATTTACATTGATTCATGGATTTCACTGTTTGAAAGCATATGCGGATTACTGTTACTAATATTATACATTTGTGATTAAGCTATGCTTGTCATGAAGCAAAACATGCAGATTTGTAGTATAGCTGATAGCGTATTCACCCTGTCTGTTGTTATTATATACTTGTCACTCATTGGAAATCAAAAAGCAATCAAGAAAAAGATGTATATATATATATATATATATATATATATATATATATACACACATCTTTTTCTTGATTGCTTTTGGATGCATAAAACACTAAATAATTTTACTATTTTAATTTTGACTTTTCATTAATTCTCATAATTTATATTTTTATCAAATTTAGATGGACACCAATGAAGTTATAGGTTGGTGGATTATGGTGCAAAATATGGCCGCTCACATTGTTTGCCTCATTGCTCAATGGTATTTCATCCAAAAGCATTCTCGTAAAAGAAAAATAACATACACTATGAGCTCTGAAAGAGAACAAATTAGAGATGAAATAATGACACGTATTACGAACAGTGACACTAGTCGTAATATAGTGAGAATGGGGCCTTCTACATTTTTGAAGTTAACTGCAATGTTAGAGAAAGAAGGTGGCCTTGTAGATGCTGGCTTCATGTTATCGAAAGGATTGATCACACCTTATAGGGGGTGCGTTATCATTTGAAGGAATATTCAACAAGAAATCCTCCACAAGATCATCGTGAATTATTTAATCTTCATCATACATCATTACGTAACTCCATTGAAAGAGCTTTTGGTGTTTTGAAGAAGCGGTGCATTATCATTTCAAATGCTTCTGACGCTCGTTATGGATTAAAAGCTCAAAACTCAATAATTTTAGCTTGTTGCATTTTGCATAATTATTTGATGTCAGCAGATCCTGATGAGGACCTTATAGCAGAGGTTGATGCAGAGTTAGCAAGACAAGAAGTAACTTATGATGAGTATCATACTCATAGAAGCAATAATGAAGATGCTACTCAAGGAGAGCGTTTACGAGATGAATTATTTGTTGCAATGCGGAGGGATTACACACAACAATAACTTAATCATTTAATTTTAAGTTTATAGCAAATGGTCCAAACATTGACTACCTTTGTATATTTCATAACTTTGGTTATACTTAATTAATTACATTTCTTTGTTGTTATTGTGATTATTATGAATGTGATGTGCATGTTTATTTTAATTTGTAAATATGTGATACTTTAGCGAGTAAATAGGATGCCACCAAAAAAGAATAACTTGGGAGAAGGAAGCACATCAAAAACACTATCATGGATGGCTGCAATGGATACAGTATTAGTTGATGCGTTCCTGAATCAATATAACATGGGACTTAAGGTGAATGGCACTTTCATTTCAAAGGCTTATGATAATATTATTGAAGAACTTGCGAAGAATTTCAACATTAAGATAAAAAAAACTCAAGTTAAAAGTCGATGGAAGATCTTGAAGAAACACTTCTCAGATGCGTATGATATCTTTAAGAATGGCATGAGTGGATTCACTAGGGATCCAATATCACAAGTGTGGATAGCCGAACCAAAAGTATGGAATGAGCTCATCAAGGTAAAATATAAATTTCTTTGGGTTATTACACAAAAATTTTAATTATTTGCAAATGGAATACTAATTTGTAGGTGAAGCCACAAGCAAAGATGTATATGCAATCTCCTGTGCCGCACTATGATAAAATGGTTATTTTGTATGGAAACGACAGGGCTGCAGGAAAGCATTCTGAAACAGCTTCTGAGTTGAGAAAATGTGCAGGATCTATTGCTCCAGAGGATTTCACTGACTCCACACATGATAGTGATCCCATCATGTCTCAATTCTCATTTCAAAATACACCTCATGATATAGAAGATGATGTGGACATGATACAGCTTTCACCAAGTGCGAATGTTTCTCCATCTTCACATGGCATTAGTGGTAGAGGTAAGAAGTCTAAAAAATCTATTGACAAAGAGAAGGAAATTGTGGAGCAAGGGATAAAAGATGCGATAGAGCAAGTGGCTGATGCAATAAAGTCTTCTGGATTGCTCATTGCGGAGAATATTAAGACTTCTAGTGAGATTATTGCAAACAAAGCTCCAATATCTCCAACGGAAACTTATCAAATCTTACTGGATTTAGAATTTCAACCACCATTGCTCCATAATATTTACACTAAACTCATAATGAACGTGGACTTGTTAAATGCTGCAAGGATTTTATTTTAAGTGGAGCTCTCGGTGATTTTAACGACTTTAACATGTAATCGCTCTAGGTAAGGATTTGTTTAAATAATAATAATAATTATTATTGTTATTATCATCTATGGTACCACATTATGTTTCATGCTTTATGATTTTATTTTGTAGGTATTCTCATGGAAAATGGAGGAATCTTCAAGTTATATGTGTCGAATTTTGGATATGCATAGGCATGTTAATGTTTAGCATTTTAAACATTAAGTTGATGTTGGTGTTTAGTATTTTGAACATTATGTTGATGTAGTGTTTTGAATAATATGTTGATGTTTGTTGAGTTGGGATTGTTGTTTATATCTTGTTACATTTTGAATTTTTTGTGTGAATGGATGAGGATGTTGTTGTTTTTGTATATGTTGTTACTCTTGATGGAACTTGGGAGGATTTGAGTCCATTATTGGTAAGCATTTCTATATGTTGTTATTCACTAATACGACCCGTGCACTTGCGGATACGCAAGGGGCGTATCAAGTTTTTAGCGCCATTGCCGAGGACTGGCAACTTCTAAAAATTCGGACAGTCGTAGTAATCTAATCCTTTATTTTTACTTTGATTTTCTTTTACTTTTATTTTTCGTTTATTTTTCGCTTTTGCTTGTATTCTTTCATTTGTTGTTAGTGTTTGTGATTTGTTTGAACGGTTCATTATTTTCTTCTCCTCAGGTTTTAAAGTGCATATCTCATTTTCTCTTTCTGTTGATACGCAGGCTTAGTGTATGACCTGGGGTAATTCTTCTCAGCTAGCATCTCCTGATCCTGACATTGAAAGGACATTCCATAGAAGACAGAGGCAGATTAATTTAAGAGAAACCGGGTCAGTGGAAGTTAGCATAGAAGTAGACCAAGAAGAAAGCATGGCCGGGAATCAGAGGATTATCTCAGATTATGCACAATCTAATTTGGAGGGATCTGGATCAAACATTGTTCGGCCCCCTGTTGCATCGAACAATTTTGAGCTGAAGTCGAATTTTATCCAGATGGTACAGCAGATGTGCCAATTCAACGGTTTCCAAGACAATGACCCATATGCACATCTTGCGAATTTTCTCGAAATTTGTGACACGTTCAAGGCGAATAATGTGTCCGAGGATGTGGTGCGCCTTCGACTATTCCCGTTTTCAGTGTGAGGAAGGGCTAAGCAGTGGCTAAATTCCTTGCCGGCGGGGTCTATCACAAATTGGGCACACCTGGCCGAGAAGTTTTTGACTTGATACTTTCCACCGGCCAAGATGACTAAACTCAGAAGTGACATTTCCTCTTACCGACAATAAGAGTCTGAAATCTTGTACGACACATGGGAAAGGTACAAGAAATTATTGAGGAAGTGTTCGCAGCATGGGATTGTGGAATGTATGCAAATCCAGATTTTTTATAATGGGCTGAACGTGGCGACCAAGCAAATGTTAAATACGGCAGCTGGAGGTTCTTTGTGCAGCAAGAGACCAGAAGAAGCACAGAACCTCATCGAAGACATGGCATCTAATGGGTACCAACGGAGCTCTGAGAGGAACAAGACAATGAAGACAGCCGGACTTTATGAGGTTGATGTGCTCACTACCTTGGCAGCACAAGTGGAAGCCATCTCTAAAAGGTTGGACACAATGCAAGTCTAATCTTCATCGCAGAATTTGAGTACTGATAGTTGGGCAAGCCAAGGGGACCGAGCAGGTGGACTTTATCGGACAAAATCAGTGGTACATGATAAACGTCTAAATACACCGTTTTGTAACGGTGCATTACTTGTACATTCATGCATTATTTGAATAAAACTGGTGCCATTTGATGTGTTTTTGGTGTTTTTTCTATTTCAGGGCATGTACGAGCCATCTACGTGAGGAGGAGCATTTAGAGGATGAAAATCGAGGCGAAGAAGCAAAGAAACAAAGGTTAAACGAGCTCCGGATGTCATTCGGGCACTCTTACACGAAACGGGCCTATTCAAGCCGTTGTCGGGCCCGTGTAGGGCTGTATGCGGCCCGCACACCCTTGGTAGAAGGGTGTGCGGCCCAGTGTGCAGCCGCACACCAGCCCGCACACAGGTGTGCGGCCGCACATTGGCCTGTACACCGCTCGGGTATTTAAGCCCGTTTAGGGCTTTCTCGCAAGAGATCTTGCCACCGGCGCATCCAAAGGCCCCCACGCTCAAATCTTCACCAAAAGAGGTCATTTTGGAGTAGAATCAAGTGGGAGAAGAGGAAAGAATGTGAATATCTTCATCTTAGGGCTTGCCAATGCGGATTCGGCAAGTTGCTCCATCACCCCTAGTCAACATCTTCAAGGGGAAGTTCTTACTTTATTTGTGATTAATCTTGTATCTTGTAGCTTCCCTTTGCTTGTAATGTTGAACTAAACCTCCCAAGGCCACCGGGCTGCTGGTGAACCTTGGGGGGAACACTTGTATTAGATGATGTATTTTTAGTTTAATTAATGTTGGTTTGTTATTTGGTTTCATGCTATGTGTACTTAATTGTAGTGGATTGCATGAGAACTCTGCATTTCATCTTATCGATTGTACTTGGATGTGCGGGATGCACCCTCGTATTATATCCACATAGTATGATGGGGGATCTATTGTATCGGTACACAGGAGGTTCCTAGCACAATTGCTCTTGGATAACTCTAGCCAAGACTCCCTATGCCCAATAACATCGTGTGAGTATCATTAGGATCAAGGAACTTATACTGGATTAGGGCAACACTACAGAGGTTCCGGGGTAGTCGACTTTCGAGTCTAAGCGGACCACTTAGTTACAAACCATGCAGGCATTATTTATTTATCACTTATCCATGCTTGTGCTCCTCCAGGGAGAATCCTAGCCCGGGCGTCTTATCTTTGATACTTGTTTTCCCTCTACGTGCTTTTAACCTATTGGTGGCTTGATCACTTTTATCACTTTGTTTTCGTACTTAGTATTATTATAACAAAACCCATGTTTGATCTGACTAAACAGCTAACCTAAGAGGAAGTAATAGTAGATCTCGGGACCCAGGGAATACGACTCTCTCGTGCTCGCACGAGAGGTATTAATTGGCGACCCGTGCACTTACGGCCGGGGAACCGTGTGCCCATTTTTTAGCAACGCGCGCTGCAGCCATCAGTACACAAACAACCCATATAGCAGCACCTACAACCCGGGGTGGAGAAATCACCCCAATTTTTCTTGGAAAGAGAAAAATCAAGGGCAGCAGCGCCCTCAGCAGCAATAGCAGCAACAGTAACAGACACAGCCTCAATTTTTGAGGCCTTCCCCACCAAAACAGAAGGGACCTTCTCTTGAAGCCCTACTTGTTCAGTACATTCAGTCCAATGATGCCCGAATTACAGGGCATGAGGAGGTCATGAGGAACCAACAGGCCTCTCTACAGAATCTTGAGCGCCAGGTCGCACAAATAGCGAAGACGCTCATGGAACGACCCCCGGGTTCCCTACCTAGTAATACGGAAGTCAACCCCGAGAGTCTCTCAATGCAGTTACTCTAAGAAGTGGGAAGGAACTAGAATCCCCACCTCCACAAGCACAACATGATACTCAAAGTGAATCAGCGGTGGAAGTTCTAGAGAAAGATTCAGGGTCAGTTTCAAGAGCAAAACTGAAGGGTAAAGAGAAAGATCCTGTGGCAGAGTACAGACCCACATTGCCTTATCCGGCGAAGCTCAAGAAAGACTAACAAGAGGCGCAGTTCAAAAGTTTCTTGAGATGTTCAAGACTTTGCACATAAATGTCCCGTTCGTAGAAGCTCTCTCACAAATGCCCAAGTACGCCAAATTTCTTAAAGAGCTTTTGACTAAGAAGAGGAAATTAGAAGCAGTCTCGACGGTGACACTAAGTGAAGAATGTTTTGCAATCATCTCAAACAAAATGCCCAAGAAAGATAAGGATCTGGGAGGGTTCTTCATCCCATGCACAATTGGGGGAATGATGGATGAGAAAGCACTTGCTGACCTAGGGGCGAGCATCAATCTGATGCCGTTTAAAATCTTTCAGAAGTTAGGACTGGGAGAGCTCAAGCCGACTCAAATGACGCTCCAACTTGCTGATCGGTCTACTCGCCAACCTTTAGGCATTGTGGAGGACATTTTGGTGAAGGTTGACAAGTTCATATTCCCGGTGGATTTTGTTATCTTAGACTTGGATGACCAGGCCGAGGTACCTCTGATGTTTGGGCGACCATTCCTAGCTACTTCTCAAGCAATCATTGATGTGAAGGATGGTCGACTGACATTAAGAGTGGGGGATGAAGAAGTGGTGTTCAGACTGAAGGAAGCGATGAGGCACCCAATGGCATTTGATGATTCTTGTTATTTTCTTGATGCTACTGACAATGTGATTGGTGATTGTGTGCAGGAGGCCTGGCGGAAGGACTACCTCACTGACTTGTTAGGGGAGGAACCTCCAGATGAAGAGCCAATAGCAAGGGCTGAAGAAGTGGCTGTTGTACCATCGAGTGCTGATAATCTAGTTGTGTATGCCAAGAAAACGAGACCATCTAAGGCTTGGACTTGGTGGCAGAAGGTTGAGGATAGTAAGAAACAACAAGCCTCTGCCCGAAGCACGTCCCCCCTAATGTACTCAGTGTTGGTGAGGCATTTTTAATTAACTCATTGCCTCCCTTTTTGGAATGTTGTGTCGTAGGCCACCAGGAGAGAAGGTATGTCTTTGAGTATTCATGAGGTGAGAACAGGTACGTCAAGCAAGTAATGTTAAACGAGCGCATCTTGGGAGGCAACCCGATTGGTTTCATGCCTTTTCTTTTCTTGCTGTGTTTGTTTGTTGTGTTTGTGTGTTTTCTTTGTTTGTTGAGTCAAGTCCGGTGTGTTTTCAGTTATTTTGGGAAGTTTCAGGCTCAGCACGGGAATAACACGGCCGTGTTGAGTGCGGTGTAGTTTACGGGTTTACATTGTCTTATTTTTCTTGAGCAACACGGGGGAAGCACGCCCGTGCTATGGCCATGCTGAACCCCAAGTACGCTGCCCATGCACGTAGCACGGACGTGCCGCATTCTTCGTTTCTATTAAGTTTTATAAGCAAGGGCACAACGCGGCCGTGTTGATGGCGTGTTCGGCGAGTTTTTCTTCTAAATCCGGTCTTTTCACGCCCGTTCTTCATTTTTACTTGTGAGCTCCCCCTCTTTCACTCTCTGTTTCTTGCGATTTGCACCATTTGCTGGGTTTTAGGGATTCCCTGAAGTTTCATCGCTTATAATCTTTTTCTCCGACATTTTGGTGACTCGACGGACCCTTTTTGCAATCTCTTCCAAATCATCGTTCATATGCCTTTAATCATCGTTTACATGCTTAACTTAGGTTTTAGAGGCATCTAGGGTGAGCTTTAATTTGATTAAACACCGTTTTACCATCGATTTTCAAGCTATGCGTCGTCGGGGATGACGCAGGATTCTTGCAACACGGGATTGCTTCAATAAGCACGGCCGTGTTCTTACCCATATCCCTAAATTAAATGCCCGCACGGGCGTGCTCTGATTAGCACGGCCGTGTTCCATGCAAAACCGACCCAGCTTACCGGGAGCTATCCTTGGAGGTCCTCGTGACTTTTGAGATGCCCCGATGGCCCATCAGCTACCACCGCACCGTCACCATCCAGTTTCAAGCGTTTGGAGAGCTGCACCGAATGAGTCTGACGGGGTTCTCCGTCAGACTGGGCCTGTACGACGAGGAGTTCACCCGGACTCCGGAGTACGACGCGCTTCTTGTTGCCTGTCCACCGGGGGAGTCTCAGGAGGATTGCTGGCAGCGTTTGAGCACAGACCGATCCTATGACCCTCGCCGGTCCGACGGCTCATCCCTCCGTCTCCCAGCTCTCAGGTACATCCATTTCATACTGAGTCATTCTATTACGGGCAGGGGAGACAGCACCGGGGTCGTCAGTCACCGCGACTTTGACTTCCTTCTGAGCATGTCGGATGGTTTCCATCTGCACCTCGGCTACGAGGTTGCCTTCAGCCTCCAGCATCAGGGTCAGTATTCTCGGGTTGGCGCGCTCTTTGGCGAACCCTACATCACGAAGCTGATTCGAGGGATGGGCCTCCAGTCCAGCCTCAGAGCGATGGGGATGGTGGGAGGGGTGATACCTGTCTCCGTGGACACCCTCCGCGTGATGGGTATGCTCCGCGCTACCTCCACCTCCCACGGCCCTCAATACCACGCCGCACCTGCTGCCAGCGTACCATATTCTCCACCCGCCGCAGTTGGTCCGTCGTCCCCTCGCACCCCACGAGCGCGTGCTTCTACACACATTCCCGACTCTCCCTCAGCTAGCTCTCCCTCTTTTAGACGATGGATGATCCGGAGCATGCAACGTTTGGCCTCTCACCTCGATGTCACGCTCTCTCCTCCTCCACATCGTGTTGCTGCTTCTACTTCTAGGAGTATGGGGGTTGATACCACCGATCTCCCCTCCGAGTCTGACACTGATTCTGAGAGCCCCGACTTCTGATGTATCACATACAGCTGCCGCTCCTTCAAGTAAACAAGGTGATCCTCCAAGGATTCACTATAAACCATAACATCATCCAAGTACACCACCATAAACTCATCAATGTAGTCCAAAAATACTTGATTCACTAAGTGGCAAAATGTCGCAAGAGCATTAGTCAAGCCAAAAGGCATTACAAGGAACTCAAACAACCCATAACGTGTCACACACGCCGTCTTGGACTTGTGTCCTTCAGCAATCCTCACTTGCCAGTACCTCGAACGCAAATCTTGCTTGGAAACGTATGTTGCTTTTGCTAACCGATCAAACAAGTCCTAAATGAGAGGAATTTGATACTTGTTCTTCAACGTGATCTTGTTCAACACCCGGTAGTCCACACACAGTCGAAGAGAGCCATCCTTTTTCTTCTCTAACAACACTGACGCACCATATGGAGCCTTTGATAATTGAATTAAGCCACTATCAAGAAGCTCTATGAGTTGTCTCCTCAGCTCAGCTAACTCTAAAAGAGGCATACGATAGGGAGCCCGGGTATGGAGTTTGCAGCTCAGTGTCAACTCGATTTAGTGATCTATTGCCCGCCGGGGTGGGAGTTCGAGGACTAGTTCAGGTGGCATTAGGTCTTGAAACTCCTTCAAAACTTCAGCAATAACTGGGGATAGATCGCCCACCAAATCACCCTATACTTTCAACAAAGCAGCTACATAAGTGGGTTCTCCATATTTCAACCCTTGCAATACCTGGTGCGCAGAAAGCATCATCCCCTTCCCTTTCCTCTCCTTCACAGCTACTCTAGCTATAAAGCATGGGTTATTCTCATCCATTATGAGTAGACCACCCAAATGTGAAACAACGGCGGCCTTGATGGACTTCAAGAACTCCATCCCTAGAATCAAATCAAAATCATCCATCGCGATAGCCAGCATGTCAATCTTTCCCTGCCATCCGCCAATGTGAATGGATACTCCAGAGATCTTCCCAGTTACCGCCTGTGCCTGAGAGTTAACAGCTTTTACTCGGCTCCTATGCACTCCAACGCTCAAACCCAACCAAGTGCCTACATCCTTCCTAATGAATGTATGAGTTGCGCTTGTGTCCACCATTCATTACATGACCTTTTCATCTAAGGTCAGCTCCACATAGATAAGGGATTTGCAGTACCATTACCCTTGACGGCCTTCAAGGCACCCAACAATTGTAAAGGACTCACTCTTGCAGGACCCTCAGAAAGACTTTCTGCTTCATTAATAAACGTGGCCAACTTCTTGCCTTTATGGCAATCCTTCGCAAAATATAGTCCGCTACAAATAAAGCATCCTCCTACCCTACGGCCTGAACCACTTGCTGCTTTCCCATTAGCTTTCCGTCTATTCCATATAACCTGGATGTTGTTAGGTTTCCTCCTCTGAAACCCATCTCCAGCCCTGCTCTCCACTGGCTTCTTATCCTTCGGTCTGAACTTCGATTTTTCACCCTCTCCTCTAGGTAAGGTCTGCAAGTCCACTAGTGCTTCTGATGCAATAATAGCGGAGACGAGATCCTTCATACCTTGCCTCCTTATCTCTATCTGGGCCCAACTCTGTAGTCCCATGATGAAGTTGAACAACTTGTCCTCCTCGAACATGTCCCTAATATCCAGCATCAGGGATGAAAACACCTTCACATACCCTCAGGCCGTGCCTGTCTGTCGTAATTTCTTCAGGTTAGAAAGAGCCACTCAAGTAGTGTTCTCAAACAAGAATTGCTCCTGCAACTCCATCTTTAACTCTATCCATGAGTTCCAAGTAGTCCGACCCATGCGAGCATCTTCTTACTGTCGAGTGCGCCACCATAGCTTCGCGTCGCCAGTATGATATATGCCCACCAACAGAACTTGTTTATGGCCCGGTACCCTTGCAGCTTTGAAGTACCGATTCATCTCCCAAAGAATGTTTTCCAGTGTCTTGGCACTCCCTGAGCCATCAAATGGGGAAGGTTTAGGGACCTTCACTTGCGTGGGTACCTCCCATGCGACAACTGGTGAAGCGCTAGCTTCCTTGTGGTGGCTGACTTCGGCCTACAACGACTCTACCTTCGTCTTCAAGGCTTCAACTATTAACTGGCTTTCTCTCCATCCACCTGCGAGGTCTTTAACCATCTTCAACAACTTCTCGAGCTGGTCGTCAATACTCTTGATGACGTTCTTCATCGAGTCGGTTGTCTCCTTAAGGCGATCGAAACGATCCTTCTTACTAGTCGCCATCTTCACAATCTTCACTTGTACGTCTTCTCATGCTGCGCTTCATGCAACAACTCGGGCTTTGATACCAACTGTCACATCGTTAACCAATCACCTTTTGCCGTGCAGAATCTAACATGCACCAAGTGACAGGTCAGCCTTCCTTGTAAGAACAATAGTTAGTCAACTCGTGTTTGCATCACAAGCACAACGCAATAAGGAAGCGAGTAAAACCGGAAAACATTCATGGTACGAGAAACACGACACAAGAATCCATTTTAGAGAGAGAAAAATATAAACTCTCTTAGATTGAAAAAAGTTTACAACCATGGCAAAAAACCAACACCAAGAGGCCTTGTCTCCTCCCAAAAATACAATAGACCTTAATACAAGAGCTACCCCAATTCTCCAAGGTTAATTGAGCCCATGCCCAATACAGGTCTGCGTGAAGTCCTGAACTTCCACTTAGCTTGCAGTGTTTCCTACGTTACTGTAGCTTTAACTATCCACCCATGGTCACAGCGCGCAATATTATTGATCACGCGCAGTAATACCGCATGCCATCCTTGCCCCTGGCTCGGCCACGCTCCCGCCCGCGTGCCCACTTGCATACGCCTGCGTAAAACCCTCGGCAAATCCGGAATCATCTCTCGGTATGATTAAGTGTTCCGCCTCGCCTAGACTTGCTAGAGATCTACACTCTAAATAATCTAAGTCTGCAACACTTGACTCTTGGTATGGGCGCACCTGCCCACGCAATCATCTGTCATGCGCACGCCCACGGTCCAGGGCGCACGCGCCTCATGGTCTCAACATATGACCATGCGGAATATTCCACCCACTCATGGTCACGACACAACACATAACTCGCTCTCCCCTCGCTCTACCCAATCCACGCGGCTGTGCGCCCTCGTGGTTTGGCCTATGTTGAAATGTTTGCCCAATGACCAAGTGTAAGGTCATCAACCCTTACACTAGCCAATAAGCATGACATGTATATAATACAACTATGTTCATGATACCAACCAACACATATAAAGGTATAATTATGTAAATATGACAAAGATATAGCCAACATGTATGACATGTACAATCATACAAATATGTTTAATATAGTAACCAACACATATGACATGTATAATTATACAATATGGCCAAGATACTGGCCAACATGTGTAACATGTATAATCATACAAATATATTATAGATACAAACCAACACATATGATAGGTATAATTACTCAAATACAATCAAGATGTTAGCTAGAAAATATGATGTGTGTAATTATATAAATTCAATTAGGACACCAGCCAACACAAATGACTAGTATGGACATACAAATATTTCTAAGATACTAACCAACTGTTGGGTCCAACCCATTTGGTGGGCTATAATAAAGTTGGGCTCTGGACCAAGTTAAAAATTTTAAAAAAAAAACTATGTCAATGAAGAGGTGAAGAAAAATGTCAAGATGATTCATCAGTGAAGTGAGACCAAGAGCGAGGAAGAAAAAGGAAAGAGACTGCTATGGCAAAACGATCGGACGGCGATATGGCACCGGATCTCACAAATTTTGGGTGAAGAATCCTTGCAAGAAGCTCTTCCTATTGATTAGGTTTGATCTTTCCTTTGATTATTATTTGGTGTGTTATCCATCCATGATGATGATGATGATGATGCTTGATGAATGTTGATGCCATTGCGCATGTGTGCCTCTAGTTTAATCTAGAAAAGGCTTTGTAATTCTTCATTGACATAGTGAAAATGATTCTAAGTGGCTTTTAGGAATCCCGTGATTTTTTCCTCGATTTGAAGGATTTCCACACTAAATCGAGAGTCTTGCTTGTTGGTGTTTGATAATTTTATTGTGTTGTTGAGATCCCAAATTTGTACTCAAAGATGGGAGTATTTAATCCTCAAAAAATTCAGAAACTAAGCTTTGCACGGCAGTGCTTACTTCTGCACGCTCACTCTCCATCCAGTGATGCCATGCTTCCACCAGTGCAATTTGCAGGTTTCTGAATTTTTCAAGTGATGCAGTACTTTTGCTACAATACTTTGTTACATTACCAGTGTTACAGTAAATCTGCAATAGTAGCGCTAATGAACCCGCAAGTTGCACGCCTTCTATAGTGACCATGCTTCGCCGGTGCTTCAGCCCGTGCAGATTGCAGGTTGCTGAATTTCTGAGTGCTACAGTGCAAAAGCTACAGTGCTGTTGCTATAGAATTTCAAAAACATTACCGTTTGGTTCCGCTTCTCCCCAACACCAACTTATATGACAAGTATAATCATATTAGCGACCAAGACACTAGCCAACGCATATGATAGGCAATATTTCAAACCTCACACATGCTTCTTCTCAAACACGATTTTAGGAATTTGAAAATATAATTCAAAATATTTTGCACTCTAAATCCTTATGAACTTTAGATTTATATATAAATTAAAATTTTTTGGATCTTAAATATCTCAAAATCTAAAGGGCCATCCACAAGTTGGAAGGGGGCCAATGGGTCCAAGTGATGGATTTTATTCTTAAATCTTTTGCACTTAGCTCCTTATAAATTTTATATTTACATATAAATGAAAATTTTTAAAACTAAATATGTCAACACCTAAGGGTGAATCAGTCAGTTAGGGGTGGTGGCCCTCACCCTCCCCTCCCGGAGATCCAGAATTACCTCCTATTGTTTTGATTGCATTTGTCCTAAATCCTAGGCTAAAATTAGAAAGTTCATGTAGTTATTTAGATGCTTATACGAGTTCTTATGATATAATGGAGGCATGGATTAACAATCACAAACCATAGACGAATTGGAGACTCAATGGTATGTGCCAAAAGCTGACTTTATTATAGATGTTAACTCACTTGTTCAGGATATTAGGACACAAATTCTTGAATTGTATAATAATTATTGTTTTCGGTCTAACCATGTAGTTATACATGTTTCAGCTGAGATGTCAGATCGTCCAATAGCAAAGAAGAATCATTTTGGTGAAAGCAAGCAAGGAAGAAGCTATGGAGGCCACAATACATAGACATAAACTTGTACTTGAACACTACCTTTCAATCCACCAAGGACATCAATGCATATATGAACATTGTCCTCTAATGGTGACAAAGTAATCAAAACCTCGGCTCCAATTTTTCACTAGCTCTAAAAGACAATTTTACTTGCACTATGTCTACAATAGCATGTGAACAAGCACTCACTGCGAGTTGAAAAATGTTGGACATAACACATTTTCAGTTATCGCCACCAAACATTAAATTCAAGTTTGCAAGATGATTGAAAGCTTGCTCAAGTTTGACAACAAGAAACAGATATTAGAAGCTTTGAAGCTACTAAACTTTTCTTCACGGATAGCATGATGAGCACTACAGCAACCCAGAGACTGAGGTTGAGGTGAAGGCAAACCCTTATAAGGACCAATCGATAAGTTGATGACAACTTCAATTTAAAGAGAATTGTGTGGGCTTTAATTAATTTCTCTCACACCCAAAAAGATATGGAAGTAACTTAATTTAATAGGTAAATGAATTAGGTGCAAGACCAACATATCTTTCACCTATGTGCTATTAGTCTATTGACATCACAATTCACACTCACATTTGAGTTGCTTTGCAGTTATTTTTTATTTATTCCATTAAAACAATAACAATAAACTTTAACTTAATTGGTTAAGGCTTTGCAGTCGAATGTTGCAAATTCAATCCTCGCAAGGATTTATTTTTATTTAATTTAAAAAAATAAAATAAAAATATTTCAATCTAAAAGTTCCCGGGATGAGTGGATGGTCAGATTGACCAACTAGATGAGGCCAGAGCTTGGGTCACTAGTTTAGTGAACGAGTCTCTGCCCACCTCTATCTTGTTTTAGACTCATGTCCAATTATTTTTTTCACTAGATATTAAGGAAGAGTAAAAAAGGGTAATGCAGACATTTCACATACTAATCCGCCGCCCATGTATTTAAACATCACACTCACAATAAAAACAAATTATCCCAGCATTTAAAAAATTCAAAGAGAACCCAGGTAAAATGTGAAATAGCAGAGGAGCTTTCGGTACTTCCATATGAATATAATTTTCTTGTTTCTTAGGAATGCGGATGAAAAGGAAACTTGGTTTCCCCATCCTACTTCCCGCTTCAACATATGTTGTAACCCACGTGGGGTGAGCCTGCTTTGCCATCTCTCTACATTGATAACATTCAAAGTTCTGACTTTCAATGCATTCACGTGAATAGGCACTGCAATCTACAGTATGTACTCGTGGATGCATGCTTCGGGGATGAATCAAGATGTTCATGTGTGTATATCTATATAATTTACATGGGATGCATGAATTAATTTTAGTTTATAGCATGCTGGATGGAGTATCTATTCTACGACACAGACCATGTCCTTTCTAGTACTAATGTATGATTTTCCTTTTGTTGGTTAGAGAGAAAGTCACATGGCCAAGTATGATAAGTGGTACTATCTCTGCTTTGTTGATTGTATTGCTAGATACTGCTGTGCAATGCTGATACAGATATCTGAAAAAAAAAAAATAATTTTAATTAAAAAGGAAATGTTTCAAAAAGTTCTTTGAAGCACTAAAAAGAGGGATTTTAGGCCATGTAGTTCTGATTTGTGAGTTCCTTTGACAGATATAGGTGGCAACCAACTTGATAAAACTAATAAAATTTGACTGGTCTGCAACTTTAGTTTTATTTAAATTGGAGTTTGATCTACAAGACAATTAATTAGATTATTTTCAAAATCAATTAAAGAGTGTTTGGTTAAATATAGTTAAAATATAATGGATTTTCTGTTGCCTTGTATTTACAAATTTTTGAATTTCAAAATACATAAGAATCGAATCCAAAGTTAGATTGAATTTTTGTAAAGAGCTGTTGATTATAAAATATTACATTTAATCATACAATATGTATATTGTATATGTGGATTTGAAAAACATATGTTTGGTTTGATGCATTTAAAAATATGGCCACTTATGAAAAGAATAATTTTTTTTATAAATGACTACCAAATTTTATAAAAGAGTTTTGTTTATAAATATTTTTTTTATAAAATGAACTGTGCAATCTTTGTTTTGCAATTGCTAATAATGTTATTTTAATGATTTTAATTAATTCATAGTGATTATTATTAATATTGACCAAAAAAAATTGCAAAACCTAAATTCTAAAGTTCGGCATAGACAAGTAGATAGAAAAATAAAGTAAAGGTGAAATTCCTGAAATAGTACTTCTATTATAATAAATTTGCCTTTTTGCTTCCTACTATAAAAGTTTTTAATTTTCGGTGTACATTATTTTAATTGAGCAAATGAAGGCCACTTGTTATCGGCAATCAGTTTCTCAGTTCAATAATGTTTACGTTGTTTAAAATAATACTAAACAATTATTAAAACATTAGACAAACTTAAAAATAAAATAAAATAATATTAAAATAATAATGTTACCATTTTCAAACAAAATCAAAAAATTATTAAATTACTTTTAAATTTTCCAAAAAATAAGAAAATGGATAGTTATGAAATTAACAAGATAAATGAAATATTATATAAATATCAAATCTCATGTAAGATAAATAAATTAGGCATAAATTCTTTTGTACTATATAAACACATATTTATTTTTTAATCTAAACTAATGAATAAAATTTTATTTTTATGTTTATATATCATGCATGTAATGTAGTTGGTACCATTCGTAGAATTATTGTAATTTGTATGACAAAATAAATAATTTTATTTTCCCAAATTCAATATGCTTGCATAACAGCGTTGGGTGCACATGTTTATTTTGATACAAAAGAGGATATAAATTTCACCTATATAAAATAAATATATGAATGTACATATACGTAACCAGTTATTGTATAATTAGAGAAATCATTTGATAAAATAAATAAATATAAACAAATTACTTCTTAAATTGCCATTTACTAAATTATTTTGTCAAAAATGTTTTTAATTTGAATTTTATAAATATGTAGAGGATAAAACCCCCATTTTCATAAATACTTTCTTATTTAAATATTTAACTATTACAATTTTTAATGATATTTTAATATTTTTAATTATTTGACATTTTGAATAATAGTTTAATATGTTTATTTTTCTGAATTTATAATAATATTTAATAATTTGTTAATATTATCTTATGCAGCAACGGTTAGTGTCACAACCTCCACTGATCATTTTCGGCCATGCGGCACCTGACATGCACCAAGTGGTAGGTCAGCCTTCATTGTTAGAACAACAGTGAAACAACACCTGTTCACAACACAAGCACATCACATAAAAGAATTTAGCAAAACCGAAAAACATCCACCGTACGAGAAGACGACACAAGAAACCAGTTTTAAATAAAAAAAAATATAAACTCTCTTGGATTGATAAAAGCTTACAGTCATGGCCAAAAATCCTCACCAAGAGGTTTTGTCCCCTCCCAAAAGCATAATAAACCCTATTACAAGAACTACCCCAAATTTCCAAGGTTAATTGAGCCCCTTGCACAATTTAAGTCTCGCGAGAAGTCCCGGACTTCCACCTAGGTTGCAGTGTCCTCCGATGTTACTGTAGCTTTAACTAGCCACTTTGGCCACAACGCTTAGCAGTACCGGTCATGCGTGGTAATACCGCATGCCATCCTAACCCCTGGCTCGGCCACGCTTCTACCCGCGTACCCACTTGCATACATCTGCGTAAACCCTTGGCAATTCCAGAATCAGAATCTGGGTCTCTCGGTATGATCAAGTGTCCCACCTAGGCTAGATTTGCTAGAGATCCACTCTCTAAACAATCTAAGCCAGTAACACTTGACTCTTGGTATGGCCGCACCTGCCGCACGCGCTCATTGACCACGCGCACGCCCATCGTCCAGTGCATGCACCTCACGATCTCCGCACAAAATCGTGTGGGATATTTTACCAGCTCCTGATCATGACACAACACATGTTTCGCGCTCCCCAGCGCGCTAACCAATCCACGCGGCTGTGCCTCCTCGTGTCTTGGCATATTTTAAGTTGTTCTTTTAATGACCAAATGTAAATGCACCGACCCTTACAATTAGTAAGTTCAAATAATGGAGGGAGCAAATTCGAAATTTTTTTAATAAAGCAATGAAAATGCAAATTTGTTATAGAGAAAGATTATTTTGGAGATTTCACCCAAAATAAAATATTCAAAATCATAGCACAGATGATATTAATTGTTTATGAAGCTCCAAGTCTCAAACTTGTAATTTTATTTCTTAGATTTATAGATAATTGAAATAATGCAATTATATATTTACAGATGATATTATATATATATATATATATAAGTTCAGTAATTTTGTAAAGCCAATGACATCATTCTCCACCAGCAATGATGTAAAACCCACCCTTTTAAATCTCAACCATCGTATATTTTTAAAAAGTTGTTTTATTTTTTTAAATTTTAAAACGTCATGATTTTATCCCTGTAACCAATAGATCGTGGGGAGAAGGTCTCGGAACTCACGAGAGAAGAGGAAGAAAGGATTCACGTCAATTTTATCCCTGTAACCAATAAATTTTACCCCTGCATCCTTCTTCCTTAGTTTCGTGAAGTGCCGGCAACGACGAAGAGGAAGAAAGGATTCACGTCAATTTTTGTTCTCTGCTTCTTAAGGTAAGCACCCTTTTTTCGCATCTAGGGTTTGATTTCCGATCACTATTGTTCGTTCTTTTTTTTAAATCTTCTCCTTAGTTGTCAGTGCTCTTGATTGATAAACGCGACATTTTATCTCGCCGATCTTTTCTTCAGAATTTTGACACTAATTCTTTGGTTTGACAGATAATTATCATCTTTTAATCATATGTTTGTAGAAGTATGGAGCACTAACGTTGATGTGCATTCAAATTTCTTAGTATATTAAACATCTCAGCTTCAACAAATTAAATACTTGGTCACCTGCCTTTTTCACAATTTTCTATGAGTTAAAGGTAATAGCAATTTAATTTTAATCTTCTATATTTCTCTTGGGAGGTTCAGCCAAAATACAAGGTTCTAGAATTTTTTCACTCCTATCACAATGACTCAAATTCGCACCTTATATAATTACTTTAGAATGTCCTCTCTGGGATAGGGAATGCTGATCCAAGTAATCATTCGAGATGAATCTGAATAAAAATAAGGACATTTAAAGGTCAAAAATATTTGCCAAATAAATATTTCTAGCTCTGTGAATTACATCTAGAAAATCGAAAAGCATAGAGGAATATCATCTAAGTAGTATCGAACAAGAAACATAAATAGGAAACTTAGTAATTGTTTTCAAGTTTAAATGGTTCCTTGCCCATTGATTTTTGCAATATTTCCTTTTGACGTAATGTATAAGAGTGCTAGTGGTCAGCTAAAATTAGATAATCATATCATGCTTAAATCACTAGACCTTGCCAGTGTTGCCATTTCGTGAAATACTGATTTTTGATTAAATCTTTGATTTGCTTAACATTTTATTGTTTAAGGTTTTGAAACAACTAAGGTGATAAGGTGTTAAATATGCACACATTAATTTAAGTAGTTCCGTAGTGTTTGTTCATTGTTGCATCTGCAATAGAACCAAATGTCCATGTCTGTTATGTCCCATTTCCAAGAGTGCTCTGATTTTTATCCATGTCCCACATGTAGGATAAGTTTAGTCTGTAAGGTGACAAACACACCTATCATCTTTGTATTGGCCAATTTTAATTTGAGCTCAGCCTTGATACAGGATGTCTGTCGTATTGCTCCGTCAATTTTCATCAATATATATATATATAGTTGTGAAATTGGTTTTAGGGTGCTTGTTAGGGGTAAGAAGTAAATTATTGTGCATTCTCGTGTTGCTTACATAGTTAGTGTTTAGAACCTAGATCATGTTTAACCAATGGTCAATGTTTGTATCTAAGAGTTGGAATCTAAGCCAAGATACAATGTTCATGTTTAGGGTCGTTGCTCGAATCCTGATTTTGAGTGTCCAAGGGAATCCTATAGCTTGGGGATATTTTTTCAGATAAGTAAACCATGTATAAACCCATATATATGTATATATAAAATTTCTGATTACAAGAAACAATTTATGTAATGATTTAATTATTTTGGGTTTTATTGTAAATGAAATTTTATGATATTATATTTATATGTTTTGGGTATGGAGATATTATGCATATCATATGTTCAAAGCTTATTTATTTATTTATTTATTTATTTATTTATTTATTTATTTGTTTTTGTTTATTTAATTGATTCTAATATTTTAATTAATTACGTATTCAGTTATTGAGTTCATGTATTTTAAATTTTATTATCATATATTCGCATTATTAAATTTTCAAATAATTTGAATTATGTTCCTTAGAAAAATAGGATCACCGAATTTCTCTACTTTCGTGTTGGCAATGATTTTGGACCCGACATATTTTGACATAGTAACTTGTAGTCAACCAAAGTAACTTTGCAATAACCCTGTCATTTGGGGTTACACACTGACCATGTTGACATGAACTTCTGATTCTGATAAGGAACTATAGTTTCACACTGTTTCGTCGGTGACGAATAACGGCCTCTAATAATCTGGCTCAGGTCACTGAGGATAATAAATGAACTCTGACAATCTGACTCGGGTCACCGAATTTAAATATATGAATTTTGTTATTTTGTTTTTGGCATTAGTTATTTGTGGGACATATATATACTTGTTCATTTGAAAACTTTGTTTGTCTGAAATGTTATGATGTCTGGGTTTGATTTTTGAAATTTATTGTATAACGTTACTTTTAAGTATGTTTTTGAAACCATTGAGTTTTTGTGATCTCTATGTTATTGTTTTTAGTAGTTGCTTACTGAGCTATTAAGCTCATAAATAGTTGCTCTATTCTTTTCAGATCAGGAGTAGATATGTACTGACTAGCTTAGCGGGGACCGTTGAGTGAACACCATGTGGCTAGCATGATATTAGTTTTTCGTTGTGATTTAATAAATATGTTATTTGTTTAAGACCTTGAGTTTTGCACTTTTAGTCTTTCTTGGGTCTTAGTTGTAAATCTGATTATTTTATTTCTTGAATTCTTAAGTTTAACAAAAATTAGTGTGTGGTTATGTTTTATACTCGAGAGACAGATATTGAGGCCTTGTGTGCCCACTTGGTCTCAGCCTCGTGGGTATACGCCCGTTTGTTGACGCATCGAATTCGGTAAGCCGGGTTCGGGGCGTGACAAATGATAAGGTCACTAATGTGATTGATGACTTAACGAATGCTACACTCATACACACAACTCCAAATAACACTCCACATGAAATTCCACATGAAAAATTATCTTTTGCAGATATAAAACTCCACATAAATACATATAAAAGAACACATAAAACTCCAACAGAAAGTACCTATAAAACCACGCATTAACACAGATACAACTCTCTCTCTCTCTCTCTCTCTATATATATATATCCTTACAAAACTCCACACATACAAACTCTCATAACATAGAACTTGCCACCATAAGGAATAAAATCATTTTCCACAACATGAGATCATTCTTGAAAAAAGGAAAGCAGAAAACATAAAATTAAAAGAAAGACTTGCAAAAAAATAAACCTAAAAAAATTACAAAATATTGACATCAAGAATTTCTTACTATCTTCACATGTTAAAGGTCTCACTCGATCAAAGCAAAGAATTTGCCCAAATCTTGAGAAATCCCTTACCCATTCTTAATAAACAGTTTAAGGTCGTGCATCACCGACCATCAAGTGCTCGTACACCATAATAGTTATTCTATGGAATACCAATATTGTGTCATCTTGGGGCCCTCTTTCAAAGGTCACCAATCAATTGGATCTATCTAACACGAATGCATCTTTAATAGCAGTGGTTAATTAACAGGTTGCATCATCACAAACATTGGTCTTGCTCATGCCTTTCATTTTCCATCTTAAAGTTGGTGATGAGCACATCACTTTCACAGTTTTTGTAGAATGTTTATATTCTGTTGATACGTTATGTTGCATAAATTGTTGCATTTCAGTAGTACTTTGGGTATTCCATATTTTAATAAGCAGGTAGACAAGTTTTAAGGCAAAAAAAAAAAATCGGAGTGCAACAAGAAGCATCCCTGAGAAGAACATTGCCTAAGCACGAGTGTGCTTCAGGTCATGCAAATCACAGAAATAGAGATAATCCAAAGCACAACCAACACGAGCAACCACTATTTGCATGACCGACACTATATACACAACCATGCTCAAGTTCATGTAAATCTCAGGAGTTGGAGTTTTCACATGATTCAATTCCCAAAATTTGGCAATAAAGTGCACAACTTCAAACATGCCCCAATTATGGCCATGCACTAGTCTTACTTCCATATAAAAGCCCAAAAAGTTAGGTTTTCAAGGGGCTAAAGACAACTAGTCAAGCGTGGATTGAATGTTGTTCCTGTGGTCCGACGCATTGTGATTGGCAATTTCATCCTCTCCATCTTTGGAGTTTCATTTCATCAATTGAAGGAAGTTCAAGGGAGAGATTCTTACAATGTTATCAATCCTTGCTTTGTATTTGGGTTATGGTTTGTTACCTTTAAACATGAGAGGCTAAATATTCATTCAGTGTCTCAGGCCATGAACCTTTTAATAACTTGTATTTGAATTTGCTTTGTTATTTTAGCTGCAAGTATTAAGAATCTTTTATTTTTCTTCATACTTACAATTGTTAGTGCAAGGGCCTCAATTGTATATTTGATTATCATGGTTAGGATTGAAAAATCATCACATAATTAGGTCACACATAGAAGATAGAAATTGAGTGCACGTGTAGATATAAGGTATATGGTGGCGAACTCTCCATATTAGAGTTAAACCTAATATAGGGACTCATAAAGCGTCAAGCAATCATAGGGTAATAATCTATTAACGTATGGGATTAAGGTTGATAACTTGAACCAAAAGGATCAATGAATCTAGGAATCTCCACATTCTAAGAGTGCTCTATCGATAACCAATTTAAGAATTCATTGCACGGATGTCTTGAGAGGATTAAGCTTGAGGCATTGTCTCATCTTCTGATCTTATCCCAATTTTGTCATGTCTTCTTCTCAGTTTTAAATTTTTTTAATTGGGGGAGGCAACAACACCAATTCACTTTTCTGACTAAATAGTAGATAATCAATTAGTGCAAGAAGCAGTGGTCACTGTGGATTCAACTATACAACTTTTAAGTACATTTTACTACTTCTTACAACCTGTGCACTTGTAGTGTATATGCAAGATTGCATATCAGTTAGACTTATTATTAAGATGGGTTTAGAATATTTCCTTGACAAAAAGGCAAGGCTTACCATATAGATTTCCCTTCCCAGAAGGTATACCATTAAAATGGTCAGCAAGAGAGAATACTTCTGGCTCAGTGTTATAATCCATTTGTACACCAATACAATTTCCTACAAGGATGGCAAGATGACCACTAGCTTGATCACTGCCTCGTATATTTTAAGAAGATCTTAGTCCTCATTAGGCTTGTTCAAATATGGCTCATTTTGTATGTAAATTTATATTTCAACATATAAATGTTAACATGATTAGGTAAAATCAATATGTATGTTTTTTTAAATAATAATATTAATGATAACAAATACCTTAATATACTCTATATACTCATCCTCACCCATGATGATCATTTTGGGGTTATTATCCAAGTTTATGCCACTCATCTCTTTTAAATTTTTTATTCTTGTATGTTTTCTCCATATTGTCTTCAGATGATTACTTCCATTGACCTCTGTGACTATCATCTCAAAGGCATTATGCATGGCTTAAACAACACCATGAGTACCTTGTTGTTTAAAGCCCTCGTCTAGCATCCATCTCTTATCTTTGGACGTCCTTGATGTCATCTTCATAACTGATGCTATTTGGTTCCCTTCAAATGTATTATGTCCCTCCATTTTATATTAATAAAAGATATATAAAACCCCACGATAATTTTAATTCGGGCATAATATGAGAAACGGTAAAGTCCAAGAGAAGAAAAAAAACATGATACGATTCAAATGAAGCAAGCATTGAAGACAGTCAATTATAGATTACTGGACGTCGAAGGCAAAAAAGTATGTCATGGTTTTACATTAACACTTATTAGCATTTAATGTAAAATAGAAGAAAGAAGTATACATGGAATATGACACAACACTACAAGAAGAAGACAGTTTACCCAAGGAGGATTTTGTGGGTAAAACTGCAGAAATTCATGGGTAAACAACTTTACCCAGGGCTTACCCAGGAATCAGAGTTCCTTACTAATAAGCTCGTGGGTAAAACATTACCCATGAAATTTTCCGTTCCTGGGTAAATTACCCACGGATACAACCCTGGGTAAACTGGGTAAATAATTTGTGGGATTCATAAAAGACCATAGATTAGCCACAAATAAACCCTTGGTAAATTGTCTACAGGGTAAATAATTAATAGGATTAGATAAAAAACCAGGAATTACCCATATATATCTTGTGTGAAATTGCTAGGTATTTTTTTTTCAATTTACCTAGGAAATCTAGTGTGGGTAATTTCTGGTATATATTGTTATGTTTGCTAGGTAATCCCTGTGTAAGACTCCTAATAAAAATATATTATCCCTGGATATTCCTTGGCTAAATATCATGTTAAATATATGTAATCCTAGTTATTCCCTGGGTAAATATCCTGTTAAAAGCATATCATCTTTGTTATTTCCAGGGTAATTTTGATATTATTTATTATCAACTCAATCACAATTCAAATATTATTTGAAGATAACAATTTATAAAATTAAAATAATTAATCAATAACACAATACAAGTATTTAAAAAAAGTAGCACAATATAAATACATAGCAAATTAACTGAAAGTAAGATTACCTAAGTACATTGAACAAGCTAAACAAATTAAAAACTAAAGCCTAAATATTTAACTAAGTCCATGATCATTGTTATCATCTCCACCTCTTGTACCTTTACGTTCCTCTGGTTGACTGCTACTAGTATTTTGAGATCCATCTGGAGGAAACATACCGATGTGGTTGCATAACATTTGTATAGTTCTTCTGAAATTAGTTATTAAATTATCCTGTGTCTCAAGCTTCTTGCGCATAATTGTCAACTCATTTCGAACCTCATCTTGCAAGGAGTGTCAGAATAGCCTTGCCAAAGCAAAGTATAATTAATGATTTAGCCTATGTCGATAAGAAGACTTGAGAGATATGATGCACATAGTCTAAATGTTAGAAAATGTCAAGGATTCTTATTAACAACAAAAACCCATTGTCAAAGACCATATAATCCAAAAGATACAATTGAGAGTGGCAAACAAAATAAACTAATACATTAAAGTAGATTCAAATACCTTGAATTCTTTTGTTTGTTCATTTCTTCGCCCAACATTCAATAACCTGTGATACCATAGGAAGAGCTAACATTCAAAAATAGATAAAAGGTTATGATGACGTGCAAACATTAAAAGGATACATGAAACATTGTTTACGAGTAACATCATACAAACCTCATACACTGATGATTGATAAAAAAAAAACGTCTAATTACTAAACTATATGAAAATAAAAAAGAAGAAGAAGAAGAAGAAGAAGAAAAAGAAGAAGAAAAAGGGACTGCACTGTGGTTTGCATTCATCCTTATGCAATATTATTTTTCTACAAGCCCAGAATCCCAGTGGACTTTCTTCAAAAAAACTTAACATTTTCCTACAAGAAATGCTTATGTACTCATAAAAACAAATGGACAGGGTGCTTAGTCATCAAAAATCCAAATCACCTTCACCCACTAAAACAGATGCAGAACACTGTTTAAGGCAAACATTTGTTCATATGCAGACATCATACATTTTAAAGATTTCATTTGATATAACACTGTTTCAAAGCTCAGTGACCTTTCCAATAGTAAACCTTGCTTAAACACCACCAATAGTTTTTCCATTCTGATATCTTTACTAACAATCCAAGTCACACAATTGGCCATAAGTTGTCTATTAATCCACTATTATACAACATTCTAATCAGATTTCTCATTAATTGTGAGGATTACAATTGAGAACTATGTCTTCTAATGTTGAGTAAATTCATCATTACTAAGGATTGTTTGGGTAGCCCAAAATTATGACAAAATATGTACAATATCCATAATTTAACATTTTATGATAATTATGTCATATTGGTTGTTTGGGTACTTAATTTAGGCTATAAAGTTACTATATAATATAGGTGTTTTGGCATAAAAAGCAATTCTACTCAAAGTGGAATATTTTCTTATTGTAAAGTATGTGGCTTTTCCTCATTATAAAGTATGTGGAGTATTTATATAATAATTTTTTATTTTGTTAACCAAACACTCATTCTGTAAAAATAAAATATGCCATAATTTTTGTAATAATCATTGCACTTTCTACATAATAAAATTATACCATATTTTTTTTATTTTGTAACCAAACATATCCTAAGAGTTTCAGGGCCACAATTGAAATCTATCATTGAAATTTCATCATCATCTTCATGACAATATAATCATTAGACTGAGAAGCAAATGCAATGTGTGCAAGTCTATCCACATAAGCAGTGTGTATATATAATATATAATCAAAGAAATATACACAAAAAAGCCTTCACTAGAGAGCATACTTTGCTAAAGATTTTCTTCATACACTTGATAGGTGTAACTATCACAAGAGAAGGAGATTACAAGGAATCAAATGTTTGGTACCTGATTGCTAGCCAACACAGAGCACCCCATGACCAATGATTAAAGACAAGGAGAATGTATGTCTATTTAAAAAAAAATAAACAATTAATGAATTTTTTTCTTAAATTCAAAACAACATGCTCAAGAATCAACACCAAGGATATACAATTCAATGCATGAAAAAGAAAAATATAACCACTGAACTAAATAAGGGCTCAATGAAACATAAATTTAATTTCAATTTGCTCAAACGCCCTAAATTTCATCATTCTAGGATTCAAAAGCAGGTTACTAATCTAATTGGGAACAAAGTGAAGGAGGATGAGGTGTGCCTTCTAGGCAATAAAGAGAGGCATCAAGCAAGTGAAGGAGGATATTAAGGCGGCTCAGCCAATGCTCTTCAGAGAGGCCAATGCTTTTCAGACATTGAGTAGCTGGAGGTCGAGCGGCGAGGGCAAGCACGGTGAAGAAAATTAGGGCTAGAAGAATGAGGTTTGGAGGGGATGGTCATGAAAGATTCTTAATTTGTCCGTTTGGATCACGGATTGGCTATAGTAATGGGAATGGGAATGGGAATGGGAATGAAAAAGGTGTTTGCTTGGAAAATTGGGAATGGGAAAAGTGGAAATAGTAAATCATATTGAAATGACTCTAATACCCTTAATATATATATATAGCAAGTCAATATTGTTTTTTAAATAACATTTAAATAGCATTACAGTTTAATAAATATTTGTAATATATCTAATTTTTTATTTATTATAATTAAATATTTAAATAAAATAATTTATTTTATGTTATGGTTATATTGTTGAAATCAATTTATTATTGTACTTAATATTTAAAATTAATACTTCACATTAACTAACAATATAATTAAATTATTAAAATTACTTTCTCACATTAAATTACTTTCAATTGTTACTATATGAATTATTAATATAATTAATTATTTTATATGTGATAAATAGTATGGATATCATTCCGAATATGATCCTAGGTTGGACTTTGGCATCAACAATATTTCACAATATCAAGCTTTTTCACAATTACGAACAAACATTTGTGGGAGTAAAAATAATCACATGATCTAACAATAACAATGGAGAATGCTAAGTCAAATTGTTATAATACCAAATACCACCATGCATGGTTGCAACTTAACATAGTACAAGTCCAATAACACCAAGACCTTCACATAATTCTCATAATACAACTTCATTACAAAGTCTCAATTAACAAAACAGCTAGATAGCCAAGCTCCATATGAAGTAGTTGTCAAAGTCCATAGTCCAAAAACATGCATTCAAACATGGTTTGCATGTTAAGCGGTTGAAATGACATTCTTGCTAAAATTAAACAACAAAAGCATAGCTTCTTGTCATCAGGCAAGTCCCAAAACATTTCAAGTTCATTTTCATCCTTTCACAGAAATTAGATCACAACTAGTGTTTCATCATCTGACAAGCCGGCAATATTGAAAATTACTTCATTTAGTAACATTTTTTTTGTTCAACATATTTCTGCTGTTCTTCAGCTTGTCTGCGAGATGCTTCCATTAGAGCAACAATCTCAGCATTCCGAATAGCACAATCTGCTGCCGCCTTAAGTCCAGGACCGACCACTTCCACAAATTGTGCTATTTTTTCAGAATTTGCCTCGAGAGCTGGATCTTTGGCAATACCTTTCTTCTTTTGCCGCTTAGATGTTGTTGAGGCATTATTTTCTGAAGTCATGGGTGATGACATGTACACCGGTTCTTGCATAGAAGCAAAAAAATCATTGCTTGGAAATTGAGATGGACCAGTATTCTCCTCGAAACTACTGTTCTCCTGCATATATTGAGTTGCATCATCCCCTAAGTCACCCTTGCATTGCCATGTGCCCGATCTTTTGTGAAGACTTGGGTAAGTTCATTGAAAAAAGGAAAAGACTTCCAATAAAGGCCAGCAGCTTCCTTGTGATTCTAAATTGTAATATAAAAGAAAGTCAACATTCAAAATAATAAATCAAGATATATCCTTAAAAAAATATTAATATATAATTACCTTAGCATATTCATCGTATGCACTTTTCTCACACTCGATTATGCTATGCACGTGCTTCCAAACAAAACCACTAATACACAGAAGATCCGCAATCACTATAGTTTGTCTGCTTAACAGTTTCACTCTAGACTCGATATTTGGCATGGCCTTCAACGTAGTCCGGGGGATCTTTTCCTTTATCATTCTCTCTAATTGAAATAGATACCCATTCCGAAATCCATTCTCAGCTCGCCACATAGCATTTGTGGATAGCTCAACTAAAGCCTCATTTAGAGCCTTATCTTCTTCCACGGTCCAATAATGTTTGTTTTGTCCCCTTCCCCTATGTTGAGATTCTCCAACATCCATCCTTGAAAACCCTGAAAAATCACAACACTTCAAGCGTTTAAAAATCACAATTAAAGAAAAAGACAACAAACTCCACATGTAACATTTCAATCTCAAGCCACTTTCAGGAGCATGAAAACATTATTATTACAATCTTCAATCATTATGTTTAGTTATCCCCACTAGCTCATATCAATCTATAACAATAACATTTAATAAATTGATCCAACAAATAGTATGTGAGAAGAAAAAACAACAACAAAGCATAATTAATGAACACACTTGCCTTATTTCCACATTTAAAACCACATAAATTAACAAAGTATAACTATACCAAAGTAGGAATATGTAATACGATGAACAACCATAAAACAAAAAAAAAACCAATATATGGAAGAACCATTGTTTTCAATACATAGAAATTAATTGTGTTCAGGCAACTATTAAAAATGCCTTTACATAGGAAGTTTGGCTTTGAGTACATTTTTGTTAACTATTAAAATGAACTTGATCACCATATATTGAACATGTCCATAGCCATATCATTTCTAAATTTGGTCCATTCATCTGTTGGATCAACAGCTGTGATGTTGTCAACATTATCTTCTGTGTTCTCCCCTACCATTAAAACATCAACTTCAGCTTCTGCGACGTCTTCTTCCATCTCTCTTCGAATGAAGTTGTGTAGTAAGCAACATGCATTGATTATGCGCCTTTGGGTTGCTATGTTGCAAAAGCTTGGACTAGCTAGGATTTTCCATCGAATTTTTAGAAGGCCAAAGGTTCTCTCAATTACATTTCTTGCACTAGCATGCTTCATATTAAAAAACTCTTGAGCCGTTAGAGGTTGATGTCCATCAGCCCAAGAACTCAAATGATAGCGTTGTCCTCGAAAAGGGGCAAGAAATCCAGGGCAATTTGCATAACCGAATCAACCAAATAGTAAAAACCTAATATAATGATAAATGTATGTCATTGGACAGTGGTTTATGGAAACATTTTGTTATTAATAATAAATTGGAAAAGTAATGAGACCGTATTTTATTTACCGTTTGGAACCTTTAATCCATTAGGTGTTGTTACCGCATCTCTGTGAACTCGACCATCATAAGCCGATCCTTCCCAACCCGATAAGACATATATGAATTGCATATCTTGGCTACATACAACGAGTACATTAGTGATGATTTATGATTTTCTTGTTCTATATCTCGGTCGATCATATTTAGGTACATTTACCCTAATATGTGTTCCATCTAGTGCTCCAAGACAATTCTATGCTGACAAAAAAATTATTTCTTATAAAACATCTATAATTTTTTCCAAAAAAAAAATTCACTTAGATTTGAATAATTACTTTGAACCACTTCCACCATGACACATTTTTTTTACCACGTAAACCACCAGTGGTGGTTAAAAATTGACACAAACTATGGAAGCAATGGCGATCCATGCGTAGTTTATCAATACATTGAACATCACTTTCATATACAACACGACGGAAGTATTCATATTGTTTGCGTCGCCTGATTGATGTTAACTCAATCTCATTTTGGATCATACTATTTCGTTCATTGTTTCGTGTTATTGCTTATGTAGCAACCATGATGTTCAATAGGAAAATGTAGCATATAGAGGTAAAGAAATATAGTTGAACTCCATCCGTATTGTCCATATTAGCTGGGAGCATATGCAAACAAAAAAAAAATTAACATAACAAAAATATAGGAAACATACAAAGTGTCTTCTATTTTTATAAGAACCAAAGCCATTATAAACCTTAAGTAGCATACTATTAAAATAAAGTTTGCATCCTATTAAAGTCAAACTAAACCAAATATAATGGTGCACATTCATCAGACCTAGATAAAAGCAAATCTAGGCATGAGTTATTAAACAAATGCTGATGATGGGAATCTATTTTAAATTTTATATTAATCAAAAGAATAGTGTAAAAGTTAAAGATAAAAGGCATTAATGAATCAATAAATGCTCTAGTTATCTTGGCCAGTAACAAACAATGCTCTATAGATCCCACCTCTATGAATATTCTGGTTGATCCCTTCATTAAATTTAAGAGACATTTAAGGGTCTATTTAAGAGATATTTTGGTTGCTCCTTTCATTAAATTTCTATTGAATATTCGAATGGATTGTCATAATTACACATTGGAATTATTTGCGGATCCAAAATGAACTACTTGATACAAGTATTATAGAAAATATATATTGATTTATGTAAACTTTATATATACAATTTTCCGAGATATAATTAATTGAGAAGATACCCTGTTTATTCATGGAAATATATGCCAAGTGGCTGTAACACAAGTAAAGGGGGAGCTCACAGATAATTTCAACAATTTGCGAAGGTGCAAGTATAGACTACAAATGTTATGGACTTCCATTGTTATGAAATATAAATTTTGATTATTGCATATGAATGGAAAATCAAATCATCCCCAACAGAAATACCATTAGCTTCACAATCGAACAATGATGTTTTCTGACTTCATTTTAGAAATGGAAAATTCATAATCACAATGGTTACATATTAATCAAATTTTGTTAATGTTCTTGATCATCTTCATCTTCATGATGAACTACTCTTCAACATGCCATAACTGTCTAGCTAAACCTTAAACCTATTGTTGATGCCCAATTATCTCTAATCCTACACCAAAAAAACAAAAACAACCTCAGGCTAACAAAAATAAACACGCGTTAATACTACAAAAAATAAACAATGTGATAGCATCTTAATCTTCAAAAGCATTGAAGATGTTTATCACATAAAGCAACAACTCAAGTATTAACCTCAAAGAGCCAATGACAACTCCTAACAATCAGCTTCAGATTTTCCGAGCAAGCCACTAAACATGGAATTTTAACCATTTAATTTTAGCAAACCAACAAAGTTTCCAAGAATCACAACAAATTTTTACAATTTGATTTTATATAAAACGAGATCAAATCACCGTTAGTCAAAATCTATCAACAAAAGATCTATATATAACTCCCGAATCTAGAAAAATCTCAAAATCTTAGGTTCAAAGTCTAAAATATAACTACCAAACAACTCAAACGCCATGAAACCCTAGCATCCCATTTGGAACCTATATTCTTCAAAACAAACCACATCATTCATGGTGAAAACAAAGATCACTTATTCAAAATTGCATGAAAAAATTAGTGGACAAAGCCCAAGAATTATAAACACATAAACAACTAGATCTCAAGTTCTAACCGTGGAAAAATCAAAAAAAAAATTAATTGAATAATAGCAATATATAAGTTGATTACTTGAAGACTTGCAGACTGATCGAAAGCTCTGGTCGCCGATGGGAGATTCAGAGATTAGATGGGTTTGCAATGGAAGGAGTCGTGAGATGCACTGCAGGCTGGGAAGAAGAACGATGATAAAAGGGCAAAAATGTCTATTTTCAATGCAATCCAAGCATTTCCCCCAATTTTGAGAGTAATGACTTTACCTTGTGAAGGGTTATGAAATGCCTTTACTGTTGGGATTTAATCCTTTATTAGGGGTACCCAAATATGGATTTTGATAGATGGGGGTAATGATTACCGTTCCTTGGTAACCATAACCCCCATCCAAACGGACCCTTATAGGAATTAATGGTGGAGATCTTGTAGAATAGGATCAAACAGCTAGAAACCTTAAAGTGATTTTCCATATTAAAAGTTTATATTTTTAGTAAATTAATAATATTTTTGTATTACATTATTCATAAAAATTAAACAAAAGGTCTATTACTCAATGTTTACAATTGAGTTTGTTTTAATATTGAAAAAAATATATTATTATTTAATAATTAATTAATATAAAATTTTGGTTGGAAGTTTAAACAAAACCAGTATTTGTTTAGTAAACCATAATATGTACAAATAAAAACGAATAAGTTCCGTAGCAATTAATTTCCAACCGAAATTTCTGGCGGGTAAGTTCTAACAACAGTTGTATTCCATTGTTGGTCCTTAAATACTTCGTTGTAGTTCCTTAAGCATTTCGTTTGTTAATTAAGTAATTCTCATAATTTTGTAAATTAATTGATTAATTTATATATCAAAATTATTTTTTATTAGCATCTTATTTTCCAGGATTTTCTTATAATTTATAGATAAATTATTATGACATTATTTTTTTATGTTTGTTTTATAATGATTAATTTTTTTAATTTAATTATAATTCTTAATATAAATCCAAAATTCAATTTTGATAATATTATGCTCTATCAAATATAAATATAAAAATTAAATAAAATTCAAAATAATATATTAAGAGAAACTTTAAAGTATTATTTTCAAATTAATCACCATCAAAATGGATCCTGGGTAAACCATGGGCAAATAGTATCAAACTCTTATCTTTTAATTCTTATTAGATTAGGATTATCCACGGTCTATTTACCTACAAACATTGTTCTAGATAATCCATGGGTAAAATCTAGGCAAAAAATTTACATATTTAATTAACTAGGGATAATCCACAAATATGTTCCCCACGGATAACATGTCTGCTTAATTTATAGGTGACGTTGGAAGGTTAAATTCTTTTTAAGTTGCCCATAGATTACCCACGATTGTAACACCCACAAACAACTTTGCTGGATAATCAATGGGAATATTATATTTACCCATAGATTACATATGAAACGTTCTCTCACACAAATTATCCTTGGGTATGCCGTAAGTAATTTCCATGCGAGAACTACCCACGTTATTTATCCACAAATTACCAAGGGAGGTATGGTACCTGGGTAAATCCGTGGGTAAATCAATATCTATTCGGTAAGTAAATTTGGTATATTTTATTTTATGAATTTTTGCTATTCCATGGATACTCCTTGTGTATATACCCATTGAACATGTCCCTGGATAAATTATCTTGGGTAAAATAAAATTTTCTTGTAGTGCAAACAAAAGAATATGTAATATAAGCACTTGTGAGGCTTGCATTAGTTATAATTGACTTTGAATATAATTATTTGTTTGAGCACATCTCGACTGTAACTTGCTCACAAATGAGTTGCCCACTCTTATGTTTCTTTCTTTGCTTCCTAATAGTGGTTTGTATAGTTCATTATGGTGTCCAATTTTCTTCGGATAGAATTAAGTCATTGTCATTGTCACTAAGGGTATAATTATGTAAGGTACAAAATGCTAGTAGGAGTTCCTTCTTTACCTTGAATGGAGAAAAAGAAATAGATGTGAGGACTTTAAAACTACTCTTCAAAGAACGAAATGCATGGTTGATGGAAGTACATGCAGATGAATGTTGTAGGTTAAACAACTCCTTGGATTTTGATGGTGTTCTTGAGCCGAACTCTTTTAAGTGATATATAACAACACCCTTGTAAAGGGGTATAAAACTAGGTCTTATGGTGTGGCCAGCCTTAACCAAGTAATATTTTTCTAATTATAAGAGATAAAATTACTTGAATAAATTCAATTGTCATATCTAATTTATTCTCTTACTTTTTTATATAAAATAAAAAAGGTAGGTACATACCTTTAAACTTTTAGTCCATTGGCTCTTTCAAGTGCATAACCAAGAACTAAAGAATTATGAGATGATAGCCAGCAAGAATCTAGTGGGTGATCATCAGGAAGTTCTATCAGCTATTATCCAAAACATGTCTGTCATGCTACCGAAAATACTTGGATTTGGTCTCCCTCTAGCAATTTCTGTAAATTGTCCCTGCAGTGTATGCTCATTATAATAGTGAGGGTAATGAGTATAATTGGAAGGGTTGGGGGGCTTTATGGGCTCTAAATGTGGCTCCCCATGTTAAATATTTTTCTTGGCTTTTTTTTACATCGTCGGGTTAAAACTACTCAGTATTTATATAGACTTAGAATTGGCCCTAACCTTAGTTGCTCAATGTGTAATTTACAAAATGAAACTATGCACAATCTTTTTGTTGATTATTCAAAGACCCAATTGGTGTGAGAGTTTATATTTAGTCTTTCTGGCCTTGCTATGCCCGATTCTAAAAAACCTTTTTAATGGTACTTGGCTGGAAGATAGCAGCTCTCTGCGGAATAAACTCATAGCTGCTGTTGTTGCAACAACTATATGGCAGATATGGAAAGCACGGTGCAATCTAATCTTCAGGAAAATCCCTTTTAACCCTCTTTGGATTGCTCAAACTGCAATATCTCATGCTCAGGAATATCAGAATAGAGCTCAGTGTAAAATGAATGTTTTCTTCCGCAATTGCTCTGCTTTGGGCCTATCCAAAGTTTCTTTGTTCTTCGACACATCATGGATCCAGAATGGTAAGAATGGAGGTGGTATATTTATCTTTATGAATTCTAATCTTAGTCTTGTTTCAGCAGGATATCAGAAGCTGAACGCAGAGTCCAGCTTGGATGCTGAGCTGATGGCATTGGAGCTGGCGATTCAATGTGCAAGAGGCAAGGGAATTATAATCGAAGGAATCTATACCGACTGCGCCCAAGTTTCTCAAGCTCTACAAGGTCCAGTTCTAGATATCAGCTGGAGGAGAAGAACCATCACTCTTCGTATCAGAAGAAAACTTCAGGAAAAGGGGAATGTTCCAGTCATCACCATCCCACGAGAATGAAATATGACTCCAGATAGACTTGCTGCAAAAGAAAAAACAAGTCCCCACATTTGTCTCTGTTTTATCAAGGACCTGAAAAACCCAATTGATTAATGGAAGTAGTCCATAGTCAAGGTCTCTTTTTTATTTGAGAGGTTGTCTTTGTTTTCGTATCTTGTTTGATCCTGCTACAGGCCCCGTTTGTTTTGTTTTGGTTGGTTTTTTAATTAAAAAAAATGTCAATGAGCAATCCAATAAACATTTCCCTGACACAAATAGCTAATTCTAAATTTTCTTGTTGCTCTGTGTCAGGGTAAACAAAGTAACCATATTGGCATTTATTATCCTGTAGTTCTGAAAAGTTACTCATGGTGGAACAGCATGCAACATCCAATATGATGCCTGCACAATAGATAACAAAATAATAGGGATAGATTTTGTAATTATTGCAATACCCGCAAAATTGAGATGAATGAGCAAATTTGATTTGTAACTACATTCAAATCTATGCAAGCTTCATATACGTTAATTAATACGTGTAAAAAATATCAAAGATATTAATGAATTATTTAAAAATGAATTAAAACACCAAAGGTAGCATTGATTATTTTTTAATTACGTCTTCCATGACATCAGAGGTAATGTGGATCCGAGTGCTCTCACTGCTAGTTGTGAGTAGTGATAGTCTTGAATTTCATGATATATTCAAGATCTGGTGATGGAAATCTCTCCATCCAATCATTCATCTATTCATTGTAACATTAAATTATTAGTGTCCTTTCACTCTCTTCATCTCTTTCTCTATGTTTAAATTAAAACATTTGCTCACATGATGGCAAGGCATGGGTAAGAGTTGAATAATTTGTTTTGTACTAAGGTACACGTGATTGTACATAAATGAATTCTTTTGGCATTTTATTCATTATTAAGTCTAGTGCAACCATCAGTCATGTGGTTTTATTTCGACTGAATATAAAAATATGAATGATGTTCAATGGACTATCTTTCACCCTTGAACACTGAAGCAGCACAGTACACCTTCAGATGATTGAAACTGAAAATAAAATCAACAAGAAACACAAAACAAATAAAAAAACACAAAATTAACAAGCAAGATGAAGAAGTAAAGAGAAACTCTCATTCTCTAATCCTCATTGAACGAAGCACACTACTGGATTTGCTAGATGATTGGGGTTGAGAAGAAGCACATTATACATTTGGTAGATAGCTAGAGTTGAGATCCTCTCATCCTCTGCTGGATCTCTCACTCTCCTATATTGAAATGTGGGATTTTAACCATGGCATTTAGCTTTGGGAATCCCATATCCATGGGATTTTAAGGTGAAAGACAAATGAAATCTCTTGAAACAAATAAGGGATTTGACAAATCCAGGTATTTGAAAATCCAGTGACTTCCGAATCTAGCTAAGCAAACATCACCAAAAGTAGGATTTAGCTTGGCTTACCAAGTGTACTGATTAATAATTATTAGATATTTTTCAACTCAAAAATAAAACCCCTATTAGAAGAGGACAACCAACCAAGCCCAACGCACATATATTACAAAGAAGAAAAGAAAATTGGACACAAGATTTATATGATGAAGTTGCAAAGTCTATGCCTATGGATGACCCACGAGAACTTTTATTGGGATAAAGAAGAGAGATTACAATCTAACAAACTCATAAAATACAAATATATATATATACAAAACGAACAAGCTATTATTCACATTATTCACCATACTATAGAAGGAATTTTATCTTTCAATCTCCCACAAGGGAGTCCCATTCCATACCATTGGGATATACCAATATTAGCTAATGAGAGAACATCTAAAATTCAAGCCCTGTTAATCCTTGGCTTAAATTCTATTTATCATAAACAAAATGAAATATCTCACCACCTTATCTTGCCAAAATGTCCTCAGAACAGTGTTATTGAGCATGACAAACACTAAGCAAATCTAAGTAATACGTAACATCTAAACAAGGATCACCTTAGTCATTATATCTACTTGATTATTGATACACACCTTGGGAATACGTTGCAAGTACATGAGTTGTAAAAAATAGTAAGTGTACCCAAAGATCAAGTAGTTGAACACACAAGAACCAACTCTTCTATTATTAGTTCATTCTCTATTATCTAACCGACAGAGAAGATGATTAATGCTTATTATATTTGAAAACAGAATACTCAAAAGAAGAATAGAATGGCGAAACTAAAGAAAAATGAATGAGGTGAAATAGTGCCCCGGTTGTCATATCCCTCAAGCTTTGATTGCAACTGAATCCATAATACTGACACAATATTGAGAATTATGTGATAGTGGAGTCTCTTAAACTAGTATAGCTCCTTCTATCCCGGCGTTCAACGCTACTCCCATACAATGGTATTAGTGTCCTATGATTGCATTAATACACCCTGAGACCCACTATTAGGTTTTATCATAATCCGGAAGGTTTCGATGTCATACACCCTATCTCTAGGCATACACTAGATATTATCATCTATGTTTGGACCTAGTATAATGGATTGCTTGATCCTAGTCACACAATTCGAACATGAAATGAGAAATCAAGCAAACAATCACAAGTATGAAGAAAACTGATAAGTGCTATTTTATCCATCTTTTACCGATTATTTGTAGTATTTATTTAACCCTAAATTGTGAATTGTGGTGATATTTGGTACTTAATTGCTCCATCGCACTCCACAGGTGAAGAGAAGCACAATAATGGCTAGAGGAATGAAATCAGGAGCAAGTCGAAGCAAAAAATGCAAAACAATGAGTTACACGGGTAAAGTACACTCCCGTGTACTTGCCCTTGTATTTTTTAGAAGAATTTCAAAGAAAAAGGCATGCCACATGTCATCAGCACAGCCCCCGTTTTCTCTCTCCCTATCTGGAGGTACACGACAGTGTAATTGAAGTACACGCCCGTGTATATTTGAAGAATAGTGGAACTTGTCTCAGACAGCTACATGGGTGAAGGAAAAATACATGACCGTGTAAACCGCCAGCATAAGCGAGAGGAAAAGTCTGAGAGTTACACAGGCATGAAAAAAAAGATACAAGGCCATGTACTTGGTCCTGTATCTCACGGACTTTATTTTCTAGATTTCCTGAGAGTTACGCATGCAAGTACACGTCGTGTATCCAGCCATGTAGCTATTAGTTTTCTTCAGGTATAAATAGCTTGTTTGAAGTGAGGCTTAGGGTTCTCATTTCTAGACGAGATTTAGGGGTTTTCTGGAGAAGAGATAATATCTCTGGAGTGATTGAAGGAATAGGAGAGCTTGAGGGAGTCATGGGGTCTCCAAGATCATCACAGGCATAGAAAGGGGTTTCTAATCGATGTTTATGTTTTCCAAGATAGAGATGAATTTTATTTTGATGAATATAGGCCTCATGGAAGACTAACTTCCTTGGGTACCTGGATTAATGTAGTTGGGAATACTTTATATGTTTTAATTGTCTTTTTAATGTAAATTGCCTTGTGTTTTCATATTCATTCATGTTTTATTGATTGTTTGATGTATCGAGAGAAATCTTACCATCTTGTTATCACTTGAGTGTCAAGAGATCCATGTGATTAGAACACCCATGAATGAATAAGTATTGATGAACTCTCGCTAAAAATAGTAGAGGAGTCACATATCTTTCGACTACTATTCGGTATTCCCATGCTCTTTTTTGGCATGAGAATCCTAGATTTTATTGCATAGCATTACGGCGTCTAGAGAGAGCACCTTTCTCACATTTGATTCTCTTAATTATGTTTAACCTTGGTCAACCTATCTTAATTCGCAATCATATTTCAATTCTAATTTCCTAAGGAAGTTAATCCGGGCACTACTTATTATCATTGATTCTCACGTTTTCTTATTAACAGTATTAATCTTGTTTTCTTTTCTATTTCTTAATCAAAATCAAGTGTTGTTACTAAGTAAATACCAAAAAAAAAAAAGAGTGAGTACGTATATACTAAATCTCTATGGATTCGGCCTCACCTTGTGTGAGTATTACAACGATCAAGCATACGTTTGGGTGCAAGTTGCTTCATGTTGCGTAGCAATCCTGTCAATCAAAAACGTAGATGATTTACAAATTAAACAATGAGTCAATGCATGGAATGGGGAAATTAATTATAAATCATCATCAAGATTCATGGTCCTAAGCAGCGCTAGTGCTAACCACTCATGGTACAAGTTACACTAATATTATCTATAACAAAAGCAAAGATTACTGTCATAATGAAAACTCCCTCAAACTTCTTAAAGAATGCATGGAGATGAAGCTCCCCCGAAATGCAATCTGAATTGCCACAATCAAAGCGTGAGCTTGGCCTGATTCAATAATTCCTCCCTCTAATTAGAACCATAACTGTCCTCTTTACAAAGCACCAAAAGATCCCACCTAAAACATAATTTTCGGGTTTTATTTTGTAAGTAATAGATTTGTCGCTCCCCATCTTGCGGGACCAGCACGTGACAACCACGGTAACAACCCAAGGAGGGACACACACACCACTCAACCCTTGAGTCGCCACAAGGCTAACAACAACCTAGGAAGAACAACTCTGAACAAAAATCACAAGTCTAAAGTCTCCAAAGTATGGAGCACAACAACAACGCAGAAGAAGCGACCAATCAAAGACCTAAATATAAGGTTCAATGAAACATGCTTGTCATAAATACAACCATGTTCCAAAGAGCTAGACAAGCATACAAACCATGCAATAAGAGTGGCAAATACACTAGTGGATCCATGTCTTTATACAATGCAACATGTTCAAAAAGCAAACGTACATGAAACAAGGAATACGAATAAAATAGCTAGAAGAGTGCTCAACACTCCTGAATGCCGCAATGCCAGTACAAGCTAGAGCCTGGAATGGAGAGAGAAGGTGAAAAATCAGGGCCAGTCAGTGAATGAGTCAGCATAATTCTATAGAGTACAAGATAATCGCTAAAGCGACCAAACAAAGCTTTTGCAGTAATACATATAAATTAGAACATTGTGCTATATATATATATACAACAGGTATACACATGTACAAAGAAACCATATATATATATATATATATATATAACGTAGAAGAACTGTTTTTCTCAATTGAGGTTTCAACATTCAAGACTCATGAATGGCATAATACGAGTTTTAAAATCATAAAACATGAT
Source organism: Dioscorea dumetorum (assembly GCA_902712375.1). Lineage (NCBI taxonomy): Eukaryota > Viridiplantae > Streptophyta > Magnoliopsida > Dioscoreales > Dioscoreaceae > Dioscorea > Dioscorea dumetorum. The sequence goes on along the minus strand of CACTHL010000803.1, from coordinate 8,522,244 downwards.
GTTCAATATCAAAACAATTTTTGCTTTGCATAAATACATATTTCCTCTAAACATGAAGTTTGCATCTCGAGCAATCGAATAATGGTCAAGAAATTTCTCTAAACTCTAGCCGTGATCGGGGCTAAGTTCAAAGCCGTCATGGAACCCATGTCCTTGACGTTAACCCACCGGGGCCGTGCGGTGACTCCAGACTCCCGATGTTCATCCAGTCAGGGCTCTACGTGCCACCTGAAGTGGACAGATCAGCTGGGTCCACCATGCCACCTCTAAAAGCAGGCCCGTGGGGACCCCCTACTATAGCAGGCAGGTTCCAACCCCATCACCAACAAAACCTTAAGAAGTGTATCATCAATATCGTTCAAGTAAATCATTTCACAGAGTCCTTGCCCAGGACAAATATCAACATGTCGGTAATAAACATTGCTATCATATAGATCAAGGATAATAGTATAACATGTAAATTAAGTTTCATAATTCAATCTGATCCAATAGATCAACAAAGCGAAAAACATTTCACCTAGCATTAAAGGTTTTGCTTATAAATCGAATATATAGAAATTCCTTATATATCGGTGAAATCATTAGTTCAACATAATAAAACCAAGGATTTCATTTCAATCAAACCATAAATATATTCAGATAGTATTATCCTAAAAATGTGCAATCATAACCCACTCACAAACTATGGAGATCGCCTCCTCAACGGCGTTACTCCTCCCTCAACTTCTTGCCTCAGGCCAAGCTCTCACCACCTACACCAACACATGCCACAGGGGCTCAAAACCAAGAGAACAACACAAGAAGAAAAATAAGCATGAACTCCTTCATGCCACAAGCCAAGAAACTCTAACAAGGTTTGGATATGGCCTGAACTTGAGCTCTAAAGGTTCCAAAGAATCTCTATGGAGATAAACCCTCAACACAACCATGAAAACAAAGGTTTTGGAAAGGATTTCTCTGTGCTACAATAGCATACTATAGTAGCCTGATTTCAAGAACAAGATGATCCATGGTTTCATCAAGGTGAAGAGGGTGGATCTTCACATGCATCTCAACAAATATAGGGCGCTCAACAAATAATATAAAAATCGAACAAGAAAATTGAACAAGGCACTCAACAAATCATCATCACTAAGAGAGGAATCAAAATCTAAAAATATAGGGCCTCAACCAAACCAAATGAAACAAGGAGAAAGATAAGGGAGAAGGAGAGCTCACCTTCAAAGAATTTTCAACCAACAAGAGAGAGGGAGGTCAAGCAACGGCTCTTCTTCTCATCCAAAGCCGTGGCAACAAAGGGAAGAAGAGGAAGAAGAAGAGAACTTTCAGAATTATGACTCAAGTTCAAGACTTTAAATAACCATTGAAGTGCACAACCAAGAGCACAGCCATGTAAATCCTAGCCTGGCCATGCTTCCCCCTGAAAGGAGTAACAAACTCTCATCCTGATGCAAGCATGGGCATAAGCACGGGTTTGCTGATGCTCGTGCACTTTACAAGGAAAGTCACGGCAAGAAGAGCATGTCTTCTCTGGCCCTAGCACCATCGTGCACTTGAACTGCGGTAGTAAGCACGGGCATGCTTAAGCCCGTGTACTTTACAAGTTTAGTTACACTCGCAGAAAACAAAGTCCAAGACAACCCTAAAAGAGCACGATCAAGAGCACAGTCCAGAGCACGGTCGTGCTTGCTTTGAAAACTGTGTTTTAAGCCCAAAATGACTATAAACACACCAAAACTCAAGAAACAACTATTCTAAAATAGTTTACACAATGACACACATGCGAAAAAGCTGAAACACCACAAGGTTAATGCACAACCGTGCTTCTAGTGTGATTGACCCATGCTCAATGCTAGCACTTCAACTCAGTTCTAAACATCTAATTGGAATCTAGAGATCTACATGGATAGAAGCAAGTTTGTGCATAATAAGCATAGTTGTGCTCTAAGAAACAGAATCATACAAAAGGATGTGCTCTTCATTTTCTATTATTTAGCTTCCTACAAGCACTAAACACACACATGCTAGGGCCTGTGCTCTTCTCGGGAATGATTTTTGGTGCTCATTTCACGTAGAAATACATCCATTTTTACATTTTTTTCCCCCTAAGGCATGTTACCATACACATTTAGCACAAAAACCGGTATAGCAATAAAAATAAAACAAATTACACTTAAGCAAAACGCATGTATTTCTAAGATGAAATTCAAGCATAATGTGTATCCACACTTAATAAAGTCTACGGCCATGGGCTTTGCTAAAGAGACAAGTTTCCACGGCCATGTATCTCTTTAGAAAACTTCTGTCCGAGATTCCATGCCCGAGGATAATCTACCCATAGCCGTGGATGCCTCAAAAACTGAAGTTTTTCTGCATACAACTTGCTCTATGATACATGTGTATGCTAGGAATGTCTAAAACAAGCAATATACAAGAAGAAAATCAGCAATATAATACTTCCGCCACCTCTACACTAAACGAAAATATGGTGCAAAGTAGAGCCTAAAATAGAATAAATGCAAACACTTCAATCTCAAAAGAATACTCCACCAAAACAACTAAAAGAACAAGCACACACTAATATGAAAAATAAAACTGCATAAATAATAAAATAAAAAGAAATTCATAGGGAAGAAAACTTGGGTTGCCTCTGAAGAAGCGCTAGTTTTAGGTCGTTAGCTCGACGTACTCAATTTCGCAAGATGTGAGTCATGAAGGTTCTCCCAATTGGAAAACCTGCTTACCTGTCTTTTGGAGTAGGAAATTCCAAGACCCCTGAGCTCTATGTGTCAAACGTTTTGGCTCGTCATTGTGATCGGAGTGAGCTTCTCCCATCAACAAAGAGTCCCTCCTTTTAATATTGGAGCTTTGATTTCTGCATTCCTTGGGCATGCTCACTCTCTTCCAAATTGCCTTGACGGTCTTTGAAGGGGGGTCTTCATTCTTCATTTTCCTATCATTTTTCTTCTCAGTCTCATGTAGCTCCTGCATCGGATCCAAATTCAATAATTCTTGCACATGATCAACAGGGAGTGTATCAGTGACATCACAGGAAAAACAAGAATCATCAAAGTCAAGCGAGTGTCTCATTGCTTCAGCGAGCTTGTAGGTGAATTTCTCTGTTCCCACTCACAAAGTCATTTTACCGCCATCCATATCTATGAGAGCTTTCAAGGTGTTAAGGAATGGCCTTCCTATAATCAAAGCAGCCTCGGCATCTACATCCACATCAAGCACCACAAAATCTACAGAGAAAATGTACTTGTCCACCTTGATAAGCACATCATCAATAACCTCCTTTGGATGCTTGACAAAGCGGTTGGCCATCTACAAAATCATTCTAGTAGCCCTCGGCTCTCCTAAACCAAGCTTCTAGAAAATGCTATATAGTATTACGTTAATACTTGCTCCTGAATCAGCTAATGCCTTGACCTCTCCCAATCCCCCGATACAACATGGGATAATGAAACTCCCCAAATCCTTCATCTTGTTCGGTAAGTCCTTTTGAAGGACCGCTGCACAACTTCCTTCCAATACCATTGCTACACTTTCCTCTAGCTTTCTCTTATTGGTTATGAGATCCTTTAAAAACTTCGCATAGCGCGGCATTTGTGTCAATGCCTCAACAAAAGGGATGTTGATGTGCAGCTACTTGAAAAGCTCCAAAGATCTTTTGAATTGATCATCATCTTTGCCCTTTCTCAGCCTAACAAGGTACAGAATACGCTCTCTGGTGGGGAAGTTCTTCTTTCCTCAATCTTCCTCCTTGTGGCTCTTTTTCCATAACTACTGTCTCCTTGGCGGCACCTACATTCCCCTCAATTTCCCTACCACTTCTCAAAGTGAAAGCCTTGGGATGATCCCTCAAATTGATCTCAGTATTACTCGGCAAGATTCTTGGCAATCTAACCCACTTGGTTCTCCAAGTTCTAAAGAGATGCCAAGTGGTTTATCAATGTTATTTCAACACTCTTATATCTAGTGTTGGACTACTGAATGAAGCTGGCCAAGACTTTTTCCAAATTTGTGATTTTATTCGGCTGAAGTGGTTATTGTTACTGAAAACCAGGTGGTGTAGGCAATCTCTGCTAGTTTTGTGAATTACTCCAAAAAACGTTGGGGTGGTTACGCTACCCTTAGTTGTACGAGATTCCATATGGGCCGCCTTGTCTTGGGGTGTTTCCCACGAAATCCACCTGTTCTACGGTAAGTTGTGAAGTAGAAACAATAGGGTAATCACTTGGACTATGTCTTCCCCCACAACCATCGCACATCTTCACTAGGCATTCTTTGCAACAACAAACATATCTAACTTCTTACTCATAGCTTCTACCTGTGTTGCTAAGTGCGCGACTGCATCAATTTCATAGAGCCCAATTGCTCTCTTGCCCTTCCTACCGCTCCATTGACAATTGTTCAGAGCCATGTCTCCAATCAATTGATGAGCGGCTTCAGAAGTCTTGTTGCCTAAGGTGCCACCAGCGGCAACATCAATGAGCTATGTAGTATTTGTTGTCAGTCCATTGTAAAATGTGTGGACAATCATCCATTATGGAAAAACATACTGAGGGCACTTCCTACTAAAATCCTTGAACCACTCCCAAGTCTCAAATAGCGATTCAGAATTCCCTTGTGAGAATGACGAAATCTCATTCCTCAGCTTTGCAGACTTCCCTAGCAGAAAATACCGAGCCAAGAATGCCTCCATTTCATCCTAACTCTTGATAGAGGCTCTTAGCATGGATTAGAGCCACTTCTTTGCTCTATGCTTGAAGGAGAATGGAAAAGGCCTATAGCCTTATAGCATCATCTGACACCCATAGATCTTGAGGGTGTCGCAAATCTCCAAAAATTCTCGATATGGGCATTGGGATCCTCATCTGGTCGCCCATTAAATTGTGCGTTCTTTCGAAGCATGGTCAGGAAGCTTGTCTTGAACTCAAAATTATTGGCTTCCAACCGTGGTCTAACTATGCTAGATTGGGTCCCCTGAGCAAGTGGACGTATATAATCAGAAAGCGTACATCTTTGCACCATCTCAACAATGCCGGCTGTTTCTATGTAGTCTGCAAATTGCTCTTATGCTATCTCAAACTCTTCTCCAAGCTATTCTTGTTCTAATACTGGCGCTTGTGATGTCTCTCGAACCCTCCTTCGCAAATTCAGTTTAATCTGTGGATCTGCTTCAACAAGTGTAGAAAGGTTTCCCCTAATCATAAGCTGTGCCTGAAACTTCAAAAGAAAAGACAGGAGTCAGTATTCAAGGAAATCAGGATTGAAAGAAAACAAAGGAAAATATAAAAACGAAAATGAGAAAATGACTAAATAAATAAAGCTCTCAGATTCACTAATATCACAAATATCCTGGAAACAGCGCCAAAAACTTCACACGCCTTTGGGCATGTGTACTGCAAGCGCACTAGTGTCAAAGTAATAAATAACCTAAGGGTTGGATTATAGTATCCACATAGAGTTTATGAGTAGTAGCTACTACGTCAGCCCTATTATCTAGCCTTAAACTCAGAAGTGATTTAAAAAATGAAGAACTAAGGGAAGCAGAAACTGCTGCCTAAAAGAAAAATGACACACACAATGGAAAAAAACTGGGTACTCGAACAATGATCCCCTAGAAAATTGGTAAAAGGGATTACAACAACTAAGAATCTCTCTCTAAATCCAAAGAGTTAAGCGGTGGGAATCCAAAATTCCTCCAACCCTGTTGGCACGGTGATTGGAGACTTCTTCAATAGAAATCCTCCTAATAGTGATTTGTCACAATACGAGGTATTTATATAAGAGTGATAAGCACTACAAATTCCCAGGTGATTAACTAGGTATCCGATGCAGGCTAGCTCTTTGGCAAGTCAACTAGCCACTAAATAAACCCTAAAATGATCTATCACATCCAAGGGTTTAAACGATTGCATTAATCGCACGGGACACAAAGGTAGGCGTTGGTCACTCAAAGGGGAATCAGACACTCCTCTACCTAAAGCTCACTCCTTCACCCTTTCAAATCTCGCTATGATATTTTGGTTTATAATGCTAATGCCTTTAACCATGTAATACATCTAGAACATGTCCTCTCATGCTTGTATTCACAATAGTCCTTTGTCAAGCTTTCCATGTGTCTATTCAACTGGACACGATCATGTGTCTTAGCCATAATGTTTCACTAAGGATGTGATGGTTGATTCTAAGAAGATAGAAGTTATGAATGACTAGCCAACCTCATCCTGTTTGAAACAACTCAAAGGTTTCCTAGGCCTCATGAGCTATTATAGTTGATTTATCCGAGGGTTATGTCACTACTATGGCTCCTCTTATCAGCCTCTTGTGCACAAATGGCCTTAATTAGACTTTACTTGCGTCATCCGCATTTGAAACCTCAAAGAAAGCTATGGTTAAGGCCCTTGAATTATGCCTTCCAAACTTTAACCTCGAGTTTGTCACGGAGATGGATGTTTCTGATGACAACATTGGCTTCATTCTCATATTAGAGTGTCACCTAATTTCCTATTTCAGTTAAAACTTGACCCCAGATTCAAACCTCTTCCACAAATATTAAGAAGTTCCACTCCATTATTTAAGCCATCAAAAGTGGTGCCAATACCTCCTTAGAAGATTTGTCATTATCCTCATGGATCATAAGAATATTAAGGAGCTTTTAAAATAAGTTATCCAAACTCCAACACAATAGTTTTTATCCGGAAACTATTGGGATATCTCCTTCAAATTGCTTACAAACCCGATAACTCTAACTGTGCAGAGGATGCTCTTTTTCGCATACTAGATGACTTAAATCCTTTTATAAAGGCTTCATATGATATTGTGATACTGTGTTTTCCATTCCTAGCAAACCACTCTTCAAAATCATGGACACACTTTATTCAAAGAATAGTACTTTGCCATACTTGATCATGCTACATTAGAAATATGATAAGAGCTACACTACCATTCTCTACATAAAGGTCTTTTGCTCTTCAACTGCATCTTGGTCAGGCTCTCAGCAACTTTAATTGGCCAAAGATGCTAAAGGATGTGGAACATTTTGTTATCAATTGTCTGATATGCCAACAAATCAAGTACTCTACCTATTTTAGCCCGTATGGATTCCTTCTTTGGAAAGGGAAAATGTGATAATGGACTTCCACTATGTTGAGGATATTTGATCATTATAGTTATGGTTGATCATCTCACAATGTCAGCCCATTTCACTATTCTTCTCAACCAATTCACAATAACTAACACAATAAAGCCATTTGAGTAGTAGTGAAATTATATGCTTCTTTTGTTCCATCATTTCAAACGAAGATCTGGTGTCCTTAAGTTAAATTCTTTTTGGAAGAAGTTTTTTGAGTTCAATGGAACAATTTTGAGTAAAGTATAGCATACCACCCCTAAACCAATAGCTAGACCGAGGTGGTCAATCATGGTCTTGAGCAGTATTTAAGAGCTTTCGCATATGAAGAATCTTACTCTTGGTCAATATTTCTTAGCTGGCAAAAATTTCCTATAATTTGTTGTCACCTTTTCAAACTCTTTATGGCCATATTCCACTACTATTCCAACCTATTTTAGGGGTTCTACGTCAATCCAAGCTTTAGATGGGGGATTAATGGAAAGAAATCTCCGGCAAACACAACATCGAATGGTATAGAAGACTAACAACCATGATAGAGATCTCCATTTTTTACATTTAGAGGTCCTTATTTGTCTACAACCCTGGTAACAAACCTAAGTTGCCAAATACCTCCGCCAGAAATTAGCAAAGCGCTTTTAAGATACTAGTTCTGTTGTATATTGAGTTAATCTTCCTCGAAGTTGTAAGATTTGGTTGATATGGGCCGGGCTAAAGCCCAAGCCCAACCCAAATAAACACCCAAGTCTGTTCAAACCCTATTTTTATACAAACTTTAGTCCCGCATCAGAAAAAGAGAGAAACTCTCCATGGCTTCACTAGTTTATAAGGGGCAACCATCCATCTATCCAAATCACATTTTCTTCTCTTTCTCCTTCTCTCAAATTTGATCTCTTTGGAACTTTGGGTGGTAAACACTTGTGCACTGCCGGAACTGAACGTGCTAAGTTGCCGGTGAACGACTCCTGGATTAGTGTACCCTAACACTTGGAGAGAATCCGCCTGCACCTGCAAGAAGGGGGAGGCTATTTCAATGTTATGGCAGCGCATATGCGTGCCTAATTCCAGGCTAGCCGTTCATTTTCTCTTTTCTGTCTTTTTCTGAATTTTAAATTATATAATAATTTTCAGTGTTTGTATGCTTATAGAGTTTTAATTTTTCCTACAAGATTCACTGAGTCTTCCATGTTTCATAGCTAAAACCATTCTCTAGCGAGACTCTAGGGCATGTCCTACCTCTACCCTTACAAGTATTGACAACAAACCATTATTGCAACCGGTAGTGATTTTGGAATGCCAAACCGCCCTTAATCATAGCTAACCTAAATGAAAATTGCTCATCTAATGGTCAGTGCGCTCTGGAAAATTAACCTTGGGAATCCTAGAACGCGTTCCGCAAGCTTTACCCTCACTTTCACCTTGAGGACAAGGTGATTTTTCAAGGTAAGAGGAGATGATACGACCATGGAGACTCAACATGCACCTGAGGATATAGAAGCTCAGGCACCAATTAATGAGGAACTTGATTCACCCCATCAACATAGTAATCTTTAGACCATGGACAACTCATTCCTAGCGCAAGACATGTTAGGAAAGCTACTAGTTACTGAATGATTATGTCAGATACAATAGCAATTAGTTAAAATTTATTGTAATGAGATAATTTTTTTTCCATTATTTTTTTAGCCTTAACCACCAAAGGCATCATCTATATCGGGTGACAAATATAATTAGTGGTTGTATTCCTTTTGATAAAGCAACGAGAATTATGACATTTATTCGTCCCCTATTCTGCTCGACTTGCCCTCCTTTTCAATTTCTCACAAATTTGTCATGACACACCATTAGACATTTTGATTGTCTAATTAAATTAGTTATATTTAACTGATTTTAAACATCTAATATTAGTTATTCTGACAAAAATGATTAGTGGATGGACACTGGGTTCGTTACATGAAAGATTGTCATGTTAAATGTATTAGAACAAATTTAAAAGATTGGATATAAATAAAAAATACATTTAATAATATATAAATAAAATATCCACTTTAATATTATAATTTATAGTGTTAATACTACATATTAAAATGATTTTAATAATATGTAAAACTTTTTAAAATTGGTTGACCTCTTAATAACTAGTGACCATTTTACTAGAGTTCTAAAGATCTTTTTTTATCTTAATGCCAAAATTTTTTTATATGTTATAACAAATTAAATAAATGATTAAGTCTGAGGTGAAAATTGTGAGTTCTAACATATAGTTATTAAATATTAAATTATCAAAAAAAGAGTTGGTCCATTACTGTCGAAAATTATAAAAAGAAATTTGAAAAAAGATATCATTATCCAAAAATCTTCATAATTCTAAATATTATTATCGATATTTTTTGAATTAGATTCTTGTTAAAAATAATTTAAAAAAATATATGGCCTTCCCCCCACACGCTCTCTCACTAACAAAATAAATTATCACATTTGCCCGTAAGTGCATGATCTTAAGATCGTTTCACTAATTAAATTATTTCAATAAAATTTTAGAAAAAGTATACAAAATTTAAAATTTTGTACTTATACAACATTCTATACCATGATTTAATAGTTGGTTTCAATCATTTTTGAGATTTTTTTATTTGAAATTCAAGAATTAACCATATTTTAAAAGAAAAAAATGCACATATATATTTTGAAAAATAGGAAATTACATGTATGACCTCTAAGGGGTTGTTTGGTTGCCCCCATTTCAAATTATAGTGTAAATGAAATTACTGTATTTCAAATTATAGTGTAAATGAAATTACTGTATTTTAATTTACATCATGCATGTTTGCTTGCCTGTAAATGAAAATACCACATTTACTTCTCAAGTGTTTAGTTTGATGTAAATTGTGGATTAAAATCACTATGTAAAGGAAGTGAGATTACCTTTTTTTCAATAATTTTTTATATTTTATAATGTTTTTAATATTTCATCTAAAGACAATAGACTTTATTTATTTAAAATATATTTTCCTTACGGATTTAAGTTAACGGAATTTATTTATTTTAAATCTACTGTACTTGTTTAGATTAGTTATGATCTGTGTTATGATTTTAAATCTACTATACATCTAGATTTTATTTATGATCACTTGCATTGAAGGACCATCAATTGGTAAGGGTGTAAATGAGTCAAGCTGCTCATGAGCTACTCGAGATCAGCTAGGTCCATACTCGAATTCGATTCGACTTTTCACGAGCCAAACCGAGCTCGAGCTCGAGCTGCTCGTTTAGTTTGGCGAACCGAGCTCGAGCCCAAAATTACTCATCTCTTGAGGCTCGCAAGCCTAAACCAGCTTTTATTTATATATAATCAATAGAAAGTCCAAATATCAAAATCCTCCCTCACAAATAACCCTAAATCCTAATCCATAGCCGTCCCCGCCATTCCACCGTTCGCTAGAATCGCCATCGTCGTTGGTCCATCGTCCTCCCTAGAAGCCATCTCTGTAATCGGTAGCCGCCATTCTACCGTTCGCCACCGCCGTCGGCCAGTCATCCTCCCTAGAAGCCATCTTCATCATCATCCTTCTTGAAACCTCAAGTCCCCACTGTCTTCCAAGCCCCGCCATCCTCCTCCTTATGAAACCAAAGCTACACTTCGAAGAAGACTAGAAGAGTGTCTTCTTGTGTACCTAATTCTTCTATGTATGGTATTCTTCTAGCGTTTTTTTCTTAGTTGATGAATGATGATATGTATGTTTGTGTGGTCATTTTGGAGTTTCTTTGTTTAATTTTGATTTGGGTAGCCTTTAGCTTTATTTCTACTGCATTTTGGAGCCAAAAAATTGAGGCTTTTTCTTGTTGGATTTCTCTTTGAGTCTTTGTTTGGTTCTCTTGATAAGGTTTGAGTGGATTTCTCTTTGATTATTTTTTTATATGATATAGGTTTGTCTCAAACTCAAGTATGAATATTAAGTTTAATGTATCACATGTGCAGTTATGAAATGAAGGACAAGCGTGGATGAATGAAAGTTAATAAATATATGTTTCATTTGATTTTTCTACTTTAATGACCTGAATATAATATGTGAAATGCTCTTTGTAACAACATAATTTTGTTATCTTTTTACGCAGATGCCATCTAGTCAAAATTATTCAATGACAAGTCCACCATTAGAAGATGAATGTTCTCCAAATGGTACCACCAATACCAACATTAATACAACAACTACAACACCAACACCAACACCAACAAATACAAGAGAAGAGGAGACATTTTAAAAGAGAAAAAGGCAAAAGACATCATCTGTTTGGACTGAGTTTGTTGAAGTTATTCTTCCGAATTGGGACAAGAAAGGACAATGTGTCCATTGCAAGACTAAGCTCTCCATACTTGCAAGTGGTGCTACAACACACTGTAGAAGACATTTGAAGACATGTTTGTTGAGAAAAACTGCTTTAAGTCAACAAAAAAAGATTAGTTTTGAACCAAAAGAAAAGGAATGTGGTGGCATAGAAATAACACCAGCATTTATAGATGGTAAATTGGACATGGGGAAGATGAGAGAGGCAATGGCTCATTGGATTCTAATGCATGAGCATCCATTTTCCATTGTAGAGGATAAAGGTTTTAACATGATGCAACAAAGGGGATACCTCAACGGGAAAAGATTTCTCGTTTGACAGTGAAGAAAGATTGTATGACTGTATATGAGAATGAAAAAAAAAAGGTTGTTTGCATTATTGAAGAATGTCAACAAAATTAGCCTGACAACCGATATGTGGATGTCATCACCTCAAAAGATGGAGTATGTGGTTGTAACAGGACACTTTGTTGATGTTGATTGGAAACTACAGAAATGTGTTCTTAATTTTGTTTATCTTCCTCCGCCTCTTCGTGGTATTGACATTGCAGATGTTATTTATAAATGTTGCAAAGAATGGGGAATTGAAGGTAAGGTGTTCACAATCTCGGTTGATAATACTTCAAATAATTATGTTGCTATTAGAATTTTCAAAGACACTTTTGCAAGACACAAGAAGTTGCTTTGTGGTGGAAGAATGTTTCATGTTCGATGCACAGTCCACATTTTGAACATAATGGTTCAATTTGGTCTTCAAGAGATTGAAAGTGTCGTTAAAAATATATGCGATAGTGTGCTTCATATTATGCAATCTGAAAGGAGACTAATTATGTTTTCTGAGATTGTGCAACAATTGCAATTATCTTATAAAAAGTTGGTGCTTGATTGCAAGACAAGGTGGAATTCAACTTATGAGATGCTATTAGTTGCATTGAAATTCAAAGATGTCTTCCCAAGATACAAAATCGTGATATCACCTATGATTATTATCCAATCAATGAAGAGTGGGAAAAGGCAAAAAAGTTTGTGAAATTCTTGAAGTGTTCTGTCACGCCCCGTCCTGCAAGACCGGCATGTGACAAACACCGCGACAGCCCGAGGAGGGACACCCCCGCCACTCAATTCTCGAGTCACCGCAAGGTTTAACAAAACCTAATAAATATTCCACAACAAAATAAATAATAACACATTGAAGGAAAACAGACTTAGTCACACGTACAAATTCATAATCCCAACCACCTGGATACAGAAATACAAATACTTCAAAATACAACCACAAATACAAGAAGGTAAACTAGTGGATCCATTGGTCCTACATATGCCAAATGAAACATAACATTGAAACACCCATGTCTTAAATGAGGGAAAAACCTAAACTGGAGAATACCCAGCACAATCCGCACCAACGTCACACCCTGAGAAAGGAAAGAGAGAGAGAGAGGGGGTGAGTAACATACATACATGTTACTCAGTGAGGATTGGTAATGCTACCTCAACCATTGTAACGTCATAAATACATAAAGAATACAACAAATGAGGGAAAATAATATAGTTACACAGTTTTATCTTTACCAATAGAATAATGAATAAAGTACAATGCCGTAATTCAATATGTTCTTAAATAGTATGCATATATGGATTCAAGTATGTTTTCATAGAACAAAAGACAATCCACGTATATAGGCCTGAAATCTTTCCTAACCTAGCCGTGGCCACGACTAGATACAGGACAGCCAAGTAGCTTTCAAAATCCAAGAAATCCAAAGATAGGGTCAAAACACAATATTTACTTGCCGTTGGCCACTGAGATCCCCGTGTGGTGACCCCGGGTCCCTCTATATGAAAATAGGGGTACTCTCCCCCCAAACCCTGTCAGTGGCCCCACGCACCTCTCGACAAGGGTAAACTCAAGATCAGCCACGCCACCTCTCACTAGGTCGGCCCGTGGGGACCCCACACTGCAGTGTCGGACTAAAGTCCGCAGTCACCAAATACACATGTCAGGGTTAACAACGCCGCCTCCCATCAGGTCGGACTGTGGAACCCCACACTGCAATGTCGGACCAAAGTCCGGGGTCGGACCGTGGCCCGTTGTCACCATCGAAACCGAAAACATAAATATAACAGTCAAAATTCTTCGGCACTCGATCAATCCGACATACATGGCAAATCCAATGAATATTTATCAAATCATATGTATTTAACATGTAATATACGAACATGAAAACCAACCTCATTTCAATCTCAATCACATGAACATTCTACGTCATTACAAAGTATACATAACCTTCAAGTAGGCAAGTAGACACATATGTATGTGTATATAGTTCCAAATCGTCGGTACAAAATTAACCTTGATAGACAGGCATTAAATACCATCAACACTCCCAATTAGGAAATAAAACATAAATAATAAGCATTAAGATACTATAAATGATATAATAGTCAAACTTCAAACCACTCACAACTTAGAAGAACGATTCCCCTGCGGCGCTAAAACCCTGCCGGTTCCTTGCCTTTGGCCGAACCTTCACCACCTACACCGACACAAGCCACAAAAGCTCAAACAAGCACAAACCACAAAAGAGACAAGTACGAATCTCTTCATGCTACAACTACAAGACCCTAACAAATCTTGGGTATGGCCTGAAATTGAAACTACAGGTTCCGAAAGGTCTCTATGGAGATCAATTCTCCTAAATAACTAAGAACACAAGGGTTCAACAATGAAATTCTTTGTACTACAGTAATTCCGAATTCAAGAATATGGAAAAACAAGTTTCATCAAGGGAAAAGAATGGATATTCACCTCCATCTCATAAATACAAGGAAAGGTGAAAGAAATTCAACAAATTACTCAAGAAATCAACAACATCAAGCTAAGATTCAACCATCTAGAACCTAAGGCTAGCATGCTCATCCAAATAGCTTGAAACAAGGGAAATGAGGAAGAAGAGAAGCTTACCTTCAATGATCTTCAACCAAAGGAGGAGGAAAAGCCTAGGAGTAGTTTCTTCTACTCAATCAGAAGAATGAGATCAAAGGGGAGAAGAAAAAGAGGGAGAAGAATCCGGATACTTAGGGTTCACATTTGAGAGTTTTATATATTCCCGGAGATACACGGCCAAGTACACGGCCGTGTAAATCACGCCCTGGCCGTGTATCTCACAGAATGAGGGGAAAAAATGCACATTCGGGGAGTTACACGAGCGTGTAAATCATGTCCTGACCGTGTAACTCTCAGGATGAGGAAAAAATATGCATTTGGGGAGTTACACGGACGTGTAAATCAAGCCCTAGCCGTGTATCTCCCAGGATGAAGGAAAAACAAGCATTTGGAAGTTACTTGGGCAAGTACATGGCCGTGTACTTTTAGCTCAGCCCATGTACTTTATCAAAACCCATGTTTTGACTAGCTTTCAATCCAAAATAACTAAAAACAAGTCAAAACTAAATACACAACAAATCTAAAGCAAATTAAGCACCCACAACACATGCACAGAGAACTGAAACACCACATGTTCAATTCCACCACCAATATTATTTCTGGAAGTGAGTATCCTATCTCAAACTTGTTTTTAAATGAAGTTTTTCGTGGGAAAGAAATATTAGATAAAAAATATCAAGAAAGTAGAGGTGAAGATAACTTCATTTTTGACACAGTTACAAATATGAAAATCAAGTTTGACAAGTATTGGGGTGAATGCAATTTGATGTTGGCAATTGGTGCTATTTTGGATCCTAGGTGCAAAATGAGAGCTATTGAGTTTTCATCTCCTAGAATGTATCCTTCTTTGGAAGCACAAACTCATATTCTTGATGTGAAAAATTGTTTGTATGAGTTGTACAATGAATATCTTGTTGAGTATCAGTCCATTGGCTTTGAGAATAGTGTGGAAACTACATCAATTAGTTGCACAAGTAGTACTAATAATGCAAGTGGACAAAGTTCTTCTTCAGGATGGTCTCAATTTGAAGCATTTGTGAAGACAATTGAAATTATTACTCCACAAAAATCTGATTGGGATATTTATCTTGAAGAAGGGTGTTATATTTGTGAAGAAGATTCTAGCAAGTTTGATGCCTTGGAGTGGTGGAAGGCAAAAACGTTGAAATATCGTATTTTGTCTAAGATGGCTAGAGATATTCTTGCTATACCTATAACCACTGTAGCTTCTGAATGCACTTTTAGTGCCAGTGGACGCGTTATTGATTCATATCGTGCTTCATTATCTGCTGATACTGTTCAAGGTTTAATTTGTGGAGGTGACTGGTTGCGTTGCCTTCATTGTGTGAAAAAAAAGAGTAAGGTATGTTATGAAGTGTTTTGTTTTTACTTGATTTATTTTTATATATATAATAACTAACATATATGAAGTTTCTTCTAATAATGTTTACCTTCTTATTGTAGAAAGAGAATAAAGTAGTAGAAGTTACTCTTCCCATCAATCTTTGATGAAATCTTGATCTTTGGTAAAAATGCCTTGGAGTACGTGGTGGTTCAAACATTTAAACATTTGTTTATGAAACTTTGTTGTTATATTTCAAATTTTCAATTATGTCAAACTTATGTTGTGTTTGATTTTGATTGTTTAATTATGGACATGTTATTTGTGTTATTTAAATTTAGAGTTTAGAATTTTATTATGAATGCAATGAATGGAACAATAGAGTGTAGTGTTGTAGATATATATGAATACATAGAAAGGGTACTCTTAATGTTTAGTTGAAAGTATTTTGGGATTATATGGGTTTATGTTTTGAGTTTGTTCTTATTGCAACATGAAAATGCTTTTTGCTTAGCTTAATGACAGATTGGAGAGACCTCTTTGAATGACATCAAATTCTTAAACGAGTCGAGCTCGAGCTACTCGAGCTTTTCAACGAGCCGAGCTTGAGCACAAGAAACATGGCCCGAGCGAGCTCGAGCTGAGCTCGAGCCTTTGAATATTATAAACAAGCCAAGCTCGAGCCTGGTGATACTCGGCTCGGCTCGGCTCGGCTCGTTTACAACCCTATCAATTAGTGCTTATCACTTGAGCATGGAACCTGGAATTAATCTTAAATTGGTCAACTGTTCCACCAATGTTATCTAAATCCAATAAACTCAAATCCAACAAGCCATTATGTTCTTAAAACAAGATATAAACTCAATAAATCAACATGTTCGTCAAGCAAGTTGGAAAAATATCTCAAATTTTGCAACCAACACCATTAAATTGTCAACATGTTCATAACACATAACATAGTTCAACAACTCAAATTCAACATCCACCATGTTCATGAACATAACATAATTCAACAACTCAAAATCAACAACTTCAACGAATAACAACATATAAAACAAGACATGTCCATAAACTCCAAGACACAAAATAAGTAAACCATAGAGTAGACCATGCCATACCCCACCTTCATGGCCTAACTGCCTAAGGAAACCATCCATCCAAAAGCATCGAAGGTCATGATCTTTGTTTATAAAAGCAGTTACAAGGTTATTTTGGGCATTCAAATGGTTATATGCTAAAAAAAGGTCAGACTTATTGTAGTAGCCAATCAAAGTCATGACCTCATCGTACAATCTCTTACTCAACTGAACACCTTTGTCCGTCTTCGTAGCACTTGCAAGCCTGTCTAATCCCATGGCTATCTTTTGCATGACTTCCAATTCTTCCCGCCTTATACTCTTTGATCCATTGTTTACTTCGTTGGTCTTCGAAGTGGACATTATTGGTATTTCAACCGAAGGAGGTTGTGATTGTTTGAAGTCACAATCATCCAACCCTTGTGGTTGATCGTCGGAATCTAACATCAGCGGTGTTGACGGCATTTCCATGCGGACACCTAGACTCCTAGAACTTTGAGAACCTATTCTTGCAAACGACCCATTGCTTGATCATTCCCACAAACAATAGCCATCTCCTCATAATCTTCAATGGGCTTATTGATGTACACTGCTTCAATAGGATGCGCCTACAAGACAAGAAACAAAGACATGTAAATAGAGATAATGCACACAAATAAAGATTACAAAAATAAAAACAAACTTCAAATTACCTGTATGTATGTTTGGAATTCTTCCATGCCCATAATAATTTTCTTCTCCGAATCATCCCACGAAACTCCACTTAAACTCTTAAGCTTTTTTATTATTGTCCATATTTTTGTTACAAATCGGAGATGGTTGATAACATGTGTATCACTCACAGTCATGTTAAACCTTGTACTAACAGTTTTTACAGCTGCATTGATAGCAATACTCTTAAAACCTTTGCCAGTTTTAAGAGCAAGGTTTGCTTGACCAACTAAGCACCTAAGCAAGAATGACGTCATGACCGTTGTCCACCTACAATTACTTGGGCATCTCCTTCCAACACTTTGGCTATCTTGGGTCATTTCTACTGAGTCCATCTATTGCATATACAAAGGAAGACAAATTTATATTCATAAATGAAAAAGAAATAAATTAGAATGAGTGCTAGCTATTAAACAAAAAACTAAACTGGTCATAAGATACAACAACACAAAACAACAACATTGAATATAATTCCACAAGACTACCAGTTTTTATAACATTGAAGTTATACAAAATGCAACACGTTGAAGTTTTTATAACATTCTACAACATACGAAGTACAAACACTATCTATTATTCCACACGGCCTCCGTGATTGCATCACGTTTTGCTAACCATTCTCTTGCTTTGTTACATGCTTGGGGTTGAGTTGTAACCTCTTGCACATCAGGTTCCCATTCTTCTACTTTGGGTATAGAAATATCATGACCGCCTTGTAAAATATAATTGTAAAAAATACAACACGCAACCACAATATCTACTTGTGTTCGAAATGGAAAAATGGTCTAGATGTGAGAATTTTGAAGTGATTCTTCAAAGCTCCAAACGCTCGTTCGACGGTAGTGCACAATGAAGAATGTCTACAATTAAATATTTCTTTCCTATTTGAGGGTGTGCGGGCACTAAATTCCTTAAGATGGTAGCGAACACCACGAAATGGTGATATAAAACCCACTCTTGTGGGATATCCCGCATCTACGAGGTAATACTTACCTACATGGATATTTGTATATCAATTTTTCCGACAACACAATAGAATAATAATTTTAGTTTTAATGAAACAACAAAATACCTTCATGCACTGTAGGCCCATCCTCTCTTTCTAAAGCATCACGAAAGACAAGTGCATCATGTGCTGAACCCTCCCAACCAGCTAGAACATATGTGAATCTTAATTCAAAGTCAACTGCGGCCAACACATTTTGAGTGGGATATGGTTTTCTTCAACGGAAACGAGCTACAATGTCATCTGGGACGAATGCGTGGATATGTGTACCATCAAGGGCTCCTATGCAATCCTATTTATTAATGGGCAAAACTATTACGTAATGTGTATAAGTCTATTTTCACAAAGTACAGTGAAACAATTTTTTATTACCTTAAAATATGGCATAAACCTTGGATCACGTGTGATGATTGAACTAGTAGTTATGCGTGCCGGTTGGATGAGTTCACCCAAAGCTCGCCTATGGCGTGCAATACATGTTTAAAATATCAACTGATGATCTCACCAGAACGTAAGAAATTTACACCAATCACCCTATTCCTCACATTATGATCTAGAATATGAAGAAACATCGCTGGTTGTTCTTCAACGCTTATATGTAAGGTGTTGTACAACAATCCTTTTGACTTCAATAGGTCACATAATAAAAAAAAAATACCACCCTTTTCATCCTTAGCATTGCTATAGTAGCCTCCTCAAATCCGTGTATTAATCTTGACATGTAGTTTGTACGTTGTTGTTCTCTATTGTAATACGGCTCGTGTGGCAAACTCAATCCTCTTTTTCTACTATACCACGTTAACGCAACAGTTGCAACAATAGTGATATCGGCAAATACCAAGCTTTCATCATCAAATTGATTGTCCATTTATAATCTGAGTTTAAATAAAAAACATTTGACTACAAACCAATGATCAATTAAACAAAACCAATGACCAAAAAGGAAATTTTCTGCCATTATCATGTATTGACAAGTGTATATCTGAATTTCGAAGTACAAGTGTATGTGTATGACTTGTTTATATGTTACCTTCTTATATGTTGCGTTGATGGTGAGCATATTAGATTACCTCTTCCTACCATTGACCGGTTTATTATCGCATACAGTTATATGAATCTATTGTTTAATTTTTCTATAGGTTACCTATCCATGAAATCATGGAGTCTACGAAGAAGGAATCAATGAAATATGTAAGATAATTTATGACAATGGTGGATAGGTCTGCATGGATGGAGCTTACATGAATACACAAGTTTGTGTTGAATTAGCTTGTTTTATATACTTCTTCTTGGGTATGTTATACACTTATCTGCAACTCTGATTTCCATTTTGTTATCTATGTTCTTTACTTTCTCACCACATACTAAACAATGCATACATAATAAAATACTCTGGCCTAATAGTGTAACTGTGTGTACAAGTAACTGAAAGACAAAGGTAGAGAAATATTTTTCATTGATTATTTGATAATAAAATCATATACATATTTATACAAGAATCAAGTATTTACAATAGGAAACTAAATGAATTGAAATATTACAATTGTTATCTTTATATAATTGATTGATCATCAAATCATACCAAAGAATGTATGATTGATTGATTCTCAAATCATACCATGAATGTATAATTGATTGATCTTCAAATCATACCAAAGAATGTATGATTGATTGATTCTCAAATCTTACCAATAATTTATAATTGATTGATCCTCAAATCATACCAAGAATGTGTGATTGATTGATCCTCAAATCATGCCATAAAACATTATGTGATTACATCCCCCCCCCCTCAAGCTCATGAGTGAAAAACTGTGAGCTTGTCTCGAAGTCGATGAAGAGCGGTGATAGATAACGGCTTTGTGAGAACATTAGCAATTTGAGATGAGCCAGGGATGTGTCAAATAATGAGAGTTTTCTTGGCAATAAGATCTCGAACAAAGTGGATGTCAATCTTGATGTGTTTAGTTCGAGCATGTGAAACAGGGTTTGCAGCAAGAAAAGTGGCTCCAAGATTAGCACACCAAAGAATAGGAGTGAGATGAGAAAGATCAATTTCAGTGAGTAATGATCGAATCCAACAAAGTTCAGCAGCAGCAAATGCAATGCCTCTGAATTCAGCTTCACTACTTGATCTAGCAACTGTCGGTTTCTTTTTTGCACTCCAAGATATGATATTTGGACCCCAAAAAGATGCAATAACTAGAGGTAGAGCGTCGATCATCAGGACAACCATCCCAATCAGCATCAGAGTAGGCATTTATGGTAAGAGAGTTGAGTGAGGTGGCTTTAGTGAGGTGAATTCTGTGAGAGGGTGTAGAACGCAAGTAACGTAAAATCCGTTTGACCGCGGCCTAGTGAATTTCGGTAGGGCAATGAAGAAATTGAGATACTTTATTAACAGCAAATTGGATGTCAGGACGAGTAAGGCAAAGATATTGAAGACCACCAACTGTAGCACAGTACTCGGATGGGTCAGACAAAGGGGTTCCATGGTTTTTTGATAAAGGTAATGTAGGGGTGTTGTGTTTAGAAACAAGTTTAGAGTTATGAAGTTGAGAGCGATGCAGAATATCTTTAGTATATTTAGTTTGAGTGACAAAAAGACCAGTTGATGTGAATTGGGCCTTAATGCCAAGAAAATAATGAATGTGACCGAGGTCTTTAATGGTAAAGGTGGTGTGAAGGTCTTGAATAAGAGAAGCGAGAAAGGATGGGGAGGAACCCGTCACCAGGATATCATCCACATAAACCAAAACAAAAGTAGTATGGGCTGGTGTAGAATGAATAAAGAGGGATGTATCGGCTTTAGAGGAGATGAAGTTAATGTCAAGAAGTTTTTGGCTAAGGCGATGAAACCAAGCATGAGGTGCTTGTTTGAGACCATAAAGAGCTTTGTAAAAATGACATACATAGTGAGGGTGATGACGGTCAGCAAAGCCTGGGGGTTGAGACATAAAGACTGGTTCCGAAATAGTGCCATGAAGAAAGGTATTATTCACATCAAGTCGACGAATCGGCCAATTTTGAGTTAAGGCAATGGTAAGGATGATGCGAATAGTAATGGGTTTGATGACATGACTAAATGTGTCGGTATAATCAATTCCAGGAGATTGATGGTATCCTTTAGCAACAAGGCGAGCCTTGTAGCGATCAAAGGTTCCATCATATTTTCGTTTGGTTTTAAAAACCCATTTACATCCAACAATATTAGCATTTGGTGGAGGAGAGATAAGAGACCAAGTTTGGTTACGATGAAGAGCTTGAGATTCATCAAGCATGGCTTGTCTCCAGTGGGGATATTTATTAGCTTGAGTAAAAGATGTGGGGTTAAGATTAGGAGATATAGTAATGGTGTTATAAGTGACATAGTCAGGGAAATTTTAAAGGATGCGAGTACCATCACAGTTTTGGGTCGTCATCAGATGTTGTGATGATGGTTGAGAGGGTGCAGGAAAAGGGGATGAAGAAGGGGATGGTGAAGGGATTTGTTGAGTTAGAGGTGTAGGAGAGGGTATAGGTGGAAGAGAAAAAGAAAGGGTAACTCGAGATGGCGAGAGGAACGAGGAGGTTGGCGAAGGTGATTTGATATATAAGAAGTCGGTTTCAACAAATCTAACATGTCAAGATATACGTATTTTAGAAGTTAGAGGATCAAAATAACAATAACTCTTGTATAAAGTATAATATCCAAGAAAAACACAAGGGGTGGATTTGGGTGTAAGCTTATCAGTTCGAGTGGAACCTAGAAAAGGAAAGCAAGTGCACCCAGAAACTCATAAATATGAAAGATCAGGTTTTGTGGTATAGAGAAGTTCATGTGGAGATTTGTTGTGAACAATGGGAAGAAGATTGATAAGATAGACAGCTGTAGAAAATGCCTCAAACCAAAAGGATTTTGGTAGAAAGGCATTGATAAGGAGAGTGAGACCAGTTTTAGTGATGTGTCAAATTTTCCTTTCGGCAAGCCCATTTTGTTGAGCAGTAAGGACAGGAGATTTGATAGGAAATACCATAATAGGTGAGGTAATGGGCAAAGGGACCTTTTGTAAGTTCAAGGGCACCATCACACTTGAAGAACTTGATTGTGGTGGAGAAGAGGTTTTCAGATGTAGTTTTAAATTGGTGGAAGTGAGAAATGGCTTGGGACTTGTGAATAAGGGGAAAGATCCAAGTGTAACGACTATAATCATCAATAAAAACAATGTAATATCTATGGCCAGAAAAAGAAAATGATGGGGAAAGGGCCCCAGATATCACAATGTATAAGATGTAAAGGTGCACAGGTAGTTCGAGTAGATAAAGTAAATGTGAGACGAGTGCTTTTACCTTGAAAACAGGAAGAACACTATTTTATTACATTAGATTTGGAAAATAAACTACCAGGAAAGCAAGACATGATGGCTTGACATGGGTGGCTAAGTCGTTGATGCCACAAATTGATCGGGGTATGACTAGCAGCAAAGGCAACATGGTTTCGAAATGTGGAAAGAATTTGCATAGGATAGAGATTATTGTGGATGTTGCCTAGAAGCAGTATCCTGGTGCGAAGGTCCTTCACAACATAACCAAAGGGGTGAAATTCAATAAGACATGAGTTATCTTTAACAAACTTGGCAACAGATAAAAGATTGGCAGTGAGATGAGGCACAATTAAAACATCTTTTAAGTGGAGGGGTCGAATGTGTGTGAAGAATGTTAAGTTTCCAATAGACGAAATGGGAAGAGTATTACCATTACCGACAGTCACTTGAGTAGAGCCTTGATACGGGCCAACGGATTCTACTAATTGCGGATCAGGCATCATGTGAGATGTAGCACCAGTGTCAGGGAGCCATTCGGGTAGTGGATTAGGAGTGAAGGCAAAGGTATGGGTGTTAGAATTAAGGTTGAGGGCAAAAAATGCCTTTTCGGAGTAAGTGGAGTCTTGGTTTTTAGAGTTATTACGGGATTCAAAGTATAGATAACGACAAGTTGCAGCAATATGTCCCATTTTTTTACAAATATGACATTGTGGCGAAGCTCTATGGGTATTGAATTGAGATGAGTTGTAGGCATAAGGGCTATTGGAAATGGGTGGTTGGTAATGTGAGGCAGGATTTTGGGTTGTAAGCACAAAGTTTCGTGAACTAAAGTGATTGGGCCTGGGCTGATCCACAACCTGGTTTTGCAAATTTAAGGAACCAAAAGACATATTATCTGAAGAGGATTGGGAAGCATGACATCCTCGCCTAGTTCTCATGTAATTTCCACTGCGTTGAGTATGAGTTGTAAGAGCGACTTCAGGCGAAATTGGCGGTGGCCCGTGGAAGACAAGAAGACGTTGCTCATGAACCACACGTAGATCAACGAAGGAAGGAAAATAAGGCAAATTCTCAATAGCGGTGATGAAAGCTTCAAAGTCTGATGGTAAGCCATTGATTGTGAATAGAACAAGATCTTCATCATCAATGTGGTCTCCAATAGCGGCCAATTCTTCAGCAATTGCCGAGATTCTAGCAAGGTAATCTGTAATAGAGTGATTGCCTTTGGTTGTCGTGTGAAGGTGACGATTATCAATGTGGTCTCGAATAGCGGCCAATTCTTCAGCAATTGCCGAGATTCCAGCAAGGTAATCTGTAATAGAGTGATTGCCTTTGGTTGTCGTGTGAAGGAGGCGACTAAGCAAAGAATGGCGAGCAGTAGATTGTTGAAGGAAGTGTTGCTCAAGTTTAACCCAAAGTGCACGAGTAGAGGAACATCCAAGGGCTAAAGAGGCGATGCTTGAAGAAACTCAGGTGTTGACAGGTCCGGTGTCGAGGAGGATCCATTGATGTGTCCAGTAAGATCACATGTAAGGAGTGTAGATTCAACTTGATTTCGCCATGTCAAGTAGTTTATAGAGTCTAAAGTAATAGTAATGAAAGAAGTGATGTTGTGAATTGGTATGGTTGGGGTGTAGATTGTTTCTGGAGTATTTGGGGACATGGTGTTTGAAAAATATTGTGTAGAGGCAACTTTGTTATTGTGGAAAAAGTGGGAGAATAAAGGATCGGGGGAAAAAATTAAGAAGCTCTTGATACCATGAAAGACAAAGGTAGAGAAATATTTTTCATTGATCATTTGATAATACAATCGTATACATATTTATACAAGAATCAAGTATTTACAATAGGAAACTAAATGAATGAAAATATTACAATTGCTATCTTTATATAATTGATTGATTCTCAAATCATACCAAAAATGTATAATTGATTGATCCTCAAATCATACCAAGAATGTATAATTGATTGATTCTTAATCATACCAAAGAATGTGTGATTGATTGATCCTCAAATCATGCCATAGAACATTATGTGATTACAGTAACGAAATGAAAATGAGTTCATGTATTTGAATTGAATTCATGAAAGTTTAGACACTGTTTAAAAGCAATTCTATTTAGATGGCCTTTGAAAGTTCAAGATTGAAATAATTCATCTTGTTCAGATAATCTCAAGATCACTTAAATATACTTGCAGTTTGTCAGCTGTACACATTACTAATTAAAGAAATGCTTTCAAAATTTTTTCATTATATTAAAATTAAAAAAGAATGTTCAATGAAACAAAGAAATAGAATAGGAACCCAAGAAACTATGGGAAAATCGATATTGGCCATATGGACTAGAAATAGTGAACAACTTGATAGACAATAATTGTCTCCATTCTTCGTAATTAATCACTTGATTTAAGACAATATACTGAATCACAATTAAGTTCAATGCAATATATTGAATTAAATTATATGATAATAAGTTCAAACCACAATTAGCAGTAAGCAAATAAATGAGTAAACCTCTCAAAAACCCTAACTTAGTAACAACAATTGAGGTTTCTATATCAGATAATTTGATTTAGTACAAAATTATAAAAGAAGGGCATCAAATTCATAACTACAATTAAAAAGCACGAAATCAAAGAAAAACAATGTACTTATGCAGTCGTCATGGTTAACGAACTAGATCTGAAACTCTAGGGAAGGAGAGATTAAAGGCAAGATCGGAATGAAAGACGAATCAGAGAGGAGCTCCGCTGCCGCTGCCACTGCTACCGCAGAGCTAGGGTTTTATCAAGAGTGAGAGAGAGAGAAGAAAAACAAAAGTGCGGGTTTATCCTAGAGGGGTTGTTTTATACTAACCTTTGAAATGCAGCATTTTGAATTACGACCAACTTGGCCATAATTCAAAATGCAGCGAAACCTTATAAATCTGTAATTTGAATTACAACAACTTTGCATTTATGAGTAAACAAACAAATCATGTTGTCATTTTACCTGTAAATCAAATTACATTACACCTACTAACAAGTAAACAAACAGCCCCTAATAAAAAAAAAAACCAAGACATCTTCTTTGCATCCCCTCTTTTTATATTTAACCTCGACTTTTCCTCTCTTGTTCTCATCTTCACCTTATTTCTTTAATAATTAACTTTCATATGTTTCTTCTCTCTATTGATTTTCTTTTACAGGAAAAAATATAATTAAAAAATACAGTTAAAAAAAAAAGGACAAATGATATCCCAACCCCCTCGGTTTTTTGCACATGAAAAAAAAGTAATAAACATTTAGGTACTATTTTCTTCAAGATACAATAAACTAATCTTCTTATTGGGAATATATATAATTTAATATTATTTTTAAAGGGTTCATACCTTGCACATTCTCCAACCATAAAAGTTATAGTTTACTAGTAGTACTATCATCATCCTAGTCATTGTGGCCCACCATGTGCCCATCTTCGTTTTATATATTAAGCCCAATTAGAGCCCACAGTTGGAGCCCGTGAAGGATGACATAGCAATGGAAAGCCTGTCAAACATGGCCCACAATATGGCCTTCCATATGCAGTGACACATCACTTAGTTTGTCTTCATATGCCGAAACTTTGCCATTTAAATATATGATGATGATGATGATGTTTGGTGTTTGAAAATAAAAATATAAAAATAATATATTTGATTTTTTTTATTTATATTTGAAAATATTTTTTAAAAGATCAACATGAGTAGCCAATTATCTATTAGTCCATTTGAACATAGTTTTTTGGTAAAATATTTGTGTTTTATAAAAAGAAAAAGGTTTTTTTCAAAAAAAAAAAAAAAAAAAAAAGGTGAATTCGAACTTTAATTTAAAAAGAGCAAAAGTATAGATTTGTCTACATATTAATTTCATTTTTTCTCAAAAAAAATGAGGGTTAATAGGAGTATTTTATGATGATATTTATGAATATATAAGTTTTTGGGTGAACACTATATAGAGAAATGATTGAAGATGTGTCTAGAATTGATGTTGTGAGTTTGATGAATTGACAATATGTGCAACAGTTTTGTATTTTCTTGTTTAATGCAACAGTTTTAGTTTCTTTTAACAAAATCATTTTTACCGTATTTTCTTTGGAAATAAGTAGTCTTGTCCCAATCAATAATTTGGAATAACTATTATTCTAATTTTTATAAAAATTTATATTTTAAATAAATATTGTTTGTAATTAATTTTCACAAATTAATAACATTGAGATGTTATTATTATTATTATTACTATTATTATTAATTAAAATTCTAATTTCATTAATATTATTCAAGTCAATTTTAGTCAAATCAAATAGATGTTATTTTTTGACCGTCAATATAAATTTTTAGTAGTATATGTTTTTAAATGTTGTAGAATTGTTTTCACAATGAAAGGAATAATAATTTGCATCCCATATATTAAAAAAAGAGTAAATTAAAAATAAATAAACTGACAAGTTATAAAAAAAGGTATATTTAGGTCATATAATGTGAATTGCACCATATCTCCTTTGTCATGATGGCGTATCTTATGTGTCAAAAGGTATGCTTTTTGATTTTTATTTTTATTTTTATTTTTATTTTGATTTTTATTTTTATTTTTATTTTTATTTTTTAATTATTAAACATTAAAATGGAGGTAAATTCATATATAAGATGCTTCTGAAATAAATTAATTAGTATTCATATGATGTTTTTTAATTAGTATCCATATGATGTTTTTGGGTTTAAAAAAAATATTTTAATAAATTTGGATAAGTCTAGGATCAAACGTCCTAGATTTTTGAATTGGACCGGAAATAAGATGCCAATTTTTCTAGTACATGGATAAATTAATCTTTATTATTTATTTAAGAAATTTAACTTGTAAACAAGGATTATTTTTCATTTATGGTTGATTTTGTGTTTGGATTCATCATTAACATGGATTTTGTGTTTAATTGGATGTTAGAAAAATAAAATTAAAGTTCGAAAGTTTGAATCATTTTATAGAAGAACTTTTGCATAGAATTGACACAATTTTAATTATATAAATATTAATTTAAATAAAATTTTTAAAATTACTTTTTTTATTTTTTTAATATAATCAGAATTATTTATTAGTATAATTAATTTTTAAAATTATTTATTATGCATATGTTTAATCTAATTCCTTAATAGAGTATTCATATGAATATGAATGATACATTGGTGATGCTGGTTAGTCCATATATATAATTCTTTTTCATCAAAATTTAATTAATTTTGAAAAATAAATAAATATCCAAAAAAATGAGTAAAATTAACATAAGATTTTAATGATAAAATTATTGAACCATAATAATTGATTTAAATCTAAATATCAATTATTTTTATGTCTAAGTTAATTAAAATAAGATTTTAACTAAAAGTTACCTCTTACAAGCTCTACTATATCTATATTCTCATTTTAAATGAATTGAGATTTGAACTTGTTTTCTCGATAAAATATGAATTCCCCCGAAAAGAATCCAATGTTAATAAGCCAAAGTGGTGATTTCATAACAAAATTTTATCCAAGTTATTGATTAAATTAGTGAGATTTAAGAATGCTTCAATAACTTTAGTAAATGAGATATTGTTGCAATGAAGATTAAGATTAAAGACTACTGGAAGTGAAGTGGATGTGGAACATAGAAAAGAAAACAAATTCATGGAAACCAAAACCACCAAGCAAATCCTCAAAACAATCCCAAAAATATTAAGATTCTTAAGACAATAATGAAAGAAAACGGTGGCAGTTGGGCAACTACAAAGACTCAAACGCAAATCTCTCCCCACTTTATTCAATTCCTCTTTGCCTCTTAAATGAAACCAAACAAAACTTGCAAAAATGGCAACATTATTTCAGGTACTTTTTTTTTCTCTATTGCTTCACCATGAACTTGATCTCTATGCTTTCTTGTTAAAGTTATTCACCTAGTCCAACCAATAATGCCACAAATTTAGACAAAGGAAAATTGTCAATTTTTTTTTTAACATTTCTACTGAAAGGCTTCACATAATTAGAAATCAAGCTTTTCTTGACAACTTGTGATGGAAAAAGGAAAAATTTTGTACTTTAAGTGAAGTGGTTTAAAAGACACCATTTCAAACCATTAGAGGGCGTTTGGTTCACGGTAATGATATATTACCACAGTAATGAGATTACCATGGTGATGGGTCAGGAATGTTATATGCCCGGAAATGTTAAGGTAATGTGAGATTACTATGTTTGGTTGAGAACTTATATTATTAGTAATCTTTCATTACCTCAACACCCCTATATATAAAATTTTGAAAATTTTAATTTAAAGTATTTAGATAAATAAAAAATTAAATTATATATATAATTACATTATATATTAAATAAATTTACTCAAATACCTCTACATATAAAATGTTAAAACTTTTAATTTAAATTATTTAGATAAATAAATAATTAAATTATAATATATATATATATATATATATATATATATATTATGTTATAAATATTTTAATAAAAATGGAACAAAACTAGGGTTTTGATAATAAGTATAATATGAAATTAGATTAAATAAGTGGGGTTATAATTGGAAAAAACAAAATTTCTAGATTACCACCAACCTGGTAATCTGGATTACCACCTATTTTGGTGGTAATCAGATTACCACCTCAACTGATAATATTTCATTATTGGTAATCTCACATTACCATTGCTACAGTACCAAACATGGTAATGTTTTCACATTACCGCGAACCAAACGGCACTTTAGTTTTAGTCACATAAGATTAATCACTAACAATACCCATGAATGTTGGCTATATATATATATATATGAAAAAAAAAAAAAAGGTTGTTAAAAATATTAAAAATAAAAAAAAAACCCAAAGCCCAATTTTACACTTTATGTTTTATGATAAATTAAAAAAAATAATATTTACTAAAATTGTATCAATCACAGATAACCATTAAAAATGTGAGATTTTATTTTTAAGATGTTCAATTCAAAATAATCTCCCACATATCTACTTTATGTGTATCTTGTGAAAAAAAAAAAAGCAAAATTAGTAGTATATAATTAAAATATATGGATAGACTATTGGCCATAATTAAAAAATTTAAAAGCAAATAATTTTTTTCATAGTTTTTATTTAAGATATTTTAAATGACTAATTGTTTTTTTATTTATTAGTATCAGGTCTTTTGCATAAAGTGTTTGTCTTTTTTAAAAGAGATAGAGTTTGAAACCTAATATATAGAGTGAGAGCACATACATATTGATGGATTATTTCCGTTTTATGTATGATTTAACATATAATTTATGTATATTTCATACTAAAAATTCAAATGAATTTTGAAAAAAAATACTTTGTATCTAAATGAAATATAGTTTATATGTTACTAAACATTAACCACCTCCTACGTTTTTTTTTTTTTTTTTAATTCTCTAATATTGACTATTTAGAAGGCTAAAAAGTTTCTAATTCTGAAGAAGACCATGTGTGTAAGGTACCATCATTGTTATCAATCTATTGTTTAGATGGATACCCACAACCTTGCCATCATGATTCTTAAATATATTTCTGAAAGGCAATCATATAATATCAATATTGGTTCATTAATTAAATATTCAGATGAATATAAAAACTTTTGATTTTTCTTTATTTATTTGTTTTTTTAAACTTTAGGTCGAATTCATCCACTTAATATATAGAATTATATAAGTTGTTTCAAGAGCCAACCGAATCATATAGACATAATGTCATGCATCCATAATTCAAGCTATTTATCTACAGTTACACATACCTACCTCTATATTGTTTTATTATTGGTTCATCTAATTATATATTTAAAAAATCATGTTAGTAAATATTTTATTAATTTTGGAGACCCAAAACTATAAATAAAGGATTTGTAAATGCTCAAATATTAGGAGGGAAAACAAAGTCTGAAATATTGTATGATTGGTTAAGGTATTCATATTATATGTTTTATCTTTTTATTGTAAAAATAGAGCTATTTAATATAAACTATATTTATGTGATAAAACAAGAATATAAGAAAACTATTGACTTGTGGAGGATCATTTTTCATAATTAATAATTTAAAGGTTATCAATATAATAACCAAGAGATTAAGACATATACCTCTCATGAAAAAATTTAAAGGTTTGACTCCATCAAAATGTGTAGCTTGAGACTTATTGAAATAAAGCAATATGAGCGTGTATTGTTTAAATTATCAATATACATAAACTAAATATATATAAATCAAAGTGGTTCAACACTAAATATTTCTTCTCTATGAATACTAGCTAGTCTTATTATTAAACTAATGTTGTCATCATATATAACTAACCCCAATTTTCTTTTATCAACTTAAAATTTCTCACAAATGTGTTATACTAAAATTTTACAAATATTAAAAAAAAATACAAACATAATTTCAAATTTCCCTTCCCAATTTCTCCTTGGCAACATAAACACATAGCCCCATTTTTTCCATTATTGTGCACATCATTCTCTCTTATCTTGAACAGTGAAAGTTGGCAACCATCAATTATTGACTCAAAATCAAGAATGGAAGGATAATCCCAAGAACATCAACATGATTCACCTTTTGACATAAGTTAGCATGCACCTAAAGCAAATGTATCACTCCAATATTTTGAATGAAAGTGATTTGTTTATCAAATTTCAAAATGATAAAAATACCTAGTACTGAGATCACTCCCCACACACATCATTCATGCACCTTATCAATCAGGTCATCCATCCAATGCCTTGAAATTAATTATAACTCTATTACACGTACCTCAAAGAGAAGACAAGTTTCCCTTTCAATCCAAAAGTAAAGAGGGCTCATATGACTTTGTCTCAAAGCTATCAAGATCCATATCAAATGAACAATAATATTATTATTATGAGCCCTTAACAGTGCAGTGGTACAATGCGGTGTTGTCTCCATGATATTGTTGGAAATTGGTGGCAGTGTGGAGAGAGAAACTAACAGTGGATGGGTACTGGAATCTTTAATGATTTATATGTTGATTGAATGGGAGAAGGGATTTGTAAAATGATGTTGCCAAGTGATGGACAACAACAACTAAAAGGTGCTTGTGAACATGGTGCTTGTGTGGCTATCTAGTCACATGACTTGCTTATATATATTGGTAGGTGTCTGCCAAAATCAAATATATGTGGCTTATGACTCAAAGCATCAACCAATTAGTGAATAAAAACAATATTTTTTGAGGTGAAGTTTTAGCTCAAATGTCAATCAAGTGAATAAAAACAATGTTATTGAGGTGAGATTTTTTTTCCAAATGTCAATCAAGTGAACAAAACAATAATGTTTTCTTTCTGAGGTGAGGTTTTGTCAGGGGCAATTGGAATTGGCATTTGTTAAGAGAAAAATACAAGTTTAATTAAAAGGGCCAAAATTTATTGTTGGTTATTCAGCTAGATCTGCTTGTTTATTTTATTTTTTAAAAAGTAAGATATTTTTAATTTGATTCGGAAAAGTGATGGCTTTCGAAACCGTCTTTTGATAGCAATGGTTTTCTCATCGGAAAACCCTACTCTTATATATATATATAAGGTTAGTGCATATAGTGTGGAACTCGTTTGAGATCTCTACATCTTTAGTGAATTAGTCTTTACTAACTTTAATATAACAATCACATCTATCAGCAAATTATAATTTTATCCAAAAATTATAGATATTTATATGTGAAACCCCAATATGATTTTTTACATATTATTCCATCTATTAATTAAATATTTTATATAAGTGGGCGTGATTAGACCACTAATGACACTATCGATGCCCAGTTACATGTGTGTCTCTTTAAAGTATTGGATATAAAACCATTGTCAAAAATATGTATAATAATATATATTTTATATAATAAAATACTCTCAAAATTAATCGGCTAGAGTTTTTAACCAATGCATAAGAAACACTCAATCTAAAATATTCTCTCATACAATAGAAGTGATAAATCCCATCTTCAATGACCATAAATTTTTATGTATTTATTATATAATCCAATGTGTTCGTATATAGCCTCTAGCCTCTAATTAGGTATTACCCGTTAAAACCATCAAAGCAATACAATTTATACATAATAATTAATAATACCCTCAGGTAGTAAAGATTTTTTGTAACAGAATAACTTTTTCTCTTTATGGCAATGCTTAGTCTTAGAGTTATGTAGTGTTCAATATTTGTCAACTCTAAATACCCACAGTATTACTCTCCACTCTAGTGGCTAAGATATATAACTCTGTCACATATAATAGTACAATATGTGGCAACCAATAATGAATGTAAAATCATATTTTGCCGTATAGGTTGTGAACTATTTTAAGTTGCAAGAAACATAGACAATCATATCTCATTCAATGATCTTTATCATTAATTTGATTTCTATACAATGCAACGCAAGAATAAAATATGTTATCAAACATGAATAAAACAATACCCATAATTATGCTTGCAATGAAATAAAACTATTTTATTATTAAATAATAACTAAAATTAACTTTGTAAGGCATACTAGTTTTACACGAATAGCATCAATAACAAAATTAAGCCAAATTTTCTCTTGAAATTATGATATGATCACAATCTTATAGTCTACCTTTTACAACAAATAGCTTATAAAAAATTTAGATTATTAAGATATTATATTATTACAATCTTATAGTCTAGAAGGTAGATTATAAAAAAATTTGATTATTAAATAAATAGCATAAATTTAATGAGCTTTTTTTTACCTCTTTATCCTTTGGACAAAGCATTTAGTTAAATATCTCTTGACTATGAGGTGATTCTTAATTAAATACATGTCTTTTCATCGTAAGATTCAATGCTTCATTTTGAAAATATACTAATATATTTCTTAGAATTTGTTACTAGTATTACCATGAATAAATTGTGCATATCAACTTGTAAGGGTTTGAAGGTAATTGGAGCAAGCTTCCTGAAAAGTGCATGTATTAATATAATTTTCGTATTATTTTGTGTATTCACTTGGTATGTATTTATATTATTTGTATAGAAAAGGGTACTTACTTCTTGTTTTGTTAACTATAGAATATGGGCAAAGTATAATGCGCCCTAGAAAGCTAAATGAAGGAAATTTATGGCATAAAAATGAAGAATTAGCTTCTTCAGTACTAGCATAGGAGAACAAGCTAACCACGATATCTTACGGCCCTCTAACAGCCATACCCTATAGTCATAAGCCTTGGATAGAAGAACTTATTGGTATATTTATACCAGTAAGTGGGAGCATAAAGGCCAGAAAAAAAGGTTTAGGGGAGGACTTAAGCCCATAAACCAAGGTGTAAGGATCAGACAAAAAAACATACAGGCAAGATATATGCCCGTAAGAGAGACTGCAGGAAATGGATAGTGAAGTTTATGGTCTCATGCTTACTACCATTAGAAGGACCGTAACACCAAGACAAAAAGTCTTACACAGGGGACTTATGATCGTAAGGTTCCCATGAGGCACATATATAAACCCTCGTTTTTAGATGGTTACGACCTCTCCTTTACGCCCGTAAGTAGCTCATTAGGGCCGAGTAGGGTATAAAAGTTTCTACTGAGAGTTTTTCAAAGATCTTTTGATGACTGAGCTTGGGGAGAATCGAGGTTGGATTACAGCGATCTTCCCCTATTAGATATACCTCTTTGAAACATTGCTAAGGGTTTGGAGAGTGGATTGGAAACCGGCAAGGCCCTCCTTTGTCTGCAACATTGAAGGCCTAAAACAAGCATCACAAATTTTCAACCTTAGAAGAGATTGATGAAGTTTCATTTCTTGATATTATTTATTTCTTCTCCATTGGATTGTATGATTACTCTCCTTTGATGGGGAGCTACTTTTCTCAGTGTTTTGGATGTATATGATGCTAGGGTTATTATATTTTTGACATTGGTCGGAGACATTGAAATTTTTATTGTTAATTGAATTGCGCCTTCATTTTATGGATACAATCGTGTATTCTATTTTGCCTTGAACTCTTTTTTTGAAAAAACTGAGAGTTCTTGTGAGGTGGACGCGTGCGAGGAATCGAAAGATCTGCCTTGAATATACTTCTCATGATTGAAAGCGAACATGAGTCTGCTTAGAGATAGGGTTCTTTGAAATCGAAGTGTATTCCCGTGTTCTTCCCGATAGGTTCAATTAGATTCATTCCATAATGAAATCGTAGAGAGTGAGATTATAAAAAGATTCTGATTGTCACTTCGTATGAGATTAGGGGTGATTGCCTCCAGAGAAGAGTCACCTACCTCTTGAAAAAAGACAATGGATACAAAGAACATTGTCAGGTAAGCCCAATTAATATGAAGCCTCAGTTTTAGAATAATAAGTTTTGAAAAGTCCAATTTACCCCATCATACACCTTGCCCCATAATTTACACTTCATGTGATGCAAGTTTCAAAAGCAACAATAGCATTGTCGGTACTGTTACATCCAAGAATAAATATTGACTAAATTGCAAAAATTAAACTTGACAATGACTTTTTCCCGTTCACCACCACTTTTGACATCAACTTGTACTGAA
Organism: Dioscorea dumetorum; assembly: GCA_902712375.1. Lineage (NCBI taxonomy): Eukaryota > Viridiplantae > Streptophyta > Magnoliopsida > Dioscoreales > Dioscoreaceae > Dioscorea > Dioscorea dumetorum. The sequence goes on along the minus strand of CACTHL010000803.1, from coordinate 8,486,798 downwards.
TATTGCATAAGCCAATTGCATGTAATTTTTTTTCATAGAACTAGGGCTTCTGAATTTAGGCGCCCAAACAATGATCATCGAATTAACATAAGAAAATACCCTACATTGCAACCACTCTCCATCCCTAATTTATTTTATTTAGGTAACATGATCATTTCATTTCATTTCATTTCATTTCAAAGTTAATACCCTTGTAATGGTTTTAAAAGAAAAATTCTCAAACACATGCTCATTGGCAATCAACATGTAATTCCGAGAAAAATAATTATATAGTATTTATTATTTATCTATTTATTTATTTTAAAGCTAAAAGCATTTACCAAAATAATTTTAACAAATATTATTGCTGAATAGTAAAAATATGCATCAGCTAATAATAATAATAATAATAATAATAATAATAATAATAATAATAATAATAATAATAATAATAAATCATTACCTAGTTTAAGAATTAAAGTAAATTTGTTTTAAATCCTACTACGAAATTAAATTTGTATAATTAAAAAAAATCCAAAAAGCAACTTCTTTTAATAAGAAAGCTACATGAGCAAGGAAATAGATAGCTTGTTGTTGTGAACCCATTAAAGCGTTGGTTAGCTAATGAATTTATTGTTATTTTCGGAATGATGAAGTGAATTTTCTATGTTGATATTTTTGGTTGGTGGATGGCACCTACAACCAACCATCACAAACCAAAGATACGCCATGGGGAGAAATAGATTCAATATTTTTGGTTTATGTATTGAATGTGTTGAGGTATGGTTACCTTAGTTGTTTTGATTTTTATTGTTATTTTATTAATTTGTAATTTATTATTTTCTTAAAATTTATTTTTATGAAAAAATTTAATTCAATATGTGAAATGTATATTATTTTGTAAAATTTATTTTGATTTTTTAATTTAACCATTTGCGGTGGTGATGTTACTTCCAGTTTCATTATTTTTTATGGCTTTTGTTGCAATTTTTGTTTTTTGCAAGATGTATTTCTACTTACTTTTTGTAATCATATTGTATTCATTGAACAATTTTTTTAAAAACTTGTAAATTTTTGCCCATATTAGGAAACATTTTGGCAACTTTAAATGGTAAATACAAATAGATGAAATTAATTGATGATATGTTTAAAATTTTAAATTAATAACAAATCAATCAGTTCCACATCATATAGGAAAGAAAAAAAAATCATGCATTTATGTACATGGATTTTACTTGAAAATATAAGGCTCCCACAAAAACTTTCTTATATATATATATTATATTTTGTTATTTTCATTATATAATTAAGCACATTATATTAGATAATTTTGTTATTTTAGAAAATTTTCTTCATTAAAAAATTTAATATAATTTATTTTATTTGTAAAATGATGCTTATGTTTTAAGAAGAAATAGTCCCAATTTTCCTTTCAAATAATAAAAAAACTTAATGTATAATTTTTCTTAGTCTTACACATAACTTGATATTTTTTAGTTACTGCAATATTCTTTCTACAGTGTGAGTCTCTTACCATGGTTAACTATGGATTATAAAAGAAGCACTAAGGTTAACCATATTAAAAATAAAATGTAAAAATCAATATAAAATAAAATACAAATGACTACTTTTATACGAATGAACTAGAGGTTTTTGGTTTGAATTAAAATTTATTTGTTAAAATGATATTCCCATTTAACAAATTAAAAAAATAATGTGTTAGCTTAAATATTCCAGGAGCATTTCGTATCTTCGAGTTATAATGTAGAAAATTTTTAAGGATATATAACTAAAAACAAATTGCTTTAATAAGATATATTCAAACCTCAAACTTGTGTAAGACTATATATATATATATTTGCCATCTTTTTCTTTGAATGAGATCTCAATACCATTTATGGTTTCATTAGATATCTTACAACTAGAATTCCCGATCCGGTTTCTCCACCACCACGAATCCTAGTTAGATTCAAGCATGATACACTTTTTATTTATTGAAAGAACCCAAATACCCTCTTGTGGATCCATGAAACAACTCTCAAAAATCTTTTTTCATTTTGGAAAAATACAAGAGTGAAACAATCAACTTATATGTAACCTATCATTTAGAGATATCTATAAATTTAAAATTTAGATATATTTATAATAGCTATTAGATTTATATTTAATGATTTCAATCCATTTAATCACTTAGATAAACAGTATTTTTAATCAATAATTTTGATGAATAGTAAGTTGTAATTTATTGTTATATATTATATTTTTTTATTACGTGTACAAAAATTTTGCTTTGACCACTCGATTTAGTTAAAGCCCTTTGCGCTGACGTGGCCATTGTGCAAGGGCATGATATGATGAGCTTTGCAGCCATCCCCTAAATAACTTGCAAATATTATTTTACCATTTAAATATTTCATATGAACACCCTCGGAGAAATGGTCACTCGAGGAGGAGGTGAGTATAATATAGATTGACCAATTTATTTTTTTTAAAAAAATATATTTTTATAATTAAATTTAAATAAGAAATATTTTTTTATTTTATAAAATTAAATTGTAAATTACCTAGGATAACATTATTTTGATATAAGAACTATAATAACCTACATAAAAAAAATTAAAAATAATAAAAATAGTAAAAAAATCAAAGTGGGGGTTAATAACCCTGAGGCCGGAGTTGCACAAAGGTAACCATTATAATTTATAATTAATTAATATAATATGATTATAGATAATCACACTAATCTATTCTATCAGTTAATCTTAATAAATTAAATATATTATCTTAAAATAGTATTTGTTTTTTAATATAAATAAGTTTTTAATTTAAAAAGATAAAAAATACTATCTAGGGTTAGCAAGTAGTTTAAATAGGATATATGTGTAATAGATTCAAAAGATATGAGTATTTTGGTCAAAATAAAAAAAAAAAAAAACCCTCTCCTCCAAATGACCCCGATTTGGAGGAATAGACTTCAGAGGGTTTGGAATGGGTGCATTACCCTTCCAAACTCCTCCTTCTTCTTCACAATCCCCCAACTAAACAACCACTACTTCTCCAAACCGCCTCTTAACCCTCCAAACCCCTCAACCAAACAAGGGGTTAAGGTAAGTTTATGTGGCACATAAACATTTCAACTAAACAATGATGGTATCATTTCTCTTTAAAAAAAAAAAATTAAATTGCTTTCCTCAACTACTTAAAAAAAAAAAAAAAAGTCTCAAGTTAAAAATTTTAATAGAAACGGTTAACTTACCATTATTATATATTAGAGTGTATTTTCCACACACACACACACATACACACACGAGTGTAGTTATGTATTTTTAAATTTTTTAATAAATTTAAATAATTTTATAATATATCTTTTGTGACTACGATGGTTTTGTCATTTTCAACACTCAAGAAAAATGAGTAAATTATTTTCATTAAAATTGTAATAATATGATTACAATAATTTATGGGGCTATATTACCTTTTCTATGAATTTGAAAATAAAACTCAAATATATGGTATTCAATTTTTTACAAACAAATTACCAATCTTCTTATGTAAATAATTAAAATTAAAAATTTCAAGAAAAAAAATTGAAGAAGAAGAAAGGAACAACAACGGCTATCTTTCTCATTCTTCTCTGCATTGGTGGTGTGTGAATGAAATAAAAAATAAATGAATAGATACCATGTGACAATGTAAATGGACCCAAAACATTGATATATTCTTATAATGTAATTCCAAAAATACCCTTGAAGAAGCTAAACCAGCATAAGCAACCTAATCACTGACATAACAGTTAACACCAAACAACACATAATTTAAGCTCTCGTTTTGTATATCAATTCAAATAATACAAGAAATTACATCTTTAAAAAAAACCCCCTAAAAAGATAATAATAGAAAAATGAAGAAGAAACGAGAAGGGTGACTTAAAAAGAGGATGAAGCACGTCATCTATGCAGACATTCGTTTGGTTCTCACCGTCCTCAGAATCTGTCAATATTTTACTAACATCTTTTTATTATTTAAATAAATATTAGAAAAAATGGAAACATGGTCTCTATTTGTGGTATTGGCGGTGGAGTACGGCACCGCTAATTTTTTTTAATATTAATATAATTATTTAAAAAAAAAAAAAAAAAAAAAACCAAAATGGGAACATTGGACTCTGTTGTAGTAATGGCGGTGGAATACGGCACCATATCCTGGCGTCACACTGCATGCATTTTCAGATAACTTTTTTCTTGTCGTCTTTTTTTTTTTTTTTTTTAATTTTTTATCATTTGTTTTGTTTTCTTTGTTTCCGTGTTAAAATGAAGGACGTCAAACATGGTGAGCGTTTAGGTCTGAAATTTCTCTTCCGTTTCTTTCCCTCTTTCTTTTCCTTCTCGAATGTTTTTATTTTCTTTGTTTGTTTTTTTTTATTTTGACAGTTATTATATATATATATATATATATGATCCACTATTTAAGAATATCTTTGGATTTAAAATTTAAAGATATTTTTTAAAAATCATTAAATTATTGTCAAGAGTCACATTTCATTTAGATACAAAACAGTAAAAAAATATATATTAATTTATATCATATTCATATGAGTAATAACCGTTTAATTATAATTCAACAACTTTCAATTGACATTTCTAATAAATAACATACTTAGATGATTTATTGTCTACACACATTCATATATGTTAAAAAATATCAGAAAAAAACCTTAAAAAGTGATAAGTAAAATTAGGATTTGGAGAGAGAATAACACCTGTAGAAGGTGGGGACTTTATAAACTATATATATAATATAGAAATATGCGAAAAAGATGAAATAATTTAAATTTTTGTAACACACCCCCCAAATTGGAAGACTTGATGACATAATAGAAATGATGGAGCAAAAGAAAATTAGTGATAACAATCCGAAGATAATGACAATAATAAATTATGATGTTAATGATGGAGGAAGAGAAATAGCATGGTTGTGAATAAGCTTAATCAACAGTAAATAAAGAAAATCTCTAAAAACATCTTGACTTTAGATTATCATAATTATTAAAGTTTAGAAACTTATTGTTTAGGATTTCAGCGGAAAATATGATTTGTTATTTGCATGAGCAAATATGTTCCAACATTTGTGTTTTATTTTTTTTGTTCTGCGAAAGTAACAAAGGTTATCAAAAGATAAAATATACATCAATTATAATGGTTTATAAATCACCTGAGGCGCGTCATAAGTGATTTGCAAATCTTGTTATTATATAATTTTTTATAGAAGGCATACAATTTCTCTGGCAAAGAACCACCTTGATATAGTAAACTGTATTTAAATCGGTAAATAATAGATGAAAGTACTTTCACATTATTGATATAGTATTTCTGTAGTATTTGTTGACCCACTATCTAATGATTTATTGTCCGATGTGGAGTATGGAATAATAAAATTGAATTAATAGTTATTTCATTCTTCAATCTATATTTATATTATATATATATATATATAATTTAATCATATTAAATTAAATTATTTAGTTCACACACCTTTTAATTTCTTGTGGATGTGATTATTTATGTTAATTCATTAAATTAAAAACATGATTCATTTTTTCCTCCTAGTGAGCATAAATATTTCGGTTTTGTCCGTGGAAATTTTGTATAGGCTATGAAATTTTATGAAGGTCCTTTTGGTGTAAAATTTTGGAATAGCCCTTTTAATATTTGTATTTATAATTATTAGTAAAAATAAAATATTGTTATAATTACTATACAAGCATACCTTATCTACACTTCTATGTATGCACATGTTGTTTTGTAAATTGAGTTTTATATATTTATTAAGATAAAAATCGACTCAAATTTATTTTTTTTTTTTTTTTGTAGCTCATAAAAGTGGAGTGAGATACTAACAGCTTTATAAGAATAGACATCTTTGACGCATTTTTTACATGCATAAATGTTTGATTTAAATTACTTATTTAAGTGACCCAAATCTCTTTATCACATAAACCAACCATGGTTAATAAGTTTAACTAATTCATTTATGTTATAATCAACATAAACACAAATTTTATTAAAGATCTTGAATTTTAGTTATAATAAATTTTTTATTACAAATACAAATATAATAAAATATATTTTTGCAAACTATTGTACTTCAAAATGTAATCCAAAAATAATTTAAAAATCTAATTATGTAAAAGATTGCAAAATATTTCATATATTTTCACCGATTATTGAATGATAACTTTTATTTAACTTATATTAAATAAATATAAATAAAAACCCTCAATTTTTTCAAGTATAAACAAAATAAGCTTTGTACTTCACCATTAAACCACTGTAATTAATACACCTCCACACACGTTTGTTCTTTTGATGGTGGTTATCATCTTTGTCAAAAAAAAAAAAAATGAATAAACAAAGAAAACAAGCTTTAATTAAAAAAATACATACCCATTACTCTTAACCATTAAATATGAGGGCAAAACAACATCCCATCTTGGACATTTGCATGCATGCACTAAAAGTTATTAAAAAAAATTAAGTGAAATTAAATCATCTTAAACAAAAGAGATAAAAAAGCAAAGATGCTTATGGCATCTCCAAAGCTGCTTATGACGCAGAATGGCGCCATTCTTCGTGCCAATTTTGAATCTGGCCAGCCTCAAATTTTTTTTTTATTTTTTAATTTTTATATTTATTAGTTTAATAGTTATTTAATATATTTTGGGTTATTAATTTATAATTTTGGTCTAGTTTTAACCCCATAAAATATATATCATTATAAAATTTATTTTTATAATTTCATATTTTAATAAAATTAATAAATTATAATTTAAGTTTATATTTTTTTAATTAATAAAAATAAAAATTAGAAAAATAATACCAAAAATATAAATTCATTAAAATTAACACAAATTACGTGAACAATAAAATAAAAACACAGAAAATAACATAGATTGATATTGACAACAATAAAAAAAACCACAACACACAAAATACAACTAATGAAGTTGACAATAGATGGGCTAATAGTCGAATATGTTATCGCCACTTCCACCGATGTCGCCAAAAAACTCATTAAACATATTAGATCCAGAAGGGGGTGGCTGTTGAAAATGTCCTCTTCTCTGTAAAATTTCTTGTTGTTGTGCTTGTATACAAGCACGAATATTTGGATCGGTGATAGAATTCAAGTCTCGCATTAAAATTTCATCGTTACAGGTAAATTAAGGACAAAGACGCTCATATTGCACTTCGCAATGTATTGATTGAACATTTATGGTTGCGTTATGCAAATTCAGAAGATAATTAAAAAAATACATACCCATTACCCTTAACCATTAATTATGAGGGTAAAAGAACATTCCATCTCGGACATTTGCATGCATACACTAAAAGTTATTAAAAAAAATGAAGTGAAATTAAATTATCTTAAGCAAAAAGATAAAAAAGCAAAGATGCTTATAAAAAAATATAAAAATTAAATTTGGCTGGAGATATATAAATGGAATTTTAATATTTTTTTTAGGGATATAGATGTAATTCTAATTTTTTTTTTGTCCATATACTTTTAATTTCATATTTTTCAAAGAATATACTCTCAATTTTCTCTGCTATTTCTAAATAGAACCAATTTGACTTTTCCAATCTATAAAGCAAACATGATAAAATTAATTACAACATTTTACATGAAGGCATAGAAATTTCAAAGATTATATGCACATGAGAGAAGAAGACTCACAAAATGACCCCAATGCCCTTATTCCCTTTTTCTGTTAAAGATTAGTTGAAGCCTCCCCTCTAAAACTATGTTGGGTGATTACCCAAATAAATAAATAAATAAATAAATAAATAAAAGAACCATAAGAAAAATAAAGTTGTTTATAAAGCAAACATGATAAAAATTAATTATAACATTTTACAGGAAGGCATAGAAATCACAAAGATGTGCACATGAGAGAGACTAATAAAATGACCCCAATGCCCTTTCTATTCACTTTTCTGTTAAAGATTAGTTGAAGCCTCCCTATAAAAAACTACCCAAATAAGTAAATAAATAAATAAAAAGAGCCATAAAAAAATAAGGTTGAATTTGTGGAGGACCACCACCAAAGATAACCAAACTATGTCTCTAATCTTTAGTCTACATCCCCTAAAGCATGACCTATATAAATATATAAAATATATATATGTACACATGTTTAGTTGTCAAGGCTTAACGTGCATTTGAATAAAGCCTCTCTAGTGATTTTGTACTTATTGTTTGGAAACATCAACATCTATCATCTTCTCTATTTTTAACCATAATAATAATAATAATAATAATAATAATAATAATAACAACAGCAACCAACCTTCTTAGACTCAAGGCTGTATAAATGTAGATATAATCATAACTTCCCTAAGTTCAATGTCCATTCTTGAAATTTCCTTTCTTATTTATGTACCGGTAGTGTGACAAACCTTGTATTTATTTGGTTTACCTATAAAAAACTATTATTAATAATTGTGCTAAAATAAAATGCTTCAATAGCCCTCCAATTGATGAACCTAATATGTAATTAATAAAATAATTATATGTATTATTAAAAATGGAAAAAATCCTATAACTTCAAATCCAAAGCACTCCTAAATTATTAGAGCAATATAGATTAGCTTTAGAATATATTGACGTATATTGGTTAATTCTTTTTTTATTAATTTATATATTAAAAAATCTAGGTTTTCTGAACGGAGAGCACACAAGAAAATATTTTTGGGGTGTTTTTTGATAATAAAAATTGACAAATAAATATAGGTTTAAATATATTTAAATAGAAAGCATAAAATCTAAAAAATATCAAATATCTTTCTTGGGATGTTCATACATCGGTAAATAGATAAATTCTGCAAACAAGTGGTGAAAGAGATTGATAGAAGTTGACATATTCGATCACAACTAGGATGGATTTATTCCTAGGATTTTACAAGCTGCCAATAGATATGAGAAATTTAAAAACAAAATTGTGGTTTCACTTATTTGTAAAAGAAAAAAATAGTTATTCTACATAGTTTATTCATTTAATAAATTTGTTAATTTTTTTATTTGATAATAAACAAAATCATTAATTCATTTAGAAATCGATCACCTGCTAGGAAATATATTTTTTGATCTATTAATAAATAATTTTTATTTATAACTGAAAAAACTAAAGAAAGTATTCTAAAAAAAAACTTTATTTTCTACATGGCAACTATGTGTAAACACATCTTGAAATCATAAGTTATTCTTTGAAAATTTTCCATTGATAATTGAATGGAGGATTTGAATTTTGAAATGTAGAGAATGTATTAAGTTATTTTAGGGGATGAATATATATATACATGAATTTGGAATTATGATAATTAATATATTATTAATGATTTGTTCCGGGACACATGAATATATCGACTCTAACTATATATGTGGCCATTTACACATATATAGAGCACAAGGTAGATAGATGTGGCAATTTTGAACCGAAACTGTGGAATCGAACCGTCAAAAACTGAACCGTAACCTGCAAAAAACCGGAACCTGAACCTTCATAGAAGGTTCGGTTCCGATTTCATAATTTGAAAACTATGGAATTGGAGGTTCAAACCGCCGGTTCAACTGTCGGTTCCAGTTAAATCAATATATATATATATATATATATATATATATATATATATATATAATGTCATAAATGATTAGGTTTTTATTTTGTTAATATCATTACTAAGTTATCAATTAAGTAATTACATGTTTAAAGATATTTTAAATAAATCATTAAAGATATTAACTAAATTGATTATTGATTAGGTTTGATTCTGAACACTTGATTAGCCGATTAGATCTTATTCGTGACATTCATCCAATTTATATGTATTCTGCCATGCCAAACTTTGTTACTCATGCAAGAAAATAAGTTATAATTAATTGATTATGCCACAAATTATTGGAAGCACAAACTTGCCTTGATGATTGGGAAAAAGCTAGACTACAAAGTCAAGATGACCTTATACACTCATCATCATCAGACGAGTGGGTAAATGATGGCTTTGGTGCAACAATGGTGGCTTCTAGTTTCAACTCCTTCGACAATGATGCAAGCAATTAGTGTCACGCCCCGAACCAGGCTCACCGGACTCGATGCGTCGACAAACGGCCGTATACCCACAAGGCCGAGGCCAAGTGGCCACACAAGGCCTCAATACCTGTCACTCAGATATAAATCATAACAATATAATAATTCCGATCAAAACTAAAGAATTAGAGAAACGAAAATAATCGGTTTACAACCAAGATTCAAAGAATAGTAAAGGTCTTGACAGACATCAGACTTATTAAACGGAAAACTAAACTCCTGCTAGCCACCTGGTGATCACTCAACTGTCCCTGCTAAGCTAGTCACCACACACCTACTCTTGATCTGAAAAGAATAGAGCAACTATTGATGAGCTAAACAGCCCAGTAAGCAACCACTAAAAACAAAAAATATAGGGATCACAAAAACTCAATAGTTTCAAAAACATGCTCATATGCGATATTGTACAAAAATCATCAAAATCCAAAACCCAGACTTCCGACAAATATAAAAGTTCAAATCCTGAGTATATATGTCCCCCAAATAACTAATGGCAAAAATAAAACACAGAATTCATTTATTTACCCTCGGCGACCCGAGCCAGATTATCAGAGGCCGTTATTCTTCACAAACGGAACAGTGAGAAACTATAGTTTCTTATCAGAGTCAGAGTTCATGTCGACATAGTCAGTGTTTAACCCCCAATGACAGGGTTATTGCAAAGTTTGTTGGGGACTACAAGTTGCTATATCAAAATATGTCGGGTCCAAAATCATTGTGAACACAAGATAGAAAAATTCGGTGATCCAATTAACATAACTGAGATTAATTCAAAAATAATAATGCTAATATATCACAATAAAATTCAAATTCATAAAATTCAATAACTAAATACATAACTAATTAAAATATTAGAATCAATTAAATAAACAAATAAAAAAATAATTAAACAATTAAATAAATGCATAAATAATCAATAAATTTGAAAGTATTAATATGCGTAATATCTTAAACCCAAAATAATTAAATAATTATGTAAATAGTTTTCAGAAATCAAAATTTAATTTATATATACAAATATACGGTATATATGCGGTTTACTTACCTGGGAAAATATCTCTAATCTATAGAACCGCTCGGACACAAAAATCAGGATTCAGGCAAAGATCCTATAACATGCACATAATATTTTGACTTAGATTCCAAATCCTAAATACAAAGATTAACTACTGGTTAATCCTAATTAAGACTCTAAACACAAGCTATGTAGCAAACACCGAGGTATACAAGATCTCAAAACTCTAATGATGCTATTGAGGTTAAAGGCTAATGTGCAAGGGTATTATAAAAGAATATTTTAAAAGGGTATAAATACAAAAAGAGTCAAGCTCTTATTTTCTAAATTCGGATTCTTTCAAGGGTATAATATAAATTATCAAGTCTAATAGAGATATGAACTATTTCAACATGACCAATATGGACTAAAATATGTATAGCTTTGTCTAACATGCTCCAAATCACAAAATTCTTTCTTTAACAAAAACTAAACAAAAAAAGCTATAACATATCCAAAATTTGCATTGATCATAATACTATTAAATTTATAGCATCCATTTGAATGTTCATCTATTTCTGCAAATCAGTAAAATCAGATACGACCCTTTTAACATGCATATCTCTCAAAATACATCCAAAAATAATATGATCTTTTAGGAGTAGATATTTAATCGAAAAAGGAAAAACTTTTGTATTTTGCACCTGGCCTGATTCAACCTTTAAAACCATCAACAATATTAATCAATCTTCAAGTTCTGCACAGAATACTATTTGATACAGCTACACTAATATGGCCGTATCTCATAAAATACAGATGTATAAAATCTGAAAGTTTGCAAGTAATTAGTTGATATCAAACCCTATAACTTTCGTATTTTGCACTTTACTCGATTCAATCTCTAAAGGCATGTATTATGGCCGTCAAGTTTCCGGTTTTGCAGATAATACACTAATAGGGTTATATTTGTAAAACCACAATTTTATAAAATATGGAATTTTGCAAGCCAAATAAAATCTAGGGTTACTTACGTATTCCTAATGTATGGACTATCCCTTTTTCTTCAAATTCAGAAATTGTTACCCTCATTGAGCATATATAATGACATTCAATCCTCTTGCTCTTCATATTGGACTTAAGGTTCACAAATAAAACAAGAGAAACAACTACTCTACAAACATTGCAGTCAATTTCCAATTATTGATCATTTCTTATATGTAATTGCAAAAGAACCTCCACACAATTAATCCTTCAATGAAGCAAGTAGCACAGTACTCATCTAATGAAGTCTCCTGAGCATTCCCTTAAAAAGAAAACCATGTAGATGAACTACACCAATGCATCCTAACTTTTAATTAACACAAAAAAATAGATGAGATCTTTTCTTTCTCGTCGTCGCTTGCAGTTCACGAAGACTAAGAAAAAAAGATGTGGGGCTAGGTCTCGGGTGAAATTCTCTAGTGAGTTCTGAGGCATTCTCCTTACGATATATTGTTACGGGGATAAGATCGGGAGATTTTAAAATTTAAAATTAAAAAAAAACAAAAAGATAAAACCAATTAAAAAAAAATCGGACGGTTGAGATTTAAAGGGTGGGTTTTACAATTAGGCATTATGAAAATATGAGAAATATGTATAATAAAAATAAAAGAACTACGTGGGCTTTGATTCCTCTAGAGCATACGTAGGCAACTTGATATAATTAAGTTCAAACCCTTTTATTTTTTTTTTATTTTTTCCCTTTTCGTACTTTTATTGCAAAATATTGTTTTGAATTATTAATACTTTTATTTTTTTAATAAAATATTATATTAAATTAATTCTTGTATTTTTGTATTCATTTAATTTGAAATATTGAATTATTTAATTTAACAAAAAAAAACTTGAACCGTTTGAATCGCCAAACCGAAACCGTTGAACCTAACCGTGAGAACCGAAACTGAACTGAACCGAAACCGAACTACCAAGAACCTTGCCTAGACGGTTCAGTTCCGGTTCAAGGTTTTTTTGAACCGAAACCGGCAGTTCAGGAATCGGAACCAGTGGCTCCTAAACAGTGGTCATGTCTAGCACAAAGGTGATTTCATGCAGCCCCACTCCTTCAATGACAACGATGAGATAGTCCTCACTTATAGCCACTTTACTTTTTTTCATTCCATTAAAAAATATTAATGTGATCAATCTATTTTTTTTTAACAAAGTAAATGTCTCGACTAAATATCGGTCAACTTCTCCATTAGATTCTGTTGACGTTTAAAATATTTACAAAATATATCAAAATTTATGAAAAATTATAAAAGGCTATTAAAATAATTATAAAAAGTTATAAAAATTTCAATGACTTCCGCATGCCATGTCACATATTACCATGTTATTTTCAAATCCAAGTACAAAATCGCCTCGCTTGGGAGGAGGTTTTTGAGGGTTTTGTAAAGTATGGCTGTGGACCAATCATGTTTAGATCCAAGGTTTTATAAAGGTCATGGTATGAGGGGGTTAAATGAAGGATAGAGAACCATCCATTTAACCCCTTTTTCCAAGTCTCTAAATTGGGATTTAAGAAGGTTACGAAATTTAGTTGGACAAAAAATTCCCTCAATAATTTCAGCTAATTACGGTTACATCCCTGTTATAAGTTTTGTTAAAATTTTTCAAATCCTACTAGCCCAGCTTTGTATCCCTGAATTTCACAGGAAAGCAACCGTAAGGTTTACAAAAATAAGGATTTAATCAGTTGGTAATTAATATTCAATTTATAAAAAATAAAACTTTAGGTGTAAAATTAGCATTGAACATAATTTACAACTAGAAAGGTATTTTGGTAATGTTAGCATAAAACTTTACCTCTTAATACTTTCAATCCAAATACTAGAAGGTTTGATAGCTTTCATTTATTCTACCTAAGGCCCAAACAAAGTGCAATTTAAAACCTTCTTTTCCCTTACTTTATCATACCCTATCTTTTTTTATGAACCCCTTCTTCACCTCATCCAAGTTTTACTTTTTCCAATCTCAATCCCCACCAGCACCTTCATCTTCCTTTGCTTTTCACTATTCCAAATTGAGCCAGCATTACTATATTATAGTCTCTGTAGGTGGTATTGCCATCGCCTTTACGCCAAAATCTCACCTTCATCCATCATCACCTTCTCTCCTCTTCCTCGTCCTTCGCCATTATAGTAGAAAACAATATAGTGCAAAAAACTCTGGGAGTATCATAATGATCTCTTCTGTAGAATGTTTCTTCAAAGACAATGAAATGAACGTGGATGGTAAAGATCCAAGAAGAATTGGTGAATCACAACAGGATTTATACTCCACAATATTGTTATGGACATCACACATTAGTGAAGTTATGATTGTATGCTGGTTGTATTGTGAATATATAAAGCTTGCATTTTGATTGTATTACGAATGAAGGTTGTTTTTTATTGTATTATGAATCAAATTTATTGATGCAACATTTCAAATCTTCATAAAACATTTTTTGTTTATGTTCACAAGAATTTGTTGCTACAATTTACATTAAATAAGAGAACAAAAAAAAAAAATTGAAAGTTGATACAAAAAATAATTAAATTGAAGATTGCAAGCTTAATTGATTATGCAAAATTAATACACTGCACAAGAGAAGAAGAATGGGGAAAAAGCCAGGGGCGGGGCACCTACAATGACAAGAGTATGTTAGTGGTGGTGTTAGTGGTGGTGGTGCTAGTGCGGTGAAAGATGATAGGGGGTGAAATTCATGATCGAGGGTTGAAGGAGGAAGAGGGTATTGGTCGGATTGAGGTTGGAGAAGATAAGGCTAGACGTTAGTTTAGGGTTTGAGGTTCGGGGAGTTTCATACCTAGAATCAAAATGACATGGCATCATTTTGATTTTTTAATGATTTTTTTTATAATTTTTATAGTTTTTAAATCATTTCTCTTTAATATTTTAAGTCACGTCATTATAATTTGATGGAGAAGCTTATGGTTGTTTGCTGAAAGGACTTGATTGCTATATCGCAAAAACAAAAGGATTAAATTAGTAACTTTTATAAGAAGAAGACCAAAGTGACAGAGTGGACATAAAAAATGGACCATTTCAAAGATTTTAATAAATAAATACGAGAGAAAATTTTTAAAAATTATTTGTGTATTTTTATTCTAAGTATATAAGTTTTTTATTCTTTTATTTACAATATAGCTCTTCTTCTTGTTACTACTGGGCTAGTGGTACTCATATGCAGTGGATGGGCAAACGCGCATGACCTGAGTCGGAATATTAATGTAATATTATAGTAAGTGTTGTTTATGGCATTGTAGCACTACTGTTTATCCATTGTTGTGAGCTCACAAGTATTGTATACGAAATTATTTCAAATGGGTCTTGTAATTTTTTTGTAGAAGGTGTTGTATCAATCCTCTTCAAGGTCTTATAGCAAGTGTTGGTATGGAAAATTTGTAATTTTAATATAATTTAAATTTAAAAATAAAAGTTTTAGAAGTTTGGGATGTTTTGAAAATTTGGTAAATTTGAAAAATCTTTTTAAAGAATTTAGAAATTTTGAAGATTTTGCTGTTATTTTTCTCTTAAATATATTATGGTAATGTTTGGTATCATGAGAATAAATAATAATGAATAGAGGATAAGTAAGTTTTTTGAGTGTTAGAATAAAATAAGTAAAAATTTTTCGACCGCGGAATAATATTGAGAATAAGATACTCCGGAGATGGATTAATTATTATCAAGAATAAGACCTCCCATTCCCAAAATTGCCAACTATGGGGCCGTTTGTTAAGGCACCGAAGTGGCCACTTCCAGCCCACTTCCGTGTGTTTGTTTCACTGATTTGAACCCAAAAGTGATGATGTGATAACTTCTGAGTTCGCCCACTTCGGTGTCTGACTTCAGCTGGAAAAATCCCGAAGTCACGACTTCAGCCCACTTTGAATTATTTTTCAATGATAAATAAAATAATTGCTACCAAGGTAATGAAATAATTAAATCACTACTCGCACTAATTAATAATTAAGCATAATATATTAACTGATTTAATTTAATTTAATAGCATGGTATTAAATTAATTATGTGGTATGCAAAGTTTTTAATTTAATAAATAAATTATTTATTACCATCGTAATAAAGTAATTAAAACATTTAATTAAATCATATGATGTAATTGAACAAGTGTAAAAAGCATAAAGAGATAACTTTACTTCCTCACCGAAAAATGATGAAGTGAGATTTTTCAGATACCTACTTCAACCATCCAAACACAAGAAGTGGTATCCGAAGTCCAGTTTTCAGCTTGAACCAAACACACTGAAATGGATAGTTCCAGCTGAACTGTTCACTTCCGCCGAAGTGCCACTTCCAGACTTCCACCACTTCGGTAATTCACTTCCGAACCAAACGGCCTATATATATATATCATAGAAAATGTTAAATTAATAGAAAATTACCACAAATGCCCCTCTAGCTTCTCTTAAAACATAAAGCAAAAATTAGGTTTAAAGCCATTAAATCTCTTTAAAAATTGAGCACATTGTCCGTTTTGTCCTCTAATGTAGATTTTAATTTTTTTTATTTGGCATGAATTTGCATATAATGTCACATAGTTCTGACACGACACGTAATAAATCATGAAGCATAAACACCTCAGTCATAGATCAAGATTCCGTCACTTATTCCCATTTTTTTAAAAATAAGAAAATCAATTTTATACTGACATAGTACATTAATAAATCAAATTAACTCAGTGACATTAGTAGCACATAGCAAAATGGGTTAGTATGGTAAAGCCCGCGTTAAATTCACCCGGACCCAATACTATTAACAGATCCCCACTTGTAAGTGCTGATTTATAGCACGACTCACGTATGGCCCGATTATATAAAAACTTTTACTCAGAGAATATATATATATATATATATATATATATATATATATATACTGTCAAGACTACAAAAAATAAAAAATTCTCATAGCGCATCTTGGAAAATTCCAAACCTAGAGCTACGCCGCCTTCCACCGCAAAGAAAGTGAAAGCAACGGCTAACTTAACAAGAAGAAGAACAAGAAGATCATTGACAAGCCCCCTAGTTTTTACCCAGACCAAAAACATCAAGAACAACAACGGCGGCGACATGCGTCAACGGTCGACCACCCACACGCACGCACGCCATCTTTCTTCTCGCGCTCTCTCAAACCCCCAAAACAAAAATAAATAAATAAAATAAAATAAAACAAATTAAAAACCCGTAGGCGCCCCCCCACTACCACAAATCCCTCCTGGTTCATTCTTCCCATAAAGCCCCCCATCACTCTGTAGAATAAACTTTTCCTTTTCCCTCCTGCTTTCTCTTTAATTTTAATTTTTTTTTTAAATTTTTTAAAAATTTCACTTCTTATTCAGTCATAACGTTACCCTTCTCTACAACCGGACGACGAACTCCTCGCTGGCAGGTACCCATAAAAGGAGAGAAAACTTAGGTAAAGTTCCTCTTTTACCCTTCTCAGACATGCTTTCCCATCTCTCTTATCCCCTTCTCGCTTTCCCTCCCTCTCTTCTCCCCCCCCACCAAGCCGTAGATCTGCTCTCCGATTCCCCTCCAATCATTCTCTGATGTGATCTCCTCCCTTCTCTATCTTTCTCGCCATCCTTCTTCCTTTTGATTCCTGCTAACCATTAGATTATATGGGTTGCGCCGGCTCCAAGCTGGACGACTTGCCGGCGGTGGTGCTCTGCCAGAAACGCACCCAGTTCTTGGCCGACGCCATCCGCCACCGATACGCCCTGGCCGACGCCCACGCCTCCTACGCCCGCTCACTCCGCTCTGTCGGCGCCTCCTTGCACCGCTTGCTCGACGGCGCTGCCGCGCTCCCTCCTCCGTCCTCGCCGGTGCTCCCTCTCCC
This sequence comes from Dioscorea dumetorum, assembly GCA_902712375.1. Taxonomy (NCBI): domain Eukaryota; kingdom Viridiplantae; phylum Streptophyta; class Magnoliopsida; order Dioscoreales; family Dioscoreaceae; genus Dioscorea; species Dioscorea dumetorum. The sequence goes on along the minus strand of CACTHL010000803.1, from coordinate 8,468,784 downwards.
GACCCAACGCAAGGGCGACCCTTTGCCCCCATCTTCTCCTCCTCCTCATCTTCCTTCAATCTCCGCCGCTCATCATCAGCGGCACGGCCACTCCCATTCCGGATCTCACATCAACTTCCACTCCAGCTCGGATTCCGACTCCGACTCCCCTATCCACCCCTCCAGCTCGTCATCGCCTCACCATCTCCACCGCGGGGTTGAGCTTGATTCCGAGCCGGAGGTGGGCCCCACCACCTACACGAACCTCAGCTACGCCCGCAACCACCCCACCGCCTCCTCCGTCTCTTACGAGCAACCACCGCCTCAGTCTCGCTATTCTGGATATTCGTATCCCTATCCTTATCCCGACCAGAGTCCTCCTCCCTCTTCTTATCCATCCTATTCTTATCCCTATGATTATTCCAGTTATGGTGGCTTCTTCGGCTCCTCTTCTCCGCCTCCTGTTGCGGCAACGCCGCCGCAGGCGGCGTCCTCTTCTAAGGCCCCGCCTCCGCCACCTCCACCACCGAGCTCCTCCTCTTGGGACTTCTTGAATGTTTTTGAGTCTTATGATAACTACTACCCGACTTATACCCCGAGCCGGAGCTCTAAGGAGGTGAGAGAGGAGGAGGGCATCCCTGATCTGGAGGATGAGGAGCACGAGGTCGTCAAGGAAGCTTATAGTGATCATCAGAAGTTCGCGGATACTTCTTCTCCTGCTAAGGCCCCGGCGGCTAAGGATGAGGAGATCGGTGTTCTTGGTGACGAACCACCGTACAAGCGAGGCCCTTCTGAGGTTGAGGATGAGGATGAAGCACCGGTGGTGGAGAAGAATGTGGTTGCTGATGAGGTACTTGAGGGTGATGATCGGCGCAGTGCTGCGGCACCTTTGGCCACTGTTAGGAAATACCATGGGATTTCTGACGTTGCTGGAGAGATCAAGGCTCAGTTTGAGAAGGCTTCTGCTACTGTTGATGAGCTCTCCAAAATGCTGGAGGTTGGCAAGCTCCTTTATCATCAGAAGAATTCTGTGATCCATGGTTGATCAATCTCCTCCTTTTCTTTCCTTTTTCTTTTTAATTTGTTTCTTGAATGCTAATCATCAAGTTCATCATTTTTTGAATGAACAGTGTCAAAAATGATGTGTTTGATGGGTCCATCGACTTCACAAAATGACGAGTTATTGGTTTATGAAGAGGATAAGGCTATGGGATCGGGAAACCTCTCGTCCACCTTGCAGAAACTGTACATTTGGGAGAAGAAGCTCTATGAGGAAGTAATGGTAATGCTCCTTTAATTTTTTTTTCAAGAATTCCAGTGTTCATTCTTCTTCTTCTTCTTCATTTTCTTTTAATATAGATATATTTTGCCTTATTTGATTGTGAGTCCTCTGGTTGTGAATGATTAGTTAGTGGGTTTCATTTGTTTAGTCCATGACTGGTGTTTTTTTAGGAGAATTTTGGAGCTACTCTGTAATTTTGCACCTTCTTTATTCTCTGCTTCCTGGTGGCTCTTAACGTAGCCCCATAGACAATGATTCTCCCTGTATTTTAATGCTGTATCCTTTTGTTGAAATATTTCTTACGTTGGTCCCCATCTGTACCACATTTACTCCCTTTTGTTGCGTCACATAAATTTCTCAAATTATTTAAGTGGACTATGTCTACTTCCTCATTTGTCACATGAACACTCACTAATTTATCATATTCAGACGCCAGCTTTGTCCTGATTTGATAGTACATTTGTTGGCTGATTCCCATTGCAATAATCATCGCTGCATTCTTGTTTGATTCTCTTCCGAGAATCAGAGCATCTCTCAATTCATGGCTCTTTTATTTCTGCTCATTCTTCTGCCTGTAACTTTTGGTATGATAATTCATTTTGTTCTTCTCTTCTAATATTTCTAATACTATGAAGACCTAACTGGTCAGATTAATTTAATGTAACCTGTCATTGATCTTGTATGGTGATTCAATTTGGCTGTCAAATATTTCCAACATTGTGAAGACCAAACTGGTCTTATTAAAGTAATGGAACATGTCGTTGGTCTCTTACAATATTGCTTGTCTATTCCCTATGTCTATGTTGTCTTTCTGTAATCACTTTTTCACTAATTCCAGAGTCACTAGTATATACGGTTCACTATTTGACTAAGATAGCTTGTTTTTTGTTGCTATACCGCCCCTTTTGATAAAATTCACTATTTTCCAGACTGAGGAAAAGCTGCGGGTACTCCGTGAACGGAAAGTCAAGCGACTCAAACACCTGGATGAGAGGGGTGCAGAGTCCAATAAAGTTGATTCCACTCAAGTTGAGATCAGAAAGTTATCAACAAAGATTCGAATAGCAATTCAGGTTGTCGAATCCATTTCAAAAAGAATAAACAAACTAAGGGATGAAGAGTTATGGCCACAAATTAATGAATTGATTCAAGGGTATGAAATTAAGCTACTTCTCAATAAAATTTCAAATGCACTTATTATTCTTTTGCCTTTGCATTTGCTCATCTTCATCTATCTTGAATATATATGTTCAATGATTGATGCGAATTGATGTATGAGTAACCAGAGTTGCAGATTAACTTTCTATAGACCACAATAAGATATTCTGCATGTATATCATGTTATTATTTTTTCTCTTAGATCTTATTTTGTTTGACGGATTAAAATTTAACTTTAATTATACCTGAAATCGGTCTGATGCAAATTCGTTTTGAGGATTACAGTACAATTAGCCTGTAGGAGCTGAGAAGATGATTATAAGCTCAGTTTATTTTCCTAATAAGCACCATTTTGAAGATTATTCATCTCGATCTTCACTATATAAGATACATAATGATGGCATATTACATTTCTGGAGGTACTTTGAATATCTATGATTGGATATCCCAAAAATAGATTTTGGTGGGTGATAAATTGTTGAAAATGCTCATAGGTGTTGCAAAATCAATTTTAACTTAATTGATGTGTATTTGAGAGCCATAGCTCAACAACAGTTTTATTGATTCTCTATTTGCATAGTCCTTGCATATTTTGCATTTTCATATCAGAATGGGCCATTTGATGCTTTTTGTCTTCTTAGATTCTTATCTCATATTTTTACTGTGATTTCTTAAATGGTGAATATTCAGAGATTGTGTCCAACTCTTTTTGCTTGTGTCTTTTTGTTACATTATAGAACAGTTATGGGTCTATTGGAGATTACTGAAACCACCACTCTTTGTATTTATGACACTTTAAAAGGTTACCCATGTGATCCTTTCATGCTGTCTAACAAATGACATTCAAAGTGTAAGTAAAGCTTCTGTGGTATCGATTTCCATTTGAGTTTTCTTCCTCGGACTCCTGGAAGTGGTTGGTTCCTCATCCTTGTTTGAATTGTCCTGTCTGTGTTTTTCCATTGGTCACATTTTTATTTCTTTCAGACTAAGTGCCTTCTGTGAGATTTGAAGGTCAAATATCATCGAACATCGGCCTTGATCTTTCTTGTAGTTCTGCATTTGTTGAAGTTTATGTAGGGGTTTTCCTGATTCTAGTATGATAGTTATATTAGTGTCTTTTTTTGTTAGCCATAATTTGTGGCAAACATTGGTTTACATGTTCTGATTGTTTACTTTGAGGTTTACATGTTTATTTGTGGTTTACTTTTAGGGACCTTGAGATTTAAAATATATTTTTTCTTGTTTTCATGGTCAGTTTTCTGTTACCTAACAGTGGCTGTTTTTGGTTGTATTTCAGTTTATCCCAGATGGCATTACAAATTAAAAATAAATATGTTATGAGCTATGCAGAACGAAAATGATTCACAGTATGTGCCTGAGATGGCAATATTGAGAGAGGATGGGTAGGAACTGTTTTAGAGATTGAGGTGTTTTATTGCTTCGTTAATTTGATACGCGATTGGAAATTGTTTACCATCCTTAAGGTTTGGAATGGAGCATGGAAGAGTTCAATAACAAAAAAAAAGCTACCTGTCTTGCATATCATGATTATCTATCAACCTTAAATATTTTACCTTCACCATATAGCTTAGGTGTTTATTTTAAGTCTTTAGACCAATAGTTAAAATAAAATTTGCTTTCATAAATTTTTGAACTGCTTGGTACAATTTTCTAGTTAATTTGTCAATCATGATCATGGACAACATTCTCTATTCCAATGCCTTTTGACTTTTGATGTTTCATGTTGGTCAGTAAACTCATTTTGTTGACCATCTGTTGAATTGAATTTCTTCTTAAGCTGCAAGTTTGCATCATCCTTAGCTGTCATATTACAATTATCTGTCACATTTAGAATAACATTTGCATGGGTTTTCATAGTCTTGAATGATAGAAAATTGATACGTTCTTGAGCATTGAGGTGCTCTTCTGAGCTATAATTACAGGATTTTTGACTTTATATCTGATCTGTTGATGTCTTTCCGTCAGGTCATCTTGCGCAACTCAGCTTTATGCATGTTTAATTTGTATATAATTGCATTTTCACATTTTTTGGCAAAAAGAAATCTGCAAATTTTAATAGTGAAATACTTCTGTGTGATTGAATTTTGTTTCAGGTTTGTGAGAATGTGGAAGGTTATGCTCGAGTGCCATAGGATTCAGTGCCATGCCATATCAGAGGCTAAAAGCCTAGAATCTATTGCGTCTGGTGGAAAGCTTGGCGATGCTCTCATGGATTTAATGTTGCAACTGGAATTGGAACTGCTGGAGTGGATTGGAAATTTCTCCGCTTGGGTGATTGCCCAGAAGAACTATGTTAAAGCCTTGAATGGGTGGCTTATACTATGTCTTCATTATGAGCCTGAAGAGACGGCTGACGGAATTGTTCCCTTTTCTCCTGGAAGGTTAGGTGCGCCTCCTGTGTTTGTGATATGCAATTACTGGTCGCAAGCACTGGATAGGATTTCTGAGAAGGAAGTTGTTGATGCAATGAATGCATTTGCCATGAATGTGAAATACTTCTGGGAGCAGCAAAATTTTGAGCAACGACAGAGGCTAGTGGCAGCCAATGACATAGATAGATGGTCTAGAACAAGGGATAGAGAAACTCAGGCAATTAACAGGGCTTTGGACGCTCTAAATAAGAAATTGGTCTTAGTTTCAGGCCAAGATGGTGCTCCTGTCTATGGGCAAATTGTGAGCCAGGCCCACAGTACGGAAATTAAAGGCATGCAATTAGGCCTCAGACAAGTTTTTGAGGCCATGGAGAACTTCACTGAATGTACAGTCAAAGCTTATGAGGAACTAAATGCCCGTGCAGAAGAAGAAAGGATGGCTAGGGATAATGCAAAAATTTCATAATCTTATAGAGGCTCATTACTACCAGTCAAGTGAAGTTCAATGGCAAGCAGGAAAATATTATTTTCTGTGGCCGGGGGAACCAATGGGTATCCTCAATATTTGGTAAGGTCAAAATTGATCCATAAGGGTAAGAATTTTGATGCTGTTGCGATTTTCATGGTAACTAAATCAACGCTCGCAAGGAACAAGGAACAAGGAACAATGCTTGTGCAGAAGATGAGAGTGGTGCATGTAAAAGTTCCATAACCATGTACAATATTACGAGAGCTACGGTTGGTTTAACAAGTAGGTTTCAACATTCAAACTGTCACAGGTCAAAGTGATGCCCACAGTGTGGTTATTAAGCTTGAAAATGAGTGGCATTGATCCTTGCGGATTGGCAGTTGGCTGCAGGAAACAAAATTTTGGTCTGAGTCCTTTCATTAGCTTCTTTTTGGGGTGATTGAATACCTAATGCGTGCAAGTGAATGGAAACTGCCAGATGATGACTGAAAATGCAGTTTTGGGGAGGTTAGCAGGTTTACTGCAGAAATCAACCTAAAGATAACCAGCAAATTACGGTTAGGTTATCAGCATTGAGATTGTAATAATGATAGTCAACACTAGCTTAATCATGGTTTACAGATGAGATAATCTCAGCTGCAAGAATGTCCTGGTCAAATAAAAAAAAAGGAAAAAGAAATCAGACATTCAGTTATGATAGAAGTGGAGTTTGGGTTTCTCAATTCTGATTTGAAAGGTAAAGTATTTTATGCCATCTGGTAGACAACCCAGCACTTGTATATTGCATTTGAGGATCAGGTAGAAGCAAAAACATTGTTGAGTCATGCGAATTATCCCGAGCAATTTGGACAGGACTTTGGTGCTGCAACCTTCAAGTTAGCAGGGTAAATTGCGCCGACTTATTGACAAATATAACCATGAATTTCATTCATCATCAGCCTTATAAGTTGGCAGAGTAATTTCCTTTGGATTGCCATGACCCAGCTCTGTTGTATTTATTGTTGTACAGTCCATTAATAATTAAAATTTCAGAATTTTCAGGTCAATTTATCTTGTTTAATGACTGATGAGCTTTTGTGCAGCTGGAATGTGGGCACTGAATGTCCAATAATTTAGAGAGAATCGTTTGTTGTGGACCAAGATATGATTTATGGTGTGTCTGGGTTGTTGCGTTGCTGTGAAAAGAGCAGTCATTCGCATTGCGCATATATATATATATATATATATGTATGTATGTATGTATATGTATGTATGTATATGCATACTTCTGTTAATTTATTTCCCTGTGGTGTAACCTGGGTCTTTGTCGTTGACGATATTTACTGTGCTGGAGTTGGTGATGATTGCCTGCTTTTGTAATTCTGCAGTATAGGCAATGCTTGTAGCGAATGCAGTCAGTCTTTGGATAATAGTTATTTTGGCAGGTCAAAGAAGGGATGGCAATAGGTTGGGTTAGGGGTGGGTTTTGCCTACCCTGCTTTCGCTCCCCTGCCTGCCTGCCTGCCTGCCTGCAATCCCCACCCCTATACCTGTCCCCGCCCCGCTACCCGCCTGGTTTTTAAAATCCTGACCCACACCCTCACCCGGTGGGGAATCGGGTTTCTGTGGGGATCCCTCCTGTCGCCCAACCCCCTATATAAAAATATTTAATCAAAATAATAACTTATTATAAAACTATAACAAGTAGAAATTTTTATTTTAACAAAGCACCCGTAGCATTAAAAATATAAATTAAAAATTTCACTCTCAAATAATAAAATGCATATTCAAAATCACAGAAAACAACACTAAAGTAGAAATTGAAAATGTTAATCCAAATTCATAATTATTTTTGTTTAAATAACCATGATTCATCATCATTATCTTCACAGAGATCAATAATAAAAAATTTTGATTCCAAATAATAAACTGTACATTCAAAGTTTTACAAAACAATACTATAGGAATTAAAACTTTCAATCCAAAATCATAGTTGTTTATTAGTTTAAATGACCACCATTCATTATCATCATCAAATAATGATCAATCAAAAATCATAGTTTAAATAGTTTTCCATTGCTTTAGAGCTCATTCATCATCAAATGATCAATCATCTTCCAATCCTTAAGTAGCTTAATTTGCTAATAATTCATCTACATTAAACAAAAAATAAAATTATATTTGAAAAAAAAATAAACTTTATATATTTTCATACCAAATATCATTAAATTTGTAAAATCTTCCTTTTAGCTTCATCTTCAGAATCCATCTCATCAAGTAAATTGCCGTAGTCTTCTATTGCTTTAAAACTCATTCCTATATAAGTCACATGAACTTTAATGAGTCATTGATAATAATACTGTAATATATTATAATATTAATAAATAAAATATGTAAATAAACAACTTTACCATTATTTTCTTCATTCTATAACCAACTTTTAGTACACATTAAAGGCTCTAAAGTATACCAATGAAGTCAACTACGATGCCAGCTTAGTATTCGACCACCATTGCTAAATGCAGATTTAGAAGCTACAATGGATATTGGAATGGCTAACACATCCTTCACAATTTTTTCTAGCGTTGGAAGTTTAACTCTTTCAACTTCCACTACATCAATTAATAAAAACTGGTCGTTTTTGGTAAAATATCTTTTTTCAAATAAAGATCGAGCTCTAACTTAACATGTGATGTTTTTGCCCCTTTTGTTTTTGACTCTTCACAAATGCATCAAAGTCATTCAAGGAATCATTAACTATAGAAGTATTAATATCTTCAAATGGAGAGCTAGCGGATTCTTTACTTTTCAACTCATAATAATCATAGCAAAGCTTTCAAATTCTATTATCTTCAACAAAAGCATCGGCATGGTACAATTTTCGATAATAATATTCAAGTAAACTCATTTTGTATCTAGAATCCAATAGTGTAGCAACTCCCATAATATCATGAATTACACTCTAATAACATCTAAATTTTTCCATCATAATTTCGTTGCCATTCTTTGAAACACCTCATTAGGAGAAATAAGCGAGCTTAATATTGTCAAATTAATTTCACAAACTTTGAAAAAATAAAGATTAGCAATGGAATAATTTGTGCTAGAAAATAATTCTATAACACTACTAAAACTTTTCAATTTCTCACAAACTTCACTTGCAAATTTCCATTGTGTTGATGTTGGCAAATAAGTGTATTTATCATAACTCTGATTAAGTCAGCAAAATAATATTTTAGATGATATGGCAATATCAAGCATTTTATAAGTCGAATTCCATCTGGTTAGGCAATCAAGACACAAATTTTTAGTGTAGGCCATGCATAGTTGTTTAACTGTTTCTTTAAAATTTTCCACTTTTTTAGAAATTGCAGTCCAATAAACTACACTCGGCTCTTAAATGCCCAAAAGGCTTCCAATTGTGACACTGAATATGGCTCTTACTCAGCCTTTGATCATTGAAGGATGCACTTTGCTGTGAGCTCTTTCCCTTGCCTCTTCCTTTGAAACAGCCTCTGCAGAGTCTTCTCCCTCGTCTTCTACTTGTATGTCTGTCAACCTCTTTTGGCAAAGAGATCTCTGCTTTGGCATGATGTGCTCTATCTTTAGTCTTTTCTATAGTTCTATTCAGTCTGATTTCATGAGATTGGAGAGACCCACTAAGCTTATCAATAGTGATCTTGGTCAAGTCCTTCGGCTCTTTGATGGCTGCCACCCCGTAGTCAAATAGTGGTGTCAAACTTCTCAGCACTTTGGCTACCACGGTCTGATCTGAGATCAAATCACCAAGCATTCTCACTTGGTTCACAACTTCTATGGTTCTAGAGATGTATTCTTGAATAGATTCAGCTTCTTTCATGGAGAGTGTCTCAAAGTCTTGCCTGAGTGTTTGCAACCTCATAGCAATGACTTTTGAGGATCCTTGATACTCAGTTTGCAAGATTGTCCAAGCTTGCCTTGATGTCACTGCTACTGCAATGCGAGGGAAGATGCTTTAATATACTGCTTGCTGGATAGAGAAGAGAGCTTTTGCATTTCTCTTTAGGTTTTCTTTTAGTCTAGCCTCTTCATTCTCCTCTGAAAAGCCTTTGTCTACAAGATCCCAGAAAGCTTGAGACCTAAACAAGGTCTTTATTTTAATGTGCCAGTGTTCATATCCCTCCCCTTTAAATATTGGAAGTGTTGGTTGGTTGACACTCACTGCACCATTGGAGGCCATGGAAGAACTTAGGGTTTTTAGACAGTATTTTGCAACTCTCATACCACTGTTGGGAGAAGAGTGCCGGTATTTTTCTAGTGTAATGAGAAATGAGAGAGTTCTGAGGATGAAGAGAAGCAAAAAAGAAATGAAACTAAAACTCTTTCCCTGTTATTCAAATCTCAAAACATTACACTAATATAGTGGAGAGTGGCTTACTTTCCAAGACATACAAACGAAAACACGTGGAGACTTATCCAAACATACAATCTGTTTTTTGACTTAAGATATATCTTAAATCTTATTAGACCAAAGACTATAGAATAAATGTTTCTATGTAGCAACTGCGGTTTTATACAAACTGTAACAACTAGGGCTATTGGGTAGCTTCTAATCATTATCATCCAACACATCTTTAGGTTTCTAAGGTTAATATTTATACGCTTTTGCATTGTTTCCTACTTCGAACACATTTGACATTCAAAATTGCATTCTTGATATGTGAAGTTTGATTACTCATTTCATTCTAAGAAGTTTCTATTTATTATTTTTGACACATAGTGTTCATTGTTACATCTTGTTTGAACTTTTGACACTGAGAAATACTGCAATGACTTCACAACCTCAAATCTCTATATATGATAATCATATTTGTTAGTAAGTCTTCACTTGGCAATCTGATTTGATCCTAGTTTCACCATCTAGTCATTTGAGTCTTTATTTTCTTAGTTTCAAAAAAAAAAGGGTGAATTAGTATTGGGGCACTGACTCCTAGTATTCGACTACACTACTTTTAAGGTACACTTTACTACTTGCGTGATCCTCACACTTGCACTATACACACAGTTAAAGGCGTATCCATTTGTAAGGAACAATGCTTGTACAAAAGATGAGAGTGGTGACCACGCCAAAGTTCCATGGTTGTGTACAATATTTTTGGAACTACAGTTGGTGAAACATATGTAGGGGGTTTTAGGTGCTTACATGAGAATATTATAATGAAATTAATGAGAAAGTGGTTCAAACTAAGGTAACATTTTTTTGTTTGATATGCATTAGAAAATCTTATTAAATTGATGGCAAAGTAACATTTCTATGTTTTGGTGTAAGAAACCATTCTTGGAAATCTTTTGACATAATAATACAAATATCCTTACATTATTCTACTTATCAATAATATATCAAATATGTTTAATATTAAAATAATAGTCAATTAATCTTCCATACACATTAACAATATCATTTGTACAATAAACATTAATCGGCATTAACCAACATTAAGCAAAAAATCTTTAAATACAAAAATTGTAGCATTTATACACATAGTACACATAAAAATCCATCCAAAATAGTCTATAATTTATCATAATATGTAATACCCATCATATATAAGTTTATTACATGTGCATTTTGGACATGATAAGTAAGGAAAAACCCTAGGCTAGGGAATAATTGTGATGAAAAAGTGAGGCCATTTTGGACGAAACAAGTAGCTTTACTTTTCACCCCCATGGAAATTCCACTTTCCCTCAATTTAGGGATTTTCTATTTTCTCTCAATTTGATGTGTTTGGTATTTTACAATGGGGTCATCGTAGTAGAATTTAATTGATGACAAAGTGATTAATGGGAAAATGATTGAAGGAAAAATAATATTTTTTTTGTATGTTTTGAAAAACTAAGTAAATTCATAGGAAAGGAATATTCTTATGGCCGGAGAAAGAAAACATTCGTGAGAATTTTTGATATAATAGCAAAAATACCATTACTTTATATTCTCTATCAACAAATTGCTAGATATTTATTAATGTTAAAATAATAGTGAATTAACCTTCAATACATATTAAAAACACATATTACATAGTATTCATTTACTATAATGAGGATGGCATCATGAGAAGGACAAAATATTAGGCTGACTTAAAAACTAGGTGGGGCCTAGGTTTTAATGTTTTAGGCCTGTGTCTAGCACAAATTAAATTTATTTTATTTAAAATTTAAATTTTTTGAAATAAAATTTCAATTATTATTTTATTTTTAATAATAAAATATGGACCTGTGATGAGGGCTCAGTGAGTCACACGCAAGTGTATGTGCTCTATCGCGTAATACAGTGCTAAAAAGAACAAGGTTCGTATCCACAGGGACTAAAAATTACTAGTAATAACTCAATCACTGCTATTTCACTTAGAACACAATTTTAAGGTGTGAAAGATGACTAGATCACTAGCTGAAAAGGTTAAAAAATTGTTGACTAAGGGTAGAGAAATCAGAATGAGAAGATGCCATTTGAAAAGATTTTACTTAGGATTTTAAGAATTAAATTGATTGCAAAGTCAAATAGAAAACCTGAGCCTTGTTGGACCAAAGGAAATCAAAAGTATATTAGGTGCTTTCTCAAGTCGCCCTAATACCTAATCTCATACTTGGTAGAATTGAATCTTTTCCTTCCCTACTTTCACACGATTGCATAGAGTTCTAGGAAGTCCCTAAGAATTGGAGCTCTCGCTACACAATCTTACAGTGGAGGATATCAAGTGTTCTATCACTGGCGCCCTCTTTCAAATCCCTTAATCTATGTGTGATCTTACACAATTTTATCTTTCAATCTCAATTACACAATCAATAAAGAAAAAGTCACTCTCGTACACTAATTCAATAATTATAAAATATAGATTAACCCAATTAAACAAATGAAATTATTTAATAAAAGCAATCCTTATATAAAAAATATCCCAAGCTACATCAATCCAAACATCGAAAGAAGTTTACCCCCCCCCCCCATAGGGTTCATGTTCATAAAAAAGAAATATAAAATAAAACCTAAAACCTTGTACATGGAGTAAAGAAACCCCCTCTCAATGTCTTCTCCTCAGGAAAGGATGTGAGCCGCTATCGTTGCCTCGGATCGTCACTCTGTTGGCTCCTTCAAGCTCCTTCTCCTGCTTTGAATTCACCTCCAAACCCTAGCCATCGCTCTCTGTCTTTTTCCAAAAAAATTCAGCCTCCTTAATTAGTTTTTTGGTCTTATATTTATAACCTCCAGAATCTGAATGGTACACGGGTAAGAACACGGGCGTGTATCTTACCTGTGTAGTCATTGTGATTTCTCAAAGTCTGAATTCCTGTTGTACACGGCCGTGTATCCCAGCTGTGTATCTCTTCGACTGACCGTGTATATCTCAATATGGACTCTTCTTCAAATTATGACTCACATGGCTGTGTGCTCTCATTTAGCCCGTATTCCAGATGGGATTATGTTCCTTGAAACCCTACCCGTACACGGATGTGTACATCATTTGCACAACCGTGTTCTTCTAGGTACAGAATGCTTCGGGAGTGCTCGGCCATGCGGGCGACAGCTTGCACACGCTTCGAGTGACCTAGCTAGCCAGTGACCAAGAACTACGTGGACAGGTACACGGACATGTACTTTACCCATGTAAAACCCATTTGTTGCTTATGGCTTCGTTTTGCTCCCAAATTCATTCCTTTGGCTTTTAGTATGCTTTTTTCTCTCCTGAAAATCAACTTGAAGACAAGCATAATCACATGAAATTACATGTTGGTAAGTATATAATTAAGCACTTATTAACTGGCTTGTGCATACCTTGGTGATGTGTTAAGAAATATGAATGAGTCTTGGACAAAAATAGAAATTTGAATAACCGAGTCGAGTCAGGCATGGACAAGTGTGGCTGTTGTTAATAACAATCTTGACTCAACCTGAACTCGACTTAGTTAAGCCCATGGACAGGTTTAGACGGAGTAAATATGATGAAATACTAAGGGTATTTTGGGCAAAACATTTGACTTTCTATTCGATTTTCATGTGAAAGTGACTCTCCCATCATATATTGAGGGAATCACTTTCCTCTAATTTGAGAAAATCAATTTTCCATGTCGATATGACATTCTTGGGAAAATACCCAACTAAATTTGGTTAATTGATTCCCTGATCACTTTCTCAAGAAAGTGCCAGTTTCCCAAGATACCAAACACCCAATGTTAATTTGTAGGAAAAATACTGAATAGAACATGGTACAGTAATTCTTCTATATAATTTTTCAAGGAAAGGGCCCCACTCTCCCACATACCAAAAGCTCCTATAGGTTTCAAAATTTAAATTTTCACATGTCAAAGAAATGCCCACAAAATGTTTATTGAGCTCGAAAAAGAGTGAGATTGATCTTGCTGGATTGGTGGCAGGTTGCAGGGAACATAATGTTGGGTTGAGTCCTTTCTTTAGCTTTGTCTAAGGTGATTGAATACCTAATGCATGCAATTGAATGGAAAGCATGAGATGATGACTGAAAATGCAGTTTTGGAGAGTTAATGGGTTTACTATAGAAATTGACCCTTAAGATGATGCAGAGAGCATCAAATTAAGATTAGTTATCAGCAAAGAGCTTGTAATAATGAAAGTGAGCATTAGCTCAATCATGGTTTAGTTATGAGATGATATCAGCTACAAGAATATATGGTCAAATTAAAAAAAGAAGAAGATAAAATTAGCATTCAGTTATGGTACAACTAGAGTTTGGGCTTCTCAATTCTGATTTGAAGGATATAGCCGTATGCTAGTATTCTATGCTATTTGGTAGACAACCCAAAAGTTGAATTGGAGGATCAGGTAGAAGCAAAAAAGCATTGTTTAGTGATACGAATTCTCCAACGTAATTCCGACAAAGTTTGGTGCTGCAACCTTTAAGTTAGTAGGGTAAATTGCACCAATTTATAGACAACAATAACTGTGAATATATGTCATTATAAGCTTTTAAGTTGGCAGGGTAATTTCCATTGCATTACCATGACCCAGCTCTATTGTATTCATTGTTGTAAAGTCCATTAATATTTAAATTTTCAAAATTTGCATGGAAATTAATTTTTTAATCACTATTGCGGTTTAGGGCGTGTTGGCTCACTGAACCCTAGCTTGAAATAAGAGCATCCTTTGGATATAGAGCAAACAAGAAACATGGCTGATTGTGTCACTGCTAAACCAGTTGAAACTGAATCTAAGACTCCTAAATACTTCTTCACCGATGCCATGTATCTGATCTGCTCTTGATGTCTTGAGTTGTTACAATGCATTCCTCCATACTGACGGTTAATATGCTTTCCTCAAAGCATGCCCAACATTGATCAGGGCCAGTGGCAGCCCTCCACATTGCTGTGCTACATGTCTTGCAATTGACTCAATTTCATGTGAAATAATAATATCTTCACCACCAACTTTATCATTGAACAAACTCCAAGCTTCTTCATCAGTAAGACCCTCTACTTTAATTTCTCTTTGCTCTCCATGCTATTACAAACATCCATGAAACGAGTGGTCCACAAAACTTTGGACCCATTACATCTATTAGGTTCAGGAATACCCATATTTTCTAGAGAAACTCTTTTCCAAATACCATCTAAGATGATGAGAAAGTTCCTCCTCCTCCTAAAAGCTTAACGTAATACTTGTGCTTTATTCATTAAATCTGCAGATGAGGAGAGTTGACAATGTAACCATTCGGCAATTTTATTTTGCAGCTCTTTCTTATTGAAAGAACTGGAAATAGTCACTCAAATGATGACGTCAAAAACTTTCTTTTCATTTAACTCATTGTAAATTTGTGTCACAACTACTGTCTTGCCGACACTGCCTTGGTAAGTGTATATTTATACTATATTTCATATATCATTTTGTACATTTATCCAGCTTGTATTAGAATAATTATTTGGAAACGATGGTAAAAAAGGTGTTAATCGTATCTGCAGGCACCAGGTGGAGCTCAGAGACAAAAGAGAGCCAAAAGCATCAACTAGGAGCTGAAATGAAGAAGATGGCTCTCTCGTGATGTCACCACATGGAATGAGTCCGGACAGAATCCCTTACGGCCTCGACTTACGGCCGTAAGTCAGACCATAAGGGCTGTCCAGAGAAGCTTATGGAGGCAACAAACGCCCGTAAGGAGTGATCGCAAGAGCTGGCAGGAAAAGCTTACGGTTCCATACTTACGGCCGTAAGTGGGACCGTAATTGGAAGACAGAAGACCTTACTGGCAGAACTTACTGCCGTAAACGGGACCATAAGGCACACGATCAACACAAACCTCACCCCTTACGGTTCCGAGGCCGTAAGCATTCTGTAAGGGTGAGGATATAAAAGACATTGAGGATTTCTGATCCAAGGGGAGGCCCATCTTTAACAAAACCCTAGAGAGGAAATTAGGGCGAAAAGCTCCAAGGGGAGGCGGCGATGGTGAGGCTAGGGCTTAACGAAGACATTCAGGAGAAGGAGGAAGAACGCCGGAGACCATCCCTACCGCGCTCATCATTGATCAAGCATCGGCAATTTCACAAGAATTGTTCGGTCAACTTTGAGGGAAATTGTACACCTAGTCGTCATCTCCGGACTTAAGGGAGTTTTAGTCATTTTTGAGATGTATTGCACTATATTTATTGTAGTTCTTGAGTTGTACGACTCCATGAGGAGCTAGACACTTGTTGGGTATATGAGCATATGAATCTGTGAATTATTGTGTTGTTGAATTCATATTTGCTTATTAATTCTAGTAATTTGTGAGTTTCAATCTTATTTGTATTGTGTTCAATTACGTCTGACAATCGTGATTGAGTTTTGATTATACTGAGGTGAGTGACAGGCCCTTAAGTGTAAGACCACCTAAGATTGAAGAGGGTAGAGAGAGTGAGCTTGTAGGTAGAGGAGTGTCTTCTTTCCTCTTCGTGTAGATCATCCTACCTTCGTATTCCTGCAAGCACTTAGCAATCATGTAACCCTTTAGTTGAGAGAATTCTCCTTTAGGTCAATTGCATAGGATTAGGGGGTGTTTCGCTGGAGAGAGGATTCAACCTATGTTTAGGTTCCTAAGTTGAGCAATAAGGAAACCTTAGATCGTAAGGCACCCGTAGAGATAGCTTGCATCGAGAGCATTCTCCGCTTGTTACTTTTGGTGAGGTAGGCATTGATGGCCATGGACTAGGTCAGTGGATATTAGGTTTCGCACGACTCGAAATTGCTAGGTTAAGAAGTGTATTTGAATTCTCATGCTTTATGGAATTATCCAAGGAGGATCATCGTCCGAATCCCCTTTTATCTCTTTTGTTATTTATTGCTATTTTGTTGCTTTTCATTTCACTATCCATTATTAGTGAGGCTAGATAGCAGAGATGCGGCTATTACTGGTATTTCTGTTCTCTGTGGATTCGACAACTCGACCCTTTATTGGGTCCACTTTATTATTTCACACGACTCGTGCATTTGCGGTGAAGCCGTGTCAAGCCCATACCATACACACCAATTTTACTAACCTCAGGATCTATGATGTATTGCAAAATCTCATATTTTGTCATTTCAGCTGAATTGCCTTGTAAGGGTGGTGCAGGCAAACGGGGCAGAGGTTCAGGTAATGAATCTGTAAATATATCTTCACTTTGAGCAAATGAATTTCTTGTCACCTGCAGATCTCTGACTCTGTGGAGTATCTGCACTGCCTTCTTACTTCTCTTCAAGCGGGAGTAGTAATTTAACCAAAATTGGCATCCCCAGAACTTAAGCAGTTGACATCACTTTCTATCTCCTCCAAGATCTTCAACCAATTTTTTACCTCCTTTCTTGGTCTCTTTCCATGCCGCACAATTCCTGCCTTCAGTTTGTCACTAATGTCTCTTTCTTGACTTCTCAAAATGTCTTAACTCCCTCCGCATAGTTTGATCATTTTCTTTATCTTGTCTGATATAGTTCAATAGTTGGTAAATTTGTCCCCATGCAGACTCTCAAGCACATGATAACAGCTCTCTTGCAATCTCCATTCTATATAGTAATGAGCTTGTACAGTTTTAATTAGTTGGGAGAGCAATCAAACATCCATCAGAAAAAAAAGGCTACAGGGAAAATGAAATAAATAAATAGCATGAAGAAACATCATTACCAAAATCTAAAAGAGATATAACTCGGACAAAACATGACCGATGGTATAAGTGTTTGTTCCAACCTATAAATCTCACCCAAGTAAATAACTATGACAACTAAGAAATTTGACTTAAACAGAGTAATCTGGAGCTCTGTAACTAAAAATTGATGAAGTAAGTGATGTGAACGTCAGATTTCTCTGTTAAAATTTCTGCTATGTGTATATATAATTTCCTTAAAGCCAGTCTTTCAAATTGAGACTTCACATGGTCTTGAAAGGGCAAGTTTTTTAATACAGGCTGTTCTAACTCTTTTCTTTTTCAGCTGTTAAGTTCTTCAATTGCTAAAGAAGCATGTTACAAGCAGTGCAGAGAAGCAACAGAAGCTCCAAAGAATGAAGTGATCCAACAAGCAAACTTGTTAATTTAGTCTTGCAGTGCACTCAAGAAAATAGAATCTGCTCAAACGCAGGTTCAATGGTTCAACTAATCAGAGCATTGATATGATAAAATGCTAATAACAATGTTAAGGACAGACATCATATTGGGGCTTTTTTTTTTAAATATTATAAAAAAAAATTGATTACCAAAATACGTATTTTTTTATTTTATTTACCACAATAAGAAAATAAAAAGGGTAAAAAAACCGTTTTTTATATGTGCATAGAAAACGGTAAAAAGTTTACCTTTTTCTAGTCTTTTTAATTTTATTTAATTTTTAAAATAAAATTCGGATTTATTGTGTTTTATTATAAATTTTTTAATTACAAATATTTATATTTTAGTCCTTAAATAGTTTTTAATTAAAATTTTCTTCACAACTCCCTTTATTAGACCTACATCACTATAACTATTAATAATTATAACAGTTAAATATGCAATTGTCATATTTATAAGGGGCAATGTCAACAGTCAAATCTACAACCATCAGAAATTGTGACTGTTAAATCTACAACTCTCAGATTAGGACGATCAAATATGAACTGTTAATAATTATAAGAGTCAAACATGCAATTGTAAGATCTCGGACAGTCAAACCTACAACCATCAGAAATTATAATATCGAAATGTACAACTGTCAGCAATTGTAACAGTTAAATTTGCGATTCTTAGATTTAGTTCAAATAACCTGCAATCAATTAGATATAATAATTAAAATTTTAATCGGCAAAAAAAATTCTTATCGGAATACTTGATATTCTTCTCTATATAAATCTTACCATAAGGGAGGTTGATTTTCACCCTAGTTACACTTCTTGTATTACTCTTTCTACAATATATTCTTTTTGGTTGAAAAATGATAAAAAGATCACTTGTGGTAGTTTACTACAATAGTTCAATTACTACAATTAAATATAACCGTATATATTTCTCGAATAATCAATCTTGTTTTTATGTAAGAAATGATGGGAGCAAGCCACATCCTAGTGGCCACTTAATGAAATTGGAAGGAGCTCAACAAAATGGAGGCTATGTTAAGTTGCACCATATAATGTTGGGTTCATGATAAGTGCTTGAATGAATGTGTTTGATTATTGTTACTCATAACACTTTGCATGAAATTGGTAAGTATATGATTGAATTTGATCCTCAATTCACTTTTATTTCGTATTCAAGCTAGAATGAGGATATATAGATCAAGAGGAACAAGTTTGAGGTGATTTGAGCTAATTTTGGAAGAAAGACAAAGTCTTCAGAGTAACTTATAGCCGGGCTTACGGGTATTATTACGGTGTTACTGTAGTAGCGTTAATGTAGTAGTATACTGTAGCAAATCACTATTATAGGCACTGTTATGGGAATTGTTAACGGCGTAACACCCAACCCGAGAAGGTTACGGGCACTATTACGCCCATAAGCATCTGGCCGTAAGGACCTCCTTACTGCCGCAAGAACCTCTGATTTCTGAGCTATAAAAGCCTAGAAACTAGGGTTGAGGGGCTCTTCTTCTTCACTCTTCAACCACCCTTTGGGTGGTGATTTGGAGGGCTTCTACTACGTATTTTCTCTCGGGGAAGAAAGGAAACAAGAGATATTAGACAAAGGTTCAAAGCTTTAAAGGAGCCATTGGTCGGCAGATATCGGTGATGATATCGAGGAATCTTCGAGGAACTTCATCCATCTAAGAGATTGCGAGCTTTAAGGGAGTGTCAATATTTTCTTTATGTATTTTATTTCATTTGGATTGGATTGTTGTTCTCCATTAATGGAGAACTAATTTTCATGGTGTTTGGGCATAGACAAACTCTAGGGTTAGATTTGATTGATATTGGTTATGGATTTTTTATGCTTTAAATCTTTCTTAATTGCATGGGTCGTCAAGTAATAAACCTCTGATGCAAGCACAAGAGGGTCGTATTCTCTAGGCCCAAGAATTACTATTACTTCTTATTAGATGACACTATTTGATCGATCAAACAGATAGAATGTTGTTTGAGAACAAAATATGAAAATAACTAAAAAAAAGAGCTATAAACAAAATGGACTAAGGACACCTTACAAGCGATCTAAACAACAATTGGCAGTGATAATAAGAGGTCTTGGTAAAGATCCCCTAGGGACAATAACACGTAAGGATGAATTTGGGAATTTAAGTGTGATGTTGGCAAGAGTTGGTTCGCAAGACTTAGAAGTCGACTACCCGGGAACCTCTATAGTGCAACCCTAATCCAGTACATGTCTCTTCATCCGGAAGATACCTCGATGATGTATTTGGTTACAAGGAACCTTGTCTAAGGGAAATCTAATGCTCTACATCCTAGAACTATCCTTAATATCTGCGGGAGGCTACCGGCACCCGGAACCTCCAGTGTACTGGTACACTGAATCCCTCTTCGAACATTGTATGACCTAATGCATGTAAGCATCCTGCTTTACAAGCATAATTCAAGAGTCAAAACCTACGGAATCTATCCATTGTAGATTGAACTAATAATAGAATGAAACCAAACAAACATGCCAACAACACATTACAATAAAAATCATCCATACAAACATATTCTTCTCCTAAGGTTCACTGAATGCCAGATGGCCTTGAGAGTCTAGTTCAACATAAATAAGAGAGAGATCTTAAAATACATTGAAAGTATGACAAAAATCATAGACAAACTCCCTTGAAATGTTGAATAGAAGGTGGTGATGAGAGCTCGCCGGATCCCCGCCGTCGAGCTCCTTGATGTGCTCCTTTAGTGCAACCTTTTTCTCCCTTTGATTTTTCTCTTCAAATTCGCCTCCTCCAGTTGTAATGGAGCCTTAGAAGATTATGGTGGAGGATGGTGGCCGAAGTCCCCCTCCAAAAAGCCCTAGAATACCTTTTATAACCTCCAAAATGTTTGGCACGTGTGTTGTGTGTGCTGGTGTGCAGCCCGCACAAGAGGCCGTACACCTCCCAACACACTCTGTGCGCCCTGGTGTGCGGCCCGCATAGAGGCCACACACTTCTCAGCTCGCTACATGCGGCCTGGTGTGCGGGCTATACGTTGCTTGCACGACCTCTGGACGAAGGCTATTTGTCGCATTTTGGCCCCATTCGTTCATTTTCTCATTGTCTGATGCTTGGGAGTCCATACATCCTTTGAATGGTCTTCAAAAATAATGTTTTTGATCTCCAAAATACCTCTAAAATCTTTCAACAAGCTTCAAAGAGGTTTATGAAGTCTTGAAATGAAATTATACAAAAAGGGCGTAAATGGAGCATCGGTGTTATAAAGAATGCATGAAAATGTATGAAATAATGCAATAAATAAAGTATATTTAGACACTTATCACAATTCATATTATTTAAATCCAATTGCGTGTTTTCAATATCTTGATTACTATCGAAGCGAAAGCCCTAGTTTTCTTGTATCTTGTGGTTTGTGATGAGCAGAAATACCCACCGAGCATAGGCTAGCAGTGATTGGAGGGGAACCCCAGGTCATTGTATTTGTGATTCTTTTCATGTTTCTTAATGCTTTTGATTGTTAAGTTGTTGATATTTCTAATGCTCACTTTGAGGTTAGAGACACTCATTAGAGTAAGAAATATTCTTAAACTCACTTTGGAGGTCATAGACACTCTTAGGAGTGATGAGGGAATTCTAAAGAGTCAGAAAATTTCTAATGCTCACTTTGAGGTCATAGACACTTGTTGGAGTGGAAAATTTTTTCAAACTCGTTTTTGATATCACAGACACTCATTCTAGTGAGAAATATTCTTAAACCTACTTCAAGATGATAAAATCTCATTGGGGTTGGAAAAGAAAATTTTAAAATCCACTTTGAAGGCTTAGCACTCATAGGGTTATAAAAAAAAAAAAATCAAGTCAACAAAAAAAAAATCAAAGTCAAAGTAATCAAGCTAAGATTGAAGATGCGAGAGAGTCAAGACTTAATAAAAAAAAATCAGACAAATTGATAAAATAATTCAGCAGTCTCAAGACATCAGAAGTCGAAGACTCAAAGAGTTTCCCAAGTAAAAAAAAAAAGACAAATGCTTGACAAACAAGAAAGTTGAAGTTTTTGAAAAGTTAATGTCATAAATAAAAATCAAAGTCAAAGCAGCCAAGCTAAGATTAAAGAAATGAAAAAGTCAAGACTTGAAAATCTATACAAATCAACAAATGAATTCAACAGTCTCAAGACATTAGAGGTCAAAGACTCAAAGCGTTTCACAAGTTAAGACTTGAAGAAAATTTCACAAGCACGAGAGCTGAAGCTTCTGAAAAGTCCAAATCATGTAAAATCAAATTTGGGATTCATCAACATAGAGAATCCATAACTTGAAATGTAAATCAAATCCAAAATGCAAAATAAAATCCAAGATGCAAACTCAAAAGGTAAAGCTATTATAAAAATCAAAGTCAAAGCACTCAAGTCAAGATTCAAGAAATGAAAAGATTTAAGACTAAAAAATCTATACAAATGGACAAATGAACTCAAAATTCTCAAGACATAAGAAGTCAAAGACTCAACGAGCTTCACAAGTTAATACTTGAAGGAAGTTTCACAAGCACGAGAGTCGAAGCTTTTGAAAAGTCCAAATCATGTAAAATCAACTTTGTGATTCATCAACATAGAGAATCCACAACTTGAAATGCAAATGAAATCCAAAATGAAAAATCAAATCCAAGATGTAAACTCAAAAGGTAAAGCCATTGTAAAAATCAAAGTTAAAGCAACGAATTCAAGATTTAAGAAATGAAAAGAGTTAAGACTTGAAAATCTATACAAATTGACAAATGAACTCAACAGTCTCAAGACATAAAAAGCCAAAGACTCAAAGAGTTTCACAAGTTAAGACTTGAAGGAAGTTCCACAAGCACGAGAGTCGAAGCTTTTGAAAAGTCAAAATCATGTCAAATCAAGTTTGCAATTCATCAACATAGAAAATTCACAACTTGAAATGCAAATCAAATCCAAAATGCAAAATCAAATCCAAGATGGAAACTCAAAAGGTAAAGCCATTGTAAAAATCAAAGTCAAAGCAGCGAAGTCAAGATTCAAGAAATGAAAAGAGTCAAGACATGAAAATCTATATAAATCAATAAATGAACTCAACAGTCTTAAGACAAAAGAAGTCAAAGACTCAAAGAGTTTCACAAATTAAGACTTGAAGGAAGTTTCACAAGCATGAGAATCGAAGCTTTTGAAAAGTCAAAATTATGTAAAATTAAGTTTGTGATTCATCAGCATAAAGAATCCATAACTTAAAATTCGATCCAAAATCTAAAATGCAAAGTTAAATCCAAGATGCAAACTCCAAAGTTAAAACTATTTTAAAAATCAAAGTCAAAGCAGCCAAGTCAAGATTCGAGATATGAAAGCGTCAAGACTTAAAAATTTATACAAATCGACAAATGAACTCAATAGTTTCAAGACATCAGAAGTCAAAGATTGAAAGCGTTTCACAAGTCAAGACTTGAAGAAAGTTTTATAAGCACAAAAGTTGAAGCTTTTTGAACAGTTAAATTATGTAAAATCAAGTTTGTGATTCATTGACCTAGAGAATCCACAACTTGAAATCCAAATCAAATCCAAGATGCAAACTCAAGTATCCAAGATACATGTTTCAAATGAATGAACAAATGAGCTCAACAACCTCAAGGCATCAAAAGTCAAAGTGTCGAAGAGTCTCAAAATGTGTAGGATTTACAGCTTAAAACCTAAATTATGGCTAAGATGCAAATTCCAAGATTTGACGAAGACCAAAAGTCAAAGTGCGTTTTTCGGCGAAATAGTCAGAAGGAGATGAAATGATGCAATCATTGTTTACTTAAGCATATAACTCTAAGTTGCATAAAGTCAAGATGATCGCATCTTAAAGCCCTCACAATTTCGATGGAGTGTATGAATTCAAGTTTATTAAAAATGAATAAAATTGATTGTTCTATTTTATTCACACTTATTTCTTAATTGGAGGTTCTTGTGATAGTGTCCAGGGTAATTAACATTACGGCTTGCCCTTAGTGGAAGTCAGAAATCCACAATCTCTTGAAGTAATAAAATAATTGAATTCGATTTGTGAGTCTTTATTTTGATCGGTTAATCATATTAAACGCCAGTTGAGAAAAAAAGGGCCCCATAAACATTAAAAAGTTTAAGGTTTTCTATTTCTTTTTACTGTTTATATTTTTCTTGTTTGTTGTGGTAAATAAAATAAAAAAATACGTATTTTGATAATTAATTTTTTTTACAATATTTAAGAAAACAGGAATCGACTGTAAAAGATAAATTGTTATTATAATTATTAAAGTTATTCAACCAGAGAATTCTTGACAAATACGCAAGTAAAAAATTAAAATAAAATTGTTGATATATAAAATTATTTTTATTTTTAATTCAATTATTGATGCACATATAATCATGATAGTAATGTATGTATATATATATATATATATATATATATATATATATATATATATATATATATATATATATATATAACAATTAAAATGAGAGATAGAATTCAGTGTTGTTAATTGGTCTAGCATGGACGCCCGGGCTTACCCTCCTGGATTCGTTTGTTCACATGTAAGTTGTAATAATTAAAAAAAAAACTCATTAATAATTGTAATAAAAAATGGCATTTTAATAATTGTTATGCTTGAAAGAGGGCACCAAAATTAAAAAGAACACTTATTAGTGTGGCCTGAAGAAATCTTCATTGAAAAAGATGAACACCCAAACACAAAGTATGATGAAAAGCACCAGCCCTAAATTAATAAAAGAAACAAAAGCAAGTTATGCACAACTCAAATTACAACTTTTCATCAAAAGAAACATGGATCAAATACTTAATTTACAGAGTAAACTTTCTCCTTGTACGTTGTTGTTCATTTTGTGCAAATGAAGAGATCTCGTTTCTCAACTTCGCCGACTTCCCTGGAGGAAAATATCTGGTGAGGAAGGCCTTTACCATCTCATCCCATGTGGTAATTGACGCTCTAGGCAATGACTACAGCCATTGTTTGGCCTTCCCTTTCAAAGAGAATGGAAAGGTGTGAAGTCGGATGGCGTCATCAGTCACCCCATTGATATTTAGCATATCGCATACTTCAGGAAAATTTTCAATGTAGCCGTTCGGATCTTCATCGACTAGATCATTGAACTGAGTAGTCTGTTGGATTATCTGAATAAATTCCGGGTTGAGCTCAAAATTGTTTGCAGCTACCTAGGGACAAACTATGCTTGATTGAGCTCCCTGTGTAACTGGTCGAGCGAAATCTGATAAAGTACGTTGCTGTTCATTTTGTTCGGCCATTTCCTCTACACTCTTAACCTCAATCTCAACGAACTCTGCAGGCTGTTGCTGCTCAACCTCTATTGCAGTTTCTTGTTCTCGGTGTCTTCTCCTGAGTCTTCTCTCGGTTTCGGGATCTCCTTCAACTAAAGTTGATGGATTCCCTCGAGTCATACACCTCCTGTAAAACAAGGGTAAAATTCAACAATATCACTTTCACCTTACAAAATGATGATAGAATAAATGAAAGCTGAAAATTGGAAAAACAAATAGCTAGAATGACAAAACTAAAGTGTTCCTAATGTTCCTTCTCGGCAACGGCGCCAAGAACTTGACACGCCTTTTTGGGTCACCTCAAGTGCATGGGTCGTCAAGTAATACAGTGGATCCCCAAGAGGGATCGGGTTGTCGAACCTTAGGGAGCAAACGCACTAGTACTAACCTTTGTTTATGAAATCTAGCTTGACAGAAATGATGGTTGACAAGTCTAACAAAAGTAACTAAATTAAGTAGCAATCAAGTAAGGGGTAGAGATTATCTAGAATAATGGAAACACTTGGACAATACTCCCTCGGGGATTCGGCAATGAATTACTAACTTCTATAAATACTTCTTAACCAATTAAGAGGAGAGTTTAACAGAAATGTGATATCAAGACGGGTTTTCACCGCATGCTAATCCGTAGGATCTAACGGGTTTTCACTGCATGCTGATTCCTGCGAACCAACAAGTTTTCACCGCACGCTAAATGAGACGTTTAACGGGTTTTCACCGCACGTCATCAATCACACAAACATGCAATAAGGCATACACCCAATCACACATGTATTCCTAAGATTAAACATCATAATTAATTGAGATCAAAGAATTACAAATAGAGTTCAACAATTTCCCCAAGGTTTCTAGTCCAAGCTTCTCAAAAAGGGGATTAGCTCATATTGCAACAAGACAAAACCAAAGATTTACAAATGCTCATAATCATAACGTGCAATTGAGTAGAAAACTTCCTCAAAACCAAAGAAACAAGGACCGGCGCGAAGTGCCCTAATAAATGATGAAGATGATGTTGATGAGGGATCACGCAGCTTCTTAGTCTTGGAGTGGAGGAATTCGTCCTTGATCTCGCAATTGAAGTTCTTCCCTTCTCAATCCACACTCTCCCCAAAAGTGGAATAAAACCTTAAAAGAGAGGCCCCCTTTCTCTCTTCAGTAAAACCTTATACAGGCTTAAGCTTACAGCCAGCTTACGGGCGTCATCTAGGCCGTAAGCGTCGGGGTTTCAACTTTCCTCATGCCTTACCCCGTGATTACGGCCGTAAGCCTCTCCTGTAAGGTTCTCTGTCTTACGGTCATGCTTACGGCCGTAAGCCTAGGACAGTAAGCCTCATATGATAAATATTGCCTCCAACCTTACAGGTATAAGCTTTTGTCGTAAATGCTTCTGTCTTCCACTTACGGTCTCGCTTACGGCCGTAAGTCGCAACCGTAGGGCTCTCTGTATTGTAGGGCTTCTTCTCTTACGGGCATAAGGATACCCGCAAGGTCATCTGAATGTGGCTTATGGCTGTAAGCCATGCCGTAAGTTGCCCATAACTAGTGTTGCTTTCCAAGTGCTAAGTCAGGAGTGCGCCACTCTCGATGTTTTCATTCCTAATCACTTCCTTTGGCTCTCTTTTGGCTTTAACCTCCACTTGGTGCCTGCGATTACAGTTTAACCTCGATTTAGCCTCGTATTCCAGTACATTACTCTAATACTAACTCGATAAGTATACAAATTAATATGTAAAATAAGCATAATGGTATACTTATCACCAACATCTCTTAGTAAAAGTAATAATAAGCATAAATATAGAAAATACTATACTTTAAAAAAAAGAATAATAACTAATTATTGCTATGCCCTGTAGATTGTAAAATTCAATGGCAACAATGTGAAGAGCTTGAAAACTACTATTTTCCAACTCAGTGACCTGATCTTTGAGCTCACAATGTGTAGAACTATTAATTGTCTCAATAAGGGAAAGAAAGAATGAATTTGTCCAAGCCACTTCATTGTTGTACATTGGCAATATAATCTTCATTTAGAATCAAACTCAAATCCATCAAACACACAATCGGGAAAACAAAATGAAAAGAAGAGAATTAGAGACCAATAATGTGGCAAACAACCTATGGATGGACAACTATGCAAAAACACTTGTATTAAAAAAAATATACATATTATTATGGATACTATAGGTTTGAGTTTTCTCTAAAGTTTCATAAGTATAATTACAATATTTTTAGTATTGTTATGATGTAACTGCTGAATAACACAACAACACAAGAGAAATTAAAAGAGCACAAAAACTCAAAAGAACACTCATTGTGTAGAGTGTTGTACCGGTTGCCATGTTTTGATATTTTTTTTTTGCACATGAGCTTCTTGTTGTTCATGCCTTTAGACTTTTTCTCCAATTTTTTCATTGCCCCTGTTCACACATTTGGGGAAATGTTTTTGAAATATTAGCATGACAATTTGTTGCAATACCATTATTGTGTTTCGAGAAACTTACTTTCTTTGTTTTTAGCTGGTCGAGAATCTATTGGAAATAGATCTGTTGGAATTTCAACTTGTGAAAGGGATGCTGGTGTTTCACTTGTTTCATCTTGAGGGCTTGATTTTGGGTCATTCAATTTTGTTTTAATAGTGCCTTGCTCCAATATCGCTTGCATGTTTGCTGTTTCAATAGAGCTTTGTCTTTCTAGTGGTATAGGATTTACCGTATAAATTCTGAAAGTTAGGACTTCATCTTTAATTGCTTTTGGTGGGAAGCCAATAATGAAAGCGAACTTTTTCTTTATTATGTTGATTATTTTATCAGGAACTGTTGTTTTTGATATTTCCTCTGTAGCCTGCATCAAGCCTAGAATTATAGTCGTCATTGACTCGGCTAGTTTATCAAAAGCTGTAATTTCCATGTCACCGGTTTCATCTTTGATCATCATTGGTAATTTCAAGCTACACACACACAAAAAAAGTATTGCTTTAGTTAGGAAGTCAAGAGTTGTGTAATATTAGAGTTGGTAATACTTACGTTTGTTTCGGAATTTTTATGCCATGGTTATTGCAAGCAAAGTTACCATTTTTTGTTTCAGTCATGCCTTTATTACATACATCGCAAGAGTAATAGAACCAACTATTACATGTATCTATTTCCTCTACCCAGGCATCACATTTGAATAGTATTTGTTGCATAAAACAACGGTAGTCATAGTTTTAGGTTAATTATATAGATATAAACAAAGTGCTTCTCTTATGTGTTGTAATTTCATAGGAGATGTTTTTTTGGTTTTACTTACAGCAATTAGCGCAGGTGAAAAATTCAAGAGTTGCCTAATTGTAGCTATTTACCTTGTTGAATTTTTTGTTATATTGTTGGTTCTGGATTTTGCAAGGGTAGCAATTGTACTTGTTGATCTTTGGGGTGTTGTCTACATTATTTCATAGGTATTATTTAGTAGAAAAAATAATAATATAAGCAAAAACTTGCACTAATTTACTTACTTCTCTTTTAAGGCTCTTGTTTATGGAATATCCAAATTGATATAAATCTTTGTAGCAGTGGTTGTAGCTAAATAAATCGCACCTATTAAACAGTTAAAGAATATTATTTTTTTTGTTATTCATGTGTATTTATTTATTAATTTTGTTGCACTTACCTTGGAATGTTTTGATGAGTGTTCCAACAAAGAGAAGCACAGGTCTTGGTTGCATTTGTAGGAGTTCATTAATATTTATATGAGGAAAAGATGATTCCCATATTGTTATCTTGAGGTCATCACCACAGGTTCATGTTATGTTTTTGTGCAAATATAAGGAAACAAAATGACATAGAGGCAATAATTAGAACATGTGGTTTATTTCATATTACACTTGCTTAGTAGGGTAAAACAGAAAACTTCAAAAAAAAGGGGGAAAAACAAAACATTCATAAATATTGTGGGCACAAAGATTTGTGATATATATATATATATATATATATATAATGCAGGGTTGTTTTGTTGTAATAATCTAAGGTCATTGTTAAATATTAAAAAAACATAGTATTTAAGCATGTGTTCTTTGTTTATCAAACTTTATGTATGTGTAGATAATGAACTTTGCTACATATATGATTTTAAAACCTAGAAAACATTTTAGTAATGCTATTTTTCCGAATTAGAGGTCCTAAATTTGGTCCATGGAGAGCAAATAACTAAATATCAAAGGTCAATAATCTTTTGGTACTTTCCTGAATTAGGGGTACTAAATTTGGTACATGGAGATCAAATAATTGAATATAAAAGGTCAATAATCCTTTTATAGCTAATGAATTTAGTGGCATGGACATAAGTTTTATTTGAGTGTTCACTTTTTAATCTTGAGTATGATAATATATATGTGTGTGTATTTTAAAAATTTTCAAATTATTACTGAAGCAATATTTTTCTTTACCTTGCCTCTTTGATAAAAATATCTCTCTTGTGGGTGGTTTTGTCAAACTTGGTCAAATGCACTATTGATATTGGTCCAATGGAGGTTAGAGTTCCAATTACATCTGTATAATAAATATAAACATTAGTGTGTATAATATATCATGAATTTAATATTTGATAGGGGTAATTAATCGCTTTCATACCTATTAAATATTTGTCAGAATTTGCATATGGGGTCATTTTATTTTATCTAGAAACTGAAAATGATATCTAGAATAAGGAGTTGTATCATCTGGGAATAATGTCATTTGTGTTGTGGGACCAAAGAAAATTGCAAATTCATTCATTGTGGATAGGGCATTTGGACGAACAACATGGAACCTTGAAATCTTATATACTACTCCTTCAATGTTTTGCTTAGAACTTTGGACAATCAGACTCTTTAATTTGAACATATATTGCATCTCCCTGCCAAAGAAATTCTTATTGTAATATATTACATATATGATAGGTGATATGCAATGAAAGTGCTTTATGCTCAAAATGGGTTTCAGGCTTATATATTATCATAGCGGACTATGCCATTGTATTAAAATAACATAGGACAACTAACAATATTTTGGTATTTAAAATGGCCTTCATATGAGTTATAATTGAGTAAATCATTTTGAACTAAACTTTGATTAAAAAATGGGAAACTTTATGTTATATATGATATGTATAATCTTATTCTATAAAAGACACACCTAGACAATATATATATATATATATAATCCAATTACCTGAATATCAGTTGCCAAGAAAGCACTGGCAAGAAATTTTGCTGAAGTTGGGATGTAACTATCCCAAATCCTTGTTATCCTGAGCTTTATCATTTGGTTTTGTCCAGGAGGCTTAAGTTGTGAAATGTGCTTAAAACTCATTGCAAATCTTTTAGAAAAAGATAAAGAAATTATTAGTTGGTTAATTTTGTGTGCAATATTTAATCAAATGGAAAATAAAAGAAACATTACTTGGTAAAGGTACGCATACAAAGAATAAAATTTAGTTTCAATAGTTAAAAAAGTAGTATTTACATATAACGAAATTATAATAGCTTGAAACTTTGATTTAGAAGTATTTGATAATATTATGTGAGCAAATGCTATCAATTATTTCCATAACAAATGTCATGTGAGTATTAGCATTTTAATTTTGTTGTTTGTGATGCTTGATAACACATTCAAATATCAAATATCAAATATTTCCCTATATACAACATTCTAAGTCTTGTTTGTACTTTTCCCGTTGTTATCAAGAATCATGATTTTTAATCCTGTAGAAGATGTAACTCTTGACAAAGCTACATATAGTTGTCCATGTGCGAAGATAAGTCTAGGTTAGCACAAACCTACTAATTCTAAAGTTTGGCCTTGGCTTTTGTTTATGGTCATAGCATATGAAAGTCTAACAGGAAATTTCTTTCTACACATTATGAATAACCATTTAGCATCTTGCATAGTCATAATGATTCTAGGTATATAGACCTTTTACTTATGTTGGAACCTGAAATTGTTTTTGCTTCTATAATGTTTGGACAGAGTTGTGTGACTACCAATCTAGTTCCATTGCAAAGTCCATTTGTTTGGCTTATATTTCTAATTAGTATAATGACAGAGCCTATCTTTAAAGTTAGTTCATGATTGGGTAACCCTGTCACCTTTAACGCATTTAGGAATTCAGTCGAGTATAATGGTCCATGATTTTCAAAGTTTGTTGAAGATGTTGAGATGTAGTTTGAGCTTAAATACCTTTTATCAATATTTTGTTTTTGGAATTGTTACTTCATTTAATGTATCAACAGTTTCATTATGGTGTCACAATAGCGCTTTGTCTAAGATAGTTTGAGTATGTGTAACTGAGTTGAAATTGTGGATAGAAAGCATTAATTATTGATTCATATGAATCTCTTGAGGCATTCACCAAGAATTCTTGTGGAATTTCAATACAATCACCTTCATTATTGTTGTTCTCAACACATGCAACTTTACCATACCAATCTGTAATAACCAATCTGCAAAGTGCTTGAGTTGAGCTTTACTTAATTTGTGAAGGTTGTTTTGTTGAAGTCGCATATTTGTTTTAAGGTTAAATACTTTACACTGGTTCCATAGGTTAGAATGTGTGATAGTTGCATTAATGATATTTAATCTCGTTCCATGTTGAATAACAGGCAAATTTTGGACAAAATCTCCACCAAGGATGATTGCTTTTCCTCCAAATGGTTTTGTACATGCTTCTGGATTTGTGTCTGATAGTAGATCTTGTAGAGTATTGCTTAAAGCTTCAAGGTAGTGTTTGTGAATCATGGGAGCTTCATCCCATACAATAAAAGTAGTATGTTCTATTAATTGTGCCAATTGAGTTTGTTTCCTAATTTGACATGCAAAACATTTTTCAACATTGAGTGGTATTTTAAATCGGGAGTGACCTGTTCTTCCTCCAGGTAATAATAATGATGCAATTCCGGATAAAGCCATAGCAAGAACTATTTTACCTTCAGAACGTAATCAGATTATAATAGTATTCCATGGAAAAAGTTTTCTTGTTCCGTCATGTCCATATACAAAAACAATGCCTCCTTCATTGCTATTGACTACTTCTTGGATTTTTTAATAAATCAGTAATTATTCAGGATTTAACTTAGAAATCATAGAAAAATGGCTTTTTTGAAGTTGGTTGATGTTGTAGCTCATCGCTTCTAAAAGTAAGCGATTCGAGATGTTGCTCAAGGCAAGAGATTGTGGTTGAAGTAAATCATTCTCTTCTAGTGATGATGAATGTTTGTGTTAAAGATCATCAAGAGCTATCAACAAATTGTTCTTTAGATTTGTATATGGAATGTTATAATCATCTTTATTAAAAGCCTTCCATAGTCTATATTGTATATCATCAGTTTGGATATGCTAGTTATTAGAAAGAAATGTTTTTTATCTGCAACCTCACAAAATGAGATTATTGTGACAAAACGTTGTCTCAATTCACCTCCGGTAGCCCATTGAGCAGCTTGTGTTAAGGCGTTTGACCATCTTGTATTATCACCCAATAATCCTAAAGCTAAGCAAGCTTCTTTAAAAGTCTGATATATCACACTATTAACTGTTCTCAAATCTTCATATGTTTGTGCTTCTTTGACTTCATTTAGTAGTAATCTTAGATAATATAATTCACCTGTTGCTGGATATATATATATATATATATATATATATATATATATATTATCCCACTGATTGTTCTACCACCCATTCTAAACTGCCAAGTCTTGTCTTTCTTTTGCCATGTAAATCTAGTTGGGAAATCAGCATACAGAAGCATTCGTCCTGTATCATCAATTTGGTTAGTAGCCATCCATTCTGTAAACATAGTTTTCTCAATATTTGGGATTGCTGCAATATGATGAATTGATTGGTTATTACTAAAATAGATATTCTGTTCTTCTGGAAGATGTATAAGTAGTCATTGAATTGAAGGTTCTCTATGGTGAATTGGAAACTCAAAAAGCCTCAAACAACTTTCATAAGCTGACAAATATCTACAATCTAGATAGTTTTTGATCTTATCTATTCTACTTGATGGCGAAGTCTCAAACACATCTCTAGCTCTATCAAGCCCTTTACTAATGTATTTAAAAAGGTATTTGATTACTCTTGTTCTGTTGCAAACCTCCACTTTAGTATGCGATTGATATTGAACTATTAGATCAACATTGTGAGGAACAACATACCGATTGTCTAACTCAACATTATTTTGTATTGTTGTTGATGATGTATCTTTTCTTCAATATTGAGGAAATTCATCATCATCTATAGTTGTTGAAGTTCTAAACTTCTTAGGAAAGAATTTTTTGTACTTTCCATCTACCATACATGGTGTCATGGTTGTATTTTCTCTTTCCAACCATAGCAAAATATGGAAATATGGTAGCCCTCGCTTTTGAAATTCAACTGTGGAAGCAACTTTGATCATAAAAAAATGAAAAAATATATTTAGGTTAATGACACATCCCATTTAGTTGAAAAGGCAATGAAAAAATTTAAAAGAAATAAATGTCCTAACCTGATTTGGCATAGCCAAAATGGTTCTTTTTCATTAAATCATTCATGAAATGCTTGAGTTTTATACGGAAGATTCTTGATATTATATCAAGTTTGTCTTCTGGGCTTTGGCCTTTAATAATTCTCGATGCATCTGTTACTTTAGGCCATCAAGGGTTGCAAGTGAATGTTATAAACAAATTCGGGTAACAAAAGTATCTACAAATTGGAATTGCATCTTGATATTTCTCAAACATATACATTGGTCTTGGTATAAAGCTTACAGGTAATATAATTCGTTTTCCAATAGAGCTTCCGTGAACATCTTCATGGGCCATAACATCTCTAATATTCTTGTACATATCTATTCTTAGTGTTGTTTGGTGATCTCTTATATATCGTAACTTTGCTTCTTCAATTATAGCATAACAATCCACTATAAATTGTTGAAGAAGTCTTCCCCCCTTTGTAAAGTATTCGTATTGACATTTCTTTGTTGAATTAAGCGTAGTATTCTCTGATTGTTACATATAATCTTTTAATTTATTCTGAACAGGTGTGTTCAAATTAAAAGAAATTTCCCCATATGGAAACAATACCATATTTTGAAGTGGCATGAAAAGAGGATGCAAGTTACTAATTCTCTTTAATCCCTCCTGGCTATGTTAAACAATAATATCTCTTCCATGTTCCGCAATTCAAAAATCACCAACAATTAAAGCAGCTATTTCAGGGGTTGTTGGTAGTGTGTAATTATGATCTTTAAGCTCTCGACTTGCAAGTAACCTGGTTTTGACAGGCAATTCTTGGAATTGTTTTTGCATCTCTCTAGCTGATCGAAAGATTTTTACTATCGTATTGCATTCATTTAGTATATCTCTTAATCCACGGACTACTTCATCGTTAATCCTTTGGGTATTTTTGTTTTCTATGAAATTCAACATTCTATAATCCAACTCTACATCTGACTCAATCATATAAAGTTGAGCAAACTTAGGCTTTTGTCTGATCATTAGCAGCAATGATCCTAGTCTGTAGTAGTTTTGGCCTGATAGTTTAAATACATATGCTCTAGCTGCTTGACTAATAGTATTGTCAACAACTCCACCAATTGAATTAAATTGAAAAATGGTGTTGTAAATTTTGATTTGTTCTTTGAATTTTAAACTTCTTGTTCCACCATCAGGATCAAGTAATTCTTTCAAAAATTGGGGCGTTGACTTTTGAGCTGGTAAAGAAATAAGACCTTGTTTGCAACATAAGTTAAATCTAGGAGTATAAATATTGTTTGAATGATCAACTCTTTCTTCATACCACATTGCTACATGACAGAATTCACACATGAATTTTGGACCACCAAAATATGAAGCTTCAAAGCATGTTTCTTTAGCAATTTGAGGGATTAAGTTAATAAATGTAAGAAGTTCAACTTATTTGGAATTTTGGAATATTAAAAGTGAAATAGAAATATACAAAACTAAAACAATTATTTTAATGAAAGATAAACTTACTTTTATGTTGAGGCGCCACATTGGCGTTATAATTATTCCCATTAGCCTGAGCATTGACATTAGTGTTTTGATTGTTGATGAGTGCATTTTATACATATATTTTATCCATTGTATACCCATTATTTTCTTGTCCTTTACCCATTATTTTTCTAGTACAGTGCTATTTGAGGTATTATGTGTTAATCGTGCAGATATTTAGGTCCTCAAACAATTATAAGTGGTTTGGAGAAAATTTCATAACAAAAGGACTAAAAATGCAGTTCATCAAGTCAAGCACGGCCCAAGCATGGGTGTGCTTCTCAGCCGTGCACTTCACAGGATTCTTAAGAGAAATGGACTCAGAAGCACGGTTTTAGTTCTCAGAGCACGGGTGTGCAAATGGAAGCATGGCCTAAGCATGGGTGTGCTTAGAGCCGTGCACTTTACAGCCTGGTGAGTTTTCAAAAGTACTGTAGCAATCGAAAACTCAGAAACCCGAAATCTACAAGGGATGAAGCAGAATTTAGCACAACCGTGCTTTCATCTGGAAGTGACTTTTTAAGCCCAAAGTTTAGGGTTTCAAAGGGATTTTTTCTTCATCTTTACTTCCCTTTGGGGGAGGTGACGCAAGGGGGAACAACATACCTTCAAGGACCAAATCCTAGCAGAGAGATCATTGTGGGAGTGGAGGAACGTCGGCAAGATCATCATCAGACGCTCTCCGACGAAGATTGTGAAGCAAGAAGGGAGTTTATGAATTTCATTTTATTCTTTTGTTGTTTACCTTGTGTTTCTTGTAAAACCATGAGGGGCTAAGCGTTCTTCAGTGCCACGGAATCAAGAACTTGGTGGATTTTGTACTTGAATACATTTTCTGTAATGTTTATGGGGTCTTTATTTCTTTTGTTGAACCTTGTGTTGCAAGCTTGATGAGTTGTTTGATTTGCTTAGCTTGAGCGTATTTCGACATGCGTTAATATTTCAGCACAATCACCTTAGCGATTGTCCCCTAGAGGAGTAAAGACCGCGTAGTGCCCTCAATATCTTGGCACTTATCTTCACCATAGCTTCAATAGAGCTTCTAGAGCACAGATAGAAATCCTGAGGCGTACCTGATAAACCTTGCAAGAATTCGAGTACAATTGACACCAAGGGATTGATTCGGAGCACTATTCCCTATCACTGATCTCTTGTTATCTGAACCCTGTCTCTCCCCCTCGTTCCTCCTATTCTTTTACTTTTCTTTGTAATTAGTTTTCAACCAAAATAATTAAGCCGCCAAGATATTAGAAATCTGACGAGTATTGAAAGCTATACCAGTCCTTGTGGATTCAATTACCCGACCCTTCCGGGTACACATTACTACTTATGCCACACGTGCACTTGCGGATACTCAAAGGGCTTATCAAGTTTTTGGAGTCGTTGCCGAGGACTGGCAACTTTTAAGAAATCTCTTAGTCTTAGTAATCTAGTTATTTATTTTACTGTTTCCTTTTATTCGTTTTTTTGTTCTTAGTTTGTTTCTTTGCATTTTTATTATTATCCTTTTGCAATACTTATTTGGTTGTGTGCAGTTTATTACTCTCTCTGGTCACTATCTTATAAATTTTCCTCTCTTGTGAAGATGTAGTGTATGACCCGTAATAGTTCATCACCACTGGCTGGCCCTGATCAAGATATCGATCGAACATTTCACAGGAGATTGAGACAAGTGAATCTTAGGGAATCCAGTGTAGTCGAGGTTAGCATTGAAGTTGATCAGGAACCAAACATGGCCGGGAATCACCGTGGTATTTCAGATTATGCATGGCCAAACTTAGAAGGATCGAGGTCTAGCATTGTTCGTCTGCCAATTGCAATGAACAATTTTGAGTTGAAACCTAACTTTATTCAGATCGTGCAGCAAATGTGCCAGTTCGATTGGTTCCAAGATGAAGACCCTTATGCTCATCTGATGAGCTTCTTGGAAATCTATGATACCTTCAAGGTGAATAATGTGTCCAAGGATGCGGTGGGCCTTAGGTTATTCCCATTTTCGGTGCGGGGGGAGGGCCAAACAGTGGCTAAGTTCCGTGTCCGCGGGGTCTATTACCAGTTAGGCTCAGTTAGCAGAGATGTTCCTTACCACATATTTTCCTCCAGCCAAGATTACCAAATTGATTAGTGGCATCTCTTCTTTCAGACAGTTGGAATCTGAATCATTATATGACACTTAGGAGACGTACAAGGATATGTTGAGAAAATGTCCACAGCACAGGCTTGTCCAGTGGATGAAAATACAGATTTTCTATAATGGTTTAAACATCGCCACTAAACAAATGCTCAATGTGGCAACTGGAGGTTCGTTGTGCAGCAAAAGGCCTGAAGAGGCGCAGAACCTAATGGAAGACATGGCCTCTAATGGATACCAGTGGAATTCTGAGTGGAACAAGCCGGTGAAAACTGCTGGAATTTATGAAGTAGATGCACTTACTACCTTGGCAGCACAAGTTGAAGCTCTGTCTAAGCGATTGGACACCATGCAAGTGTAGCCACCTACTCCGGTTTTGAGTTGTGACAGTTGGGGAGGCCAAGCTGGGCCTAGTTGTTCTTCTGAGGGGGTTTAGAGTACTGAGCAGGTGGATTTTATTTGACAATATCAGCAGTACCAGGACAATCCTTACAGAGACACTTACAACCCTGGGTGGAGGAACCACCCCAATTTTTCTTGGAGCCAGCAGTCACAGGGATAGCAGTGTCCTCCACCACAGCAGTCACAGCAGCAGGCACAGTCTCAGTTCCCTAGAGCTCCACCTCAGGAAACCAAGGGTCCAACTCTGGAGGCCCTTTTGGTGAAGTACATCTAATCCAATCACGCTCGATTCTCCAGGAAAAAGGAAGTGATGCGCAATCAGTAGGCATCACTGCAGAATTTGGAGCACCAAGTGGCGCAGATTACCAAGTCTCTTGCCGAGCTGCCCCAAGGGTCGTTACCAAGTAACACTGAAGTCAATCCCCGAGAGTCCCTTAAAGCAGTAACGTTGAGAAGCGGAAATGAGCAAGATCAACACTTGTTTTTGTATAAGAAGAAGAACATGGTGAGCCTAATGTGGTGGTCGTTGATAAGGATAATGGTTCTAACCATTTTTTGAAGAAGATAGCGAAGGGTAAGGAAAAAGAGTCATTGCTAGAATATTGGCCTACCTTACCCTATCCCGCCAAGTTCAGGAAGGATCAGCAGGAGGAGCAATATAAGAAGTTCTTGGACATGTTCAAATCGCTACTCGTCAATATTGCCTTTGTTAAAGCCCTCGCTCAAATGCCTAAGTATGCTAAGTTCCTCAAGGAGTTATTAAAGAACAAGAGGAAGCTCGAGTCAGTTTCGACTGTTACTTTGAGTGAGGAATGCTCCGCCATCATCTCCAACAAGATCCCTAAGAAAGAGAAAGATCCGGGGCGATTTATCATCCCGTGCACTATCGGGGGTATCATAGACGAGAAGGCACTTGCTGACTTGGGGGCAAGCATTAATTTAATGCCCTATAAGATTTTCTAGAAATTGGGACTTGGGGAACTAAAACCCACCCAAATGACATTCCAGCTTGCAAATAGGTCTACTCCACGGTCTATGGGGATAATTGAAGATGTTCTAGTAAAAGATGACAAGTTTATTTTTCCGGTGGACTTCTTCATTTTAGATTTGGACGACCGGCTGAAGTACCCCTGATTTTGGTCAGACCATTTCTTGCCACATCTCAGGTAATCATTGATGTGAAGGATGGTCGAATGGCATTGAGGGTTGGAGATGAAGAAGTGGTGTTCCGTTTGAAGGATGCGATGCGACACCTAATGAGTTTCGATGATACATGTTATGTTTTAGATGTTATTGACAATGTTGTTGATGATTTCGTGCAGGAAGCTTTACTAAAGGATGAACTTACGGAATTACTGGGGGAGGAGCCCCCCGATGAAGCTACTACATCAAGGAAGGAAGAAGTTACTGTTGCGATACCGAAGGCCAATGATCCAACCCGACTCCTCAAGGAGGGGAAGCCATCTCGGGCTTGAATTTTGTGGAAGAAAGTCGCCGAATGGAAGAAGCAGCAATCTACGAATACAACATACAAACTGGCTGTTTTGTTTAGTATGGGTGAGGCATGCCTGATTAATTCTCTAACCCCGTACGTTGATGAATCTGTTGTAGGCTACCAAAAGAACAGGTATGCATTTGAACCTTCATGAAATGTTTACAGGTACGTCAAGCTCATGAAGTTAAACAAGCGCTTCTCGAGAGGCACCCCGAGTAGTTTTCTGTCTTTGTTTTTGTGCTTATTTCTCTTCGTGTGTTTCTTATTAGTTTTTGTGTTTGTTTTTTGGGTCATGCATTCTTTGTTGGGTATTTTCTGTTGCTGGAGTTTATTTGGTGAATTGGTATTTTAGAGTGCATGTTTTTAAGTGAGAAAGTCAGGGGAAATGAGACCTAGAGGCCTTCTTAAGCTCAACATGGGTAAAGTACGGCCATGTTCTGGGTCGTGCATTTTACAGGAAGGTAAATTCAGTATTTCTCCAAGCCACACTGCTGAAGCAAGGCGGTGCTTCAACCGCGTTCCATTTCAGTACGCTGATCGTGATATGAGCATGGCCGTGCTGTGTTATTATGATTTTGAACAGCCATGAATAGCACGGCCTTTAACATGGGCCAACACAGCCGTGTTGCCCAACAATTTCCTTTTATTTTTCACAACACCGGGGATAACACGCCCGTGCTTTGGACGTGTTCGGCGCAACGTTCCGTCTTCTAAAGGGTTTTCCCTTTAAAAACCGCGACCGAACTATGTTTTCTTCACTTGCGTTCGAGTTTCCCCATTTTCCTCTTGATTTCCATTGGTTTTGCGCTCATGATCACCGATATTCCACGAGAGATCGGTGTTTCCCCTCTTCTTCTACTTCCCCTTCGACATTCGGTAAGCCCTTTTCATGCAAATTAATTTTATTGTGCAGTTCTCGGTTAAATGGTGGTGTAAGTCATGCTTAAAACGTCTATTTGCATGCTAGAACCGCTGTAGAAACAAAATTTACATCGTTTGCAACTAGTTACACCGCCGATTCGGAGCTAGGGCTAGGCGGGGACTATGCACCCGGTAGCAACACGTGCGTGCTTCATAAAGCATGGCCGTGTTCTTATGAGAATGTGGGTTTATCCCAACACGGGCTTGTCATTTTAAGCACGCCCGTGCTTATAGTGTTTTCTTGAGCCTTTTACCTGTTGTAATTGCAGATCATGCCGAGGAAGGCTACAGCATTAGGGCCTTCATCAAAGAGGGCCAGAAGGGAGACATCGGCTTCTTCCGCCCCTGCCGAGCCGACATTTGGCACCCCCGTCCATCAGGAGCAGTACACCCGACTGTGCGCTAAGCGCTTCGTGGAGTCACGAGCGCTGGATTGGGAGGTCCTGATAGAGGTAGGGCTGGCCGACGATGTGCTTTGATACCTTGGTGTTGGCCCTTGGGTTCAGCTGTTCGCCATCACCGACTCATTTGGAGGTGTTGGCCAACTTCGAGATGCCGAGGGGACCGGTGAGTTATCATTGCGCCGACACTATTCAGTTTCAGGTCTACGGGACACTGCAGCGGATGAGTCTGATGGAATTTTTCGTCAGACTGGGCCTATACGATGAGGAGTTCACCAGAACTCCTGCATATGACGCACTCCACATTGCGCGACCTCCTGGTGAGTCCCAGGTCGCTTGCTGCAATGTTTGAGCACGGACTGGACATACGATCCCCGCCGCTCCAAGGCTTCCTCCCTACTCATCCCCGCCCTCAGGATTTATGGATGAGCTCTACTGTTTTTTTTAGTATGGCCTTAACTGGGAGATGGACTTAGGAAACACCTCCCTGTCATGTCAGAACATTTTTGCCATCGCCACAATAACTCGAGGAAGGTCTTTTTCCCCCCAACTTCTCCTTCAAATTCATTTGAACTTTTCCTTTATTTTACCTGATTTATTTTGACATTGAGGATAATGTTTACTTCAAGTGTGGGGGAGGGTTTATATTCATACTTTCCTGACTTATTAGTGCATGACTTAGGACAATCCATGAAATTTTTGGGATAGGAATTTCTAAACTAGGGAAACAATGAGCATGCTAGTGTACATTTGTTGAACTTAAGGATAAATTTACTCTTACTTTGGAAACCTAAGATTTCATCACTTCGCCTAATTTTGTGCGGCCACTCTGTTTAGAAGAGAGTCTAGTTTCAAGGCTTGTAGAAATTTTTGACTCCAAAAACTCAATAATAAAAGCAAAAGAAAAAGTGAATATATCAAAAGGCGTAAGAATAGAATTTCGAAAAGTCGGATTCCCCTTTGGGGATGCCCTATCAAACTCTAAAAAAAAAAAAAAACAAATTAACAATAAAGATGGTAGAAAGAGCTATCACCCTAGAAAAAGCGAAAGCCGCATCTGAGTAGTCAGATTTTAGGCATCACAAATGTCATTCTTGATGACCTACCAGATGAAATGGCTGCCTTTAGGGTGTATGAAGCTACTACCTAGTTTAGGAGTCAATTTGAAATCAAAAACGCCTTTGAGCTAGACATTTCTAAAACATTTGAGGCGCACAACTTAGGTCGCACACACATACACGGGGAGTACAGAGTAAGAGTGAAACGATTTCATAAGCTTTCAATTGAGATACACACTCGCTTTTCGGAGTTCCCTAAATTTTAGAAATTCCTTATCTTCCTGAGATCAGAGGTCATGTACTCATCTCCTTGTGGGGGTTTAAGTTTTGCTTGAGGACAAGCAATGATTCAAGTGTGGGGGTATTTGATGAGTATAAAATTTGCACTGTACTAAAAATACCTCAAAAACTTCATATGTCCCCTTGCATATCCGCAAGTGCACAGGTCGTACAAGTAGTATAATGTACCCAAAGGGATTGGGTAGTCGAATCCTCAGGGACTGGTATAGCTTTCACTACTGTCTTGCTGCTTCATATCTAGTCGACTAAAATTGAGGTGAAAAGGGACTAAGGCTTCGAAGGGAAATGAGGTGGAAGAGAAGAACAGTGAGGAAGGTCCTGATAAGTTGCTTAATTAGGGATAGGGCCCTGGATTAATCCCTTGGTGCCAATCGTAGTCAAATTATTGCAGGGTTTATCAGGAGTGTCTCATGGTCCTATGTTCTAGAACCTTTGTTGCCGCTATAGGGAAGATAACGGGATAAGGTTGAGGGTACGATGCAATCTCTTTTCTTCTCGAAGACAATCACTAAGATAAACAAGCTAAGAATGCAACATGCGTTGGAAACAGTCAAGCTACACAATCAACAAACAATCAAGCATACAACCCAAGGTCTTACAAAGAGGATAAAAGACTTCCATAAATGGTGCAATAAATGAATTCAAATACAATCAACAACCAAGTTCTTAACCCGGGGCACCCAAGTGGATTAGCCTCTCATAGGTTCAATCAATAAGATAACACCAAAGAAAACAAATACAGAAGAAATCAAAGACTCCCTATTTGCTTGCATTCTTGCGGAGATATGAGGTTCTGATGATGATGAGAATGCACCCCTGGAATTGGCCTACGATTCCGTCTTGGATCTTCCTTTGCCGGTGGTGAAAACTGTACAAAAACACCCCTTCCTTCGCCTCCGCCGTTCACAACCAAAAAGTCCCCTCAACCTAACTTTCAGTGCTTTTAACATCACTTTCGATGCTAGCACGATCGTGCTTAGGCCGTGCTTCAAGCCGTGCAGTTTACAGGCAGTTGGAATTTTTGAATTTTCACTAGACTGTGAAGTGCATGGGCTGGAACACGCCGTACTTAGGCCGTGCTTCCATATGCATGACCGTGGTCTGAGAGCCGTGACCATGTTTATGATTTCATGAATCTCCTGTAAAGTGCACGGTTGGGGGCACGGCCGTGCTTGGGCCGTGCTTGCCTTGATGAACTCCTCCTTAGGTCCTTTTGCTATAAATCTTCTTCGAAAACACTTGTTATTATTCCATGACCTAAATAACTGCACAACGAAGTAAAAAAACCTCAAATAACACTGAACCAGAAAGATAACAGCTCGAGAACAAGGAAATATTGGGTATAAAAACGGGTAAAATATATATAAAATGCACTCATCAATTGTTCACATCAATTTGTTGTGACCAACTTGTTTTTCTTGTTGAAGTCTTTATCTCAAGATTAGCACCATTTACATTCGAAGTACTATTATTGAGCGATTGAATCTCAGAAAAGTTATGAGTACTTATATTTTCAATTGAGCTATTACTCTAAATGATTGTGTATGACCAGGTATGCTTGTATCTCTTTCTATCAAGGATTCCAATAGAACTATTATGGTTTGTGCTATTCATATTTTGCAGTTTTTTTATATATAATTTTTTTTCACACTTCATTCTATTAGTTGTTGCTAGATCTTTACTAATTATAAGTAACAAATATATTTTTTTTTTAACAATGTAACCTAGGCATTGCAAATTTTATGCAAAAATACTTGTCATAAAACTATAATAAGCTACTTTGGAAAGATAATGTAAGAGACAAAAAAAGAAAACAATATTAATTTCAAAGAGATTTAGATCTTATATAATACAAAAATGTTCAAAAATTAATATGCTTATCTCAAAAAAGTGTCACTCCCTGAGTTAAAATGAACTTAGCATTCAAAAATTAAGAAACACAAAAGAATAACAAAACATTAGGAAAAGAACATATTATATTAATCAAAATGAAATGTGGAATATAAATATAAGACTTTGTAGTATAAATTAGACATTAAAATAAATAATGGATTTATTTCTAACTATTGCCATATAATATGTAAAATATTATATTGCATATTAATACTCATTTTTATCTAGTATTTGGACATATTA
Source organism: Dioscorea dumetorum (assembly GCA_902712375.1). NCBI lineage: Eukaryota > Viridiplantae > Streptophyta > Magnoliopsida > Dioscoreales > Dioscoreaceae > Dioscorea > Dioscorea dumetorum. The sequence goes on along the minus strand of CACTHL010000803.1, from coordinate 8,424,784 downwards.
TCAAAATATGCTCTTACTTAGAACTATTAAAAGGTGAAAAAGCACAAAAAAATAATATAAGGTATCATTATATGTTTAGAATATTTTTGTTTGATATATTCTCTTCAATGCAAGCTTGAAGTTTTATTTTTTAGTGTCAATTCACTTATTAATTTTTTAATCAATGGTAAATTGGAAATTAGGGGTTTAATTATGAATAAATTGTAAAAAAATAAAATTGGGAAAAAATTAGGGTTAGCGTTGATAGGGTTGAAATTATGGAAGAGTCGCTATCCTCTGGAAATGCAAATGGTGGCAGGTGTTTGGCTCCGAGTGATGGTATATGGCGTGGGATTGAGCTTGAGGAGAAAGAAATGGCTGTGATTTCGAAGGATTTAGAGGATGATGGGCGTGCTAATTGCAAATTACTATTGTTATTTAATATATAAACTATTATATCACATATGAATGCTTACTTTCATCTAATATTTGGTAATTAATAAAGATTAGGCATTCATAGTAAAGTCGGTTAGGATGCCTCTATTTTGTTCACACATGACTTTTTGTTTTCCTATTAAATGAGAAAAGTGTGAATCCTTTCTCATTCTCCAAAACCCTAACCTCGCCTCCTTCTCTCATTCCACCAGCACCATGCTCTGTATCATGGTGTTCAAATCAACAGAGCAAGCATAAAAGTATAATGAATGTTTTTTGATATGAGAAGCTAAAGCAAGCATAGAAGAAGATACACATATTTGTTTGCCTGAGATGAGATGGGTGTAGAGCTTCCAAGCCAGAGAAAATGGCAAGTGGTGGAGAGATAGTTTAAATCAAAGCTTCCAAGCCGGAGGGGCGAGTGCCAAAGAGAAATGGTCTCCAGCGAGTGTCATAGGGAAACGGTTTTCAGAGCTTCTAAGTAGGAGCGATGAGTGTCGCAGAGAAATAGTCTTCTGTGAGTGTCATGGTGGAATGGTTTTTAGAGCTTCCAAGCAGGAGTGGTGAGTGTCACGGTTTTCAGAGTTTCCATGGCTGGCGTAGAGAAACGGCTTAAATCAAAAGAAAAGAAATACAATGTCATCCAATGGTGTTAACAAACATAATCCATCTTTTAACCAAACAACCAATTAAAATTTGACAAATGGTTTTAAAAGGGTTGTTAAGGATGAGCATTATATATATGAACATTCTATATATATATATATATATATATATATATATATATGAGACTTCATTCTGGCATTTCAACCAATTATCCAGGTTCTTTTTTCCCTTTTAGAATAGTGTACAACTTACAGGAAGAGTCCAACCTTTGATAGATTTTTTAAGTACAGGAAAAACTAAAATGCTACCTAAAAAAATGGTGAAAACAAAACGAACCCAACTTCAAAGAAATTTATAAAATTCTTTCAATTTTATTTTAATTATTAATGCATATATCAACACATAAAAATCACCACTGAACATATACATCCCACAAAAAAACATGTAATTATTTGCTGATATATTGTCTAGTTTTTACAAACTATCCAAACTGCATACATGCAAAAATCTGGCATCCAAGAAAACACAAAGAAAGGAGGTATATAATAGAATGTGGACCAGCACCAAAACATCACCCGACTTGCTTTCAGAAACAGGTTGTTCTTATTTTCCAGTGGAGGAAGATGACTTATTCTCCTAGCAGCATGCCTCAAAAAAAGATTTTAAATGTTGCATGTTAGGTATGTGTCCATTTGCATCTATATTTTTAACCATAAAACAAACCACCAAATATTTAAGAATAGGACACCAATATATCAAAAATGAAAGTTGACTATCCAGTAAAAAAAATAAAAGAATCCCATTTAGTATCTGTATTATACTCAATTTATTATTTTAATTCTTATATTTTAATTTGTCTTCAGAGACCCAATATTATTGAAATAGGGAAAATAGAGTTCATCTTTTGATAGCTGTTCTTTTTGAAGTCCATTAATGCTAGATTTGAAGTCGAATAATGCTGGCTGCTAGCATGGTTTTCTTTTAATTAAAAAAATTAAAAAAATAATTAATGCAGATTCCATGCTTTTACATCTCCTCAATTCGTTTTCTTCTTCCTCCCTTCTCTTCATATCCACAACATCATCACCAATGAAACTTTACAAATTTCAACAACTTCTTTCCTTTCTTCATATTTAATAAGTGCTAATTTACATATTTTTCCATATATGATTTCATATATTTATGATTGTCTTCGATGTTATTTTCAGAATATTCTAGTACTTAGTTAGTTCCTTTTGTTCTTCTAGACCAATTTACATGCATCTAAAGCTAAAGTACGAAATTGGGAGCAAAGCAGAGTAGAATTGGAACAATGTGGGGTATCCAAAAACATACATGGCCCAGTACATTCCTATGTATTTTGTCTATATAACGTCAGGGTCTGTTTCAAAAGCATCCAAAGAAATATACACTTATGTACATGCTCATATACATGACAGTGTGCTTATACACGGAGTGGTTACAAGTTTATTCAACCTCCCAGCGCAGAGCAGAACAAAATCCCAAGAGTTACATAGCCAAGTACACGACAGTGTACTATGCCCTTGTAACTCTAAGGTTATCATAATCTTGAGAGCATTGAGCCGTAGTCCAAATACAAGACTGTGTACTATGCCCGTGTAACTCTAAGGGTATAAAAGGTTTTGGGAAAAAGAGAAGAGAGGATTTGTTGACCTTTTTTTACGAAACACCAGCAACTAAGGTTGAGGGCACTAGAGAAGACGAAGAGGAAGATTGTCGAAGCTGAGTGGATGATGCCTGACGGCGACCACACTAATATTGATTGATCCCAACGTCATTCTAACTAGAAGGGAGTTCTTTCTTATAGATTTTGGGTTCTATTTGTGTACTTCTTACTTTGTATTGAACAATACCCCAATGGAGGGTTAACTTCCTCAAGTATCCCGATTTGATATAACTTGGATTCATTACTTTCATATTGTCCTTAATTTAGATTTTTTTTAGTTTGTTAGATTCATCTTTGTTATTTGATATTGGTTTAGTGTATCGAGAGAGGTTCTACCATTATAATTTCACCTTAGATATCAAAAGATCTTTGTGAGGAGATCACACATAGATGAATATATTTCATTTACATGCACTAGAGTCATGGTGTATTATACCTTCCAATTAGGATCGTCGTAGTTTATCTTTGATCATTGACATAGAATTCCCAGAGCTCTTTGCAATCATGTGAAAGTAGGTTTGAAAAAGATTTTGATCTATCGTAGCATGGGATTAGTTGTTGAGGGGTATTGAGAGAGCACTCAACATAATTTTGAATTCCTTCTATCCAACAATCCTTATATCCAATTTTTATTAAGTTCAGTTACTTTTGATTAATCCAAGCAAAATCTTATCCGATCACCCGTTTCATCATTTGATTCAATCACTCCTCCAATAGCTTGTCCATCGAGTAGTTATTTTCCATAATTTCCTAGAAACTAACACTTCCCACTTTGATTTTAGAATAGATTGCATCATTAGGATTAGTACTAGTGTTCTTCAATCCTTGTGGATTAGTACTTGATGACCCATACACTTGTGGTATAGGGTTACGCAACATGCATGCACCTCATCAATATCCACCACATCACCACCATCAACATAACCATAAAATTTCAAGAAGCTCAAACAATGAAGGAGAATGTTATTATTCATGGAAGAGTTTGTTGGTGTTAGCACGTGATTGAATTGAGCTCAGAATTGGTTTTTATTGGGCAAGGGACCAGCTACACAAACAAATGAAGAGGATGACCCAATGACTTAATAATAGTGATTGGTGACTGAATGGATGCGCCAATGGAAGCTAAGTCTACATGTCACAACCGACCAATAGGCATCATGTTTTGCTAGATTTAGATATTCTTTTGTTTTAGAAAGTTGTGTACTTTGGAAACTTTTTTAAAGTCTTACTTTTTTTATTGTCCTTCGTTAGCCTAGCCAGTCAAATACATATATGTAATGTTTACCAATTTTCTGATGTTGAACTTAATTAATTCAGTTAGATCATCTCCTTGTTTTCCTCTGAGAAAAACTCCAACAGTGGTATTAGAGCTCCAAAAGGCTCTTATCCCTGGTTGGTAGTGGAAACTCCTTACAATCTGACATTCCTCATTTCATTGGTGAGAGTTACAAGCTTTGGACCCTTAAGATGAAGACTCTTGGGATGTAGAAATGTTTGGAGGCCTGTTGCGAATGGGTACAATGAAGATGATGATGGGCACCATCTTGAAGAAAATCAGAAGAACGATATGAAGGCTTTGTTCCTCATATAACGCGCTTTAGAGGAGAAAAATACTCATCAAAATATCCGAAGCACGAGAGCCAAGCAAACCTGTGATATATTGAAGACCAAGTACTAGGGCGAGTGCCGAAACATTGCTATGAAACTCCATGCTTGTCACCAAGACATTGAATCTGTCAGGGTGATGAATGGTGAAACCATTCAAGACTATATTAGCTAAGTGTTGACTATAGTGTATTACATAAGGCCTTTCGAGGACGAGCTCACTGATAAGTCCATTATGGCGAAGATTTTGTGGCAAAGATTTTGTGGAGTTTGGCACCTCCGTTTAACCATGTAGTGTCCTCTATCATTGAAGCCAAGTAGTTGACTATCCTCACTAGAGTATTTGAGTGCGTGTTCGAAGGAACATGAAGGTAGGCTTAATCTTGATGTTGATCAAATGCAATAGAAGCATTTCACGCTAAGGTTGAAGGAAGCATTGTCTGTGGTGTGAATGCTATTGTTAGCTTCATCTAAGTCCTTGAAAATATGCCAAATTCCCAACATGTGTTTTGCACAACTACTATCGATCAACCACATTGAGCTTCCACCCTTACTCTCCTCACTGTTGACCATGAAAAGGTTACTACATTCATTCTCATCCTTCTCTTTAGCTACAAAGATTATCTCAGTATTTGAATTCTTGTCCCTATACCAGCATTTCACTTTAATATGGCCAAATTGTTTGCAAGCATTACATAGTATGTGGCTTCTATGACTTCTCTGCTCTCCACACTGTTGTCCCGATGACACACTTCTCCCACGTCCGCTATTATTGCGATTATTGTACAATATGTTCCAGGGTGCAATATGTTTTAGGGATAGTAAATAACTTACTGAGTGTATGATAATTGAGAATGATTGTCACGCCTCGCCCAACAGGACCGGGACGCGACTACTACCGAGACAACCAGAGAAGAGGCACCCATGCAACTCAACCCTTGAGTTACCACAAGGCTAACCAATAACCTAGAAATAAACATCTCTGAACAGGGATTTGCAAAACCAACATATATAGAATAAAGTATAAGGATACAAAGAGGAAGCTGCTAAATAATAATCTGAGTACAGGGTTCAAAGGAACATACTTGTCATAATACAACATAGGTTTCAAAAAAGTAGGCAAATATACAAACCATGTATAAGAGTGGCAAATACACTAATGGATCTATGTCCTTATACAATGCATATGCTCAAGAAGAAACATACATTAAATAGGGATTGAGAATGAAAGCTGAGGAGTGCACGGCACTCCTGTCCGCTACACCATCACTACTAGCTAAAGCCTGCAAAGGAGGGAGAGGGTGAGTAACTAGAGTCACTCAGTGAATAGGTTAGCACTGTTCTATGGAATAAAAAATATTTTATAAAATGATAATACAAGCTTTGTAGTAATACATTGTTAGTGTAAGCCCTAGCCCCAATACATTGTATGAATTCTTATTATTTGGATAGTAATTATGAGGCACTGTTTTATCTATTATTATTTCTATGCATAGTTAATAAGATAAAACATCCTTGAATATTGGTTCTGCTCAAGTTATCAAATGCGTGATTTGGATAGTAAAACCTTGAAGCATAAACTAGAACAATATTCTAAATGTCCCTAGTCGATTATTTTCATGGGAATGAAAATAAATTAAGACTAGCATGTCTTTCATGAGATGCCTTGTTTACGGGTCATAGGATATGAGATATCAATCAAAGGACATAGATACATGTTAGGGAACAGTGTACCTAGAATGATCAGCTCTTGAGAACACTACATTGTTGTAAAGTCATAAGTGTTTTTCTCAAGCAATTATTGTACTCGAATCCTTCGACATGAAATCACTATAGATCTGGGATGAATCCTTACATGCTTTGACTTACGCCTAATATCATTCGTAACTGAGTGGCAAGTACGGGTATGTTTAGGAATGTCGCGGTTCATGCTGAGAGACATGAGTGAAGTGAAGGGATTGTCCCTCTCTGTAAAGAGAATGAATATCACCGCCGACTTGATTAGTGAGACTGAGTAGTACGTGGCCACGCCCAAGGGAAATGATAAGTGTTATCATTTACTTGACTTAGTCAGTTCACTAAGAGATCAAGAAATTGATTAGCATTAAAATAAGGGTGACTCGCTCCATGCCTTATGCTAATTAAGATATTCAGTGGCAAAGGATTGTATGAGGTTGAGATAGGTTCCGTTAATTATCGAAATTGACCTTCATTTAATTTTAGGTAATCGTATCATCTTACTAGAGAATAATTATGATTTGTGAGCGTTAAAATTGTTTAAGCTCATTGCCAAATGGACATACATGATCGTACACTAAGAATACCAGGATCAAGGTTCAGTATTTGTTACTTTGTGAAAAACCTAAATTAGGTGGAGTGAATAGCTTATTCGGGTTGGGTCTTATTAAGTGTTGATCTAATCTAATCGATTTGGTTAATTAAAATGGTTTAATTAATCAAGTAAAGAAGAGATTCCTAATTTGATTAGGAGTGAATCGTTTTTTAGTAAATTAGGGCTCTGGGATACAAATATAAATAGATGGTCTAACTCTAATATAATAAAGAGAGACAAAGAGAAAATAAGGTGATTGAGATATTGTTTCTTAAAAAACCCTAGTCGCCACTTTCTCTTCTCCCTTGGCAGCAGCCATCGGATCTCGCCACCGAAACCTGCCGTCACAGCGCCTACAGCCTCTTTTTGAATTTCGCGTGCCTGCTATTCAAACCAAGAAACATGTGTTGTTTTCATGAGGTACTAGCATACCTGCTTTATTCCCAGAGGCGTTCATGTGTATGTGATTGTAGAGGGAGTCGCGGTTCGCAGTCCCTTTCGATTTCGGGGAAATAAGGGTATGTTCAGAATCGTCATCAGAAGAAATGTATAACTTTTAATTATCTATTTTTTTAGAATTTAATCCTAATTCTGGCATGCGTTAGCGTTTTATCATGTTTACTTGCCGTTAAAAACTTTCATTATCCGCTGTGTATTGGCATGTATTTTTCGTTGATAATTCCCTTTTACCGATGATAAGATTCAACATACATATAGCCTAAAATATTGCGGGATACATATGTGCACATAGAGCAACATATACATAAATAAAGGATACATAGGTAGCATAGCAAAACCACTTTGCTCAAATAAGGTTTTAATAGGCATTACTCATGAATAGCAAAATACTAGTTGTAAATTCATGATACACGATGTATACCATCAAAACACTTTTTGCTATGCATAAAGATGTTATTTCCCAAAATATGAAGTTTCCAACTCAAGCAATAGATAAGTGGTCTAGAAGTCTTTCTAAACTCTAGCCGTGGCTGCAGCTAAGTTCAGAGTCGCCAATGCACTCATGTCCTTCATGTTGACCCACTAGGACCGTGTGCTAACTCCGGACTCCTGATATTGATCTAGTAAGGACTCTACGTGTCACCTGAATTGGATAGATCAGCCTAGTCCAGCATGCCACCTCTAAAAACTAGACCATGGGGGCCTCTACTTCAGCAAGCAGGTTCCAACCTCATCACCAACAAAACCATAAAAAGTATAACATCGACAAAATTCATGTAAATCATTTCACAGGGTCCTTGTTTAAGATAAATGTTCATATCTCGATGATAAACATCATATTTGTGTATTCATATAAATCAATTTACAAGGGTTAACATATGTATGAAGTTCCACAACTTAATTCAATCCAATATAGCAATATATAGCAACATAGCATTAATCATTTCCTTCTAATAACAAGATTTTGGCTTTCAGAATGCAAAATATGGAAATCGTTTTCAAGCAATTAAATCAACAATTCAACATAATAGATCCCAAGTTTTCATCAAAACCAACTATACATATATTTAGAGAGAAACAACTAGAATTGTGCAATCATAACCCACTTACAACTTCAGAGAACAACTCCTCAATGGCGCTACTCCTTTGATAGCTTTTTCCTTCGGCCCGAGCTCTTACCACCTATACCAACACAAGCCACAAGGGCTCAAAACTAAAAAAAACACAAAAGAAACACAAGCATGAACTTCTTAATGCTACAAACTAAGAAACCCTATCATGGCTTCAGGTATGGCCTGAACTTGAACTCTAAGGGTACTAAAAGGTTTCCATGAGGGTAAACCACCAATACAACCAGAAACTAGAAATTTTACAGACGATTTCTCGGTCCTATAGTAGCCTGATTTCAAGAACAATGGGAGATGGTTTCAAGATCTCAATAACAAAGATTCATCAATAACAATCAATGTAATCAACAAATTCATCAATAACAAAACAAGATTAAAGATCTAAAACCTAGGGCTACCCTGCTTGAAAAAAAAGAAGCAAGGAGAAAAATGTGGGAGAAGAAGAGTTCACCTTCAAAGGATCCTCAACCAAGAGTAAGATGGAGGTCAAGTAATGGCTTCATCTTCTCATCCAAAGTAGTGGAAACAAAGGGAAGAAGAATAAATTTTAGTGAATTAGGGATCAAGTTCAGGACTTTAAATACCCCTAGAATTACACAGCCAAGTACACGACCATGTAAATCCTAGTCAAGCCGTGTATCTCTCTGCATGGAGTGAGAATCACACATCCAAAGAATTGTACAGGCAAGAACATGGTCATTCAAATCAGCCTCTACCCGTGTAGATTTACATGGACAAAGTACATGGTCATGTAACTCAGCCGCTACCCATGTACTTTTTCAGAACTCATCCATAGAGTTACACGGGCAAGTACATGGTTACGCAAATCAGTCTTTACCAGTGTATTTTTACAAAACTCAAATTTTCACTATTTTTCACACAAAAATGACCTAAAATGCCCCAAAACTCAAGGCACAACCATTCTAGAACATTTTGGACAATAACACACGCTCCGAAAAGGCGAAACAACACACTCTACCCCCTTAAAGAAAATTTCATACTCGAAATTTCCTTTTTACCTTGGCCTTCAAACAAGTGCGGGTGACTCCACTTCAAAGTTGCTTCAAGTTCCCAAGTCACCTCCTCTGTAAAGTCACTTCTCTACAGCACCTTAACCATTGGGATCACCTTCTGCCGTAGTCTCTTCTCTAGCCGGTCAAGAATCTATAACGGTTGTACCACAAAGCTCAAGTTTTCTTGCAACTCCACTAGAGGGGCTTCAAGTGTGTGCGACGGGTGCGGCACATACTTCTTCAGCACTGAAACATGGAAGATGTTATAAATCTTCTCCAAGTCTGCAGGTAGCTCCAAGCGTTATGCAACTATCTAATCCTCTTAATAATAGGGAAGGGTCCAACGTACCGGAGATTCAATTTCCGTCTACTGCAAAATTGAATCAGCCCTTTCCGAGGAGAAATCTTTAAGAACACAAGGTCACCCACCTCGAACGCCAAGTCTTTCCTTCGGGTATCAGCATAGCGTTTCTGCCTATCTTGAATGATCTTCAACCTGTCTCAAATTTGCTTCACCTTCTCCGCAGTCTCATCAATTAGTTCCGCACTTTTCAATTTATTCTCATCGACCTCATTCCAGCAAAGAGGGATTGTACACTTCTGCCCATACAATCCTGCATACGGTGCTATGCATATACTAGCCTAAAAACTGTTGCTGTAGGTGAACTTAACCAACGGCAAATACTTGGCCCAACTTCCATTGACGTCAAGAACACAAGCTCTCAATATGTCGTCAAGAGTATGAATTGTCCTCTCGTAATGACCATCTGTCTAAGAGTAGTATGCTGTGCTGAACTTCAACTTGGTACCAAGGGTTTCCTGAAATCTCGGCCAAAATTGTGAAGTGAATCTGGGATCATGATCTGAAACAATCAAAACTGGCACTTCATGAAGTCTAACTATCTCATCCACATACAACCTCGCCAACTTCTCCAAGGAATCTTTGGTATGGATAGCTACAAAGTAAGCTGACTTAGTTAAACGGTCAATGATCAGCCAAACTGCATCAAAACCTTGTGGCGAAATGCTATAAACCAACTACAAAATCCATGATCAAGTGTTCCCACTTCCTCTGAGGAATCGGCAAAGGCTACAACAGTCCTGAAGGTCGCTGATGCTTGATTTTCACCTGCTAGCACAACAAACACCAAGCTACAAGTTCAGCTATGTCCCGCTTCATCCTAGGCCACCAATACTCTCCCTTGATGGTTCTGTAAATCTTTGTAGTCCTGGGATGAACTGCTTAAGCCGAAGAGTGAGCCTTCTCTAGAATGGCTCTTCGAAGCTGAGTATTCTTTGGAATGCACACTCTACCTCGAAACTCCAAAAGACCATTGCTTCACACCTTAAAGTCACTAGGAACTCCTTCCTCCAACTTATGTCTCTCACTAGCTAACCTTTCATTAGCTTTCTGAGAATTCAAAATCTGCTCCAACAAAGACGGTCTCACCATGAAACTTGCCAACAAGGTTTCATTGGCTTCAGCTTTGAGCTCCATGCCCAGCTCTCGGATGGCTTGGAGTTGTTGTAGGTATCACACCCACTAAGAAGCTAGAGTAGAAGAAGACTTCCTACTCAGGGCATCAGCTACCACATTCCCCTTGCCTGGGTTTTATGACTAGGTCATAGTCCTTGATCAACTCCAACCATCACCTCTACCTCAAATTCAACTCCTAGGTAAAGAGATATTTTAAGCTCTTATGGTTTAAGAAAATCCAACACCACTCTCCAAATAAATAGTGCCGCCAAATCTTCAATGCGGACATCACGGCCGCGAGTTATAAGTCATGGGTTGGGTAATTTAACTCATACTTCTTGAGCTATCGAGAAGCATAGGCTACCAGTCGTCCTTCTTGCATCAACACACAACCTAGACCTTCATGTGAAGCGTCACTATACACCACAAACTCTTTCCTGTTAGCGGGTAAGGCGAGAATCGGGGTGGATGTCAGATGATAATTAAGAGTTTGAAAACTTTTCTCACACTTCTCATCTCAAACAGACTTCACCTCTTTGCGAGTTAGCCTCGACAATGGAGTTCCAACTGAGAAGAAACCATCCACAAAACACCATTAGTAACCCATCAAACCAAGAAAACTTGAAATATCGGTCACATTCTTCGGTGGCTCCCAATTGACAATAGCCTCCACCTTCTTTGGGTCTACAAAGGTTCCATCTCCACAAACCACGTGCCCAAGGAAACTAACTTCGCAAGGCCAAAACACACACTTGGAAAATTGATAAATGTCGAAATGTATACATTTATATATAGTATTTTGGTATTATTTCGCATGCATTTCATAAGCCGACGCTCGCTTTTGTGGTTAAATTGGTTTTATTTGTGTGCAGGCCCTGAAGAAGCCAAAATGAGCTCAAGAATGTATTTAGGAAGAAATCGACACCAAATAAGGCGTTTTTGGAGCTTCATCGATGTAGCAGTACTGCAGAGGATTACTGTAGCATATTAATGTAGTAGATACTGTAGCAAGGGTACTGTAGTGCCGAAATAAGTTTTTTTGGGGAAATTCCTGGGAGCCTTGCGGGTAAGCATGCGCCCGCAAGGCAGCCCTTATGGTTGCACGAACTTCATCTTTTAAGGGCTGTTAGGGCAAAGTTGAAGGGGATTTTTTGCCACCCTTCTCCACCACCTTCACCTAGGTCTTAGAGGCTGCGGGAGAGAGCTAATTTAAGGGGGAAATTAAAGGGAGAAGAAGGTTTCACTCAAAGGAAGGCATCTAGGAGTTCGTCGACGCCGATCTGCCGAATTCTCATGACCACCTTCTAGTCTTCATTTTAGGGGAGTTTCCTAATATCTTTATCTTGTATTTATTGTGTTTCTTGCTTTCTCCTTTGTTGATGATGAACTAGACTCCCAAGGTCACCGGGCATCCGGTGAACCTTGGGATGAACTTGCTTGTATGGATGCTTGATTTGCATTTATGGTATTTGGTTTGGTTTGTGGTTCATGGTTTGTGCTCTTTGATGTGTTGTTTGGCATAAGAGCTCTGCGATTCAACTTCTAGATTGTACTTGGCGCATGACCATTGCCCTTGTGCTACACTCACATAGCATGGAAGGGATTTATGTATGAAAACGCCGTGACCATCGGGTATTTCATACCCCTTCAATCATTAGGGTTGGACCTAGGTTGGGTATCGGCCCTAATTAGATATTTCCTTAGGCGTAGTGCAATCGTAGGAGTATTTGGTCAGAAGAAATTCCTAGCCAATACTTGTACCGGATTAGGGGTTATCGCCGTGACCATCGGGGTGATCTACCGTTGGACGTCTCTTGGCCCATCCACCATTGCTCGTGTAATTTTAACATCCATCTAGCTTTAGTAGTCCTGAGGGGATCCTAGCCCGAGACCTCACGCTTTCATTATTATTGGCTTCCTTAAATATGCTCATGTGGTGTGCCTGAGTCCATGTGTACATAGTTATCTCTTTTCTAGTTTTAAAGCTAAATTCTTATCTTGGGTAGACTAGATAGTGCCGTTTAGGAGGAAGTAATAGCAGCTCTTGGGACCCCAGGGAATACGATCCTCTAGTGTTTACACGAGAGGTTTATTACTTGACGACCCATGCGCTTCCGAACGACCATAAAAAAACCTAGCATACAATTGCTTCCCTCGAAGAGTTTGCAAAACAATACGCCGATGTCACACATGATCCTCCTCCATCGGCGAGTACACCAAGATGTCGATAAACACAATCACAAACTTATCCAAGTAGGGTCTGAAAATGTTGTTCATCAAGTCCATGAACGTTGCGAAGCATTTATCAACCGTAAATTGCATAACTTGAAACTCAAAGTGACTATAGCGAGTGCGAGATGATCTTTGCCACATCACTCTCCTTAGTCTTCAACCGATGGTATCACGAGCGCATGTCGATATTAGAGAACACACTAGACCCTTAACCCGATCGAACAGGTCATCAATCCTTAGCAAGGGATACTTGTTCTTAATGGTCGCGTTATTGAGCCGTTTCGGTAGTCTATGCATAATCTTAAGGAACCATCCTTCTTCTTCACAAAGAGAACTAGCATGCCCCAAGGCGAAACACTCGGATGCGCGAAACCCTTGTCCACCGTAACTTGCAACCGAACCTTAAACTCCTTAAGTTTTGCTTGGCATAATCTGGTAGGGTGCTTCGAAATTGGTGTCGTGCCGAGTAACAGTCGATAACAAACTCAATCTCCCTATCGGGTGGTAGTCCCGGTAACTCCTCGGGAAACACTTCGGAAAACTCTTCCACCATAGGCACAGGTTTCCAATTTCCGCTCTGTAACCCTGGAATCTACCACATAAGCAAGGCACACTTGGCACCCTTTACTAACAAACTTCCTAGCTTCAAGAGACGAGATCAAAAAGGCCGGGAGGGTTTCCTTTACCCCATAAAAACCACTGTAGTTTCAAGAGACCGTTGAAAGGTTACTTCCTTCTTAAAAAAATTAATGGACGATTGATGCCTATCAAGCCAGCAAATCCATTCCCAAGATAGAGTCAAACTCTTGGATCCAAAGGAATCAAATCTGCCTCCAGAACAACTCCACCAACTCGAACAGGATAACCTAGAAAAACTAAACTTCTGACCACCTCCTTACCAAAAGGAGTCTGAACCACTAGCTCACAACTCAGAGGGGATAAAGCTCTATCAGCATAACAAGCAAACACAGTACTGACAAAAGATTTCTCTGACCCTGAATTAATAAGTACAAATGCATCATGCGATAGACATGGTATCTCGTGATCACATTCGGTCCGCACTCGCCTTCTTCATTTGTTATTGCAAAAATCCTTGTTTGACATCCGGTCTACCGACACGGTGATCCCGACCGAGGGTTCTTACTGCTAGCCATCAATCTAATAGTCACAACCTGGGACTGCGTCGGCTAGGTACCCCGGACTGGTTCGGACGGCCTGAAATAGGTACTCGAAACTTGATCGCCATTTCTCAACTCTGGACAATATGACTTGAGATGACTGGTATTACCGCACTGGTAGAACCTGCGCTAATCGTTGCACTGACTAAAGTGGGACTTGTGACATCTCTGGCACTATGGCCTAGCCGCTGCTGACCTCGTAGTTGACCTACCATGAGAAGGTGTGGAACTCTACTGCTTCTTAAACTGATTTAAAGCAGGCCTAAAGGGACCAGATGAAGAAGTACCTCTAGAAGAGCTATCACTCTTGCTCTTCTTACAAGACTGCCCAATGTCTGCACCTTTTCTCTTAGCTATGTTCTCTCGGACTCGCTCGCCCCTCCCGAACCAATTTCTCTACCCAAAGAGCTAACCGCACCACCTCTTTAAACCTTTGGGTTCCCGAGACAACCATCGGTTCTCGGATGTTAAGAGTCAACGCTCCCTCGAACTTCGAGAACAAAGATCTCCTCGGACCTACCAGCTCGGGCATGAAGTTAGCTAGGTTATTTAGCTCTGTCTCATACTCTATCATAGATATGTCACCCCCGGATCAACCTCATGAATTCCCGCCACTTCGATCTCTCGTGGAATCGAGTGTAGTACTCCTCGTCAAACTCCAGCTGAAAATCTGACAAAGCCAATGAGGCATAGGATTTTCTCTTTAAGCTCTCCCACCAAACTCTAGCTTTGCTTTCAAGTAATCTGGTCGCAACCTTCAGTCTCAGTTCATCCTCGAGGACTATGTCATCAAAAGTGGCTATCACTTCTTTCAACCACTCTTTGGCGACCATGGCATCGCTCGTGCCATCAAAAGTATCACACCCAACTGTCGGGCTTCCTTCAAGAGCTTGGACAGAATCAAATTTTGACTGGGCTTGTTGCCTTTTATTGGCGCTCGAGGAACAGACCACATCTGAAGTGACACTGGAGTAGGTAGCATCTTTGTTAGCATCAATCCTCTAAACAAGTTTCAATAGCCTATAAAGTCTCTGTACCTCTGGTAGGTCGGTTCCCCCTCCTGACTATCACAGTAGGCCTTGAAAGGTTGCAGTGCCTTTGGGGATGGGACTAACTCAGGCACTGGGGCCTAGGATGCAGGCTCAGATGCACCTGGAGTGTGCACTGAAGCTGCTACAACAAGCTCATGTCTTGATATGGCTCCCTGCCTAAGTGGTGAAGGAGATGAAGGTGGAGATGGAGATGGCACTCTGAGCGGTACATCTCCTGATGCAGCAGGAGTGGGCTCATTAGTGGATTCAACTACCCCACGGCATATACGTGGACTTTGTGTTGGCATACTGACTGAAAAGAACACCAAAACAAACTTTAGAGTCAAATCCTACATGCGCCAATACTACATGCTCGACTTTAACTGGATCTACCACTACAATGATATTTGTGCGTTCAAAGACAAAACCTCTAGTAGGGTTGCTGTAAAGGTTCTAAGGTCTAGATACGATATGTTTCCCTGGGATGTTACAAGCACTGGCAATATCAATGTTGCTATGAATGATAAAAAAAATCCATGCTGTGGCATATGAGGCATGGGCATCTCAACTTCAGACATCTGAAGTTGCAAAAGTAACGCAATATGGTTGAAGGTCTACCATGTTAAGGATCGGGCAATTTAAGGAATAACAAGAAGAGAAAACGCACACACACATGAAGACGCAAGAATCTTACATGATTCGGTCTTGAAAACCTATCTCCATGAATGCACTAATATCAATTTATTTCACTCACAACACCTTAGGATTTTACAATTCAGGGTTACTTATAGGAAATAATAACAGGATATTTTTAAGATATTTATAGGAAAAGATAATTTGGATATTTATGGGAAAAATAAATCCTAATCAAAATCAAAATTCCCATGTAGGCCTTAGACCTGAAAAGATAAACGCTAATCAAAACTCTACATACCCAACAATTTGCCACTTGGAAGTTGATTACATCAACTGCACTCCACACCTGTAAACCGAAAATCTGTTATGATCAACTTCTACTAGTGTGGCGCCTTCTCATCAATCAATTCGGAAGGCTAGTTGAAGCTTTGCAAAGCTTCAACATTTTTGAGGTAACCATCTTGGTCAACATATCTCGCAGGGATTATTTGAACCAAGGATCTTTATTAAGGACAAGACACTAGCATTAATCAATTCTTTAATCAAATGATACCTTTGTTGAATATTCTATGTCTTAGCATGAAACACAGGATTTTTGGTATGGTGAGTAGCACTTTGACTATCACTATAAAGAATACTGTCAACTTGGTTCTTGTCTAACTCTTCAAGAAGGCTCTTCAACCAAGTCGGTTTTTTGCCGACCTTTGAGACAAGAATGTACTCTACTTCGTGGTTGAAAAAGCAACACTTTTTTGAAGTGGAGACATCCAACTTATAGCTGTGCCACCCACTCGTGAAAGTATACCCCTGTAGTGCTTTTCTTGTATCCAACCAACCGTTCAAGTCTACATAAGAAAATCCTCCCAAAATAACATCTCGCTTTCTAAAACATAAGACAACTTTAGAAATACCTTTTAAATAGTGTAATAGCCACTTAATCGCTTCGCAATGCTCTCTTCCTCTTCCCCGGATTGGACATAAATCTGCTAACAACTCCCAAGTGCATGAGCAATATTTAGCCGTGTGCATACCATTGCATACATAATATTACCAACTGCAAATACATATAGAACTTTTGTCATACCTTTCGTCTCTTCATCCGTTTAAGGTGACTGTATCTTGGTGTGATTAATGTGACTTCTCAAAAGTGTACTTCTGATTTTAGCATCAAGAAGACTGAACTTTTCTAATACTCTTTTAATATACTTCTCTTGGGATAATATACGTATACCTTCAGATCTATCCTTGTTGATGTTCATACCAAGGATTTGTTTTGAAACACCCAAGTCTTTCATCTCAAACACTTTAGATATTTTCCTTTTTAATTTGTTGATTTCAATCATGTCAGCTCCTGCAATTAACATTTCATCAACATATAATAGTAATATGATGTATGATGAATCAAAATTTTTCAATAGCAACAATAATCTAATGCACATATCTTCTACCCACTCCTTCTTATAAAACTGTCAAATTTCAAATACCACTGTCTTGGAGTTTGCTTCAAGCCATATAAACTTTTCTTCAACTTACAAACCAAGTTTTCTTTCCCAAATACCTAAAAACTTTCCTGGTTGTGCCATGTAGATGTCTTCCTCAAGATCACCATGCAAGAAAGCAGTCTTAACATCTAGCTGATCTAGATGTAAGTTCTGTGCAACCACAATAATTAGCATGAGTCTAATAGTAGTCATCTTGACCACCGGAGAGAAAATCTCATTATAGTCAATGCTTCTTTTCTGCTGAAACCCCTTGAATCTCATTATAGTCAATGCCTCTTTTCTGCTGAAACCCCTTGACTAGTAATCTTGCCTTATACCTTTTGCTGCCATCAAGCACTTCTTTGATCTTGTACACCCACTTGTTCTATAAACTTTCTTTTCCAGCTAATAACTCAGTCAATGACCAAATTTATTCTTTTCAAGAGAACTCATCTCCTTTTTCATAACCAACTCTCACTAAGCTGAATCATTTGTACGCTCTTTGCATATCCACAAGTGCACGGGTCGTACAAGTAGTAAAATATACCCAGAAGGATAGGGTAGTCGACTCCATAAGGACTGGTGTAGCTTCTAGTACTCTTTCTTCTTTTAATATCTAGCTAAACAAAGATTAAGATTGAACGTGACTAAGGATTGGGAAAGACAAATTGACAGAGGAGGATAGAAAGGTAGGGGGAGTTTTAGCGAAGAATAACAGTAATCAAGAGAAGCGACCCAAATCAATCCCTTGGTGTTGCCTCGCAAATACTTCTTACAAAGTCTATCAGGTACAACCTATGAAGCCTGTATGTGCTCTCTAAGCCTTGTTACAACTATAGAATTGATAAACATCGAGGATTATGATTATAACTGCTGGAATCATGCACTTCAAGGATAGAAATCACCTACGGCGATCACACTAAGCGAATCAACAGACGCTAACTTCTATAATCATACTACGTTAACCAAGCACATCAAGTTATGCAACACAAGATTAAACATAGCAATCAAAAAGTCCCCATAAACATTGCAAGCAAAGCATTCAATTACAAACAATAACCAAGTTCAATGATCCAGGGCACCGGAGACAGTTAGCCCCTCATGGGTTCACACAATATTGAAATAACAACAAAAGCAATCAAGTAAAAGCCTATAGACTCACTATGTTTCTGCATCAATGGTTGTGCTTCTAGGATCTATGCCGCATACGAAGCTCTACTTCTAGATGTGCCCTTCATTTGTTGCTCTAACTCACCTCCAGAAGATGGTAGATGATGCTGACGGATTTTCTCCTCACGCCTCAGCCGTCAACAAGCCAAAAGTACCCCTCAAAACCAAATTTCGGTGCTTAAAATGATGTTCTTTACCCGAGCACTGGTGTGCTGGGGCCGTGCTTCCGGGTGTGCACTTTACGGCCAGATCATGGTTTAAGCAGTTTTCGAAACCCTCGGCAGACAGTGAAGTGCATGGTCCCCAACATGCCCGTGCTTAGGTCGTGCTCTCATCTGCACGCCCGTGCTCTAGGGACCGTGACTGTGGTTCAGAGTTCTTCACTTCTCTTGAATGTCTTGTAATCTGCACAGCTGAAAAGCATACCCTTGCTTGGGGCGTGCTTGTCTTAATGGGTTGCGCCTTAAGTCATTTTCTGCCAAAATTGTCTCAAAACTTCTTATATTTGCCGCAAGACCTGTTTATCTGTATAATAATATAAAATACCCCAAATAACACCGAGCTAAGGAGAATAATAGCTAAAAGACAAGCCAAGAATAGGTATAACATGGATAAAATGTGTATATAAAATGCACTCATCAATCATTCATCTGTATTGCCTAGGAATAACATTGTGGCTCACTATCCTCCGTTAAAAGCAAATCGTCTACTGAAAAACAATATCTTTGTGGAGGTCGGGAAACTCTGTTAGATCTTCTGACTTCTATTTCTGGAGGAATTGAAACCACATCTTCATTTGTGCTCTTTGAACTTCCACTATTTCTTGCATGATCATCTTCTTGAATATCATCTAATATCAAATTCTCTTTTTCATTATGTTTCCTATAGCCTCAAATTCTGCTGCAAGCCTATCCTTGTACATCACATTCTCATTGAAAGTGACATCTTTGCTTTTTGATGATTTTCCTACTTAACTCATCCCAAAAGCAGTAGCCCATGTGATCTAACTCATAGCCAAGAAAAACACACTTCCTTGCTCTTAGACCAAACTTGTTTTTGTTAGAATCTTTAATAAGAACGTAGAAAACACATCCAAATACCTTCAAGTGTGAAAGTGACTTCTTCGCCATGCCACTCCTCCTCGAATTCTTGAAACTTAAAGGAACTGAGGGTTCATGATTAATGAGATAAGATGTTGTATTTACTAAATCTGCCTAAAATATTTTCAGTCACCCTGTATAAAGTCGCTTACTCATTTCCCTCTCATTCAAGCTTCTATTTATTCTTTCAGCAAAACTGTTCTATTGTGGTGTTTAAGGAATAGTTTTTAGCTTTTTTATTCCATTTTCAGCATAGTAATCTATAAGTTCAGCATTACTATACTCACCACCATTAATTTGGGTGTTTCAAAACAAATCCTTGGTATGAGCATCAACAGGGATATATTTAAAGGTATACTTAAACTATCCCAAGAGAAGTATATTAAAAGAGTGTTAAAAAAGTTTAGTTTGCATGATGCTAAGATCAAAAGTATACTTATGAGAAGTTACTTTAATCTCACGCAGTGGGAGTTGTTTGCATATTCATGTCCAATCCAAAAAGAGAGCATTGAGAAGCAGTTAAGTTTCTATTGTGTTACCTAAAAGGTACTTCTAAAATTTCTTGGTGTTACAAAAAGCGAGATGTTATTATGGAAGGATTTTCTGATGCGGACTTGGGTGGTTGTTTGGATACAATAAGGAGTATTACAGAGTATATTTTCACAGTGTCTGATATAGCCCAGAGTTGGATGTCTCAACTTCAAAAGAGCATTGCTCTTTCAACCACAGAAACAGAGTAAATTATTGTCTCAAAAACCGGTAAGAAAATGATTTGGTTGAAGAACATTCTTGAGGACATTTAAAGTGTTCTTTATAGTGACATTTAAAGTGTTATTCACCTTACAAAAAATCCCGTGTTTTATGCTACGACAAAACATATTCAGCTAAGATATCATTTTATCTGAGAATTAAATAGTGATGGTGTCTTGTCCTTGATGAAGATCCTTGGTTTAAATAATCTTGCAGATATGTTGACCAAAGTGGTTACTACAGAAAAATTGAAGTTTTGCAAAGCTTCAACTAGCGTTCAGTTGTACTAGTAGAAACTGATCATTACAGATTTTCGGTTTACAGGTGCATGGAATGCAATTGATATAATCAGCCTCCAAGTATGAGATTATTGGGTATGTGAAGTCATGATTAGTGTTTATTATTTCAAGCCCAAAGCCCATATAAGAATTTTGATTAATCTTTATATTTATACATAAATATCCCTGTTATTTTTTCCCTATAAATATCCTATAAATATGCTTGTTATTTTTCCTATAAATAGCCCTGTAATTGTAAAACCTAAATGTGTTATGAGTGAAATAAATTGATATTAGTGTGGCCGTGGACACAGGTCTTCAAAGCCAAACCACATAAAATTCTTATGTATTCTTTTTTGTGTGTGTGTTTCTTTTTTGTCATTGTTCAAATTGCCCGATCCTCAACACCCACATCCAACAATAAAGGAGTTGAAAGTAGTTAAAAAACATCCTTTACTTATACTTCCTCTAAAACACTAAATTAGTATAAGTAGAGCGTTAAGTTGGACGAAGAGATATATAGAATACTTGGAAAATCTCTCAGTCTCTCTCTCTCTCTGCAACCATAATCTCATTTTCTTTAGCTAAAGCTTATTTTGTTGTGGACAAAATTATAAGGTGATTCTTTGTATCATAAATACTTAGCATTCACCATTGGCATACATAATAAAATGCTACATCTCTTTTAGAAAAATGTTTCATGCCTATAATCTTAGCCTGCATTTGCATTTTTTCTTTGTTTAGTGTTCCGTAAAATCCCCCAATTTCAAATACATATCTTACAAAATCCAAACAATAATAGAATATGTAAACAAGAGGCCGATAAGATCATTGGCTTTCAAACACTCAATAATTAATCTAGATCATGACAGAATTGAAAATAAGCTTTGATTGAACAACATATTAGCGAATGGTGCATTTAGGTAGAACTTATAAAACTTTATTTGCCCCAAAAGTTTAAGTTTAAACTCTGACAAAACCAAACACTTGCAAATAATAAACTTGACATCTCTATAAACGGTAAATTGTTTTGTTGTATTTTTCTCTAAAAAAAGCTACTTAAGAGAACTGCACAGAGTGACCACAATATTTGCTATATAGATTTACAATAATTAATCACAAATACTCAAAGATTCATTTTACATTATTCCTCAATAGAATGGTTTAATATTATGTATCGCAAATATAATGAATTCTCAAATATAATTAATATATAGTATATAACATCCAAGTAGAACAATACCAAAGCAACTCCCAATCCAAAACCATGAATAGCATAAATTAAATCAAAGGCATCAATAATCATTGTCTCCGACCTTGGAACAAAATGAAGTCTTTCTTAAAATATACCTTTCCAATCCGAGGTTGAAAATAGAAAAGGGTAAGCTGCAACGAGATAAGTTAAATAACAAGAACATATTAAATAGTATAAAATCTTTCAAAACATTTTAACAAAGATAAGGGTCTGTTTTCAATTGAAATTTAATTTGAAATATTCCATTAGTCGCACAATCATTCAATATGCTTTAATTAAAATGTGTACATCTCTAAAAACATAAACATATTGAGAAACGATAAAATTACAATCAACTGGTCAGACATTGATAGTATTATAATCTCAATCATGCTAAATCGAAAACCATGTTCCTATGCATGTTTAGACATCTAATATATCAACATATGCTCACATTAATTGGATATCAATACTAAAATTTACGCCATTTCCAGAACCTTAATAAAACAATGAAAGCCCTTATGTGTGGTGGGTATGTAAGATCTTGATTCAGTATTAATTCACATTGCATTCCTATTTATTTAAATCCAAATAATTCAAATTTTATATAATTCTTTCTGGTGCCTGTTAAAAACTTGCAAGTTTCCATTTTCGTTAGCAACGTCTAATCATATACATATAGTAATAAACTTTTTGTTAACATAATCTGCAATATCCATCACAAACATTCGATATCAAATATAGTGATTAATTTTGTTCAAATAATATTTCATTCTTGAAAAACACCATACAAAAGTCATATACCTCAATCATTTGTTAAAAAATAATTCTAAGAGGACTTATCATGTTCTTACTTTCCAATCATATTCTGACAATCTATAACACTCACCATCAAAGATTTAATGCCTCTTAAGTTTTGCAAAATTCCTTTTCTGGTCAAACTTCAAAATTTACAAATTGCTTAATAAACATTATAGGATCTATGATATTTTCATATTTCTGATTTTCAGAAGTTTCCTGATTTTTGTAAATTATTTTTAAAAAATCATCAATTTTCATCAAATTTTCACATGTTTTAAGAGAAGTCAGTGTTTCATATATTTTCATACAATAAAAATTTTCACATTTTTTCATGATATCAAGAATTTAGAAACGCAAAAACTGTGGGTTTTCTTTTTATTTCTTTTTTTTGAAGGCTTCACTTCTGTAGTCTTAGACGAGTTGGATTTCAGAATTTTTGATATTATATTTTGAAAAGAATTTCAAATATCCATTATTTCTCATCAAAGGTTTGCTCTTATTATCCTTCTCTTAATATTTCATCCAGTTGAAATATTTTTTTAAGGAATATGAACAAATGACGAATTATTCATCATTATATTGAACTATATATTAATAACATGCTTCAAGGTCTTATCTACCCTAACAAATAAGTATAAACCAATTAAACAACAAGAAAAGTTTGAGAGTCACCTCGATCCTTTCTTCAACTTCATAAGTTGCAAGCCTGTTTTCAGATATCAGGTTAGAATGCGTTTTTTTTCTCAAAAACCCTCTAAAAAGAAAAATTAAAAACAAGCCTCTGTTTAATAATACTAAAAAGGACACATTGGACAATGAGTGTAATGGACAAAAATGGATGGACAAATTGAGAATGTAGAAAACTAAAAGGATTAATCAAAATTAATTCAAAAGTTCACATATGTATGAGATGTTTTGTTGGTGACTTACTCGTGTGCTCCCACCAAACAACCCAAACTAATCCGGCAGACCCATTATTTAAAATAAATATATTAAATAATATTTTTAAAAGAAAAACATCGATATTAATAGCTATCTATTTATTAATTATTGAAACTAAAATTCTTTAATTTTAAAATAATTACTTGTAATTAGCATTCATCAGGTAACAGCCTCAACAGTATTTCCTCTTAAAGATTTTATTCCAAAATCATTTTTATTAAAAAAAAAAAACCATTTTGCATCAAAATCATTCGGCATAGGGAGATTACCCTTCAGAATAATCATCCTCAAAGAACGGTTGAAGAAACTCTTTGAGCTGTGGATCCTCCCATTCCAACGTTTTCCACCATTCTTCGCTCGCCTTGATCTTCATGCCAACAGCAGGGGGGCCTTTGCTGTTTATCAGCAATGGGAGCTTCTTCAGTCTGGGACAGTCTCCAATGTGGATTTTACAAAGTGAATCACAAACCAATTTCCCTTGGCAAATGCTTGTCAACGCTGGCAATCCTTCCAACCTCAATTTCTTTAACTTTGGAAGGCCAGCCATTGCTGCAGTTGCGTTACCTGAAATTATATCCTTCATGTTATTGCAATTCCTTATTGATATGTTTTCCAGATTTTGAAGGTTCTTCACTAGCAAATCGATGGGTATCAAATACTCCAACTTTTGGCACCCATAAATATCCAGCCTTCTCAAGTTTTTTAGAGTTTCCTCATGGGTTTTTTCTTTGCACAAGCCATTGAAACTCTCAAGATTGACTGAAATAAGAATTTCTAAGCTAGGAAGAACAATTTCTCCATCCTTTCCAATCCACTCCAATTCTGTACAGCCTCTAATTTCACACCTTACCAACCGTCTTAAATCATCCGAGCGAAAAATATCTGACAATTGTATCAGATCGGAAGAGTCAATTTGCAAAAAGTTTGCAGTAGCAGGGAATATAACTTTCTCCATAGTCTCATTTTCAACATTATGTGCATCATATTTATGACTTACAAAAAATTCGAAATAATCCAAATTTTTCGAGCGTTCACTGTTGATATAGCTGTTGAAGGTCAACACATCATCGAAATTAGCTTTAAAGCTCGTCAAATTTTTTAATCTTACGATTCCCTCAAATGTTGAATTATCTTCGGCATCTCCATTACTTCCATATGACAATCTGCATCCACTGTTTCGCATGAAAAGAATTTCAAGACAGGCCATTTTTAGAAGTGCTTCAGATGGAAAGCCTCCCCACCCTCCTCCGGAAATATCCAGATGCCTAAGTTTTACCAAGTTTTCAAGCCCATGGGGTAATTCTTTTAGGGAAGATAATTCTCCAAGTTCTAACTGTCTTAATTTATGAGGCTTAGCTAGTGAAGGCAAACACTCGAGCTCTTGGCAATCACCCAAAATTAATGCACGAAGGTTTACCAAATCAGAAAGTGAATCTGGAAGTGATTTTATTGCAGTGTTAGAGAGATCAAGAACTCTAAGGTTGTGCATATGCTTGAAGAATGTATCAGAGAAGATGAGCCGTTTAGAATTTAGTAAATGGTGACCACGTAGAAACAAAGTTGCTAGTCGGGGGCAATTTGGTTGGCCTTGAAATGCTTCAATCCATTCTTCCTCCTTAGGTGGCTCCTTCAGCTCGAATCCAGCTTTTACCATGAAGAGAGGTTGTTCCCTTGTGATCTTAATCGCTAGATCCCGAATTAAGTCATGCATCCTCACATGTGTGCTATCATTTTCGATATCCTCTATCATGCATGCATCTTTGAGTTCCTTGACATGAGCATGTGCTTTGTCTTTCTCAGTCTGTATACTCCCCTCTTCATCAATCAATCCTTCTGCGATCCAGTATCCAATCAGCTCATCAACTTTTATTAGATAATCCTCTGGATATAGAGCGCAATACAAGAAACATGCGCGAATCGTGTCACTGCTCAACCAGTCGTAACTGAATTTAAGACTCCCAAATACTTCTTTGCCTATGCCAGGTATCTGATCTGCTCTCGATGTCCTGAGTTGCTGCAATGCATTCCTCCAAACTGACGGTTGACATGCTTTCCTCAGAGCTCGCCCAACAGTGATCAGGGCCAGTGGCAGCCCTCCACATTCCTTTGCTACCTGCTTTGCAATTGGCTGAATTTCAGTTGACATAATGGCATCTTCAGCGCCACCTTTATCTTTGAACAAACTCCAAGCTTCTTCATCAGTAAGACCCTCTACTTTAATTTCTCTATCACTCTCCATGTTATTACAAACGTCCATGGAACGAGTGGTCCACACAACTTTGGACCCATTACTTCTACTAGGCTCAGGAATACCCATATTGTCTAGAGAAACTCTTTTCCAAATATCATCTAAGATGATGACAAAGTTCGTCCTCCTACTAAAAGCTTCGTGCAATACCTGCGCTCTCCTTAATAGATCTGCAGATGAAGAGAGTTGACAATGTAACCGTTCTGCAATTTTATTTTGTAGCTCCTTCTCATCGAAAGAACTTGAAACAGTCACCCAAATGACTATTTCGAAAACTTTCTTTTCACTTAGCTCATTGTAAATCTCTGTCATGGTTTTGGTCTTGCCGACGCCGCCCATACCATACACACCAATTTTACCAACTTCAGGATTCAAGATGCATTGCAAAATCTCCTCTTTTTTCCTTTTAGCTGAAGTGCCATGTAAGGTTGTTGAAGGTAAACTGGAGGAAGTTTCGGGTAGTGAATCAAAAAATAAATTTTCCCCTTGAGCAAATGGCTTTCCTTTATCTTGAAGATCTTTGACTTCGCTGAGTATTTTCACTGCCTTCTTGCTTCTCTTCAAACGGGAGTAATAATTTGGGCAAAATCCTTTGAAGCACATATGATTTGCACTGCCAGAGCCTAAGCTGTTCACATCTTTTTCTATCTTCTCCACCTTCTCCAACCAATTTGTTACAACTTCTTTTGGTCTCGTTCCATGCCGCATCTTGCCTGCATTCAGATTTTCACAGATGTCATTTTTTTGGCTCCTCAAAGTTTCCCACTCACCCTGCATGCTTCCTTCATTTTCTCTAAGTTTTCTGATATAGTTCAATTGTTGGCAAATTGGTCCACCTGCAGATTGGCAAGCACATGATAACAGCCCAGATGCAATCTCCATTATATGTATTAAGGGGCTTGAACAGCTTTGATTAGCTGGGACAACAATCAAACCTTCATCAGAAAAATGGCGAACAGGCAAAATCAAGGAATTAAAAAATAACATGAACAAACAGCATTACCAAAATCTACCAAATAAAAAATATAACTAGAACCAAACATATATCAAGGTACAAGTTGGTTTCAACATTATAAATCTTACGTAACCAAATCATTATTACAAATAAGAGGATTTGACTTAAAAATAGATAAATATCGGGCTACATAACTAAAAATTAATGAGGTAAGGTGCTCGTGAGTTGAACTTCATATTTCTCTGGTAGTTAAATTTCTGCTATATGTATATAATGTTCCTTAAATCCAGTCTTTCAAATTGAGTCCTCACATGGTCTTGAAAGGGAAAATCTCTTAATAAATGCTGTTCTAACCTTTTCTTTATTTTAATTTTGTAGTTGTAATGTTTTTCAATTGTGAAGGAAACATGTTACAAGTAATGCAGAGAAGCCATAGAAACTCAAAAGAATGAAGTGATTCAAGAATGTCAAACTTGTTGATTAAGTTTTGCAGTGCACTTATGAAAACCAAGTAAATATGAAATCATTTGGTCATTCAAATAAAACCAGTAGAGAGAGTTCCATGAACGTGTGAAATTGGACAACATGTGCAATGTAAATAAAAATGGTAATTCTTTCCAAAAAGCATAAAAACACAATGGATATTTTAAACATGTCTTCTTACCATATACACATTTTGCCTTAAAAGCTCATATATATATCAGCATCACATCTGATCTCAGCCCTGAAAAGCAATTCACAGGTTCCACTGTTAGAGAAGCACTTTTAAAATCTCTCAACACACAAAGTGACTAGTTTGTAACTGGTCTTACCCTCAACCAGATCTCGTTTCGGAAGCTCATATTTAACCAAATCATCTGATTTTCACCACCGAAAATAGGTTCAGACAGGATTCCACTGTTAGAGAAGAACTTATCAAACATTAAACATCAGAAGATAGGTTACAATCTCTGAAGATGTATCATAAGAAGAAAAAAGAAAACACACCAGTGACAACTGACAAGTGTCTGATTGTTCTCAGGACAATAAATAATCATGAGAATTAGCTCAGGACAATAAATTTTCCTAAATGTCTTTTTCTTGATGGATTAAACCAAAAAATTACAATAAGTCATAGAAATTATGAATGCTTGAAGGAACAAGAAAAGGAGATTTAAACCCAAAACTCCAGTCATGCATACCTAAGATTTTGAAAGATCTTGTCCAATATCAACTGTGGGAAGACAAAAAGGAGTTTTTAGCTTGAAATTAACTACCATCCCATTTCCATTTTCTTAACTTAAAGAAAATCATGGAGTTTTTAGCTTTGTTCGATGCAATAATGGAGAAGAGAAGAACAAATAAGAGCCCTTGGTTTTTTGGGTAGGTCCGGATAACGTTAGTAGTTGAGTATAACATTGAAAATCGGTGAAAGTTGGATCTTATAAATGCTAACTCGCCATCAACGAATTCATTCCGATGATCACCCCAGATTAATTTGATTTGAATCTTATAAATACATAGTTAATATCTAATTACTTAGAAAATACAAATCAAAATTCAAGACCTAAATTAAAACAAGTCATGGTGATCTACCAAAATCTTTTTATCGGCAAAATTTGAATCACTATTGTCAATCTTGTTGAGAAGTGTTTCGCCATTTCAATCTTCTCTTTTTCAATCAAAGCATAGTAATCTCGCTCCCTTGGATGCCATTATAAAGCAATTTTTTTTTACAATTTTTTTTTACGTCCGGCCAACTTTATTGTTGGAACATGTTTACATTTTTATTTTATTCTTTTGAATGAAGTTGGTTTGGTGTTACCATTTTTGAATTTTTTTTAATAAGCATCCAACTAGTAGTTTATTCACCTTTCAAAAAAAAAATCCAAACTAAAACCAAGATCATGTTCATTCACGTGTACTGTGAAATAGGGACAGCGTATAAAGCATACAAGGAATTGGAATTGATCTCCTTCTTGATTAACTTACATTTTGGATTTTCATCTTATCATAAGATATAAATACTAACATGTATATATATAGGCATATATAGTTTAAGTTATCTATCAATCATAACAAAAATTGAAAGGGTGGGAGAACAGACAAAAGTTAAGAGAGAAGACAAAAAGCAAGACAGACAAAAGACTTCCTTAATTTATATGTAAATGTTGGTTTTGGGTACTCAGGGTTCAATCTCAAACACAATTAAAAATTGTGAGGATTTTAATTTTAAATCTTGAACCTAACCAAATTCAAAATTTTATATAATAAGAAATTTATAAATGTGGAATTCAAAAACATATATTTGATATCGTGTAAAAGATGTGGTCACCGATGATAACATTACATCCTATACCCTTTTGTATATCTATTTTTAATGGTATTCTAATTATTAAATTTATTATTATCTTTATTACTAAATTTATAAAATTAACAAACATAATAATAAATTTATTATTCAATTTTACAAAATTTTTAAAATATAATTTTTGCCCCAATAGCAACATGTTGTAGGTTCGGCTTTATTTTTCTCTCTTTGCATCTATTTTAAAAAACAAAATTTGTCAAGAGAAACTAAACCCTTAATGGGCCTCTAAACTAAGACAGGGATATGCACACACCACGACTGTGGCCTGTGGGCTCTGCACACACGTACCTACAGTTCGTGCTCACAGTTTTCATATGTGAGCCCTCACGCCGTGAATTAGAAGGAGACCCTGTTTGTATATAAAAAAAATCATAAATATCAAGGATCAAAATATAAAAATCCCAAGATCAACCGAGAGCACAGATCTCGAGGCGATCTAAATATTCAAATTTCATGATCGGCCAAGAGCACAAATCTCAAGACGATCTAAAATACGCAAATATCAAGATCAGCCGAGAGCACAAATCTCAAGGCGATCTAAATATTCAAATATCAAGATCAGCCAAGAGCACATATCTCGAGGTGATCTAGATATTCAAAATCTCAAAATCAGCCGAGAGCACAGATTTCGAGGCAATCTACAATATTCAAATCACAAGATCAACTGAGAACACAGATCTGGAGGAGATTTAAATATTCAAATCTCAAGACCAGCTAGGAGCATGGATCTCGAGGCGATCTAAACATACAAATCTCAAGATCAGCAGAGAGCACAGATCTCGAGCGATCCAAATATTCAAATCTCAAGATCAACTAGGAGCACGGATCTTGAGGCGATCGAAATATACAAATCTCAAGATCAACCGAGAGCACAGATCTTAAGGCGATCTACATATTCAAATTTCAAGATTTTCCGAGAGAACAGATCTCGTGGCAATCTAAATATTTAAATTTTAAGATCAGCCAAGAGCCTAGACCTTGAGGCGATCTAAAATATTCAAATCACAATATCAGCCGAGAGCACAGATCTCATGGCAATCTAAATATTTAAATTTCAAGATCAGCCGAGAGCATGGATCTTGAGCCGGTTTATATATTCAAATCTTAACATCAGCAGAGAGCACAAATCTAGAGGCGATTTAAAATCTCAAGATCAGCCTAGAGCACAGATCTCGAGGTGATATAAGATATTCAAATTCCAAGAATACAAATCACAAGCAAAATAAAAAAAAAGAAGGGAAACAAATTAAAATAAAAATAAAGAAAACTAAATTAAAAAATATATAATAAGATAAAATTAAATAAAATAAATTTTAAAATTAAAATAAAAAAGAAATAAATCTAAAATTAAAATTTAAAAAAAATAAAAAAATCAAATCAGATAAAATGTGATAAAATAAAATAACATAAAAAAATAAAATTTGAAAAAGAAAAAATAAAAATTAAAAAATCGTCAAATCAAATAAACATAATATAATAAATAATAAAAAGTTATTAATTAAAAAATTAAAAAAAGAGTTAATTAAAATAATGATATTAAAATATAACAATAAAATATAAAAATATAGTAATAATAAAAAAATTAATAGTAATATATAATATTATTATTATTATATTATTATTATTATTATTATTATTATTAATGACAAAAAAATAATAATAAAAATAATAATAATAATTAAAAAAAATGTGTTTGGAGTGGGATCATGAGGCGTGTGTGGCATGCATGGCGCCACCACTTAGGTCTTGCTTCGATGAAGTGTACTAAGGTTTCATAAAGTAAGGGAAAGGAAGGGAAGAGAGAAAGGAAAGGGTTTAATCCATCCCTTGCTTGGGGGGAAAGTAAAATAAAAGAAAGGAAGGGAAAGGTTTGGAGGTAAGAGAAAGTAAGGTAATTATTAATATTACTAAAATACCCTTATAATAAAAGCAAACCAAATACTAGATCAATTTGATAAATAAAATCACAAGCATCAACAAAATCAAGATGTGAGATAGATATAAAAAATGGCATATATGAAAAACAAAAAACAAAGCAAAACAAGGAAAATATGAATACAAACCATATCTTCTTAAAATGAAAGATAATGTGATTTGCTTTTAGTCAAGAAACAAACTAGTTAATAAAATACTTCTAAAATATAATTAACAATTAGCAAAACAACAATCAAAACAATGAACATCATCCCTTAAAACTCTTCTTCCAACACTCAACTCTAGGTCATTCAAAACAAAGCATCACAAAAAATGCATCAAGGAATATAGCATATAATATAGCAAAGGTAACAAACAATAAAAATGCATAAAAAATGAAGCGTAAATAAACAATAAAATAAGATATTGTGACTCACCGGAGTTTTCACGGCTCTCCGGCTAGCAAATCCGATGGTTTTCCGGCGAGATATTCCGGTGATCTCCGAAGATGAGATGAGAGGGGAGGGGGAGAGAATGGCTAGGGTGTGCCCCCTTTCATTCTCATTCTCTTATAAAGAAAAAATACTTATGTGCATATAATGAAGAGTAAACTTGTCAAAAACAAAATTTTAACCCCTCCCAACCCTCCAATTTGGAGGATTGAGAAAATGAAGAAATATGGGGGTTTCCAACGCCCCACAACCCTCCCAAACCCCTCCCCTTCCCTCAACCCTTCACCCCAAGCAAGGGTTGAGGGAACCCTTACTTTCCCAACCTCCAAAACCCTCCCCAAATCCCCGTGCCAAGCAAGGCCTTAGTGCCTTGCAGTTATGGGGAGAGTTTTATAAGAGAGGAGAAAGAAACAAAGGAGGGGATATAAAAAAAAAAAAAAAAAAAAAAGAGGTTGAAGAAGAGAGAAGAAAAAGCAGAGGAAGAGTCAGAAGAAGAAGGTCTTCATATTTTTCATCTCTTTCCCTTCTCTCCTGCTATATATATATATAAAAGGCCACCCGTCGCCGCTCGTGGCTATCACCACTGTTGCCGCGCATTATTGTCGCTATCGAGGCTGGCGAGGGTGGAATATCCCTCGCCCTTCTCCGATATATTTATATAAAAAAACGCCGTTGTTGCCGTCATGGTCATTGTCACTGTGTCACAGCCGTTAATGCCGACGGCAGCGAGGGTGGAATATCCCTCGCTCAGACGGCATTTCAGAGCAGAGAAAAAAAAAGGGTCGCCACCACTCGTCCACCAGCTATGTCGAAGCCATGCAAGGGTTGAATATCCTTCGCTCCGTCGGGATTTCCGAGTAGAGGCCCCCTCCCTCTCCCCCCCCTTCTCTCTCTCTTTTTCTCACTCTCATGAGAACTCCCCCACTTGAGCCTTGATAGACAGTGCTTCTCTAGGTTTCTCCAGAGAATCGATAGTGGGAGCAATGTAATCAGTGAAGGAAGATAAGATAGAGGAAATGCTCTACGAGATCTATCACCATGCAAGAAGATCCATCACCCCGGATTCATCCTAGTATTCAGCTAGCGTGGTGTCCACGGGTGGTTTTCGATCCTATCTCTCACTTCAAGGTTTAAAACAATTTAGAGAGAAGTGGGGCGGGTATAAGCAAAGAAAGACATTGAAGAGAAGGTTCTCTCTTTTTTTTTCTTCTGGTGGTGAGCATGTCGCTGTAACAGTTGGAAAGCAGATCATTATATTGCAGAAGGATGATGACTATATGGAACCATGTGGCATCTTTATTAGTAATGATCAGCAAACTAGTTTCACCAATGATACTTGGTTGGAGCTGATAATTGAAACTACTCAGAAATGACCACACAGTAGACAAAGCTACTGTATACGAGATTGAGTTGAAAAGTCATTCAAGCTTAGTTGACTAGTTAAACTTGCATCATAGTTTAGTAACGTGTTTTGCATGATATGTCAGCAAGTATGCTGACTAAGCTAAGTTTTTATCTCTATATATTTGCATGTATGTTTCTAAGCAAAGTCAGTGAAAGATTTGCACTTCTATCTTGTAACATCTGAGTGTTCTTTCACTCATTTATCAAACTAGTTTCACTTGTGAGTTCATATTAGAGATCCTGGTATTATTTTCTTCTCCCTTTTACTTCACAGTGGTATCAGAGCTCTTGAAGAGAAGAAGATGACGCCTTATGAAGCCTTGACCGGACGAAGACCAGATGTTGACCACTTAAAAGTCTTCGGATGCGTGTGCTTTATGATGGTTGACTCTCAGATGCGAAGGAAATTGGATCCCAAGTCATCAAGGGGAGTATTCATTGGTTACTCGGAGGAGTCCAAAACCTATAAGGTACTAGATCCAGATTCGAAAAAGGTCCACACCAGCAGGAATCTCACGTTTTTGAAAACAAAGGATGGGATTGGACGAGACCAAATGAGTCAACAACATCAGTTTATGTGCCAGGCGCTGACGTGGAAAGCGACGTTGAAGTTATTACATTTGAGCCGTAGGATACACACAATGAAGGGCTGAGAATCAACTCCCCTCCCTTTGATAATCAAACAGAACCCACCGGAGAAGATGAGACGCCGACGAGGTATCGAAATCTCGCTGATCTGTACAACTCATGTTCCTTTGCTCTAACTACTGCAGATCCAACGCTGTTTGAAGAGGCGGTGAATGATGTTGACGAGGTCACTGCGATGAAAGAAGAAATGGAGGCTATTCACAAGAACAAAACTTGGGACCTCACCACCCTGCCAGAAGGAAAGAACGCTATAGGGCTAAAATGGATATTAGACGAAGTATAATCCAAATGGCTCTATACTTAGGAAAAAGGCTCTGATAGTAGCCAAAGGGTATGCTCAGCGAGAGGGAATAGACTTCACTGAAGTCTATTCACCAGTAGCTAGAATGGAGACCATTCGTTTGTTCTTTGCAGTTGCCATTCAACGAGGATGGCACATCTATCAACTTGATGTAAAGACGGCTTTTCTCAACGGAACCTTAGAGGAAGAGTTGTATATGAATCAACCCGAGGGGTTTGTGGTCAATGGAAAGGAAAATTATGTTTACAGACTTCAGAAAGCTCTGTATGGGCTCCGGCAAGCACCAAGAGCATGGTGCAGTCGAATTGATGAACATTTCACCCAAACTGGATTCATCAAAAGCTCAAACGAACTCACGGTGTATAAGAAGACAAACAAAGATTCAGAAGTTTTATTTCTATGCTTATACATTGATGACATTATATACATGGGTTCCTTAACTAATATGCTCAATGAATTCAAGGGCAGCATGATGAAGACATTTGAGATGTCTGATCTGGGAGAATTAGCCTATTTCTTATGCTTAGAAGTACAACAATTTGAAGGAGCTCTATTTGTCTCACAACAGTGATATGCAGAAGAGGTATTGAAAAAAGCTGGAATGATGAATTGTAAACCAGTTAACAGTCCCATGAACACCAATGAAAAGTTACACTTGGAAGACTGTTCAGGAAAAGCTAATCCTGCACAATATAGAAAGATCGTTGGAAGCCTCTTATGCTTAACTCACACTAGACCAGATCTCACGTTCGCAGTAAGCATGGTCTCTCGGTTCATGCAATCTCCCACCATGCATCACTTTGGAGCAGTAAAGAGAATCCTCCACTATGTTGCTAGAACCCTAGATTACGGACCGCACTATTCTCACTCTGAAGAATTCAAGTTAATTGGGTTTACAGATAGTGATTGGGGAGGTTCACAGACCGATCAAAGAAGCACCACGGGATGGGCCTTTCTCCTTTGCTCTGGACAATAGCGTGGTGCTCCAAGAAGCAACCCATCACGGCTCTGTCTAGCACCGAGGCAGAGTACATCGCCGCCACCTCAGCTGCATGCGAGGCAGTCGGGCTTCGCAGGCTCTTGAATGATATGAATGAGAAGACAACAGAGCCCACCATCATCAACTGTGACAATAAATCGGCTATCTCAATTACGAAGAATCCTTCTCTGCATGGGCGCACTAAACACATTGATACACGCTATCATTTCATTCGAGATCTAGTAAACAACGGTGAGATCAATGTGGTACACTGCAGCACCGGGAATCAGACGGCGGACATACTCACAAAAGCACTACCATTCCACAAGCTTGATCAATTCCGCAAAGCACTGGGTGTGAAGAAATTTCTGAGTAAAGGGAGGGTGATAATTGAAGCTACTCAGAAATGACCACACAGTAGACAAAGCTACTGTGTACGAGATTGAGTTGAAAAGTCATTCAAGCTTAGTTGACTAGTTAAACTTGCATCATAGTTTAGTAAAGTGTTTTACATGATATGTCAGCAAGTATGCTGACTAAGCTAAGTTTTTATCTCTATATATTTGCATGTATGTTTCTAAGCAAAGTCAGTGAAAGCTTTTCACTTCTATCTTGTAACATCTGAGTGTTCTTTCACTCATCTATCAAACTAGTTTCAAGTGTGAGTTCATAGTAGAAATCCTGGTATTATTTTCTTCTCCCTTTTACTTCACAGGAGCCTCATGGTATTCTTGGAGTCACCGATGAAGCGGGTAACCTTTACTTCATCAAATCAAATGGGGAGGAAATAAACAAAAGTAGTAGGAGTCAGTTGAATCTGAAAACACCTATCAAGGGCCTGATATTTCTAAATAATATCAAATTAGAAAAAAGTCTCCATTTGCTCCACATAGGATTGGCTTCATTTTCACAGAAGATGGCTTGCTTTATCATATTGATGTTATCCAGCAACCAAGTGCACGCAACTATCCTGTTTATATTTCAAACAATCAATTGACAAAGAAGCAACTTCCACATAATGTATCATGCCTGGACTTCCATCCAGATTTCTCTTTAGTGGTTCTTGTTGGTGCTTCAAGTGTTTCAGTGAATTCCAAGGATTCTGTTGAGTCATATTTGCTTTATCTAATGCTATAACTGCGAATTTTGAGGCAGAACTGATTTTGAAGGCTTATTTTCTCCTTCGGAAGATTATATATATATCCTATCACATCTCCGAAAGTGACAATATCGTTGAAGGGAAAATATGTTGGATGTGTTGATATATTTGACATGGATATTTTCCAATTTTCTCTTTCCCTTCATTCTTCTGTGGGGCGGTATCCAGACATGTCCAACAACTTTCTACTTGAACAAAAGAAATACCTAAATGATCTAAGTTGGTGGAATGATCATATTCTTATTCTTGTGAAGAAGAATGGCAGAATAATCATATATGATGCTTCTGCTGGCAGAGGAGTTTCGGAAAGTGATATAGTCTTTTCTATGCCTCTCACTGAGAGAGACAAGACTAATGAAGGATATGGTTTTTTCTGTTCGATGCTATATCATCTGGGAGGAAAATCTGTAACATGGATGTCCTGGATGATGGTAATGTCATTTCGGATAATGACAACCAAGTAGATACTAGTAAATGGTCCTGGAGTTTGATGTCGTTCTTGAGTAGATATGTCCTAGAGATGTTTATGATATTTATTAATGATAAAAAATTACCAAGGTGCTCTGGACTTTGCTAGTCGCCATGAACTTAACAAAGATGAAGTTTTTAAAGTGCATTGGTTAGATTCTGATCAGGGAACTAAGGCGATAGGTATGTTCCTATCAAAAATTAAGGACCAGGCTTTTGTCCTGTCAGAATGTGCAAATAAAGTAGGATCAACTAAACAAATTACAAAGGCTTTATTTTCGTATGGTCTTCACATCACTAACCAATATAAGTTGGGATTTCCGCATGATTCGGCTCAAGTTGTTGCAATTTAGGGACAGTTTGGAGACCTTTGTGGGTATAATATGGGAAGGTTTTCAGCACAAGAATATGTTAAGTTCCGTGCTTTGCCTCTTACCGAATTTGCTATATCTCTTGCTGCAAGTGGCAAAATCGGGGCCCTTAACTTTCTTTCCAAGCGGCACCCATACTCACTGTCACCACATAGGATTCTTGACAATTTGTCAGCTTCCCTGAGACAGTCCTTGTTCAAACTTGTGGTCAGCTCCTACTAGGGAGATCCCCTCAGAAAAAAATAATTAGGGACAAATCATCTAATGATTATAAGGAACTTAGTCCAAAGCATGTTGATAAGTTGGAGAAGATAATAAAAATCACATAAGGGCATGTTGAAAAGCCAATAAGCTTCTTTATTATTGCTCAATCTGATGAAAAGAATGTAAAACAGCTTCTTCATATATATGAAATAAATAACGAAATTTATAGTTTGCAATATTTTGTTTTTACTTGTACTCGCATCCCTTAATCGGAAGTTCCCAAGATTTTAATCTGTGGTAATTAATAACAGAGGCTTGCCTCTATTAGGAATGGAAAAATCCACAAAATAATAATAATAATAATAATAATAATAATAATAATAATAAAAATAATAAAAATAATTATAAAATAATAATAATTATTGCCTGGTGTCTCTGCTATATGTATATAATGTTCCTTAAATCCAGAAATTGAGTCCTCACATGGTCATGAAAGGGAAAATCTCTTAATACATGCTGTTCTAACCTTTTCTTTATTTTAATTTTGTAGTTGTAATGTTTTTCAGTATGTTGCAAGTAATGCAGAGAAGCCATAGAAACTCAAAAGAATGAAGCGATTCAAGAAGGTCAAACTTGTTGATTAAGTTTTGTAGTGCACTCACAAAAACCAAGTAAATATGAAATCATTTGATCATTCAAATAAAACCAGTAGAGAGAGTTTCATGAACATGTGAAACTGGACAACATGTGCAATGTAAATAAATTAACGATGGTAAATATTTTCCGAAAACAAAAAACACAATGATATTTTTAACATGTCTTCTTACCATCTACACATTTTGCCGTAAAAGCTCAAATATATATCAGCATCACATCTGATCTCCACCGCTAAAAAGCAATTCACAGGTTAGTGGTTGAGCTTAAAATTTTTTTTTTTTTTGAAGAAAAGAACCCAGGGGGCTAATTTTATTAAAAACCGTAAACTCTAAGCAAACAGCAGACAAGCTCTACAAAAGAGAACAGAACTAAATTACATAAAGGAGAACCCAGACTGGTTAATGCACTTCATAATTCACCTAGGTAAATCTCTACCCACATGGAAAAGACTAACATTATGCATGTTTAAGCTATGAAGAGCAAGTTATAAGCTGGTAAGTTCCATTTCCTGGGGATGACGTGAAGAGGTGGGTCGCCGTTATCTTGGAGAATTTCTTTCAAAGATGATAGCCAAGGGTGGAGCCGCCAATTCCAGCCATGTTCAGCTGAAGTGAGCATTTGATGAAGATCCGCATTGTCGATGAAGATGTATTGAATCAGGGTGGAGTTACAAGCAGCAATCTGTAACGTTGTGTAGACGGCCATAACTTCAGCAGTAAGATCAGTTTCAGCATATATGTGAGAACACCCTGCAAGAGAAATAGCATAATTAGGATTTGTAATGAAAAACCCCATTCCACTTACCTCCGTTTCCGACCTCCAAACTTAGATAAAAAAAGGTATGTGGCACCATTTTGGAAGTTGTTTAAAAGAAGCCGTTTGCCACATTGCTCCTCAGATGCCTGTAAATAGTCCAGCGCACATGCGAAAGCTTTATGTGCAATCAAACTCCACACTGGCACAGCGCCCCTGAAAATAACGTCACAGCGGGCCTTCCAAATGTACCATAATGTATAGGCGATAATGGTTTTCTCAAATGTATTGAAAGTATAATTTAACAGCCAATCCCCAGAGGTGACACCATTCTGAAAAAGCAACATCTTCTTTAAGTTAGCTCCAATGATATACCAAACATGTTGTGCTTTCGGGCACAATAAGAGAAGATGATTAGCAGTTTCATTCTCGAGATCACAGAGAACACAATTGTTCCAATGACCCAAATTGCAATAATGAAGGTAATCACCTGTAGAAAGGCAGCTATGTAACATAAGCCAGATAAAATGCTTAATGCGAGGAACAATGGACAGGGACCACAACTTGTTCCAACTAAGCCAATTGTCATCACTGAATCTGTTGTGGTTAAGATGCAGATAAGTGGTAGAAGTAATTTTATTGGTAACAGGTTTGGGATACCAGATCCATTGGTTGGGAGTATCATTGTTAATGCTACTCATTTTGGAGGCAAAGAGTTCAAAATCACCTCTGAAAAGGTTGTGCAGACTTTGAAAGTTCCAGTTACCATCATGACAAAAATCAGAGAGATGAATAGCATCTAAGTCCAAGGAAGTGTTCCCATAAGTGGGCCAGAATGCCAGAGGGATCTCAGAGCACCAAGCATCAAACATAAAAGAAGAGGTACTAATCTTGAAAGAATGAAAACGAAAACAGTGTTTGAGTTTAAAACTAGAAGTACAAAGACCACAGAAAAAGTAGAAGAGTGGGGAGGGATCCTGTCCCTCCAAAAATTAAAGCTACCATACTTTAGATGGAGAATGTTTACCCAAATAGCAGCATCATGGTTGATATACTGAAAAACATTCTTAGTCATAAGAGAATGTTTTGTGACAAAAAGGTTCTTAATGCTCAGGCCTCCCTCAGACTTAGGGATAGTGACATTATCCCAAGCAACAGCTGGAATACCCTTTCCATTGCCTCTCTTATACCAAAAGAAAGCCCTAACAATTTTGGAGATCTCAGTTAAAACAGAATTTAGAATGGGATAGATAGAAAGGTAATAAATTGGCTGAGTAAGAATAGAAGAATTAATTAAAACAGTTTTAGCAGCAGGGGAGAGCTTAGATTTCCTCCAGGCAGAGCAAAGACTATTGATCTTATCTATCATGGAATTGAAAGTAGAGTTGGCCAGCTTCTTTGGAGAAATCAGAATCCCTAAATAAGTGAAAGGAAAAGAAGCAGTTGTAAAATTAAGGATAGAAGAGATACAATGCGCAACATACTTGTTAAACCAGGAAGGAAAGTAAACCGCCGATTTAGAGTTATTGGGGTTTTGACCAGTTAGGCTAGTATAGATGTTAAGACAAAGCTTTACGTTTCTAGCAATGCTGCGAGAAGCATGGGTGATCAGGATAAGATCATCTACATACATTAAATGGATAAAGTTTTGATGGAACCGATTATCAAAACCTGGGATCATATCCTGCCTCATCACAAAATTTAGCATGAAAGTAAGAATCTGAGAAACCAAAATAAAAAGATATGAAGAGATTGGGTCCCCCTGTCTTACTCCTCTAGAGGAAATAAACCAAGGCGAAGGAGTGCCATTAATAAGGATTGCAAAGGAACTAGAGGAAAGGCAAGTTTTAATCCAAGAAATCCACCGAGCAGGGAAATTCATTTTGGTATGGACTGCAAGAATTGCATCCTAGCTGATAGAGTCATAAGCCTTCTCTATGTCTATCTTAATAAGCATCCTAGGGGGGCCTGAAGCATCATTTTCTAAGCTATGAACAACTTCTTGGATAGTAATAATATTGTCAAAAGAACAACGACCCAACTTGTTTAATACCAATGAGGCGAGGAAGGATCAGTTTGAGGCGATTATCAAGGATTTTGGAAATAATTTTAAAACAAACATTACACAAAGAAATAGGGCAGAAATCAAAAACCTTCTTGGGATTTTTAATTTTGGGAATAAGCACAATAAAAGTTTTACCCCAATCCTTAGGAAGAACAGAGTTTTTAAAGAAAAACTGAATTGCTAAGAAAACCTTATCACCAATAACTGGCCAAAAAAATTGGAAAAACACCGCATTAAAACCGTCTGGTCCTAGACTTTTCCCAGAGGGAAGATCCAGAACCGTGAGATAAGCTTCCTCTCTAGAAACCTCTCGAGTCAAAAGCTTATTCTCAGAATCATTAAGCGTAGGGAAGTCATTTGGCAGAGCATTTAAAATGAAATCAAAATCAACATTAGACCGATTATTCACATATTTGAAAAGTGATCGGTAAAAGCTTTCGAAATGTCATTAGGATCACAAAAAGTGTTTCCATTTAGATCCGAGATTTGAGAAATAGAATTTGTGTGGTTTCTAACACGGGCATAATTGTGAAAAAACTCATGTTTTGATCACCCTTAAAAATCCATTGAAGATGAGCACGTTGAGCCCACTTAATGGAATTCTGACGCTGAAGGGCCGTAAATCTCGCATATAAATCAGAAAACGAAGATGTATGATCGTTAGAGCTGTAATCAGAAATCTCAAGAGAAGCAATATTCCGCTCAATAGAATTAAGACTAGATTCAATAGGGTTAAGAAATGAAGCACGCCATTTGCCAAGATGAAATCGAGTACAAAAAAACAAATGGGAAACCCGATTCATGGGATTACCATGCGGGGTAAAATCCCAAGCTTTATGAATAGCAGCATGCCACTCCAAGTAATCGAGCCAAAAATTTTCCAAATGGAAAAGAGTATGCTTCGAAGGAGACCAAGAGCGAACATGAAGAAGGAGAGGAGCATGATCGGAGAAAATTCTAGGAAAATGCTTTAGAGTATAATATTTGAAAATGCTATTCCAGTGAAAATTAGTAAGATAACGGTCCAGCCAAGCCCACCTCCTAGCTTGTCCAGCTTGGTTATTGCACCAAGTGAAACAGGGGCCAGAGAAGTGCAAATCAGATAGATTATTCTCATTTATAAAATTATTAAAAAAGACAGCTTTACAAGAATAATACCTGAAAGAACTTCCTCTACATTCATCCCGAGTGACAATAGAATTAAAGTCACCCGCAATAAGCCAAGGGAGATTTAAATCTGAAATTTTTGAAAACTCAAACCATAAAGCTTGTTGAGAGGAAAGGTGAGAGGAGTTATAGACAATTGAAATCACACAATTAATCAAGCAATCCGAAGTGATTATCATATAAGAGCTCTATGAGATGCAGCAATAGGAGTAACTTGGCCGATCCGATCATGCCAAAGAACAATGATACCACCGGAGAAGCCCTCTGACAATACCCCAACCCAATTCCAGTTGCGAGGAAGTTTGGCACAGAAGCGATCAACCCAGTCACCATTAGCTCTAGATTCGACCAGACACATGATAACAGGGATACGGGTCTTAATAAAATGAAGGGCACGAATGGAGGTATCCTGTGACGAGATGCCTCTTTAATTCCAACAAATGATATTAGCTTGAATCATGAAAAAAAATATAACTTAAAGCGGTTAGGGAGGGACTTCCTGAGTGGAAATAATAACGATGTAACGTGAGGGAGCAAACGACTAAACAATCAGTCGTTGCCCGGTTCCAACTCAACTCTACCGTTCTTATGAGAGGTAGACGCATGATGTGAAGCAGACCCTTTACGAACCAGTGCTTCCCGTCGAGTTTCCTCTTGGAACAGGTCCAGAGTCATCATATCATCAATTTTTTTTCTTGCGACATGTCACTATCATCGCCATCCGCGGAACCATCTTCCGTATCATTGTCTTTCTCCTTCGAATGGGTAAGTAGAGCGGTAGAGAGCCTCTCAACGGCTGCTTTGTGGAGGTTGGCTGATTCTCCGGCAATGTGGCTGTCGTGTGATAATTTCGAAGTACGAAGGATGGGAGGTGGAGATCTGGATTGCTCTTTTACCAGAGATTTCCCTTTTTCGGATGCGTGCGTTGCACTCTCTCGGGGGGAGCCGGTTGAGTAAAGGGGCGCCTTGTTTTTATCCGTTAGCATCGAGAGGGTGATAATGATGGTCTTCAGTGGGAAAAGCAAAGGATTCAATGGGAACAGCGATGGGCTGCGGTGGAGTTGAATCATCATTAATGAAGCCGGCTTGGGCTGCCTGAGGAGCACGAATCCCGCCACGGCCCCGACTATTTTGGCCTCCAAGTGTAGTGAAGCTGACATTGGTCCAAATGCCATTTTTCGTGGTTTCCACGTCTGCAGACACATGACTGGCACAAAAGCCAACCCTACGTCCACCCCCGTGACCTCGCTGACGGACGACCAGCATGAATGAGCCGAAGTCATTTTCCGAGCTACTCGGCGGTGGCGTTGCAGTGTCTTGAATCTCTAATCTATGAGATTTATCCTGCGTATCTTCATTTATGGCTTCCATAATTTGATTCAAACCGACCGCCAACTGACAATTTTCCTGTGAGGGTGGAGGAGCGTGATCAGACTTGGTTGCTCTGGGCCGGGTACAGGAGTTGGTTCC